>CM070523.1:42453000-43679500 GCA_036346145.1 Olyra latifolia | reverse complement strand
GCCCCCATATTGGGCTAAGCCCAATATTGTCTAAAGCCCAGTAAGATTTCAAACTATTTTCTATTTTCATTCATAATGCCTGAATTTATTTAAAATACCAAATCTCTTTTATAAAATCTACAAAAATTCATATAAATATAAAATAAAATAAAGAATTATATAAAAACATAAAATATCATATGTTTCTAATAAAATAACCCTAAATAAATCCTTTTACTCTCTCTTTAAATATTTTAATTAAAAAATATAGAAGAAAAATTAATAAAACTTCCTATATAAAAATTCCTTAAAATAATGTTTTATATCTAGAAATAATATCTATACATTTTTAAACCTTATAAAAATTCAAATTTAAATTTAAACCCCTTTCTTTAACATAATTAGAACTTTCCTTAAAATATAAAGTTAATATAAAAGTATGTTAGTAAATTTCACATAGTCCACTCAAACCATATAAACACTTCTATGTAAAATATTAATGTCAAAACCAATCCTTTTTAATTACTATCATTATAAGGTTAAATAGAAATATTAATATTCCTACATTTCTAAATCCTATAGGAATTTAAACCTAAATTTAAAAACCCCTTTTACCTTTGACCTACTTAAATATTTTTAAGTAGTAAAAGAAAATAACTTTTGAAAAATCTTCTTTTTACCTTCAATTGGCTCTATCTCGGAACTCTAACATGAGAAATGTTGTCGACCCCGATCTCTAGAGCTCAATTGATCCACATTTTTAAATAAACACCCTAAAATTAACAAATCCATATACTAACCTTAATCTTATGCTGCCCAAAATGTCTATTTTTATAAAAACACCCCTACCCTTTTTCTTTTAGAAAATATTTTCAACCTTTTAAAAAATCATATAACCCATCACCTTTTACCTGAAACCCTTTTGTTTTCTCATTTATTTTAAAACTCTTCTTATTTGGATATTTATTGGAATTTCTCTCTTTTTACGATATATAGATGATAAGATACGCCCTCTGGAAAGAATGTCCAAAACATATGTTAAGTGTGATCCGATCTCCAAATAAGGCAGGTTTTCTTATCCTTGATGCAATTTGATATACCTACATTTCTTTTACTTATTATTTATTACATATATTTTCTAGCTATTTATTTATACATTCCAAATACAATTTTTATCCAACCCCCAATACCTTAAAAAGCCACCTAAAAATAATCAACCTCTGATAAAACCTAGTATAGGCAAAATATTAAAATTTGATTATCTCATGATAAGATGGAGAATTGATCTCTACAAATAAGTTACATTGGATAACTTATTTGTGGTGGAAAAGCTGTAGTCTGGAAGGTTGATTGTATTTATATAGAGTAATTCGGAAACAGTGTTTTGTTATTTTGGCCCGTCGGTACAAGGAAGTACCACTCAATAACACCGGTGGAGAGAGTGTGAACTCCTCGAAATCGTTACTCTATAAACTATAGAAGCAGATTTGGAAACAGTGTTTTGCCGTCTTGGGTTAGAGGAATCAAAGAGTTTGATTGTCACTCAAGGGCACTAGATATTTGCTCGATCTGTGGTATGAGAATATCTAGATATCGTTTGCTTCTATAAAAACTTGGGTTTAAAATGAATAAGAATGACACATTGATGATCCATCCATATAAGGAGCTGTTATATGGGTAAAGCTGGATATGTTCTGTAGAGCTAATAACAAATTCATCGATGGACCTTACTTCGGGTATATGAAGTTGTGTCAACTGGGTGATGCCTCTCTTATTTATCAAAAATTCATGAATTTATGAAAAATTGTTGTTTGGATTGTAAATGAGTAAGGATGGAGAAAGATGATAGAATTTGATATATTATTATTAATCATTTTAAAATAATGATAGGACTTTTAAAGTTTAAAATTTGCATATTCACCATAAAGCCTTACTATTCCTTGAATCCTGTTGTCATATATTAATAGTGATATTCCTTCAAGAAACCTGCAAGTACGATTAGTACTTACCCACATTATGTGGGCAATTTATTTCTTTTTACAGGATCCACTTTATTCTCTGAAATGGACATTTATAAAGAAGACAAGATTTGCGTAGGATCAATTTCTAAGGTTTACCTTATACTCAGGCTTGCCTATGGTGTATGGGCATGTATTTTCTTTTTATTACCAGGTTAAATTTTCATTTCCGCAGTAAAATATTTGTAACATGTAATTAATTAACCAAGCCGTACTATTTCTGAATGCAACTGAAATCCTGGACAGTTGGCATTCTGGACATTTTCTGATAAATTTTTACTGGAAATTTGGTCCGTCACAATCCTCTAAAGAGGAATCTACCATAGGTGGTGGAGCATGCTCAAATATTCTCCGTGTGCTACTTAGCCCAAGAAGCTCAACCATTTGGTCCACACTAAGATAAATATCTATATCATTCATAGGAGCAATTGGATCATTGCTACGTGCAATTTCAGATTCAATGCCACATACTCCCCAAATAGGAACAACATGGTCTAATATTGAATCATGGGCTGCGCTAGAACTACACTGATTGGCACTTATTTGGAATAATTGACTGTCAAATTCGTCCCATTTACACTCATATTCTCTCTCCATGATTATGGTTATACAAACACACCACAAGAACCAAATTAGGGCTTTGGGAAAAACCAAAATCATGGGGGAGTGACCACACTAATCTTGGCATTCTAGAGGGTGTCAGTCCAGAGCAGTTGAGATCAAGGTTGTATTTTCGGTGAAAATCAGTTTTCTTGGCCATCCCCATTTTTTTTTTGAATCGGATTAAAAATTTGGATTCGATGAATTTTGCTTGAGTTTGAATATACATATAATAAGGCGTGGATACCAATGGTTGTCAACAACTGCGGTATAACCTGGTGGTTGCCCCGGTCTGCACTTGCATTTGGCTGTGGGTTCATTCCCTACAAGTGTATTTTTTTTTTGCTTTCGAAAAATTAAAATCTGAATTCAAAAAAATCGAACCAAAAATGGACTGAATTTTTCCAAAAATGGTCAAATCCGAAATCTCAGTCCCTACGTTTTTTTGCTAACCAAAAAAACAAAACCATAGTTGAGATGAGTGAGGGAAGCGACAGGGAACTCACCATGAGAAGCAGCACCTCCTCGTTAATGCAACCCGGTAGTAGCATTAGGGCAACTCCAGCGGTATGCCCAAGCCCCATTTCCCATCACTGTAGCAAACAGTGATGGGACATGAACTAGGAAAAGTAGAGTGTAGAAATAGTGATGGGGCAGTCGTTGGGGAGGTGAATAGGGATGGGGCAGCCCTATTTGGTGAGGTGTCACGTGAATAGGGATAGAGCAAAAGAGAAATGGGGCAACTGCTGGAGATGCCCTTAGTGAGTGGAGGGGTAGGCGGCCGAAGGAAGTTAGGACGGGCTGGCTGCTAGAGGCAGTAGGAAGGGGCGGCGCTGAGCATAAAAGCATCCACCGCAGGAACTTTATTCTTATTTTCTCTTTCTTCTACTCTATTTTCTCTCTCCATTACTCTAAAATTTCTTCACACTTTACACTACATCCTAAAAGATTTTTTTCCTCCACCAGAAACTCTATCTCTAAAACCCTATTTCTATGCTACTATATGGTTTCTGCTACGGATGCTCTAAGTACAGCATGTTACGGTTCAACCAAAGAGCCCATTAAAAGATTAATATTTTGCTTGTTTTTGTCAAAATTACTTCTTTAATAGCTAAACGCTGGAGCTGTAGTATAATCTTTCTCTACAACTTTTATTCGTGCTACCGCAGGCTGCCGATTCGATAGCAAAAGGTGCTTGCAGCTGTGAGACAGGAGCCATGTTAATTAACAAGGGGGCAAAAGCGACCTTTCACATGTGTTTTTTAGTGAAAAGAAAATAGAAAAGGCTGAAATTCACGAGGAATGGCAAATTGTAGATGTTGCGGCATTTATTTAAACAATTCAAGTGTGGAGGACAAATTCGCTGTTGGAGTGACAGATCATACATTTTCCCATTATTTTGCAAAGAACACCGTCGGACTCCGACTCGAGCCCTCGTCTCTAGAACACTCCCTCGCCTGCGATTCAGCCGCGACACCAGAAATGGGGAGGCGCCGCCGATTCACGCAGCTCGCGTCCACCAGCGACGACGATGACGACGACGACAAGGCCACCGCCCCGGCCCCCAAAACCACCAAACGCTCAGCCCCCGCCTCCTCGGGCCCCAAGAAGCAGCAGCAGCGCCGCCGCACCGCTGCTGCCGCCGCCGCCGCCGCAGACGACGACGACGACGACGACGACGACGTGGAGCTTGAGGAGGAGGAGGAGGACGATGACGACAAGGACCTGGAGGAGATGAGGAGGAATGAGGAGGAGGAGAGGCGGGAGGAGACCCGTAACCGCCGCCGCCGTGGCCGCAAGCCCAAGCGCCCCGCCGAGGAGAGCGACAAGGAAGAGAAGGACGAGGTGGAGGAGAAGAAGGAGGAAGAGGTGGAGGAGGAGGAGGAGCCCCACGAAGAGGAGAGCACGGAGGCGGTGCCCATTGGGGACCCCGTTAAGGTCACCGGCAAGGGGAAGAAACAGCGGAAGCACTACGCCTCCTTCGAGTACGAGGGCAACACCTTCGAGCTTGTAAGCCGCCGCGCTGCTGCCCTCCTCCTTTGTGCTTAGGGTTTTTGGGATTTTGGGAGATTCTGAATTTCTGATGCTATCCGTTGGGTGATTATTGTGCGGTTGTGCAGGAGGACCCAGTGCTACTCACGCCTGAGGTTGATACTGAGAAGCCCTATGTCGCCATCATCAAGGTCCGTGATGTCTGATCCAATGTTGTGATTTTTAAGATAATGGTGCATTAGCATGTATATATCTTGTATAGGATATTGCCAGTTACATGATCAAAGAGTAGCTTTGTGCACCCAAATTTGGTGTCATCTTGTCCACATAAAGAAATGGCGGAAAAATGTGTAATCAGATTATTCAGTTTTGCTAAGCTTTCTGAATTATCTGTGGAGTTTGTTGGTATGATAGTTTAGTGAATAGCGGTTTATTTTTAACAAGTTACATGTTGCTGTCAGTCATTGAAATGAATTTCATAGTCTAAAACTCCTAGCACATGCACAAGGCCCTTGGTTCTAGGCTTTATTTTGACTGCTGTAGTTACCTTTTGATGTTGTTTCAATGGTTGAACAATGCTTAGATGAGCTGATGCTCGGCCAAGGCTATGATTTATTGATTTGTATCAAGCACTTTCTTGTCAGGCCTAGGTTACATTCTTTGATTGGAGTCGAAGTCATTGCCTATTTTCAGTAGTTGTGCATCTAAAGTGCCCCAACTTTTAGAGCTGCATGAATATTTGTGTAATGTAAAAATCCTTAGGTTGTGTTTGGTTCAGGTTAGATTAACTAGATTAGCTAACCTTAACCTGGCTGGGTTAGCTTATCCCAGCTTAGCCCAGATTTTGTGTTTGGCGGGTTAGTGGGGTTAGTAG
The DNA here is from genome assembly GCA_036346145.1 of Olyra latifolia. Lineage (NCBI taxonomy): Eukaryota > Viridiplantae > Streptophyta > Magnoliopsida > Poales > Poaceae > Olyra > Olyra latifolia. Next base: position 43,674,037 of record CM070523.1, on the reverse strand, counting down.
AGAGGGATAAGTTATCCCACTGCTTTGCTGGGTTAGCTAATCCTAGGTTGTTGGGGATAAATAGCTTTGACCGGACTAACTTAATCCCGCTTAACCAATAGGTGTTGGCGGATTAAACCCTTAATCCACACCTTAACCCTGAACTAAACGCAGCCTTAGTTCTTTCTGGTAATTGTTCTTTCTTGCTAGAGTTCTCAATATAACAGTTTATTTCATTACCTTGTATCAGGATATTACAGGAAATGGTGGGAGCTTATCGATAACTGGTCAATGGTTTTACAGGCCAGAAGAGGCTGAGAAAAAGGGTGGTGGAAGCTGGAAAGCAAGTGACACACGGGAGCTCTTTTATAGTTTTCATATTGATGACGTCCCAGCAGAGTCAGTTATGCACAAGTGTGTGGTCCATTTCATTCCTCAGCACAAGAAGATTCCCAGTCGGAAGGAACACCCGGGATTTATTGTCCAAAAGGTCTATGACACAGAGTCGAAGAAGCTGTGGAACCTTACAGACAAGGACTATGAGGATAACAAGCAACATGAGATTGATCTTCTTGTTAGGAAAACAACGGACCATATTGGGGAGCTTCCTGATCTTGAACCTGAAGCTATACCTGGTGACAACACTGATCAGTTCTCAAACAAACAAGGCCCAAGGAAGAGACCTGTTAATGCTATAGATGTTTCACGAGATGTTCCAACTGGCAAATCTGAGCAATTCATAAAAGCAGAGACACCTGGGAGTGCTAAGCTAATGAATTATGACATCCTTGTCAGATATAAAGCAGTTACTGGTGATCAGTATCGTGATAAGTGGCTTGATAAACTTGTAGAAACTATTCCACTAGCATCGAAGGAAAGTGCTGGGACTTCTCATGCTGATCTTGGTAGTGCTGCCAAAAGTTCAACTAATGGTTCATCTGCAAAGGACACTAGTTCTGGTGTAAGCCACTTTTCTTATTTTTCTTCTAAATTATAATTGAGTATATTGATGTAGTTAATCAGATGGTAAGATTTTTGGTTTCTGTAACTCATTGCACTTATAAATTATTGTCGGGGTCATAGTATAGGATACAGCTTAACCTAGTCAAGCATGTGTTGCATAGTGCCTTAGTGGGCTATGGTTTGATTATCTTCTCACTGGCCAATTTTACTGAGCTTGTTGGCTGCTAAGCTGATTCTTCTGTTTGATAGTGACATGAAAATTGTAGATGCTCCAGAATTTTCCTACAATACTTAATATCAGCACACTTTCAATGGTTATGTGCAGCCTTGGTAAACTATCCTGTTTAGTTCCATGAGTTATGTTAATAAGTGGCCTGGGGCGAGGCTTGCAGGATTGTGTATTATTCTTTTCTATGTGCAAATATAAAGATTCAAAGGAAAACAGATAAGTATATAAACATTTAATTATTACTTAAATGCTCTAATGAGTTTTTGTTCAGGGTATGGGCCTCTTATGCATGCATTGTAAATAGTCTGTTAAGTAATATCCTGTTATATTTGTCATCAGTCTGCCACTGGTCGGTATAATTTCTTTTACTACAAGTTTACAACACATACTAATAACATTTTAAAAGTAGCCAGCATATGCAGCAGTACAACTAAAAAACCAAAGGAGCTAGTATGTTGCTAATAACTATTTTTTATGTGCTTTTAATGCACAGAACTGGCTGAAATGGTGCATTCATGTATGATCATTTTGTACACCAATGGATCTCATCTCATGTTCTGTTATTTTCCTTTTCTATTGGTTGGTTTGTCGTATTCTTTTATTGTTTTGCATTTCATAAGACAAGAGTTAATTGTAACTTGGGCCCTTAAAGTTGCATCGAATCTCACTTTGCACGTAAAGTTGAAAATTACTTTTTTGACCCCTTTAACCTATCTCCATTTGCATCTGACCCCCTCGCCATCACATACCTATTAAGTGCTGATGTGGACCTTGATATTAAAAATGGATTTTCTATATAGTCAAAAAATCAAAATAAATGCTAGAAAGTTATAGAAAATGCATGAAATGCAAATAGAATTTTTATTGAGTTTAGAAAATTACGAGGGTCCCAAATATGTTATCTAAATTTGTATTTCATGAAAATTTTTATGCAAAGATTGAGGGTGGTGTTGGACCACATCTAACATCCTTTTTTTGCATAGCAATGTTTCACGAAAGCTAAATTTAGTTTGAATATTTGGCATCCTCATATTTTTCCTGAAATCATAGAAATTTTATTTACATTATCTTGAATTTTCTATAACTTGCTAGCATTTGTTTTGGTTTTTTGGCTATCTAGAAATTGATTTTTAATTAACCAGGGTCTATGTCAGCGCTTAATGGGTCTAACGATACTAGGGCTCTGATGGAACTGAAGATAATTTGAAGGGGCCGAAAATGTATTTTTCAACTTCAGTGTGTAAAGTGAGACTGTGCTACAATTTTAAGGGGCTATAGTGTACTTTACTTTAAAAAACTGATATGTTTTCTCATGCCCTCTATTTCTGGTTATTTTTGTTCCATATGTTTTCTTGATTCCATATCTTTCCCTCCTCACATGCTTTGTGATGATTTTTCTCTTGTCAGGATAATGAGAAATCTTATGCACCTGATGTGGTCGTTTCAATAATGGCCTCCATAGAAAGATGTACGTTTGAAGCTCTTGGATCTGACTTCCAGAAGTATAACCAGAAATTGAGACAACTATGTTTCAACATCAAGGTATATAGATTTTATCCATGGTCCCTTTTGCCTTACATTTGCTGATAACATCTATTTCAACATGTAAATCATAGGCACTGAATAACTGTATAGTTAGCTTATTAGGTTATACTGAGGACTAGAACTTAAGAGTTAGTTGCCAATTTGCCATCATACCGTCAGCATTGATAGTGTATTACTGCAAATATTGGTGTCTATGTTGATGAGCTTCAACATATATTTTTCTTACCCCACGTGAGTTTTATGTCTTGAATAAACAATATATTTGAGATTGTTCAAGTGAGAAATTTGTCCATTAAACTGTATGGCCGTTTCTTCATGCCAAACACTTTGGCTTATCGAAAATCTCAAAGCACTCAAAGCCAAGTTGAACCAATCGTTCTGGCTTTTCAAAGCCGCTTCTTGAAGCTCTTGAAGTCCAGAGCTGTTCAGCCGTTCAACTGCAGCTGAACCAAACAGGGCCAACTGTATACTGTATTTCTGTTGTACTCTTTTCTCAATTGTGCATAAATTGCTTTTGGTTTGGGCAATGCAATTGTGCACAACTAACTTTTCATTTATTGTATGGTTATCAAGCTATGGTCAGTCCAATCACCACTTGCTTTCGTCACATCCATAACATTTGTGCTTCCTTCACCATTAACTACGTATATAACCTGCACTCTGAATGTACATAGCTGATAATACATCGTTGGAGAGACCATAGTGAAGGTATAAAACTAAATAACTGGCATCTTTTTTATTTTTGCAGTACTACCACACTATGAACTGAAAACCATTTGTATATCAAACTGTAATAGTAGTTGTTTGAGGACTTATCCTTGTTATTTTAGGACTTCGCATCCTTGTTATTTGAGGACTTGACATATCCTTGTTATTTTAGGACGTGACATATCCTTGTTATTTTGTATATACAGAGCAACTCTATACTATGCAAGCGATTGATGAACAGAGAGCTTGTCCCCCCAGTTCTTTTAACAATGTCTCCTGATGAATTAAAGGTATGATCATCTTTTCTTGTGTTTTGCAATTTGTCCTTATAAGAACCACTTTCACATCTCCCATCTCCTTTACAATAGTGACTATAATTGCTTTCATGGTGTGCTAGTATTCTATGAGTTTAGTTGATAGGACAAGGTTGCCGAGTCTGAAATGCTTCTATTCAGTACAAAGCATTCAACTATTAAATTTAAACAGGGGGCATATCTAGTGCATAGTGCTTTGGTTCAAGCATCAAATAAATATGGTCTTTCTGAAGATAGTCTAAAATGTATTCAAGAAAACTTCAGAAACAAATGTAAATTAGATTAAAAGGAAAACGAAAAGATCAAGCCAAAATAACTGTTTGTAGAAAATTTCTCTTTTGTTTCTCTAAGTTCTAACATTGCTTGCATTTTCAATTCCAAAATTTGAAGGCTACTAATGAGTACTGAGTTGCACACTTGCACATTTTTGTACTGGATATTCCTCGTCATTTATATATACTGTTAATTTAGTGAACTACTTCTATTCGTCCCTTTTGAATGCTTATATTTATCTAAATTCTAATGGTACCTGCTATTGGAGTATTTCAGGTTGGGTTGACTGCAGCAGAGAAAACATCTGAACCAGAAGAATCAAGGCAGTTGCAGGTATTATACATGATATGCTTTCAAGTCAGTAATTATTTAGGGCAGAGGAGGAAGAATATGCAGTGTAATAACCGATTTTTCACATTGAACTATTTATTTTGCAATTATCTGACCTTGCTGTTTGTTGTTTGTTTTAACTAGATGACTGACGCACGATGTGAAAGATGTGCAGAAAAGAAAGTAGGCATATCTGATATTATTCATGCCGGCCATGAAGATCGCTATCAGGTATTTAAATGTCCTTTGTTTTGCTTGATCTCATTGTTGTGATGCAAGATGGTTTTACTTCATTTTAATTTCCATTATAACTCATACCATCTACCGGTAATACTTGCATTTTTAAACAAAAAGAAGAGCTAGTGGTTAGTTGAGGGAATGCTTTACTTCTATTAATCCATTTCAAATTCAGATTTTTGGGGGTGCTGAGTTGCACCCTCCCGTTCCTGGTTATCAGCACCGATTAATTTTATGTTCAATGTTCTCGATTGCAACCATGACATTCCATATGTTGTTCCAATAATCAGTAGTTATTTGCCAAGAGTCAGCACTCAGCAATGACTTGTTCAAAAGTAAGAAAATCAAGTGCTTTTTGGGTCAGTTTCTGGCTATTTACAGTCTGTTATGAGTCAATTATTTTGGGAAGTTTCAATCTGTATGGTATCAAGATTTTATTTTGTACCAGTTACACTGAAACTATTTTTCAGTAATCAATCTGTAATTATAGGATGTGTGTAGTTGGTGGTTAGAAAAACTTATCAGAACATTAAGTTAATTTTAGGGATAAACTTGAGATGATCAGTTGGCAATTTCTTAAAAACAATAATTTATGTGCCTTGGAGTCAGACAAGATCTGGCTTTATGGAAATTCTTTCATCCACTTTAGGAGAATGGCATTGCCAGTGGATGTCTTAATTAAAGAGAACTTTTACGGTACATTAAACTGAATATGAGCCATCCGTTCTCCTTGATCCAATGGTTTATATCGCTTAGAATTTTCTTATACTACACCAGACTGGCATAGGTACTCATATGCATAGACAAAGTAGTAATGAGCACACATGAATCAACATATGGCATAAAAGTAAAATTTTCTTTCTAATGGCAGTAGTGAAAACCTCGTTGTTGTCATTGTCATCCTTCTTTGGCCATGAGCCTCCCTTGCCATTCCATCAACTCTGTATACTCCACCCAACACCACATATCTGCCTCATCTAGTCCCAACTCCATCCCCACCCTTTAGTTGCTGCCCTGACCACGCAGGCCACAGCTCCGCTTGTCGCCGCCATCCATGGTCTTAGTGGACTACTCAAACATGAACTCCTCTGGCAAAATCGTATTCTAGACAGCTCCATCTCCCCTGCCGGTAGCATCCTCCGTGCGACGCCGGTCGTGCTCAGCTATTGCTTCACAGTCCCTGATCTGGTGTTCTTCTGCAGTAAAGAATCTTTGGACTAGTACCAAGACAATTTTATCTTGACAAGAATAGGTATTCTTGCCTGTTATCTTCCCTATTGGTTCATCTCAAGCATCTTTGACATAAGTGGAACCGTGGGCTTGCAGGAGCATGCTTTGCTGCAGCATCTCCTGGCTGTTGTGCCCGTCGTGTTTCTATGGCTGTATGTTGGCCCCATCCCAGGACCCCACCATATCTCTACATTTGTCTCTGCATAAAACGCCTATCTGGCTACACGCTCACAGCTCTGGCTGCAGTGTCGTGCTCCAGCCATTGTCGGTGTATCTCCGTTTGCTAAGGTGTCACCAAGTCCATGGCTGCTCCACCATCGCCAGCATGTTGCACGTCCTGCTCAACGTCCTGGTCATCTTCAGCCTTGGTTTTGACCTGCATGGCGTCTTGGCTGTGAGCTCACCAGCACGAAGATGGCAAGGTGCCAAGGTTACTTAAATGCATCTAAACATCCTGCATGAAAAGACCTTTATACTGTTGAAAATCAATGGTTAGATCTAAGTTATACTACTACCTAATATTACCACTGTTAATGTACCGTAAAATTGCTCTAACTAAAAGGATGGTTCCCCATGATTGTCATTGCTAATGGATGTCTTAATTAAAAGGATTATATGATCCATGACTTTTCAATATTTTATGGGTGTCCACTGTACATAAGCAACTTGAGTACATCCGCGAGGAATAGCCATTCTATGCATCATTCTTGAATTCTGTCACCTTTAATCCTGCATTTCTGCTGGCTTCAGTTGTAAAACCTTACTAGGAAGAAAAATGAATTGGATTTACATCTAAATATTGTCATCATATTCTTAGTAAAATGTTGTGTATATCTTATTTTGCCCCAGTACAATTCACTTGTCTCGTGGTCATGGATGTAGTGACTAAGTAGTTACCTTTGTGAGAAAATGTGATATGTACTTGCCTTTACTTAAAGATGCATTCATGCAAGTTTGGTCCTCATCTTCTATTGTAGAAGAAATCCTGGTAATTGAGTTATGAGTTGTGACCTTGATGAAGGAGAAGCTAACCACTATCTAATCTTGCAACCAACAACTATACAATAGTCAGTATTGCCATAGGTGGCTGCCTAGGCTGTGTAGGCAGCGCCTAGGTGCTCGGTGGCAGGGAACCGCCATGATTCGAGCCTAGTCGGCGGGCTAGGCGGCCAAGCCTCATAGGCAGTCTGAGGCGACGCGGTTTCTGGGTGGTGCCTGGGGTCCTCCCTTTGAGTTCATGTGCTGTGCTGTTGCACCCAGGCTTCGGCTGTCTGCTTTCGTCACCTCCATCTCTGGCTTTGGCTCTACGTTGCTGTCATCATCGTGTGCCCAAGGAAGTCACCATTGAGGTGCTCAGTGAGCAACGTTGATGTGCTAGGCATCACCATACTAGGAGAGAGATCGAGAGATGGAAGGGGAAGAAGATAGAGGAAGAAACAGGATGAGCAGCCAGCGGCTGGAGCGTAGATTTGTGGGGGGCTGCCCTAGTTGCTGGTAGATAAGTAATAAGATTATTGGCTGATGGGCCTGCCCGGCTGGCTTGCTAGCTCAACTGCACTGAGTTAGGGTTTCTTGCATAGGTACACAGCTGCCATCTCTCTCAAAATCGAAAGCACACAGCCACCGTCTGATTTCCTTCTCTCCATACCTGCCCCCTTCTTCCTCTTGCCTCCTCCCTTCCCCTTCCCCGCTTTCTTCTTCCTGAGGTCATGCTTCATGTTATAGAAGCACTTGGAGACATGCTTGGAGATTTATTTGGCGGAGCACTTGGAGTGATGCGCAAAGATGTAATCCAGATTATCTGTCTGGTGTGGAGTGCACCCTTTCTTTTTGTGGTCATCTTCATGTCTATTTCTTCGACACCTTAACAATCAAATAACAATCATTAGGTGATATCATTTGTTCCGAAATGCAATATTTGCACAAAAAACAGATCCATTTGTTGACCACTTGACCTAATTGTGTTACACGAGCACATATCGTTCGACCTTGGATGTTAGTTGAATCTTGAATGTATGAATTTGTGATGTCCTCAGCAAAATGTCTTACCTTTTTTGCCTATGCACGGCTCCCCACAACAGATTGACTTGTTAGAAATGCTGAATCCATGCTATTCATGCCACAAACAGGCATGATCAAAATGTAGGTCAAGTGGCCAAGGATATATACTGCAGATTTTCTTAGTGAACGTTTAATGTATGGAGACACTGGCAATAGCAGTAGTTATACTATTTGACATAGCATATATCCATCATTCATGACAATGTACTGTTTGTCTGAAGTCCTGATTGAACTGGACTGGTCCTATTGGAGATGATGGCTATAAGCATGTGTGAGAGGCGTTTCCTCTTCTGCTAGACATACTTGTATGTTTACACATACTTGTATCTGTAACCATTCGTAATATATGTATGCCTGGTTAATATATGTATGCCAGTAGAGGGGTATCTCATCTATGAAGACTCAGAGATCTTTTAACTCAAAAGGTCACAATCTGTTGTCTGCAGCAGAAAGTACATGCAAGAACTGATTTCTGAAGGTTGAAAACCTCATCTCGGAGACTGACATAAATCACCTTTTTTCATGGGCGTGAGAAGCTTGAAATTGTCACGTTTCTGCCACAGCTGTCTCACACAGTTTTGTCTTTGATTTTCAGCTCGAGTGTACCTCCTGTGGCCACACATGGTTTTCATCCAGAGATGCCATCTCATCGCTGACTGTTGATGCTCCAAATACTGGCGGGAACGTGGGAACTGCCCCCTGGGCGACAGCCAAGTTCGATGTCCTTGAGAAGCAGTTAGCGAGCCCACGGGACCAACCAGACAAGACAACTACTGATGCTCTCCAGAAGGGCACGGCGCCATACATGCCGACACTGGAGAAGCAGAAATCATTCAGCAAGGCCAGCTCGGAGGAACCCTCGTCTGCACCTGCAGGTAATCATGAGTAGACGACCATATATCCAGGGTGCACAGCAGTGATAGGCACTAGGAAGCACCCGAGAATCTATATCTGTACAGCTCGAACCTGTCAAAACACTTCCAAGTGGGTGCTCATGCTGCTACTGATGAGAGCAGGGCGCCGTAACCCCCGCTGTAGCTTTCACACTTCAGTATTGTCGGTCCTCAGGATTGGGTTGAGGTACCTTGTCTAGTTATCTGCTTATTGCCCGGCTATTATTCTTTCCTTTTGTTTTCTTCAAATCGGCCCCATTTCATGAGTATCAAGTTTGTCCCGCTTCTGAAATAACCTGTTAGCTGATCCATCGTTGCGGCCCAACTTGGTTGTAGTGAAGTGTAGTTTCGTGGAGAATGCGATGGGGGCAGCGCCAGCGATGGAGGTACAAGAGGGTGTAAGGGCCTCTTTGGTTGGCATCTAACTTTGCAACATCCTGATATGTTTTATGTTAGATAAGTTTGATCGAGTTAGGCATATGTTTGGTTTATTGCCACACTTGTGGTAGGATTGTTTTTTTTTTTTTTTGCACGGGTCTTATATGCAGGTGGCTCATGAAAGTGTGGCAAGATTTCTTTAGACAGGTTAAAGTGTGGCGGAGCAATTTACGAACTAAACTTAGACGAGTTGGGCAACTTAGATGTGACAAATTTAGTCAAATTGGTCTTATACCAAACAGGCCCATTTCGGATGACGCGATGACCTTTTTTGCACATTTGCCACCGCAGTCCAGCTAATCACATCACTGTGGTACCATCGCAAAGTTATGCATTGAGTTGGTTTTTGCCACTTTGGCCGGTGTCAACGGCCTTTGACCATAATTAAATGATCATTTGCCCCTCCTGAATTTTTTTTTTTTTTTTTTGCTCTCTTCTCTTTGTTGACGCTGGCCAGCGGCTACTTACAAAAAGTGAGAATCTCCGAAATTTTTTTAAAGGACCGTCACCGCTCAGATCCATGGAAGGATGAAGGAAAGGTATGCAGGTATTTGGGGGGCACTAGTCCATTGCCTATGCTGTCATTACTAGGAAATGTGAAACCTAAAAAATTGGGTTTTTTGGGCTTAAACTAGCTGATTATAATCTAAAAAAGTTTTGGAAGCTCGATCGAGAGGTTTGAAGGGCCAAAAAAACGAAATATTTTTTGGAGCTCTAAAAGAACTATTAAAAGCCTCATAAAAAATGACTATAAAATGCTACGGCATTTAATCTGTATATAAATAACAAATTTTAAGTTGTATTTTTAGTTTGGATGGCTTGGAGCATAGAAAATAGCCTATCAGAAACTCTGGGGGAGCTAAATACAATAAAGTATTGTCCTATTCGCACAAGCAGTGAATTCGAAGGATTAAAATGCAAAGGAAAAAACACACTGGCCACGCCAACCTAGGTCCGTTCCAATCATTTTAGGGCTAGGAGGAGATGAAAGTAGGGCCTATATTTTAAAAAATTAATATTTTTTTTAGACTATATCAACTCCTAATTGAATACATATAAAGGCAAACATGGAACTATGGAAGAGATAAATTGTTGTTGTACCCAAAATATGTTTCCATGTGCAATTATATCATTATTAATTATTAGGGAAAATTGACAATATCCCCTAAAGTTGAGTGAAAATTGATAATATGCCCTATTTATGTGTCTATGACATATGGGTCTGAATAGTGTTTTGGGGCATATTGTCAAATACCCTGATTTAGTGGGGACGATGTTGGCCATTCACTTGTTTCATCAACTGAAACGTATGAACATCTGATTTTACCTCAGGAAACATGATGTATATACTAATGAAGCACACAGTGGAACAAAAAACGAATGCTCTGCCGGAAATATCGTGGGAACATAGCCTAAGTACTAATGAAACATATCTAAAATGTTGATGAAACATAGATAAAATACTGATAAAACATTTATTGTTAACGTGTGAAACATATGTTTCAACATTTATTCAAAGATGTTTCAATCCATATGTCTAATGTTTCACAAAGCAAACGAAATGTTTTAGACATTTTTACAGTTGTTTTACAAAGTAAACAAAATGTTTCATGAGAACAAATGGAATGTTTCACAAAAACAAATATAATGTTCCACAAGGACAAACACAATGTTTAGTAAGGGTAAACAAAATGTTTTAAAAAAGCAACAATATTTTTCAAATATTTTTGTGGGTATTTCATAGGAGAAAATAAAATATTTTGCAAAAGCAAAACAAATGTTTCAACGGTTAACCAAAGATGTTCCAATTGCATATGAGTAATGTTTCACAAGGAGGACAATAAAATGTTTCACAAGAGCAAACCAAACGTTTCGCAAGAAGGAACAAATTGTTTCAGATGTACATGGATAATGTTTTAAAGCCAAAAATCGATGATGGATCTTCTCTAGCCATCTTTTTCTCCAAATCCAGCAAGGCCCGTTGTTTTCTCCCTTTGGTCACCGCCATAGGCTCGCTGGTTGCCATGCCACACCTGGTTCGTCATTGCCATGTCAAATACAAGCCCTAGGAGCCATGGTTGCAACCCCATGAGCTCGCCATCATGAGGCCAAGCTCTGTGATGAGGACATCGTCCACATAGTTGCGACTGCCGCTCCATCCCCTACTTGCTCTTCGTCGTTGGGAGGTTTCAATCCACGAGCCATGCCATTCAATCATCCTCAATGGATCAGCGCCGCAAGCCCATGATTTATCAAACCTCGACGCTCCAAGGAAGGCCCAACTTGAAGCTCAAGTCGTCCTCAGCCCGGTTTGGCCATCCAAGAGAAGCGCACATTCAAATGGCCACCAAATCCACATCCGAACTCCGTTTGGGATGTGTGACCATTTGATGAAAAGCTTATCTCATCTACTTTCCAACGGATCCAGCCTCACCTTCAAATTCCTTTGGAGTCGCTTAGAATCATCAAAAAACCAGCGTGGACAGATTCAACTTGATGTTGCGAACTTGATGCTGCGACATCTTCTTTGGGCCGTGGGTCTTGTAATTTGAGGGAGGGGCCCAAGCCTAGGTTGTAGACGTGGGAGAAAACCCTAGCACGTCCACCACCCTGGCCACCACCCCTTTGGCCATCCTTCTCCTCTCTCTATCAAAAACTAGCCACCGCCATCAGATTTGTTTAGGTTTTGATTTGGTTAGTAGTCCCTGTGTGCGACGCTTCCTCAAATCTGCTCGTGTCGGCTAGACCAACCGAATCGAGTTTTCAGAACCTCACCTTTATCAAGTGCTTCATCTATATTTACAATTTCAAATTGCTATTTATATTGTTCTTGCTTTGTTCTTCGATTGCTAGCAGGAGCGACATTTGTGGTCAGAGCAATCGTGTTATTGGCGTGGTTGATAACGAGCAGGTTTGGTGGTTTAGCCATGGCCGGGCACCTATCGTTGTGTGGTTCGTAGCCGGATCGTCAAAGTCGTCTCTCCAACCAGATCGAAATTATCCACATGAGTCTCACCAGAAGATCGGACTGCCCATCCCCATCACTCTAGGGCACCTATCCTTTTGTTGTAGAAAAATATGACCAACTAGAGGATGACAATAGCACTAGTAATATCATATTGAGTTCCTTTTATTTTGAGTCAAAATATTTGCATGTTCCTTTGTATCCTGTTTGTACTAACCTTTTGCAGGAGCATGTGATGAAGTCGAGGATGACTCCAATTCAAGAAAGGGAGGATGATGAGGACATTGCCCATACTATTGCGACAACCGCTCCATTCCCTACTTCCTTTTCGTCGCAGGGAGGCTTCAATCCATGAGCCTTGCCATTCAATTCTTCCTCAGTGGATCAACGCATCAAGCCCATGATTTATCAAACCTCGACGCTCCAAGGAAGTCCCAACTTGAAGCCTAATTCATCCACTAGCCACGTTCGGCCATCCAGGAGTAGCGAGCATTCAAATGGTCGCCAAATCCACATCCAAACCCCGTTTGGGGCATGTGACCACTTGATAGAAAGCTTATCTTATCTACTTTCCGACGGATCCATCCTCACCTTCAAATTCCTTTGGAGTCGCTTAGAATCATCGAAAAAACCATCGTGGACAGATTCAGCTCGATGCTGCGACATCTTCTTTGGGCCGTGGGCCTTGTAATTTGAGGAAGGGGCCCAGGCCCAGGTTGTAGATGTGGGAGGAAACCCTAGTACGTCCATTACCCTGGCCACCACCCCTTTGACCATCCCTCTCCTCTTTCCATCATAAGAACTAGCCACCGCCATCAGATTTGTTTAGGTTTTGATTTGGTTAGTACTCCCCGTGTGCGACGCTTCCACAAATCTGCTTGTGTCGGCTAGACCAACCGGATCGAGTTTTCAGAACCTCACCTTTATCAAGTGCTTCATCTATATTTATAATTTCAGATTGCTATTTATATTGTTCTTGCTTTGTTCTTCGATTGCTAGCAGGAACGACCTTCGTGGTCAGATCAATCGTGTTCTTGGCGTGGTCGACAACGAGCAGGTTTGGTGGTTTAGCGATGGCCGGGCATCTATCCTTATGTGGTTCATAGCCGGATCGTAAAAGTCGCCTCTCCGACCAGATCAAAATTATCCCCATGAGTCTCACCAGAAGATCGGGATGCCCGTCCCCCATCACTGTAGGGCTAAACCTATGAGCTTTACTTGCCGAGGCCACCCACATCCTCGCCACCTTTGCCGCCTCGAGCTATGGTCATAAGGGGAGGAGGATAGCAGGAGTAGGGAAAGGCCTTTGCCGCCTCGAGCTATGGTCATAAGGGGAGGAGGATAGCAGGAGTAGGGAAAGGAGAAGGGAAGTGAGGAGAGGGTTGTAATGGGATGGGGTGGAGTGGGGTAGGGGAGAAAAGGGGAAGCAGGCCACGTTGGGCACATCTCACTGTGAGCTTAGGGATAGATTGGCGGATGAGAGAGAGATGAGTGGATGGATTGGGAAGGAGATAGAGAGAGACAAATGAGTGCAGGATGTTGGGTGCGAAGGCTGGTAGAGAAGATAAGGTGGGAGGTTGTGATCAGGGCGTTCGATGGAGTCATGCCCATCGGATGTCTGTTAGTAAATAATTTTGTTATTATTATCTAATTCATCGTTAGTTTGTTCTTTGACGCAAACTATAGCCAAGTAATTGGAATTTCTAGAAGAATTTATATTACTACTAAAAAACCTGTCAATAATCCCTCTATGTGTTTCCATAAATTCATCTTCACGTTTTTCCTTCTTTTTTTCTCTTTAGACAAATAGTTTCTAAATGACATGATAAAAAGATGAATCACAGTCCCCACAATCAGATGATTTCGAATCTTTGGATTTAGATAGAGAACTAGTGAAAAGGAACTAGTTGTTTTGGGCGGAAACTGAAAAGGGGACCAGAGAAACGAGAATGCAGGTAAAAAACGACTTAACCAATACAGACTTTACCCCTTTCGACCAGGCCCCTCCGATGTACATAAGTGAGCCGTTATCTTGCGATCTGAGCCGTCTATTTGTCGCGAGTCTCCCTCTTCTTCTGAATCTCTCCTTTTCTAGCTCTGTTCCTGACGCACCATCGTGGTGGTCTCGTGGAGGCGTGGGGTGGAGCAGCGGCGCCGGTGGGGACTGGAGGCCAACGACCTGACCGGCGACTGCCGTCCGCCGGCGGCCGGTTGCCAGTGCAGCGTTTCATCAAGCTGTCGAGGACGAGCAGGGCGTTGGGCGCGTGCGCGTCTCGCCGAGAGAAGTCGAGGCTTCACCGACGGCTCGACTCCCGGGCTCGCTCCATTAATCGCGTCCGCGTACGACGCCTAGGAAGGGAAGAAGATGCGGCGTTTCGGAGCCAGGGGAGAGGAGAGATCCAGGTTGCGCATTTTTTATGAGGGAGTTGTATATGTTAGGAAACCTGTCTATATTAGAAATAATTGGCCATGTCAAGAAACTCGATCTATGAAGAACATGTTATGGACTTTAACCAAAACCCTAAGCAATACACTATATAAAAAGAGGGATACCTATTTTAACTGATTTGGATGAGAAATAATAAGGGATAATGGATGATATGTCCCAAAGTAGTTGTTCAATTGATGATTTGCCCTTCATTACATGCTCCTCTACTATATACTTAAAGTTCTTTGCCTAATTGATAAAATGCCTCATTTTGAAATTTTGAACAAAATTTGTCATACAACAAGTGCAAAAAACACTACTAGAAAATAGGGCATCACAAGCGATTCAATGCGCACCACTTTTAATAGTTGCAACATAAGCGGTTCAATAGCTCAAGCCAGAAAACCCCTTCTAGAAACGGTTCGTAATACGAATCTCTTCTAAAGCCCAAGCAACATAAGGGGTTCGTGTCACGAACCCTTTCTAAAGCCCCCTGCACCTCTAGCAGCGGTTGGGGACACGAACCCCTTCTAAAACCCAAGCAACAGAAGGGGTTCATATTACGAACCGCTTCTAGGGGGGCTTTAGAAGGGGTTCGTATTACGAACAGTTGCTAGAGACCCATTTTTTGAATTGTTAAAAGGAAAGCTTGTCTTATCTCATTAGAGAGCACGCGTGGCTAGCTGGGTGAGGCGTGGGTCACGAGGAGGAGTGAGGTTCTGGGTTCAAATCCCACATACCCCAATATTCTTTACCTTTTTGGACACTACTAGAACCGTTTCTGGTGCTCCCGCGAGCATCAGTCGCGGTTGCCTACAACCGGTTTTAAAACCTGTTTTAAACCGGTTGTACTAGCCGATTCGCTGGTAGTGAAATCCTTTCTACCCCTATAATTTGTCTTTTACTCCTGAAAGATGATGTATCTATGAGCCAGTGCAGAAATAAAAGTGAAGGTTGAATCATTGGATTGGTAGATCGTTTCGCTATCTATAAATGTTCTTGCCTTATTTCTTTTTCTTTCTTGCGGGTACGTGCTGTTGATGATCACTGTTATTTTGCACTAGGGGGCAAATTGTTGTATCGAAAATTCCAGGGGTAGAAAGGACCTTTTGCACTTGTTGTATGGCAAATTTTGCTCAAAGTTTTAAAATGGGACATTTTATCAATTAGACAAAGAATTTTGGGGTATATAGTAGAGGAGCATGTAATGAAGAACAAATCATCAATTAAGCAAATACTTTGGGGACATATTATCAATTATCCTAAATAATAAAGCATTGTCGCTCTCTACATCTCTGTGTTGATCTTCTCGTTCATGTTTGCAATTTCTGAGCGCATTGGGGAATCCCTGTACTACACCTAATAGTAAGGGTTCTCTAACACGTTACAAGGACTCACGTAAGTGACGAACACGAGGAGGAGATCGGAACTGCAAAGAGGATCTACAAGTGACGATCGTGAGGAGGAGATCGAAACTGGACAAACCTTGTTGTCGGCATCGGTCCATCATCATATAGTTGGCAGGTCCCGCGGTCTAGCTGAACTGTTCTACGCGACAGGTTTCAAATCACTAACGCGAAGCTTGAATGATCTACGCACGCATCAGAAGGCACTATATCGGTTATGGATCCCCGTCCTACCCTTGAATTCATGAATAGTATTGTATCGCTTGATGAATTGAATCCATGAATTACTATTTGCATCGTCTTGGGGCGATTTTTCGATCTGTTATGCAATTTGGCAACGCGGGCAAGAAGCTGACGCCCCCATCATCGTTGGCCATGCATCTGTCGTCGGTCTCGTCGACCGTGCAAGCATCGCCGCGCCGCTCCTGTCATCGGTCGATCGCATATATTCGAAGCCCCTCTAGCGCTGTTGCCGTTGGTCACACACCGCCCCATGCACGGAACACGACGTACCGTGCCATCTCGGCCTTCCCGCATGCGTCACTGCTGCCAGCACGGTCTGGAAGAGCAGCCGTCGACTCGGCCCTATGCATCATCTCATCTCACAGGCGCACACATACTGCTGCTAATGAATCGGCTTCCTCGCACGCAGCTGTCATCATTGACCGTACGAAGCGCCGCCGCACAAAGATGGCCGGCGCTACAAGCTCGAAGCTCTGCCGCCGAACCTCCGGCGCGTTGCACACCGCCAGCCACGCCCTCCACAGAGCTGGAAGCTCCTGGCACATGCGCCGCTCGAAGTCCGCTACTGCGACCCCGCCGATGCCACTGCCGCCCGTGCCGTCGGCCATGACATAGATGCGCTAGCGCCGCGTCGCCCAGCCACAACCACAAAGTGCCGCAGTGCCACCACGTACGTGTGTAGGGCTTACCTTTCCTACCACATGATTTGCGCTAGTCACTGGATCAATACACTAGTACTCATTATTTACATAGCCTGATCATTTCATACATACAGAACATCTAAATAAATTAACAACCTGAATTAAGCCCGAAGGCTAATAAGTATTATAAACCCGGCACATTGGCCCAATAGTCTTAAAAACATAAATCAGAGTGCACCAAGACAACAAAAGGAGCAAAAGAAAACCACGCCGGTTATGCCTATGCACGCGACTGGAACGACGCCCTACACCTCATCTTAATTGTCCGTATACCTTTGTTCTCCATCTTCATGACACTCATAAGGGCCCTGCTCGATGCCTTCATCTAAAATAGTGAGTGTGTACGATGTCAGTGCGCAATCAAATCGCACTAGCGAGTTAACATCTAATCTAATGCATATAGTGTTAGAGGTTTCCAAAGGAAAGATTGGGGTTTGTTTAGTTACAATAAGTAAATTTTATAAACCAAAATATATGATTTAGGGTGGGTTCTTTTGAGCTTATCTTATCTACTTATTTACTGTAGCTAGTCACTTTGAGAATTTTTTGAGATAGCCTCGAGAGCCAGTTGACCTTTAATTTTGGGATTTAGAGAGCTTATAGACACGCCTATGAGATAAAAAAAATGACTCAAAAAGTAATAAAAAAAGTGAGATAAGTCAAATAAGACACGAGATAAGTAGGATAAGTCTTATCTCGTGTCTTATTTGACTTATCTCACTTTTTTATTATTTTTTGAGTCGGTTTTTTTTATTAAGTAGGCGTGTCTATAAGCTCTCTAAATCCCAAAATTAAAGGCCAACCGGCTCTCGAGGCTACCTCAAAAAATTCTCGAAGTGACGAGCTACAGTAAATAAGTAGATAAGATAAGCTCAAAAGAACCCACCCTTAGCAATTTTATCCTAAAGTTCTACCGACCAATGTTCTGTATGAGTTCTTCAACTTGTACCACATCCCATACTCATACTAAGTTTCCACTATACACCTACCATCATCTTTCGGGTGAGACACTCGTTGTGAGTTATACTCCCATGAAATGCCTGGTCTTCCCTAATTAGGTTGCTAAGCCCACCCTAGAGCAGGGTTTTAAAACCCGAAACCGGACCTGAAACCACTAACCTGGCGGGCCGGTTTTTCAGAAAAAAAACCGATAAAAACCGCTAGAAACCGCCGAAAACCGCTAAAATTCAAATTCAAACAGGCAGCCGGGCACCGGGCGAGCCACCGGTTTTTGCGGCGGTTTTTGCCCAAAAACCGCCAGTTTTAGCGGTTTCCCGGTGGTTTTTAGCGAAAAACCGCTACAAAAGACAGGAACAAGGTAGTTTTAACAAAAATATCAATATGAAGTCAATTTGAACATATCAATATGAAGTAAATAATATGAAGTAAATAATGTGATATAGATGGTAGTTTCCAACAAAAACATATATTGGAACTAGGAAAAAAAGGTTTTTCACTTTTGCACAAATTTCTTCGCATAAAATACCATGATAATAATCTTAATTTAAAATTTTGCTTTGTATAGAATGTTCTAAAAAACTTCTAGTTTTTTATAAGATTTTTTATGAATTTTTTTAAAATATTAAATTTAAATTTAAAATTTCAAAACCGGCCGGATAAAAACCGGTGGTTTCTCAAACCGCCCCCTAGCGGTTTGGCGAGAAACCACCGGTTTTTACCGGTTTTTGAAACCCAGCCCTAGAGTCACGGCTCCTGGCAGCATATGAGCTAGATTATCCTGTGGATGACGACATAATCCTATCTTTCTTTCGGACTAGGGTTTGCCATGACGCTATCCAGCAAGCCAATGGGCCCCACGTTCGTACTACCACACGATGGTAGTACGTTGTGGTGCTAGGAACAAATTTCCATAGACAACTGGTCAGCGACTTCCTACTGCGTGCCTCTCTGCATGCCCGTCTGGTCTGCTCTAGGAGTCACCTCATATCTAGCCAGTCCATACTTAACCATAACCACTTTCTTCTTTCGCTATCATTCCTCCATGTGCCATGCACAATGTGTCGGAACCACCTCTCGCAGGCAAGTGGTAGCGTTTGGCAGCTACGCATGTTGCCCCGTGCTCCTCTCCTCACCGTCTGTGAACCAATAGCCTAAGCTACTCCAAACATCCTTATCCATATACTGGACCACGTCCGTATTTCACACACACTGGCATGTCAGGCTCAAGTTCCAATGTTCATGTTTAGTGTGTAATCATGTCTAGTGAATGTCGGTTCACCATTCTGATGTGACTAAGCCTAAAATTATTAATTGAACTTGAGCAATGTCTAAGCAATTTTAACCAAGTTAAGAGTCTAAATCATTTTATTTTAACCTAACCAGGCTAACAAAGAGTGATCATCAAGGCAATCATTATTGAATCAAGCAAATAATATCATCAAGGCAAGATCATTCATGGTAGAAACAATAACAAATAATTGACAGGGCATGATATATCATGATTAACAAGTAGGTATTCAGACTTAAAAAGCATACAATTTAATATTTAAATGAAATACTTTAGAAAAATTGGGTAGCAATATGATCTAACTGGATGTTAACTCGCTTTGGCCTGGCGCAAGGATCAGATCCTCAACGGTGTCCTAGTAATGACCTTCGGAATCCCCAACGACATGATTAAAGTCTTACGAATGCCCAGCTTGGTCTTCGGCTTCGGTCCCTAACTCGCTGGATTCTAACGACCGCAGCCGACGCGCACAGAAATAATCCGAAATACGACAATCACCAGAAATATGCACAAATAAATAAATAAGCATGCATGGATGTGCAAAATGCGATCTACTTATTATTTTATTATTTCAAAAATTTATTTCAATTAAAAAATACATTCGCAATTATAATAATACAATATAAACAATTGAATGTTACTGAATAAAAATGTTTCCTTTAAGTAAATAAGTCTAAAAATAAACTAATTACACAAGAAATGCATAAACATTATTTTTATTATACCTACTTATTTCCATAAATTTACAGTCCTTTTAAATTGACATAAACAATTAAGTCACTGTTTATAAGCATTTTCTTATAGCTAGAAAATGGCAGAAAATAAAGGCAAATGCCAAATTGCGACCACACGAAAATATAGGCACCGTTCGTTTCAGCGGATCGCTGGCGGCCCGCTGCAGTAAAAATTTTTTTAAGATTAATTTTTTTAGATTATTTAAATTTTTTTTCCCAAAAACTTATAAATTTGCTACAGTAAAACCGCCAACCGCCAGAAACCTCCAAAAGAAACAAAGCCATAATTTGCACACATTTGTACTACATGTGGTCACATTCCTCCGTGGCCCGTCGGCGTGAGTGGCCGGCTCCATGCGGCTGTTGCACTTGAACCCGGTCATTAACACATGGCACCATTTATTTCTTCCTTTGCCTTTGTAATGCAAAGACATACTTTGATTTTACGATGGCTGGCCTAGATTTACTCATTCATGAGCAGCTAAAGATGTTATTTTGCTACTCCAGCCTTGACCATTTAGTTTATGTTGGTCCGCTAGCTAAGCTTAGTTTTTTCTTGGGTTAGGTAGCGTTTGGTTGGCTTGTCCCGGATAGGTGATGAATTCATGAGTGATAGTCTTATTTACTACGTGGAGAAAGAAGAAATGAAGAAAGTTGCCGATGATGCCGTCGTTCGTCGCTTTATGAACTTGAAAGAACGTAAATACTAAAAGGTGATGTATTTATTTCCATGAATAATTCTACTAGTTTTTTATTTATAATTTTTATTCATTTCATTCTCTTTTTATAGGCTATTGAAGTCGGATGATATATTTGCCAATGTCGGTCATCTTTTGTTCATGATTTTATTTTAGATTCCTTCCCTTTACTACAACTAATGTGACATTGGCCAATTTCTTCATTTTGGTAAGCATTTATATAATTTGTTGGCACTTCTAGACCATTTTACATCTTTGTTTGCTTTGATTATGTTAAATTATGTAAATGTCCCTTGGGGGTGGTGAGCCAGGGTAGTTTTTTTCTCTAGCTCCGCCACTGTTTGTAGCCTCTGTTCCATTGGCGCATACACTGTTGCTTGTCGAACGTCGACGAACTCATATTAGAGGAGAAAAACAAAAGCAAACAGAAGATACAATGTATCCATCCCTCATGGTTTTATCCTAGTCGAAATTAAATTTGTCCCGAATGATCCTGGACTGTCCGACCAAACACTACTTAGATTTTACGACGGCCTCAATCATCTGCCGCTTGGCTTAGCTAAAGACATACTTTGATTTTACCGTCTACGACGGCCTCATCTGCCGCTTAGCTGCTCCGCCAGCTCGACGTGTACTCGAACCGGTCAAGCGTCATCCGGCCTTCATGTCGTCACTGTCACTGTATTTAGCATTTCGCGCGAAGTGCCCAACACACCGAATACAAGTACTCGGTTTACAGGCGTGTAAGCCTGTAAGGTGCCTCGTGTGCTGAACTAGCTAGGGAATCTCGATCATTTTTTTTTTACAGAATGCAATTTAAATCTAATTTATGCAATACATATATTTTTAATTTGATGTATGAAACATGAATTTTTCCGAAACACTACTGTATGAAAGATGATTTTCGAATTTTGTATTTTTTTTAAAAAAAATGTGGTTCCACGAGAAACTGTTCTCTCTCAGGAAATTTACAATATATGGGTATGTTCTCATGGGTGATTTGCAGCCGGTTTCGTTCAGCTTGTTTTTATAGATTTAAAAGTGGTTTTGACATAAAAATAGGATAAAAACCAAACGGTTTAACTTTTTGAAATGGAGATAAGGCATAAGCAAATAGGCATTAAACCATAAAGAACAAACCTAACCTTTATAAATTAGTTGAGCGCCCATACTTTGCTAGAAAAAAAAAAATCAAATTCTATAGATGAGACTATGGGCGAGCAGGTACGGCACCTTCCTCTTCAGCATGGACTAGTCAAACACCCTCATCTTCATTACGTGCGGGCCATTAATAGCTACTTACCATGCCACACAACTAGGGGTGCAATTGGATTGGATATGGACATATCACTTAGCCCATATCTATCCATATTTCTTATCGAATACAGACTTGGACACGCACAGTGTTAGATACAAATATGAATACGGATAATACCGAATAGTATCCGTCACGAATACAGCGCAGATATAGTTTGGATTCGATATGGATACAAATATTTTATCGGATAACACATAAAAAAAAGGCCATCCGTAAGGCTAGGCAATAGCACACATACGCAAACAATATCGGTTTATCATATATTAACATTCAAACTTAAAACTTAAAGTGCATGCAATGATTACATATGTCTAGACTACACAATTACAAAATTATTAAATTATTTTGCATTTGTCATAAGGACGTCCCTCATCCCTAACGTGGATTCGATTGATGCACGTGAACAAGATGTCAGATGAGCTTCCCCTAGCATCCAATGCTCTCATGCATCATGCGTAGCTTGCGATTTGAGTTGTGATGACAAGGGGGGCTTGATGGGGAAATTGTATACCTCCAGCATCGCACTCATCAGAGGTGATTCGTGATGTAGGCTTTGGTGTCGGTCTAGGCCACATGTGCGATTTGTTAAGAGAAAATTGACAATATGCCCTGTAGTTGAGTAGTCATTGCCAAAATACCTTTAAACACATTGACATGGACAATATACCCTATAGTTGAGTAGCCAATTAATCAGTTGCCCCTTTTCATTTTTTTGCTCAAAGTTTGCTAAAGAGCTTGCTAGGGAGAAATGCCCCTTCTACCCCTGCTATTCTTTATCGGAATTTGAGCAAAGTTTTTGCTCAAACTGGACTTCCTAATGGTTAGAATTGAACCTTGTTGTATCCCCTCTTGTCAGAATTTGTGAGGTAGATAATTATTCAGAATGTACTATATATATCTGAATAGTATATATGTCAGAATGATTACCTTCCAAGACCATATGCAACGGTTTCCATTCACCCCCCTCTTTCCCTTCACAAAGAGATTTTGGTTTCCTTTATTTCTCCAACAGATCTCCTTCACCGTTCTCTTTCTCCTTCAGAAGAGATTCTCTCTTCCATTCTCTCCGAAAAGAGATTCTCTTTTCTTTCTCTATATCATTCCCTTTTAAGGGATTGATGTTGTTAGAGATAGTGAAAAATATAGAAAAAAAAACTATAGTGTAGGAATGGGAAAGGGAAAGAAAGGAATATGGTTGCACATGGTCTCTGATGCTGGCCATCCTCGCTCAAATCCATTTTGTTTGTTTATGAAGGCACCTTTGTCCAAATCGAAGTGTCCTATTTAGCTTAATAGATACAGAGTCCCATTGTGCTTGCCTACTGTATGGTCCAAACCAAGAAAGAAAGACACCGCCATTATGCTTGCCTACTGTGTGGTAACAAAGGACAAAGAATAGCAAGGGTAGAAGGGACATTTCGTCCTGGCTCTTTAGTAAAATTTGAGCAAAAACTTAAAAAGGGCAAATGATTAATTGGCCACTCAACTATAGAGCATATTGTCTATATCAATGTGTTTAAAGGCATTTTGGCAATGACTATTCAACTATGGAGCATATTGTTAATTTTCTCATTTGTTGAGGGTACGCTTGTCGCTGCCTCTTAGAAGGGAGGTGGAGCGAGGAGTCCGGAGTGATGGTGTTTCAGCATTGCTTCCCAAATGGGGCTTCATCTAGAGGGAGTGAATGGGTGCTATGCCTTGGGTCCCAAATGGGACAAAAATACCACAACAGCTGCATCCGTGGCCCACAGTAGTAGCCTAGCATTGATGGGCTTGGGCAGTGTTGCATGTAGCAGGAGTATTGCAGTGGCGGAGGGATAGAGACTGAGGCGGCATTGTTTACATTCATCCAGATATGTCCCACGCGTATCTAGGTCAATGGATATTCCATGCACCGTATCCAGATCTGTACTCGGTTACATATTCGGATAATTATTCAAATTCGGATTTGGATATAACCAGATACAACTAGATTCGGACCACTTTCATTCCTACTCATGAACCTTCCAAAGGGTGTCTTCCTTTGCCCTCACATACCTCTCCAAGAGGTCATACAACTCCAACATTGTCTTCACCTCCTTGCGGGTGAGTTCTTCGGACAATGCCTACCAGAGCAGGTCATGTATCGCGATTTTGATAACAATGGTCTCGTTGGTGCCTCCAAGTTGGCACTTGACCTTCGTGAACCATTTGATGTAGTTGCGAAGGGTTTTACCTTCCTTCCGCTCCCCGACAAAGAGGTCTCCTTCGTTCTTTGGTGATGTAATTTCTCTAAAATTTATTTTCAATGTGAGAGCATAGCTTGTCCCACCCGCGGATGGAGCCTAGATTCAACAAGGTCAACCAAGATAGGGCCACGCTCTCTATTCCCAAAAGAATACTTTTGGCTTTGATGTCGTCATCTTCTCCACTGCCTCCATAGCAGTCTCGTAGACCTCGATGAATTCTATAGGTTTCATGTCCACTGCAAACTTGGTGATGTTAGACATTTTGAATCCCTTCAGACACATTCTCGATCGAAGGTATTCGCAGAGGGGGTCAATCAGGTCCTTCTTGACCACCCTCGACTTCTCCATACGCTAAGGAAAGATCAATTCTCCATGTGTGGTTGCACTTCGGGAAGGCGCAACTGGTGGTGAAGGTGCATGTGTTTCCTCACGGCGGAACTCTTGATAAGGCACTCAAGTTCGGCCATGAAGCATGTGTGCTTCTACTCCACAGTGTGAGTATGAGGGTTGGTTAGTTGTGCCTCCTCGTTGAACATGGCCCTATGCATTAGGGACTCACTCATGTGATCTAGAGGGTTGACGAAGATGAAACCTATGGCCCGGACCTAGGCTATGCTCATCATGGAAACAATGCTCATGTCCTTGGATGGCTCTCCTCCTGCATCCCCCCTCCCGAGGTTTTGGGTTTGTTTCTCTCCTGCTTTGAGATTTAGCTATTGTTGCCGTGGAGAGGTAGTTGTTGAGCCTCCTATCGTGGTTGCACTCCTATTGGTCCTTTTCTTCTTTGTTGGGCGCAACGCCAAGCACAGCTGTCCCTCCAGCCAAGCCGATGGGACCATCACCATCGAGTGGGCCTACGCTGCTCGCCATCTTCTTCTTTGATGGCATCCTATACCTCGGCTTCTATCTAATGCTCCCCACAGACAGTGCCTAGCTATCGTAGGGACACCCTTGACAATGAACTTTGGGGGGCAATGTGGATTCGATGTGCATGAACAAAATAAAATGGGAATGATCAAACAAGAGAAGCAACAACTAGAATCTAGAAAAAAAATTTCTCGAGAGAGCGTAGGGCGCTATTTTATCCAACTTGGCTTGGGTCACAACATGCATGTGCAACTACTTTTATAGGATTTGCTTCTTGGGCCATGGAATTGCCCCATTTGTCCTTAGGCTGTGTGCATGAACAAAGAGGACACCGGGGCCTTGAAGTCTTTCTTTGGGAAAGTCATGTCTGGCCCCTGGTTAGGCTCGTAAAGAAGGTAATAATTCTTTTTCTTGAAGTCTCTGCTACCCTTGGGTAGGCTTGTAAAGTGGGGGAACACTAGGGCCATGAAGTCTTTTGGCATCGATGACTTCTTGGCCTTGACAATAATAGGCCTAGCCTATCCTCTAGGCACTATAGTTGTTAGAGCCTGACAACCTTTGCTGATTGTGCTGCTTTCTCGACCAATGCTTTTCTAGTCATTGCTCGCCCCTTTTCCCTCCAAAGAGCTACGTGACCTTGGTGAGGCCCTACAGAGAGGCTTTGCAATTGGAAAGTTGTCTTAGGTTGTGAGGGGTTTTGGGAACCTTTGTGCACCCCACGAGGCTTAGTTTGGGCTCACGGGAAAGCCTTGTAGCCAAAGGCTGCTTTGGGCCATGCGAGGCCTCATGGGACCCTTGCACAGATCTATCTAAGACTTGTCGGGGAGCCTTGTAGCCAAAGGCTTCTTCAGAACATGAAAGGCCTCAGGGGTACCCTCTCGTGGCTTTTTCTAAGGCTTGCAGGGGAGCCTATTAACTGAAGGTTGTTTTGGGTGCGCAAGGATTTGAGGGACCCTTGCAAGCCTCATGAGGCCTTTGACTAGGGTTCATAGGGGAGTCTTTTAGCCGAAGGCAACTTCAGGACGTGCAAGGCCTCAGGGGACCCTTACGTAGCTTTGGCAAACGCTCCAGGGGAGCCTTGTAGCCAAAGGCTGCTTTGGGTCATGTGAGGCTTCAAGGAACACCCCAACGCTTCGTGAGGCCTTGGACCCATTTGTCTTATGTGGTGGAGGTACCTTCTGAACAACATAAGTAAGTTCAAAATTCATTAAAAAATAAATTGATTGATGATGAATTTGGTTAAGATTTGTTTATAAGAAAATTTGTTCATAAGAAAATAAAGCATCTAATAAGGCCCCAAATAAGATAAATAGGTAAGGCATGTCGGGCTAGATTGTAGATAATATCCCAATTTGTAAAACAAATATTATTCAAATTTTTTTTGCTATATCTTTATCTAGCGTATCTCACCAACAAAAATTATCTTAATCCGTATCCGAGAAAAAAATATTTTGATATGCGAAAAACTATAGGATCACTACCCAATTTGGTACGGTCGGTCAGTTGGAAAATATCTATTCCATTTGCACTCTTACATGTAATGAAAGCATGGATGAGGATATTAGATAAGTGAGGTCATTGGGGTAGATAATTTTTAGGGGTAAAATCAGATTAGATGACTTTTGTACAAAGTGACATCGCTCATCACTCAACACTCAACTATATTTTAATAGTAAAGATACATGGTATTTTGGTATGGTTGTGCTTTTAATTTTAGTTCCGGTCCCTACATATTTTTCCTTTAACTGCTTATACATTATAGCATGAGGTGATGCAATTTATCAACTCACCACCATGGGTCCTACTTTTGTTTTAGGAAAGAGGCCTTGAGCTCTGTATTGCTTGATCAAAGAACATTACAATCCAAGCGTACAAGCCCCAGCTGGGATCAAACCATCGAGCCAAACATATTGGAAAAACCAA
Organism: Olyra latifolia; assembly: GCA_036346145.1. Classification (NCBI taxonomy): domain Eukaryota; kingdom Viridiplantae; phylum Streptophyta; class Magnoliopsida; order Poales; family Poaceae; genus Olyra; species Olyra latifolia. The sequence continues at coordinate 43,647,078 of CM070523.1, read as the reverse complement.
AAATGCATGGATGGTTCAAGGGTGTGTTAGAACACACGAATTTGGCTTCTGAAAGTCTTCCGCCCCACCTTTGCACACACCCTAGTCCACTGCACCGTGGAAAGAGGACACTCAAAGAAGCTCATAATCAACCGGACCAAGGTAGAGAAGGTTTTTTTTTTTTTGCCATAAGTCAAAAGCCTTTGAACGCACCTGGAAAACCATCTTCCCTCATCGCCCCTTCGAGCTGCAGGTGCCTTGACTTGAAGGCAAACCTGGCGCTGACAGAAACAGGGAATCCGCACTGATAGCCCTGCAAAAACATTCAGTGCCTCCATAGAAAGAAGATCCAAGCAGCGACCAGAGTAACCCTCCCACTACACGGATGAACAAAAGCCAATAGCCCACAAGCACAGCAAGAGCTATGCATGGAATCCATAGCTTCCGAAGACTTCGCCAAGGAGGACACCGAAACGGATCACCACATTGAAGAGGACCTAGAAGGAACTTATTTTTCTACTTGGCTACATCACCATCAGCGCCGTCGTCAGAGCTAGGATGACCAGCAGACTTTGGTACTAGAAACTAGATCTAGCTACCATCTGCAATCACCAGGCGAGAGTTTGGGTCCCCCTCACCTCCCAATGCTGGCGAGGATGCCAAATCGTCGGAAGAAAAGGGACCAAGGAAGATCTCTCGTAAAGGCCTGGGTGCCTTTTTTCTCTTGGGTCAATTTTCTGTATGCCATTGTATAGTAGCTGTGCAATGGCATGTAAATATTTTAACTCTCTAGATGCACTCACTTATCTCTTAGGTGGAGAGAGAGATTGATATTCTGTTTGGAAGGAGAAGAGAATAAAAAGTGAAATGGAAAACGGATAGGAAGAAAATTCCCTTCCTTTCCGTGCTCGGTTGGTTTGAAATGGCTTAACATGCCCACAGCCCACGAATTCACGAAACAAGTCCTAACCACTCTTGCACAGTTCCCCTCGTTCTTTTTGGGACCATGCTTTCATCTATGAAAATTTGACCACAATGATATGATGCACCATGGAAATTAGCCATTTTGTACAACACTATAATCATTTCGGCTTAGTGCTTGACCGATTAATATATTATATTACTCCCTCAGTCAAAGAAGGAAGTCCTTCTGAGCCACATACACAGTTTACCATTATAAACTTTGGTTATTGATACATTTTCTTCTATGTTTCGATTTCGATTGGACACATAAAGATGATGTATCCATAACTTTATCTCTAAAAATATCTTCATTATATTTTAATACCATTAAGTTTTTTTCACAAATATGTCTAAAACAACTTCGCTGTGACTGGTGGGACTTTACTGGAACGTACCTTTGGCGCGCGCATGCAGCGCTGGTGCACCATGCAATGTCTAATCGCTTTCTGCCCGGCCGTGACGACAGCGATCATATCATGAGAGGATTTTTGGCTAACATTGCCAGATGGTGCAGAATCTTTACACGGTATACACATTGGATTTTTATACGGATAAGCTGGGCTTATTTTATACGGATAAGCTGGACTTGAATTAGGCTTCAAATATCGTCAGATGCCGCAGTCAGTGTTGGTTTCCAAAGAAACCTTCCACAGCCCAGAGTTATTAGGCTTGGGAACATACAAGCCAAGAAATAAATATAGATATGTAGAAACAGTTCGGGGAACATATAGAAGAAAAACAAACATATAGCATGGTAGGCACGACTGAAACGGCAGAGTGGTCTTGCTGCTGCAATCTCCCAGGGCGAACGCCAAGATAATTGCTTACGGTCGGTTCTCAAATCCTCTCAGAAATGTAGGCCGCGAGCTTTTCAATAGGTCTTCGGCCTTCAACTTTCTCTTTTCCACAGCATCTTAGCTTTATCCGCACCAAGAAATCTACCGCGATCCACGCAAAGCTAAGCCTCGCTGGCATCTCCTCGCCATCTGGCTCCATCATGCTTGATGTCTTCTCAACCCATTTTGGGTGATAGGTTACTTGGTACCATGCAGACGCCTTCATCTCATACACCAGATTCTTCCCTTCGTCCGACATCTCACTTTCATCCGATGCCATGCTTTCAAAAATACTCCGGAACTCCCTGCACAGTGCTTTGTATGAATTCTTAAGCCTCTCCTTTATCTCCCCCTGCTTCCTGCTACTGTGCTTGGGAAGGGACCATACGTGCCCTGTCACAATCTCTGCTTCGGTGCGGACCCTATATTGATTAAGCAGGGCGTTCAGTTGCGCTACATATGAGCACTTGCATTGCCAAGCACTTGAGAGGAAATCTGATGCACCAGGAACTTCCAGGTCTGTGTCATACGGCAGATCATGTGAAGTGCAAATTTCTTCTGACACTAGGTCACAACTGGAGGCTTCTTGGATTGACCGATAAAGCCTTCCAAGGATCTTTTCAGATTTATAGGAAATGGAGTCTTCCTTTCCCATGAAGTCAGGATAAACTTTTGGTCGAAGGGATGGTGGCATCGCTACAAATTTTCCTGTCTTTGGGAAGTCCACAGCAGTTGCTGCTAGTTCGGCTAAGTGTATACAATTCTCATCCATTGCTCCATACTCGCTAAGGTCCGCATGAACAACATGAGCATGACAGATCACACCAAGATTCTCATTTAACATGTTCTTCAAGAAGAAATCAATGATATCCTGTTACAGATACAATGTCGTCAATGCAAGGTATTAGAACATAAATATTTGTGCACAAATGAAGGAAGCAGCAATTTGCACAAACCAGCTGAAATTAAGACCCAAGTCATGTAGTATTTTATTTTAGATATGCACATCTGATCAACTGGAGAATATAGGCGTTCACCTATGCGAGCGTTCAAATACAAAGAAAAAAAGCTACATAATAAAAGATTGGAAAAGATAAATATGTTTGTCTGGTATATAAGTGCATATTGCCGTATAACAGTCATCAATTTGACATTTGGACCAACGAAAAGAATATGGCAGGTGGCAACAGGGTTTACCAGATGAAGCCAAACAGATACTGACCAAACATAGATTAACTGCTCTACAACACTATATCATGCATTTTCTTAGCTGAAACATTAATTCTACACTAGCACTGCATTTCATCTCCAAGTCAAATGTAACCAAACCGAAATCCAGCTTAACAACCTCAGAATTTCGTTGAGCCTGTATCCCCTACCAACTACATGCTGGGCACCAAGTAACTAACGAGGGAATAGAAAACCATAAGCTGATACCACAGACTGCTAAAAGAGTAGATACTACTGTTTACAATATAAGGAAATTTTCCAAAGGTCAAGTGTGTTGAATAATTAGGAAAAATGACACATCGATAGATTCAATAACACATAACTACTTCCTCCGGTGACAAATATTTGACATTTGGGATATGTGAAAGTCAAAGTTTTAAAACTTTTAGCTATAAATATTTTTTAAAATATATGATAATCATATGCGGAGATTCATCTTAAAGAGTACTTCCATGATAATATAGTTTTAGTGTGTTTTATAGATAAATTGCAATAATAATTAGTGATCAAAGTTAAATTTTGGAGACCGTGTCTATGTCCAAAACATCAAATATTTGTGATCAAAGTTAAATTTTGGAGACCATGTCTATGTCCAAAACATCAAATATTTGTGACCGGAGGTAATTTTGAGCATCATTCCTAGTCAAACATTAGGAAATCCCTGAACTAACATGCCTATCAACATTTCTACAGAAATATTAAGACCAAACAACAGGGAGTCTTAGTTTTCTCACATGTAAATTTTCAGGATATTTTAATATTAAAAACAACCTCAACATTAAGTGGGAGACTCATTAGCAAGCTGGTTGGGACAAAGTTTATTTGTGGCGCCTCAAAAGCATTCCTCTTTTCAAACTATGCTACATGTTAGTAGTATTGGTAAAGAAAGAAATAGAAGTTCAGTAAAAATAAAAATGCTAATCTAAACAGTGCATGGGCAATTCGTATAAAGCAAAAATTAACTAACATGTGGTTTCAATAATATGATGCAAGCAGTGCTATGTTAGTGGGAAGTGTGCTGGTGGCCCGAGAAGATGCGTGGGATGTTATAAGTTTTAGGAGTATCCACCATATTTCCATTTGTGCTTCAATCCCAATGTACCATGTATAGAGTAAATCACTCTTACAAACTAGACATCTAGATGTAGGAAGAAATACCCACATGTCAATAATAGTTGAACTTACTTGTGAAGTCACTTGGCGTGGTAGCACTTTTGGTTCGGCTGCAGAATAGTCCATAGGGTTCCAACTCACCTTGCCGGGAGGTATAAGTTTCTCATCCCATGTCACGAAGTAGAGATCCCCATCAAGATCACTCCCAGATGCTTCATTGGCATGTGGCCTCTCACCTTTTCTAGGGAATACCAAGCAATCAACCAGGTGGTGAAGTTCAGGCACATCAACTGCTTCAAGGATCCGGACATCCCCTGGATGAAGGCAGGGATTCTTTGCTATTACAACTGTACCTACAATGATGTCTGCATTTTTGTTCGATGATGAAAATCTTGAACCATGCTTCACAAAACAATTATTGAGTGATGGGGCTGAGGCCCGAATAAAGCATTGGCCCTGCTCAAGGACCCCAAGCTCATCAAGGCAGCCCATCAACCACCTTCCCTTTGGCACAAAAATCCTTGTTTTGTCCAAAAGATCATGCAATTGTGAGGACCTTATAGCCAAGAGCATTGCCTTCAAGTGTGGTTCAGTTCCAGGTCCAAAGCCAGCACTCAGCATCAGTGCTGCGGTGTTTCCATGCTCAGCAGCACAAGAGGTTGTTACAACTTCAAAAGCAACATCACTGTCTGACAAAATCTTGTTGAGATTAGAAAGCATGGTCTCCTGCATTTGTGAAAAGATGGCATCTGGAACATTCAGCGATGACAGCAATGTTATAATCTGACGATTTAAGAATCCTGGCTGAAATCTTGTCCATGAGCACACCTCTAATACAAAATGGGTAGACTCAAATTTCCTCATGCTTGGCCTTAGGGCAAGTCGTATTCCATCATTATGTCCTGGCCAGACAGCTATAACACCCTTGAAGCCTGCATACCTAATCTGATAAGCAGATGGGGGATTATCCGTCAGCTGCAGCCTCTCAGCGACCTCGCTTGCAAGATCAGGGGTAACCTTGCCAATTCCATCAGAGAAAATGTATTTACCGTTCTCAATTTCCTCAAGATTCTCATTGACCTCATCAGGCTGCATAATCACTGTTGCATATGTAGATGAGAAACACTGCCCCATTCGAGCCGCATGCTTTGCTATGTTCTTACTTGTGAACCGTCCCATCCACTTTCTAATGCTGTCAACCGTTGTCTTTTGGTCCTCTGCAAAGAACCAAGCTGACCTGTCCCTTAGTTGATTCGATGAGAATGCAAGAAATGAGTACTTCCTGCCACACAAGTGGAAGCCCCCAGTCAGAAACGTCTTGACACGCTTGAACACAGTTGTCTTCTGCTGGAACGAGTTTGACATCAAGTCCTTTACAATTGGTGCCGCATAAAAGTTCAGTACGTTGCTGTTCAGCTTCTGCATCCCCTCATCCATAAAAGTTACCCTCAAGAACCTGTCTGCAACCTCATGATAATGCCGGATAACACGGTTTGAGAGCTCCACTTCTGGTGGAAGACAATACGCCCTGGTGGGTGTGATCACCAGCCTACGCACCTCTGCATTGTCATCCCCAGCCTTGCCACCGCGAAGAAGCTTGGGGTTCCGGGCGACCCTATCATGCGCCTTCTTTAGCCTCCGGCAGGCGTCAAACACTGGGAACTTGTCCCCCCAAAAATCCCTTAACGCAGCCACATTTACTTCATCCTCCCTTCTCCTCAGCAAACTAAAGAACTCGGGTGTGAGCTGGTGCTGATTCATGATTCCCTTGTGCACCAACGCATTCACAAGAAACAACACTGGAAACTTGATCCCCTCGGCATGCTGCAGGCAGAAGAAGAGATCCTGCATTGGCTCTCCAAAATCCTGTTCATCACGCACCGTGAGCCCCCGTCTCGGGCCCCACCCGCCACCGCACTCCATGATTGCCACCCTGCGCTCCTTCATGTACTCCAGTGTGCGGTCCATCTTTGGCCAGAACCGCGGTGGGAATGACAGCCTATACACCCCACACCGCCCGATGGCGCCGCTCGGGGTGATGTCACAAGTCCGTATCCACGGGTCATCGTCGTCGAGCAGGTCGAACGGCACTGACTCGTGGATGTCATCATCTGCCGTGCGGTAGTACACCAGGGGCGCCGCCGTCAAGCGGAGGAGCAGCGAGCAGTCTATCCGGTAGACGCGGACCTCGGCGACGTCGCGCACAGAGAACTCGAGCTTGACATCGCAGCGCATTACGGCGAACCCGTGAAAGCCAGGGAACGCGAAAGCGGTGTCGCGGGTGAACACCAGCCGGCAGCACCCGTCGAAGGGGTCGACCAAGAACTCGAGCCCCCGTCCGTGCCAGGCGGCGAGGAAGGCGTCGGGCGCGGGGAGCGCGCCCACCTCCAGGCTCACGTCGGGGAAGCGGAACGGCGCAGTGCTGCGGCGGCGGAACGCCCGGAGGGAGCTCTCCGGGGCGGAGGCGGCGCGGAGGGGCTTCCCGCCGAGGAGGAGCTCGGATTTGCCCGCGGCATCGGCGGCGCGGCGCGCGGCCTCCGGGCGCGCGAAGTGGACGAAGGCGTGCGGGGGCACGCGATCGTAGGGCGGCGGAGCGGCCTGGGAGGCGGCGGCTGGCTGCAGGAAGTCGGGGTACGATTCCAGCGGGGTCCAAGAGGTCTTGACGCGGCAGCGCCAGACCTGGCCGGCCTCCAACTCCAAGAAGTCGGCGAGACCGCGCGCTGAGACGCGGGCATCGAAGCCCCCCAGGCTCAGCTGCGTGGTGACCAGCTCGCCGGCCGCGCAGCGCAGCGATCCCATGGCGGGATTGGATTGGGTGGGAGGCGGAAGATCAAGGGAGGGTTTGTTAGTCTTTTTGGGTAATTTGGGAAGGGTTTAGTAGGCACAAGGGGGGACGGATGCAAAGAGCATGTGCTTGGGAAGATAAACATGCAGCCTCTCACTATTTTGCTGCAGGAGTAAAATGGAGTAATGCATACCGCAGAAGACGAGAGTAAAATTAGTGTGATGCTGTAATAAATTTTGAGATCTTGGGGGTAGAAACTTCGAATAATACTTACCCCACTTGCTTGACGTTTGATAGATGTGCAGTCCTTTCTGAAACTTGAGCCACTAATATTATTGTAAAATATTTAGAACTACTGCATAAGAATCTTCTCGAAAAGATATTTCTATAACTTTTAACTTTTATTTTATTTTATAAATATACTGTAATAAAAATAGTGGTCAAATTTGTATTTTTTTGGAACATATCGATGAGCAAAATGATATATATTTATGGTTAGGGGGACCACATGATCTCGATTGTTGAAAAATATCACTAAAATATCAAATATTGAATCTACCATCAAAAAATATCACTTTTTGGCTCAATAATTGTTGATTTCTTTCCAAAATCGACTAAGTGAACCAGCTTTGATGCACTCGAATCCAATTAGTTTTCCCTAAAAAATATTTTAGGATTTGCCACTTCAAATATTTGCATTCTAGGATTTGTGACTCAATGTCTCATTATCATGCAAGTCTAGTTTCCATAAAAACCTATCAATATTTCCCAGCATGTTTAATGTGCATTCTAAGATTTGCCACTCGATGTCTCATTTTTTATGTGCATGCGACTATGCGAGTCGTCTCCTCCCATAGGGTTTTAGGCTAGGGATGGCAATGGAGCCATTCCTCACTGGGAATGACATCCCATCCTAGTCCTCGTCCCTCTAAATACTAAATCTTCCATACTTGTCCTCATCCCCGTCCCCATCCCTGCTCAGGGAGTAGAACCCGATAGGTCTCTGCACCCAACAATAACCCAGAGATAAGGACTTACTTGGTGGCGTGGCAGAGCTCTGATATCTATGTTGGGTATAGAGCAGCGAGCTTCGTTGTATAGATCACGGTGGGCATCAGCATGGCAAGGGATTAGGCACTGGCAATGCCACTATTGTACCCATGTCTCACACCCACTACCTCTCACGCGTTGTTACAGCGTAGGCTATTGCAACACTTGAGAGACTGGTGCTCGTTGTCGTGACTCTCGTCGTCACTCAAGGGAGGAGGGGGAGTCATGTTGTTGTGGAAGGGAAGAGAAGGGAAGATAGAGCTGGCATGGGAGGAAGGAGAGAGCGGCACCAATGTTAAAGGTAGGGAGGATAGAGTAGCGCCGACATGGGAGGGAGGAGAGAGACATGCTGTCGTTAGAGGAAGGGAAGAGAGCGGTCAAGGAGGAGGTATCAAAGAAGCATTGGCTGATTATGGGATAAGGCCAATGGAGTAAGGCCTTGTTTGTTTGAGTTGTGACTTCTTCAAAATCTGCTTCTGACTTTTGACTCTGGAGAGCTAGCTTTTGCAGAAGCAGCTTTTACAGAAACTGTATTTGTTTAGTAAACTAATTTTTGGTTCTGGTATTTAGTGGCTTTGAGCTAAATAAAGGGTATAATGTTTGTAACGCTCCTAACTATTTGAAGGACCCGGCAGCGGCGTCGAGGGAGGAGGACTCGGCCGCGGCGGCATCGAGGGAGGAGAAGGCGGCGGCAACGGCGCCGAGAGAGGAGAAGGCGGCGGCGGCATCGAGGGAAGAGGAGGTGGCGCGGCATCAAGGAAGGAGGACCCGGCCGTGGTGGCGTCATGGGAGGAGGAGGCAGCAGCAGCATCAAAGAAAGAGGACCTGGCCATTGCAACGTCGTGGGAGGAGGAGGCGACGGTGGCGTTGTCGAGGGAGGAGGACCTGGCGGCGGCGCCGTCAAGGGAGGAGGAGCCGGCAGTGGCATCGAAAAAGGAGGAACCTTAGTCGCTAGAGGCAGCGGGGCGGGCGCGGTGTCACGGCAGGGGAAGGGACGATTTCTAGGGTGGAGACGGTGGAAACCCTTTTTATACGATGGTAATGGTAAGTAATTTCTTACCAACTATAATGGCAATATCGTAAGTTCAACCCGCAAAAGCCACAAAAGATGGTGAAACTAGGCTTCTCGGTTTCAGTTGTAACGCTGGCTTTTGGATGGTTAGTTTTTGGAGAAACAAGGTCCAGAAGATGGTCTTTTGTTTGGACTTCCGGCTTCTACAGTCTAAAAGCTAGATAGAAACCAAAATAAACAGGGCCTAAGCCATGTTTAGGGAGATATGGTTCAGTGGAGTGGGCTAGGAATGGGTCAAAAAATTGTGTCATGGAGAGGTTGGTAGAGAAACCTGCGGGTTTGGCCAAGGCTAAGAAAAATCGGGCCCATAGTTTTCGATAACCCATTTGGATCCCCACAATGATAAAAAAAATCCCCTCCCCATCCACGCTTCATCGAGGGGGATGGATCTTCCTATCTTCATCCCTGCGGAGGTATATTCTTCCTCATTCCCATCCTATTTCACGCTACCACCTCCTTCCTCCCTCTCCTGGCTTCCTAGGTTTGTTAGTATGCTGCCGTCTCCTCCTCCCTTACTAGCTTTGTCACCTCCCCACCCCTCCTCACTGTGAGCGCTACCCCTTCCCCGGTCTCCCTACCTCCATGATGGATGATCTAGCGCCCATAACACATAGATCAAGCACCTTTACAACGACGGTGCCATTTTCTCTTTGTTTTTCGCATTTTTCTTATATGTAACTTCATGCTTGAACAAAATTTGACTGGATAATTTTGTTTTTTAAAAACACATTCACGCCGAAAGTTTCAAACACATTGCTACTATTTTTAGGAAGTTTTGTGGATTTTCCCGATTTTGAATTTGGACCAAAATCAAAACCCTAAATCAGTCGGATTTGCTTATCAACCTGCAAAGCGATTTTTGACAGAATTGTGAACTCTAGTAAAATACTAGATGGTTAGGAGTAGGAATGTTTTCCATTTTCAAACTTTCTTTTTATTGAGGAAAAACAATTTTTTTACACAAAAGAAGAGGCTCCTACTGTTAGTGTATTAAATTTAAAGGAGTTACATATTTACGTAAAGAGAAATAGAGAAAAATCTCACAGGTCATCTAAAGTACAGATGGAAGCAAAAGTTTCATTATGAGCTCATGTAAGGACTTGGATGTCTAAGAGGGGGTGAATTGGGGTTTTCAAAATTTTTCTTTCTAATTACCAAGTTTTATTCTTATTTCAAACCCTAAATAAATGCAGAACCTCAAATCTAATGTTTCAACACAAGTTGCTAATCTAGGTGATGGCAATCCTAGATTGGGTGATTTATAATAATAAGACAATCAAGATAAGTACCATAGAGCAATGATAAACTAAATTGGGTTTATAATCTTAGTATGACAAGCAGGCAATTTAATTCTAGATACGTAAATACAAGTAATTAAATTGTTAATAATAAATCTTAACACAAACATACACAGTAGCAATAACATTATCACTAGAAACTACTAGCTACTAACACATAGCATAGGAACAAATAGCATAGTATGCATATCCTAATAGAAGGCTCAATTACCATCATGAACAATCACAAAATAGAGTAATGCATAAGGGAGCATAAGAGATAACCACAAGTGACACGAAGGTTTTTTCCCATGGTTCAGAACTGAACTGCTACATCCATGTTGAGGCAAATCCTTGCTCCTCACATGGACCGGCTCTCGTTCAAGCCCACCATCTCGTCTCCACCTGTGGTTACTAGTTTCTCCCCTCCGATGGTGGCAAGCACCAACGCTACACATAAGCTTCGCCCGGGCCTTCTCACAACATCCGCCTGAGAAGATCACTAGCACACGACGCCTCCTACACCGTCTAGGTGCTCGCAAGCACCAAGAGTAACAAGCCCGAACCCTTTGATCACACCGGATCAAAGCTCAAAAGTGCTGCACTAAGACACATTTAGACACTCACTCATGCCCTAGAGCTCACTCAATCTCTTCCAAAATGAGGATCACCCAATTTCACACTCCTTTGACACCCCCACGCCTAGGAACTCATCTTAGATCCAAAAAGCTCTAAAACTCAGCCTAAAACCTTCTATTTATAGGCCCCAACTCAAGAACTAGTCGTTTGGTACAAAAACTAGCCGTTATAGGCTCACCAGACTCAGTCCGGTGCCCACTGGACTCACTCCGATGCCTACAGACCACTTGTGCTCACTTCTGGACTGCACCAGACTCAATCCGGCCCACACCGGACTCAGTCCGGTCAGAATACACAAGAATAACCACTCCACCGGACTACAGAGACTGTGCTACCTCTCAGAAAAAGGCCATATCTCCTAACTCGGGTGTCAAAATTATGTGATCTTGGACTTTGTGGAAAGCTAAGAATGAGGGCTATTCAACCTACAAGGTCTCACCACCTCACACCCAAAGGATAGGTGCAGAAAACACAAGGAAGTTAAACTAGCCCTGACCAACACCACCGACGCTTCTCTTTCACTACACGCGTCCTACACCCTTGACACCTCAGTTAGGCTCAACCTAGGGTTAAGGAGACCTAAAGTGCATTACTTGAGAGTTAGAAACCAATCCGATCAAAATGATTCGGACCCCTCTTGATAGTATGGCGACTATCATACCAACCTGGTATTCCAACCAATCACCAAGACCAGTAAAAGATTAGGAAACAATCTTAGCCCTACACTAGCCATACCTTCGTCTTGCGCTTCCTCTTAAAGCTTGATATTCTCCATCAATCGCTTCCCAATGCACTCATACTTGTTATGATGTCTTTGTCTTGTCAACTTTGACTCGACTCCAAATCTTGATGATTTCTCCGTCCCACCAATCTCGACTCAATCATCCTCCTTGACGATCATCCCGTCCCATTAGTCTCGTCCTCATCATCAACCTTTGGCAATCCTCTCGTCTAGTTGACTTCAACTTGACCATCATCCATGGATTCCTTCTCTTTCACTTGACGACTTTCTCCTAGTTGCGATAACGCCATTGCTTCATCAACTTTGACTCAATCCCAAAACTTGATGACTTTATGGTCCTGTTGACCTCGACTCGATCATCCTCCATAACGATCGTCCCGTCCTATTGGTCTCAACCTTGTCATCAACTCTTGCCAATTCTCTCGTCTTGTTGATCTCAACTTGGCCATCATCTCATCACACTCCTTTGTCGTCATTCACTTCCACAGGATCTAATCCTCTTCATATCACCTCATGAAAGGCATTAGTCTCAAAAGCTCAATATGAATAAATAGATTGGTTAGATGCTCAGAAACGGTTTAAGTACAACAAATGTTCAACAATAAAGCTCAAACATAAATGGAACAATTGACATATGATAGGTCTCTACTAAGTGCATTATGATAAAGATTTGATTGATCTATATGCATTAGAGAGATTATTGCCCAAAAGATAATTCGATAATTCATGACAATTAATTAATTTTATAAACACAACTTCACTTAAGGATGCACATAAAAAATATTTAAGAATTACACATGTACAATCTATATTTAAAGCAAGAGTGAAGTTATGATTCAATTTTAAATTAAACTTCACTAAATTAAGTGCATGAGAAGATGTAAAAACAAGACACACATGCACAAGGTCAATTTATAGCAAGATGAAGTTTAACTCTAGTTAAAACTAGGATAGCAAGGTAGCAATGCACATATTAATCTCAAAGGATAATTATGCGTAAATAAATATGACATGAAGTAATGTACATAATTATAATCAATATGTTACTTAGAACTCACTATACACTTGCATAAGAGTAATACAATAATAAATATGAAAGAAATACCAAGATTGCAAACCTCATCTTGCACTTATTTGATTCCTTTATAGAAATACGAGACTAGAGAAAACTTGGCAATAAACACATTAATCTCAAAACAAGATTATCGTATATAAAAGAAATACTATGAGTCAAGCATTAAATTAACCATTCCATAGATATACAATCTAGAATATGTTTTTCATGCCTTCACATGGATTATTCACCAAGGGCCTAAATATGAGACTAAAAGAATAACATCAATGAAGAATATTAGTCTCAACTAGGATGATTAGATCCATACCTTTAATGGTGGACAATCCTTCTGTCAAAGAGACTAAGACAACACATATTAGTCTCCAAGGAGATTAAACAATAACTCATGTTTGTTGTTTATTAAAGATTGCCATTTAAACATGTTTGTCATTAATCACCGTTTGCCATTAATCATCAAAATCACATAAGGCACTTAAGGCCAAAATCACACAAGGCACTCAAGGTCTATTTTGAACTTACAGCTTCACTATTCATTATATGAGCTAGAAAGGAAAGAGGGAGGCACATTGTCAAATTGAGGAAAAGATAATTAGTACATTAGATTCTAAAAGCATGGGAATAAGAAAATATGAGGATTGTAATGCGTGACATGTTGAACCCCGAAGGTTTAAAATCCAGATGGGCTGTTCAAGCATGACGTTTCATTGTACCACAGGAAAAATACAAGAAATTTGACATTAAATTCTAATTGTGTAGATAGAGAATTGGAAAAAGGAAGACAGAACATGCATTGGAATTCTCAAATGATAGATGTTAGACATCATACTTGAAATCCTCCAAAATTTGGAGAAAATAATAATTTTATACTTTGGATTAGATTCCTCCATCTCTCCTTTGAATCAAAGAGACAGGAATCAAAGAGGCCCTTAACATGCATGATCATCATAATATATTATGGAGTACTTTACTCCTCCAGAAATACATGTACTTTGGACATCTTACAATCTCAAAATACAACTTTGACCATCAATTACCATTGCAATTTATGTATAACACATAATAAAAGTATATATTATGATACTACTTTTTAGATGAGTCTACATATGATTTTTTATGTAGCAAATCAAAACATTTATATATCTTCAAATTATAAAAGTTTGACTTATACGATAAATTTTTTATAACTGGAGGGAGTAGAAATGATGAAAAGCACAATCACATCTCAGTACAAAGGCAAGCTGCAAGGACGTTTAGAGTGGCTAGCCTAGTTGGACGTTTCGCTGTGCATGTTCACCTTTCAACAAGCATGTGAGGGCATTTTCGGTTCCAGAAAAGGGGCCAAAGAATAGAAAAGCATAACAAGCATAGCATGACTGAGGGCACCACAAGGTTTTCTGTCCTAAGGTTATCTCAACTATGTATTTAGGCCTTGTTCTTTTCACGTTAACTTATCTGACTTATCTACTTATCTAGCTTATCTCCTAACTTCAAGAGCTTTTCGAGACATCCTCGAGAGTCAGGTCTGCTTCATTGGCTTATGTTTTAGAGCTTTTAAACAAGTCTTTGAGACAGAAAAAAACAGATTAAAAGAACCAAATTATTTTTAGTTTAAACGAAGATAAGTAAATAGGCAGATAAGTCCGATAAGATGAGATAGGCCCTATATATTTCAATTTTGCAAAGCTTACATTTCAACACTAGCTGTGTCAAATAGCTTTCAAAAAAATTTAAGTGAGCTTCACAAATTAAGTTTTAGACGAGGAAGCATATAATATTTTGATGATTATTAAAGGTAGTGGAGGCATACAAGGTGAGAAGGTCTGACACTCCACCATAACCTATATACAGACAATTCCAAAAAAACACTAATATGATTTTGGCATTTTGTTCAGAACTACTTCATTGCATGCTTAACGAAATTATCTAGCAACACAAGGCAAACAAGTTGGATGTGCATCCTCTGCCATTACGACAAATGTGTTGTTCCACCTTTGTAAGGAGGGGAGGAGAGAGAGGAGAGAGAGGAAATAGGTAGTGAGCATTGGATGAATAGCCAACGGCTACAGAGAAGGACCACATACATCACTTGCGGCAGAGGAATCCGATCTATACAAATTACACCATAATGTTTCTCAAAGTTCTAGGCCTAGTCATTTTACTTGTTGCCGTATATGCTTCATTTGATTTCTGCAGTGGGTGCTTTGCCCACACAACTTCTTTTTCAGAGATACACTGCACCACACTACTTTTGAATAAGGTGGATTAGGGGAAGTTGTACTGGAGTCATCCAAGTCGAAGCTAAGAAGATGACTAGACGCGCGGCTAACTTGTGATGTGGCTCCACAGCTTTTTGTTCTGGTTTGATTCAACCGACTACTTCTTGAACCCAATGGATAAAGCAGACAATTCACATAGTAGAAAATGGCTTAAAATAAGAGAGAACATACGAATGACATCTTGTAGGTGACTCAATGGAATGATGGGCAAATCCTCAATCATAACTACTAGGGGTTTTTTTACATTTGTGCAATCGTAAAGTTTTGGCTTTAGTGAAATGCTATTAAAAAGTAGGATATTCCACAATCATTATTAAGTTAAATTCCTTTCATAATGTCATTATGAAGCCATTCCAACCTTTTGTAAACCAAATTACCCCTATCCTTCTTCGTCCTCCTTATTTTCTTCTCTTTATTCTCCCTCTTCTTGCCTTCACCATCATCCTCCCTTAGGCCAATGGGCCCCCATCATCTCCTTCTCCCTCATTCATCGTCCCAGCTACTCCGCTGCCTCCTCTAGCCACCTAACCATGGTCAGGCTAGATCTATTGTCATCACTTTGGACTTTGAGCATAGACAAGATCCACCGCCATCACCTCTCCAATTATCAGTCAAGTTCATTCACCACCTCATCCTTTGCCTCTCCTCTTCTCTTCTCCCTCTCTCTCCTTTCCCTGGAGTTGGCTGAAGATCCAGAGGCAATGTGTGTGAGAGAGAGAAACTAGGGAGAGAGATGGGAGGCCAAGGGAGAGACTCAGGGAAGGGTTACCAGAGATGGGAGGAAGGGGAGGAGGATGAAGGAAGAAGATTCAATAATAGATTTAGTGTAAATTTGAAGAGAGTCAGGGGCAAGAATGTTCATAATGATATATCTATGATAGTTTTCACTTTTAACATCATTTGTGCAATAACCAACTTTTTAAACCCTAATTGTTACCATATGAGGGGAAAAAAGAAGTCTTAATATATATCATACCAAGTGAAAAGCTAACAATTAAAAATCCAAAAAAGAATTCATGTCTAAGCTGAAGAGAACAACTCCCTTTTCCGGTCAGAAAAGAATCAGATTTTTGTCCAAAAATTATTTATATTTCGCTGCTTCAAAATATGACAAGCTGCTATGATAAAGAGTTCCATAAAGAAGGAAATCCCTTAAGTTCTCTTACAGAGAAACTTCACACAACCATATTGTAAAATTTATAGATCTCAATTATTAGGGCTCGCATGGTATAGAGAAACTTCAGACGATTCCATATTGCATAATTTTCCATGTAGGCAACAAGAATCTCAAACCGATACATACTTTGGACTGACTGGTCAATTTTATAGCCGAACCATTTCCTTTTAATTACTTGGCAGATTCACACTACCTCTAACATGGGAATTGCTACGCAAAGTTTGCAAATGCTGGAAGACCAAAAAAAAAAACCATATGTTACTCCACTTACGCTCTTCCAGAAACGAGGCTAGGACGGGTGTGCTTACAGGGGTTCCATGTGCAGCATTTTGTACAAACAAAAAATATGCAGATTGCTTTTGAACATGGGTATTCATTAGTTACTCAGACGCATCAAAAACCAAAAAAATAAATTTTATATTCAGATCGGCCCAAGAGTTAAATTTTTTGTCAGTTATTCTCAAATCTTTACAACAGAAGGACAAAGGAGTCCTTGAGCGGAGAAAATTCCTGAAAGCAAAAGGAGGATGAATGCATTGTGCCCACAGGCCTAATGCAGGTAAAGGCTTTCATAGCTCATGAGCTTGTGGTGAGACATACACAGGTACTGGTAGGAAAGGGAATGGAGCCACAGAAGCAAAGGCAACTGGTGGGCGTGATTGGACACAAGAAGGTTTTCGGTCTTCATGTTTCTGTCTAGCTCTTTCCTTATCCTGCAGTTCAGCATCATAATGAACTCCAGTGATTTCACTTGTCTGAATGATGTCATGCTCTTTTTGTTCATTAGGCAGCCTATGTAACAGAAGTCCAGCCATGAAAGCAGGAAGATACAAAAGGCTACCATAGAACATTCTCCTTGCACATTTCGGAGTTGGTTCCAGCACAAATGATAACGCTCCAATTGTAAGGCCCAAGGTTAGAAGTGATGCTTCAAGACTGAACCACCCAGTTGTTAGATCCCCTACAACCATTAAGTTCAACAAATAAGATCTCAAAAAATACACAAGCTTATTAAAAACCAGAAACTAGAAAATCTACAGGATTAATGCTTACAGTTGTATGCAACTAACCCCAACGGCAGCATGTATAAACAATTTCTGAGTGATACCCATGCAGTTCTTTTACCAGTAGGGTCAGCAAAAGAAAGCATACGATACCTGAATCAAGCAACCAGTCACATGCAAGAATACAAGTCAGATTCAGGCTTGACAGCTGTAATATTTTGATGTACCTTTTAAAAATGAGCTAATAACTGAAATAAGTGAGTTACCCTCCAGCAAGGTAATCGTTGCGACATAAATATGCAAGGGCCATGAAATGGGGTATTTGCCAATGGTATAATGCGGCAGGGAGAATCAAAGCATTAAGTGACACTTCAGATGCAGCTGCAGCCCACCTGTGCCAAGGAAGGTAAAATGCAGACAGCAAGTCTTGTAAAAATAGTAAATAGATCCATTAAAATTCAATAGATAAAATAGGAGCCTATTAATGCATATTGATAGGTCCATTAGGTACTAAGCTTGATGATCCAAACCTTAACACATTCTAGTTGAGTGATGCTACACATACATAAAGGTTTCTAGTAAACTCAGACAAAATCTAAATGGAGGGAGCAGAGATCATGCATAGGTGAATGCTGATCAAGGATAGATGTAAGAGTTACTGAGGATGCCGTTCTGTACATTTTATTTCAAAAAGCAGTTAGTCTGTACACATGAACAGTAATTCCCATTCCAATCATCAAATCTGATGTAGTGATTATAATGATATTCAGCCTGTCAAACAAGAGGCAAATTGATTTTCTGGGAAATGTTTAGTGCACTTCCTACTTTCACTGTACTCCAGACTCCTAGTGCATGATTGTGCATCCCTGCCCTCAAAGACACCCAATAGTCCAAGTGTTTCATTGACAAAAAAAAAAGAAAGAAAATGTTTCGGGTATAAGGGATGGTGTTCCACCCAGTTGCAGAATTTTAGAATCAAGCTCAATATACCAAAGATACAGAAAAGAACAAATTGTGATATCTTATTTACATTTTTATTCTTTGCTAATTTTTTTTTTTAAAAAAAAATTGGAGATACGTTCAAAAAATTTCCCACTAGTCAGAAATTACAGTTTTCCTCTACCTAATTAAATTCTAAAAAATATGAGTGGCCGTTAAATGGCTAAAGCGGGGGGAGGGGGGCACATTGTGCACAAAAACTAGGAGACAAAGAACATATGCACCCATGATTTTACAAAGAAAATAGCTTAATAGCTCCTTCGAACTGCACTTAAAATGTCAGGAAAGTGTAGCCAGCAAGTAGCATACCCTAAAAGTGGTGGAATGGCACCAACAACTGCCCCGACCCATGTATTGATAGGATGTATTTGCTTCAATGGAGTGTATACAAATGCATACAGAATGAGATTAGAAGCTGCAAGCCCAGCTGCCAAGCCATTAGCCTGTACAAACCTTGCAAAATTTTCACAATGTTCAGTTACAATAACAGCATCATACCAACTACTGCAGTGGAACACATTAAAAACAAAGCATATATTCCCCACAAAAAAAAATCGTATCATAGGTTTAGATAAATGGCAAAGAACTTGTAAGAACCTTCCACGCCAGCAAAGCTGTCCCTGCAGCTCCAACACTTGTAGCCCACATGGCAGCATGTGCAGGACTAATGCGACCTGATGGTAGGGGCCGCCACATTGTCCTTTTCATTTTAGCGTCATTCTTTATCTCGAACACCTGAAATAAGATAACTATAAGTTCAACGAGTTTATTCTCTGAAGAAAACTATATTACCCAGTCTACCCTAACAGCTTAAAATCTATATATATATGGCAAATATGTTGGAAAATAGGAAGACATTTAGAAAGCTGATATTTTAATGAGATCATGAGGTAATGAAGCACCAATGCTTTTCTGCATCCATGTGAATATAATGAATATTGGTATAGTACATCAGGCTAATGGCAAAAGCTGTCCCAGAAACAATCACATACCTGGTTGAGGGTATTTGCAGAAGCTGCAACCATCATGGTACCAGTGCATGTGCAACAAAGTCCAGCAAAGTCTACAATGTTGCCACTCCCGAGCACATAGCCAGCCCCCGAAGTTGCCACAACAAGGGCACTAAAGACCACAGAAATGGAGTATAAGATTAAAAAATATTCTGTAAGAGAAGGGTAAATCACTAGTAAGTTACAACAAGGAGTTCCAAGATGCACAGACCATGATGAATTCAAAATCATAAGATTGTCTGATGGTATTCGAAGGAACAAAAGTATACCCATATATCCACTATCAAGACAAATATGAAGCCAACTCCCATGAAACATTCCCCACTGAAAAAAGGGGTTACAACTAACAGTTCTAATGCTAGTAAAAAAAGTGAATTACAATTTTGCTTAGCAAGAAATAAAGGTCATGCCTACAGTCCAGGACACTCCATATGCTTTGCTTGGATTTTGAAGCATTCTCAATTCAATTTATAAATTTGGACACTCAGTGTGCTTTACTAGTTCATATGGAATTTAACATACGGATGCTACATGGCATACAACAACACAAGTTTGAATGAGTTGCTCCTCAATTGTAACAAACCAAAGTTAGTACATGTGCCAAGCTTCAACATGTATTACAGTGAAAGTTTTACTTCTTAGGATTCAACCACGAGAGCCGAATCATGTATATTTACCCTATTCTGATTCAACAGAGATTTGCGATTTCCCCCACCTCGTCCTTAATCAAGAATAAGGCAATGAGAAAAACAAAACCTATCAAAGACAGTGCTGGAGCCTAGCAATATCAATGCACGCATCGAATAAAGGAGAGAACATTCTAAGAAGCATTGGATTGAACCCACGAAGGCGCACCTGAGGCGGGCTTTGGAGAGCTCCCAGTAGCACTTGCCGTAGTGCCGGAGAATGGATCCGGCCTCAGGAGAAACAGCGGCAACGGCGGAGGCTGCTTCTGCGACGGTGGACGCTGCAGCGGCGGCGGCGGTGGATGCAGAGGGGGCGGACGAGACGGCGCGTGCCGAAGCGATGGGAGAGAGAGCTGCAGCGGGGTGGTGGCTAGGGTCGGGTAGGAGGCGCGAGCGGAGAGCCCTCGCGGCGGAGGCGGCGGTGGCGCCGCCTCTCCACATGGCGGCGGCGGGGGCGACGGCGACGAGGAGCACCGAAGGATCTGGTGGAGGCCTTTTTTTTTTTTAAAGGATGGTGGACGCTTTCGGTGAGGCAGGTCAAGACGTCGAGATGGGGCCGCAGCCCTAGGCTCCTAGCCAAAGGGGCCGTCCGTCTCGGCACGACCCAGGCTCGGTTGGACGCGGGTCTAATGGCCGACGCTGGCCGGTGGATCAACGGCCAGCGATAGATCTAGACGAAAACTTTGTTATTTTTGTTTTAGTTATAAAAAAATCCTTAAAAATCTGTAAAAATCGTAAATATTAACTAATCTGTGTTAAGTTTAACATATATTTTTAGTATATATTTATATTTAAGTTTTTAGATCTAGTTATGTTTTAGTACATTTATGAAAATAAATATTGATCATAAAAATATGAAAATAATATATGTTGAACCTGACATGGATTAGTTAATATTTACAATTTTTACAGATTTTTTAAAAAAATTTCATAGCTAAAATAAAAATAACAAAGTTTTCATCTAGATCTATCGCTGGCCGTTGGATGGAGATCCAACAGCCAGCGTCGACCATCGGACGGGAGCTCGTCCGATGCCCATCGGAAGGCCCCCGCGTCTGGCTCGCTTACCCTAAAAAAAATTCTGCATCTCGGTTAGGGGGCTCAAAAGACACATCAAGGTATTCTCGAACTACTGGAACCTCTTTCATAGATATTTCTTTTGGGGTTAAGAGACGAATTACCAGATTTTAAGGTGTCCACATGGATTTTGGTTTGGTTATATGGCCATCTATGTCGGGACCCCTCTGACGGAGATGGGTCCCACCTGTGCTTTACCTATACTAGTCTCTGGATCAGTAACTAATACACACAGATAAACTTACATCACAACCATTACGATTAATTTACATATTACATATTACATCAGAGTACGCCCAGCGGCGTGGTTACAAAAGTATGGCTCGATGGCTTTACAAAAGCGGAAGTTTAATTTTTACAACCACAACTCCAAAAGTGGTAAAACCAAAATAATCCCACAGGCAAAGCTGGAGGAACGCAGTCCTAGGCGTCGGTGTACTCCTCGTCTTGGACTCCGTCGGTGAAGATGTAGGCTTCAGGGTTTCCATCTTCAGGGTCGCAGTGGTACTCTGCACCTGCGCGTGGGAATGCGCAGCCCCGCGGCAAAGCGCGAGGGTGAGTATTGGTGCAAATACTCGCAAGTCAATTAATATATGCACATGCATGGTTTAGACAAAGGAAAGGTGGGGCTCGGTTGCGGAAAACAAATGTTGAAATAGTTTGCCTAAGATTTTTAAAGCAATTTAGGAAAGAAGTGAAGTAATCAGATCCATTGATAAAGCATTTAAAATCATCCGGCCCTAGCCGGCTCATGCCCAAAGGCTGACTCACGATGCAAATCGTGATTTTTATCCAAAACATTTTCCTTACGGCTAATCTACTGAATGACCATTAACTCTTGACGGCTAACCACCGTATGCATAATTCCACACGTCGGCTAAACCACCGAAGGTCATCTCCTTACGGCTAACCACCGTAGGCTTCCAAAACAAAACACGGCACCTGCCGATTTTCTTCTTTAAAACTCTGAGAAAGAGAGAGAAGAAAACTACCATTGTGATCACGCCACCGTCGTCCGCCCTTAACCGTGGGCACGGCTTTCTAGAAAGTTGTACATTCTGCAGAGATCGCACGGTTTACCCATAAGAGGTGGTTTTTCCTAGAAATCACCCAAAGGAAAATGATCACCACAAGGCCTTTGACAATCTCGCTCCTAGCTTGGCATCCCCTCTAAGGTTTCCACCGCAGCACTAGTATCCCCAGTTGGCTGAAGCCCCCTCTTGAGCCTGGTAGGTGTAACATCCTCATTTACGGAAAATAAAAACTCATTGCATAGCATGGCATTGTGCATTGCATTGCATTAAAAACAATTTAAATTAAAACTAATAAAATGAGAATGTTACCTGTTAATTAATAATTTTGCAAACTAAAATATGTTTGTGCAAATAATTATTAATTTATAAAATATATTGTATTTTGGTAGTTTAAAGGATTAATAAACCGAGATTTAAAATTTAAAATCCTCACTGGGCCCCTTTGTCATCTTCTTCCCTCTTTCTTCTTCCTTTCTCTCTCTTTCCTCCACCTCTCTCCCTGTTCACGCAGAAGCGACCCTCCTCCTTCATCTTCTCCACTAGCTTGGGTGGCCATTAAACCTCCCTAATGGCGGCCGTTTCGCGATTAGTGGTGATTAACACCACTAATGCGTCCCCTTCCTCTCCCTGTCGCCTCCTCAAAACCCCCCTGCCCGAGCTCCATTCTCCCCCTTCGTTTCTCCTTCCGATTCGGCTCGGGTAAGCCGTTTCTTGCGAAATCCCGAGGGCGGTGTTCCCGCCATCCTCTCACCTTTTCCTCGATCAATTTCGGGTTTAAATCGCGGAGGCAGCAGATTTCACCGCCGACGCCAAGCGGTCTCCTCGCCGCGCCCTTGCCTCAACTCCAAATTCGGCGATTCTCGCGGTGAGTCTCCTCTCCTTCCCCTAGAGCTCCCCTAGGACTAGGCGAGTTTTCCCGACCAATTTGGCCCTAGGGGCCGTAGCTCGCCCGCCGGCGTGCTCCCTACTCATGTGGCCGGCCTCGTCGCCCACCCGCGCCTCGCTCCCGCGCCCGTAGACCACCCCACGGGTTCCCGTGCTTCCCGTTCTCCTAGACCTCGCCCCCCGGCCATTGCGCCCGCCCGCCGCCGCCTTCTTCTTCCCCTCCGGCCGCTCGTCGCGCCGCGCCTCAGTCACCCGGTCGTGGCCCGCCCGAAACTCCTCCGCCTCAGTGAAACTCCGGCCCCGCACATGCCTCCATTGCCGTAGCGCCTCGCCGCCGCTAGCCATAACGCCGCCGCCTCTCGCGCCGCTAGCTCGCGCCGGCCGCCCCCGGCGACCCGCCATTCGTCCCCGAGGTCTCCTCTTCCTTCCCCGCCTCATGGCCCTGCATGCCACATGCCGGGCCGCCGCCAGCCGGCAAATGCAGCTCCCGCCGCCTCCCTGCTCTCTCCCTGCCGTGTGGGCCCGGCCCAAGCCGAGCCGTCTCGCTCGGCTCCTCCTTCCCCGCTGCCGTGTGGCCCGGCTCAAGCCGAGCAGCCGAGCCAGCCAATGAAAGCCAGCCTTCCCTTTTCCTTTTCGAGAAAATCCTATAACTTGTAAAATCCATATCTATTAGTATAAAAATCCAAAAATTACCAAACAAATTTTGTTAGACTCACAAAATTGCAACCTATTTAAATATGTCAATTTTGTTACTGTCACTGTTCAAAATTTACTTGGAATATTTAAATGCTAAGAAACCTTGTTTAAATTGTTTAGGGTAATTCACTTGTCTAAAAATTGCCAAATAAATTTTAAAATGACCATAAAATGTGTATTACTGTTCTGTAAACTTTCATAGAATTTTAGGATAAATTAACTACTGTTTAATTGTTAAGATTGCTTAATGCCTTTAGATAAGCAATAGATGATTTAGGTTAATAAGAAAATTTAAAAATTGGTATTAGTTGAACCAGAATTTAACTGAACATGTTTGGCAATATTTGTGCATAACATGAGCATACATATCATACATGTTTTATTTGGAGCATTAGTTTATTTTGGTTTAAATCTCATTTTAGGAACTAGTAACGATAGCTGCGAACCCTGTCGAGAAGAGCTTGGGAAGTCTTGATCAAGGCAAGTGCTGATTCTTGCTCCCATGTTTTTAAATGATTTTAATAGTTATTTAAACTGCATGCTATGTTAAATTTAAAAATGCTAATTGGTTAGGCGCTAGCTAAAACCCCAATTAATAACATCGATATATAAAACCTTCCTTGCCACCTTAGGTTAAAGTTATATTGTTTAATAATGCCTTCACCCTTGAACTAGGTTTTAATCATGTTAGCTATACTTAGTTGCAACCATATTAAACTTGGATACATGATAATCTCAATGCTTATTTCATCAATGATTTTAAAAGGCGATGGGTCTTTGTCGTGTTTGCAAATGGGTGTAGTTGATAGTGGGTGCTATCGGTAAACTGTTTTATAAAACCGATCGGGGTGGTGGTTGCAAGGTTGGTGCGATAAGCACGAGACTTGGGTCGATCTGGGAACCACCTCGATCCTAAGGGCGATTCCTTGAGGTAGACGAGCTAAGTTTAACAAAGGCGACCATGTGTGCTCAGTATGGGCGGGCCCCTGGTCTAGTATCCTTCGACTCCTAGTTAGGGCATTCCGATCGGTGGAGTAGGCAATCGGTGTTGTCCTGCAGCGCAAGAGGGCATTGCGGTGGAAACCTCGGCGGGAATGTCCTAGCTAGGGAAGGTTGGAGAAAAGCCTTGTGGTGACCATTTTTCTTTGGGGGCACCGAGGAAGAACCACCTTGCATGGGTAAGCGTGCAACCTCTGCAGAGTGTACAACTATCATGATAGCCGTGTCCGCGGTCAGGGCCAGACGACGGGAGCTGCCTCATGGTACTTCTTACCTTTTTGTTTTCAAAAGGTGTTTTAAAGAAAACCACGACGGTGTCGTGTGTTTTGTTTTCTCTCCTCATAGTGGGTCTTTGTGGCGATGAGGGTGTTGCACGGTGGGTGCCGTGAGTAGCAGTCTGGGCAAAACCGGTTTAGGCGGAGTTTCATAAGGAAATGATCCAAATATTTGTTTTTCTCTTAACTCATTTCAAACCCTTTACAAGAATCTAGATAAAACTTGCAAAAGCGGCTTTATGCAAAAAGAACCTTACCCTTCCTTGTAACCTTAGTTGCATATTAGTCGACCTTGCTTGTTGAGTATTTTGTATACTCACCCTCGCATTTATCTTGAGTGCTCATTCAACGGCGAGGTCCCGATCAACATTGTCCCTACCCGATGAGGAGCTGTATCAAGGCGAGGACTTGGCAGAAGGATTCAGGATGAAGACTACCGAAGCCTAGGGCGTGCTTCTTCGATTACTGCTGTGTGGAGTTGGAGTTTATTTGTTGGTGTTTTTGTCTTAAGTCGAGCAATGTTCTTAAATTTCCGCTGCTGTTTGTAAGGCCGTGGTGCCAAACTATTGTAATAATTGGCCGTGTTGGCCGTACTCTGATGTGGTTTATTTGTGCGTCGATGGTTGTGATCCAAACTGTATTACTGTGCGTACTAGCTACTTGATACAGGGACTAGTACAGGTAAAAGCACGGCAGGGATTCGACTCCGTTTGACGGGTCCCTACAGTAGGTTGGCGGATGCTTCGCTCCTACTCCACCACACGGGATGTCCAAACTAAGAGTTCGAAGGCTATTCAGCCAGGGCCCGCCCATACAATCACTCATGGTCGCACTGTTATATTTAGTCTTGATAATCACAAGGTCGCGGTCCTTATGGACTAGGGTGGTTCCCACACTGGACCCAAGTCTCGTGCTTACTGCACCAGCCAATCAATCCATCCACCCCAATCAAGTTTTACAAACATTTTAAGAAACCCCTAGGTGACATACCCGCCACCTGGCACTAACAATTTTTCCATAGTAGCACCTTGCTACTGCTGATCAAACGAACATTTACAAACAGAGGGATATTTTGAATCAAACAGGTATTAAAGCAGGGGTGATTTTATTCATCATGTGACAAACCATTAATATTGTCTAGTAGCACGACTAAGCAAGATTAATTAGGCTAACCAAGGGGTGACAAGTAATTACGGATTAATTAACCTGAGGTTATCAAAAATCAAGATTAATGACATAATTAAAGTGTATTAGGTTCTTAACTAAATTCCTATCAATATGACAGTGATTAATCAACATAGCCATGCACATTTAATAAACTTCTAACAAAGCATTTGTAAAACTAGGTTTCAATATGGTCAAAGGTAATTAGGGAACAATGTCAACAATAACTTGCCTTGGTTGAAAATGTTTTCCTGCCCGGCTTGGTCCTTGGTTCCAGGCACGGATCCGATCGAATCTAACGATAGCAAACGACAAGCATTCAACGAATTGCAGAAAAATATGCATGCAAAAATAAATAAATGCATATGCATGAGTATGATAAAGTAATGCTTGCATTTGATTTAAGATTTTTGAAAATCGATTTTGCTGTTAAAATGGCATTAACTATTAGTAGTAATTAGATAAATCATTTTCTGTTGAATAACAATGCAGAAAATAACTAAGCATAAGATAATTGAATTGACATTGTTTTTATTTTATTAAAACATTTTATAAATTTAAATTTATTTAATGCATTATCTTATACCTAGAAATTTATAGAAACTATAATAATATGCATGCTCATGTTCATACAAAAATTAATTTGAAAAGATAAAGTTAGTTTCTCTAGTTAACAAAATATTTATTTGCACATTTTTATTGAAACTAAAATTCTCCAAATAACCATTTAAAGACATTTTCTTAATATATTAGTTAAGCAGGAAATGAAATGCCTTCAATTATTTATGAAAATTGCAGAATGGTAAAACACATTTTTATGAACATGATGAAATTCTTTCTAGGATTTCTGGACCTATAGAATAAAAGATATAAAATAACAAGGTTTGTTGTTTGGGAAAAATGGGGGAAATTATTTGGGCTCAGCCAATGGGTTGACCCATCATTGCGTGCTGTTGTCAACCTGGCCATGCAGTGCATCATGCATATATATGCACTGACCCAAGACGGCGGTCCGGTAACTGCTCGGCTCGGCTGGCGCATGCTGCAGCAGCGCAAGCGCGGTCTTGAAGCAAGGCCTAGCAGCGGCAACAACCAGTAGCGGCGGCGTGTGGTGGTCGGCCCGACGCAGCCTGCGGCCTAGCTAGGGTTCGACAGGTGGGCCCCACCTTTCGGTGACCCGGAGAAGGGGAACGGGACGGCGGCGGCTCGGTTGGCGGCAACACGGCGCTCCGGCAAGTAGTGGCGGTGGGGAGTTGGCGGGGAAGGGAGAGGGAGTCGCCTCACCGGGACAGCGACAGCGCCTGAGGCGGCGGGACACGGCGGCGTGTGGCGGTCTAGCCAAACGGCAGTGAGGGATGGGTGGCGGCGGGGTCCAGGGGCAAGGCCGCGGCACGGAGATGCCGAGGGAGGCGGTCTCGAGGCGAAGGTGTGGGTGGCGCAACGTGGCGACGTGGCCGGGCGTGGGGGAGGAGGTAGTGCATGGCAACAGGGCTAACGGCGGTGCCTCGACCAAATTGGTCACCGGGATAGAACCCAGGACACTTAAGGACACTAGGGGAGGGAAAAGATCGGAGACTTACCACGCGGTGGCGAAGAATCGAAGAGGAACGGTGGCCATGGCCGTGTAGACAGTGGTGGCTTCGGCGGTGGTGCACGTCTTCTTCCATTGGCGGCACGGGCAGAGGCCGGCCAAAATGGAAAGAGGAGAACAAGATGGAGGAGGAGCAACGCGGGCAGCTTGGAGGAGTGGTGGTTTTCTCGACCACTATAGCAGCTTCTCTAAGATGCTTGATGGTGCGAGGAGTCTCCATCTTTGTTTGTCGAAGATACTGCTTGGGTCTTCTCTCTTCAATTAGCTTCTCGATCCGGGTTGCAAGAATACAGGTGAAAGGGAATAGCACAAGAGCATAAGTAAAGTAGAATAAAGAGTAAGAAGATGAGGAGAAATAAGAGAAGAATCTTCATCTGTGCAAGTCCAGCATGTTTGTTTTGTTTTCCTTGGTATTGAGATTCTCCCAACAGTCGAGATCATACCTGAATACCTGATCTCTCGTGTTGTGGCATTTTGATGCCCTGGTTACTCTTTGGATAGATAGATGGTGTAGCATTCACAGTACTCGCTACATCTTCTCGAATGCCTATGTTTAAACTATCCACCTAAAATCCGACTTTTGCTCAACTGATCCTAATTAAGCTTTAACCTATCGAGTATTATCAAACTCTAACACATAAATTCAATCCATGGGCTACTTGATCACCGCTTTAGTAACAAAATCATTATTCCACCATATCTGCTAGATTAATCAAATCGCTCTGATAAGAAACTTCCAAGCTTCAATCAACCGATCAACTACCAATCCCATAGTGTCATATCGGGCTACCCCCCTTAAATAAATTTTTCCATCAAGTATAAGAATAATTCTCAAACAATAATTTACATATCATTCCACCAGATTCGGTTCAATTATATCCAAAAGTGATAGCTTGTATGCCATCATCGATTCTACTGATACAATTCAATATTTTAAAACCACTTCTAAATATTTCTATATTTATCATTCTATCATAATCCAAGTGATCATAACATCCTTTACTTATATCCATTGTAAATTATAGAACGCGGTCAAGTCCAACATCATTTTGAACCCAAGTTAGAATCCAAATTCTTCTTAATCCATCTAGAGTCAACATGGTAAAATCATTAATTTCTTACAGATCCGATATGGTGAATTCGCTAATACTCCATATGCAAATCATACTCTAAACTTTCACCTCACAAGTACTCTATGAATCCATCTCATGACATAAGATCATCTAACCAATAATCAAAAATCATTAATCTCAACAAACTATGGTTATTAACTCCAACATTTCAACTGAATGCTGTTCTCTTCCTCCAATCCATCAATTATTAAATTCCACTGTAAAATTTACAATCACAAGCCGCGCGTAATCCATTGGCTTTTGTCAAATTTTCAATGAGTCAAATTACTCCAAGTATTAACATCAATTTCTTCTAAGAAATCGATAAACCCAGCAGATGGACCCCTTTTAAATATAATCAGTTACAATTTATTTCAAAACTCCATCTTATCAAACCCCTAAGCATTAAATTAAATCCTCCGACATGGGATTGACACACTTCCTATATGATCCTGCAGTTCACTTTTCATGAATAACCAATGTCCAATATAGATTCCACCAAATTCCAACAAATTTTCTCTAAAATTTTTCATATATACTCATTAATTATAGATATCCATTAACTCAATTTGATCATATCACATCCACCAATGGCATCATTTCCTATACCCATACAAAGGCTGTGTTTGCGACCCACATCTATCCGTCGTACCATTTTTAAACGGCTTGCTCCAGTTTGGCTCAGAAATGCCCATTGCTGCTTGACTTCCTTCCTTCCTTTGTTGCTGATAGGAGTCTTAGAAAAAGGGTAAGAGGGAATAAGCATGGCGTAAGGTTGAAAAGATAGGAGGAGACTAATCTATCTATCCCAAATCACAATAATGCAAATAACAACTCCTATGCGACTACAAGACATACCAAGAGGCGACCAGGTTGTGCATTGAAGCCGCAAGTGAACAAGCGATTATAAGGCAAGAGTGTCTTATGCCACTCAGGATCTCGAGAGTGAACATTTGTGTAGTTTCTGAAGAGAAGAAAAGTCAAACTGGGCATTTTGAAGGGGTGGAGCAACTGGATTTTTCCAAAACTTTTGGTTGTAAACCAAATGGGTTTTGAAGAAATCTATTAGAAAGCGATCCTTCGATTTTTAAAACAGAGAAATGTTAAATGAGTAGAAAATACGGTTGAAAAGACAACCTTGTAAAAGAATTTCTTTTTTAGCTTAAGATAAAGAGTTGTAAAAGTGATAGCAAGTATGGTTGAAAATATATCCTCTTCCAAACACCTTCCATTTTGAAGTAATGGAAAATCACTATTTAAATTAGAAAGCTTTATCAAAAGAATGCTTTCGAAATAGGCTTATGAAATCAATACACTGCTTTTCATTTGAAATGCAATACTCCTTTGTATAAACTTTTGAGATTATTTTTGTAATTGAGGATTTCAATGTATTAGAAGAAATTTTTTGAAAAGGTAGCTTTAAGAAATCAAATCAAAGTAAAATAGGATATTAATCTAGTGTTGTATTTGGGAAAATGAATGTCTTGCACTAAAAAATTTTCTTTAAACCATTTTTTTAAAACAACTATAGTTTTCAAAAGAATTTCCGAAACAATTTAAAGAATTATTGCAAAACAAAGTGTTTTTCTTTAGCTTTTGAAAAGGTATCGTTTTGAAAACCATTTTCTCAAAACCAAATGAAAATAAAATTTTGATTTTGAGGATGTTAAATATCTTGTTAAAAACTCTTTGTGAGAAGTATTTGATTGCATGAAAATTTTAAAACTATGATTTTCATTTTTGGAAATATTGAACACAGTAAAACGGTTTTAGCCTTTGAAACAAATGCTATTAAAAGGGAGTGAGTTTGATCAATGTTTTTCTAAAAAAGGTACCTAGTTTTGAGAAGAAATATTTTGATGCTTTGAAAGAGAAATCTTTTTAGCAAACTTTAAAAAATACTATTTTCATAATAATTTTTGGAAATGAAACTCTTAAAAACTGCACAAACCAATAGAACCCACAACTCCCACATTATAAGAAGCAAGGGTTCAGAAACATACAAATGATAGCTGCATGGTCAGGCCGATGCAAGCCATCTCAAACTCAACAAGAAGACCTCAAACGCCTACTACAATTATATATATAGGGTTCCTACGGACTGAAACAACTACTCTCGCTTTTCAAAAGTCTGCTCACTCTTCGCCAGCCAAAATGGAAAGAGGAGAACAAGATGGAGGAGGTGCCGGAAGGAGGAGGAGCAACGCGGGCAGCTTGGGTGGAGAGAAGAGTGAGAGGGCGGTGGGACTGAGGAGGGGCAGCAGGGAGGGTGTCGTGGTGGCGCTTGTGACAGAGGAAAGGTGCCGCGTGGGAGGGAGGAGCACGGGCATGGCGCCACACACACGTACGTGTCAGAGGAGGGGCAGGCCGATGGTGCCATGGGGAGATGGGGTTGAGCACTGGAAGAGATAGGAGAAGTGAGAGAGAGAGAGAGAGAGAGAGAAATATGAGAGGGAGGCAGTGAGGAGTGCATGTGAGGGAGAGGGAGACAGGGGAGAGTGTGTCAGAGAGAGGGAGAGGTGAGGGAGGAAAGTGAAAAGGGGAGTGGACCCACCTATCATAGAGGGAGAGAGAAAAAAGGGCAGCACTTGAATTTCATCATTCCTTTGAAAAATTTAAATATTTAAAGAGCTGATGCATGCACAAATATATATATATATGTATATATATAATTTGTTTAAGTAACTAAATTCAAAATATGTTTTAAAAGTTAGGGTTAAATCCTTAACAAAATCTCATTTAAAGCTCTTCTTTTACTGAGGAAACCAAATTATTAAGATTTATAAGCTCAAAAGATAATGTGACATACTTATTTTCAAAAAGTTTTAAATTCTAGTGAAATTGATTAAAATGCAATTGCATGATGCACGATGATTTTTAGTTTTTGAAAATAAGGATGTTACAATCTATTAATAATTATTGTTTGGTTAGCACAATCAATCACTCGTTCTTACTCTGCTGACCAGTCCATTCCCAAAATCACATCTATGGTTTGAGTGGGTAGGACTAACAAGTCAGCTTTAATTGGCAGCTAGTCTAAGGCTAGGCTTACATCTATGCATGCTTGGGTGGCTCACAAAGGTCATCCAGAGGATGATAGAAGCATTGGTTTCTTTAAGGTGAACGTAGGTAAATGATACTTATACACTACGTCCTTAGATATGAATGAGTGTGAAGGTTCGGAATCAAAAAGTATTTTAACGGGAACTGTGTTGAGAGAAAAAGTACCCATTAGGACTCCGGCGGCTTCATGAGCTTCTTCTTTAGAGATGTGGTTCACTCGACCATGTCGCTGAACTGATGGGGCAGTACGAGGCAGGCGGGTTCCTCGAGACATCCCCTTTGGAGCAGTATTTGTCGGGTGGACTCCTGGGTTTTGAGCAGTTGGGACGTTGAAACGGGGAGCCTTCTCAGGACATGCATTTGCAAAATGTCCTGGTTTCCAGCAATGGAAACACGTGAAAGTGGATGTGGTTCCAAGGTTCATTTGGCCCGTAGCTGGAGTTGGAAGATTCCGGGACGGAATCCCTGTTGGGCATGGTCTTCCACTTATGAATTGACATCTTTGGGTAAGGATAGATGTCGTGCACCCCGGTATTTCTACCGGCTTGAGTGACCGAATACTAGTCCCAGAAGACCGTAACTAGTATTGCACTCAAGGACATTTGGAATATCATCGCAGGCATTGCATTTAACTAGAATTTAACAGTTTACATAAGTATCATCCCAATCGACATAGACAAATACATAGTCTTGCACAGGGTTTAATTCAAGCACATAAAAATAAGCAGCGGAAGACTGAAGCGATGACATCCCGAGGTTGACCCGGAACGCGCGGCTGGCTAATCACCTTGACCCTCCTGGTCACAGCTGGCACCGTTGCTGAAATCTTGACCTGAACAAATATCCGTGGTCCATATAATGAGTACACGGCTACTCAGCAAGCGGTCCTTAATAAATGAATGCAAGGTCAAAGGAAGGGAATGGTTATTTTGCTAAAATATCACCTATCTACTTGTTTATTTGTTTCTTGATTCATTGAACCCATGATAACACTTGGCGTAGCCAGGGCGGCTAACCGGCTCAAGAGAGGCAATCCTGCCTACACTACATCAAGTTATTTAATTAAAACACATTGGACTACCTTGAATTAAGCTCCTTTCCCGCCCATAACGCGGGCACGGCTACCATGATAGTTTTGACTCTGCGAGTGTGTACACGTTCCCCACAAGCCTGTCTCATCGAGAAAGCAGTACAAAACCGTTTCTGTTTCCACTGTCCCAATCTGTACCCTTTCTTTTGGTTTCGCGCCCCACGGTACACTTCGACGGTAAGCCAGTCATGCGTACTCTTCAGCCGGACGATAGCGCACCACATGAGGTTAGCCCCATTTAAGCCATTGAACCGGTGATCGCGAATCACGTCCGTCCACTACTGATCAATGAAACAAGCTTCCTGACTACGGTCGGGGCGGAAGGCACAAGTGGTGTCACGGTTCAGTCGGTTTGGTAATACAAGTATTCGGTCCTTATATGACAGAGGAGACCTGCGTCTCAACCACAGGCCCAAAATCCGCCTCTTACGGGTCTCCTCAAATCAACACACACACGTTGATTTTAGTTGATTAGGTTTATCCAAAAAGCAGTACCGCAGTCGAACTCCACGAATACCGATTATTAATAAGTGAAACCTATCAACTACCAATCCCGAAGCTAGGCTAAGCATCTATAAAAGGATAGGCTAGCAAAACAGTACCAAAATAGGCTATCAATGGAAGGCTACTTCATATTAGTAGAGTGCTAATATGGATTGAACAAGCGGCACATGTGATGATAATTGAAGCATGCAGAAATAAGTAATCATGAAATAATTAAAATTTAGCAAACTAGGGTTTCAACATGAATCTAGCTTGCCTTCGAAGAAGCTAGGTTCTGGTTCACCTCCCTCGAACGGCTCCGGAACGTCTCCCGGACAGCAGGTACACGTCGGTTCTACGCGAAAGAATAAATAAACAACAATAAATATCGAACATACAGAAAACAGTATGGTAAAAATATATAAAATTCTAGGGATTATTTGTGATTTTTAGGCTCTGGAATCATCTAATTTGGAGTTCGGAAACTCCCTAAACAATTCGGGGAAGTTTAGAGCTAAATAGAAAAGACTGGAAAAGATTAAACCCGGTTAACCGTGGGTTAACCACGTGAAAACGAGAGAAACCGGTTTTGGGTCGGCGGCGGCCTTGGCGAGTGGGCCTGTGGCGGCTTCTATTAGCGTGGCGGCGACGAGACCGGCGGGACACGCGCAACAGCGGTGGGGCGGCTTGGTGTTGTATTTGTCGGCGTCTTGAAGCGTGACGCGAAGTATATGTGGTTAACTGGCGAAGACGCGGCGGAGCGTGTCTGTGTGGCGGCGGAGAACCTGAGGGCACGCGCAGGCGGCGATCAGCAGCAGCGCGTCTTTGGGCACCTGGCGGCGTCGGCAAGCGGGGCGGGTGGCGCGCGCGCGGTTGGCGGCTTCGGCGTGGAATTCGCGCCATGCGGAAAACAGGCGGCGGCGGCGGTTGCGGCGGCGATAGCGGTGCGAAATCCGGCGATCTCTTGGCGGTCTCTATCTCCTTCAATTCTCCTCCAAATATGGCGATCCATATAGTCAAATTGACCAAAGACGACGAGCTCTACAACGTGTTGGCCTTGGATTTGGCGATTGGGCATCGAGGATAGAGTATTACCTCGGTTTGCCGGGTTTTGCCAAAACCGAGGCGGCGGCTAGGGTTTCGGGGTTGGGGTGATGTGGCGACCGAGGAACCCTAGGGGGTTTATATAGTGCTTAGGTCGACTTGGATCAGCCCTAATTATGGGTGAAGTTGTATTGGGCTAGAATTAGGTCTTAATTGGTCAAATTAGAGTCCTAGGGGGTTTAGGACTAGGTGGATTGGGTTTTGGGTCTAGTTAGGGCCTAATTAGGTTATCCAGGCCTGTTAGAACCCTTTCCTTATTATTATTTTATGTTTTTGGCTTTATTCTCTTTTTTTTGCTAATATGTGACATTATAATTTTATTAGGATGTCACAATAGATCTCCATTGATTAGTTGTGGATGCGTAGGGCTTTCGCTGATTAGTACTGACTCCTTTTTGGGCAATCCACTTTCTTTTCCAGAAATTCTCCAATTGTTTCTTTTCATTCTCTAAGATAAGAGCTTTATTAACTGGATGCTGGAAATAGGAGAAATCATGGGTGCTCAACTGATACCTTATCTCGGGGTGGAGTCCATCCTGAAATTTTTCTATTTTATCTTTATCATCCTCTACGTCCTTGATGGCGTAGCGTGCAAGATGGTTGAACTTTGTCAATTATTCTGTCACTGTCATGCTTCCTTGTTTTAACTCCTTAAATTCTGCTTTCTTCATTTTCAGTACTCCCTTAGGGATGAATGCGCTGCGAAAGGCTTTGATGAACTCATCCCAAGTGGTGAAGAACGACGGCGCTTGCACATAGGCAAGCTGCTCGTATGAGGCGCATGAGAGGGTCCGGCTTCTGCGGGTCCAATTGTAGTCGTCCTACTGGTGGTTGTACTGACTGTGGCAGCTGGAACTCCTTGAATTGCAGGTGCCAAGACCGGAGCTGGGGTCTGAAGTCCAAGCGGTTCTAGAGCAAGTGTCGGTGTAGTAAGGGTCTGGCCTGGGAGTCGAGGAGCTACGTGGGGTGCAGGAGCTCAAGGTCGCAAGACGTACTCCTAAGGAGTCGGACACTCTGTGCCAGGGTGTTGGGGTAGGCGTAGCAAAAGGTGGCAACATGGTAGTAGCAGTGGTGGTAGTAGCTAGTACAGGAACTAAGCTGTGGCTGAAATTGAAAACAGGTGAGAAGGTGGGGGTACTCAACCGAAGGTGAACAATGATAGTAGAAGGAGCTCTGAGGTCGGTGTGTCGGTAAACCGTAGGAAAAGGTAAGCGACCGGTGTGTGTGGCCAGATGTAACAGTAGTAAAGCTCTGCCACACAAGTGTCAGCACTCTGCAAGGTGTGCTGAAGGCTGTGACACTCGGCTAAAGTGTCAGAGAGGTATGCACAAGTACCAGTGGAGAAAGACTGGAGGGCGGTGAGATAGAGGGGGTGTTCTATTGGGCTCATAAGCTGTGACTTATCTGTCTTATCTCCAACTTCGAGAATTTCCCGAGGTGGCCTCGAGAGTCGGATGGCCTTGAAATTTAGGATTTAGGGAGCTTTTAGACTAGCCTCTGAGATAAAAATAAAAGCAGTTCAAAAGTAATAAAAAAAGTCAGATGAGTCAATATTAGTCGGATAAGTCGAGAAAATTTTCGTGACTTATCGACATGATAAGACTAACTTGAATGAATAAAGTTCAGAATAATGACCCCCACCAGAGATTATCATCCCCCACTCTCGAAGCTACAAGTGGTCTAGTACCGTCTCGGCGTGCTAGCCAGAAGTGCAGAGCGGTCTCGTGCAACTAAGTACAAAACCGTCCAACTAAAGAAACACTGGCCTCAAAGGCTTCTGCCTCCACAGCTAACTCAGGTGAAAGGTGGGCTATCCCTGTCCTGTAGAAAAGTACGCTAGTGGCCGCAGTAGGGACAATGACCTCTACTAGCCACAGGTAAAGAGTTCCAACCTCTATCCTCTGCCTAGTGATCAGAGGACTTGGGGGGAAAACCTAACACGTTACATATCCTCCGGAGCATGCGAAGAGTCTCTCCGCATGGTCTGGCACGCTCTCCCTCAAACACGAACGTGTCCCCAGTGTCGGAAAAAGTAAACGCCATCTCTGAAAAACCAAATTTTCAAGAGGTGATAAGAGCCAAACAAAAAAAATTCTTTTGAATTTAGGGGATTAAGACTTTAAATTAAGCCAACACTTTATATATATATATATATGCATGTGTTTACTCCTATTTTCATAGCGACAACCTTTGCGTAATCCTACGTCATCAACCACCGAGGCTAAAGGCTCCTATAGTCACGAGGCTCTCATACCAGCTCATGTGAGGCCCTGGTTCCGTAAGACAGAACCGAGCCCCTTTTTGCGCACAAAGTGTGGGGCCTAATTATACAGAACCAAAACGTAATTCTGTTAGCTAACGGTTTGGTGGAAGTAGAGGGCGATGACTACATCTTCTAGTAGGTCACCCGTCAGGCATGTGACTGGAGTTCACCTTTATTTCCCATCCGGACCGTCATCCTCAGATTCTTCTTCCCCACTGAAGCAATCATAAGGGTCTTCGCTTCCACCTTCTTCACCTAAAACGTGAGTGGGTGCGAGTGTAAGCGCGCAATCAAACCACGCTCGCGAACCAAGACCTCACCTAATGCTATACAATTATGCAAGACTTTCTGGTGGAGGCTGGGTTCTTGGGTTGGCTTAAAATCAAAGATGTCATACTTTTGAGTTAAAAACCTCAAGACTTAGCCTTTTAACAAATCAAAGACGTATTGGGCTATATGTGCCAATTATTCATAAAACAAGGATATCTCAGTGGCGACAACGTAACCTTAGTCAAGGAATACATGTCCCAGGTGGCAAATCCATACCATAGCCATGGTTATGGTCTCCACAAACGGTAGACTAGTATCCATGGCTATGGCGTACTATCTCCGACGGTATGGCAAACCCATGCCCATACTACAACTGGCGCACATTTCCCAGGTAAGTGGCGGTAGACTCACCCTCTTCACCAAGAGGTGTGATCCCCTTGAGCTCAATAATGGCTAGGATCCACAGATCCTAATCTCAATCAAATAAGTCAGGGAGTTTTATTGACCAATATTCGCACTCGGGCATAACTGGCACCCGAATGCACGGACTATCTCTTTAGCTTATCGAGTGCAAGGAATACTCAGGAATAGGGCATAACACATCACTTTTATTATGTACTCAGGATACGCACGTGCTGACTGGACTATCCAACAAGGGAGCCATTCAGATGCTACAATGTCGTAGTCCTGATCGGAGGCGGTATGGTTCATCTTTGCTATACTATGCTTTACTAACAATCGTGTGCAAAGAAACTAATTCCTGTCGTGATACATATCATGGTAATGATGTGACTGTACCATTGAGGTACCTGCTCTGTGTACGGTATTTGTCTGGGCCAAGTTGCACTGTTGATAGCGTGCTATGTCGTTGCATTGCACCGTTGATAGCGGGCTATGCCGTTACAAGGGTTGACCTGTCATTCTAGTACCGTATCGTTGACAGCTAAGATCAAACCCATGGACTCTAGGCTGAAGCATGTCTAAGCCATTTCAAAGACTTATTAGTCAAGGAGTTTAACCTCTATACCTTAGGTTATCAAAGGATAGGATAAGGAAATTATATCAAAGATGGGGTTTGTGTTTATCAACACTATTTACCAAGTGGAATAACTAGACTAGTTCTAATAGCCTTTTATTTCCAACATAATATTCTCAGAAAATTCCTATTGCATGCAATTTATTTAAAGCAACATAATTTAAGTAAAACTGGGTAAAGGGGAACGATCAAGAGATTTTTGCTCGCCTGTTTCCTTGTAATCTGGGTCTTGCGTCAAATCCTTGTCTAGCAAGTCGTCGATCGCCTCGTTTTCTAGAGTGTCAAGCAATCACAAAATAAATATCCATAAGGGAAGTGGATGATGCATGACAAGCGAGGGTTTACTTAGGCTTTCTCGCAGATTTTTCCAACTTGAATATCTACGTAACTTATTTTCTTATTAAAATAGGGTATGGGGGCGAGGGGCATATTGGTGTTATTATAGCTTTTATCAAACAATTATACCAAAAAAACTTTCTTAAATGATTTTGTGGGTGCAAATTTCTACCCTTGGATAATTCCTTAATTCTTAGTTTTATTTGATATGTTTTTCCCTATGGGTGTTGCCGTTTCAAATATTTCTTATATAGCTTTCATCATTTGTATTGCCCTAATTTGAATTTTTCAGGAAGAAATACTTATTGCAAACCTCTTCATAATATTTTTGCTACGTTTCTTATGTTTTATAGTATTTTATAGAATTTTCACAGAATTTTTGGAGGTCTTGTAGTATTTGTAGAAATTATAAGTTATTTTTTGAATTTTCTTAATGGTTAAATGGGTTAAAAATCTCTCTAGAACAGTAATGAGCCTAACCCGTGCGTGCTTCGGCTCGGCCCACAGAGAGGAAAAGACCTAAGGCCGAAATGCCCACGCGCGAGCACAGCTGACAGGTGGGACCTTCGTTTGTATTTCTTCTTGTCTTTAGTTGATATGAGCTCTTTTTCTTTTGTCAGTGTTGATATTGAGTCTATTTCTATTAATTTTCTTACAATTTTATTATTTTTGTACTGTTGATATGGACTCCTTTTGTAGTTTTGTAGTTGATATGGATTTTGTTCTCTATTATTTTTATTCCAAATTTCTATTATTTTTATTTTTTTATAGTTAATATGGACTCTTTTTTATTTTAATTGACATGTACTTTTTTCTATTATTTTTTATTCTCAATTTCTTTTATTTTTATTTTTAATTGTGGTTGATATGGACTCTTTCTGTTAATCTATGTCATTATAGCGTGGCTGCACAGTTCTCGTTGTTCTCCTGCCTTGCCATGTAGTTGATATGGGCTCTTTTTCTTGTTTTGTAATCGATATGAAGTTGTTTTCTATCATTCTTATTTCAAATTCTATATATTATTTTTTGTTGATATGAACTTTCTTCTCTATTATTTTTATTCTAAATTTTTGTTATTTTTATTTTTCTTATAGTTAATATTTACTATTTTTCAGTTTTGTAGTTGATATGGTCTATTTTTGTATTATTTTTTATTTCGAATATCTGTAATTTTTATTTGTAATTGTTGTTGATATAGACTCTTTGTTTTAATCTAAACCATTATAATCTGACCCCGCTGTTATCAATGGTGTAGATTTTTTTATTTCTATCTCATTTATGTGGGAATTTCTCCGATTAATATGGTGACTCTGTTCGCTTCCTATTTTAATTATGTAATAATAGAATAAAAGCCGTTATAATCTGACCACACTATAATAGATGGTGTAGTTTTTTCTTGTCTTTTGTTGATATATATGGGCTCTTTTATTTGTCCTATAGTTGATATGGTCGTCTTTTTTATTATTTTTATTATAAATTTTATTTATTTTTATTTTTATTGTTTATATGGAATATTTTTATTATTTTATTACTATTTTATATATTTTTATTTTATTATTTTTGGTATGAACTTTTTTTGGTTTTGTAGTTGATATGGACTCTTTTTTCTATTATTTTTATTTTGAATTTTGTTTCTTTTGTTGTAGTTGATATAGACTCCTTTTTTTTAGTTCTATAATCGACAGGGATTCTTTTTTCTATTTGTTTATTATGAATTTCTGTTATTTCTATTTTAACCATTGTTGGTATGGACTATTTCTTTTAATCTAAACCGTTATAATATAGCCCCATTATTATTGATGGTGTATATTTTTTATTTTTTCTCTAATTTACATGAAACTTTCTTTTATTAATGTGCTGTCTACATTAGCTTCTATTTTAATTATATAATAGATAGATAGGTGTACGCCCTTGCTGGGAACGTTGAAGGGGTCTCTCGAGTGGAAAATGGGGTCACCTGAACATATAGCCGAGCTCAGCTAAACATGAGTACCCTGGTCATATTTCTTATTCTCAAATGTTTTTTTTATCATACAGGGATGGGTTTATTATAGTCAGTGGAGGGCGTAGGGGGGCAGCACATCTATAGTGCAGTTGGGGATATTGGAGCCTTTGCAGCACTCTAACACGCATTGCTTCTTTGTGGGATAGCAAGGTGCATCCTTCAAGGCACAGCAGTATTGTCCTCCTAGCATCGGGCACATTGTCGCGGTCGCCTTGTTGCCACCGGCCACCTCATCGACGCTGTAACCTGCATGGGAATAAGATATGCATGTGTCTTTGTTCATAGTCTTTTTTACGGCACTGAAATCATCTAATTATGTATTCAAACCAAACTTTGATCATTTTGACTAGTAACTTTAAAATCCAAAACTAATCATAATGAAAGCCAGATTTAAGAATGTTTATCTTATAACTTTAAGATCATTTTGTAGAAACAGCATAAAAAGTCAAAGCTTTCAAAAAAACAATCAAATAATTTAAGAAAAAAACTACACAGAATATGCTCGCCCTAATTCATATTCTCCTCGGTGCAAATTAACATATTACTGGCATATGCAGCCGGACTGTTTATATATTGTTTCAATGGTTTTAAAAAAAGTACTACTGATGCTGTGCACAGGCAGATATTAACGAAACCACCGCTCACTCTACTAGCAAATACAAACGCAACCGCCCAAAAAAAATAGTACCTAGTTTGCCATATGCAACTTACACTGTGCAAGT
Organism: Olyra latifolia; assembly: GCA_036346145.1. Taxonomy (NCBI): domain Eukaryota; kingdom Viridiplantae; phylum Streptophyta; class Magnoliopsida; order Poales; family Poaceae; genus Olyra; species Olyra latifolia. Next base: position 43,605,960 of record CM070523.1, on the reverse strand, counting down.
AGGGCGAAGCATCCGAGGATGGCCAGGGAAAGAACGAGTACTTGGCGTGCGTCCATCGTCAACTCGAGGGACTGTGTACGTGTATGACTGGTGCTGATGCTTGCTGAAGGCCACTATATAATGCCAAAGGCAAAGAAAATGAGCAATGTTTAGCAACAATTAATGATATCCAGGCTGGTGAGTTATCCCTTTTAATTTAGCAATAATCATTGGCATTCAGGTTTGTCGGCAGTTAATGTCTAACGTGTATTTAATGCTATGCTACAGCTAAGTCCTGTATCTGGTCAGCTACTACAGAATCAATTACTACCAGGTTTTGAAAACCGTTTGGTGACCCGAAACCACTGTTGGATCGGACCGGTTTCTCGTCTAAAACTGGTAAAAACGCTCAAATTCAAATTCAAACTGTTGGAACGCAGTTGACGGGCAAGGCTGTTTTTAACGGCTAGCCGGTCGGTTTTACCGGCTAGCCGCCGGTTTTAGCGAGGAACCGGTGGAGAAATCACGGGAAAATAGAAAATAAAAAAAATGAAAAGAAGTCTGCAATTTTTTAAAAAAATTGGGAAAAAGCATAGATGGGTGGGATATATATGTTGGTAATTTGTTTAATCATGAAATTTTTTTTAAAAGACCTTTGATAAATATATGAGATTTGGAACATATCAATATCAAGTCATTCATCTGACATTGGATACATCAATTCAATGAGATGAACCTTGTACATGTTTTGCTCTTTCATTGATGCTATATGTTCCTTTAATTTATAGAGCCATGACACTTGTTTTGATATATGTTTTGTCGTAGTTTGTGATATGAATGGTATTTTTCAACAAGAAACATATATTTGGATAAGGAAAAAAATTTGGCATGACCCTCGCTAAATATTTGAGAATTGGAACATATCAACACTTGAGTGAATTGATGATAGATATATCCAATGTTTGACAAAAAATGACATTGTGTTCACCAAACATGAAGTACCATAGAAAGATGAATTGCACTATAAGCACTCCCTCAATATTTATAGGACCAAATTAATTCATATGTTCGATGGAGATGATCCCAATCACGGTGAATAATTTTTGGGAGCCTTAGTACGCATTCCATCCTATAACTTTTCTATATTTTGTGAAGTGAGAATGGTTAGTATAGTATACAAATTGTGAGACAAAACAAATTTGAATACGTCACCTGTTGTAATCCTCAGTGGAGAACGAAATTAATCCCTGATGTTCTGCCAACTGGATCTTCTATTCATTGCAGGTCAAGCCGGTCCACAAGCTCCTTTCACTCCACTCATTGAAATGGTAGGCATATACTTCTCGTTCTAGCCACTCATACACATATCGAGCACGGGGCTGTGGTGGTGCAACTGGCATGTTTGCATAAGAAGGGTAGCCGTAGGACTCAAATGTCGACGTGCTCGAGCTGTCATGACGGGGATTCATTGAAATGGAATGCCTTCTATGAGTACCTTGACCTGTCCAGGTTTCCCTCTGCGACGTAGGCATCCCATGATCTTGGTCCTGTGTGGCCCATTAGAACTGGCTCTCCTATGAAAAGTGTAGGGGACACGGAGGCTGCGCAGAATGTGCCCCAGTCTGTCCTTCCTGTCCTCCGCCATCGTCATCCCCGCCGCTCTCTATGGAATAGCTGTCATCGGACTCTTGGTACGGTAGACTCTTGCCAGAATCATCTGTGCTATCATCGTTGTCCACCACGACGCTATCATCCCTTCCCTTCCCCTTTCCCTTGGCCTTTTTGGGGACATGCCTAGCTAGTTGCTTTTGTTACTTTCTTTTTCCAATATGTGCGTCTCCCACTTTTTTCTCAGCCCAATCTGCAATTTCTGTCCCTTTCCTTTCAATTGGGCGGTATCCAAGGATTGTGTGACAAGCTAGGAGGGGATTGGAGAGTCCGTGTCGCTGTCATCTTCATCAAGCTCCGGTGGGGCGTTAGACCTACCAAGCACCATCCACTTTCTGATGGGGTTGTCATGGTCAATCAAAGTTAGATGGACAAACCGGTTAATCGGATCCTCTTCAGGTTGTGTCCACCCTGGTTGTTATTATGCTAGTCTAAGTCTAAGATTATAGTTTACATAAACTAGCTTATGAAGATTTCTTATAGGAGAGCCTATTCCTTACTTTTGTATGCACGAAGGCGAAGGTGCTCCAGTTCCTTTCACACCCACTTGATGAGCACACTTGAGATGTTGGGCGTCTAGCAATCTTGGTGAGTGTAGGTGTCTTGGTGCTGAACATTACCCACCAGTGAGTTGTAAGATATGTAAATCACGGTACTAAATGGTTGATGTATCACAATGAAAATATGACCACTAACATATTGAACTTACCTGCATTAGTCCTCTCGTCTCGTGCCATGCGTACAGCCAATGCAGAGGAGAAAGGGCCAAACTTGTTGAAGAAGCTCTCGGCATCGATGAGCGCCTGAGTCGCGGTTTCAATATCGCACATCTTCTCGAGTGCATCGTGGTGGTCGCCCATCAAGTTCGGGGGCAGTACCAAACGTACAGGAAAATGAGCAACAAATCAGTTAGCAAGTCTACAGGCCAGGCCAGGCCTTGTGCAGGTAGTGGTAGTGGTCACGGGAGCAAAACGAGCATCAATCAGTGAGTTCGGCTAGGTGTGGTGGTGAGAAAAGAAAAAACAAGTAGAGCAATCAGTTAGCAAGTCTACAGGCCAGGCCTTCTAGAAACCATCCCATCTGAGTTGTTGTGTGAGCCCAATATTTTAAAAAAGGTTTTTCACTTTTTGCACAACTTTCTTTTAAAAAAACACCGTGATAATGATGTCAATTTAAAATTTTACTTTGTATAGAATGTTCTTTTTATAAGATTTTTTTGAATTTTTTTAAATTATCAAATTTAAATTTTAATTTTTAAACGGGGCCAGGTAAAAACCGGTGGTTTCACAAACCGCCACCCAGCGGTTTGGCGAGAAACTGCCAGTTTTTACCCGTTTTCTCCGGTTTTGTGAACCCTGAGTACTACCATGTATCTTTGGAGGAAATTACACACACACACACATATATATATATATATATAGGATTGCTAGTGTCCTCTCGAGAGTACGGATTCCTTCGTACTCTCGACGGGTTTATGAAATTTAAGATTTTTAATGACCGATCCGAACCATTGATCTTATTCATCTCATTGAAATGTAGCTACCGACTAAGTTACATATTTTTTGAATTTGTTTACTATTTGTTTCGTATTTTCTAAAATCAATTTTTTCTCTCCACGACATCATTTTTTTGATGCTCCACGACTAATTAGAAGGCTGATTTTTAAAAATACAAAACAAATAGTAAGCAAATTCAAAAATACGAAACTTGATCGGTAGCTATATTTCAATGAGATGAATAAGATCAACGGTTCGGATCGGTCGTTAAAAATCTCGAATTTCATAAACCTGTTGACAGTACGAAGGAATCCGTACTCTCGAGAGTACACTAGCCATCCTTATATATATATATATATATTCAATACTCTCTCCGGGAAGAAAAAGCGTTTAATATGGTCCTCATCTCAACTTTGTGACTAATTACTTTTGAACTTTGTTTATAAAAGACAAAAATTGTAATATTAAGAGCGTGTATCTCATCTAATTAGTTAAAAAGATATATTTAACAAAATTTTTAAATGTTAACTGCATTTACTAGATCATCTAAATTAGAGGGTGTCAAAACCGATAGTTTGGATAGTTTTTTCGCCTTTTTTACTACACAAAATACAAAGATTTCATATTTGCATTCTACATAATGAGAGTATCTAAATTAGGGGGTGTCAAAACCGATAGTTTGGATGGTTTTTTCGCCTTTTTTACTACACAAAATACATAGATTTCATATTTGCATTCTGCATAACGAAAGTATATGAGCTGTCTATAATAGAGATGGACTAAAATAACAGTACATGATGTGCTAGTGATATGCCCTAGCGGTGATCATCAAGATGATCGTATCACGTCTATGTCTATGTACTTTTCAATAACGTGTTATCGGCTCTATTAATAAATATTAGTTACATTGTTCATTGATTACGACTTAGTTGTGAGACATATTATTTATGTGATATTATTCTAAATGATCACTGGTCTCATACAATTATGTAGGACAGTAATGATTTGACCAACACATGTATTAATTGATGGCAATGTTTTATATAGCATAGATTTAGAAATATCAAATCAATAGCGTGGACATATATTAGAGGACATGGTGTTGGATAAAACTACCCTAAGGCAAAGTTGGGATTGTTATTTTACATGTGCCATTCGTCTGTCTCGAGTGGTATACCTATTTATTTCTTAAACCTAATATTGTCATTTTGTCCCAGCATACATAGTTGTATGCTTTGTTACCAACCGCTATGGCATAACATCATAGCTATAAAGATAGCTTTTAGGTATAATATGAAACATGATGTGAGGTATGTGCGATGGAGAAGACATTTGCTCCTCCACGAAAACAGGAAAGATATCTCTATGTCCCTCGATGTGGTTGGATTTAAAAGTTCATGATCATAGTAATGTGATTAAAGACTTAATCACAATTTCAGCATCCGCTAGAAGATCAACTGAATGGTTGACCTACCACAAGGGTAGCACTGTAACAACTTAAATTTTAAAATATTTGCTGAAATAAAATTTTTGAGTGAAATAAAATTTTAGAAAATTTAAAACTTTATTTGAGGCTTTAAAACAATTTGAGTAACAAATGAATTTCATTTGCATGAAAAAAGAGAAAACAAGAAATTTTATATTTCAATATTTTTAATTTGGAAAACTAAACTGATTTGATTTGATTTGAAAAGGTAACTAGGTTTAATAAATTAATTCAAACTATCTGAATTTCAAAAGTATGAAAGCCAGTGAAATTTCCTATTTTCTCAAAACTATGAAATCTTCCCAAATTTCAAATTTAGATTTATAAACTTTTTGGCTTTCGTGAAAATCAAAGAAATATTTATTTTGGAAATACTTTGGTGATAAGATCAAATCCTTGATGTTTTGGAAACTTTTGAATTTTGATTTGTCATGATTATCTACTGAATAATTTAAATAATATATTTTAGAAAATATCCTATTTCCAAATTTCTAAAATCTTTCTTTCTTTTCTCCTCTTCTCTCACTTACTGGTGAACCCCACTTGTCCTTTCCTCTTTCATTTTTCCTATTTTCCTTTCTTTCCTATTCCTTTCCTTTCCTTTCCTTTCTTGCCCTTTCCTTTTCCATTCCCACTCAGTCCCGCAGCCCTGTCCTTTCCTTTCTACTGCCTCTCCACTTTCCTTTTTCCCTCCTCCTTTCTTCCTAGCCACACCGACCATTTCCTTCCTGATTCGCAAGCCATGGTCATAGTTGCGTCACCCCGAGATTTTCACACCGCATCGCCGCCCTTATCTCCTCCTTGGACGTGGCCTCCTCACCTTATAAATGCCGTCCCTCTCCTTTCACCGTCGCACCTCCTCCTTTCTACCCCTACTGCCGCCGGGTCACCTCACCTCGGTGTTTCCCTTCCAAAGCTCCGTCGCCCCCTCCTAGTGGCACGAGCGCCATCCCCGTCGACAAGCCTCGCCGAGGTCCCATGAATTGCTTGTCCGAGCCATAGTACCCATCTTCGCCCTCATCGTCGATTTGGCGCTGCTGGTAAGGCTAGGGTGAGGCCCAAGTTTTGCCCCTCCTATCTTGTCTACCTCTCCCTTGTCTCGCCGCCACTCTCCAACGACTTTAGCGACCTTTGGAGCGCCACCGTACCGTCCACACCATCGCCGTGACAGCTGTCTCTGTAGCTAGCCTCGCCGCAGCAGTTTCCCGGCCGTACCAACACCGCTGTTATGTTCTTGGTGTCGCCGCGCAACTCCTAGTGCCGCTGTCCAACAAGCAGCCGTGCCACCCCTCCTATGACCCGCTGACAGACGGGTCCTGCCCCGTTAGCCCAGCCGTTTGGGCCGCTCCAGTCTAGCGCACTTGCGTTGGCAACAAGGTACTACGGCGAACCGCGCGCGGCAAGTTAATTTCGGGGAGATGCATGAAAATTATGAATTTCATCTGCAAGATCTTGCAGACCAAGGCAAGTTTAGTTGATGCATTTTGATGCTTTTTAAAATGTTTTCTAGAATTTACAAAATGTGCATACTATATTCAAATAATTGAAATAGTTTCTAGAAATAGTTAAGCACCTACACATTCCAATAAATCCTTGTATTACTTGTTCACCACTATAGCTCTAGGATAAATTACTCTTTCCTAATTCCATTCCATTTGATAAGTTAATATGATGTTTTGCCATGTTTGGAATTATATTTCTTCATTTTGATGATTCATGAAAATTATTCATAATTGTGTGATTATTGAGAAATGGGTAGGCAGTGGGATGCTATCGGTGATAAATCTATTTCTGTGAAATGGAGGCTTAGGTAAAGGGTATTTAAAGTTGTAGTGATTGGGCCAATATCGAGGTTCCTGATTAATTACAGTGTCCTGCTTCATTTTTAACCCTTTCAAAAGTGCTTTGCGTTGAGTAAAATTAAGATTGAAGGGTAGAAGGTAATTAGAGCTACAGTGATTGCGCTAAGCCCGAGTTCCCTAATTAATTCCAATGTCTTACTAGTCTCCTTTGGGAATTTAGAATGTGGACCTGACAGAGATTGCAGTGGAGTAAAATATTTAGGAAAGAAAATTGTTCTATAAAATGCTTTGAACTTAGAAAGAAATGTTACAAAATTGACTTTTTTTTTGCAAAATACTCCTTACCTCCTTTTTGGATTTAACCTCATTATGTAGTATGAAACATACTGATTGACCCTCACCATTCATGCAGGGCTGCTCATTCCAATGAGCAAGAATTTGCACGGATGTCGAAGAACCAGCTCAAGATGAAGTGCACGAAAAAAATTTTATTTTAACCTTTTAAATTATTATTTTAATATTAACCCTCGCGAAAAAATATTTTTATTTCTAACCCTTTTGGCCGCGCCAGTACGTATGGCGTGGCATGTGGCCTTTGACGCGCCATAAGCACTGGCGCGTCAAGGGTGCCACGCTGGCACCCGTGGTCGGCGTCCGGCTGGCGTGGCAAGTGCCAGGCCCACCTGCCGAGTCAAGGTCTAGCCGCGCCATCCCTTCTGGCGCGTCAAGGTCAGTCTTGTGGCTGCTGGTGGGCTTGCCTTGCCGCACCAACCCGCCTGGCTCGGCAAGGCTGCATACAGAAACGTCGCGAGTCCCTTCCCGAGCATTTCTCTGCTTGCTCCCTTCAACACCGCCGCCGCCCCGCCACCCGCCGGCCACCGCCCCGCCCGTCTCCGGCCGAATCAAGTAGGGGAAATTGTTTCCCACCCTCCTAGCAAGGTAATGCCCCTCTCCACTTGAGCTATTTCTCACCCGATCCATCGCATTTGCTAATTGTTTGACAATTAGGGTTTGACTTATAATTTTGATTTAGGTTCGATTTGATGTTGTTTAGTTTAATCTAAGTATCGTGGGGTACGCAACGGACCTTCTGTCCATATTATTAACGTGTAAAATTTGTTGCATGTATCGATTTGGACTTCAAGTTTAGGTGTAGCTATATCCATGTAGTGAGTTAGCTATATCCACAATTTATAGTTATTCATTGTTCTCTCATTGTGCAACCCCCCCATCACACACACGCAAACATCCATTCCAGCATCCGCCTATAGCTAGCTCCACCAACCAACATACATTCCTGCATCTTAGGGCTAATCAGTTTTATCTGCTATATAAATTTTGTAGATGGATCGTTTAGTCCGATTGTTTTATGGGGGAACCGTTAGAGCAAATAGGGAGTTTGAGAATATGAAGGAGGAGGTTGTGTTGTTTGATAGGACCTCAAGCTATGCTGATTTAGTGTCCCGATGTTGGTCAGTGATGAGGTGTGTGTTGGTGAAGATGAATTGGTCTTGCATGGCAGATTTGATTGTGGGAAGGCTAGGGCTCACTGCATGATGTTGAATATTTCATCGGAGTCGGATTGGAGTAACTATAAGGAGGTTGTGAAAAATTCCAACGTCAGTTGTTGGGAGGTGGTGGTTGATATTTGTCGTGTACAAGCCGTGCAAAGAGTTCAGGAGGAAGAAGAGCCGGTAGAGCACTTGACCTAGGAGGAGGGCATAGATGTCGAAACCCAGGTCATATCTCAAGCATTTCTTGCGAAGGCGGCCGGAGAACCTTGTTTTAACTTCGGTAGTGACTTTGTCATGGATGAGTTCGATGATGGAGTATTTGAAGAGGAAGAACATGACGTGGATCTTGATCAAATCTCTCTCGGATGAGAGGATGAATCCGCGGATGAGGAGACCGTAGAAGACGAGGGGGTACAAGGCGAAGAAGATGAGGTGGAGGAGGAAGAGGAAGATGCGTTGGAGGTTGTAGATGAACCGAATGAAGCCGCGGTGGAGGTTCCTAGCCTAGCCATGGTGGATAGACGGCAAGCATTGCACGGATTGTCAGCGGAGCAGAGGAGGCAGCTAAAGGCAGTTCATGTCGACGTGCCGACCGTGGGCACCTTTGAGGACCTAAGCCGAACCCACATGGCAATATGTGAGAGTGGCTTGTTGTCAACCGAGGTACTGCCGGATGCTGAGAATTTGAAGATCCAAAAGGGCATGACATTTGACACGTTGCAGCACTTGCAGTACTTCTTGATGGACTATGTGGTGAGGCATCATAGGCCCTACACAGTGACTCATTCGGATGTCAAAGTCAGATACACTATGAACTGCAAGCAAGGATGCCTGTGAGGCGTGTGGGCTCGGCTGGTCAAGTATAGTCGGAGATGGAAGATTACTCGTGTCAGGCAACCTCACACTTGTGGGTCGTCGAAGACAAAGAGGGTGCATGCTCAAAACACGGCCAAGTACCTAGGACGTCGTATCGCTGGCATTGTCGCGGCGGATAGCGACGTGTCAGTTGCCTCATTGATAGAATCCATATTTGTATTCACCGGGTACCGGGTGAAGTACTCAAAGGCATGGCGGGCAAAGCAACACGCCACGCAGATGCTATATGGGGACTGGAAGGAGGCCTACAACATGGTGTCCAGGATCTTGAGTGCAATTAAACATTTCAACCCGGGTACAAAGTTCTATACTTACACAGGTGATAGTTCCTTGGTCGATGAGAATGCCAATACGCGGTACGTGCTTCGACGCGTCTTTTGGTGCTTCAAGCAGTGTGCGGATGCTTTCGAGCATTGTCGGCCAGTCATACTCGTCGATGCCACCTTCCTTACCAGCAAATATAAGGGTGTGTTGATGACAGCCGTTGCGGTTGATCCGGAGGATCAATTGGTGCCTCTTGCATTTGCCTTGGCCGAGAGCGAGAACAACGCGAGCTGGGCATGGTTCATGATGATTGTAAGGCGCGAGGTTGTCGGCAAGGGCAGCAAGGTTTGCATGATCTCCGATCGTCACCAAGGCCTTATAAATGCGGTTAGGGAAGACATCGATGGATTTCCACTTCTTGAACATAGGTAGTGCATCAGGCACTTTGTGACAAATATATGGGGAAGACAAAAGAAGAAGGAGATGGTATCAAAGCTGAAGCAGGTATGTTGCGCTAAAGAAGAGAAATATTTCGAGTAAAACTTAAAAGAGCTAGATAAGGTGTTGAACGACCAGGCGAGGGCATAGATGGCGGAACAGCTTGTGAACAAGAGCAAGTGGGCGCTTGCTTTCGACGAAGGCGGTTCTCGTTACGGCATCATGACGACAAATGGCGCGAATTCATGGAACAATGTGTTCAAAGGGATTTGTGCCTTGCTGGTTTCTGGAATAGTACAATACTCTTTCCAAAAGTGCAACAAGTACTTTGTTAATCGTTGGGGTTTGACAAAGAATGCTATTGATGGAGGGGCTGAGTGGGGAAAGGCAGGTGCTGCTCATTTGGAGCAGGAGGAGAAGTTGGCTCTAAACCACATGGTAGAAGCACACGGCCCGAATAGAGTGGTGTGTACTGTTAAGTTAAGGGGGAGGGACTAATCCTAGGGGTGAGCGTTTCAGTGGCCAAAACATCAAAGTTGACATCGACAAAGCGGAGTGCACGTGCAAGGTTCCGCAACTTCTTCATGCCCCATGTTCGCATTTGATCACCGCTTGCTCCGTAGGAGGCGTCGACCACAAAGCTGCCAAATACATGTCCCCTCTGTTTCTTAAGGTATACACACTCAAGATTTGGGAACCTACATTCGAGCCTTACCTTTATCCCATGCAATGGCCTGAGTATAGTGGTTTCGATTATGTGCCCGATCCTGCTCTCCTAAAGAATAAGAAAAGACGGCGGAAGAAGAAGAGGCTTCGAGGGGACATGGACCAGTCGAATGGGTACGGGGATGATAGATATGGAACCGGTGATTTTGACGAGGTTTGTGGGGAGATCCGATGCTCTAAGTGCCACAGAGTTGGGCACAATGCGAGTACCCATAAAAAAAAGCCTAACACTACAAGCACGACAAAAAAGGCTAAGGGTTCTACTAGCGGTACAAACCGTGGTCAGGTAAAGGGCCATTTGAAAATTAGTTTTAATTTTTTGGCAAAATTTTATTGAATACATGTCGAGATAACTAACTCTGGTAATTGATTTATGCAGGATGGCGGACCCTCGGCACCCGCTCCCTGAGACTACGTACGAGAGGGAGCACCGTGCGCGACATATCGCTGATGACCGCCAGGTTGGCCTACTTACGTTTTGTCTATGCATTTCAATTGAGCTAAATATCGTACTGATGGAGTACGCTAATTGTGTTTTGCAGACTTTTACGCGGCCAGTCCCGTCAGACGCGACGCGATCAGATCGACGATGGGACGGCAGTGTACGACCGTGCATTTGGCGCGAGCCGCATCCTCGACCTCGCTTCAGACCGTGATCATTGGGTGCCGGACTGGGCGGGCCTCTCTTGACGTCCCTTGTGGACCATTGGAGGCCCGAGACGCACAGCTTCCACCTCTCGTGTGTGGAGATGACAGTAACCATAGAGGACACGTCGATGATCCTTGGGTTACCGTTGGAGGACGCAGCAGTATGCGGGATCTTAAATCTCGGCACCTGGAGCGAGATGGTGGAGGGCACCATTGGCGTGCAGCCCCAGGGGAGGACCACGACCGGAGCAAGTAAGAGTTAATGAAACTGTATCTGTGTATTTGCAGCCTTTTATGTTGTAGTCACTAATTTTGGCCTTGTACGACTGTTTTTTTGCAGGAGGATGTCTGGTGTGAGCTCCGCGTGGCTTCGCGAGACTTTTCCCTTTTGCCCTCTTCAGGCGGAGAAGGCAGATGTTGAGCAGTACACACGAGTGTGGCTGTGGCACTTGGTCAGCGGCTTCCTCTTGGCTGACGCGTCCGGCAACACCGTCTCCTGGAGCGTGCTTCCTCTCCTTGCCTAGCCTTGGGAGAACGTGGCCACGTATAGCTGGGGTCGGCCGTTCTTGCCTGGCTATACCGGCAGCTGTGCGTGGCCTGTAGACGCATGGCGGCATCCACCAGCCTAGGCGGATGTCTGTACCTCCTACAGGTTTGGGCTTGGGAACGGCTTCCAATTGGGAGGCCACACCATTCTCCAGTCCTTGTACGTATTGCATTACATATGGTCTTATAGATATCTCTGTGAGTTTCTAACTTTTGTCGTACTGCAGGCGTGGAACTGCAGGCCTCGAGGTCAATGAATGAACCCTCTGCCATCTTCTTCCTGTTCTCCTCAAGCTCACGCTCCTTCTCCATCTACCTCAGATGCCTCTGCACCTGCCTCTGCACCTGTCTTTCGATCTTCACCTCTCTTGGATCAACACCGGGTGGGTACCTCCCCCTATGCCTCCTCCAATATTCCAATGTTTCTGAAGCGGTGAAATATCCACGTTGCGGCACCCCACGCTCCCTCATCATGTCGTCCAACACCTTCCTTTTGTCCTCGGTAGACAGCATCAGCACACCATGCTCATGCCTTATTTTTTCTTTCCTCTTCTCCACTTTCCTGGCTCGTTCCTGTTCACGATAAGTCAAAATCTCAGCTTCGTAAATCTTGTTGTCCCATATATGTCTCCCAATCACATGTCCATCCCTCCTACAAGATTTAGCGTAACGGTTATTAAGCTCAACATGCACTCTGTAGTAAAGGCAGAAATAAAAGAGATGTCAATAAACTGTACCCAAAAATCACCATAAGAGTTGCGACAATACCAGCCGTACCCAAGCTCCGATGGCACAACACCTGTACGAGCCAGTATCCCGCACTTACAAATAGTGGGTGGATATTTCTCACATGGCCAATTCTTCTCCCCAGCTTTGAAGGCCTCCACTTTCTCATTAGATGGCCAACAAGCCTTGGGTCCATAAATGTACTCCTGGAAATCACAGAGAGACCATCCATCCTACAAAAAATAAACATTGTTATCGAACTATTTCAATGCATGAGACTAACTTACATATGGACTAGATATGCATACACTTACCCGATCATTGCGCGAGCAACGGAAGAAGGGGATAAAATCCACCCCTGGGTTAGTCCGTACTAATATCGACTGAACATAGCAATGACAGAGAGGCGGGTTTACTACCCGGTTAGCACTTGCCACCGCCTTCTCCTCCGTTGTCATTTCCGGTGGATTTGGTGGAGCAGGAACCCAACGCCTGAAATACTGAATTGGCTTAGTTTCCATGGAGCGCCATGGGAACAGCCGGATCCTCGGATCAAACATTTCAGGTCCATCAATCCACTCGAAAAACCAACACTTCGGAATAGAGCACCTGCCAATGTCCTTGTTCTCCACACCACAAGTGTAGAAGGCTCTACCGGCAGTATCATGGTCCCTCGACTGCTGAACCTCCGCAGGAAGGCCGTGCTCACAAAGTGGAACCGGAAACGGTGAGGCCCGAACTGGAGCATTCTTACCCCTAGGGTAATCCTCATATTTGAGCAATGGCTTCACCGTCCCGCTATCATTTCCTACAATATAGTGCAGGATGGCGAGAAAATAAATTATTTTACCAAAACGTACTCCGCATAAACATACATCTTAGTCTTAACATTAGTACTAAATAAAAAATTATAAAAAAATTCACTACATAATCTAGGCATTTTCACGAGATCATCAGTGAAGACAAAACAACTACGCAATTCATATATCTCCACACTAAGTTTAACTAGAATCCTAACCCTAACCCTAACCATAAATCAATTAAAAAATCATCAAATATTATGAAAAAATTCACTACACAATCTATGCGTCTTCAAAAGATTATCAATAGAGACAAAGCCACTACGCAATCCATACATCTTCACACTAAGTTTAACTAGAACCCTAACCTTAACCCTAACCCTAAATCAATTAAAAAGTAACAAAAATGCAACCAAAAGACACCAAACGAGAGGGGGTCACCTGCCATGATGAAATGCAGCCTCTTCCCAAAAAAATCTCGGCGGATCTAATGCTCAAAGTATTTGGCAATGGAGGAGGAGAAGAGTGGTTAGAGAAGAGGTGAAATGGGAGAAAATGAAGAATGGCCAAGTGAGGAGGAGCTCTGGAGGCCTTTGTATCAGGCCTTGCCGCGCCAGGCGCCATGGTGCGGCAAGGTGGGGCCCAGATCTGTCGTGCCAGCGAGGCTGGGACGAGGCACCGGTCCCACTGCTCAGTCCTGCCGCGCCGCAAGGACTGGCGCGGCCAAAGGTGGGGCCCGCGTCTGCCACGCCATCCCTTGCCCGGCCGCAGGCGCTAGCGTGGCACCCCTTGCCATGCCACATGCACTGGCGCGGCAGTGGCTGTGAGCCACGCCGTCTCTAGTGGCGTGGCTAAAAGGGTTAGAAATAAAAATATTTTTCGCGAGGGTTAATATTAAAATAATGATTTAAAAAAGGTTAAAAATATTTTTTTTCAAAGTGCACTTGGAGGACTTTTCGGACGTCTAGTCATTGGCTTTGGAATTTCATTAATCTTCCACAAGGAATTATTCGTAATTTTTATGTTTCGTTGCTGTAAGACCTGAGGGTCTATTGTCATAAACTGATAATGTAATAAAGATTTATGATTTTGGTGATAATTCATTCTGTCCAGAGTGTGTGTACTAGTTACTGATCCTAGGGTTAGTACAGTAAGCACAAAGGGGTTCGAACATCGGGTCCGGGTCCCGATAGCCATACATCTCTTCTTGAGTTTGACTGGTATCGTGTACGTGGCAAAGGGATCGGTATGTAAGTATATCAAGGTTTAGCCGATATGATCATTTTGTATATTCAGAGGTTAATATGTCCTGCTAGAAACCGCTCTTGTTTTGTGGTTCAGAAAAGGGTTTGTAGAACTACGGCCGCTTGTACATGAACCTAATGGGTCAATTGCCTAAAGGGTTCAAACATATCTAATAAACTGGATCTATTAGTGGGTTTCACGGATACTTATCCATATCGGAGTAGAGTCATAATGGGCCTCTAGTGTAGAAACCTATTAACACGCTCTATATTGTGCCTTATCCATCTCTTTAAAATCCTAGCCGCGCGCGACTGTGCTAGAACCCTAGCGCACGAAGTTCTGCCCTTGGACGTGTGGATACCATCCATAGAGGTGCTACTGCAGTTGTTGCGGTGCTGATCAGCGACAAGGAGGAAATGGTCGGTGAGAATGACTACGACCTCTACAACAACATGTACGACGTTGTTGTAGTGGTGTTTGGTGAGGAAGAGGCATTCGATTCGGTATGAACGACTACTTCATGTACCTCGACACACGCAACGTTGGAACCGGCTAATCCAACTATTCTTCTACTACTGCTATGCATCAAGGGTAAAAATCCATGATCTCCTACTCTCATGATATCCTAAGTGATTGCAATAGAAAATTTTGAAATTGCGCTATGGTAGTGTAACACCCCAAATTTGGGACATTTTGAAAATTATGCGATGTGCATGCATTTGGGAAAAATATCTTTGAAATACTTTTGGTTTTGAACTACATCTGTACCTTATTTTTAAACATTTAAATAAATCTTATATGTGAGGAACATATTCTATTATAAAACCTAATTTAGGATTTACGCCCATAATAAAACACACTTATTTAAAAGAAAAACCTAATTGAGCAAATTAAGTTTTTATGGTTATGAATTTACCAAACCAAATCATCCCAAACCAATTCTCTTAATTACACATGAATTAATATCTTTACAACATATTGGGGGTGTGTATATATATATGTATATATGTACACTTATACTTATAACTATTTATATGCGTATAATCCTGCATTGGAAAATTCCCCAAAACTCATCAAAAAAATCCCTTTTAGTATGTAAAACCCATTTTTGAATTTGAATTGGGTTGGATCCAGCCTGGTGGGCCCTACTAGTCAGTCTCCCTCTTCACTCTCTCTCTTTGTTTGCTCTGCTCTCTTCACTTTCTCCCTCTCCCGTGCGTTTGTTTCTCTCTCCCAGCCTCCCTCTCTCTTTCTTCACTGAGCTGCCTTGGGTCTCTCACCTCCTTGTCTGCATCACGTTGGCACTCTCCCTTGGCTCTGAGCCACTGTCGCGTCGCCCTGCCCGGCCCCGCCGTCTCGTTGTCGCAGCAAGCCACCGCCTCCCCACGGCCAACCAACGGTGCCACCCTCTGCCCAACGTGCCGCACCGTCGCCTCACCGCCCGAACGCCCAATGAAGCTCTCACAGGTTCTGCGCCCTTCTCCCTTCCCCATGAGCTTCCCTCCTGTGAGCCCTGTCCCGGTATAACTACCCACGTCGTCCCCTCTGTTAGCCCCTAGCTCACTCCTCCACACCCCAGCTCCCACGCCTGTGCCAGAGCCTTCGCCACCCACCTAGCCCCCTCCTTGCGCAAGCAATTGACCGGAGAAATCCCGTGCTCGCCGAATTTTACTTTTCCCCACCGCCGGCTCCTGTTCATCTCAAAGCGCGCCCTTCTCGATTTCATCCTCCATGGTGAGTCTCATCTCAATTCCTCCCATCTAGAGCATCTTGGAGGCATGGCTAACCTTCCCCATTTCCTGTCCTTGCATGCGGTTGTGTGGGTTCGCCTGTCGCCATCTCCCCTGCATCGACCGCCGCCAACCTTCGTCGCTGGGACAACCGAGACCTCCTCCGGCCGCGCTGACCCTATAGGTATAATCAGAGGCGGAGCTATAGCCAGGGCTTAGTGGGGCTGAAGCCCGGTGGTGGCCCAATTAAGTTAGTAGTAAGTACTTAGTAGTTAGTACGCCGCCAGTTGGCCCAAAGGCCCTAAGCGGCAAGGCCCACACGCTCGGATGCTCGGAATACCATATTGCCGTGAGCCCGTGATGTTCCGTGACTTCTGTGATTCCGTCTATTCGTCTCCTCGTCGCCTCCAGTCCGCGCCGCGTGTCTCCAGGCTCCAGCGACCAGCGTCCTCGGTCCGTCGGTCGTGCGGTGTCGTGCACTCCGGTATTTCTACCGGCTTGAGTGACCAAATACTAGTCCCAGAAGATCATAACTAGTATTGCACTCAAGGACGTTTGGAATATCATCACAGGCATTGCATTTAACTAGAAATTAACAGTTTACATAGCATAAATTGCATCCCAGTTGACATAGACATTTACATAGTCTTGTACAGGGCATAGTTCAATAGCATAAAGGAAACACAACGGAAGACTTTGAAAGCAATTATATCCTGAGGTTGACCCGGAATGCGTAGCTAATCACCTCGACTCTCCTGGTCGCAACTGGCACCATTGCCGAAATCTTCACCTGAACAAAAATCCGTGATCCATATAATGAGTACACGGCTACCCAGCAAGCAGTCCTTAATAAATGAATGCGCGGACGGGGAGGCGGTGGGCACGTGGTGCGGCCGGATTGGGCAGCGCTTAGCACGCGGTCGGGCGGCGGGCGACACGGCAGACGCGCTAACTGAGGCCGACGCGGCGCGCTTGGCGAACCTGTCACGCGCTGTAGGCGCGAGGCGGCGGCGGCGATGGGACACGCAGTTAGCGGGTATTGGGCGGCAAAGACGTCGAGGGGCAACACGGCGGCGGCGGTGAGAAGGCGACATCTGCGGCGCGATCGACAACGCGGGTCTTGAGTTCCGCGCAGACGCGTGGCGGCGACAGCAGTGGACCTGTGCAACTTGTGGGGCTGGTGGCGTGTCGCGCGGCACGGCAGACGCGCTAATCTGAGGTGAAGCGGGCGTGGCGGCAGCAGTTAGCTGGGTTGGCGAGGGGAAAGACGGGCGGCGGCGCGAGAGGGCGATACGCGGCGCGGGTCGGACTGCGGGCACGCAGACGTCGGCGGCGTGGACACGCTGTGGCGGTAATGGCAGCAGTCGCGCGACGAAGCGCGACGTGTGGCGCGGGTTGGCTGGATCGACCGAGGTGGCCGACGCGGTGGCGCGGACGCCGAGGTTCGCCGGCGGCCGTGGAGCCTCCAAACTTCGGCGACTTGGATCTCCGTCTTTTTCCACCAAATTGGGACTTCCATATAGTCAAATTGATCAGCGCGACGAGCTCTACAATGTGTTGGCTTTAGATTTAGGATTTGGCTTCTGGAATAGGAGAGATACCTCGATTTAGCTTCGGTTTGGCACGGGAACCGAGGTGCGGCTAGGGTTTCGTGGGGGCTGGGGTGTGATGGCCGACCAGGGGACCTCTAGGGGGTTTATAAAGGGCTTGGGTCATGCTAGATGAGTCCTAACATGGGTTGAATTTGAGTTGGGTTAGAATTAGGTTTTAGATGGAGATTAGGAGTCCTAATGGGCCTAGGTTTAGGGGAAAGGGGTTTAGGCCTAGTTAGGGCCTAATTAGGCTATCTAAGCCTGGTTAGGGCCTTTTCCTATTATTATTTTATGTTTTTATGTTTTTGTTTCCTTTATTCCTAATATGTGACATAATAATTTTATTAGGATGTCACAAACTTCCCCCCTTAAGGAGAATCTCGTCCCCGAGATTCGGAAAGGTCCTTGAACAGCTCTGGGAACTCTGCCTGTAGATCTTCCTGCCGCTCCCAGGTTGCTTCTTCCTCGGTGTGGTTGGACCACTGCACCTTGCAAAATTTGATCGCACGACTGTGAGTGCGCCTTTCAGCTTCCTCCAAAATTTTAACTGGTCTTTCCTTGTATGTCAGATCTTCTTGCAAGTCCATTGCCTCCAATGGCATTTGTTCTTCAGGTACTCGCAAACACTTCCGGAGTTGGGAGACATGAAACACATTATGGACACCAGACAGATTCGGTGGCAACTGCAACCGATAGGCAACTTCTCCTCTTCTGGCGGTGATCTCGAACGGGCCAATGTACCTGGGTGATAGCTTCCCTGACACGTGGAATCGGCGTAGTCCTTTCAATGGTGACACCTTTAAGTACACATGATCTCCCACATGTTGTCGGCGTTTGTCGGCATAACTCTTTTGTCGGTACTGGGTTGTCCTCATCCTTTGTTGAATCATCCTGACTTTTTCTTCAGCATCTTTTAAAATTTCGGGGCCAATCAACTTCCTTTCTCCTGTCTCACTCCAGTACAGTGGTGTGTGACACTTTCGACCATACAATGCTTCGAATGGAGACATCTGTATGCTTGTCTGATAGCTGTTATTATACGAAAATTCAGCATAGGGGAGTGCTTCGTCCCAACTCTTGGAATCCATCAGTGCAACTGATCTAAGCATGTCTTCTAAGAGCTGATTGGTCCTTTCGGTTTGCCCGTCCGTTTGAGGGTGATAGGCACTGCTAAAAGCTAAATGTGTCCCCAATAACGAGTGGAGTTGTTGCCAAAATCTTGAAGTGAACTGTGTACCTCTATCGGAGACTATTCTCTTCGGCACACCATGCAGAAAAACAATTCTTGACATGTACAAGTCTGCTAACTTGTGACTTGGATAGGTTGTCTTGACCGACAGGAAATAAGCTACCTTAGTCAGTCGATCAACGATAACCCATATTGAATCGTAACCCCTTTGGGTTCTTGGCAACCCAACAATAAAATCCATGTCGACTTCTTCCCACTTCCACTGCGGAACTTGTAGTGGCTGAAGCAATCCTGCTGGCCATTGATGTTCAGCCCTCACCCGCTGACAAACATCACAAAGAGCTACATGTTCAGCAATGTCCTTCATACCTGGCCACCAGTAACTCTCCTTCAAGTCCAGGTACATCTTAGTGCTACCCGGATGTATAGAGTATGCTGAACCGTGGGCTTCCTTCATAATCAACTCCCTGAGTCCTTCCTCCTTTGGTACTACGATTCTTTTCCCAAACCAGACAATTCCATTCTTATCCATATTAAATCCTGGAGCTCTCTCCATTATCAATTTAACAATAATGTCGATGGTATCTTCATCATCTCCCTGGGCTTGTTTGATCTTTTCCCCTAATGTAGGCTGTACTTCCATCGTATACAGGCATCCTTGTGCCACGACTTCCAAATTCAACTTTTCCACCTCAACCTGCAAATAATTATTCCTTGGCTTGCGGCTTAGTGCATCGGCAACTACATTAGCCTTCCCTAGGTGGTAATGGATCCCAATGTCGTAGTCGGCTATCTGCTCAAGCCACCTTCTCTGCCTCAGATTCAAGTCTGGCTGTGTGAAAATGTACTTGAGGTTCTTATGGTCGGTATATATCTCTGTACGATTGTGAACTCACCAAGGCGACAGAGAGGGGGGAGTGAATGGAGCCTTTTTCAAATTTTCACTATTTTGTGCTCCATTCAGAACTCCAACCCAAACACCAGATAAAACAAATGATGAAGAGAAAAGACTTAAGCCATTGTTGGAGGTAGAGGATGTCCTTTAGATACCCAAGGGCATCTGGACTATTGAAAGACCCTCCAACAACACCGGAGAAATATGCAATATGGACCGCCTGCATCAGAAGGACCTGCTCAGATCTCGAAGCTCGCAACTTGGACCAGATCGGACTCAGAAGGACCTGTTTAGATCTCGAAGAAATAAGAAGTAAAGGACCAGTTCAAACCTGGATGGACCAGATTAGCTCTAGAAAACAAAAGCAAAAAGGAAAAGAGAGAAAGACAAACCATCAAAGATACTTTCAGAAAAGTAAAAACAGATTTCTAGAATTTGCCCCCACTTGGAGCAGGAGGTTGGTGGGTTTCTGAAGCTCTAATATTTTTGGAATTTTGTGTGCATAATCCTACATGAATCTCGAAGCACTTCACCGAAAATGCTCGGCATGATCTTCCTCATTCTTTGAGTAAATCAGAGTGTCGTCGATGAACACCACGACAAACTTATCCAAATATTCCATGAGGATTTTATTCATCAAACTCATGAAATGTGCCGGGGCATTAGTAAGTCCAAAAGACATCACCAGAAACTCGTACAACCCATAACGAGTTGTGAATGCTGTTTTCGGAATATCCTCCTTTCGGATCTTGATTTGATGGTACCCGGACCTTAAATCGATCTTCGAGAATACACAGGCCCCTTCTAACTGATCGAATAGATCATCCACTCGAGGTAGATGGTACTTATTCTTGATGGTCACCTCATTAAGCGAACGATAGTCTACACACATCCTGAGTGTGCCTTCCTTCTTCTTCACGAATATCGCCGGTGAGCCCTATGGTGACGTACTTAGTCTAATAAATCCTTTGTCCTTCAGCTCTTGGATCTACTTCTTCACCTCAGCCATTTAATTAGCATTCATGCGGTACGGTCGTTGAGATATCGGGTTAGTGCCTGGCTGCAGGTCAATAGTGAACTCCACATCTCGGTCGGGTGGTAATCCTAGTAAGTCATCCGAAAACACGTCAGGATACTCACTAACAATTGGTACTTCCTCCAATGGCGGTCGCTCTTTGTTGGTTGCCTTCACCTCCAGTTGATTCACGGCTCCAATCGGACTTCCCTTCATAGTAGACTAGTATTGGACTTGTGTACCATCAGTATTGGTCAAGGTGACTGCTCGGCTAGCACAATCGATCTGACCCTTGTACTTCATCAACCAGTCCATTTCCAAAATGATTGGTATTCCCTTGGAATCCAACATTATTAAGTTCGACAAGAACTTAGAACCCTCAATTTCTATTTCCACTGCTGGACATCCCACACTTGTGTTCATGGATCCCCCCGGGGATTGTATTACTAGGGATTGTTTTAAGGGTACTATTCCCCATTGATTTTTAACTACTAAATCTTTGGTAATAAAAGAATGCGAAGCTCCGGAATCAAATAAAACGGTAACGGGCACTGAGTTACTAGGAACTTACCAAGTACAATATTCGGGGCCTCATGAGCTTCCTCCGCGGTGACGTGGTTGATGCGTCCAGATCCCACGTTCAGTGTATTCCTTGGGGCGTTATGGACACTCTTGTTTGAAGCCACGTGCGAAGATGCACCTCCTTGGTTCTTCTGCTGCTGATTTTTCGGCTTTGTCGGGCATTGATGAGCATAATGTCCCACTTGATTACACCGGAAACAGGTAACTCCCGTGGCTCCTCCTGATGCATTCCTGTTTGTGCCTTGGTTTGCATTTGGATTTGGCCGATGAGCATGCTGATTAACAGACTGGCTCTGACCCTGCGATTTTTGCACAAAACTCGAGGCCTGCCTTTGGTTCTGGTAGTTGTGTCCCTGATATTGTGGCCTGCTAAAGTTTTGCCCCTGCGGAAAGCGACGATGAACGTTGCATTCATTCTGTCCTTGGAAGTTCATCTTTCTTTTTCTATCTTCATTGTGCTTGCGTTGAGCTCCCTCCAAGATTATGGCCTTCTCAGTCAGTTGCTCAAAGTCTTGGCACTAGAAAGACATCAACTGTATCCTCATGCCTGAGTCCATTCCTTCAGTAAACCTCCAGATCTTGGCCTTCTCCGTAGGAATCAGGTCTGAAGCGTAGCGTGACAGCTCTATAAACTTGTTGATGTACTGTGCAATGGTCATATTCCCCTGACGCAGGTTTTCAAATTCACGCTTCTTCTCATCCCGCATGCTCTGGGGTACGTAGGTGTTCTTGAACAGCTCCACAAACTCATCCCACATCAGGTTATGGTAATTCGGGTGGGCATTGCAGTAGTTTTCCCACCAATGGGCAGCATTCCCTTTCAGCATATGGGTGGCAAGTTGGACGCTCTCATAGTCATCACAATCCACCGACATGACTTCTTCTCTACGCCCTGATCCAGCCGTGCGCTTCACGGATCCTCGGTTCCTGAGAACTTCCTGAGAACTGTGGTGGCCTTGTCCTCATAAAATCGTTGAATTTGGACTACGGGTGGTATGGTGCGACTTGGGGTGCTGGTTGTTGAATTGGCGGGTTGGTCAACTTTTCCACAATCAAATTTAGTGCTTGCAGGACCAAATTGTCTTGTTGTTGCTGCGCTGCGGGTTGAGGTTGCGGTGCAGCCGCGGCAACTGGTGGAGCTTGCTGAGCAGCAACATTGACCTGAGGGACAGCTTCCTCCTCCTGCTGCACTTGATTCTGATTCTGACTCGTAGCTTCTTCCATACCGTCAACAGGTGTTGCAGCACGATGTCCACGACCTCGGCCTCTGCCTGCGGGCATGGCACGACCCTTCCTCTTCCTCTCGGCATCTGCTCCAAGAAAGAACTAGGAAAGATGAGCAACTAAGACGGTAGCGACATCCTTTAGCGAAAATAATTTGCGAAAACAATTTTCTGGCACTCATTACAAAGATCCAAACAATTAAGATCCAACATCAGACCAAGCGCATCGGTAAATGACGCTTAGTGGTAATTTAAGATGCAAATCATCACATGGTATACACACATATGCAACAAATTAGCTGTTATAATACTGCCTTATTAATAGCTAATTATTCTCCGGTACTTAGGGAGTAATATAAGTTTTACTTTAGTGGGGAAAAATTAGTTTCTAAAAGAAGAAAACAATAATTTTCGCATCTATATGGACGTTGGGTATGGACTGTACGGACGTCGGGTACGATTGTACGGACGTTTTTGTTTTTGGAAAATAATTTTTCTTCTCGCTGCAAAGCCCTTCCAACTTCAATTTCTTCCTTGTTTCCCCTTGCGTCTTTAAATTCTTCTCTTGAATTCCGTGTCGATGCGAGAATTTAAACAATTCACAAACATCAAAATTAAACTAATAAGTATTTCATTAATATGCTAAAGTACTGAATAGCCGTATCACACTGAGAAATTAAAAATTGATACGGTCTATTCCAAACATCTTTATTGAAATACGATCTAGGCTAACATAAGTTTAATTTCTAGGGGTTCGACTCGTGCTTCTGGTGCAAGGCCTCTTTCTTTCTGGGGGCTTGTGCTGTTCCTCCCACTTTCATTTCTGTCCTTCTAGAGCCTTCTCTTCTTCATGCATCTTACCCATTTGTATGTTCAGGTACTCCTTCATGTCCTCGTTTGCTTTTTCTAGCTCTTCTGCTCGCTCGTTGAGGCGTTTTTCCTTGGTCCTTGCTTCCTTTTCACGCGCCTTTACTTTCTTCTCTCGCTCGCGAAGCCCTGCACTCCATCCTATGATGGTGTCGAGGTCCTCCTGCATAATGTCATAGTCCTCCTGGTACACCTTCCTCTGGTGTTCTAACCGCTTCTTCAAGTTCCCTATTGTGACTTTCTCCTTCTCCAGCTGTTCTTCTTTTTTCTCAACTTCAATTCTCGTTAGCTCACCAGCAGCAATGCGCATGTTCTGTGCCCATTTTTCCTGGTAGAACTCTCTTTTCTCCTTTACATAAGCTTCTTTCTTGTCCTTCTCCTCCTTATTTATTCGATCTAGCTCCTTGATCAATCCCTCCATTTGCTCGGCCTTGGTCTGGTACAGACGGTCAAGAGCCTTCACATACCGTGACTGACTTACTAGCTGTTTGTTTGACTCTTGAGTGAACTCATGTACTTCGCTTGGTTCGCTCTTGGCGGCATAGCGGTGTCGTCGAGGCAAGAAGTGGTAACGGGTTCCTTTTAATTCCTCTTCATATATATCACCAATATGAAGGATAGCTTCATGGGCCGCTGTCTGGTGTGACACGGTTTCATCGTCTTCAAATGCATTAAACACCATTGGAATTTCCTCGGTGTTGTGCTTCTTAGGAGCTATAGTTAACTTGCACCTCCATTGCATGAAGGTGTCCACCTGAACCTTTTGACATTCATAGTCTGGCATTGGGTCTTCGAACCCAAGTTCTTTTAGCATCCCATGCAGCAGCATCGGCATTCCCTCCTCGTCTAGTATTTGCACCAACTAAAAGGGAAAAATGCATGCTAGTTAGGTAGGGTGAGAGAATAATAAATATGAGGAAAAGAGAATTTATAACTATTTTTGAAAAGGTTTTTCAGTTCCTTAGGGTCTTAGGCAACTAACTACGGTATCCTAGAGTCAACCTGGCTTTGATACCAAATCTGTCGTACACCCCGGTATTTCTACCGGTTTGAGTGACCAAATTCTAGTCCCAGAAGATCATAACTAGTATTGCACTCAAGGACGTTTAGAATATCATCACAGGCATTGCATGTAACTAGAAATTAACAGTTTACATAGCATAAATAGCATCCCAGTTGACATAGACATTCACATAGTCTTGTACAGGGCATAGTTCAATAGCATAAAGGAAACGCAGCGGAAGACTTTGAAAGCTATGATATCCCGAGGTTGACCCGGAACGCGTAGCTAATCGCCTCGACTCTCCTGGTCGCAATTGGCACCGTTGCTGAAATCTTCACCTGAACAAAAATCCGTGATCCATATAATGAGTACACGGCTACCCAGCAAGCAATCCTTAATAAATGAATGCAAGGTCAATGGTCGGGTTGGGTTATTTTGCTAAAAATATCACCTATCTACTTGTTTATTATTCTTGATTCATTGAACACATGATAACACGCGAGCGTAGCCAAAGGACGGCTAACCAGCTCAAGAGAGGCAATCCCTGCCTACACTACCATCAAGTTAATTAATTAAAACACATTAGACTACCTTGTGTCAAACTCCTTTCCCCCGCCCATAACCGCGGGCACGGCTACCATGATAGTTTTAACTCTACAGAGTGTGTACACGTTCCCCACAAGCCCTGTCTCGTCCCGAGGGAGAAACGGTACAAAACCGTTCACTGCTTTCACCTGCCCCATAATGTACCTTTCTTTTGGTTTCGCGCCCATACGGTACACTTCGACCAGGCCGACAGTCATGCGCACTCCTTCAGCCGGACTTGATAGCGCACCGCATGAGGTTAGCCCCCATTTAAGCCATTCGGAACCGGTGATCGCGAATCACGTCCGTCCACTACGAGTACAGCGGAAGCTAGGTTTCCACATCTAATAGATTAGGGCCAGAAGGCACAAGTGGCTGTACGGTTCAGGTTCGGTATGGTAGCCACAAGTATACGGTCCTTATATGACAGAGGAGACCTGCACGTCTCAACCACAAGCCCGAAATCCGCCTCTTCTGGGTCTCCTCAATTCAACACACACCACGTTGATTAGGTTTATCGAAACAGCACCACGAAGCCGAAACTCCACGGATAAAAGTTTGATAATTATTGAAACCTATCAACTAACAATCCCAGAAGCTAGGCAAAGCATCTACACAAGGATAGGCTAGGAAATAGTACCAATTGGGCTAACAATGGAAGGCTACGTCATATTAGTAAAGGACTAATACGAAACAGGAGCAACATAGCACATACGATGATAATTTAGGCATGCAATTTAAATAAACATAAATTAAATGAAATTTGGAAAACTAGGAATTCGATATGAATCTAGCTTGCCTTCGAAGAAGCTTGGTTCTGGTTCTCCTCCTATGAACGGCTCCGAAACGTCTCCTGGACAGCAGATGCACGTCAGTTCTATGCAAAAAAGTAATAAAATAGAAATAAATAACAAACATAGAGGAAATAGTATGATAAAAATATATAAAATTCTTGGGATTATTTGTGATTTTTGGGCTTTGGAATCATCTACATCGGAGTTCGGGAACTCCCTAAACAATTCGGGGAAGTTTTGGGATAATAGAAAAGACTGAAAAAGATAAACCCGGTTAACCGAGGGTTAACCGCAGTAAAACCGAGAAAAACACCGGTTTGGGCCGAGCGGCGGGCCTCGGCGCGTTAATATCCGGCGGCGGGCACGTGGCAAGCATACATCCTTGGCGTGGCCGCACGCGGGCGAACGGCGGCGGCGTGGCGGCGGCGGTCGGCGGGCGATCGCACAAGACGGACGGGAGGCGGTGGGCACGTGGCACGGCCGAATTGGGCAGCGCTTAGCGCTGTGTCGGGCGGTGGCGACACGGCAGCGCGGTAATCCGAGGTGGACGCGTGGCGCGACGCAACACGCGGTCACGCGCGCGAGGCGCGAGGCAGTGGTGGCGGGGCATTGAAGGCGGCACGCACGGGGACACGGCGGCGGCGTTGTTGAGAGGGCGACACGCGCGCGGCGGTCGGCGCAAGCGCGGGTGCGGGTTCACGGCGCGCGCGTGGGGCGGCGATGGCGGGTGGACACGCAGACGGCGGATCGGCTCTGGCGGCGTGTCGCAAGACTTCATGGGCGGCAAGGGCGAAGCGGCGTGGCTAGCGTGGGTTGGCGCGCCGACTCGAGGTGGGGTCACGGTGTTCGCGGCCGACGCGATGGCGCGGATGCCGAGGTTCGCCGGCGGCCGTGGAGCCTCCAAACTTCGGCGACTTGGATCTCCTTCGTTTTCCACCAAATTAGGACTTCCATATAGTCAAATTGATCAGCGCGACGAACTCTACAACATGTTGGCTTTAGATTTAGGGTTTGGCTTCTGGAATAGGAGAGATACCTCGATTTAGCTTCGGTTTGGCACGGGAACCGAGGTGCGGCTAGGGTTTCATGGGGCTGGGGTGTGATGGCCGACCAGGGGACCTCTAGGGGGTTTATAAAGGGCTTGGGTCGTGCTAGATGAGTCCTAACATGGGTTGAATTTGAGTTGGGTTAGAATTAAGTTTTAGATGGAGATTAGGAGTCCTAATGGGCCTAGGTTTAGGAGAAAGGGGTTTGGGCCTAGTTAGGGCCTAATTAGGCTATCCAAGCCTAGTTAGGGCCTTTTTCTATTATTATTTTATGATTTTATGTTTTTGTTTCTTTTATTCCTAATATGTGACGTAATAATTTTATTAGGATGTCACATGCGGTGCCGTCGGCGATCTCATGTCTCGTCGTCAGGCGGTCGTCGAAAGTGCCGACGCGTCTCCAAATGAGGCAAATATTCTTGGTCGTGCGAAGCATTTAATGTGCCGAACCGACGTCTCTAGGGAGGCAATCAGGCAACGACCTCGGTCTCAGCAGGTGAGTGTTTTTCTAATCAAAATATCTGATTCGATTACTAGTATTAGTAATTAGTGTACTACTGCATTCATAATTAAGAATTTTTTTTGCAACTAAATTCTAGAATGAAGAGATTCTTTGCACCATTGCAAAAATCAAAACCATCCGAGCCACCGTCTCATCCATCCAATCTGAACAATCCGAAAGCCATGCACGTCATAAAAGAACAGAGGTTTCTAATGCTACTGATTCTTTAGCTCAAAAGAAAGCTCATAGTACCAATGAATTTAATCTAAATGACATTGTTGTTGATCCGGGGTTGCGCAAACCAATTGAAGAGTAAGAGTTCAAAATCAAAGATGATGTGAGAAAGGCTTTCTTGTTGAAGGGTCCATTTAAACCAATTGGCCATAATTTTCCAAGCAAGCAACAAGGAAAGATTTCAAGATCTTTCCAAAAGACATGGCTTATCGAATTTGATTGGTTAGAATATCGCATAGAATATCGCATAGAAAAAGATACAGCCTTTTGTTTCTACTGTTATCTTTTTAAGCAATCAGGGGTTGATAAATTTGCAAATGATGTGTTCACAAAAGATGGTTTTACCAACTGGAAGAAGGCAAAAGAATCATTCAACACACATGTTGGTGGAGTAAACAGTAGCCACAATAATGCAAGAGGTCTTTGTGATGCTTTCAAAATTCAGGAGCAAAGTATTGCACAAGTAATAGAATCATGTACCAATGATATACGAATTCAATATAGAGCACGTTTAACTGCAGTTACAAAGGTAGTTCGATTTCTCTTGTCACAAGGGTTTGCTTTTCATAGACACGATGAATCATCAAGTTCATCAAATAAAGGAAACTTCAAGGAGTTGCTAGAGTGGTACAAAAATGAGGTTGAAGATGTTTGCCGTGTAATTGATAATGCTCCAGCAAATAACCTGATGACTTCACCACCAATACAAAAGGACTTGGTCAAATCATGTGCTGTTATGGTCATAAAGGTTATTATGGATGAAATTGGGGACAGTTGTTTGTCTTTACTCGTTGATGAATCCCGGGATGTGTCAATTAAGGAACAAATGGCTGTAATTTTGAGGTTAGTTTATCATAATTTCAATTTATGTATTATTGTATAAGATTTTAATTCTTACTTTGATTCCTATGATCCTATAGGTTTGTTAACAAGAACGGGCAAGTTATTGAAAGATTTGTTGGTGTTGAGCACGTAACGGATACATCTTCTGCTTCATTGAAAATGGCTTTGGATTTTGTTATTTATTCGCTTTGGTTTATCTATGTCTAAACTAAGAGGACAGGGTTATGATGGTGCATCAAAATGAGAGGCCAATTTAATGGTCTAAAGGCACTAATTTTAAATGAAAATCCACATGCTTACTATGTGCATTGCTTTGCACATCAACTATAATTGGTAGTTGTTTCTGTTGCCAAGAGCAGACGAGTTGTTAGTGATTTTTTTAATTATGTCACTATGATTGTCAATATTGTTGGAGCTTCTTGCAAAAGGAAAGATGCATTACTCCAAGATCATCATGAGCGTATGGTTGAGAAATTAGAGAAAGGTGAGATAGTCACAGGAAAAGGCAAAAATCAAGAGACATCTCTAGTAAGACTAGGTGATACTCGATGGGGTTCACATCTTATAACTCTGATTCGTTTGAGTGCAATGTGGAATTCAGTGTTGACAGTTTTGAAGAATGTTAATGAAGATGGATTTGACTTGAGCCAAAGGGGAAGAGCAAATGGATTGATGGAAACATTTGACTTTGTGTTTATCTTGCATCTCATGATCAAAATATTAAGTATGACTAATGATTTATCACGCCTCTTGCAGCAGAAGGATCAAAATATTGTTAATGCAATGGTGCTTCTTTCTGGTGTGAAAGTCCATCTACAAAAATTTAGGGAAAGTGGATAGGAATCACTTTTGGAAAAAGTAAAAAATTCGTGTGTTTCATCAGAGATTTTAGTGCCCAATATGGAAGATCAAAAGCCTGCTAGAGGTCATTTGAGACGTGAAAGGCAATTTGTCACTTATCATCATTATTATTATGTTGATGTATTTCTTGTTGTGATTGACTCACTTGCTACTGAGTTAGACAGCCGGTTCAGTGAAACTTTTACAGATCTTTTGAGATGCACTGCTTGTCTGGATCCGAGAGATTCATTTTCAAACTTTGATCATGGCATGCTTGTTCGACTTTCAGAGATGTATTTTGATGATTTTTTGATATATGACCGTGCTGTTTTGGAAGAACAACTTCACTTATTGATTGATGACATAAGAAGAGATGAATTTTCAAATTATGATGATCTTGCTAGTTTCGCTGTGAAGATGGTCCAAGCAAAGAAGCATGTGGTTTATCCATTTGTCTATAGACTTATTAAATTAGCACTAATTTTACCGGTGGGCACAACTACAGTTGAAAGGGCTTTCTCGGCAATGAAGATTATCAAGACTGATTTACGTAATAAGATACGTGACGACTGGTTGAATGATGTCATGATTTGCTACATTGAGCGAGACGTGTTTGCAAAGATAGACATGGAAGATATTTTACCGTGTTTTCAGAATATGAAGACTCGTAAATATCAACTATCAACTCTTACAAAGTAATCAGCGGTATGTTTATATTCCTTACGGAGTTAAATTTCATGCATTTTACTTATAAATTGAAAATTCATTTTGTCATTATGTTTAAATCAATGCAAGTTGCAACTATAAGATAGCTATTTGTAATTTTGTATTTCTATATTATAGTGTTTCGTGATGTGGTATAACCCTATAATTATAGCATATAGTATATACTATAATTTAGAAAATCGACTCGCTGTGGCTCGAGTCTTCAATGTTCTTTTTTAGCCCCCCTCTTAGCAATTTTCTAGCTCCGCCACTGGGTATAATCTACACTTCCCATAGGTGCCGTAGAACCCTTTTTCTCGAGCCCCCGTAGCCGTATCTCCCCGACGCCATGCGAAGCCATGGTCGCCGCCGCTTGTGCTTGCCTCGCTGTGGGTCACCACTGACCTTTCCGACTTCATCTTTTGGTGTGCGGGCCCGAGGAAAACCCATTTCCGGGTTTGGACCGGGCCGCCATGGCCTTCCCCACCAGAGTCGACCTCCGTCTCGACCGCCTACGGCTGCCGTGCCGAACCAGCCCGAGGTAGACGATGACCCCACTGAGAGCTGCCGTTGTGACACTGACATGTGGGCCTCGGTCCCACATGTCAATTAATGAAGGTGTAAACCGTGTTTTGCGCTTTTGACTAACCCCTTGCGCAACCTAGGAAAGCCGTTTTCGGCCTGGAGCTCCCGTGGGCTGGCCTTGGGCCTAGTTAGGCCATCACCATGGCAGCCCGTGCTGTAGCCCAAAGCCCTTTATTTTGCAATTTACCAAATAACTACATTACAGATTTTGGATTTATTTAAAATAGTATTTAATAATTAAAATTCATGAAACTTTTTCTATAAATACTACCAAAGGTAAGAAACCTAGGAATATTTTAAACCATCTGTTCAGTAAAGAAAATAAATTATTAAAAATATGTAAGCCCCCTCTAGTCGTTGTTACATTAATCCTAGCATTACATAAACTAATAATCTATTTAACTGTAACACTATTTTAAATCCATGGGAACCAAAATGAAGGATAAATCATGAACCATGAGAAGGTATTTATTCTTTAAATAAATACAAACCATAAATCTAGCCTTTTCTTGTAATATCAAAATCTGTTAGTTATTTGTTTTAATTTAAAAATTGTTCTTGCACTTTAAAACTTAAGTTAATGCCTGTTTGGACCCTTTTTAGGAAAATAAAACCAATTAGTCCTATTTTCCTTCTCTAGAGGATTTCCAAATTATGTGTAGTTCAAAAAGAAGTTTACCACTCTTAGTATATTAATTTTTCTCTAAAAACATTAATGATTTTTCTTTATATAACTCTTCCTTCCCTTCCCTTTTTCCCCACAGCCAGCAGCTGCCCCAGCCCCCTTCTACCCCAACGCAGCAAGCAGCTGGAGCTACAGCAGCGAGCTCTCTTCTTTTCTCCTCTCAAACACCCTCAAACACCAAGAATTAACCTATGGGTGCTGAAACAATTTTGTTCCTTAGCTCCCAAGCTTCTCATCTATCCAAGTGGTGACGACATGCATATTGATTTCGGTGAGATCTATCTCCTTCTTCCCTTTTGTTTTTCTGTCACTAGATGCAGCAGCCATTGATGAGCTTTCCCCTATTTTTCCTTCTTGCAATCCAATCCAAATCAAGTGCTTGGAGCATGTATGTAACATGACAAGATGAAGGCATCGCTGCCTTGCTGCTGTTCCTGCTAGCTGGTGCTTCTACTGGAATGCAGCTGCTGCACGCTGAAGAAGACACTACTGCTGCTGCTTCTTCCTACACTGCTTCTTGCTGCTGCCGCTAACTACTGCCTAGCTGAACCTGCTACAATGCTGCTGTTGCTGCTGAAGTTGGAGCTGCTGCTCTTGCTGCCCGTGCTGCTGCCTTGCTACTGCCCAGCTGCTGCCTTGCAGCTGCTGGACCTGCTGGAGTTTAACTGCGGTGCTGATGGGTGCTTCTTCCAGTAGCTACTGGAGAGCAAGGAAATATATCTTTGCAAGGCCGCCAAAAATTCAGCGTTTGTCCGATTTAGGTAAAACAGGTTAAAATGGATAGATCGGGTATATTCTAGCTCCATATAAATTTCATATTTTTCTGAATTTATTTGAATTTACGTAATTTCCAAGCTATTAGATAATACATTTAATAGTATATTAAATGTCTATGTTTAGTTAACTGAAGATTAGATCTATAAAATTATTAAGGAAAGCAAATCAGCGCTTATCTATTTTCACCAATTAGTTTATCCCTTGTAACTCTATGGGAAATTCTTAAAGCTAGTTAATCCATTCATATGTAGTATAATTAGAGACAGAAATGTGTATAATTTCATTCAAAACAATAATTGATTCCCAAATAATGCAAATAAATATTTTACCAAGTATTTTATCCGCTTTAGGTTATTATCAGTTTAGGGTTGTCTAAATTAAAGGTATATTATCGCATATTCATGCATTGCATCTCTCAACGCTACTACGCTTGAAACACTAGCATAACTAGCATCCGTAATCGTGATCGCCTTAGATGCACGTGCATTCATGCATCATGCCTCCTCGTTGTATATTGGTGTTATATTTATTTGTTCTCCGAATTCGTTCCGTTAATAGACGCGGAGGAGCACAAGGAGCAATTTGAAGAACAGCAAGAAGATTCCCTTCACCTGCAGGACCAAGGTGAGTTAACAACCTCCCTTTTAGGTGTTTACTTTTACTAGGGAAGGCCCAAACTTCCCTAGTGCGAGATAACGCTACTCCTATAGAGTGTTTACTTTTATTCGGGAGAGTCTATTTTTTCCCTAGTACGGGATAACACTTGAATGGATCATATTGAATCCCAGTTTCTTAAAGTATTTTATTTACAATTACAAATTGCATGCTCTTTTTAAGTAATTATGCCTACTTGTTTAATAATGATGTATCATGCCATGTTTTACTTCTTGTTATTAATTTACCATTATGATATTGCCTTGATAAAATCATCCATCATTTGACTTAATTGATGATTGCCTTGATGATCACCCTTGTTAGCCTGGTTAGGTTTAATAAAATGATTTAGACTCTTAAATCTTGGTTAAAATCTTGCTTAGACATTGCTCAGGTCCAATTATTAAATTTAGGCTTAGTTGCCTCGAAACGGTGAACCGACATTCACCGGACATAATGAACATAATAAACTTGGTTTACTGGATATTGGGCCTGGAATGCTAGTGTGTGTGGTTGGGAACACGGATGTGTTCCGGTTTGTGGTTAAGGGTGTGATGTAGCTGGGCTACATGGTGTGAAGGAAGGTTGGACCATGGGAAAGGTCTTTGGGCGACCAGGATGGTCTGCGCTTAGTCGGAGCGCGAAGTTGTTTTAACGTAGTCAGATGTCGCCCACTAGGTTCTGCACAACGTGAGTTCCAGAGTGCCGGGCGCCTGGCGACGCTATGCTAGTTGGTGTGCAAGTTATTTTCGCTTAGCTTTATGCTGTCCACTGGGGTTCCTCACAACGTGTGGCCATTGCGCGGTAGTGCGGACTTGGGGCCCGCTGGCTTGCTGGACAGCGTCAGGGCCAACCCCTAGTCCAAGGTAAAGACAGGAATGTGTCGTCATCCAGACGGATGATCTAGGTCTTATGTGACAGGGAGCCGTGACTCTAGTGCGGGCTTGGCAACTCGGCTAGAGAAGACCGGACGCTTCGCTGGCGTAAGATCCACAACGGGTGAGCCACACCCGGAAGATGATGGCGGGAGAAAGGAGACGTTTGGCAGAGTGCATGGAAATGTCATGGAGATGTACTTTAGGTGGCTCAAGATTTCCAGTTTGGGTTGAAGGACCATAGACGTGGAAAATGAGCGGTCGAGTCAGGAGATGAAGACTCGCTGCATCGGGTTGACCAGCCTCGCTGCATCAGGTTGACCGGACTTTGTGTAAAGCCCTTGTAAGCCCTGTGTGGCCCATGTAAAGCCTATGTGTGGGGCTGGTTGTTGATAGTAGAGTAAGTAAATTCTAGTCCTTGATAGATTATCTTAGAAGCTAAGCAAGCCTTGAAGGGTGGATATGCACTCGAAAGGTCTATATAAGGAGAGGTGGAGGGATGTCTCCACCCAAGTCTTGGTTTGGATTTTATTTCCAAATTATGTGCTCATTGAGAGCTTTATCCACTCTTGTGTGGCAATAGA
Source organism: Olyra latifolia (assembly GCA_036346145.1). Taxonomy (NCBI): domain Eukaryota; kingdom Viridiplantae; phylum Streptophyta; class Magnoliopsida; order Poales; family Poaceae; genus Olyra; species Olyra latifolia. The sequence continues at coordinate 43,571,941 of CM070523.1, read as the reverse complement.
AATTTAACCATGTGATAGAAAAAGATTCCACAAAAAAGGTTTTTCTTTATTCTTCTTATGTTCTATGTTTTTGATTTAGTTTGTTTCTTTATTTCTTTTGCAACTAGTTTTTTCGCCTCCTCTCCTTCTACATACTAAAAACTTGTTCAAGGAGGCGTTGTGGTTGCCCATGTCATTTATCTTCATCTTGCAACTCGCTAAGAACGCCGAGATCAAGTTTTGATCTTTTTTGCTTATTTTGGTAGATTCGGTTTCTCCACACAGCAGTCCTTGTTATTTTTGTAAAACATTCATCCAATGTGATTCTGGAGGTGATTTTGCATAACTTATATATCTATCACTCCTCTAAGTGGCAATTGCATTGGAGTCACCATTTGGGCGCTACGAAGATTTTATCGATCCTCAAACGTTCTGTTCGAAATTTCTGAGCAGCTGTACTTGTTATTTTTACACCATTTTTCTACTCTTGATCTTCAGGTTTATTTTGCCAAGTAGCTTCCTGACTTACTATTCCCTCTAGAAAAAATTTAAAAATTCAAATAAGTCACATTTTTTAGAGAAATCGCGTCTTGACCAGGATGCTTCTCTGCCAAAAGTACACTTTTGCTTTCTAAAAGCAGTTAGGCTTGTACTAATTCTTTTTTCTTTTCTAAAGTTTCTTTGGAGTTGATTCTTTTTTGTTGGACCTTCATCAACTAGGAGCACCTTAAAAAAATCTCCATGGCCACATGACACATAAATTCTTATTCATAACATTTTTACAATGGGTATATGCTGTTGTCCTGAGAATGATCCATGGGAGATCTTTTTTTAAGGGTCACTTGTGTTCGTTATTCTCTTGATTTTTGGGACACGTTGTTAAGAAAGCCTCAAGATCAATTTGGTGTTTGTTCAACCCCTCTTCTAGCCACATAGCCTGGTCTTACAACATGCATGTGTCTGACACATACTCCATCTAACCAGGATAATCAATATCACATTGCTTCCGTAGACCTACCAATAGACGATCTAGATCATGATGGGTGCAACTATTGGAAAGAAATCAATTTTAACTTAATTTTTTAGGGGTTTGTAATTATCATGTTAAAACAACTATGAAGGCAATATCAAGATAAAATAATGACAAGAGTAAATATACATAGAAACCGTGTAATGTGTGAGTTAGTATGGCCCAAATCATGATAATCTCCATCAACACGCATCCTATCCATCATACCACCATGTTTGAGGTCACTATATTCATCTAGTATGCTATTGCACCCAACTAGTAATGAATTACATAGGAGAATAGCCCATTGCTAAGATTCAGCATGATATGAACACATGAAACCTATAACAGGCCCATGAACGACTATCTTGCGGCCCTGACGGCGGCCCAAACACACCATGTGACGGTACCCGTAACCACACGCATATAGTGATGGCGTGCACCATGTGCACGTAGCGATGACCGATCAGTCTCAAATTTTAGAAACAGCCATAAAACCTATCTAAAAGCACTGCACGATTGTGCAATCATGGTTTATCCCAATGGCGGTGACTCGACCAGCAGGGGTAATATGAAAGATCCTTGAATAAGCACAACAAATCGGAATTAGGATTACAATTTCTTTCATTCATGGAAACCCACCAATTACCACCGAATCATATGCGACATCCAAATCATATACTATGCAGGATGGTTTTGATACCACTAAAGGATTATGCGGGTAGGTTACATTGGCGCTCAAAAGCAATCTACCGCGTAAACCAGGACCAAGTAAATATACGATCATGGATTTACCACTAGTCACACAAAGTAGCAAAAGGAGAGTCGATGAACACATTTAATCGATCATATCTTCTCCTCAAGTCCAATCAGTATGCCTCCTCCTCGTCACAGATCGTCCCAATCTACATCGCATGGTAGCAGTGCCTCTATCGAAGTCCACACGTCCAAGGAGGAATTCCATATGTCGCCATGCTAGCATGGAGGCACATGGACGTGAGTGACGGCTAGGGTTGGGAGAGAGCAGGGGCAGATCCACCACTCGGGCTAGGTGGGCCATGGCCCAGGCTTGGATTTTGGTATACTTCCTATAGGGTCCAATCAATTGAGAAACTAGAGTTAGCTCAGTTTGGTATGTGCATTTTGATGAGTATGTGGATGTCCTGTGTTCGACTCTTGCTTACCACGCTAATCTTTGGATTTTTTTTCATTTTTATCTAATTTATTTTCTTTGTACATCTTTTGCTGAGCGCACCATCCTTTGGATTTTTACCTTTCTTATCTATTCTATTTTTGCCGTGTACATCTTTTGCTCAGCGCAACATCCTTTGGATTTTTACCTTTTTATCTATTCTATTTTTTCCTTGTATATTTAGTACTTTGAAATATTCATGAATAACATAAGCATAAAAGATGTTTTCTTTTACAAATAATTCCATTTTCCTTTCTTGCACATCTAGGAGTTTGAAATATTCATGAATAACATAAGCACACAACTTTAAATAGAAAAGAGATTTTCTATCACAAATAATTCATACTTTTCCGATCATCTAGGAGTTTGAAATTTTCTTGAATAACAATAACATAAGCTCCTAGTTTTTTTTAACTAAGTAAGCACCCAATTATTAAGAGCTCAAATATATAAGAAAAAATTAAATCCATGAAAATAAGATGAAGTCGGACATGTATTCAAAATTTTATTTAACAAAAAATCGTTCATAGCCTGGTAACAAGAGTATGCTGATATTAGGCTTGTCCAGGCTTGATTTTAATCCTACGTCCGCCACTGGGAGAGAGGATTGATGTGTTGATCTACCCTCCATTGTCTCCCATCATATAGCCTCTCGGCAGACACCACCTTAAGGCCCAACACAACACAGAGTACATATCTCACATAGCCCATATAGCTATTGAGCATAATCCCAACAACATAAATATTTGGCCATGTATTCTACTATTTATTTATGTGCTTTCGATGTGTATTGAGGTACTATACTATGGCCATGATCAGGTCCTTTCACCCCATAGGTTGAGGGCTAGGCATCATTTCTCAAATGTGCACGATTAGACAAGTGCATATTGTAAAATGCGGGATTATTATAGTGCTCGAAGTGGTACCAAGAGGTAGCAGACAAGAGAGTCGTTGCCTTGCGGTGGCCGCATTCGTCACCGCTCAAGCCGCAGGGAGCATGAATGACAAGCAAGCACGTAGGGGTTCAGGCTGGGTGAAGTGGTGCTAGGTGAGTCGACGAGGTGTAGCAGTGGCACTAGGGTAGTAGAGGTGGCGCGCAAGGACGCTAGGGTTAGCGGAGGCGGCATATAGGCTCTAGGATGTGAAGAGGAATGGTCTCGGACGCATGGATCCAAGCGCGCTAGCAAGTTGCAGGGGGCGCAGGAGTCAGACGTGACGTGCAGCTGGGCGACGGCGGCACGCAGCTAGCCGCGCACTTGGATTAATAGTGTTGTAATAGTTCGGTATTCATGCAGTCACCAACCATAAGATAAACTAGAAGGACGAACACATATAAAAATAGAGAGAATACACGGCACCATAAACTTTATTAATTTCAATCTGTTCACTTTACAATGGGGTGTCTCTCATATTTATAGTCATACTCACTACCACGGATCGGTTGCTCTCAACTCGGGATAGATGTTAAAAATATATTTAAAAATATAATGCACACATATGGCTTCTGCGGGACTTGAACCCGAGATCTCGTGACTCCCCACTCACCCTTCTAACCAACTCACCCACCTAGGCGTTCTGATATAATTAGGATATGTATTCCTTTTAAAGATTCCTTAGATGATGTTTTAGTCCTGTCAGGTTACTTTCATCCGGATCGATGAGCTTCCATGCTACTGGCTGTACTAGCTCAAGATGGGAGGAGCATCAATCCGGTTGGTATTACCAACCGACTAATGTGAGCGATTTAACCGATTGAAGCCTTGGAACTCTGAACCGGATGATGTTATTATTAATACCGGTTCAGATCTTCACGGACCGATAAGCCAGTATGGAAGGCTGTTTCTCTAGTAGTGACTCTAATTTGGTTTTGTCCATAATACCCCTAGAGATAAACCTTAATAGGCTTTATCGGGGTAGGGTTATAACACTCCCCTTAGGCGAAACCGCGATATGCCAATGTCTCGTTAAAAACTCCACCCAAAAATCTAGTGGGAAAAAAGGATTGGAGAAAAAAGTACATTACACACGCATGTTGCACAGTGATATTGCCTTGTTAAAAACCTTGCTATGAGAGTCCACAAAACTCATATAAAGGAAAAAGAGTACAATATATGTATGATCTTCCAGATCACTCAGGCTACTATTCAATGGAGCACACCCCCCCTGAATCTTGCAATTCTCGAAATCGCATCATCCTAATTCCACGGACACAAGTCCGGAACGTTGAGGTATGCAACGCCTTAGTGAACAAATCTGCCAGATTGTCACACGATTTCAGTTGTACTACCTCAATCTCACCACTCTTCTAGAGTTCGTGAGGGTAGAACAACTTCATAGCAATATGCTTCGTCACATTATTCTTAATGTAGCCTTTCTACATCCGTGCAACACAAACAGCATTATCCTCATGGATAACTGTGGGGGTATCGACGACATTCAACCCACATGACCGCTGTATATGGTTGATCATCCGTCTAAGCCAAACACACTCATGTGCGGTCTCATACAGAGCAATAATCTCAGAATAGTTAGTGGACGTCGCCACAAGTGTTTGCTTACTCGATTTCCATGAAATCGCTGCACCACCAAGCAAGTAAACAAACTCAGTCTAGGACTTACCTGTATGCAGATCAGACATATATCCTGTATTCGTATAACCCACCATGGTCATACGCTGATTTCTCCCATAAAACAGCCCAAGATCTTGAGTACCCTGCAGGTACCTGAAGACAGTTTTAACTCCAACCTAATGCCGCCCGCGTTGGCGCCGAGTTGTATCTAGCTAACAAATTTACTGCAAAAGCAATGTGAAGTCTGGTACAGTTAGCAAGATACATTAGTGCCCCAATAGCATTGAGATAGGGAACTTCTGATCCCAAAATCTCCTCATCCTCTGTCTTCGGTCTAAACGGATCCTTGTCCAACTCAAGGGACCGAACGACCATAGGGGTCTTCAGGGGATGTGCTTTACTCATATTAAACTTCTCTAATACCTTCCTGGTATAGGTGGTTTAATGCACAAAGATTCCCTCTGAAAGATGCTCAAGCTGTAAGCCTAAGCAATATTTGGTTTTACCCAAATCTTTCATCTTGAACTTTGTCACGAGGTGAGCACTTGCCTCACCGATATCCCCTGCTGTCCCAATGATATTCAAATCATCAACATAGATCGTCCCCTGCTGTCCCAATGATATTCAAATCATCGACATAGATCGAGATGATGCAAAATCCATTCTGGGATTTCTTTATGAACACGCAGGGACAATCATCACTATTGTTGTAACCCTTCTGCAGGAGAAACTCACTCAATCAGCTGTACCACATCCTACCTGACTGTTTAAGTCCGTATAGCGACTTTTTAACTTAACGTTATACAACTTGCGATCTCCTCCTTTCGAAATCTTTACCCCCTCGGGGACCCGCATATAGATATCTGAATCAAGTGACCCATACAAATATAAAGTCACCACATCCATTAACTGCATATTCAAGTTCATAGAAGCTACCAGAGATATTAAATATCAGAAAGTTATTCCACTCATAACTGGAGAGTAAGTTTCATCGTAAACGATGCCGGGCCTTTGTGTGAACCCTTGTACTACAAGCCTCGCTTTATATCTCACCACCTAGTGATTCTCGTCCCTCTTCCGGACGAACACCCATTTGGCTCCAACAGGGAGCACCTTAGGCGGAGTCAATGCAACTGGATCAAACACTCCCCTCTTATTAAGCGAGCGCAACTCTGCCTCGATTGCCTCCTTCCACTTAGCCCAGTCCGAGCACCTCATGCACTCTGCCATAGTCTTAAGTTCTGGGTCTAACTCTAAGGAAGAAGCAATCTCAGACGTAAAGTGTCGGCGGTTGGGAGTACGGGACCCCCAGGCGCCGAGCTTACTTGTTGAATGTGAGGATCAACTGACCTCTTTCCTGCGGCCTCGGGGGCTTTCGAGAAGGCGAAGCCGATCAAGAAACCATCAACAAAGAAGCACACATGATTTAGGGTGGTTCGGACCCCTCGCGTGGAGGTAATAACCCACGCCCAAAGGGTATCTATAGGAGATATGAGAAGGATTACAGGGGAGATGAGTTTTCTACAGTGGGAAGATGAGCTTCGGTCTGAGGTGGTAGTAGCCGAAGTTCCTATGGTCTCTTTTCTGTTTCCTAGCGGCTAGTCTTACATGTGCAAAGAAGACAACCTATTTATACATGGGTGTAATCGGTGTTCTAGTGGAGGAGACGCCTATTATCCAAAGCGGTATGGAGAAGACGCCTGTTGTCCGGTGTCCGAAGCTTGTCTTTGCCTTGCGCATTGCCATCATTCGTTCTACGGAAAACGGTATGGGAACAAAGGCAACAAGACGTGGGTTGGTGGCGCGATCCTCTGCGTTCGACGGGACGTAGTAGTCCTTGAAGACGTCAGAGCATTTAATGCCGCGGATGGGAAGGCCTGTGCCCGGCCGAGGAAGGAGCAACCCGGACTCCGGCCCGGGCAAGGTCAAGCGTGTCCGAGCCCGAGCGAGAACTTCCTTGCTCGGGGGAGGCCGGAATTTTCGCGCTGAGTGATAATCCAAATGTTCCTCCCGGTCCCCGTCATCTAGCCCCCGAGCCTCGAGTGGGGAATTCAGCCGGATCCCCCCTCGAGGTTCTGAACTGTGTGCTGAAAATCCGGGGGTCGAACGTTTGGATGGGACCAAGGCATTGCCCGATCAGCCAAGCAAGGGCCATTCGGGCAGGGCTTCGGGTCGGTCGGGCAAGGGCTACCCGAGCAAAATTTCAGGTTGGCCGAGCAAAAAAAAGCCACCCGAGGAAAAGGCCACCCGAGCAGAACTTCGGATCGGCCGAGCCAGGGCCGCCCGAGCAGAACTTCGGGTCGGCAGAGCAAGGGCCGTCCGAACATAATTCCAAATGTCGGTCTACCAACGGTTACTTGTGAGTGGGTCGGCGGTTTTAGGCGACGGACAGCGACGCGGCGCTTAGTTCCCGAGATTCTGGGGCGGTTTTTTAGTGGGAAAGGATAAAACCGCCGTTTTTTTCCCACTCAAGACGCGTCCTTCTTCCTTGTCTTCTTCCTTCGCTTCTCCTTTGTCTTCTTCTTCTTCTTCGCCGCTTTCTTCCGCCTTTCTCCGTCCGATGGCGAAATTTGTTCCTCGCGAACTATGCTGGCGCTACCGAAGACCTCATGGCGCAGGCCACCGACCCTAGATCCTAGCGCCCTCGACGACGAGGTCCTTCCGCGCCCGGCATGAAGGTGAGTTCGTGAGTTGCGAACTCTATGGCATCAACGGGCCGTGCCGAAGTCGGAGTTCATGGCCGCAGCCCTGCCCATTGCGCCCGGAAGTCACGAACCTCCACCCAAACTCCATTCTTATCCCGAATCTTTTCTCCCATCTTTCCCGGGGAAATCCCGACACCGTCAAGTGTTAGAGGCCGCGTGCGGTGCCACCGCAGGGAACTCTCAGGTCTCATCATTGGCGCATGCCGGGAGCACGGGAAGGCCCCTGCTGTTGATCGGACATGACCGTAGGTCGCGAGGCGACACCCCAGAGGTTCGTCGCCGGCGGTCGGAGTCTCCCTCGGATTTTGATGCGCTCTTGTCCGGACTTTCCTTCCGAGACGGTTCTTTCTGGGTCGATTTTGTTTCTCTTTGAGGCTCGGCGAGAGCAGTAATGGAAAGGTCATTGCGAGGATGGGCTCGGAAGAAGGTGGCCGCTGACCAAAGCGTCCTCCGCAGCTCGACGAGATCGCGCCGATTCCTTCTTGAAAGCGTGTGATTGTCTATTACGATTTCTCGCTCCGCTCCATCTGGGCTGCGTCCTAGGGCAACAGGCCGAGGGCGAAAGAAGGCGAGGACGCCGTCTCCAACGAGACCCTCAAGAAGAAGGCTCTGTGTGGTGTCAGATGATGTGACCTGTGGCCATAGACTGTGAAATAAGGCTCAGCGTTTGGGCTAGAGCGTGACTGCCGGATCCGTTTTGGGGCGGGATCCTCGTGTATCAGCAGGTAACTGGCCCCAGCGCGTCTGTGTGAATTGTCTCTTGAATCTGTCTCAAAATAATTCCTACGATGTAGGTGTCACCGCCGGTATACGTGATATCAACACCTCGACCTGACCACGGGGCTCTCAGGGCTTCAGCGGCCCGATCGACCGCGAGAACCCCCGCCGTGAAGGACGGCACGGTGAAGCAGGCAGCGGAGAGGGGGAGCAGGCTTGATCTGTCCTGGGCAAGGAGCGTGGGCCGTGACAGCTTCGAACTGAGAGGGGGCATCCTGGTGAGCGGCATCGTCGGGTGGCAAGCCACGGCTGTGCGCCATCTGCCTGGGGCAGCCTAAAACCCAAGTGCTGAGGATAAGGCGGATGTTTCTGAGGATGCTGATGCGCGAAGTAAAATAAGTTCGAAGAAGAAGAGTCGAAGGTTTCGTTTCCTCTCGACCTACATTCTTCGGCGAGCGTAATGGTCTGGGTGTTTGGTCTTCTCGATATATAGTCAGGGGCCGTCTGCGAGGACTCGTGTGCCTAGCCAGAGCGGAGTCGAGTCCTGATGGGCAAATCGCAAAGGCCCCGAATCCAGATTATGTGCGGAATGCAGTATTGCTGGTGGCGATCGCGGGCGACCACGAGAGAGAGCCCGAGCGGGAGATGGCAGGAGTCAGAACAAGACTCGGGAGACTTCATTGGTGTTTCGGCGTTTCAGGGTTGAGTTATCAGTCCCGGCCGAGCCGGCAGCCATTGCAGATCTCGAGCCGCGCTTGAGATATGTGTGCGATCTGCCTCTCAGAGGTGGCCGCTCAACCGAGCCCGGTCGCTACCGAGGAAAAGCTTTGACTCGTCTTGCGACAGTGTGACAGACCTCACTCGTGGAATGTCGCGGCTCAAGGAAGGCGTGCTGGGGCGATGACGACGCCCCTCCGACTTCGGGAACCAGCCGAGGCAGGAACATCGTCGAGAACATCCGAACGTCGAGGCCGGTGCATTGTCCGATCATCATGGTAACTAATTCTTACTTGCTACGAGTTTTTTCTTATACTTTTGATGCTCTATAATTTAGTATAGTGTTCGTGAGAGATGGATGGGGCAATGGCTCTGCTGTGCCAAGGACGGTTAGTGCGCGCGGAGATACGGTAGGAGCAGACAAGAATTCCGCCGAGATGCAAGGCGAGTATGCCTCGGTTTGAACTAACTCGGAAGACTGCTTGCTCGGTATGAGCGTGCCATCGAGGATGAAGCAGATCGTGCAAGCGGAAGCTTGGGAGAAGGTAGGCTAAGGTCGTGAGGGAAGGTGGCAGCTTCAACAAGCTTCACGAAGGCGGAAGCCTCGAAGCCCGGATCGAGGTGCCACGGAGATGAGGGTGGGAGACTTCAAGCTCTAAGGTAGATCTAGGGTACAGTGTGTGTGGTGTTACATGTGTTTGTGAGACAGCAGAACCTTTACTATAATACAAGATGTTTTTTCTCTCTTGTGCATGCTTACATAGTTTTAAATAAAAATATACTTATATATGACCCATCGTCGTTCTCAATAAATGGGATGGGATCGATCGGCTAGTCGTGAATCGATAAATGAAAAACAGTGTACAGCTGTAGTGGCAGTAGTAGCGATGCTGAAAAGAAAGAGCGTATGCCACTGGTCGCGATGTCCCGGTTGAGCTGGTTGCGAAAGCGGCAAGCGGAGAATCGAGCTGCAAGGATGGCAGACACAGGGGAGATGGCAATCGTAGCCTCGTGTGTGCCCTTCTTTGCCGACACTGCACTGACAAGCTGCGGGAAGAGCGAAGGCGGGCAACGCTGTAAGAGGAGCCTGTCTTGAGCATTGCAAAGATGTCCGAGTGAGTCTTGCTTGTTTGAGCAAAGAACCACACAGTGCTGCTGCAGACCAGGATGAAAAAAGCGATCGAAACTTGCTCGCGATGCAGCTTTGCCCTGATGTTGCGGACGCAGCCCGACGAACCGGCATGGCGGCGTGGCATGATGTCGAAAAAGTGGAGTTTTTGCCATCCCCTCGCTTGGCAGACATCTTTGGCCCCCGCAAAGTAGACTTGGACATTGGCGAGTACGGTATAGCAAAAGGCAAGGCCATATCGGGGATCAAAAAGATATCCGAGTGTTGCCTAGACTATCTTGATTGTCCAGCGAGGCGACGACTCGTGGCCGTCTTGAGCAAGGTTGCAAGTTAACCTGCCAACGGGCGCACGCAGATCTGTGGAAAAAAGTGAAAAAAGGCGATGTTCAATTTCGTATTAGTACCCTCGTGTGGCGAGTCTTGCCCAGTTAGACTGGCAACTGAGAGAGCCGTCTACACAATGATCTGCAAGTTACATTAACTCGTTTACTCGTTCGTGAAAGAACCGCAGAACCGGCTTCTTAAGGCTCGGCTGATACATGATGGTAGGAGGTAGCGGCATCCGTCGGCCGTCGACGTTTAGAAATTGTGAAAACAAAAACTTCGGCGCTTAGGTGCGGTGGAAACTTGAGGAATCTTGAAATTATTCCTTATTAACTTGGACGGAATTCGAAGATTCGATTCCTTAGAAATATGGAGGACGGGGCAGATTGCGTGGAATGCAGAGAGCGATGTTCGAGTGTCTTGGACTCGTCAGTCTAGGAAGGGAGGACCCGGAGAGCCCGACGTTCCGGCGTGAAAGAGAGCCAGAGGAATGGACCCTCCGCTGCTTTGGGGTCGTCGATCGGCTCGCCTTGGCGGAGGATGAGTGGTCTTGGATGCATCGTGACCAAATCGCGTTTTGTAGGGTCCTTGGGCGTGCGTGACCGTAGCTTGTAGAGTGCCCGGGTGCAGCTTGAGTCGATTCATTCGTTCTCGCCTCGGATAGGTCGAATCGGCGAGCCTACGAGATACGTCGTTCTTTCCGTTTCACTTCTGTCAGTCAAGGTCCAAGACGTCGTATTGGGAGACAGGCTTCCTGGTGCCATATGAGCGAAAGAAAGCTGCCAGGGTCGGACGATTTGTGGGCTAGGGAGCCAAAATAGAAAACCGACCTTAACATGAGGCCGTATTTCCGGCCAGCGCTGCGCTGAGCTGGGGATCTCTTGTGGTCGCTCGGCGTGAGCGACTTCTTGACTCCGTCGTGATCGTACAGAGATGCACAAAGGCAAACCCCCGGTGCCACGTCTCGGTATACTTCGCATTCTGGTGAACAGTCAGCTGTTGTCCGTGATCGTCGCTAGCATACGGCCATAAACCTTGAACCACGTTTAATTCGTGCCGTGGTACCGTGTAATGTAATTGGTTCGGAAGGCTGCTTAAACGGTGGTGAGCGTTGTCAATGGCGACATATGGCGACAAGTGATGCATCGATCGACAAGAAGTATCGACAGGGAAATGGATTTCAGGAATTTTAAGTAGAAGTGAAATGGCAGGTGAGGAATAGTTGAGAGTCTTTGTCGGGTGGCACCCTGCGCCGGTATGGAATAGGCATGTGGGCAGGTGGTTCTCTCAGGCACCACCCACCTTGTCAGCCATAAAGCCATCCCGAAGGCAGGAGGAGCTGAGCGATGGGAGGTTCAAGTGCAGCAAGTGAGCTGCGCAGGATTTCCGGAATTTCTCGGCAAGAGAATTTTCCCCTTCAGAGGCGCGCGGCAGGAAGGACTGAGCAGATGCGCAGGTTTCTCCCATCAGGTACGTACCCTCTCAGTACAGTAGCTATCATGGCACAGTAATATCCGGCGCGGCAGCTCCGTCGCCAGGCTGGATGAATGGCGTCATCAGTGTGGCTGGCGTGCGGTCGTGTCCGTCGCGCCTTGCCTTCGAGGGGGGTGAGTTGTGCACGTGCGAGCCGTTCAGTCGGGTTCGTGGCCCAGACGGCGCATAGTTTGCCTCTGAGTTCCAAAAAGGACTAAAGGACTTCTCCCAAACCTCGAGCGAATGCGCCATTGAGTCATCGTGAATTTGTACGCCCAGCGCGAGGAATCGGTTAGTCGTCGACCCCTAGCGGAGCATGCGCGAGCGAGCGAAGCGGGCGTCGCAAGAACGGCTATTCATACCCCGTCACGTTGAGTGAGTACCGGCCAGTTGGTGTTATAGCGATTTACTAGAGTTGCTCCTGAGAGATCAGGCTACTAGGAGGTAAGACGGCAGCCATCATTGAACATGTCCATGGGGTTAGACGGCCATCCGCTCGGGCTCCGGTCCGGGGGGATTCGTCACAACGCGATGATGTCACTTGATCGCCCGCAGCGAGGAACGGGTTCGGAATAATAGTTATATCTGTTATATCCTATTTAGGCATGCCGAGGTGGTTGGGTTCCGGACTTATTTGTGGCCGAAATTTGCTCAGGCCGTGATTGGTGAAGAAGGGGGCGAAGCTCTCTGAGAATGAGGGCGAGACCTTGATGCTTGGTTTCTTTCATAGGGTCCAGAGTAAGCTACTTACATAGTATATAGGCGGCAGCTGCTGACGAAAGAGGCTTGAGCTTGAACTGAGTAAAGCAGACTTATCGCCGCAGGGAGAGCAGGCTAGGCCGCTAACGGCGATTCGCCTGCGCCGGAACAAGTGCGTGGTCATGTGTGGTCCTTAAGCATAAAAGTCGGCAAGCCAGTTAACAGTCAGCGCCTTGAAGAGTGGTCGTGCTCACTAAGTCGGTCGGGTCCGGCGAGAAGCCCGAGGGCGGCGATCGAAGGGCTCCGATGGCGAAGCGATGGCGATTGACCTTCCTTTTCGAGCCCGCTCACCCTCGGCGGCTAATTTTTCGGGTAGGGTTGCGTTCGTCCAATCCCATCTAATGATACATGTTATACTCGAGCACGTGGTACTGCAAGTAAACATTACAAATGGCATTTTATCCATGTTTTTAAATTACAAAAGGTTTCCTCGAGGTCCCGATATGGGCCTTGCTGAGAGATTATGGCTATACGCATCGATATAGACTTCTTTTGGGTTGCGATCGTCGAGGAAGGTTCATCGTAGTTGGAAACGTTTTTCGCGTTTTTCGCCCCCCGAGTGGCATTTTTAAGGTCGCGAGGGGTGCGAAGAGTGGTGAAGGGTGATGAAAGCAATGCGTCTTCTTCATCCCGCGACAGCCGACCGTACCAATCTGCGTGCGCTTAGAAAACGGGCTATTACGTGCGTGCCACCCACGCCGATAATGCTGCGGCTGGAGGGAAGTTAGAAGCAGTTGAGGATGATGTGATCAACGCGTACATCCGCCACTTCGTTCTTCTTCTCTAACTAAGCCCGATTTGCCAAGCTACACGGAGACTCATCACCCGCCTTTCTTCAGCTGGCCGGTCAATCTCCTATGACATATCATCGCCCATTCGTTGCAGAATCTCTACTCAATTGTATCGAGTCCCCGATCCGGATCGACGACAAACGGCCGACACGAGGACGGCAGGCGTCGGCCTTTGGCGTTATTTTGACTTCTATGAGTTCATGGCTTAGTAAAACCGAAGGCGATTCATGACTCACAAATGGTGGATGGCGGTGTGCGCTTTGAGCTATGGCTGGAACCCCCGGAGACTCCGGTTTGAGAAAATAGGGTTCACCCACGGGTGTGGGCAATGGGCAGCCATCAGACCAGCCTGAGTGAGGGCCCCTTGATGGAGCACCCTTGGTGGTGGTTTTTGTCGGTGGCACCCCTTGAGTACAGCAATTGTATGTACCATGCACCATGTACGAGCGAGAAAGATACTGTAGTAGAAGTCGACTACCTCGAGGTGACGGCGATGGTCGGAAGCTCGAAGTCAGGAAGTTTCCGACAGGGGTGGGAGGTGCGATGCCCTCTAAGGCGGGGTCATGGACAGACGATAATGCCATGAATCATAGCAATATCCTTGATCTTGGATCGGATTTTGCATCTCATCCAAACAGAACGGGCAGATATCAAGTCGAGAGCTCCCCGTCGAAATCGGCAACCCAAGACCGCGTATCATGTCTCAAGAGAGGGCTTGTCATTTCCGGACAATCTTCTTGGAGAAAAGAGCGTCAGTGTGCGTGACCATCGCGGGGCGGACGAGCGAGCCGCCTTTGTGGTGAGAGGCTCGTAGCGACTCACGTGGCGTCTGGCACGTGGAATGGACGCGTCGCGGACTCGGAATGCTCACCGCTCACCGATACTCGGCTGGTAGGTATTGGTATCTTTCTCGGCTCCTACTCGCGAACGTTTTCGCGGTCGGGCCAACTTCCCATGGATCTGGAAGGGACGCATCGCCCCCGGCCCACTCGCATTCGCCCCCGCCGCTATGGCCCCCCGCTGGCCCCCGCCGCTAAAATCTCGACCGGAGTCTGCGACCCTATCTTGGCGTTCGCGATTTGCCGTTGACCAACGGGCTTCCAGAAGGTTGCACGGGTTACGGCCTGCGCCATGACGACCATTCTCTCGAAGTGGAGAGAAGGCCTCGGCGTGCAGGGCGAGCGCTGCTGCTGGAGGGCATTTTGGCGGCGCTTTCTTTCCTTGGCTCTTCTCTTGTCGGACTGACTCTTGTCAAGAGAATCATGTTTCTTTCATTGTTCAAGTGCTCGTCCTGTCTTCAGACTCACCTTGCTTGTCCGCGCTTGCAGTAGGTAAGCTTTGCTTGCATATGACTCGAGATCCCCGTGAAGCGGCGTTCTGACACCCGTCTCTGAAAGGGTCGCCCGCACGCGCTTCAGATGTTCTAGGCAGGTTCGTGTTCGCATACGGGAGCGCATCTGTCTCGTCCTCATCCAGACCCTCGTTGAGGAACCTGAAGCGCGAGGGGCCTCGCATGATTGTCAAGTGCCCGACCAGCCGGATTCCCGAAGAGAGCCGCTGTGGCAATGGTGCCCTTTCATCAGTGGTGGCCGTGAAATATGTTCCGCCTGCGTAGGTGGTAGCAGGTTAAGGAAGGAACTCGCCGGTGGTGAGTCCGTCGATAAGAATTCGATGTCCGTTGTTAACTTTATGCTATGGCCATGCGGTACAAGGAGGTGAAAAAGGGGCCTTGGCCAGGCATTGATGCACCGCAATCGAGCGACGAGACGCATCCGTCCTGTTGAGGCCGTGACAACTACGTGAAGCAAGCAGCGCTTCTGTTAAGGCGTTGGCGTCATTTGGTTCCTACCGGTAACGGCTCAGGCATGCATGGCCTTCATATCTTGCCGATCCGAATGGTGGAGCGCGTGGGTCGAGCCGCTAATGGCCCGCTTTCGCCTTCCGTCTGCGGTCATCTTAATGAGGTCGGTGCATCTGCGGCGTATCTCGTGCCTTCCCGCGTCAAGTCGAGGGTCTTGGGATGTGCAAGGTAGCTAGCCCCGAAGTATTCGAGGAATCGGCTATCGTACCTTTCGATTGGCAGCGCGATTTCGGGCCGCGATCGCAATCGAATGGGGTCACTGGCGAGTTTGGTAATCACCACGTACAAAACCTGCTCCTCGGCGTCGGATCGGACTCTCACCGCTACGCACCAAGCCGACGCACCGGAACGAAGGACAGCACGGATCTGGGAAGTCCCGAGCGGGAGGTACGTAGCGATACTCGATGTGCAGGCGATTAATGCGTCAGCCTCTGGATCAGGTGAGCCGCTTCAGGCAGGTCTTCGCCGGTCGACGGCGACTTCGACGATGTGGAGGCTGAGTGTCAGGAGTAGGCTGACCGTATCCCGGCCGGAAATGACATGACGGTCCCCGTCAGAACGGGGAACACCGGGCACGGCCGTGTCGCATTGTGAGTCGCCGACGTGAATGCATAAATGCGGACCCCTAGCGATGAACAAGCGTTAACGCTTTTGAGTATAGGTAGCTCGCACCCTCAGCACGTGCGTTAACAAGGTACTCCGAGGCCTCATCGGACTCACTTGGAGGCACAACGTACACGCGGTGTATCTCGCCGGTCATCCGATTCCCGGGGACTGATCCGGCGAGGCGTTCCATATACGTAGGTCTCGTAAAATGTCAATCGTCGACTGCGGACCGGTTGGGTAATAATCCAAACGTTCCTCCCGGTCCCCGTCATAAAGTAAATGCCGACAATTGTAGTCTTCCTCTTATACAACTCTCCTGAGTAAACATAGTCTGTGGAAATTTCCTTATTTCCCTCCTCCAACTCCTCGTGATTTCCCAACACGACGGGGTCGATGCTTTTCGATCTTCAAGCACTAAGATTTGCGCGCGTGTGGTCGCTGGGTGCGTCATTCCCCGAATGGACGCCACTGCTAACCCCTGGATGGTCTTTCTCGACTCCATGTCGAGGCTCTTCAGCTGATAGGGGTGCCAAACCTACACCGATTCTCGGTCTTTGCGGACGTCTCCGCGAACCAGAATCACGTGTACCCGGACCTCTCCCCCTCTTCCTCTCAAGAGGGGCTTGAGTGGCCAGCTGCTGCTAGGGTACCTCTACTCTCTCCGGTGCATTACCCACAGGTATATGCGATTTGGTCACTCCTTTATGATCAGTGAAAGCATCTAGCAGACTATTTGCAATCTGTTGCAAATTTATTATCCTCGGAACATCTAGTTCAGTTTCTTTCATGCGTGGGTTTAAGGACTGGATGCCCCTGGCGTCCCAATCAATTTCCTGGCATTCCTTAGTGTGGTACTTATCTCCCTCTAATGCCGAAAAATGGTCCTCATCAAAATACAATCAGCGTACCTAGCCTTATACAGATCACCTGTCATAGGCTCTAGGTATTTCAAAATTGACGGAGATTCAAACCCAACATAGATCCCCAGCTTCCTCTAGGGACCCATGGTCAGTATCTTTGTGGTGGTGAGATAAGACGCGTACCATGTTGCCGAACTTCATGCAGATGGGAAATACATGGTTGTTTCCTACGCACTAACTCAAGGGGGAAGTTTTATGATATGTAGTTGGCCTAAGTTGAATTAATGCAGCGGCATGTAAGACCGCGTGGCCCCAGCAACTAGTGGGCAGCCTACAATTCTATATGAGGGGTCTAGCGATTAGCTTAATCCTCTTAATTAGGGACTCTGCAAGGCCATTCTGAGTGTGCACGTGCGGTACTGAGTGCTCTACACTTATGCCCAAAGCCATACAATAATCATTGAATGCCCGTGAGCTAAACTCCGCGGCATTGTTCAACTTGATGGACTTGATTCTTTCTTCTAGAAAGTCGGTTCTCAACCGAATTATTTGGACAATATGCTTAGCAAAAGCATGGTTCCTTGTTGACAGCAAACACACATGGGACCATCTTGTAGACGTGTCTAACAATACCATAAAGTATCTAAATGGCCCAGACACTAGTAGAATCGGTCTGCAGATATCATCCTGAATCCTTTCCAAGAACTTCAGTGATTCCTCTTGGACCATAAGACGAGAAGGCCTTATAATCAATTTCCTTTGTGCACACGCCGGGCACACAAATCTCTTAGGTTTCGAGAACTGAGATGCCTTCAGGTCAAGACCCACAGAATTCTTTAGAATTCTTTGCATCATACTAAGGCCAGGATGTCCTGGACGATCATGCCAGATCCTAAACATGTCTAGGTTTGCTATTTCAGTCTTCAACGCAACATGAGGAGAAGGCTTAATATATGTATAATAAAGGCCAGATGAGAATGAAGGAAGTCTTTCAACCACTTGCTTATGGCATCCATTCTTCACAGTCATAAGCAGGTACTCTGTCCCGCTGTCATGATCAGTTTCAACATGGAAGCCGTTTATGCAGATGTCCTTGAAACTAAGCAGGGTACGCTTTGACTTGGGATACAACAACGCATTCTCGATTGTAAGCATTGTACCCATAGGGAGAGATATAACGGCCCTGCCAGCGCCAACTATACCCACCTCGCTTCCAGCGATGGTCATAATATTCCCATTTTTCCTCGAAAGACTCTGGAAATATTTAGTCTCCCTAAGTATGGTGTTAGTGGTACAACTGTCTACCAGATAGAGCTCCTCTTCCATCAGGCTAAATGAGTAGGGTACTATGTTATAATTATTAAGCATATATCCATATCACATACAAGATCATGATATAAAACTTAATAACATCAATGGAACCAAAATATATCCAATAACTAAATAACCATTCTTCATATATATATATATATATGAGTGACAAGACCCTAAGCCATAAGCACAAGTTCACCAATATAGAATTTTAATAAGGACAAATATGATGCAAACCACTAAATGTAGCGACTATGACTAACTAAATAGCTACGGGCTACTGCATATCGCCATATGCATCCTGAGTGTTCCCCTGGAGCTCATCCAGCTCCATACCGAGGAGGTCCTCATCATCATCAGATGCAGGATCATCGCATTTCTGCTCATCCAAAGCCATATCACTTTTCTATTCAGAATAAGCTATCTCAGACTGGACAAAATGGACTTCGGACCTGACCTTCTTCTCTGTACCGTCCTTCCCTATGGACTTGAGATACAGTTCCACCAAATGCTTTGGGGTGCGGCAATTTCGCAACCAATGGTCCGAGCATCCGCACCTGTTGCACGCTGAGAGGTGTTGGGCGACTTATTAGTCTAGGGCTTCTGTTGGTTAGCCCCCTTACCCTTGCCTTTCCCCTTCCCTTTGCCAATCTTATCCTGCGCCACGGTTGTTCCATAACCCTTTCTTCCCCTGTCCCTTGTGGCTTTCCTTACCACTAGGGTTACTCTGAATATTGGCATGCACTTTTGGTAGTGCATCCTTTGTCCCCGTGGGATGGGTTTGATGATTCTTCATCAGGAGTTCATCATGTTTCTCTGCCTCCAACAAGGTAGAGATCAGCTTAGAGTGTTTTTTATACTTACATTGACGATACTGCTGCTGGAGTATCATCATGGTGGGATGAAAGGTGCCCAAGGTCTTATCAATCATCTCCTCTTCCATAACACGCTTGT
Source organism: Olyra latifolia (assembly GCA_036346145.1). Classification (NCBI taxonomy): domain Eukaryota; kingdom Viridiplantae; phylum Streptophyta; class Magnoliopsida; order Poales; family Poaceae; genus Olyra; species Olyra latifolia. The sequence continues at coordinate 43,552,984 of CM070523.1, read as the reverse complement.
TACAGAACCTCAGCTTAGAGATGACCTTATGCAGTGCAGAGTTGTACGGTGCCACAGACTTAAAGTCTTGGAAGCATAACACCGTCCACTCTCTCTGTGCTTCAGGCAAGAGAACGGACACCTGCTGGTTGTAGTGCTCCTTCAGAGAGTTCCATAGAGCCAACGGGTCTTCCTCCATCATATACTCAGTCTTCAGGTCTGGGTGGAGGTGGTGACGTATGAAGTGCAACGCTCCATACTTAATGGGACCAGGTATAGCCGGTGCGCCCTCTGCAGGAGGTGCAATGGTGCCACCAAGGGAGCGGGCATTCAGATTGATCTTCATATCCATTGCTTAGGTCAGGTAGTTGCTCTCATCTAGAGCAAGCTCGGTGAACTCCCGTCTGTTAATGTGAGTCATATCCTACATAGGGTCCGAGTGTTTTTTTAACCAAACACACCATACGCCAAATAATTAGACCATAATATCATATATGGCTATCCTACCAGGTGTTCATCAAATTTACAAATAAACAGGGTCTACGGGTCATTATTAGCAAATTATCATGATCAAACCATAGCTAGGAACTAATAAAATGACAATTTATGCTAATATATAGCAGGCAGGGGCATATCTGCAAATAAAATAATCACAGCAACAGGACCAGGGGCATATATAAATAAATATTTGCAATCAAGTCCCTGAGGTAGGCAGCTGGATAGGGTTTCCCAAACCCTAGCCGCCGCTGCCGCCTACTTCGACGGTTGGGCCCACTGGTCGCCCGCCGTCGCCGAGGCCAGGCCCAGGTCACCGCCGCTCGAGAACACGATCGCTGAGGCGTCTTGCCGCCGCCTCCATGGCGGTCAGAGCCACGTGGTGGAGCGCCGCCACCACGACGGGCATCCATGGCGCGCCGGCGCGTATGGCCGAGCATTGCTTCGGGCGCGGAGAGGCGGCCGCCACCGGCAAGGCCGAAGCGGGCCCGGGCGTGGCGCGCCTCCGGCCGCCGAGGGCGGCGAAAGCGGCGTCTGGGTTCCACCGCTACCATCATTGCCGCCCGCGCGTGCGGCGTGGATGCCGCCACCACCGCACGTAGTTCCTACCGCCGCCGCCGCCGCGCCGCCGCCGCGTGACGCGCTGTTAGCGCCGGCGCGCCGCCGCCGCGAGGGCGCGTGTCGCGGGCGCATCGTCTGCATGCCCGCCACGCGAGCCGCCGCCGCCATAGACACGCTGCCGCCGCTGCGACGCGTCGATGCGGGCGCGCCTTGCCGTGTCGCCGTCACCGCTCCCCGCGCCGCCGCCTTGGGCGCGGACGTGCTCCACCGGCGTTGCGGGGATTCGATCTTCTGGATCAATTTTGTGATTCCTGAAGAACTAATCTACTGGATATAGATTGGATCAAGAACGACATACCGGTTTGACGAAACAAGAGCGATTCGTGCTGATAACATGTTGTAATAATCCGGTATTCACGCAATCACCAATCACAAGATCAACCAGAAGGATGAACAAAGATGAAAATAGAGAGAACACACGGCACCGTAGTCTTTATTGATTTCAATCTGTTCACTTTTACAATGGGGTGTATCTCATATTTATAGTCCTACTCTAATTTGGTTTTGCCCATAATACCCGTAGAGATAAGCCCTAATGGGCTTTATCGGGCTAGGGTTATAACAAATAGGCCTACAGGCGGTGCGGCCGCACACTACCGATGATGGCGACTAGTTGATGAGGTTGATGGGAGGCTATCAGAGTATTCACATATGGAACTTTATCTCTATTTTTTTTTCTCTTTCACACTAAAATTCTTCAAACTTTACACTACACTCTAAAAGATTTTTCCTACACCTAGAACTCTATCTCTAAAACTCTGTTTCTACAGTACTTTACAGTGTCTGCTATGGATGCTCTCGGTGGTAGAAGAAAAGAGGAAAGAGAGAGAGGGTATGGATGGAATACGAAAATGATATTCTATGCAAAAGTAACTTAAAAAATAGGATTAATTAGATAGATGCCACTGCAAACATTTGAAACCATAGACATGCCACCACACTTAAAGTCGTTATTTATAAATTTGACATTATAGAACTGGGAAAATAGAGGATTGCGACTATCTAAATCTGAAAGCGCCCTTTTATGTATACCTGGACTGTATTTGCGTATTAGGATGGTTTTGCCATCGTCTTCTACCTCCTTTTTTCTTATTCTTCTTTTTTCTCCCACCATCCTTCTTTTTCCTCCACTAAGCTTCTCTTACTTTCCTTATTCCTCCTTCGGTGAGCCCGCCCGTAGTTGTGCTTAGTACTCGCACATCGAAGCGACACATTGTGGTGCAAGGGACGACCCCGGTCGAAGCTCGTGGTATTCGGGTGGACTTACGAAGGCATTGCTAGAGCTCTAGGAGGTAGGCCAGAGCTCGAGAATGTCTGGCATAGCGAATAAGGAGATAGAGGCATTGGGTTTGGAGAAGACGACCATGGCGCGGGCGGCAAGAGCAAGGATGGGGCTAGGGTGCAAGGGACACAACCTCTAGTAGGCATGAGGTGTCCGTGTGAGGCTCGCCGGCTCGACACGAGGCATGGCGTGGCTGAGCTATAGAGGCGGCAGTTTCAACCATGGGAAACGCGATTGACCTAGAGGCAACGGGCCAGAGCATGGGCCGACGCTCGACATGGCACTAGGGCAAGAATACTACAATGACTACGCCGTGGAGCGCATGGGGGGCTCAGGTAGACCTGATCATGGGCAGCCCGGCCTGGGCCCGGCCCGTTTTTTCAGGCCAGACCGGGCTGAGCTTGAGCACCGGGCCGAGCTTGGGCCCCAGTTGCCAGACCGAGGTAATGTTCAGGCCGAGCCAGGCTAAGCCCGAAAAAGCCCAGCCCGGCCCGACAATATTATAGTAAATTGTAATATCAAAAAAAAGAGATGGACTAAGCTGCTCGAGCTCGGCCTAGCCTAGGTCGACTGCCATTTAGGGAGGCTATGATCATGTTTTTTCCTTGCTGACTTGACGTCGTCGGGCTTCGGGCTGAGCTTTTGGGCTTTTGACCGGGCCGGGATCGGGCTTTGTCTTGGGCTGGATCGGGCTCTGGCTTGCGTATAGGTGACCGGGTTTTTTCATGCCTGGTTTGAAACCCGGCCCGGCCCGACATATGATTAGGTTTAGGCTTAGGCAGGGGTGCGGGGAACAAACGCTAGTCCGCCATGGCCTAGAGTGAGAGAGGGAGGGAGGAAGAAGAAAGAGGAGGTGGGTGATGACAAATTTGACTTAAATAAAGGATACAGATAAGGGTAAAATTGTCGAGTTTTGGAAATTTGGTACAAAAACGGTTTCATGTGGCATACATAATGCCAAATTTCCAATTTCACACATTTTATAGTGGAAATTCTATAAATACTAACTAAGCAGTGACATTTCTATGGTTTCATGACTTTGTAGTGGCATTTATCTAGTTAACACTAAAAAAAGGGTGGTACCATGAGGAATTTTGTATGTCGGTGTATTAGCACCGAGGCACACTGACATGGATGACTACTAAGGTTGGCAGAGAGGATTGATTTGTTGACCTAGGCTCTATCGTCTCCCTTAATATAGCTTCTCCATGGACGCCTACATGGAGATCCAACAATTAATGTATGGATATGCATTCAACTATTTATGTGCTTTGGATGTGTATTGAGGTCCTGTACCGTGGTCATCATCAAGTCCTTTTACTATTCCCACCAGTTGAGCGCTAGGCGTCATTCCTCGTATGTCCACTGTTAGGCAAGTGCATGTCGAAAAATAAGGAGGTTTTCTTCAATTCAGTACTTTTGAGATTTTTTTTTTTGCCTTCCTGATTAATTTAAATTTATCGTGCTGTCATACAACAGTTTCAGCGAGTATTAAGATATTTTTCTGAATTCAAAATGTTGTAAATTATGTCCGTGGTATTTTTTAATGAAATTATTGATCAAACCTTCTCGAGCCTATTTCAATTCTATGCAGATCTAAAAAAAAGGAAATTAAATTGTCTAATTTAATTCAGGCCATAACCTTAACGTTGGGCTAATTAATCCGTCCTGACTTAGGGCCAAAAACATAATAGCAATTTAGCACGGTAGCTGCCACGAGATCCCGTGGGAGACGCGCGGAGACCATAATTTACACACCGACACTACTACAGAACTGGCCTTTAGTACTGGTTCAAAATGGCCTTTAGTACCGGTTTTTAAATTGGTACATGCCATCTAGGACTGATGCTTAAGGGCATCAGTACCGATTCCCTCACCCGGTACTGATAGTACTAGATACCCACTACTAGAGAAATGGCCTTTCATATCGGCACATCGGTCTCGGTTGGCCACGAACCAGGACTGTTGTGGCAATAGTCTCGGTTCGTGGCTACAGGGCTAAAAGCATGATTTTTCGCTCACATTAGTATCGGTTCGTAACACGAACCGGTACTAAAGGTGGCTTTCGCAAGCGGGTACATGCTAGCTGGTACAGGCACACATTAGTGCCGGTTCGCGTTTAAAGGTAGGCCTTTAGTCCCGGTTAGTAACACGAACCAGTACTAAAGGCTTTCTATGCTTTAGTAACGGTTAGGAGATATTTTCTATGCTTTAGTACCGGTTAGGAGAACTGGGACTAAAGGTCACATATAGGGAGTGTTTGGTTGAGCCATCCTGGATGATTTCATCTGGGATGGTCTCATTTTTTGTTTGGATGGGATAGCCTGGACAAACTTATCCCGGTTGGCTCCATCCCTGCCTAGTTCTCCTCCTCGGTTGGCCTCGTCCAGTCCCGAGCCAAGGAATCGTCTCGTCCACCTGCCTCCACCCCGCAGTCTAGCACCCTACCTCCACCCCGCCTCCACCATGGGCTAGCCCACCGCCCCTCTTCTCCTCGCCGGCCGCCTCCTCCCGCTGCTCCTCCTCTCCTCGCCGACCGCCTCCTCCCGCCGCCCCTCCACTCCCCGTCGGCGCCGCCCCTCCTCTCCCCTTCCTCCCCCTCACCAGAACTACAAGAATAAGGTAGTGTTTTTGATTTCTTGGTTTGTGCTTTGCAATCTTAGGAAGTGCTTAATCTAGTTTCTTGGTTGGTTTGTGCATTATGACAAGGTTGCTTTCCGCTGGTGCCACCCCTTCTCCCCTCCCTAAACCGCGCGGCCATCTCCCCCCTCCTAGCGCCAGATCTACTAAAAAGAAGGTTAGAATTCTTGATTTGGTGCATTCATGTACTTAATTTCAGTTCTGTTGCTTTATGTAAAGTACATGGCTCTAGTCAGAAAAAAAAAGTGATTAAAACTTAAAAGTGCATGCTTGCAATCTAGCCAATCTCCCCTACCTCTATTGTTACCAGTTGGTTCTTACATGCTAATATTGAATTGTTGCTTAGACTAGTTCATCAACTGATTCTGAAAATTTGATTCTAAAATTTGCCAACATTATGCTTGTTTATAATGAAGCTACGGGTGAGTTCTCATGGACCAATCCATCTAAGAAACGCAAGAGGCCACATATGGATGAGGATCCACTGCTGCAAACAATAACTAATAGCCTTGGCAAGCTTGCTGAAGCCATTGAGAAGAGCAACAACAATTCCCAAGTGCCGGATGACCTATGGGATCATGTCTCAGCCTTGCTAGAATTTGAAGAGGTAGATCTGCTCAACTACTTGCAATACCTATGTGACAATCCCAGCAAAGCCAAGGCATTTCTAATGGTGCCCTTGTCAAGTAAAATGGTTATGGCTGCCAAGTTCTTTAGTGAGCATCCGTAAATTGGTAAGCCATTGTTTTGAACCGTCTTGTTTATTTACCTTGTCATATATGCATGATCTAGTGGCAGGCTGACTTATATGTAGCAGCTAGCAAGCTTGCTAGCTAGCTATTGCAGCTGCTAGCCTGCTAATGCTAAAAGTCTCCCAGTCTTAAACATTTTGTTAGTATAAACTCCATATGATTCTTTTCTGCCTCATGCTACTGCTGGAAGTGTTTAAAATCCACCTAAATATATTTTTTTATGAGCTATGACCCCACAAGTTACTGAAAGTGCTAGAAGTGCTCCATATGATGTGTTTATGCTAGTTGCAGTTAGAAAGGCCATTATATATGGACTGTTGTTGAGTACTGACCTAAAGGTGGCTGCATACTCTAATTGGCCTTAATTTTAGTGGCTTGCTTTTTTTTGCAATGTGCAGTTTTTCTATCAGTTATTGCATTCCACACTATTAGCTCACTCACCTGACATGCTAGAGTGTTGCTCTATGATGTTATGTACTATTATACCGTATAGTTGTGTGAGACAAGAAACATAAAACTCATGGATCTTAGATGCTCTCTGCCAGGGATCTTAAAAATGAAATAATGATCATGGATCTTGATATGTATGCAATGGTGGACAGTACCATACTTATGAAAGTGCTGGTTTCATTGTTTTTTCCTTTTTGCATACATATCTATAGCAGGTTTAATCATTGGACTTGATTCTAATTTTTTTTTCATTTTTTCAGGTTTGAGCATCGAGGAGGTCTAAGTGAGAAGGGCAGACTATGGTTTTTTGTAGCAGCAAAAACTTTTGCTCCATTTTGCATTACTATGAATTGCATGCGCCTTGTCAAATGTTATCCCCACTTTGCATTAGTATGAATTGGGTACATCTGCTCCACGTTTGATGTTTAAATTTCATAAATGTAATGTTATGTGCTAGACCGGTGAGGATGTGATGTCATGGGATTATGCTCCTTGCTTTTGCTTGGGAGACTTTGGTTTTATTGTCATGAGATTGTGTAGGTAAGCCAATATAAACTTCTTATGCGATTGTGGCTATCTCATGAGACTGCTTTGAGAATTTGCAATTAGTAATCTGTTTATTTGGTGCCACTACCTATCTGATTCTTATTTAGATGAGTATATGTTCATGATTTGTGCATGTGTGATCACTGCTGTCATCCTTTCAACTAATTCACACATGGAAATGTCTATAGAGAAATTATTTTATTATCATGAGAGATTCTTATGTCTATCCTGGGTTGTATTATCATGAGAGATTCTTATTAGTCTATCATGTATTAATTCATACATGCGGATTTAGAAGGGAAGAAGATGTGGCAGAATCTGTTGACCGAACAAAACATAACCAAACATCCACCAGGATGACCTCGTCCTAGATGGAAGATAAAGCAACCAAACACTCCCTCTGTCACCAATCCATCCCTCATCCATACGTTCTATCCTAAAAATCATGCTGGATAATCAGGGATGGCTCAACCAAACACTCCCATAGTGACCGATTCCCTCACCCGATACTGATACTGATAGTACTAGAAATGTTTAAAAATATATCGAGGATGTATGAGAGAAGTGGGACTCAAACCCGTAACCTCGTGACTCTAGCCTCACTATTCTAACCAACCCACCCACCATTGCGTACTGATATAAATAGAATATGCATTTCTTTTGAACTTTCCTGAAACGAGTCATAACACGAACTGGTGGCTCCAACCGGTACTAAAAGCCCACTGTGGCCCTATAGCCAATGATTCGGCACCGATATCACTATCAGTACGGGTTCAAATTTAACCGGTACTGATGAGCCGATACTAAAGGCTAGTTCTGTAGTAGTGCGAAATGTTAATTTTTCATTGGACTCTCCTATTTTGTTCCTTAACTATAACGCGAAGACCAATTTAGTCCCTGATGTGTAATACCGAGTAAGACTGGCCCTTGAATGAGCAAAACTAGGCCATTTTGGTCCTTTCGCCGATTCACAAGTGGTTTTTGGTGAGGTAGATGCATTAGTGGTGGTTTTTGCACACATGGACTCATAGGTCAAAGTTGCCAGGCTACTTACCACTTCTATCTCCAACTCTCTCCCCCTAATTCATCTCTCTCCAAGACTGCAACTTATGGGCCCGTCCATGACTAGGACGGCATGGAATCTCTCCGATGCCCCCTCCTCTAGATCCCTCCTCCTTCGGTGTCCTCTCCTCTGGTTCACATCCTTCTCAAATCCCCTCCTCCTCTGGTCCACCTCTCTAACTCCGCCTCCTCCTATCATTGGCTAATCGGCAATGGGGAAGACGAAGGCGCCGTCGCACAAGCTCCTCCCTCCTAGGCTTACCTCCTCATTTATTGGTCCATGGGGAAGCTCTAGGCTCTGGCTACGCCACCCCTAGGCCATGGTTGTGCCTTGTCATGCCCCAGTCGATCACCGTCACCACTATTTCTTCGCCGAGCGCCATCGCCGCCTTGCTGCGGGACCATCCGAGCTGCCTATTATCTTTCCCATCTCCCTCTCTTCCACCCCGATCGTTCATCTAAGCTCCTGCGCTGCTAGCTGCCACCACCGCCGGTTGACGCGCATCCTTCTCGGCCAGCCACCGGCAAAATCAATTGCTCCTTCACCTTCCCCGTGCCTCCCCCCTTCCTGCGCCGTTGGTCAAGCGTCTTTGATCAGCCCAGCACCGCTGCACCTATTTCAGTCGCTGCCCCCGGTGTTTCTATTTCAGTCATTGCCGCCATTCACATTTGGACATGTAATGGTCACCGCCGGGTCCCCTAAGCTGCGACATAGCCTCGCCACCGTGGCCATGGGTCGTCACGGTCGTCAGAGCAGTGAGATCTCTCTCCATGAGACAATGACTATCTCTGCCACACCAGTGCCATATGTCTGCCACATAGTGAAAAACGCACAAGTGGATGCCATGTCAATGAAAAATTTACAAAACCACCCTTTTGATCGGTCAAAGGAGCAAAATGGTCTAGTTTTGCAAATTCTAGGACCAGTCTCACTCAGTATTTCACATTAGGGACCAAATCGGTCCACGGGCCATAGTTCAGGACCAAATAGATACTTTTCCCTTTTCATGACATAGGCTTTCGTTTAATTTGAAGGGGACAGGGGGCAAAGAGGTCATGTGGACACTGCATACAGAAAATATTCTCCACCACATTAATCCTGTATTGGAAAATCGGGTCACATGAAACAGACAAACAAGCTTATCAAAACATGAGTAATTGAGTACTCATATATCTTATTCTCACATGTTTAACATCTTTATCATACAGATACGCATGGTTTTTAATTAAGGTCAGTAGAGGCCGGCAGAGGGGGCCAGAGCGTCTTCACGGCAGTTGGGGTCATTGAAGCCTTTGCAGCACTGCACCAGGCATTCTTCACGCGTCGGATAGCAGCGTGCTCCGATGACGGGAGTGCAACAGTATTTTCCATCTCTCACCGACGAGCAGATCTTCACGGTAATCTTTTCGCCATCCACGTCGTCGAAGCTTCTACCTGCGGCACATTGACATGGGGTGTTTCAGGTTCGTTTAATTCTACTCTCTTTGGAGTACAAAAATTATATTCTATAATGATGTAGATGCTGATATTAACGATATATATAATGTGTCAGAATTAACTCCATTATTTGCCATGAATCGCTTACTCTGTGCAAGCATGGGGAAGCATGCGAGGAGAGCCAGAGAAAGAATGAGCAATTGGCGTGCGTCCATCGTAAAACTTGGGGAATGTAGTGTGGCTCCTGCTAGCTCTTAGCGAATGTAATGGAGTGTATGTATGTACCACTGGTGCTTATGCTTGTGCCAACCAATGGTTCATCATCAAATATATATAATGGCAAAGAAAAGGAGCAAAGTTTAGCAACAGTTAATGACCTCCAGGTTGGTGAGTTATCCCTTTTAGGAACAATTAATGCGTTGAGTTATCCCTTTTAGGAACAATTAATGCGTTGTAATTAGTTACCGTACATATGTAATTCTACGCTATGCCCTTATCTGACCGGTTACTACAGAATCAATTGCTACTATAACTTTCTAGAAAATTACAGCGCAATCAATATTGGTACTAATCCACCCCATCAAAAAAGATATTGTATTGAAAAACATAGACGCGCGTCTTTTTAAAATACAACTTTGATCACTAATTATTATTATTATAGTTATTGTTGTTATTATTATTATTATTATTATATATTTATTAAAACCAATAAAATTATAATGTCACGGATATCATTTTGAGACGACGAATTAAATATGATACTTTGTATCCACTCTACATATTTAAAAAGATATAGACAACATCTCAAGCTCACATGTATAGAGATGCAACTTTTATAATTGTGCAAGTATGGCAAAAGCATCAATAGAGAGAGAGGGAAAGAACAAGATCATAGGGATGGCACAAATATACTCACTGGTTAGGGTACCCATCAGCCACCAGTATTGACCCAATGAGTCCAAGTTGTAGCCAACATCTTGTAGCCATGGATATTGATTTTCGGGTCTGGGTCTAGATCAAAGTCCCATCTTGAACCTATGGGTACATATGGTTACCCAAAAGAATTTTAAAAAAAATCCAGCCTTTTTCAGCCCAATGGCCCAGGCCACCCCACCCCTTACCCTTAACCCTAACCTAATCCTCCACCCTCCCCTCCCACTCCCACTAGCTCTCTCCCAAAACCACCATCCTACTGAACCCTCTCTTTCCTCCCTCCCTGTCACTTCCCCGACAACCGGTGCGCCCTCTCCTTCCCATCCTCAACAACTCCCTACGTGGCTACCAACAACTATCCAACACGGCCCCTTCTTCAATCCCGACATGGTGGCGCAACTCCTCCTTCCTCTCCTACATGGCTACTTAGCATACTCCCCCACACGGCCCCTCCTCCCTCCCATGCGTGGCAGCGGTGGCTCCCAAGCTCGACTGCTCGGTGTTGTCTCCTGTCCCTAGCATGGTAGTCCATCTCTGGCGATTGACGCCCTCACCTCTCTCCTATTCTCACTACACCAAAAACCCTTATATGTGTCGGTTCATTACTAATCGACATAGATGAGGTTATCTGTGCTGGTTCGTAAAGGGCAGGGCGGGAAACACATCTATGCCAGTTCTAGCAAAAAACCGGCACAGATGAGTGAGTATTTGTGCCGGTTCATGGATAGAACCGGCACTGATATATCTGTGTCGGTTCTAACCAAGAACCGGCACAAATAATTTGAATTATCTATGTCGGTTCATGGCTAGAACCGGCACAGATGTATCTGTGTCGGTTCGTGGCTAGAATCGGTACAGATAATGGCACAGATGTGTATTTTAAAATTTTTAATAATTTGAATTATCTATGTCGGTTCATGTCTAGGACCAGCACAGATGTAACTGTGTCGTGTGTCGGTTCGTAGTTAGAACCGACACAGATAATGGCACATATGTTTTTTTTTTAATTTTTAGAACTTCTAAATTTTATAACTTTTTCATACGAGCTCAGATGAAAACAAACTTTATATGTAAATTGTAGCTCTCGATGAGATCTACAACTTTGTAGTTGATATCTTTTTCATTTGAAGCAATATAAATGCCTAAATAATTATAGAGAGAGAGATAGAGGGAGATATATATAGAGAGAGATAGAGAGTCATGAAACATATTTAATATTGTTTCGCAATTATTTCATGTGCGCAAGTAGCAATACTAATTTAATATTGTTTCGCAATTATGATATATAGATGGAGCAACCAGGTCATGGTGACCCTAATTTCGATGAGGGAGAATAGTTCCTGCTAGACTCGATCGCGCAGGGTAGCATCAGAGGATACGACGAAGGTAACGCTAACGCTACTGTCGAGACGGCCGATAACAATACTGCCGACGAGGCCGTGGACCAAGGTGACGCTAACGCTACTACCGGTAATTCCGGTGATGCCGTGGACACTTGGGCCAGGGAGGTAATGCCACAATAATGCCCTGGTACATGCCGTCTTTGAACCAATATAAAACACTCTGACGCGCTCATCTGTTTCTGTATTTTAAGCAGGGTACATTGAGCAACTAAGCGAAGCGAGGACCTAACAAGAAGCTATCGGCAAAGCATGTCTTTACCGATGTTAACTTCGACGGGCTACCGGTTGCCCCTCTTTCAGCAATTGGCCCATTCAACAACGCTTGTGGTTACCATGTAAGAGACCATGTCCCAATTAGCATCTAGAAATGGGCTGAAGTCCCTCAAGCTAACAAGACCTGCTGTAGACAGTTATTAAGGACAATTTCAAATTCCCTGAAGGGTTCGAAGACAAAGTAAAGAAATACATTTTGAAGAAGATGGCAACCGTATTTCAGGCGTGGAAGTCATCTCTAAATACCAAGTGTGTGTAGAAAGGACAAAGGCCTGACTTCAGTCTATTTCCTAAGCTGGCAGATCACTGGGAAGCGTTTGAGGAGTACAAGGTGTCAGCTGAAGGCCAAGCCGCGAGCCAAAAGAACAAGATGAATGCACATAAAAAGAAATACCACCATTGCTGTGGAATGAACCCGAGCTGAATGGCTGCTGTCTAAATGACCTCCGTGACGTGTATAACCATGCCGGCCAGGATTTCGTGCGGCATCAACTTCTAAGGTTGTGCGATAGCCCTCGGCATGAGCTAGAGCGCGCGTCGCTGAGCGGCTGGCGTTCCCAAGGCCCACCAATGTGTCCCAAGCGACATCACTCGATGGCGGGCCATTTAGTGGGCCATGGGGTGGAGGGTGTGAGCTGAAGCGCGTAACCTCTTTCCATATTAAAGGTGGAACTACAATGGCGTTGGACCAGAAGTACATTCCATTAAAAATCGAGCGCCTCGTTTTCAGCGCCGTTAAGCGGTTTGAATCTTCTTCTCGATTCCTTTGGAGGCAATGAGGTGACCAAGTTTGGGGCCCTCCTCACAAACAAACTCGCCTCTAGCTGACGTCACAAACTCACCGTTTCCCAAACGCGTCCTCATCTGCAGACTGCCTCACTCAAGGCATCCTCGCCTCCTTCCTTTCACTCCTCCATGGCTCGCTCGCGCACTCTCCAACGGGCCCAACTAGAGGGACCCTCCACCATCTTCTCAGAAAAAACTGTCAGGAGAGCTCTCCGAGGCCTGCGATCAACAAGGTCGGGAACCCAAAAAGGGCATATGATCGAGGAGGAGACAAATTGAAGTTGTTGTTACTTGGTGCGGTAATCAACCATGCGTTGAGCGCTCGAAAAAGCGAAGCTCATGGATTGATGTTCTTGTCAGACAAGGATAATAGTACACCAAGTAAAGGCTACCTGATGATCGGGCTAAACGTCGGCAAAGGGCGAGAAAAAGAAGCAAGAGCAAAACGATGACCAATTTATAAGCAACAGCGAGCAGGCAGGCTATATAGCAAGTGGTGAATTAATGGATGATCTCCCAATGAGTGAGATGGCAATATGAGTTGGTAGGAGTTGGTTGACCTTAAAACATAAAGTTTAACAACCAAGATCAATTTTATGAATGGTACATGATAGAGTCGCTCCAAGGAAGAAATATGTTCCCCATACATTCAGACAACATGGGCCTCATATCCAGGAGATATATTATTGGGTATACTCTTTGAGTCACCGGATCTTCGAAAAAAGCGCTTGAGGTAGAGTGCTTGAAGTCGCCGGCGACTTGAGAATAGAAGCGAACTTCCTACTCTCGACTCAGAATACATGGAGATAAGTAACCAACCCTTAATATTTTTTATCTTCACGGGATTGAACTTATCTGTAAACCCGACACACCTGCACTATATAAAGTGAGAGGGTCTAGTTAGAACATAGATCAACATCCAATCATCTACCCATCCTCGACATCTCATTGTTTTGAGATCACACCATAATACAATCCCCGGGGAAGGTAATTACTATTTCTACACCGAGGCGAACAACAGGATAAGTATAAATCTTCTCGTCATACTCAGCGCTCAATCTCAACGTTGTCATGAAAAATACATTGCCGACACCACAACATGCCGCGTCGAACCGTGCTTGGGGCGTCCAAGATCAACTTCATCAACTTCTGCGATTGGCGGGAGTTCTCTTCACCTCCGCGACAGCTTCACTCATCTCTTGCTTCATTCACGTCGTTGGAGCGATGAGCCACCTCTCGTCTATGCATTGCGAAGGTCAGAGAGGTTGAGCGCAGTGAGAACGTTCCGCGCAGATCCTCCTCCGGATTCCAATCGTGATGGTGATAACAAACGCCTACTCATTTCCTTCCCCGATCTCTACTCTACCATGCATACCTCATACGCGATAAAGAACAAAAAGTGGCGACTTTGTTCCTAGTTTGGATCCTTTCCCACATTCACAATTCCTTGGTTCTGGCTCGCCCTTTTTTTCCATCGTGTGTCTGCCCTCACAGAGCAGGACAGTGCACCAGTCTGCCGATGCAGGCTCCGACGCGAGGATTTTACGAGGTAACCAACTCAACTTTACGAAACTTCCATTAAGTTAGGATAACATTCACCGGTACCATGGTTTCCGGTACGTAGTACAAATACGCCGGAAAGTGGGATTCCACAAAATCAGAAGCGTCTCGACGATCACACGAGAATATTGGGAATTAACCAACAAATCGGCCAATTGCTTTCCTACGAGGTGGGGGAGAAAGGCGTCCACGGCCCCGACGCGTCATTGATGTCCGTGTCTCAAGTCAGCTGGATAAGTTCTCAGCTCGTCGATCTCGAGGCTGCCCGCAGTGGGAGCGCTAGGCCACAACAGGTGGTGAGCTGCGTTGCAGCTGCGTAGCTCGGCGAGTCGATCTGTATGGAGACCCATAACGACGTCAATGCCCACAGTAGCGCGTGCCGAACGCCCAAATATATAAACCTCTGGACAATGTTGGCCTTTGGAAAACAGAGATGATGGATCCAGTAATTCTCAGCACCAGCTAGATTATATACGTGCTTCCGATCCTCTACTTCCCTACGGACCTCGACTGCCTACCGATCCAGTTGACGCGAGCCGACAGTACACGGCGACCAACCAAGCACGTCCAAGTCAACTGTCTCCTCATCAGGAGTCTGTGTGGAAACAGACTGACCCCGACCGCACTATTCCGCGGAGTCTCGTCCTTCCCTCCTGGGGTGAGGATCTCGATTTGTTTACTTCTTGGGTGCCAGGAAGGGTTCAACAAAAGAATAGTGAAATTTGATGGGGCGGGCGGGACCTAGAAGGGTTTGGTTCAGTCTTGAGATCTCTTTGGCAATCAAGACCGGCTCTGATATGTGTGGCGATGATGGCAAACTATCTCTGGTCAAGGTGAGCAGAGTCTGAGAACCAGAATCCGGTAGGCCTTCAAGGTTCGCGAGAAACTGAGCGATAACATTCGTTATTGGTGCACCAAGCCTAGAAATGGACCTACTTATTCGAAAGGGGGATTTAAGGATTTCGATTTCGTGTGTTTCTAGAAGAACTTCACAAGGGAAGGAGATTTGACTGTCTGTTGTTGCATGTGACTTCCGAAGGGAGTTCGCGATTCGACCTAATCAAGAAAATGTCTTAAGCCCCGACCACCGCAAGGAGATGTTCACCCCGGCGGATCGATATGCCACCGCCTTTGATGCTCGCCGAAAGGCCAAGAGGATCACCCGAGCAAGAACGAGGGCAAGAAGGACAAGCCCTAATCATCCTCCAAGAAGGACAAGCGAAGGGTGAGGAATTGGCGGTCGCGACCATGGTCGGCAAAAGCCGCCTACCATTGACTACAACAAGGTAATGGAGGCACTATGTCCTTTCCATCCAAATGGGAAGCACGCGGCGAAGAATTGCAACGTCTTGAAGAGGTTCGCTGAGGAGCACAACAAAGATGCTTCGAAGGACGCCAAGCGAGACGACAAGTGTGACTCTCGTGGTGACGCTTACCTGTCGAGCGTGAGCTCAATTACATATTCGGGGGATTGGATGCATATGAGTCCAAACATAAGCGTAAGCTTACTACTCGAAGTTAATGCAAATGCCCGGTGACTCGATACCTTCGATGGTCCGGTTCCGATCAAGTTTGATCGCCGACCACCCTGACCACATCCCTTTCTCGGGAAGATATCCACTCATCCTGGATCCCGTGGTATGGGGTGTCCGTCTTCGTAAAGTCTTGGTTGACGGCGGAAGCGGATTAAACATCCTTGTCGCCAAGACTTTTAGCGAGATGGGGATTCCAAAGTCGGCGTTTCAGAAGATTGACGGGCCATTTCACGGCATAATCCCGGGAACCTCCTCAGTGCCGATTAGGAGAGTCACTCTTTCGGTCACTTTTGGCACTCGGGACAACTTCCGGACGGAAAACCTCAGCTTCGAGGTGGCCGATTTCGAGACTGACTGCATATCACGCAATCTTGGGAAGGCTAAGCTTGGCCAAACTCATGGCCGTCCCACACTACACCTACTTACTCATGAAGATGCCAGGCCCGCGGGGCGTAATCACGGTCCGCGGAGACGTCAAGTTCTCTTATCTTGTTGATAGGGAAAAATACGACTTTGCCCAGTCAACCGAAGCGGCCGCCGAGTTGGACAAGATCCGGTAGGCGGCCACCACTCTCCGCGATGAGGGCGAACTGTGGGGACCAAATTCCGATAAATCTTTATCAAAAATGTTCCCTCAAAAGCACGATTACCCAGGATGCAACAGTGCCAGAGTCAATATAAAAGTCCAAAATACTCATGGGGGAACACCATTATTTTACAAAGGGAATTACTACAAACCATTATTCTCAGAGTATTTATTACATCACCACTGTTGCAAAAGTTGCGAGTGCAAGAAAAACTTAGAAACTGGTAAACTAGAAATCTATGCCATAACTTTCTAGTTCCTCAGCAGTAAACTCCTCGCACTCACCATAGAATTGAGGAGTACCTGAAAATATTATAGTTTTTCCCACATAGTGGGTAAGTACCAACAGTACTTGCAGGTTCCCATTAAGAAGTCTTACTTACTATATGCAGGAATTCAAAAGAATTAAGCCTCTTACAGGAACGTAAATGCAATAACATACAGTAGATTTGAGAGACTTAAGATTTGAAAGAACTTTATTAAACTGGTTGAAACATTTCCATCTTTCCATAATACTATCACCATTCTCCACTTTCTACCGCCTCAAGCAAATGCCATACACCGTAAACTTTTGAAAGCATGAGTTTATTGAATAAGAGAGGCATCACCCAGTTTGACACAACTTCATATACCCGAAGTAGGGTCCATCGATGATTTTGTTATCAGCCCTGCAGGACCTACCCAGCTTTACCCACATAATGATCAGTTACATGGATGGGTGATATCTGTGTCATTCTTACTCATTATACCCAAGTTTTTATATGAGCATAACCTAGTTGTATACTCCCGACAACTAGTACCATTGTAGGTCTTGCATGGGATGTGCCCACTTGAGCCTTACCGGGCTTGGATCCTTGAAGGATGTTCCCAGCTCCAAGTGTTACCGACTGGATCTGTCATATTCACTACATCTGGCGACTCATATAAAATTCTTTTCTCATAACATCCCTATGTCCAGATAAGCATCCCATACTACTTATCCACATAGCAAATGATTGACTTATCCTATTCAATTAAATATTCCAAAATCCTATTCTAGGCTTCAAAGGATAGGGCTAATCAATGATAGGTAGGCTTTCTGATTCTTGTATCTTGGTATAACCATTTTATAACAAATGAAATAATAATTTGGCAATAGATAATAGCTAAAAAGTAACATATATATAAGTGAATAAATGGGAATTCAATGTGCATCAAAGGAATAGAAACCTGCCTTGATTATCGCTGTAAGTAGTTCCTTCCTCGCAATCCTTCTCTGCAGGTGGTTTAACCCAGTATACAACTCCTTGCTCTTCTTCTATTTATTAGATAAGGAAGGCAGTAATTAAATTATATTTGAGAAGAATTTTTAAAACATAATGCAGAAAATTTTCTTTTAGAGCAACCCCAGATTTAGGGTTATTGTTTTGTGTAAAGTTTGGAGTTTGGGTAGGAGTCTAGGTTTTAAAATATTTTGGTTATTGATTTTAGGGTTTTGGCTCCTTTTCCTTTTAAGAAAATTCTAGAGAGAGAATAATATTAATTTTGGACTTTTTGCAAATCTCTTAGCATTGTCCTACAAGATAGGAATTTCATTTTTAAATAAAAGTAAATATCTCTTTTTAACATTATAAATGATTTTCTAAACTTTTTATTAAAAAGGTAGGCTTGGAAAAGATTTCTATAGGTGGAAAAACTAACATGTAGTATATTCTTTATTGAAAAATTTAAGTTTAAAAGTTTATAAAATTTGTTTATGTTCCTGTATTCTAAGAAAAAATATCAGTTTAATTTTACAATAAACCTTTATGTTTTTTAAGAATTCTTAAAATCTTAAAAGAGAGGATTTTAACTTTAAATTCAAGTTTGGAACAGATTTAAAAATATGGAAAAATCATTTTTGGATGTGAAACATCTTTTGGAGAAACTTTTATATAGGAACTTAGACTCAATTTAGCCTCTAAGGGCTTCAATTTGGAGAAATTCAAAATCTGGGCTGAGATGAACAGTGAAATTTAGGGTTCTTGGGGATCCAATTTGGGCGTTTTTGATTTGTGCAGTTTGGGTCGAATTAACCATGGGGATTTTGGTCTTTGGCGTGTAGGCAGTGATTTGCCTCCGGATTTAGGGCTCGGGATGGCCGGAGTTGGCCGGACGACGAGGTCCAGCAGCGGCTTTGAGCAGGGGAATTGGGGATTCCTCTGGGAGTGTTTAATTGATCAAATACTAGAGTGCATATGCTATTAGGAACTAGGTGGAGTGTTTTGCGATGGAAATTGGGCTACGAAAGGCTTTGGGATAGCCTGGCGACGGAGGCAGTGAGTTTTGAGCGCTGGCGAGGGTGGAATCGAAGTAGTAGTGGGCTTTGAGTGGAAATTGAAAGTGGTTTAGGTTTTAGGAGGCTTCTAGGAAGGTTTTTGCTTTTGGGGGCATAGGTAAGAGATCATCGGAGCGCCCTGGCGGCGAGCTTCCATGAGAATGGCAGCATGGAGCGAGAGTAGGGAATGCTGCTCACCCGTGGTGCGTTTTGTGCCGCGTGAGTTAAAGGTGAACCTCAAGAAGCTGGGCAAAGTCCGTATTTATAGGGGTGGCAATTTGTCGCGGTTTTGCCCGGGCGGATGAGCTCATCGGGATTTTTTTCCCGCGGCGGATTCCCTCTCATTGCGGCCATTTATGGGTCACGCGCGAGGCCATGGAGGACGAAGACGTGGCCTTGCCACGATCAAGCCGCCCGTGCCGGGCGCCGATAGGTCAATAAAGGGCGATAAATGGCACGCACCAAGCACAAGATTCGTGATGTGGGTCGGGCGGCGGATTAGGCCGCTAGGGTTTTCCGACTGCCATGGGAGTACTCGAGTAGTACAAGTCCCTAGGATCACTTTTGGTCGAAGTCAGTATGGACCAATAAGCTTGAGTCGACGGTAATGATTACTCCGCGATTCTTCACGCGGAGACAAGCGCGCTGCAGGAACAGAAGCGGGCGGCGACGACGGGCGGAAGAACATGTCGCGTCTGTCCGACAGAGACGTAAGATCGAGCCATTGATTTCATTTAAGTTTAAGCGACGCGGGGTAAGGAACACGACGAAATCAAATCGGCTTGATGAGGCAACGGCGCATGTGTAGCCGCTTGATCTCCTTAAACCAAGCACGCTGAAGCAGCTTCTCCGGGAGGGGTCCCAAATTGTCCAAGGAGGGGAGAGCACGCAAGATGAATGGGAGAGCGAGGCGTGGCTCGAGGGATTTCTCCGCTGGGTTTTTGGAAAAGGTGGGGTGGTTTCCAAAGATGTTTTGAATTCTAGGAAGCTTATACAAATTCTAGAAAATTGTAGGAAGATCAAAAAAATGTAAGGAAAATTTCTATGGGTTCATAAAATTACCAAGAATTTTATAAAAGCATAAAATTACCTTTGTTTTATAGAACTTTTTAAGGCTCTTTTGGAAGCCCTTTTCTTTCTTATTTCGAAAATTTAAAAGGGTATTTTGGAATTTTCGTGCATGTCTAAGGGTAAGGGTATAAATCTAGGAAATGTTCATGCAATGGATGCCACCAAAAATTTCGGGTAGTATTACCAAATCTCAGTCACGTACAAGTCCCAAATCACCGAGCCATCAAGGCCAATGCCGCAGCGATGGAGTATTGTGATCGAAGCCCCGCGTTTCGTCCGGCCACTCATATTCGACATGGCTCGATCGAGATAGGAAGAGGTGTTCCCACTTTCTGGTTTAGTCTTGCTCTTGAGTCGCCGACCGACATCAGGAGATCGAGCACTTTTATAATGTAGCCACGCTACAAAAGCGCATTCACTGACATCGATCGCCATCAAGACGGAGATCACAAAACTTTGCCAGCCATTTTATAAAGAGGTGCCAATATACAAAGAAGAACCATGCACGAAAGCGGTGGCAGATAAAGCATTTAGCCACTAATCATTATTGCCGAGACTTACTAAATAGATGTCGTTCCAACCGGACTCTGTTCAGACGCTCGTGTTGCTTCCTTGCCGTGTTGATATCACGGAGATATCAACGCATCTTCAGAGCTATCACAAATCACCAGCACCAGATCATACGCGGATAGAGAACATGCCGGATCGGACTGTACAACCATGACAGCCCGACCTTGATACAACAGCCTTGGGCTGCTTAATGCGGATACACAATGATGCTATGATGCGTCGTGTCGATGATGATTCGACTCGTTAACGTCCAGTACGATTCAGCTCGCCTTACAAGCATTCGCAGAGCCTGCATGCCACATCGAACTGAACACAGGCCACAACATGCATACATGTTGTTGACGAGACCACCAGAGTCGGGTTCCATCAGAAAACTCTCGTTCCATCAGAAAACTCGTATCCATCTCCTGCCGTTTGGTCGCATCGAATTGAGTATGTACTAACCCGCTAATCTCAAGCCATCAGATAGAGAAATAGGCAGGTCAGCGATCTAAAATGCTATGCCGATCGGTGTTCGAATGCGCGTGCATTTCTCTGCATATGAATGACGTCGAGAGCATGAGCCAAAATTTTTGCATCCTGACTCGCCCCTCGCTACTGCGCCGCTTTGTCCATCCTCCTGCCACACATAAACCGCTCTACCACCCGTACCTACCACTATGTGAGCGCCATCCCGGCCGTGACATACAAGCATCTACAAGGCTCCCGTCGTCTCAAAACTCCACTTCACAGGCCAGTGACAATGCTGGTATCCACAGCCTACCTAACGCGGAAGCCCGATCGCTCTCAGCCAGTTGACAGAACATCTAATTCGTTGGTCAATCTTTCCTATTGGAGAAATTTTCCAAATCGGAGCCGGGAGGATATGTGGTCGGCTGAACTTGGGGCTTTCAAGCCTGCAAGGCCTGGCAGATATTACTGCCGATGCCTTGTGATGCGACCACACTCGCTCGGTGGACCGCCAAATAGGATCGCCAGTCATGAGGCAGGCGCTTGCCGAACCGCTCAGAGGTGCTCCTGGAGGCGGTCGTAGAATATATATCCGCAGGTCAGTAATAGGGCAGTTCATTTTGGAAACAACAAACGTGAAAACCAACGAGGCGCCATCCATCCGCGAATACGTGGTGAGCTCTGATCGATGACCAGCCTACTTCATGGATTGACTTGGTCTATATTGTTGTTGGACCCTAACTTGATGAACATGAAGGTCAACATGGACCGTCGGTCGTCGAAGGTCGAAGTTGGACTTGTGTCAACGACTTCGACCGACCACCTCTGTCGAGAAGTTAAAGACTACTATACGACATGGGTTCGACCAAGCCAAGGAAGACGAGGCAGCGCCGATCCGAAGCTTAAACATGGGTTCTAGTCGGTGATCCGCCGGATTCCCCTGCCCCAGCTTCGAACCCTTCTCTGAGAACGCGAGACCGCGAGAGAACCTAGACCGAGAGACTACAGAGACCAACGAAGAGAGTTTCCCTCGACTCGGGACGATAAGTACCATACCGGGACCGCTCGGGGGCTGCGAACAAGATTCATTCAGTGCGTGATCAGGGCTTCAGGACAAAATCAACGTACGACTGCTAGGTATCGTGCATGTGCGGCAACGTGTACGGCGCCTCCCAGATACAGAGTGTGGACCGTCCGCGCAACTTCACTTTCCGTGTTCGGCCGCACGAATACATCACATCGCATTGTCACCGCCACTAGACGGCGCCTACCACATCTAGCTACTGTTTTCTCTTACCGCACACCACTTGGCTCCGACTCATGACGAAATTTGTCATTGGTTCCTTTTCAGTTCGATTCGTACTGTCGGCCGACTCGGGAACCCGAAATCGCTCCGTAGCGACCAAGAATATATGCTCGACACCGGGCATCCGGTTCGTGGTAATCATACACAACGACAAGTTAACTATATATGAGCCAAGCCTGTGAGGACTAAACCATAGCAACCATGAGCCAAAATGAAAATTACGCGTGCGCCATCAGACATCTCAGCGGATTCGGCCTCATGGATCATTACAAACAACGATCGGTAAATCGGGCGTACCGTCATGTAAGATGGGCGAGGCGTTGTCCCGAAATTAACAGGCGCGAAGTGGCTCGGGGTTATAACGGCGAGCAGCTAGGCAGAGTTTGTCCACGTAACATGCTTCTAAAGCGAACTGGCGATCGCGGGCATAGCTAGATTCCACGCGAGGGCTTCTATATGCTACGTAGAACATTCAGCGGGCTTCCATGATGAACCGCGGTTCTCCCATTGAATGCTGCGGAGCTCTCCTTCTTCAATGAGGTCTCGGGCGGTCGGTCTTCATCGTCGAATTTAATTTGGGTCCAAAAATGAGGATGAGTCGAAGAGATGCTCAACCGGAATTCGCGGGATTCGGAACCCAAGTACCACGGTAGTGATGATCGGACGGTTCGCGATCGATATTGCAGCGATTCGTCGAGGCGTCTCAATGAGTCGGCTCGACCAAGTTCTCCCTTGGCCATTGACTCAAGAACGACTTGACGGGAACATATGACAGGCGGCGCTCTCTGGAAAGCTGAACATGGATATTGCCGAATAAATAAAGATAAGTTTTCGTTCACATTGTCTTTACATTCATGCAATTCAGCTTTTGACTTCCTACTTATTTGTGTTTCAATTAAGTAGTAAGTCGGGGGCTACACCTAATTAGGAGCGCAATCGCGTACCTCTTCTCTTAGTGAGGATAAATTGACTTGCTCCCTAGTCGGATTCCGACCAGCCAGTAAGTCGGGGGCTACACCTAATTAGGTGCAGTCTGCACGTAATCGATACCTAATCGTTTTTTCGATGTTCAAGTTCATGTTGAGCCTAAGTGTTATTTGTTTCAAGTAACGAAACTCTTGTCTCCTGGCAACACTCATACTTCCCGATTGCGTCTTCGGAGACAGTGCTCCGCGACAACTCCTAACGCTAAGGAATGTGATGCGCTGGGCAGAGTGCTTAGTAAAAGGAACCTAACTTGCTTGGGCAAAATACATGACTCGGATCAAGAAAAGATGATGAGCATATATTATATTAAAAAAGAAAATCATCTACATTGATAATTTACATCGAGTTCCTACATCTAGAGGGAGTCTAAACCTAGATGGCTTGCAGGCTAATTACAGGAGATGGCGGCGAGCGCGGTCGATGATCACCCCGGCCACTTCGCCAAGAGCTGGGGCTATTTCGATCAGGACCGCGGAGCTGGCGGTGTCGTGGACACGAGCACGGACCAGTGCCTCGACGATCTCATCGGCCACCTCAGCGAGAGCCGGGACAACGTCAATCAAGACCGCGACGGTCGCAACGTCGCGGGCACGGGCCTCTTCCTTGGCGACCTCGGCGAGCGCAAGGTCGAACTGCCCCCAAAGCTCGGCCAACTCTTCGTCTTCCATGGAAGCACGTGGAGGAGAAGGAGGGACGGGGGGAAGAGGTCTGGATGAGAAGCGGCCACCTCTCCGGCCTCTTTTTATAGCCGGAATCCGGAAGCCGAACCGATTCCGAGAAGTAATGGCATTGGGGGAAACCCCGATGAGAGCAGTTCCCGAGATTTGACGCGGATGTCTCTGGGGACATGGCGCGATCATCAAAGCGACGGTTGGCGTTCCGATAAGAGGTGCTATGGATGCCCCGTGGCGACAAAAGTATGGCGCACACTTATTAAAAGACTACGGGAGACGTTTCGTCTCCGCGCTGGGTGGGAAAAACGAAGCCCTAAGTTTGTTGCTCGACCCTTGCACTATATAAAGGGGGTCGAGGGTCCCTAGTTAGAACATAGATCCAACATCCAATCATCTACCCATCTGACATCTCATTGTTCTTGAGATCTACCATAATACAATCCACGAGCACAGGAGTAGGGTATTACCTCACCTCAAGGGCCCGAACCTGTATAAATTCGGCTCTCTGTGCTACCAGCGTAGTTATGATCTTTCGCACTGCCCCATAAAATACATTGCCGACGCAAATCGTCGACACCCTCCGTATCAAAACGAAGATTTCTATCGCATGGACAACTAAATATGGCTAGAATTCGAAGACTTCTACCATTTTTACCATCAGGACGCTGTCAACGTGTCTCTGACGAGTTGCTGGTGTCTGTAAGTATCAAGCTAATAAGTTTACCATGTGCTTCCTCGTACCAGAATGTTGCAACTCTAATAACTTATCCCTTTTTATGTAGAATGGAGATACAACGATGTAGAAGACTGGCTGCTTTCGACGTGGGCTTCATAGACCCAGAGATTGTCAACGAGGCTATCTTCGGATACAAATAAAGGATGTTGAGGATTACATTCTGGATGCATTCTTGGGACAGCACTACAAACCGTATATACTTCTGCCCTTCAACTTCGAGTACGTATATATACGTGTCTTCACAACCACTTGTTCCTATCTTTTTAAAGCATATATAATATGACTAATTACATATATATGTTGAAATATATTAATAGGTTTCACTGGGTCTTTCTTGTTATCACGCTTAATAATAGCAAGATCATTGTTTAAGACTAAAGAAGGAAACCACAGCAAAAATATCAACATATCATTGACACGCCAAATCGGTATGGCACATATTAATTTATAAGATGGTTTCCTTATTATATTGAAATGCCTAGCTATTTAATTAATTCGAACTCTAATAATTACTATTCATGTAATAACGCATCACAAGGCATTCGCAAGGTTCCGAAAGAAGCATAAAGGAACTTTCAATAACGAATTCACAGTCCAATTAAACATTCAGAGTATGTAATAAAGCATATTAATTAATTCATATTCTTTAGTGATAGTTTTTCATCTCAGCAATTGTATTCTTTTTAAATTTCATCACAGGTTATACAGCAAACGGCTAGAAACAACATATGTGGCTATTATGTGTACCACTACATGCAAAATCTTTCTCAAGACGATGTGCCGAAAATAAACGACGAGGTGCGTGTGTGTCAAAAATACCAAATTAATGATGCATCTCAATTTCTTAGTGCTTACACTTTACGTGTTCAGAAATTTATTTATTTTTTGCTTTGGCAGCCTTACCTCGATGTGCAAGGCATGATCCTACCGCACTGGGTTGCAGCAATCCAAGAATAACTCATCGGCTTCATTGTCGACGAGATAATATCCACCAAAGGCGAGTTCCACATAAAGGGATGGAGAGATTGTCCTTCTGTAAGGATAGGTGAAATATCGGAATCATCGAAGGGTACAAATAGCGATGTAGGCAAGAAATGACCTCAAGATTCACCCTTGCACTCTTGAAATATATAAACATTGCTTTCGTGTGCTCATTATTTCATGTGTACATCAACTTGTCCATTTTTTATTCATTCGTATTCTTGTGTAAATGAACTTGTGGTTGTGTGAATGAGTACACATCATAATATATATTTAATTGTGAAAAAAACTATTGTAGTTGTATTTAATTTCATTGTCAAAATTTATATTGAAAACCCGGCCCTTTCAGAACATATTCTATATTGAATATAATTTGCACTCAGCCTCTCCACAAGCGGTTGGTGTGTTACCAACCGCTTATGAAGAGGGCACACGTGGCGCCTCCTCCTCCCTACCTGAGAGGCTCTCCACAAGTGGTTAGTAACACCAACCGCTTGTAGAGAGCACCCACGTCGCGTCTCCACCAGCCTGCCAGGGCACCTTTCGAACCGCTTGTAGTATCGTACCACAAGCGGTTGGGGGAACCGCGAGTGTTACCCAGAGGATATCAGTCGCGGTTGCTAACAACCGGTTCCAAAACCGGTTCTGAAGCCAGCTATTACAACCGGTTCGTAATAAATTTCAGAACCGGTTCCAAAACCGGTTCTAAAACCAGCTATTACAACAGTGAATACAGCGCCTGGACATATTCCACGCGGCGGTGGCTTTGTCGCCACGTTCTAGGCCAACTTTATATACTGTCGTAGGAGAGGAGTTGTAGTGATACAGACGCCGAGTAAACCAGAGGGACGGTGTCGATTGGTCTGCCTACTACAAGAATCTCCCACAAGCGTCGAGACAAATGGCAAAACCATCGAGAAAGCACTACTAGAGAAATGGTATTTTATACCAGCACATCAGTCCCGGTTGGCCACGAATCGGGACTGATGTAGCAATAGTCCCGGTTCGTGGCTACAAGGATAAAAGCACGATTTTTCGCTCACATTAGTACCATTTCGTAACACAAACCGGTACTAAAGGTGGCTTTAGCAAGCGGGTACATGCTTGCTGGCACAGGCACACATTATTCCCGATTCGTGTTACGAACAGATACTAAAGGTAGGCCTTTAGTCTCAGTTAATAACACGAACCCGTACTAAAGGCTCATTCCAGCATATTTCAAAAGGAATGCATGTGGGTGGGTGGGTTGGTTAGAAGAGTGAGTGGGGAGTCACGTGGTGGCATAAGGTCCTAGGTTCAAGTCTTAAGTTCATCTTATTTTTTAGATATTTGCTACGCTTTAGTACCGGTTAGGGGAACCGGGATTAAAGATCACATACCTTTAGTCCCGGATGGCCTATCCCGGTTCGGGAACCGGGACTAAAACCCGTTCCCAACCGGGACTAAAGACCATTTTCCTAGTAGTGAAGATCATTCTCGACGCCCAGCCATCAAGAAACGACCATTGGGTCTGCACGATCAAGAGAACCTCTCTCGACAGCTTAACTCATGGCGGTCGAGAAAGGTAGCAGACCCGGTTCTTTGACGTCTCTGACTCTTTTCTCTCGACGGCCTCAACGCAGTGGTCGAGAGTGTTGCTGCTAGGCTGAATCACGTGATCAGTCATCTCTCTCGATTGCTGTATGTGGCCATCTCGAGAGGTGCTCATGGGCCAACCCACGTGAGCCACCGTCTCTCTCGACTGCCATGTACATGGCCATAGAGAGCGAGGCCAATGGGCTTGTCCGGATGCGACAAACTCGCTCGATCGCTTTCCTATGCCATTGAGAGTATTGTCCCGAGAGCTAGAGGCTGGGACGGGGCTGTACTCCCTTACTCTAAATGGCTAACCCATGGCTGTCGATAGTACTTAATTTATAGAAAAAAGCTAGAAAAATGGTAAAAAAAACTCTAGAATACGGCAGCAGATATATATATATATATAGAGAGAGAGAATTGCTATTGTGCTATCTATAGCACAGCTCCTCCGTGCTATCTACCGGGTTTTGTAAATTCTAAGACTGAAACAGACGATCCAAACCATCCATCTTGTTCATCTCGATGAAATCTCACTACACACCAAATTTCAATTTTTTAAATTTTGTATTATTTTTTCGTATTTTTGAAAATCACTGATCTAATTAGCTATGGACCCTCCAATAAATTCAGTTTTAAAAAATACGAAACAAATAGTAAAAAATTTAAAAAATTTTGAAATTTGGTGTTACCGAGATTTCATCGAGATGAACAAGATGGACGGTTCGGATCGTCTATTTCGGTCTTAGAATTTGCAAACCCGTGGATAGCTCGGAGAGATCCGTGCTATCTATAGCACACTAGCAAATCTCTCTTTCTCTCTCTCTGTCTATATATATATATATGAAGACGTCGTGCTTCGCGTCTAGTTTATAAAATCTGAGATGATCTGAACGTCCATTAATCTTCTCGTTGAAATCTCTTACATGACCAAATTTTGTATTTTTTTGTTTTTTTTGCTATTTGTTTTGTATTGTTGAAAACCAGCAAATTTGGACGCTCCACAACTAATTAGATCGGAGATTTTCAAAAATACAAAATAAATATGAAAAAACATAAAAATTTGGTCATGTAAGAGATTTCAACGAGAAAATCAAGTTGGACAGTTTGGATCGGCCATTTGAGTCTCGAATTTTATAAACTAGATGCTAGCATTGTCTTCCGTGCCATGAAACCTATATATATATATATATATATATATATATATATATATATATATATATATATATATATATATATATAAAAGTCCATATGCCAGCTCCTAGAGGCTTCGTTGCCTGGGTGCCCATCGTCTCCCAGAGCTTGAGCTAGAGCCGCTGAACTGGAATCCTATGAGGCATGCAATGTAGTTAGACATATATGGTTTGGAATCTCGATTTGGACAATGATTTGTTATAACATGGGCACGTTAAGGCAATTATTGTATCAGCAGTAGTGGTCCAAGGGCGTAGAACTCCAACAGGGTTAGGAGAGGCCGCCTAGCCCTTGAGACCACTCGGGGCAGCCCACAATGTAAATGAAAATAGATGTAATATGATGTTCTAAAACCCTTACCCCGCTGAGTCGAACAGGCTGCTCCAAGGCCAAGAGCCTCATGTGGAATGCCTGCAGCTCGGCGTCATGCTGTTGGCGGTCACTCTCATGCCGTTGATGCTTCTCCTCCGGCATCCTCATGCTCGTCTGGAGGACCTATGACAGTTCCCCGTGCTCGTTCACTGGCTCCTTCTCCTGAGGATCCGGGACTCGAACTTGCGGCAGCTCTCCGCAGCACTACGAGCGGCCCTTACCTTTGGCATGTAAGCCTTAGACCTACAACAAAGCGATGTGATTAGTTAAAAATGAATCTTATTGCAAGAAAGTAAGAATTTAATAGAACTCTCACCTTAGGTGATCCCTACCGATCGCTAGCATCCCGTAAGCCTTCCCCTCATATGCTTGTGGATCACTATAAGGTCCAGGGGCACCTTATCCAAATTGCTATCAAGCCTTGGGTGTAAGCCTGTCCGTATCGATCCTGCATTTGGTTTAAGTTAGTATCGGGAAAATGGTAGTTTAGCTAGGAGTAAAAGAGGGATATCGCACTTACCATCTTCTTCCGTGCAAGGGGTCCATGGCTGACTAGGTACTGTTATTGGCTTTCATCATGTGTCCAGCCTCCACAGGTCCATCCCGCTTGCCCTTGACCTGGTCGTCAACATATGCATGACATAAAATTGTTTAGTAGTTAGTACAAGAAATAAAATGACCAAAGCAATAATAGAGAGATTCCCAATTTCTTCCCAAGCTACGCAAGGAACCACTTCCCAGCGGTTGACATGTAGTCCTTGGAAGCTCGATTAATCTTGGTCATGGCAGACCTATCATCAAACTCCTGGCTAGCCCACTTCTATCCGAGTCTCATAGGCATCTTGGCAGTTTGTGGCCGACTCTGATGGCACCTCGGCGTACTGAGAGGTGGACAAGTACTTGCCTCAAGCCTCCGTGTTGGCGATCCTCTCGCCGTGCTCTCTCTAGAGAAATAAAAAGAATTGGTAGTGACAATACTATATAGTAATTGAAATGGGTTTCGGGACATTAATTCACATGTAGTACTCCCCAATGGCCGTGACATGCACTCCAAACATCAGATCGTAGGAGGCAAAGTCGGCCTCTATGGGGACAGTTCCTAAGCTAAAATGGGGTAAAGCAAGTAGATTAGTATTCTAATCAAAAGGTAGAGGGATTACAAGTTAGTTGGCTTATCAAAAACTCTCAGACGCACTAGGAGGCAGTGGTGCCATCCCTATGCTAGGCAACCTTGTAGTCGTCCCAGCTGTATGCCGACCTAGTGACGTTGCCTATAGTCACTATTCCAGGGTAGCGCTACCACATGAGGGACCCAAATGTACTCCCAGGCTGGGTCTTGCGCTTGGCATCGACCGTAGACATGTTGCTGCAGATATTGAAAGAAAGTTAGACATTTCGAAGGTTAATGAGAAAGATTGAAAATAAGTTAGTCCCAAGTTATGGGTTTATACGCACTTGTCCCCATCGATGTCGATCATGATCCATTGGTTTGGATTTGTCAGAGCCTTGGGCAACTTGTTCTGGCCCATTTTCTTCCTTAGAGCCTGAGAGCCTCCAACCTTGCTCGACCCGGACTCCTGAGTAGGAACCAACTCCTGGCCGGACCCCAGGGTGACCTCACCTCCTGGCCAAACCCTAGGGTTCCCTCCTAGCCAGATGTGTCCTGTCCAAAGCACCGAAAGGTGATGAAATGATGTGGCATCCTACATTTCAAATTAGAATTATCAAGTGAGTCACATATGTAACAAGAAATAAAACAAATTAAATCTTAATACGACAACAAAGTAAATTAAGCAAAAATGAGCAAAACATGTTGAGAATCTAAAAATAGCCTTGAGGAAATGCATATCTACCATCCTGTTAGAAGTAATTGGCACTGGCATCAAGTGGATCGTTGTTCGATGGTTCAATGACATCTATTTAAGCTTGAGCACCTGTTTCAGCTTGAGCGTTGAGTTCCTCTTCAACAACGTTGTAGATTGTAGCAAGTAGGTTGTCATAGCCCCACCCAATGTTGATGACACTTGTGTCATTCAAAGCGTTGCTCTTGTATTCGCCCTTCGCCGGATTCCTTGAATGCATTATAATAATCGTCAGTTGTTGGGACTGACAATCTTCCAGGACATCAAACTTTATACCCAACCAACCATGGCTCCAAATCTTCTTCATTAGTGCATGGATAAGGTAGGTTGTACACTTGCTCGGCTTGGTTAACTAGGATGAATGAATCGTAGCTTTTTAGCCTGCAAGTATGTTCTACCTCCACTATGCCAAGCTTAGGTTGACGTCGTACACCTTCAGTAGGGTCAACTTCATCGAAACCCTCAACGGCTTCGGAAGACACAACCCTAGCACTCTCGTCATGATAGACCAATTGATGATATGGGGCTTTGAACTGGTTCTTACACAGGTGTCTCTCCATCTTAGACTATGATCTCTTCCAACAGTTGCAACAATCAACAAAGGGCATTGCACATAGATGGTATTGGTGTTCAGTGCCACCTGGAAAGCACACGCACGAATTCACTAGCCTCCTAGTACCATTCATCTGAGTGTTGTCCATTATACCACCAACCATCGTACATTCATCTTCTATCTTCCTCCATTCCTCTTTGACAAAGACGCTACAATCGGATGCACATTATTGGATTTAAATATATGACTAGGGGGAGGCTTCTAAACCCACCTACAAATGGCTACGTGAATATGACTGTTGTGGCACCCGTGGGTTTGAGACGAAATTTCGGCAGCATAACCCTAAGGTTCCCCTAGTACAACGATGGTCTGGATGTCGTTTCCAGCCCCCTAGCACTTATGTTATGCACCAAAGAACCATAGGGTCATGTCATCGAAATCACCATCTCTAACTCACCGGTACCATAGTGAATCATACCCAAATGGCCATTTGTAGATGTCTACTGGGATGTCCAATCAGGGTTGTCCACTAGACAATTCAGGAATGCTTTTCACAACTTGTAATGGAATCCAACGAATCATCGTCTGAGTTTGTTATGAGTTGTGTTATTCCCGAACAGGTAGTTACACGAGCATGCAACGTAATGAGAGAATGAATGTGCATAGCAAATATTTAAAAAAATGCAACGCAATGAGAGAATTTAATTTTATTTCTATGATCTCCTCCGAATCACCGTGTACAAGTTTAAACACATTTTTTCAAATTTACTCCTAATTAACATGCACAGCACCCAAATTGACCATAATCTCTAATTAAAATTAGATTATTTACTACTAAGCTCAATCACTAACTATTAAGGTAAAGATCATATTTTTTCTATTATTAACCCTAATTCTTTTCTACTCTGCTAAACACCATATTGTTTCCTATTATTAACCCTAATCATTGCCTGTTAAGCTAAATCACCATATTTAGCCTTTTTCTATGTGACTATGGTTGTCAAGACTAAGCTGCAAAATTTGAAAAAAAAATGGTGCGAACGCTACCTTGCACAATGATAGGACAACGGTGACGGTAGTGCCGTGGCGGCATAGGCTCCTACTTCTTGCTCTCCTCTTCGTAGTGGCGGGACGGCCTCCTCCTCCTCGTGGTGGTAGCCTCCCCCTCCTCCTTCTCCTTCTACTTCTCCCCCTCCTTCTCTTCCTCCTCCTCTAGGGGGGTGGTACGCGCGGTGGGCAGCGGTGGTGAGGGGTAGCAGGGAGGCGGTAGCGGCCCGCAGAGCGATGGGATGGTGGCAGGGTGCTGTTCAGGCTAGATAGGACACTCGAGACTGGGAAAAATACCTAAGTCTCGAGCACTCGTAGGACCTAAAAGACGGGTCTCTCTCGACGGGCCCAACATAGCCATTGAGAGAGAATGTGGTAACGGTCAGCTGCACGTGGCCCACGTTCACCTCTCTCGATAGCCCTTTCATCAGCCGTCAGGAGAGATCACGCATGGCACGACGCTGGCTCACCAGGCCAGACCTACTTAACCTCTTTCAACGGTCCTTTGGTTAGCTGTTGATAGAGACCACGCACACCATGACACTGGCTCACTAGGCCAGGCCCTATCTCAATGGCCCTTTAGTCAGCCGTCAAGAGAGACCTCTCTCAATGGTTAGAATGGACAACCATATCTACACTTGATTGTTCTTGTCCAGGCCATCGAGAGTATGGCTTGTCTCGAGGTTTTTTGCCTTGAGAACCAAACGTTGATCAACACACCATTTTTTATTTTAAAAAAATGTTTAATGATGATATTGATGGTGGCCAACAAGTAAATTTTCTTTATACATCATGTAGCATGCTCATAAATTCTTTGAACATGTTTTAAAGTTTCGTGTTGTCGACCCACATGTAAGTGCCCTTATCTGGTCAATGATCACCTAAACTTCTAGAGAGATGCCGAGATGCCATAGGCATGTTAGGATAAACCATGCAAGTTTCATCTTATTGACCTACTAAATTTTTTTTAATGAGATCACAATGGAATAAATGAACAAATAGACATATCACAATATTTCAGGATTTTCTAATTGATTTTACATCATTTTTTTCATTATTGAAGCGATGAAAAGCACTTGTCATGCGCTAATTTGATCTTGTTCAACTATGGCACCATGTATCGATGGTTGCACGCTACTATAGGTACCATGACGTTTCTAGACATTTATCTTGATTTTATTGGTCATTAATTCATTTATTTATGTTAAAAAACCAATTATACTCTTCTAGAAAATATATAAATTAGAAATATGTCATCATATATTCAAATAATACAATTATTTTTCTGAAATTTTGAAAATTCAATTTCATGATGCTTGATATGGATTTATGTGTTAATTTATTGGAATATCATTTGTAAATATATTAATCTAATTTGCAATTTGTCTCGACGGCCTATGTGTGGGCCGTCGAGAGAGATCTCCGCCTACTGTTGCGCACAAAAGGGACATACTCCCTTATGTGTCCGGTTAACACGGAATGGTAAGGCGGCTAGTGGTGCTGGCACTCACTCGCCAGATTGCGAGTTTGAGCTAGTGCCCACGCCTTGCCATTTTAAATTTATTTCTCGACGGCTTATAGGAAAGCCATCGATAGTGACGTCCCACCCCACTCAGTGTTTTCAATTTTTGTAAGACCACATGCGCCAATGGACTCCAATCTCGACGGCATGAGGTTGGCCGTCAAGAGTCGCTCACGCCGTAGCCGTTCTGTCAGTCGCAGGCTAGACATGACCATAGACTTGATTGTCGTGGGTAGGCCATCGAGTCTATAATTTGTACACGATGGTCAACTCCTGGGTGTTGAGAGTTGGGACTTTGTGTCGTTTCCTGTAATGCCCTGTGGCGCTCTGGACGTGTGTGGTATTCATTTGTGTCACTAGTAGCCTTATCAATGTTTTCGTCACGACCAACTCAAAGCATGATCAAATTATTAGCATATTATTGTGTTAGCATTGAGGTAGTCAAGACAATTATTACCAAATTTTGGCAAAGTATGGCTGTTACTTGGTTTGCTGGCAAATTTCATATGCTTTTTCAAATAAAAAAAAATTGAACTTTCCAAGTGACGAGGACATCCCCAACATGGACGTGACCGCTGCTCCTCCTTCCTCTCCTACCGTTCTATCTCCTACGATCGGCGTTCCTTCCACTACGTCGTCATCGTCGCACAGAGGCATAAATCTAGAAGCTCGTCCTTTCCAACCCACCTTAGTAGATCAGCACCTCAAGCACAAGCCCCGAGGACAGCCCACACCCAAGGACAGCCCAATTCGAAGAGCAACTCGTCGTCAAGCCCGGTTCGGCCTTCCAGGAGCAAGCCAACTTCAAACGGGTATAACTCGGGCATCCGGACTCCGTTTTCGGCGATCCACCACTCGACAAAAAGGTTAAGAGATAAGCTTTCCAATGGATCTGGTCCCACTGCCAGATTCGGCCTGGAGTGAAGGGAATTTGCAGAAGAGCATCACGGACTTAGTTTTTCGGTGCTACGCCACCGCTGTTTTGGGACCAAGGCCCATGTATCGTTAGGGTTTGGTGAGGATTCGTGTTCTGGCCGACTCCTGTCGTGCACCCCGATATTTCTACCGGCTTGAGTGACTGAATACTAGTCCCAGAAGATCATAACTAGTATTGCACTCAAGGACATTTGGAATATCATCGCAGGCATTGCATTTAACTAGAATTTAACAGTTTACATAGCATAAGTAGCATCCCAGTTGACATAGACAAATACGTAGTCTTGCATAGGATTCAGTTCAATCACACAAGAAAACACAGCAGAAGACTGAAAACGATGATATCCTGAGGTTGACCCGGATCGCGCGGCTAATCACCTTGACCCTCCTGGTCACAGCTGGCACCGTTGCTGAAATCTTGACCTGAACAAAAGATCTGTGGTCCATATAATGAGTACACGGCTACTCAGCAAGCGGTCCTTAATAAATGAATGCAAGGTCAAATGATGGGTATGGTTATTTTGCTAAAATGTCACCTATCTACTTGTTTATTTGTTCTTGATTCATTGAACACATGATAATACACAAGCATAGCCAAGGGACGGCTAACCAGCTCCAAGAGAGGCAATCCCTGTCTATACTACCATCAAGTTAATTAATTTAAAACACATAAGACTACCTTGTGTCAAACTCCTTTCCCCCGCCCATAACCACGGGCACGGCTACCATGATAGTTTTAACTCTGCAGAGTGTGTACACGTTCCTCACAAGCCCTGTCTCATCCCAAGGGAGAAACAGTACAAAACCGTTCCCTGTTTCCACCTGTCCCAATACTGTACCCTTTCTTTTGGTTTCGTGCCCCACACGGTACACTTCGACCAGGCCGACAGTCATGCGCACTCCTTCAACCGGACCTAATAGCGCACCGCATGAGGTTAGCCCCCATTTAAGCCATTCGGAACCGGTGATCGCGAATCACGTCCGTCCACTACGAGTACAGCGGAAACAAGCTTCCACAGTTAACGGTCAGGATCAGAAGGCACAAGTGGCTGTACGGTTCTGGTTCGGTATGGTAGTCACAAGTATACGATCCTTATATGATAGAGGAGACCTGCACGTCTCAACCACAGGCCCAAATTCCGCCTCTTCTGGGTCTCCTCAAATCAACACACACCACGTTAAATTTAGTTGATTAGGTTTATCCAAAAACAACTCCACGAAGTCGAACTTCACGGATAAAAGTTTATAATGAGTGAAACCTATCAACTACCAATCCCAGAAGCAAGGCTAAGCATCTACACAAAGATAGGCTAGTAAAAACAGTACCAAATGGCTAGCAATGGAAGGCTACGTCATATCAGTGAAGGACTAATACGAAACAGGAGCAAATTAACACATACGATGATAATTTAAGCATGCAAATTAAATAACCATAAATTAAATGAAATTTAGCAAATTAGGATTTCAACATGAATCTAGCTTGCCTTCGAAGAAGGTTGGCTCTGGTTCTCCTCTCTCGAACGGCTCCGAAACGTCTCCCGGACAGCAGGTGCACGTCGGTTCTACATGAAAAAGAATTAAAACAGAAATAATTAACAAACATATAGAAAATAGTATGAATAAAATATATAAAATTCTCGGGATTATTTGTGATTTTTAGGCTCTGGAATCACCCCAATCGGAGTTGGGGAACTCCCTAAACAAATCGGGGAAGTTTAGGGGAAAATAGAAAATCCCAAAAAAGAATAAACCGGGTTAACCGCGCAAAAACCTAGAAGAAACCCGAAAAACCCATTTGGGCTGCTGGCTGGCGGCGCGCGCGAGTGACCGCGGCGGCTTGGGTTGGCGAGCGCGCCCGGCAGCGGCGCGGGGATCGCATGTGATGGCGGCGGGTGGCTTGTCATCCTGGCGAGGACAAGCAAGCGCCAATGGGAGGTGGCGTGGCGCGTGGCGCGGCGGGCGGAGGCGCGGCGCGCGGCGTGGCGGCGCATGGTTGGCGGCAAAGGCGTGACGTACGCTGCTGGTGTGGTGGCGGCGGCGGCGGCGGCAAGCACGCTGCCGCGGGCAGCCGGCGTAAGAATCGCGCGCAGCAGCATGCTGGCAGCTGGGCGCGGAACGCACGCGGCAATGGGAGGGTGGGCGGCGGTGTGCGCGCACGCGCTGGTAAGCGAGGCGGGCGTGGCACGCGGTTGGGCCTGTGAGGTTTTCAGCGGCCGAGAGAGAGGCGAGGACGGCTCGCGGCGGCGATGGTGGCGGTAAAACTCCGGCAATCCTTCGGCATGGCAATTCTCCCTCGTTTCTTGGCCAAATTTGGCGACCCATATAGTCAAATTGATCAGCGCGACGAGCTCTACAACGTGTTGGCCATGGATTTGGAGTTTGGGCACTAGAATTCGAGAATTACCTCGATTT
The DNA here is from genome assembly GCA_036346145.1 of Olyra latifolia. Classification (NCBI taxonomy): domain Eukaryota; kingdom Viridiplantae; phylum Streptophyta; class Magnoliopsida; order Poales; family Poaceae; genus Olyra; species Olyra latifolia. Next base: position 43,516,099 of record CM070523.1, on the reverse strand, counting down.
GCTTCGGGTTGACACGAAAACCGAGGCGACGGCTAGGGTTTCGAGGGGTTGGGGTGTGGTGGCCGACCAGGGAACCCTAGGGGGGTTTATATATGGCTTGGGTCGACTTGAGTCAGTCCTAATATGGGTGGAGTTTGAATTGGGCTAGAATTAGGTCTTATTTGGTCAATTAGGAGTCCTAGTGGGTTTAGGACTAGGTGGAGGGGGTTTGGGCCTAATTAGGGCCTAATTAGGCTATCCAAGCTTGTTAGGACCCTTTTTTCTATTATTATTTTATGTTTTTGGTTTTTATTTTCTTTAGACTTCTAATATGTGACATTATAATTTTATTAGGATGTCACAACTCCCCTGGCTTGGGGGCCCCTCTCTTGGCCGCCACTCTATATATGGCTGCTGCCCTCATACGTTCTTCTTTAGGTTTTGTTGTGTTTGGATGTCCCTATGTGTGACTCTCCTCGAATTCGCGTGTGTCAGCTAGAGCATCCGGATCGAGAAATAGAACCTCACCCCTGATCGTGAGAATTGATTTGTGTTTCAGATTTGCTATCCATCTTATTCTTACTTATTCTCGATTGCTTGTAGAGATAAGGATCAATAGCGTCTTGATATGGTTGATTAACTCGAGTTGGTGGTTTTGCGATTGCCGGTTTCCCTCCTTGCTGGTTAGTAGCTGAATTCATGAATTCATCATCTCCCAAATCGACATTTCGTTCTCATCAGAAGAATCGGACCACCCGTGTGTGCATCACCAAGTTCAAATAAAAGAGTATCAGAATTTTTTTCTTAACAAAAAATTTGGCATATTTCTTTTACCGAAAATTTGTCATATTTCTTTACTGAAATTAATTTAGTATTAGAATAAACTACTAAATTTATATGTTTTCAAATCATCAAAACTATTTTGCCAAAAATTTCGCCGCTATTTTTCAGCAAATCATCGATTATTCCTTAGTAGTTTAGCAAAAGTCCAAATAACACACCACACCTGTCCGTGTGCCAGATTCTTATGCGGATAATAAATACTGATACACAGTGTTTCTCTGGCTGCCAATCAGCCAATCCATCGGCGAAGGAAATGAGGCCGCCTTTGCCAGAGAAGTGCAGGCTTCCATTGGCGAGCCAAAATTTCGGGTAAGCCAAACATCATCCAAATCACAAGACCATGACTTAATTTTTCTTTGAGTAAAATGACTTAATTTTTGTAGGGTGGTTTAAGGCCATGAATCAAATACACCTGGCCTCCTGTTGGCTTCAATCTTCATCTATCTTCACGAGCACACAAGGGAGGTGTTCTGCTGGCTTGGGCTGGTTGAAAGGGGAAGAGGCCCAAGTGGGGACAAGAGAGAAGGAAGGCGGGCCTAGGGAGAGGGGAAAATGTGGTCCGACTTAAGAGAGGAGGGCATTTGCCAGGCACGGGGTAGGGAAGCGAGGAGAGGGAGAGATGAGCTGGTTGGGGGGAGGAAGATGGGTTAGGCCCAAAGGGAATTTCTACTATTTTAATTTATTTATCAATTGTGGAAAATCTTAAAAAGAGAATAGGCTCAAATAAAATGTCAAATAAATTCTAAAAATTGCAATACAGTTCTAGAATATACTTTCAAGCATAAATAATAGAAAATAATATGCTTAGTAAATTTTGTTGTTGGATTTAGCCATAATATAGAATATTTGATCAAACTCAAATAAATCGACATGAGAACAAAATCGCTTCAAAATTATACCAAAAATAAAAATAAAACCTTCAGACCAAATAAACAAGCACATAAACTTACTTCAAAAAATTTTGCATTTTGTTTATTTAAAATGTGTTAAATTTTGCTTTAAAAGTTTCTATTAAGCTTTTAAAAGAAAACTAGAATTTGGGGGAAATTTCTGGAAAAAATTTCAAGGAGATGATTTTCACAGAAGGGTTTTTTTTTTCCAAAATAATAAATTTTGGGATGTTATAACTAGCTCCGAAGCTAACCAGTCCTTATTGGACGAAATAGGTTCATTCAAAGGCTCATGTGAGAACGCGCGGTTGAGAAGAATCTCTTGCCAGTTTTGCTGAATACACAATAATCATCCTTAAGATATTCCACGCTATGATGTCATGAGATTAAACCTTCTAACTGCATCCAATGAATCAAATCTGATGTGCCACAGAATGGGATGCCGAAGTCAAGATTCTAAAGGGACGTTGAGTAAATTAAGTTCAAAACAACAAAGAAACTCTGGATAGTCACAATTATATTAAATCATCAAAGCTCGTGAGAAAAAGATGACCACTCAATCAACAGATAACTCAAATGCTGAATATCTTCAGATACTGCAGAACAAAGCTCTTAAAATTTGAGCAACCTATCAAAATTCATCCCTGTTAAATGGCAAAACTGATATCATAATACGGCTTGTTTAGATGGTAGACACTACTAGAGAAGTGGGTATTACTACCGGCATATTACTGCCGGTTATCTGCGAACCGATAGTGATAGTTACATCACTATCGGTTTGAATCACGAACCGGTAGTAGTATCTGCGTGAGCCATGGGTTTGAGCCATGAACAGGTAGTGATGCCTCAGGCACTACTACTACCGGTTTAAGCCACGAACCGGTAGTAGTGCCTCGTTTTTGGAAAGTTTAAAAAGAATACATATTCTATCTATATCAGTACGCGATAGTGGTGGGTTGGCTAGAAGGGTGAGGCTAGAGTCACGAGATCTCGGGTTCGAGACCTACTTCTCCTAATATATTCCCAACATATTTTAAACATTTCTAATACTATCACTACCGGTTACATAAACCGGTAGTGATGCCCGGGAGTATTACTCCTGGTTGCCCTCTACTGGTTCTAAAACCGGTACAGATGCTGGTTTGGAACCGGTAATGATGAGGTAATCCGCAGTAGTGTAGGAATGATTTAGAGGCTGTTTGGTTGCCTGTATGTATAGAGATTTGTATTTACAAATGCAGAATCTTGTTTTTTCTTATCTTTGGTTGACTGCATCTAGTTTTGAGCCTGACTCTCTAGATGCAAGATTCTACATGCAGCCTGGCTCTGGAGATACGAAGAAAATGGGCGTATCTCTAGATGCAGCGCATGGCAGTCTCGTGATCTGCGCAAGGGACCACTGTCAGCTACAATAGCAAACCATGCATGACAGCCTCGTGTTTTGCGCAAGTTTCCTTTTCTTTTTTGTTTATATCTTTTAATTAGCATCTCTGATTACCGAACCGATTTCAAAAATGGGTTCCTGACAATTTTTCGAACAAAATTAGACCACACTTGCTATATAAATTTTAAAATATTTAAATTTCAAAATACATGCCTACTGAACACTCAACCAAACGCCGTTTTTGTATCTGTGCATCCCGTATCCTATCAGCCTAGCTGAGTTGAACGGGTCAGGCTTGTGAGAGAAGGCAACCAAACAGCCCCTTACAGTTTCTCTACATGTATTCATATTTACAAATATAGCTTTCACACCATTTGATTTTCTGTACTTAAGCTGATAAGAAGCTTTCTATGATACAACAAATGAAATCAGAAAGCTAGATAAATAACGCTATTTGGTAATGTTGAGTAGATTGAAATCTTTCTGCAATACAACGTATTAAAATGAGAACATGCCAAATAAATAGAATATATAGAATGTTTGGACCATTGGATTTAAGGATTCATGGTCGAGATGGATGACGCGACCACTGTCACCATACATAAACCACTAAACTCTTTTTAATAGTAGACTTGAAAGACCCTCAAGACACAAAACTGTAACATTTTGGGACACAAGCAATCAAACTTTTTAACTCGTGTAGAATCCACCTCACACATTTTCACTCGTATATGATATGCAATATCCACTTAAACTTAACACAGAATCAGTTCGTAAAGATTTAGTACAAATTGTCCACCAAAATGCACATATTATGTTAGGACCCGGTTTTACTAAACCGAACGCTCTGTATTAACAATATTAGTCCTAAGGATCAATGCTCATACCTACAATACAATAAAGATAAAATACCAATTCCAACGCTGCATTAGCTAATAGAAGTAATCAGAGTACAACAGCTCTACTTATTACAATACTTTATAATAACAATAAGTCTTCATTAATGCAATTAAGAAGCAAATAAAAGTAGTGTCCCATCATGGCCACGGGCACGCACTGAATGGAAAACAACTAGTAGTCCTCCTCCGGATAATCAACAACGTATTCCTGATGGCACTCCTGATCTGCTCGTGGAATAAGCAGTCCTAAATAAAAGCCGAAGATAGCACGTGAATGCTAGCAAGTCTTTTCTGGAAAAGGCCAGGCTAGGCTCATCCTAGGGAAGATAATGGTTTATTTGCATACAAATATTTGACTTAGAAGTATAAAAGCATTTAACAAAACATAAGTAAATAAATAGTAAACAGTTCTTATGATTAATATTAATAGTAACCTAAACATGATATAGTTCTCCATCTCAGTGTCTCATGTCTCAAATTCTTATTATCTCGTGTCATCATCTCAATATAGTTCTTATCTCGTTCTCATTCATTATAAATCATCTAGCAATGGCACACAGCCGGATCAACCTTACCAAGTCAAATTAATTAAGGTATAGCTACGATGTGCAAAACCAGCAAGATGCTCATAACTGGAAGCTTAGCCATTCAAATAGGCTTACACTCTGCAGAGGTTGTACGCTTTTCCTGCAAGATATGATACTCTCCCATCGGATAGCATCATAATAAAATCTATTAGAAATCTAACCCCGAACTTGTCACGGTCATACCTGATAGGTCACTACCACGGATTGAGCCTTCAATCCCGGTTCCAAACCAGCATCAATCTCGGTTTTGGAACCGGGATAGGCAATTCGGGACTGATGGCAGTCCCGGTTGCTCTCAACCCGGGATAGATGTTAGAAATATATTTAAAAATATAATGCACACATATGGCTTCTGCGGGACTCGAACCCGAGATCTCGTGACTCCCCACTCACCCTTCTAACCAACCCACCCACCCACGCATTCTGATATAACTAGGATATGCATTCCTTTTAAAGATTCCTTAGATGAGGCTTTAGTCCCGGTTCGTAACACAAACCGGGACTAAAGGTTTACTTCGATCGGTTGGTAATACCAACCGGATCGATGAGCTTCCATGCCGGTGGGCTGTACTAGCTTTGCATGGGAGAGCATCAATCGGTTGGTATTACCAACCGGGACTAATGTGAGCGACGAACCGGGATTGAAGCCTTGAAACTACGAACTGGGACTGATGCTACTATTAATACCGGTTCGTATCTTACCGGGACTGATAAGCCGGTATGGAAGGCTGTTTCTCTAGTAGTGGGTCACACAGGTACCCTGGAATTTTATTTGGGCAATACACCGGTGTTGATGCATCCCTCATGACCTCACTCACACTGCAAGTACATTCCGATATTAGTCTCCCTCTAGATTAGGCCACGTCCCATACCAGGCTTATGGTCGCACGATAATTTCTCGATTAGATCCATCATAATCATCGGTCTCATCCTCATCTACTAGACAGTTTCAGGGATCGAATGTTGAGATCTACAAAGAACTTGAGTTCAGGAGTTACTAGTATCATATAATTTGTATGTACAATTCGGAAATGTTAGGGATGTGTTACTACATATATAAAAGCACGGTGATGTCAATGATACAAATGTATGATATCGACATTTTTAAGAAAATTTTAGAAAATTGAAAACAATTTAAGTATCTTGAAAATTGCACAAATAATTTCAGCGCTTCTAAATGGAATTTGAAATTAAAGTCTCTTGACCGTGAAAAATTCAATTCTCTCTACGGCCACATCACTGCACTGTTGAGATAAATAACAAAGTTGCACGGACTGTGAAAAAATTACTATACCACATGCTTATCCATGACAATATTTAGTACCGTGGAGAAAGTTAAATGAGTGTGGTGTTCGATGTTTACTGTATGGACCTCTCGACGGCTACTCCTATTTTGGCTGTCGAGAGAAACTTGTCTATCAATGGTATGGTCATCAAAAGTAGTTTACTCCATGAACTCACTCTAAATATATGGTCGATAAATATGGTTGTCCCGATGGCTTTGTTTTGGCTGTCATGACAAATTTTTGGCCATCGTGACAAATTTCCGTGTCAAGCAATTATAAATAACAATTTTCATAACCTGCACAGTTTCACGGTACGCATAGTTTCCATATAGTAAATGTTGGCCGTCAAAATTTGAGTCTTTGAGAACCTCTTGATTTACCCTAGTCCCTGGATCAATATACTAGTGCACATCAATACATAGACGGATCATTTCATATATGTGAATGTCTTTAATTAAATAACAAGCTAGTAGTAAGCCCGAAGGCTATTAAGTTTACAAATCGGCCGACTAGCCAAATAGTCTTACAATCCTTAATCATAAATATCAGAGTGCCAAAGAGGTCATATTAGTGACAAGAACCAAAAGAAAACATCCAACGGCTTTGTAACTACGCAAACGACTAGAGCGACGTCCTAAACCTCCGCCTGGCCCGCGTACTCAGGGTCACCGTCTTCTTGGCACTCATAGGGATCTTGCTCTTCTCATCTAAAAGAGTGAGTGTGTGTAAGGATAAATATGCAATCAAACCGCACTTGCAGGTTAACACCCACCTAATGCATGCTTAATGCTAGAGGCTCCAAGAAAAGACTTAAAGGTTATTTTGTTTGCACCAAAGTTATGTATTGAATGCTTTATAAATCAGCCTACACTTTAGTACAAAATTTTAATGTTGGAGATCTGAGTAGTTATTCCAAATATTTCTAATTTTAGCCAACTCATCTCTAAGTCACCCATGACCATTCCCAAATCAACCATACCGACTCTATCCTTCCCCAAACGCAACCTACAATCCTTCGACTAATCATCAAGTTCGAGTTCCTCCAAACTCCCACCATCAGTTCCGGGATTTGGCCTTCCCATTATGGGCACAACTCCGTAAAGCGCCCGGGTTGGTCTAGCTGGGTTGTCGTTCCACACTAGGTTGCTGGCTCCTGGTGGTAAGTGACCTAGATCACCCTCTGTGACGACATGATCCTGTCTTTGCCTTGGACTGGGGTTTGCCATGACGCTCTCCAGCAAGCCAGTGGGCCCCACGCCCACACTACTGTGCGATGGTCACACGTTGTGTAGAAACCATTTTCTCCGGATAGCAGCGTCCTTCCACTATGCGGGACACTCCACGCTCTGCCTAAGACAGCCTTTTCAGACTTCCTAGCACTATTCATAGTTATCACGAGCCTCTTCTCGATTCAGCTTCAGAGGCTCCACGCCTCAACTGGAATGCTCACAATCCTATATCAAAATCTCATCCCATTCCGGGCCTCTGCCTACAACTCTAGATATGAATCAACATCACTCAGTCCTCCACGGACCAATACCACCTTACCACCTGAACCCGAAGCCAACACATCCATGACAAGATGACCACTAATACCCAACAATTCACACACACTTTGGCATGCCAGACCCAATGTTCCATTGTTTCCAAGTTTAAGTAATAGCATGTCCATTGAATATCGGTTCACCGTTTCAATGTATTCTAAACCTGAAATTATTAATGATAGACCTGAGCATGTCTAAGCAAGTTTTAACCCAGACTTAGGAGTCCAAAAATCATGTATTTGTTTGATCTAGTTTAAATCAAGGATGTGATCATCAAGGCAATCAGTTTAGGGTAACGAGTACATCAAGTAGTGGCATGATATCATCATAATTAATAAGTAAGTATAACATAATTTAAGAGCATGCAATTTTGTTAATGAAACAAAGTAATTTTCTTAAATTGGGTTGAGATATGCTCTCTGATATTAACTCGCTTTGCTCTGGTGGGTAGTGGTCTTCCTAGGGCTCCGCGAAGTGTCCTTCCAAATCCTCGGCATCTAATGACGGAATAATTCGACAATAAATAACCAAATGCAGCGAGAGAATGATGCATGAGATGCAACACACTTTGTCTAGCGATCGACGAATTGTGGTAGAATCTCTCCACTATATCTTTCCTACATATCAAGGAAGTTCCCTGAGCCTTCTAACGATCATATTACTACCGGTGGTTATTGGCGGCGTGAGTGATAACAAAGTGATATATGAGAATGATGATGACGCGCTAATAAAACCCTGACTAGGATACCCATAATTACAAGATAGGTTTAAATCTGAAGAATACTTTTGTGTGAAGTATTTCCAAGAAATATTACATTTGAAAATGAATTACAACTTTGAATTATTAATAAAAAGGCCATTATGCTTTCAGTAATTATTTGACAATACTTTATTAAGGGTTAAAACGGTATATATATTTTTATAAATTCACTTCTGAGTTGGGAAAGTTTTTGTAAAAATTTGGGGATTTATTGAGTTCACACAATACTTAAAATAAATCAGGTTAAGCCACAACATTATTAATCATTAGGGAAAATGGTTTAAATGCTTTTACAAATTGTTCCAGAGAATAGGGTTGATGTTAAAATTGTACAAGTAATTTTCCTAAATTCCAAACTAAGTGTATGCTTCTCTGAAATTTTGTCATGATTCTAGGTACTCATTAACTAGTTTATTTAAATGGAAAGACTATTTATAATATTATTCAAAATGGGTATAATAAGGCTTCTGGATTAATACAAAGGGCTTAGGTGGGTTACTATTTGAAATGATAATTTTATTAGATCCAGCCTGCAATCTAGTATTTATCATAATTTTTCCAGACTTTTTGGAATTGTTTAACTATTTTAGAAAAATCATTTACATCTGGAATTGATTAAATTGACAAGGATTTGAATATCTGAATAATCGTAATGGGCCAAAGCCCGTCACTATGCTGCCTATCATTTCACGGAGCGGCCCATGACGGCCCATCCATCCTCAGGGCCAAGGCGCCTTCAGAAAGGTGCAACCCTTCGAGGAAAGCGTATTCTCCTGCAGTGTGCTTCTACTAATACTGACAAGTGGGATCACGGTCCCACCTGTTAGCGACAGAGAGCGCTTAAGCACGCAAGATTTAAAAATTAATCACTGCTAATGTGTGTCCCACCTGTCAGCGGCCCAACGGGTGGCCGACGTCAGGGGTGACATCAGTCAGGCGGCGAGCCGAGAGGTTTTTTAGCCGATCTCCGATGGAAATCCAGCAGCTGATCGCTAGCACCATGGTTCACTATACTAGTGGTTCATGATCAGGATGGGTTCGTCTCCGAGAGACCTAGGATGTCATAACTAGACTTTACCAGCGGCGAGCCTGAATGGCGGCGCCATGGGTGCACGCGGAGAAATGCCTCGAGAACATGTTTCTCCGGTGAGGAAGAGGGGCGGCGGCCAATTCGCTGGCACGGGGAGTAACTATGAGCTACCAGTGAGGTACCTGAAGCGACGGTGCGCTCGGGGAAGCACAGGAATGAGCAAGCACCGTGGAGGTTGGTGACGGCCGAACAGGGGTGTCGTCGTGGGAGGCTCCAGTGTGAAGCTTGCAAAATCAACAGTGCAGGGAGATTAGAGCCTACCCAAGTACACTTGAGACGCGCGGGATTGAGCATGCACTCACCGGAGAAGGAGAAATCGATAAGATGGTAGTGGAGGCCGGCAACAGGGAAGAAAGAGCTCCTACGGCCTAGGAGCGGTTCGAGGTCAATTGCGCATGGCTTGAGCTGGTCAAGGGGATGAGGAAGCGAAGGAAGAAGGTGGCAGGGCATAGTGCTCTTTGAGGCAGCCTAGCAGTGATGTGGTGAGTGCGGGGAATGGCAGAGAAGGTGAAAGGGGGGTTATAGGGCTGGTGGTTAGGAGGTGGGTCGGTCCACCACGCAGAGGGGGAGCGGGAGAGGAGATGCAAAGCAAGGCTGGGTCAAGCACAAACTGCCCAGGCGCGGGACGCGAGGACGGCAATGGCAGCGGCCAGGACAACGGCGGCTGCAGGACAGGGTATTGTCCAAACGAGACATGTCGGGCAGCCTAGCACAGCGCAGTCGGCTAGGTGGCGCGTGCGCAGGCCATGCGTGGCGTGTGGCGCACGCAACCTGCACGGTCGGCGGCCACAGTAGAAGGGACGGTGCACGGGAAGGCGAGGCCGGCATAAGGATGGCGTGACGCTCGGGCTAGTGCAGCCGGTCAAACCGATGAGGCGCGGCGTGGTAGGCGTGCACTGGACGAGCCCTAGGTGGCCAGAGAAAGAGAAGGGAGGACAAGAGAGAGAAGATGGGCCGGCCCGGGCCCAATAGGGTGGGTGGACTGGGCCAAGGCCAAATAGGATTCCACAAATTGAATTTTGGTTCAAATAGGTTCGGTTGATTCTCAAATTCAAATTTTGAATTTTAGAATGAAATTAAAGTTTGAATTTAATTGATTACATGAAGGTTAAATTTTGGGCTAGGCATTAACATGACCCCTAATTGGGCTATAAGTCTAGGTTAAGGTGATTTTAGGTTAATTTAGAGGTGAATTTCCAAACTTAACTTTTATTTATGTTTAAACATGCTCTTAATGCTTAAATTTTGAATTTTAAATTTGATATTAGAAAACCAGCTTTGTTATTAGCATAAGATTATAGAGAATTTTCATTTTGGTGAATTTTACTTATGGCATGAATCCCAATGCCAATATACCCATATGTGTAACAATATATATATATATATATAGGATGGCTGGTGTACTCTCGAGAGTAACGACGGGTTTACAAAATTGAAGATTTTTAACGACCGATCCGAACCGTTGATCTTATTCATCTCATTGAAATGTAGCTATTGACAAAGTTTCATATTTTTTTAAATTTGTTTACTATTTATTTCGTATTTTTCTAAAATCAGTTTTTTTTACGCTCCACGACTAATTAGAAGGATGAATTTTAAAAATACGAAACAAATAGTAAAAAATTCAAAAAATACGAAACTTGGTCGGTAGCAACATTTGAATGAGATGAACAAGATCAACTATTCGGATCGGTCGTTAAAAATCTTGAATTTCGTAAACCTATCGAGAGTAGCCATCCTCTATATAATATATATATATAAGATGTATTTTTTTCTTGATTTGAGATCCTAAAATGATTTTTAAATCATACCCATTCCTTGCAAATAATACAATTTCCAGGTAACAAAAATGGGGCTATTACATCAAATGTTTGTTTTCACGATATATCTTTCTCTTTCTTCTTACCCTGTGTCTCACTTAATTTGTATATGGTTTTTTTTTACGAGCAAGTTATCCGGCCTAATGGTTTTTTTATTTTGCATTTCTACGTGCATTGGTTTGCTATATGATGTCTCATGCAAGACATCCTTAGCTCCTCTCTATTTATTAAATTGTTTATCACCTTATAAAAAATACTATGCGACGCCGTATTCAATATACAATAGCTTTCACCATGCAGGGCCCTTCGGACATGCCCTTACCCGTCCATATGGCATGCATGGCATGGACCTAGCGCTGGGCCACTGGACAATTTCGAAATCAGGCCAAGCGTCTTAATGCATATAAAAAAAAATTCATTATTGGCCAGGGAATGCACCGAATGCAAGGGATGGACGGGTGCAAGCACACTGATACACAGGAACTACAAAAGCGCGGGCCCCATGCATGTTTTGCTACTGCAGGGCATGGATCAGCGTCTGTTGCCGCTTCGCGAAGCTAGCACGCGACTGATCCATAGCGCGTCGCTGTTACGGAGAGAGATCGGGCGAGATGAGACTTGATCTATGGAGCGCGACGCACAACCAGAAACAACCCAGAAATCTAATGCAGTGCCGGATATACATGCATGCATGATGTACCCTCGATCGTCGCTTGTTGATTTTTCTCCTGGGAACTATATATCCTGGTGTGATGCATGTTGAGGATGGCAGCCACCCAATCGGACATGACGGAAGTTTCCTTCGTGTCATTGCATCTTTATTTGTAGAACTGTCATGGCAGCTAGAAGGGGTTAAATATACGCCAAATGGATCTTGACGCTTTCTTTAATAACACATCCCAAAATCAAAACCAAAGGATGAAACTTGTCTCAAATAGCTATAAGAGCTATCAAGAACCAACGCTAATCAAGAAATGTAGCAGAAGATAAATTCTAACCGCAGAACGGCAGCTCGATAAAACGGTCATAGCTCTCAAACCGTAGCTTATATAGTCATGCCATTTTTATCGGAGCTAGATATAGAAATTTGAAAACTGACAAATCAAGAATCACCTTCATATTATCATGGAGCAAAAAGATACCAAAATCATAAGATTTGCTTCTCAAAGACTTCTCAGTGCTTTCACAGATCTCAAAGCGTGGCTCTAGACCTATGCAAATTTTACCCAAGAAAGATCTAGAAGTCATGGAGCTAACCAATAAGAATCACCTCCATCCAATATCTGAGAAAAAAGAAACAAGAATCATAAACTCTACTACACAAGAATGTCGGACTGCAAATAGAGGCTTGGTAAAGCTTATATAGATCTTAATCCGTGGTTCAAGGCCTTACGAAAGTTTTATCATAAGTAGATCCGGAAGTTAGAAATCCAACCTAACAAGAATCACCTCAAAATCATGTCCGATGATATGTCCACAAATATAACAAGAAATGCTATGCAGAAAGCCCAAATTTGTCAAAATAAGCAAAAAGAACAAAACTTGATCTCGGTGTTCTTGGTGAGTTAAAAGATGAGATAGATGATATGGAAAATCATAATATCAGAGCAAGTTTTCAACATATAGAAGGAGAAGAGACAAATAAACTAGTTGCATAAGAAATAAAGAAACAAACAAGATCAAACACAGAATACAAGAATACAAGAATATCAGAGCAAGTACTTTTTGTGGAATCTTTTTTTATTATTTGGTTAGTTTTCTATAGCCACACAGAACATAAGAGTTGCTTAGCTTCTAAACTAACCTATCAAGAGATAGGATTCACTCACTCTACTACCAACAAACAGCCCACACATGGGTTTTATATGGGTCACACAAGGTCTATATGGGGTTTATACAAAGACCAAATAACCTGATGCAACGGGCCTTTGTTTGTTGACTTCACCGCTCATTTTCCTCGCCTCCGGGGCTTTAACCCGAACTGAAAATTTTGAGCTATCTCAAGTCCGTCTTCATGACATCCACGTGACCTCGGTTTGAGTCCAATCATCACGCCAACATTCTTGACCCTTCTGAACCTCGGTTCTTTCAACCTAATCCTGGTACTCGCTGATGACCGCAGCTGCCTCCAAACTTTCGCTCAAATGGACCAACACAATCCCCGCTAATATTCTCACTTAACTCCCTGCAAGTTAGCATATTAATATTCGTAATCATGCAATGAACTTAGTTGACCCGAGATTAACACTAATCACAGTATGTCAAAATTGCAGCTCAAGTGCATGCAGCTTGCGAAAATTATATCAATTAATCTATGCATCAAATGACTTTTTATACAAAACAAAAACCTTTCTCTTGAACTTCTCTACAAAATCTATGAAAACCTAAAAATCATTCGAGTAAAGAAGCACAACGAAACAATCTAAACCGTAAAAACTGTATGCTAAAATATTAATTCACCAAGCTCAAAGTAAGTCTCAACACAAACTCTTCAATCAAAACAAATTAAGTCATATATACTCATCACTAGACCTGAACATGGGCAACCTAGCCCAGACCCGGCCCGATTTTTCAGGGCTGGGCTTGAGCGCCGGGCCAGGCTTGGGCCCTATTTGGTAGCCCAAAGTAAGGTTGGGGCCGGGCGGTTTTACATGGTAGCTAGACGTCTTTTTCCAAGGAAACGAACTTGGCTTGCTATTCCGATTCAGCCCTACGACAAACTGAGAACACAGGAGCATTTGGCAGAGTTTGCATGGTCCCTATCGATTGCAGTAGAAACTACTTTCCCGTTCTTCACCTGAGAGAACCCGTACGTACCGGCGTGCTATGGTCTGAGGCTCTGAGCTGACGCGTGTACAGTAATTTGCAGATGGAAACAGTAACTAATTAATTAGAGCATACTCATCCTTGACTCTTCATCGCTGACAGATTCATCTAGAACCGTCAGCAATATGACCCGCCCCACTTCGTCTCGACCAGGAACCCGAAAAAACCGGCAGCGATACCGAACCGCCAATGTTAGTGAAAGTATCACTAGCGATTCTATAGAACCGCTAGTGATAGATTCACTGTCACTGGCGGTTTTATAAGAAAACCGCTAATAAAAAGTATCACTGACGGTTCTCTAAAAGAATCGCTAGTGATAGTGAAAATATCATTGACGAAAATAATTTTTAGAATTTATAAATCTTCTGTATTTTATAACTTTTTCATATGAACTCGGATGAAAATAAACTTTATATGTAAATTATAGTTCCTGACGAGATCTAAAACTTTGTAATTGATATGTTTTCCATTTAAAGCAATATAGATGCTTAAATAATCATTACAATTTCAAAAAATTTATAACTTAATAAAATGAAGTCGGATAGAAACAATGTTTACATGAAAACTGTGGCCTTTGACAAGATATACAACTTTGTAGTTGAAAACTTTCTATTTAACATCATTTGTATCGTCAAAAGTTATTAAAAAATTTCTAAAATAAGGCTTAAATGATATGCATATCCTATATATGTCTAAAAGTGCTAGTGGGTGAGATGGTTAGGAGGATTGAGTTATAGGTAAGAGGTTCTGAGTTTGAATCCTAACTATGCGTAGTTTAAATTTTATATGAAAAAAGTACTAAGGCTATATACGCGGTGGTAGATAGTGTATGGGTGCTATTCGGATCAAAATAATATTTTTTAGTTAAATTTTACTATCGAAAATCGTGTTTTCAAACACCCTCATCTATGGCGGTTTCACTCAAAGAACCGCACTATGATAAGTGTTACGAACCGCCAATGATATAGTTTTCTGTACCAGTGTCAGCAGAGTCTCTATATCAGTCTATAAATTTAGAGATTCTTTCTCCGAGTCTCTATATTTAGAAATTCTCTCTCTTGTCTCTATATCTTTTCGAGGATAGAGACTCTGCTGGAGATGATGAAAATATAGGGAATGAATAGTGGTTTGAAAAAGGAGATATATAGATCCAAATTTAGAGACGTTGTTAAAGATGTTCTTACTACGGACAGGGAACCAGCTGAGTCAATTTTCATTATTGATGATTGCTCTAAAAGTAGCTAGTCAATGTGCTTACGTAGATCCCGCCGCGGCCAGCCGGTATGCCCATCGACAGCCAGCCAAGCCTGCAAGCTAGTTGCGATAGGAGACAGGAACTACACTGTCATGCAAGTTGCAATAGGATCGACGTGCAGTAATTAATCGTCATCCTGCCAGAGCCTGCACTGCACAGCTATATATGCTATCACAATCACGATGCAGGATGTTTAGCTGATCGATTGGTGAGTAATTAATGGAGATCTCACTTCTCTCGGCGTGTACTGCATCTGGGCTAATATTAATTAACTTGGTTGACGGCGCGAACGATCGAGCCAAGCCAAACTTTCGTCATAACCAGATTGATCGACCTTGTTGCATCGCCGGCTCTCCCGCTAGGTTCGTCAATGTCGTCTTCGCAGCAGTTGGCTTCGCTTACTAGCCAAACTGCCCGCAGCAGACAAATTAATCCAATTATTTACCTAGATTCCATTTAATCCATCTACTGAAAATGACAATTACATCCCTAAAAGAAGTATACTACCATTGTAGTATGAAAAAACTTGAATCTTATATGGGCCTTTAGGACGAGTAGATTGAACGGCTCATATTTGATAACGTGTACCGTGCAAGTTCCCGATATATATTGGCAAAAGGACAAGTGGGGAGAAGCCACGTTTTGCCAATATCAAATTTTTGTTGAGTGATTTCTTACCCTCAGATTGCCCACATACGGGTGCCATCAGATTTCTTTCGTGTTACCAGATTTTTATATATAGCCATTACCACATTTTGGTAGAAATTAAAAGCATTCAACACCCAATTTTCATTGGTGTTGCAAAAATTTGGTTATGGTAATTTCCGTTGCCGTTATTTGGTTTGCTTTGCAAATAAAACAAAAGCAAACTGGCCCAAATTATATATATATATATATATATATATATATATATATATATATATATATGCTGAGTGGAGGCGCCAGGATAATTTGCCTTGCATGCGCTTGGAGCCGTCGACTAGTGATCAAGATTAGTCAAATTATAATCCGTATAAGACCTTAAAAATGTTATCAACTTTTATATATAGTATAGTTGGCAATAGTAGGCTTATCGACGTAATTATGTATGGAAAAAGTCTAGTTTAATCTCTAAAGAATAGCATTTCATCTAACTACACTGACCTATGTAACCATGTATTATTATGCCTCCTCAAATATGTCACATCGTCTAAACAACGTGCCCCCCGCGCACCCATGACGTGGCTATCGAAAAGTATAATAATTCAGGTACCTTCATGGCTAAAGTAATAAAAAATATTTGAAGTAGCAAAATCCACTAACTATAGAATCAATTTTAATTATTCTTTTGAATTGAAATATCTTTGTTAGGACTAACTTGTCATAGAAAAAGAAAGAGACGCCTAGATCATCTTTCTCCTCTATATCTGATTGAAACTTTGAGAGAACGAACGTACAGGTGTGTAATGCTAGGTAGGAGATTGGTTGAGGAGTAACCGGCCAGGCCCTGGGAATTAATGGGAAAAATGCTTGCGATGATGCAAAGCCAATGATGGTGGTAGTTTTGGGGGTGTACGTAGTAGCAGAGTGGAGATTGTGGCGGTAGTTTGGTTTTCGTGGAGGTGGTGCTACTAATTAAGGTTGGAAGGAATATCTACCCTTGTCAAAGTGTAAAACGATGTGAGCCACCGTGGACAATGAACAGTTGACGATAGAAAACTACTACTCCCTCCGGTTTCATATTTTCTGTCACTGGAGCGTTCTACAGCCTAGCTGAAAATTCCAGTCGCTGGACCATTCTACAGTCAGTTTTGGACGAGATTAGCGCTGTTGCAGTTAATGGCACCAGATTTCCAAAGTATACGTAATGCTTCGGGACGCTTGAGCTCTGCATGCACACGTGCGCTGGAGCTAGCTGCATGCACGTGTGCGCTCGGCCCCGCATGTCATTCACCCTTTAGGTGCTAGTTCCAGTGAGTAAAGACATTGCATGGCTGGGCTTCTTCTACCTCCGAACCGGGCAGACGTAGCAAGCTGCAACCATGGCTGCTCCAGAGGAGCTCCGGTGCCAGTGATGGTGACCTCTATTTAGTGAACCGACCGCAAAAATAGATTCCTCTCGTCCTAGCGCCTCCACGGGTATCTGTGGTTACGGTTTCGACGATCATAGACTCCGCCGCTGACACGTGTATTTATACTGTATAGTATACGGTTTCTTCGATTGAGAGATTTCTGTCAAGCAACAAATGTACTAGTGCAAGCGCAGCAACGAGCACACGACTCCTCATGGCCGCAGCGAATGCATGGCTCATTCATGCCTCCGAGTGGCAGAAAAAAAACTGCGACTATGAGTACTAGGGATCGAACTTAGGTATCCTACCTTTGAGAATTGGGATCACACCAGATGTAGCACTCCGAGCTATTTAATATGGGCATAATATGAACTTAGCACTTTAATTAATCACTCTTTGTTATGTGAGATTATGTCTAAAACGATAGGAAATATGAAACCGGAGGGAGTATTGGTGGCGAAAAGGCACTGAATTTGCGGCTGTTGTGAGCATTCACTTAATGACATGTGGGCCCATTTTATAATTAATTGTTTAGTTTCACCACGGTGGCAAAGACCTCCTTATATGGTTTTACATATTTCAGTCGACACAATACTTTTGGTTTGCAGAGCAGTGATAACTAAATAAACTACTATAGTTTAACGGCTAAAGTAGATTTTTTTTCCAATTATCTGTGTGTTGTGTTGTAAATAGATAGGAGTATATATTTTCATCATCAGTTGAATAAATGATCTCCTCTAGATCCTCCAATTAATTGCCATCACTACTACAGGAATGACCTTTCATACCGCACATCGAGACGGTTATATATGAACAGGGACTATCGATTACATCATCCGGTTCAACGGTCTCTTGGTCGAGGGAACATCGATGCGGGCTGAAGACACCACCCGGTACTAATGTTCTGACATCCATGCCGGTTGGTGTAGCCAACCGGTACTAAGAGGGCTAGCTGGCCCGGGGTCTGCTTAGTACCGCTTGCTTACACCAACCTGTACTGATGCTCTAAACATCAGTACATATTGGTGTAACCAATCGGTACTAAGTTCCCGGAGTCTGCTTAGTACCGGTTGGTTACACAAACCTGTACTGATACTCTAGCATCAGTACAGGTTGGTGCAACCAACCGGTATTAATTTGAAGCCCCCTACACGGCTAGTGACTAGCCCCACACTTCTTCTTCTTCCTAGCTCTCACTTCGGCTTCAGTTCATCCCTGGTTTTCTTCAGTTCCTAAACTTTTGCCGTTCCTTGGTTTTTCTTCGGTTCATTATAACTTGTTTTATTAATTTCGCATTGGATTTTGCAGTTTTGCATTGGAATTTGCTTTGTGTTTAATCACATTTGATTGCATTGGAATTTGCCGTGTGTTTAATGGATCCGACCTTCTATCTTCCCCTCCCCTATATTTTCCCCCTCCATCAACATGGAGAACAGTATCGCACCATTTCGATCCCGTTCTCTCCTCTGCCACCACCACCAGCCGCACCGCATTCCTCCGCCATGGTTCGCGCCTCAAGACACAGAGAGGCGACTTGCAATCCCATCCTCCATTGCAACATCCGCGCCAACTGCGCCCATCCACCTCCACCGCCCGTGCCGCCCACCCACATCCTCGCCGCAACCGCCCGTGCCGCCCACCCACATCGCCGCCGCAACCTCGCGCGCTGCCCGCTCACCTCCGCCGCAACCTCGTGGCGCCCGTCTCAACTGGAGGAGGCATGGAGGACTTGACGCCGGCGCCCGTCTCTTGGCCGCCACCATATCAACCTCGCGGTGGGGGAGGCGGGCTCGCTGCTTTGCCGCCATTGTTGCCACCGCCAAGCTTCGGATCGGATGCACATGGAGGTGGGGATCCCACGCCGCGTCGCCGCCTCCTCCTCCCCTGCGCCTCGTCCTCTGTCAAGCGATGACGAAATCGATCGGGAAGCGATGGCGGAGGAGGATGACTAGAATATAGTTGATGTTTAGTTTAATTATGTATATAGTTTAGTTATTATGTATGTATGTAGTTTAATTATGTAGTATGTGATAAACTATTTTGTGATCGAATCAATGAGATCAGTGTTTAATTATGTATGTATGTAATGAACTATTTTGTGATGGAATCAATGAGATCAGTGTTTAATTATGTACGTATGTGATGAACTATTTTGTGATAGAATTAATAGGATCTGTGCAATGAAATGAGTTATGGTGAAATGGTGATCTGTGTAATGAATTGTTGATATGTGCAAAAATGTTCATCGACAAATGAGTACAAGTATGAATCTGTGAAATGGGATTTGTGCAATGAAATGAGTTATGGTGAAATGGTGATATGTGCAATGAATTGTTGATATGTGTAAAAATGTTCATCAACAAATGAGTACAAGTATGAATATGTGAAATGGTGATCTGTGCAAATGCCAATTTGCATTGAAATGGACATTGAAGAAACTAGCGGTATTGATTCATGCTTATCGATACGGTTGGTTAGACCAACGAAACTCGGCTGCTTAATACCGGTTAGTTACAAGAACCGAGACCGATGTTAGAGCATCAGTACAGGCCTTCCATAACATGGACCGGCTGAAGAAACCAACCGGTACTAATTCTCTAACATCAGTACCGGTTGGTTACACCAACCGGAACTCGGCCTGCTTAATACCGGTTGGTTACAAGAACGGGACCGATATTCTGACATCGATCTGAGCTTGTATCTTAAACCGGTACTAAGCAGCCTTATTTGAACAGTCCTCTTCCCCGCCTCCTCCCCACACACTGCCAGATCAAGAACATCACCGGCCAAGAGCTTCAAAAAAGGGGGACGGGTGCTGCCAAAATTTTGGTCATCTTACTCTCAGCCAAGTTAACCAAGATTAGTAACATCGTTCCTCACTACATTTGGTATAAAATGGAGCTTCTTCTTTGCTTGAAATGTGAAGAAAATTTGATCTTTTGTCATGATCGATCAAAACGGTCTGTGCAAATACGGCCAAAGCGCCAAAAAGGGGAGGTGCTGCCAAAATTTGGTCATTTACTCCACCAAGTTAACCAAGGTTAGTAACATAGTTCCTCACTACATTTGGTGTAAAATGCAGCTTCTTCTTTGCTTGAAATGTGAAGAAAATTTGATCTTTTGTCATGATCGATCAAGAACGGTCTGGCCGACAGAGCACCAAAAAAGGAGAGTCTTTGCCAAAATTTGGTCATTTTTTACTCCCAGCCAAGTTAACCAAGTTTAGTAACATAGTTCCTCACTACATTTGGTGTAAAATGGAGCTTCTTCTTTGCATGAAATGTGAAGAAAATTTGAGCTTTTCTCATGATTGATGAAAGATTATGAATGTAGAGAGCTAGCTCGATCTTTTCATGTAGGTTGCAATAACTTGTTGTGTAACTTTGGAATTTGCTTGGATTTGATGTAGCTCGCGTTGAGTGTGTGGATCTAGCTCAAATTTAGGTTTTGGTTCCATCGATCGATGAAGAATTTTGAATCTAGACTTTGATCTACCAAGTGTTTGTTGTTAGGTGTGGATCTAGCTCAAATTTAGGTTTTGGTTCCATCGATCGATGAAGAATTTTGAATCTAGACTTTGATCTACCAAGTGTTTGTTGTTAGGTGTGGATCTAGCTCAAATTTAGGTTTTGGTTCCATCGATCGATGAAGAATTTTAAATCTAGACTTTGATCTACCAAGTGTTTGTTGTTAGGTGTGGATCTAGCTCAAATTTAGGTTTTGGTTCCATCGATCGATGAAGAATTTTGAATCTAGACTTTGATCTACCAAGTGTTTGTTGTTAGGTGTGGATCTAGCTCAAATTTAGGTTTTGGTTCCATCGATCGATGCAGAATTTTCAAATAAATTTAATATTGGTTTAATTTGAAATTTGCGAAATGTTAAAAAATTCATTATTGGAAAATGAGCTAATAGCGCCTTGATGTAACATATTGTAGATGGACCGCGATGGATGTACATGGACCGACGCACCGGAGTTCTTGCAAGGTTTGCAAGCTTTTCTTCGTCTTGCGATGCATACAAGTCGAGCTACATATGTTGTCCATGCATAGACTGCAAGAATGAGAAGGAGTGGCCAAAATCCAGCCACCTTCACTTCCATTTGCTCTCAAGAGCTTTCATGCCAAACTATACCTGTTTGACCATGGATGGTGACGAAGAGACTATACGAGAAGATGTTGAAGAAGAAGAAGATCAGGGGGACAACAATATCCCGATCTTTGGCCAACACGGTTCTTTCGAAGATACATTGGGGAGTTTGGCGATGATGACCTAGAACAGATCTTTGCTTGATGGAGAGGAGAATACAGATGAAAGACATTACGAAAAGTTTCAAAGCACCTATGGGAGGACCACAGAACACTTTTGTACCCAAAGCGCCGAGGCCACAAAAATTGCATACCATGCTAGAACTCATGCGATGGAAGGCGACCAATGGATTGTCCGATAAGGGATTGACGAGTTGTTATGCCTCATAAAGAAGTTGCTTCGAGAGGGTAACACGTTGCACGAAACTACGTCTGACGCCAAGCAAGTTATGCGCCCTTTGGGATTGAAGGTACAAAAGATACATGCATGCGGAACGATTGTATCTGTATCGCAATGAGTACGAGGATTTGGAAGCTTATCCGGTGTGCGAACTTCGAGGTATAAAACTAGGCGTGATGACCGAGGCGGAAGAGGGCGGCGTCGAAGAAGAGACCCCGTTAAGGTGGTGCGGTATTTCCTATAATCCCGGTTGAAGCGTTTATTTGCGAGCAAAGCGCATGCCGGATGATCTTGGCACAAAGAAGATCGTAAGGACGACGGAAGGCTAAGGCACCCGTGATGGCTCCGGTGGAGGAAAGTCGATAGAAAATACCGGACTTTCTTTGAGGATGCAAGAAACATAAGGTTTGGGTTGAGTATGGATGGGATGAACCCGTTCGGCGAGATGAGCGGCGATCCTGACACTTGGCCCGTGACTCTATATATCTACAACCTTCCTCCTTGGCGTGTATGAAGCGAAAGTACATTATAATGCCGTTTTATCCAAGGGCGAAGCAACACGAAACGACATCGGCGTGTACCTCAAACCGTTGGTGGAAGATTTGCTACTTATTTGTGGACCGATGGTGTGCGTGTATGGAATGAGTACAAAAGAGCACTTCACTAGCGTGCATTGCTATTAAGTAACCATCAATGGTGGCTGCAATTGGTAACCTATCGGTCCGTATAGATGCCTTGGACAAAAATGGAAAGATGGACACCTACTATGGTTACATAGAAGATATCACGGGAGCTCAGTATGGACCTTTAAAATCCCTCGTTTTGGTGCCAATGGGTCAAATTGATGTAGTTGAGATCGGCAATGCGGTATGACAAAGTATGTTAGCAAATAAGTCGAATCGTGTTATATAAACCCGTGTATGAATTATGATTTTTATTAAGCAAGGAAGCAACAATTGAATTTATATAACAAGGTGAAAATCTGTATTAATAAGTATGATTTGTTGGAAAATAATAATGTAAAGAATATATGAATTTTTAATTTATTTTATTTTTTGAAAATCATTTTAGTGTGGAATAAGTATGAGTTATTATTTTTAGTAAGCAATGAATCAATAATTGAATTTATATAAAAGGTGAAAATTTATAATAAAATTTGAAAAATTAAAGAGATTTCAAGGCTCCCAGCAGTTTTCTATAATTTTTTAGAAATTATTGGCAAATTAGTACCAATGACATGTGGGACCCACGAGATGGGCCCACATGTCGATGAGTGATCCTATCTCCTAAGAAGGGTACACAAAAGGTTCGTGCGTGAAGGCCGATCAAAACCCCATCCTCTCTGGCTAGCTAGCGGCGCTTGGCGCTTGAGCTCCGGTGCGATCACGGGTTCGAGCCACTTCGCGCCGTTGTAATCTTTATTTTGGTGTAATCTGTCGGGACTAAGTGAGCATTAGGTCCTGTTTGTTACACCAACAGGAACTGATATGAGCAGCGGTCCGGTGTAATCCTGTCGGGTGATGTGATGTTAGTCGGTGTATGAACGAACAAGACTGATTCCTCATCATATAAATTCGAAAGGAGAAGTCGGTGTATTCTTGTATTACAACAACTTCAATGTGATTTTCTTTAGTATCGAATTTATAGTTTATCTGAATGTTTTATACTTTTGATTTTTAATTTATGTTTTATACTTTTGATTTTTAATTTATGGTACATGAATGTATTTGTGAGACAAATCTTATGGGTCCAAAAACAACATATATTATAGGAAATGTACATATATTATACCATTATAACAATTTACAAATAATGGTACCCTGTACAATGTCCCACGGGTTACCACAAAAGATGCTAAAAGCTAATTTCTAATAATATACTAAATAACTAATAATTAATTTCTACCATCATCGGGACTAATAAATCGTCTTTGTGTCGTCCTCCTCCTCGTAAATCGGCGTCGGCGCCATAAATCGGAGGCGGCGTTGTCGTCGTAAATCGTCGTCCTCCTCCTCCTCCTCCTCCGGATAAATGTCGTCGTCCTCCTCGTCCTCGTCCTCCTCGCGACAACGTCCTCGTCGTCGAAGTCCTCCTCGTCCTCGTCATCGTCGGACAACTCGTCCGACATCGACAACTCCGCCGGGTAGAAGACGGACTCCTTCCTCGGCCGGTTGCGACGAATGCGCTTCCGAGTGGGACACTCGTCCTCGGAAAACGGCGGCGGCGGAGAAGCGAACCCGCGAGCATCGGTGATGGTGGTGGGGTGGAGTTAGAAGAACGAGGAAGAAGCGAGAGGAGGAAGACGCCTTTGATCGAAGAGGAAGGCGGTTAATTAGGCGAGAGGAAGATCGTCGGTTTTATAGAAGAGGCCTCTTGTCGAGGCAAAGGAAGAAGCGGCGGCTCCTCGGTTCGCGCCAACATTGCGTCGTTTAATTCCACATAGTCCGGTTAGAGACACCAACCGGGATTTAGGTAGTCGGTTGGAGACACCAACCGGGATTACTTCGAAAATGGAGATCACGGACTTATGGTTCCCACATGGCAGTGGTAGTAATTTGCCATAAATTACAAAGTATGTTAGCAATTAAACCCGTGTATGAATTATAATTTTTAATGAAGGAAGGAAGCAATAATTGAATTTATATAAAAAGGTGAAAATCTGTATTAAGATGGTTGGAAAATTAAATTGTAAAGAATATGTGAATTTTTAATTTATTTTATTTTTTGAAATCAGTTTAGTGTGGAATAAGTATGATTTATTATTTTTTAGTAAGCCATGAAGCAATAATTGAATTTATATAAAAGGTGAAAATTTATACTAAAATTTGAAAATTAAAGAGAAATTTCAAGGCTTCCAACATGATTTTCTATAATTTTCAAGATATTAATAGCAAATTAGCGGCGCTTGGCCTTGAGCTCCCGGCTTGCCTTTTTGGCAAATCAGTCCCGGTTGGTGTAATTAAGCGGGACTAAGGAAATCCGTCCGGTTGGTGTCCTCAACCGAGACTAAGTGAAACATTCCATCGGTTTGTGATACCAACCAGGACCGATGGTTCATAGGGCACTACCTAATCGCAGGCGTTGGTCGGTTGGTGTAACCAACAGGATCGATGTGGTTAGTCGGTGGATGATACCAACCGGACCGATGCCACCATCATATAAATTCTAAAGCGAGAGAGGTTGGAGGTATAAGCTGTTTTATCGTCTCTAACCTCTCTCGCCGGCGCCGCTTTCCGCCCCCCCGTCCTCCTCGTCACCGGCGACCCAGCGCGTCCGCCGTCCTCCTCGTCACCGAGCGACCCAGCATGTATTGCCGTCTTCCTCGCCTCAAGCGACCCGCGAGCAAGGTGCTCCTTGTGCTCTCTCCTTCCTTCCTCGCTCCTCGGCAAGGTGCGGGCAGCCGGAGCATGGGACGATGAGAGTGCGAGCTCGGGCAAGCATGCGGAGGCATGACCTGGCGGCACGGCGGCGAGTGCTGCGCGCCAACAGAGCACAATCACGGTGCGCCAGAGTGTTCGACGAAATGCCTAAACCTACGCAGTGGCGGAGCCAGGATTTCAGCACTGGGGAGTAAAGTAGTTAAATTGCCAAATAATTGATCCAAGATATAAATTTTTACATGAAAAAATAAAACATAGCATGTATTTAATGAAAGACAATCTGACCTCTGTATCTTATTTATATGAATTTTGAGATGTATATGTATATGCCAATTTTATAGCAAATTTGAATTCTAAGATGTATGTCAATTAATTGTGAAATGTAATGTATATACCATCCTCGTCACTATCGCCCGTCCTCATCTACCTCATCTTCCCTACCGCCCTCCTCGTTGTCACCCGTTTATGTATAAGTGAAATGTATAAGTATATGTGAAATGTGCAAGTATACTATTGTTAATCTTTTTTCGTTAATTTTCAATGCCTTCTTATAGACTATAAAATTACGATGGCGGGAGAAGGGTTTGATGGAGACGAGTTCATGAGAAGTTTGATTTTGGGAGAAGATGGTTATGAACTCGATGATTCCATCGAGGCCGCAAGGCCTGCCGTGGACTTAAGGCTCGTTGAGACCGATGAGACTCATGCCGAGGTCGCTAAGACGACCATGGTAATTAGATCGAACTTGTATATGCCGGTTCCACTATCATGCTAAGCCAACATTCTAACACGTTGACATTATTGTACCATATTTTCATATCACTCAATCGAGTAGCCAATCACGTCAGCGAGGTTCAAACAAGAAGTCGAAGGCAAGACATGTTATCACCGAAGTCGGCGATAACGGCCAACCTCTTGCACCCCTAGGGGCGATTGGGCCATTCAATTCAGCATGCGGCGTCCACGTCAGGGACCATGTGCCAGTTAGCATCGTGAGATGGGATAATGTCCCTGAAGATACGAAGGACATGCTCTGGACCGACCTGAAGGAGACATTCACCTTCTCCCAAGGGACCGAAGAGAGGTGAAGAGTTACACGTTGAAGAAGATAGCCATCGCATTCCAAACATATAAAAAGAAGTTGAACACGAGTCGTCAAGAAGAACCGAATTCTGACTTCAACAAGTACCCAAAGTTGAGAATCAGCGGGATGCGTTAAGTGAACTACAAGAATTGAATGAAGGTCAAAGTCGACCGAAAGAAAGCAGAGAATGCTCGGAAGAAGCAATACCACCACCACCTCAGCCACGGTGGTTACCGCGAGCGATGCACAAATGGGAGAAGAGGAACAAGAACTCTTGGCGAAGGGTGTCGCACCCGCGATAATGGAATGGCGAAGACGAGCGAAGAGCTGGTTTTATGCTCACGGCGGCGGCCTTGGCGATGATGGAATCACGGTGTTCGGGAATGTCTTGACAGATGTGGCGAAGACTTGTAAAGTCGTCGAGAATCTTCGAGGCACCTTCGTGCCAAGCAGGCCAAACGACAAGCTTACAAGGGCCCTACAACGAAGCACCCCAAGGGCCTACACCGGGCGTACAGGCGTTGGCGTCGTTCCGTGAAAGATTGGGTTCGCTAAGGGCGCCGCTACCTATAGGAGTCGGGTGAAAGCAAGTCCCCAGCAGCACAACAGCTCCTAATGCTTGAATGGCCTGAATCAAGCACTGTGAGCATGAAAGAAGAGATCCAAAGCAGTGCAGTTAGCCTTGAGCCAGCGGCTGATGCGGGCAAGAACCTCCTGCTAGTCCGGACCTCATTAGTCCTCAAGGCGGCAAGCAGTGTGCTTCGGTGGGTTGCCGAAGCGGACTTGGGCCAGCGGCACGTGGGCGACATCACGCCGGACACCTTGTGAGCTGCACGTCCAAGTGAGGAACATCTCTTTCAAGGCGGCTCACGGCATGGTGACCGGTGGAGCAGGCTGGTCATCCATGGCCAACAGATAATGCCGGGCTACTCGGGGTCTCGGTGGAGGAGGTATGCCCAGTGCGAGGACTGGACCTCGATATTCCGGAGGTGGGACTCTGAAGTTAGGAGAGGCGATCCACAATTTCATCCAATGGCAGAAGAAGTACATTATTTTTCGAGATCACATGGACGTGTCCTCTCCAACACCTTCATCACCTCCGGCACACATAATCGGTCCGTCATCACCTCCATCGTCACCTAAGGAGATGCCTCCCAGAAGAAGCCCGTCTCCTGCACCAAGCCTTGCACGCGAAACTCCAACTCCAACATCGTCGCTCAAGACAAGCAAGCCAGCTCGCCCAGCAGCTCGCAAGAGGACGAGGTCCACCCAACCCAAGAAATTGGCTGCACTTACCATGGGCGTCGATATGACGAGGAGGAGACCGAGAAAGTAGTCGAGCGAGGTCACTAAATTTTTAAACCCAAGTCACCAGAGAAGAAGGTTCACTGATGCGGAAGAATTTCTAAAAGGCTTGAGGACGTGAAAAATTTGAAGGACAAAACGAAAAAACCTCTTATATCGACTCTGGCGCACATTGGTCAAGGAAAGGTCCAAGAAAAAGGCGTCGAAGAAGACGGCGTCATCGGCTATCGAAGGCCAAGGAGATGCAAAAATTCATCGAAGAAACCGGTCTTCACCCGAGCAAATATTAGGCGACATGCAGATTGAAGCTCTGAAGTCGGATGGCAATTTACATTCCTTGGTCAGCGTGAGGAGATTGGCCACTACCAACTAGGATCGCCAATTCCATGAATGGTACTGGATGCTCAAGCATGGCCTACTCCATGCAGTCAAGTACAAGGAAGAACATTTTTTCGATGGTGAATTTTATGTCCAATGTGTCGAGCTATTTGTCGAGGCGCCATCGGCGTGTCCATGTTGAGTTGCTGGACTCTGTAAGTGTCTTATTTAATTGCAAAAATCCACCGTGCGGGCCCTTGCACTATACTAACTTGCAAGCCTAACTAATTTCTTCTTATGTAGAATGGAGATAGAAAGATACAAAAGTGTTTCTACTCTCAACAAGGCTTCCTTGACCCTTTAGTTATCAATGAGACAAATGTTCAACTATTCTGAGAGACCAACATATACGGGCTAATAGGTCAAAAATATCATTCAAAGATACTTTTACCCTACAACTTTGAGTAAGTGTTTTATGTTCTAATCTTTTTCCACAACACGATGTTAGAACTAATTAGTTACCTCGTTGCCATATATATGTACGACTTTCCTTTGGATTCTTCTCATTATCGAGCTAGATCGTAGCATGATCATCATTCGGGAGACTAGTTGAAAAGTACCAAAACTTGATCGACATTCTCAACGTATTCTTGTTCTTTCCATTATTGTGCTCGTTCTACTCCATTTTAAACAAATTCTAATCATGTTCAATTTGCATTCACGTGTGTAGGCGTTCGTCACCGCGAATTCAACGGGATATTACACTTGCCTCAGTATGTATGCCATCGGGGTAGCTTTTGAGTTAGTTAACTTCATTTCCATGCATCCATTTCACGTTGTTATCACCACAGTCAGGCGTCCGCGTCGGGCACCAATTTATGCGGCTACTATGTGTGCCATATTATAGCGAGGTGCTAGCGACTTGCAATGTGTGTCCGATTTCTCGCCGGCGACCGTGAGAGCAATCCAAGAACAACTCGTCGGCTGGATTTTCGGTAAGGTCGTCAATCCAAGAGGCGAGTTTCACGTTCCAGCGGCAAATGGGTGGGGCCCTTCGATAAAGACCGGTGAACTGTCGGGGTCGACATCTACGGCTACCAAGAGCGATGCACATAAAAGATCACGATGAAACGTTCTGTAATTAAAGTTGTAATGAATGTTATGTGAACTGTATGTGTACTATATATAGGCATGATTGATTCATTGTGATACCTAATAGTTGTAATTAAAGTTGTTAATAAAAGTTCTGTGATTTAATTATCAGTTAATTATGCATGATTGATTATATGTGCTTTAATTAATTGTGACTTAGCATACAGATATATATATATATAATAATATTAGACTTAACACACACAGACACATATATAATATATATTACCTCACACGCATATATATATATATATATATTATTTATAGGTCAGGTGGTGCCTGCTCAATACCGGTTGGAGGAACCAACCGGGACTGAACAGCAGCCTATCAGTACCAGTTGGTGCCTCCAACCGCATCTTGATCGAGGCTTCGGCGAGGCACGAGCTAAAGCCACGTGTGCTGCTCGATGCGGTTGGAGGAATCAACCGGCCCGAACAACAGTTTATCGGTACAGTTGGTGCTTCCAACCGTCTCGATCGGGAACCGGTGAGGCATGAGCTAAAGCCACGTGTGGCCTCCAACCGTTCTTGATACTATATCAGCACGGGTGAGGGAACCGGATCGATGCCATGGGCATCGATCCCGGATGGCTATCTGGGTTCAAAACCGATCGATGGCCATTATAAACCGGTACTGACGGTCAGATCTGCAGTAGTGCATATAAAAAAGAAAAATTCTTAAAATCAAGATTTTGTGCTAACATGATTTGTTGGTCGGTCTATGCATGCTGTTCATATTAATAACAAGGGCCCCTCCAGGTTGACTTTATATTCCTCTACGACAGGGTCAATTATGGTAATCATTGTCATCGATCTCTTGTCTGGCTTTTCTCTTTAGCACGAGATCTCGGGCGGCAAGGGCAAGCAAAGTGTAAACATCATAGTGTTTTACTTATTTTCCTTTTTACAAAACTATTTTCTTATTTTACTCTAAAATATCTGTCTTCTCACTAGGGCTCTGTTTTTTTGAGCGGTTGTGGTTGCGTTTGTGTTTAAGCTGAAAATTTGTACCTCCTCGATAAGGACATCTGAAGGATCAAAAAATTATAGAAAAAATGGTTTTAAGAGCTAGTTGAAGAAATAGTAAGATCTACAAAAATTGGTTACGAAACGTCAAAGCGTTTGGATTGTACGAAAATAACAAATTTTCAGCTTAAACGCAAACGCAACCACAACCGCCCAAAAAAACAGAGCCTAGATCTAGTTCTCATGCGAACATGCCACATTCACAAAAAAAAACCTGATATTATTACAAATAAAATCTTGCATTAAATATTTGATAGTCTAGTTTGGATAGCTAGGCATGTCTCATAAATGCCATGGAATCCTGTACAGCTACAAGTTTTTTTAGGTTACTGCTCCCTCCATATCACAAATATGTGACGTTTTGGACATTCATCGACACAGTCTTCGAAATGCAACTTTGACCAATAGTTACTATTATAATTTATTTATAAAATCAACTAAAATTATAATATTATGAAAGATATTTTTGAAACAAATCTATATGTATGTCTTCCAAGTGTTCACTACTACAGAAGTGGGCATCACAACCAGCCCATCAGAACCGGTTTGGTGGGAACCTGTTGTAATGTTCACAACCGATTATAAAAGTTAAGCTCCAGGAGCGGTTTGTGTCTTAAACCGGTTCTGGAAGCCATCCCGCCCAGTGCATTTAAACATCTTTTTCCTCTACGGCCAAGCAGAGGTGAGCAGAAGGGCCATTGCTTTGTTCATGGGAGAGTCTTGCCCAAATTTTTAATTAAGGTGATTTAGCTCCAAATTAAGTGTTTCAAGGTTAGTAACATCATGCTAACATCCTTCTCACCTAGGTGTTGTAGTTTTTTTTGTATTGGATGTGGAGAAATATTGATTTGCTCTTGTTGAAAAGTGTTTGTTTGCTAGCTAGCTTGATCATTCTAGAACTCTTCAGGCGAGACCATGATCAATTGTAGGGAGTTGTTCTTAAAAGTTGTTAGCTTTAGAATCCTAAATGTAACGATAAATTAGTTAGGTGTACGTTTGCATGGAAGTAATTATTGGTGTATGAAATAAAAAAGGAAAAATTAGAAGGATAAAAAAAATAAAAAGGTAGGAAGGGAAAAAAATAATTAGTTAGATTTAGTTAAAAATGTAGAAGGATAAAAATAATTACAAAAATGTAACAATTAGTTATTTTAGTTCAATAAATGTGGAGGTAAAAATAATTAGTTAGGTTTAGTTAAAAATGTAGAAGGATAAAAATAATTACAAAGGTAGAAAGGGAAAAATAATTAGATAGATTTAGTTCAAAAATATAGAAGGATAAAATAATTAAAAATGTAACAATTGGTTAGTTTTAGTTCAATAAATGTAGAAGGACAAAAAATAATTAGTGTAAGTGGAGGTTTTTTTGTTGCACCAAAAAATTATTGTCTTTAATTGTAGACTCAAAAAGAAGAAAAAATAATTACAAAGGTAGATCTAAGTGCTTATGAGTTTTAGATTTTTTAAATGTAACTATAACTTAGGTTATGTTTTTTAATAAAATATGTTATAATTTTTAATGAAATTAGATAGTTTGAATTTTGTAGCATAATTATATGTACAAGTGCATGTAACACTGTAGTAAAAGATCTTTGAAGGTAGCTAAAAATTATAACTTGGTGTAGATGAACCGGCAATAGACGTACAATGCGGACCGTCGCTCCAGAGAGTTCATTGATGGCGTGCAGGGTTTTCCCGATGCGGCCGTTGCCTTCATCCTTCCAGACAGCTACGTATGTTGTCCGTGCGTAAACTGCAAGAATGAGAAGGAGCACAGCCACCGATGGCAGGTCATGAACCATTTGATCATGAGAGGTTTCATGCCAAACTATACCTGTTGGACCAACCATGGCGAAGTAGAGGAGATTAGACAGGAAGACGATGAAGAAGACAACGAAGAAGACGACGAAGAAGAAGAGGCATTGAACAGTATCCCGGACGCCACGCAATACTGTTCCGTGGAAGATACACTCAGGGAGTTTGGTGATGATAAGCAAGACCAGATGTTACGTGACGGAGAGGGAGATTACACAGATAAAAGACAATTCGACAAGTTCTAGCGCATGTTAGAGGACCACGGGCTTCTTTGTATCCAAACTGTGGGCAGGGCCACAAAAAGCTGCGTACCACACTGGAACTAATGCAATGGAAGGCCACAAATGGTGTGTCAGATAAGGGATTCGATGAGTTGTTATCACCCATAAAGAAGTTGCTTTCGAAAGATAACATTCTGCCTAAATCTACATATGAAGCCAAGCAAGTCGTGAAGGTCCCTTCCGGATAATACTCGAATGTAAAGAGACTCATAAACATAAAAGAAGATAAAATCGTACACCTGCAATCCCATGACTGTCTTATGTTGATGACACAGTTGCTCTAGTGGCTGTGAGAGGTATTTTGTCTGAGTGGGTCTGTGGGACAATCACAAAGCTATGTTCCTTTTTCAACACGGTTTCGCAGAAGGTTATCGATACAGATAAACTAAGTAAGCTGCAGGATGACGTAGTACAAAGTGTGGTTAGCTTTGAGATGATCTTTCCTCCTGCATTCTTTGATATTATGATTCATCTCACTATTCACATTGTCAAGGAGATAGGTATTCTCGGACCCATGTTTCTGCACAACATG
Source organism: Olyra latifolia (assembly GCA_036346145.1). NCBI lineage: Eukaryota > Viridiplantae > Streptophyta > Magnoliopsida > Poales > Poaceae > Olyra > Olyra latifolia. The sequence continues at coordinate 43,483,505 of CM070523.1, read as the reverse complement.
TTTCCTTTTGAGAGGTACATGAGTGTCCTAAAGAAGTATGTCTGTAATCGTTCTCGTCCGGAAGGATGCATAGCCGAGTGTTATGGGACAAAGGAGGTGATTGAGTTTTGTGTGGATTATATTAATGATCTAAATTCAATTGACGTCCCTATATCACGCCATGAGGGGAGGCTACGGGTAAAAGGGACACTAGGACAGAAAGCAATTGCATGCAATGATCTTCTTATATTTAAACAAGCACATTTCACGGTTCTGAAACAATCTACTGTAGTGGCCCCTTAAGTCCTTCCTTCAGCACAAGAGTATTCTACGCCTCGAATTCCCAGAGAGGTCTAACGATTGGATAACATTGAGGCACATGGATTCACTCAGTGCTTGGTCACAAAACTACATCCTTTCCAAGGGGTCAGACAATGAACAGTTGCAACACCTGGCTTGGGGATTATCTTGTGAAATCGTGACATTCAAGGGGTACGAGATAAATGGTTACATATTCTACACGAAATCTCAGGATAAGATGAGCACCAACTAGAATAGCGGTGTCTGTATTATGAGTTTATTTGGGCTTGTGCGATCATTATTTGATGTGATCAAGTGAAATAAAAGTAAGTACTTAAAGTAATTTTAGAAACCCTGAAAATGATTTAGGTGTATTACAAGAATTTTGAAATGACTTAGGTGTATTTAAAGTATTTTTACAAATTTTGAAATGAAACTATAATATCTAAAGCATTTTTAGAAATTTTTAAATGAAACTTATATATTTAAAGCATCTATAGAAATTAAGTACTGAAATTTAAAAAATTTTAATAAAATTTGAAACAGAAGTACTAAAATTCAAAACATTTTAATAAAATTTTAATAAAAAGGAGGAATAATTCATCTCAATTGGTTTACGCGCCCAATAGTTTTGAATAGAGAGGCTTTCCTCGCAGGCTCCTAAAATGGCCCTAAAAATGCCCTTGTCCCCGCACCCTCCATCGCCACCAACTGCCCTAGCTAGTCGGCCCGGCCACGTGCCCCCGGTCCACCTCAAGCCGGGCCGCCTCCACACCGCCGTGCACGCGCCCTCATCGCCGCCTCGCCGTCGACCTCCACCGCGCCGACGCTCCCCCCAAGCCCTCGACGGACCTAGGTTACCCATGCCCTACTCTTCCTCTGTTTGGTACTGCCCACAGGGTGTCATATGAGGGATGCCCGACCTTCACGTCGTAGGATTGAAAATACTCGTGAAACCTGACGAATCTTGTGCGGCCAACCATTGCAAGCGCAACAATCTGCAGCACCGATTTCGCCCAACCTCACATTGTCCACTTAACCAAGTCAAGCGGATTACAATCCTCGCTGCAATCACAAAGAGCTTGCAAGAGCAGCGGGAAGGAATGCACAATCTCAAGTTTATTTCAGCCGGTGGCTTGAAATTTCAAAAACATGCATATAGCAAATCTGTTTTTAGTTTCAAATGGTCTAAGTCTTACACAAGGGGCGGTTGCCTCCTATATATAGGAGAGGAGAGGAAGCTGAGAGGTTTTGCTGGTAAATTCGTGCACTACATGGACCAGCTGTCCCATTAAGTGTGGCGCAGCACACGAAGAGTTGGGCTAGGTGGGAATTGGACAGGATCTGGTCGCCATAATATTTTGACGATATCTCCGCGCTCAGAAGAAATTTGAGGGTGAGGTTGGATCCATTGAAAAGCTAAGCTCGTTATCTTTGCAGGCTGTGGTCGAACACCTCAAACGGAGTCCTTTTGCATCCTCTATGCCCGTTTTTCTCTAAACTGGTCATTGGAGGCCGAACTGAGCTTTTCTGCATTCATATCTTACATGTTGACTTATCCATGCTTCTCTTGGTCTTCCCTAAGGTGTTCGCACCTCCTCACATTGTCTTCATACCTGAGAATAATCAAATTACTTGAATTAGGTAGCAGCTGACTCTCACAAGTAATATGATTCTTACTAAGGAGCGAGTTCACCTGCTGATTGATTTGTTTAGCTCGGGCAAGTGTTATTGGTTCTTGAAAATGATTTGGAGTCTCTTGAACAACAGTAGGGGAAGCGGATGGTGATGATGTTAAGTTGCCCGTATCAGGGTGTTCGATGAAATGCCCCAACGGGAAGAGATAGAGAAAGAGAGAGAGAGATAGGGAGAGATAGAGAGAGAGAGTTAGGAAGATAGAGAGAGAGATAGGGAGAGAGATAGAGAGAGATAGAGAGCTAGGGAGACAACTTATGTGGCTAATTATTTCATATTCTTTAGTGATAGTTTTTATCTCAATAATTGTATTCTTTTTAAATTTCATCGCAGGTTCTATAGCAAACAGCTGGAAACAACTTATGTGGCTATTATGTGTGCCACTACATGTAAAATCTTTCCCAAAGAGATGTACCAAATTAATGATGCATCTCAATTTCTTAGTACTTACACTTTACGTGTTCAGAGATTTATTTATTTCCTGCTTTGGCAGCCTGACCTCGATGTGCAAGGCGTGATCCCGCTGCACCGAGTTGCAGCAATCCAAGAACAACTCGTCGGCTTCATTGTCGACGAGATTATATCCACCAAAAGCGAGTTCCACACAAAGGGATGAAGAGATTATCTTTATATGAGGACAGGTGAAATAACGGAATCGTCAAAGGGCACAAAGAGTGATGCATGCAAGAAATGAGCTCAAGATTCATCCTTGTACTCTTGAATGTGTAAACATTGCTTCTGTGTGCTCATTATTTTATGCGTGCATCAACTTGTCCATTTTTGATTCAATTAAATTCGTATTATTGTATAAATGAACTTGTGAGCTCCCTAAACCCTAAACACAAAGGGCACCCAGCTTTCGAGGCCACATTGAAAAATTCTCAAAATTATAAGATAAGTCAAATAAACTGATAAGATAAGCTGAAAGAAACCACACCCTAGTGTCCATCATGTTCTCTCTCAAGATAGTTTATTTGTTGGACCCTAGAGGTCTATCCAGGACACTAATTGTGACGGCTACATGCCAAAGCATGATGGACATACACTTCAGGTAGTTGATCCATGGAGTTCATCCGGGTTCAGCTACGACACCAAAGCATGCAACCGAGAGAAACACATGACTCGAGGTCTAGTACGTGTTCCGGGTATTAATTTACATACACTTCAGGTAGTTGATGCTTATAATATTCTCGATAATTTTGATGCCTACTTCATCCATGGAGTTCATCCTCATCTACTAGCCACAGTTTCGGAGATTGAATATATGTTGAGATCGATCTGCTACAAAGAACTTTTGAGTTTAGGTGTTTGCTAGTATCATATAATATGTATGTCAAGTTTAATTGGAAATGTTAGCGGTTTTAGTAACTAGATATATATTCATTGATACAAGCGCGGTGATGTTGATGATACAAATTTATGATATTGACATTTTGAAAACAATTTAAGAAAATTTGAAACAATATAAGTAATCTTGAAAATTGCATAAACAATTTCAACACTTATAAAAATAGAATTTGAAAATGGGGTTTATTGACAGTGAAAAATTCAATTCTCTACGGCCACATCACCTACACTATTGAGATAAATCACAAAGTTGCAGGGATTGTGAAAAACAAAGATTTGCTATATATGCCACACGGCCTATCCATGACCAATCATTTGGTGCAGTCAAGAAAGTTAAATGTGTGACGGCGGCTCGTGTTTCGACCATGGAGAGAAACTTGTCTATCGACAGTTTTCTGAATGGTGGACGGTCTCATTCTGAATGGTCAACAAATATGGTTGTTCCGATGGCTGTGTTTTCGTTGTCGTGACAAATTTTTGGTCATCGTAACAAATTTCTGGTCGTCAGCAATTATACATAACAATTTCCATAACATGCCAACTCATCTAGGTATCATGCTAGAAATAATTCACCGTGCACACAGTTTCCATATACTAAAATTTTTTCCTTCTCCATGTATATATATTAATTTCCTCTTTATTTTTCCCCTCTTTCTCACCCAGTATGTCTGTTTTTGTTGTTTCAGGAACCCATTATTCAGTCTTTGTGCACTGGTTTACTACAAGAGATGCTGATCGTCTGTCAGCTCAAAAAAAATTCTACGTATTTAAGACAATATATCTATCACCATGTGACATCCCATTGAAATTGCATGCATGGCATGGGTGGCAGCTGCATAATAATATGCTGCATCGATCGACCTAGCACTGGGCCAGCAGCGATATATTAATTATTGCAGCGAATGCACGGAATACAACGGGTAGATCGATGCATGCACCGCAATCTGCGCGCACACGAACTATAGAAGCCCCGGATGGCCGGACCCCATGCATGTTGCTCCTGCAGGGCATGGATCCGCGTCTGACGCCGCTTCGCGAAGCTAGCACGCGACTGATCCGTCGATTTGGCCCACCGCCACTAGGCCACGCGTAGCTGCAGGCAGCAGCACGGTAGATCTGGGTGTTGAGCAACCACGCTACCGGGTGTAGTCCGAGATTGCTGATTCGTACGCAAGACGTAGACGGAGAACAAGATCGACAGATGCACAAGTAGATGAAACACAGATGTAGGGAGAGAATAGATTCTTTATTGCTTTCAGGTGTGTACAATGGACGGATCCCTCTCCTATTTATAGTGCTGCTTCATAGAGTTTGGTAGGTCCACGGATAAACCTATTCGGATACGGCTCAACGAGCCCGTAACCGTATAGGTTTCCTAATACTCCCCCTTGGACCTTGCCGCGTAATGCATATGTCTCATCAAAACTCCATAAAAACCCAGTGGGAAAAATTCTTGGAGAAAGAGTACATAGCATACGCTCGCTGTGCACACGGATATGCCTCGTTAAAAACCTTATGTGAGAAACTTCTTTGAAAACTCACTTAAGGGAAAAAGAGTACAAATCCACCCAACATTGCTTCATTACTTCAATGTAATAGCTGGGTACTTGAACTTCTGGTTCAAGATTTAATTAAAAATATGTGAAGTTTCTCCCCCTGAGTTCTGCACTTCTCTAAGTCTCATCATTCCTATGCCTCTAATGCATCTTTCAAAGGTAGATGCAGGTAAGGACTTAGTGAACAAATCTGCGAGATTCTCGCACTACTTAGTGTGCTGAATATTGATTTCATTCATCTTATGCATCCCATGTGCATAAAAATACTTGGGGTTTATATGCTTAGTGAGGTTGCTTTTCACATATCCAGTCTGTACTTGTGCGACACATGCTGCATTATCTTCATAAATGATGGTGGGAGTTTGTTCTATTTGCAATCCATATGACTGGAGAATGTGGAATGTCATTCTTCGAAGCCATACACATTCACGTGCTGCCTCATACAGTGCAATGATTTCTGAATAGTTAGTCGATGTTGACACAAGTGTCTGCTTTGACGACTTTCATGATACTGCGGTTTCTCCACACAGAAAGACATATCCTGTCTGGGACTTACCGGTGTGCGGATCTAAAAGATAACCCGCATCTGCATATCCGACCAAAGTCATATCTTGGTTTCTTCTATAAAATAATCCAAGATCGACTGTTCCCGTATGTAGCGGAAGATGTCCTTTATCTTTTCATTGGCTCTGCACTATACCTTGCTAATAAGTTTATGGCGAACGCAATGTCAGGCCGTGTACTGTTTGCTAGGTACATGAGTGCTCCTATGGCACTTAAGTATGGGAATTCCGATCCCAGGACTTCCTCCCCCTCTTCACTAGGTCGATATAGGTCTTGGTCTGCTTCTAATAACCTTCCGACCATCGGGGTTCTTGATGCGTACGCCTTCTCAAAGCTAAACCTCTCCAACACCTTTTGGGTGTAGGCGGCTTGGTGTACGAGTATTCCATCCAGCATATGCTCAAGCTGAAGGCCCAAGCAAAATTTGGTTTTACCCAAATCTTTCATTTCAAATTCAGATTTCAAATACGAGCTTGTTTCTTTAATTTCATTATCAGTGCCAATGATGTTTAAATCATCCACGTAAACCGAAATTATACAAAAACCATTTTGTCGTCGTTGTATAAAAACGCATGGACAATCTTCATTATTCGTATAGCCTTTCTTGCTCAAGAACTCGCTCAAGCGATTATACCACATTCTTCCTGACTGCTTTAATCCATATAAGGATTTCTGCAATTTTACATAATATAATTCTTTCTTCTCTTTATTCGGGGTTGGCATGCCGTCAGGTACTTTCATGTACAATTCAGAGTCCAGGTTACCGTAAAGATAAGCTGTGACCACATCCATCAATTTCATTCTTAAGTTTCATATTCACTGCCATTGAGATGAGATATCTAAAGGTTATACCACCCATGACCGGGGAATAGGTTTCTTCATAATCAACGCCTGGGCGCTGAGTAAATCCTTGAGCTACCAGCCTTGCTTTATACCGTACCACTTCATTATTTTCATTTCTCTTCCGAACAAAAACCCATTTATAGCCCACAAGACGTATATGGGAGGGTGTAAGACACACAGGTCCAAACACTTCTCTTTTGTTCAGCGAGATTAGTTCCGCGGTGATTGCTTTCTTCCATTCCGCCCAATCTAGTCGGTGCTTACACTCAAAAAGAGATGCCGGCTCTGGATCGGGATCTATTCGCTTGACAATCATTTTAGCAAAGTATATGTCGATATTGGCTGTTGCTCTATTCATCATTTCCCCTGATTCTACAAAGTTTATGGCCATTTCATCATGGGGTGCTTCGTGCATTTCTATTTGCTCTCCACCGCTATTTCCCATCACGGGAGCAAGTTCCTTTAGCTTATTATTGCCGATGTGCGCACATGTATTTCTATCGGCTTCTTCTCCTATTACCGGTATATTCAAATCTGGGAGCGCCTCGCTAGCGTGTCGCTTCTCACCGAGTTGCTGTGTCTCAACTGCTCCCTTTTTTTTTCTTTCGGGGCACTTTCGTGACCGGTTGTGATAAGCTCTCTTATCCACTTTTCTCCAGGCATCCCCGGATACTTGGGATTCGAGTAACCAGATTTTCTGTCCTTTTCTCTGAGGCCTCGGAACAGGATGAGGATGTCTTCTATGGTATTTCAAACCCTCTCTGGTGCATTACTAGGAGTAATGCGACTTGATCACACCTTCAAATCACAAAATGATTGGGCAGTTCATTTGCTAATTTCTGTAAATCAAGGATTTTCTGGACCTCTTCGTTTGCTTCTTTAGTACGGGGATCATGTGCGGGAATGCCGGTGGCTTGCCAGATGATTTCACGGCATTCTTCTATTAAGGGTTCTTTATCTCCCCCTAATGACGGGAAATTATCCTCGTCAAAGATGCAATCAGCGAAACGGGCGGTATGCAAATTACCGGTCGAGGGTTCTAAATACTTGATTATGGACACTGTCTCATAACCAACGTATATCCTCGGCCTCTGGAGAGGGCCCATAGCTGTTCGCTGTGGTGGTGGTATCGGTACATACACCATGCATCCAAGTTTTGTTAAATGGGAAATTTTCGATGTGATCCCCTGAACTAGTTGCATTGGTGATTGGATGTTGTACGCTGACAGTCTATAGTTCAATAATGCTGCTGGGTGTAGGACGGCGTGGCCCCAACACGTGTTCGGTAAATTACAACCCTGCAAGAGCGGCTTTGCTATGAATTTGATCCTTTTAATCAGTGCTTCTGCTAGTCCATTCTGAGTGTGGATATGTGGCACTGAGTGCTCTACTTTGATTCCCGATGCCATACAGTAATCATCAAATGACTTCGAAGTGAATTCGTCGGCATTGTCCAAGCGAATGGACTTCACGCGATGATCCGGGAATGCATTCTTAATTCTTACGATCTGAGAGATCAGCTTTACGAATGCGTGGTTTTTTGTCGAGAGTAAACTCACGTTTGACCACTTCGAGGAAGCATCAATGAGCACCATGAAGTACCTAAAAGGACCTGATAGGGGTTGAATGGGGCCGCAAATATCCCCTTGGATGCGCTCAAGGAACGCGGGGATTTCATCTTGCACCTTCATGGTCAAGGGCCTAGTGATCATTTTCCCAGTGGCGCATGCCTGACATATGAAGTCTTCTTGATTAGGGAAATTCTTTACACTAATTCCATGGCCCTGAGAGTTGGTAATTACATTTCTCATCATCCGTAAGCCTGGATGACCAAGTCTACTATACCAAAGAGAGAAGAGTTCAGCACTCCTAAAAGAAGCTTTAAGGGAAGTGTATTTGTCAGGTGCTATTAATTCTTGTGTGGTATAGCCCAGTTCTAAATGAAGAAAATTTTTCTAAGATTCTTTTTCCACATCCGTCGTGCTTCACAATGCACAGGAATTCTTTGCCATTTTCTTCAGTGGTCTCAACGTGGAAACCGTTGGCACGGATGTCTTTAAAGCTTAAGAGAGACCTAGTGGATTCGGGGTACAGCAAAGCTTCATCAGTTTTCAGTGAAGTACCCATAAGCAGAACGATAGTGGCTTGACCGGAGCCTACCACACACGAGCCACTTCTTCCAATTGTGGTTATAATGCCAATTCTTTTCTTAACAAAATACTTTGTCTCTCTTAAGATGCTATTCTGCTATCAATAATGCATATCTCCTTCATATGGGCGCTTCATAAATTCGTATAATTTCAACTAGGCTATCATTCATATTGCAAGCATTCACAAAAATATACTGAGAAAAAAAATGCATAACTGATCACGAGAATTAAAGGTTTGCTCCCCCTGGAGCTCACAATTCTTCATTCATGATGAGATCACAAATGTCTGCTAATGCAACCACACTAAAAGGCTGACTAGTGCTGCTATGTATGCACTAAATAAATTCTATAAAATATACTTCTACGGTGTCAGCAATTTCTTTTTCTATGATGGCATCATCTTCTTTAGTAGTTTCTACATATCTCAAGCTTGTCCAGTCCTACTGTGCTTATGCCAGGATAGTGTGTTTGAGCTTTCCGAACCGCTTCTTAAGTGCGGCCCAAAGATCAATAGCACTTTCCATTGCCATGTATTCATTCTTTAAAATATTGGACAGGTGTGCTTAAAGAAATGCAGTGCTTGATTATTCTGTGCTCGGGTATTGCCCCTCGCTACAATGCCAATGGCGGTGCGGGGAGCTTTATGTGTGTAGCCGGAATTCATCAAATTCACGACTCACGATGCCAAACATTTGCATAATTCAAATTCTTTGCATAAGATACTGTGGGTAATCATAGTGTGTGTTGCGTGACATGGATCTATTCATAAATTCTCGGAATTTCCAGTATAAACATGCTAAAATAATTATTACAAGAATTATAATAGCAATTTCATGGAATAATTCTATGCCAGAATATATACATTCAGCAAATTCTTAATTTTCGGGCTTTCTATGCAAAAGTTCTTAATTTTGGTGAATTTTCAGATAATTCCCAAAGGTTTCAGGGCTTTTCTGTGAAATTCAAGCCCAATTTCTATGATAGCAATGTTGATTCATGACTACTATATGTAATCTGCATATATTCTTATAATTCTTCAATAAAATTCATGGTTTTCTACTATTCAACATGCTATTTTCAATTCATAGATTGAATGTAATGAACGGGCACCACAAGTAATCAGAAATTCACATTCATAATTCCTATGCATAAATTCTATTCATAAACATGCTTTTCTATGATTTTTGCTAATTTAGGGACTTTTATGAAAATTTTAGTGTCTCCAGGGACTTTTGCAAAATTTTCAATGTCACGAGGACTTCTCTGAAAAATTTGGTGTCCCGAAATTCTTCTTGTGTAGTTACTTAATTTTCTAGGGTTTCTTGCAAAGTTCCACGATATATTTTTTTTTTCTTTTTCGTTTCTTTTCCTCCGGCCCGGCCTTTCTTTTCCCTCCCTATCGCGCTGCTGCTTGATGGTGGCCGATCCTGTGGATCTTTGGGCGGCCCGATCTCTCGCGTGGCTGCTTGACTGCTCTGCTGCCCGTTCGCGCGTTTCGTCCTGCTGCTTGCTCGCTCGGCGTGCTAAATCCCCGCCACGCCCGTTCGGCGTGACTTTGCCCGTGGCTCGCTCACGCTTCGCGATTCGGCGGCTTCTATCGTGGCGGCCGGCTCGGCGACTCGCGACAGTGCTTTCAAGACGGGCCGGAGGCCGTGCGGGTCGCCGAGGTGCAATGGCGCCAGTTATCGACAAGCGGTCGGCGGCCGGTCCGGCCGCGCGAGGTGCGGCATAGAGGGCGGCGCGAGAGAAGACGAGGCGGCAAGCGGCACGATCACGGTCGACGGAGGCGACGCGCGACCAACGGAGGCGGCGGCTATGCGCGATGTGCGATGGTGGTGCGGCCACACGGCCGGCAAGACGGCTTACGCAGCATAAACGCAGCGATGCGTGGCCTATGGCGGCGGTCGATCTTTGGGTTGACCAACAGAGTTGCAAATTCCAGATTCAAACGAGAATCCCTAATTTCCTTTCCAATCAGATCTGATCTACTATTCAAAATTTGATTCAATGCAATACCTTTCGATCTACATGATCAACCTTCGTGATTCCGTGAGATCGTCACGTGGGACAGCGATCGCAGAGACTGTTTTCGCTATCCGAGTGGAAGCCGGCGTGATGACGATTCGATGCCGAAAACGCCGGTGTAGACGAACAGCCGTAGTCGATCGATCTCCTCGTGCTTGCAGTTCTTCCTTCCGAGCGTGTCGTGCTGATAACGTGTTGAGCAATCACGCTACCGGGTGTAGTCCGAGGTTGCTGATTCGTACGCAAGACGTAGACGGAGAACAAGATCGACAGATGCACAAGTAGATGAAACACAGATGTAGGGAGAGAATAGATTCTTTATTGCTTTCAGGTGTGTACAATGGACGGATCCCTCTCCTATTTATAGTGCTGCTTCATAGAGTTTGGTAGGTCCACGGATAGACCTATCCGGATACGGCTCAACGAGCCCGTAACTGTATAGGTTTCCTAATACTGGGTTCCCACGGCTCACGCCGGCCGGCAGCATGTCTGCAAAACTATGGCCCGTTTCTTTTCGCGGCGGTCGGCGTTTTGCTACGGTAAAATTTGCTGTTTTTATATGATTTTTTTTAATCTTATTAAATTTTTTTTAAAGACTTATAAATTTACTATAGTAAAACCGCCAACCGCCAGTTTTCGCTGAAGAAACAGGGTCTATATGTATCTTTTCAACAATATAGTGCAAAGTGTCATACAAATAAACTATATGTTTATTTGGCATTTTGGAGGATGAGATGAAATAAATCTTTCTTTTCGATGATATATATAGTGCAAAGTGTCAAACAAATGTTAGAGGATGAAAATTAAAAATCTTTTAGAACATACGACGGATAATAATACCGACAAGAGGATTATAGACAACCTGCTAGCTCCAGGGATGGTAGGAGCATTTACCCATGCGATTACACGGCGCCGGCTAGCGTCAATCGACGCAAGTTTTGTACCGGTCCACGCCGTCCTTTTCGCCGTCGTATCGTAATCATCTCCTTTCCTGGCGCCGATGTTACGGAGAGAGATCTAGAGAGATGAAACTTGATGAATGGAGCGCGACGCACAACCAGAAACAGCCCAGAAATCTAATCCAGTGTCGGAAATGCATGGGGGTGCGGTGGTTGACCCTCTTCGCCACGGCTTTGCTTGGTTTTTCTCCCTGGAACACTATCCAGGTGTGGTGGTGAGGCTGGCACAGTCACCCAATCGCTTAACAATGGACGTTTCCTCTCGTGTGATTGCACTGTCCAAGTCTTTATTAACTACGATACGGTTTTACATGGTAGATAGGCGTCGTTTTCCAAGGAAACGAACTTGTGCTTACTGCTGCGCTTCAGCCCTAGGACAAACTGGGAACAAAGTAGCTTTTGGCAGAGTTTGGTTCTATCGATTGTATTTATATTTGTAACTTTTGATGGTGATATGAAAAGGAGATTCTATATTATTATTTGCTAGCTTATGAAGATATAAATACTAGTATCGTATATAACGCGAGAGTATATAGCTTTAAATATCGCACTCTTTTATACTCGATTACTTCGTTGCATGTTACTTTTAGCTTTGGGTTCCCTACAATCTAGATGCATTCCAAACCGTTGGATCAAATAAAATAAAATAAAATAGGCCAAAATATTTTGGGTGCCCCTTGGAAAATCGATTAGTGTTTAGATTCTTTGAGCATCTCTAACAAAGCTTCTAAAACGGAATCTTCTGTATATCTAGAGTCTCTCGTCCTCCGGTAGTGTCTCTACCCCAATTTCTAAATTTAGAGTTTCTCTATTCTAGCCTCTTAATTTGAAGGTTCTCTATGCACTACTAGAGAACTGGCCTTTGATACATCAGTATCGATTGGATTGGATCCGGTACTGATAATGACATCAGTATCGGTTCAATGGTTACTGGGCCACGGGGGCAACTCAGTACCGGTTGGAGGCACCAACCGGTACTGATATTCTAACATCAGTATCAATTCGTGTCACGAACCGGTACTAAAGAGCCTCTTGGCAGGCGGGTACAGACTAGCTGGCACGGGGGCTTATCAGTACCGGTTTGTATGACGAATGCGAGGGCATCGGTACCAGACCGGTACTGATGCCTCGTTTCTGAAAAGGCTAAAAGGTATGCATATCCTATTCATATCAAAGCGCGTGGGTGGGTGAGTTGGTTAGAAGGGTGAGGTGTGAGTTACGAGAAGTCATGAGGTCCTAGGTTCAAGTTTTGTTTCTTCCAATATTTCAAAACCATTTTTAAACAAGCCTAGGCCCATTAGTGCCAATGTCCTTGAGCATCAGTCCCGAATGGTCTGTACCAGTTCAAACCAGTACTAAAAGCCACCAACCAATACTGATGGTCATTTCTCTAGTAGTAATGTCAGCCTCTATAGTTTCTCTAGATAGAGCTTCTACTGGAGAGGATAAAAATATAGAGAACGAATAGTGATTTAGAGAGGGTGTATAGAGGTCTGATTTTAAAACATTTGCTGGAGATGCTTTTACAGATAGAAAATAATCAATGATATATATGATGTATAATCTGCTGTCACATGTTATCGTTATCTCTTTAACATTGCTACCAAAAAGCAGTTCACTATATATGGATAGTGGATTCACCTGGAAAGAAACATTGTTTTCAACGGGAAAAAAAATGAAATTAACATCATGTACAATTTGTAGACTAACAACACTAGCTTGACACCGCACTAAGTCGGGTCAGGGCGTCTGAACACCCAAATACACGAATTGTGACATGTCCTCTGCTGGACCGAATGTCGAGTTCTGTCAATCAGACCCAAATGTCATGATTTGATACAGGGAGGATAAGGCAGGGTAACACTAATCACTCGGCTACATCCACTTTTTTTGTATGCCTCTCTGTGGGGCCAATAGGCAGCATACCGACCAGTCGGACTGGGTACCAAACATCTTTTTAGAGGCTTGAGATTTTCTCTTGAATCTTTTGCAACTGTTTTGTTTAATCAGCAGGTTACTCGGCGAGCAGAACTACATCGACCGAACAAAGACTGATGTCACTCGGATTACACTTGATGGGCTGCAAGCCGAAGTCAGAATTAAACAACTCAGTCACGAAGCACTCGGGAGCTACTGTGGACAACATGGGCCCTGGATATTTGGAGACAGACGATTGGACGCACCACCTCCTTGGGCCAAGTCGTGTGGATCTTCCAGAAGACGGGCTTGGTGGACGGCGCGGCCCGACTTGTTCTACAAGATGTAGGATCCTAATCCTACCTGAATACGTGAAGATAAGGGAAGCTGACTTGGCCATATCCCTTATTTCCCTAATACCGACTAGGGAACCAATTTGTAACCCTACCCCTTACACTATATAAAGGGGGTCGGGGTCCTTATTTAGACATCTTCAATTACATCCAATCTAGTGCAATCTTAGGCGAGAACATACGATCATTCCTTGTTCATTGTGATCGACACCCTATAATACAAATCCGCGAGCACAGGAGTAGGGTATTACCTCTTTTAGAGAGTCTGAATCTGTATAAATCCTGCCCCCAGTGCTACCATCGAGTTGTGGTCTTTCGTGTAGCCCTATAAAGTATATTGCCGACATAATTCGTCGACAGTTGGTGAGTTGGTTAGAAGGGTGAGGTGTGAGTTACGAGAAGTCATGAGGTCCTAGGTTCAAGTTCGTTTCTTCCAATATTTTTAAACCATTTTTAAACAAGCCTAAGCCCTTGAACCGGTACTGATGCCCTTGAGCATCAGTCCCGAATGGCTTGTACCGGTTCAAAAACCGGTATTAAAGGCCACTAACCGGTACTGATGGCCATTCTATAGTAGTGATGTCAGCCTCTATAGTTTCTCTAAATAGAGCTTCTACTGGAGAGGATAAAAATATAGAGAACGAATACTGATATAGAGAGGGTGTATAGAGGTCTGATTTTAAAACATCTGCTGGAGATGCTTTTACAGATAGAAAATAATCAATTATATATATGATGTATAATCTGCTGTCACATGTTATCGTTATCTCTTTAACATTGCTACCAAAAAGCAGTTCACTATATATGGATAGTGGATTCACCTGGAAAGAAACATTGTTTTCAACGGGAAAAAAATGAAATTAACATCATGTACTATTTGTAGACTAATTCCACGACAACAACACAATTTATTTCTGACCGGGGACAGTGTACAGGTTTTGGACGTACTGAGACACATCGTGCAGTAGAAACTATTTTCCATTCTTCGCCTGAGAGCCCGTAAGTGTGTGTCATATATGGTCTGAGATGCGCGTGCATGTACAGTAATTTGTAGATGGAAGCTGTAGCTAATTACTGCAGACGGGGAACCCTGGGCCATTTTTAATTACTGCAGGTAGCATGCATGCATGTAGATCGACAGCCAGCCTGAGCTGCAATGCAAGTTGCAATAGGATGGACGTACTGTAATTACGTCGTCATCCCGAGAGCCACTGTATAGGTCGGAAGATCGAATCAAAAATTTCATTATATCTCTTTCTTCTACCTTCTATTTTATATGATATTTCATCTAGAATAGAAGTAAAAAAGTGAATAAAGAAGGGCAATCTAAACATCGCTAATATATGAGAACCGTCTTATTAATAATTCTAATGAGTTATCTTGGAATTTGGAATCGAATAAAAAAAATCTCTACTCAAGGAAAGTAGATGTAGATAGGGCTTATACCTTAAAAAAAAAACACTAGCTTCTTAAATTAAAAAAAGATTTTTTTTTTTTTACCACTACTAGCGATTTGGCTTTTACAAGCGGTTTCAAACTACTTTTACAAGCTGTTTTGGAACCGCCAAAAACGCTTGTAAGAAATCGCTTGTGATGCTTTCCGGGGCATCACGCATCACAAGCGGTTTTATACCCGCTTGTAGTACCCAACGGTACCGGTTAAAAAGAGAAATAATTTTTTGGGAAGAGTGGGATTCGAATCCAGGACCTCACCTTTCTCGTGACCCACGCCTCACCCTGCTAGCCAATTCATCCCACGCATGCTCTCTGATGAGATAACGCAAGCTTTCCTTTTAACATTTCAAAAATTGGACTTTTACAAGCGGTTCGGGACACGAACCCCTTGTAACCTTGTAAAGTTACAAGGGGTTCGTGTCCCGAACCGCTTGTAGAAGGTTCGTGTCCCGAACCCCTTATAAAGGTTGTTGCCTTTACAAGGGGTTCGTGTCCCGAACCGCTTGTAGAACTTTTACAAGGAGTTCGTGTCCCGAACCCTTTATAAAGCCTATCCTGGCTCAGCCTTTTAAACCGCTTGTGATTGCACTATCACAAGGGGTTCGCAATGAACTTCTTGTGATACCTATATCTCTAGTAGTGTACGTCGGGAAATAATTTTCCAATATAAAAAATGTCCATTAGGCACCTAATCCTTATGTCATAATAGATCCAAACACTTGCCTCGGATTGACTTCAATATATAATTGTTCCGGTGAATAACTAAAAAAAATAGAAGGACTATAGATAGTAAAGAATACATATATGTATGCTATCACAATCACGGTGAGGCCTGCAGATGGTACTGGAGGAGGAGGACGAGAGAGGGAGGGTGGTGGTTCTCTAGGAGGATCGGAGGCCGGCGGCGCCGATGGCAGAGAGAGAAACACACTAATAGAGAAACAGTCTTCCATACCGGCTTATCAGTTTCGGTAAGATACGAACCGGTATTAATAGTAGCATCAGTCCCGGTTCGTAGTTCCAAGGCTTCAATCCCGGTTCGTCGCTCACATTAGTCCCGGTTGGTAATACCAACCGGGACTGATGCCAACCGGGACTAAAGCCTCATCTAAGGAATCTTTAAAAGGAATGCATATCCTAGTTATATTAGAACGCATGGGTGGGTGAGTTGGTTAGAAGGGTGAGTGGGGAGTCACGAGATCTCGGGTTCGAGTCCCGCAGAAGCCATATGTGCGCATTATATTTTTAAATATATTTCTAACATCTATCCCGGGTTAAGAGCAACCGGGACTGATGGCTCCATGCCATCAGTCCCGAATTGCCTATCCTGGTTCCAAAACCAGGATTGATGCTGGTTTGAAACCGGGATTGAAGGCTCAATCCGTGGTAGTGACAATGGGAAAGAGGAGAGGAAGAGGGGGGCTGAGAGGACGATGAAGGAGTTGAGGACATGCAATTTGATCCAAAATTGTATATAATGACATATTTGTGAGTCCCACCGTTTTATAATGGTACGCGGTGGCTTATCGATTTTGCAGTGGCATATTTTAAAAGTGGCACGTATCTAATTAACCCGATTTTCATTGGTGTTGCCAAAAATATGTTATGGTTTGCAACGGGCCGACCAAACTAAACAATAATCAATATATGTTTGTGTTACAATATTTGGTTTGCATTGCAAATAAAGCAAAGCACACTCGCCCTAACGAAGTTATATATAAGCTGAGAGCAGGCGCCAGGATAATCTGCCTTGAATGCGCTCAGAACCGTGTGAATAGGGAATAGGTGGTTCTACATTAAGGGTCGTCCTAGAGATCGGACGCTCGGCGCTCGATCCTAGAAAAAAAAAATCAGACGCTTTTTCCAAAACGTGAAAGAGTTACTACTAAAACATAAACAGTATAGTCTACTGCTGAAATATGATCGAAGCAGTGACAAAATATTATGGAACATAGGCGAATACTAATGAAACATAGCAAAAGAAATGTTGAAATATAACCAAAGTACCAATGAAACATCATCAAAACAAATGTTCCATTATTATTCAAAGATGTTTCACCCATACAAACAAAATATTTCATGAGAGCAAACACTATATTTCATAAGAACAAAAGTAATGTTTCACCAGACAAAATCAAATATTTTATAAGAACAAAAACATGGTAATGTTTCATAAGATCAAATCAAATGTTCTATACAATTGCTAGCAATTTCATATATACATGGGTGATGTTTAATGGTAAAATAAAGATGCATCTTCTTTTGGCCGTCATCTTCTCTAAATCCGATGAGCCTCCATGTCGTGCTCACCGGGTCCCGCTGCTAAGCTCGCTCTCTGTCCATCGAGCTTGACCACGTCACCGGCTGGCTGCGGCGCCTCGCTCTGCCTAGCCTCCAGCGACGAGCTGTGTCACCATAGCTCTTCCCATAGAGCTTCAGAGCTCTTCCCACCGGCTGCTGAGCTCGATTTGTCGTATATCACAGGAAGATTGGGAGAAGGAGGCGAGACCAAGAGGTTGAGAAAGGGGAGAGGGGCAGGGGGAAGAAGGATTGCGGGAGGGCCCATACTTCACTCTCGGAAGCTGCCACCCACAGTTCACCAGCGCCCACGGGTCGGCCAGACCATCACTACTCGGTCTACTCGTTCCTCCCTCTTTCTCTGGTTCTATTAAACAAAAGAGAGAGACTAAAGAACGGAGAGCGAGAGTGAAAAGGATAAGAAAGGAAAGGACAGAAGTGAAGAAAGGAAAGGACTGAAGTGTGTTGACAAGACCTGGGCGTCCACTGCATATATGAGACTAGGAAGAAATCCGCGTCCACGGCGCGGTCGTCCCTACTTTGCCTCATAGTCAACTGAATTGGATGGACACGCATTTTGTACAGGGAAAGAAAATAGAAGAGAAAAAAGAGAGTAAAAACGTCTATTAAATTTTAAAATTGTTCTAATTTTAAATTTTTTAAAAAATCTAAGCCTTTTAAGATCTTCTTTGTGGAGCCATGGTTCAATTTTTGTAAACTTTCTTTTTTTTAGATTTTTTAAACGTTCTAAAAAGAAAATAAAAGAGGAAAAAAGAGAGTGAGAAATTTTTTTCAAACAGGAAAATTTTCTAATTTCAAAAATTTGAAAAATCTAAACTTTCTATGAACCCTCTTTTTAGATGGTGTAGAAAAAAGGAAATAGAAAAGAAAAAAGAAAGTAAAAGAATTTTGAATTTTTGCAAACTTTTGAATTTTTGGAATTTTTAGATGGCGTAGAAAAAGGAAATAGAAAAAAAAACAAAGTAAAAGAAGAAGGCAGAGGAAGCAAAAAATTTTTGTAATTTCAAAAAATTTTGAAAAATATCCAAACTTTTTATGGACTTTCTTTGTGCCGTATGGTTTTATTTTTGCAAACTTTCTATTTTTTGGAATTTTTAAACAGCATAAAATAAGAAAATAGAAAAGAAAAAAGAAAGTAAAAGAAAAAGGTAGAGGAAGCAAAAAAATTTCTAATTTCAAAAACATCAAAACTTTTTATGAACCTTCTTTGTACAGGCATGGCTTCATTTTTGCAAACTTTTTATTTTTTGGAATTTTTAAACAATGTAAAAAAAGAAAAGAGAAAAGAGAAAAAAAAAGAAAAGAAGAAGCAACTTACTGGAAAAGGGTCGTGGCTGGGATTCGAACCCGGGCCGGCGTATTGAGAGATAGCGCGGGCGACCAACCCGTCAAAGTGGCCTCTTTGTATAGGACCTGCACGACGGCTCCTTTTATATAGGATGTTTGAAAAAGGAAAAAAAAAAGGAAAAGAAGCAACGTACTGGAAAAAGAGGGGTGGCTGGGATTCGAATCTAGGTCGGCGTACTGAGTTGTAACGCGGAGCACCAGCCCGCCGAACTTCCCGCTTCATCTCAAAATTGCTCAAGAATTTTTTTTATACATAACTTTTGAACGGACGGCCGGATCTCATCTCGACCGACGATCAGTCGGCCAGCATTCGTCGGGCCGACATGGCCACGGGACGGCGCGTCGTTGCTACATATATATCTAGTGGCATGGGGCCGTAATTCCGCGTGAACTTCGGGTGCACCTAGGAAGGCAAAAAGGACGGCACTGCGAGGTGGGAAAACTTCGAGAGTGTAAACGCAAATTTCGTGGGGCGAGGAAGAACTGGCCAGGGACCCGGACACGAGAGGACGGGGATCTCGACAGGAAAAATGGTAACACGGGGTGTTTTCTGCAAAATTTACCCGGTGAGAAGGGCCTGGACGAACGGGCGGATGGGAGGCCACGCAGCCCGATCGGACGGCTGAGCATCTCCGGCGACGTGGCCTCGCGCAGGATGAAAGAGCGCTACGCGCTATATAGAGTAGAAAATGAGCCAGTCCCTCTTTCCTCCTTTTCCCATGCATTTGCCTTATCTTCACCAAACTGAAATTGGAAACTGAATCAATGGAAAATCTGCATTGAATTCTATGGGATCGCAACTTAAGAGTTGCATTCTAATGACACCGGTTCTAGTCTAATCTCCATTAGACGTTCACTACATTCATTTGCTCTTTTTTCAAGCTATATAAAAATTTCCAAATAATCCTCCAAAAAATAGAAAATTATAAAATATTCTGTAATTTTGATCTAAATTTTTTAGTATTTTCTTGATGGTTTTATATTAATTGATGCTAATTTTTTTATAAAATACAATATTGATCACAAAAAAATTTTAGAAAATATATTGAAAGTACTGGATATTTATAGTTTCATGATATTTTTTATTTTTAAAATTTTTATGTGATTTAAACAAAAATAATGAAATATGCTACTTAAATAAATTGTGTCCATGAGATGAAGATCTGGTGGATCGGAAAGTTTTGATCGTGACCGGTGTATTGTGTATACATGCATTGTATGGATTAATCCGATAACTTTTCATATGTGTATGGATGGAGATCTAATAGATCAATCACTTGCCATGCATGTATGGATGGAGACCTAATCAATTGGTGACTTTCCGTAGGTGACCTATTACCCTATGGGATAAGACCTAATTCGGATCCTTGGATCAAACCACATCAACAGTCCAAAATAATTTAGGTGCGTGTTCAAAATCTCCTTAGTGAATATATAGGTCAAATTTAAATCCGTAAATGACCTAAAAAATGTTGTCATCTTTAGATCAGATCTCGCAACAATAAGTTTATGGACGTGATTATGTTGGGAAAAGAGTAGTTTAATCTCTAAAAGAACAGCAATTCATATAGCTACCGTCTGCCCTATTTAACCACGTATTATTATGCCTCCTAAAATATAACCTCTTGTCTTGCGATACCTTTAGGGGCTGAAGTACGTAATAAAAAGTATTTGAAGTAGAACGATCCACTACCTACAGAGTACCAATTTTAATTTTTGTTTGGAAAGAAATTTCTTTTGATAGGGCCAATTTGTCGAAGAACAGAAAGAGAGAGACCTAGCTACATAATCTTTCTCCTCTAGATCTGATTTAGAGAACGAACACAAGTGTGTAATGCTTGGTAGGAGAATGGTTGAGAGGAGTAAGCAGACACTTGAAATGGGAAAATTGCTCGCGATGATACAGCAGTTTTGGAAGTGTGATAGCAAGGAGGTGTCAGTGACCGGAATGGAGATTGCTAGCGAACTGTGAACAATGAGCAGTTGACGATTGAAAACTAATATTGGCCGGGAAAAGACACTGAATTTGCAGCTATTGTGAGCAACACAATAACACTGAATTTAGAAATTAAACATAGATGAGGAAGAAGCTAGATTCACCTAATGACATGTGGGCCCATTTTATAATTATTTTTTTAGTTTCATCACGGTGGCAAAACATCCATATAGAGGTATTTAGATGGTTTAAATTTACATACTTCAGTAGACACAATACTTTTTTTTTTCCGTAGTGCAGATCATCTATAACTAAACAAACTATTTTAATGGCTAAATGATTTTTCCCAATTATCTTTATGTTGTATTATAAATTGATTATATTTTCATGATCAGTTGAATCATTAATTGTCTCCTCTAGACCCTCTATTTTTCTATGTAAAAGTTGGGAAAAATCTTAAAATCAAGCTATTGGGACAACATGATTTGTTTGTCGGTCAATATAAATTAAATGGTATCCATATTAATGGCAAGGACGCCTCAGGTTGACTTTATATTCCCTCTACTACAGGTCAATTATGGCAATCGTTGTCATGGGATTCACTCTTGTCGGACTTTTCTGATTAGCGCATACTGTTTATATAAGTTGTTTTAAATATGTCACGTCATACAGAAACAACCATAAATAGAACACTCCCAATGCATTGTATCTAGGTGTTAATTTGTTTCATTTCCTTTCTCTCTATTTATAAGCCATATAGAAACGATGTAACATCTTGGTGAGGATTTCTTTTCATTTCATTCCCCTATTTATAGATAGAGATCATCTCTCATATAGGAGACGACTCTTCTATCTCTCTTCAATAATTACCCTTCACTATAACAATCCGTCTCATTAGAAACAGGTGACCTAGTTGCATTGTGAATGCCCTTAGCAATATAAGAAGTCTAGGGCAAGGGCAAACTAAAGTGTCCACATCATAGTGTTTTACTTATTTCCCTTTTTACAATACCATTTTCTTATTGTACTCTAAATTATCTGTCTTGTCACTCGATCTAGATCTCACGCGTACATGCTACAGTCACCAAAAGAAGATATTATTAGAAAAAAAAAACTTTCATGAAATAGTTGGCAGTCTAATTTGGATAGACATGTCTCATAAATGTCATGGAATCGTGTACAGAAAATTTTTTAGGTTACTGGTATCTATTTTCTTAGAATGGTTACTGATATATATTTTGACGATCAATCGATGATGCAGTCTCGGTGAATTAAGAGTCCGGAAAAAAAATCCATATGTAGTTATTTCAATAAGATCGTTTATGATACTTGTAGGCATATATATATATATATATATATATATATATATATATATATATATAGAGAGAGATTTCTTTAGTGTCTTTATGGATAACACGGATCTCTCATGCTATCCATCGAGTTTGCAAATTCTGAGACTGAAATAGGCGATCTGAACCGTCCATCTTGTTCATATCAATGAAATCTCGCTACACCAAATTTCAAAATTTTTGAATTTTTTAGTATTTGTTTCATATTTTTGAAAACTGGACTTATTGGAGGGTCCTGACTAATTAGATCAGTGATTTTCAAAAATACGAAATAAATAGTAAAAAATTCAAAAAATTTGAAATTTGTGTGTGTGAGATTTCATCGAGATGAACAAGATGGACGGTTTGATCGTCTATTTTGATCTCAGAATTTCCAAAACCCGTGGATAGCACGGATCTCTCCGTGCTATCCATAGCGAGTACGGATTCCTCTGTACTCTCGACGAGTTTACAAAATTTGAGATTTTTAACGACCGATCCGAATAGTTGATCTTGTTCATCTCATTGAAATGTAGCTACCGACCAAGTTTTGTAATCTTTTGAATTTGTTTACTATTTGTTTCATATTTTTAAAAATCAGCCTTCTAATTAAGTCATGAAGCGTAAAAAAATTGATTTTAGAAAATAAGAAACAAACAGTAAACAAATTCAAAAAAATACGAAACTTGGTCGGTAGTTACATTTCAATGAGATGAACAAGATCAACGTTCAGATCGGTCGATAAAAATCTCGAATTTCGTAAACCCGCCGAGAGTATGGAGAAATCCGTACTTTCGAGAGTACACTAGCCTTCCTCTATATATATACACAGACACACAAAACTACAGAAATGCCCATCCTTAACATCTCATCACTGGCGGATTCGTGTAAAACCACCAGTAAAGTGGCTCGCGCCAGCCCCGCCCCATGCTGGAGACACGACGAAGCACCAATGATGGTATATGTATGGCAAACCGCCAGTGATGGTACCATATCACTAGCGGTTCAGCCACTGAACCACTAGTGAAACTATCACTGACGGTTCTTCTGAGCATCCGCCAATGATATGGCCCCTGCTGCCCGCCAATTGGCATCAACTTTTGGAGAGAAACATATCACTGGTGGTTCTTTTAAGCATCCGCCAGTGATATGGTAACGTATCACTAGCTGTTAGCCAGAGCAACCGCTAGTGATATGTTCACTAGCAGTTCAGTGTTTGAACCTCCAGTGATATGGCAATCTTGCTTTCCGCCAATTGGCTCCAACTTTTGGAGGGTACCGCTAAGGACATATCACTAGCGGTTCTTCTATGAACCGCCAGTGATAGGTACATAACACTGGCGGTTTAAGTAAAGAACCGCCAGTGATATGCTCCATTATTATTCCAATGGCCAGATGAAGCTCCATTTACTACTGCTTCGTGTTCTCCCGAACTGTAGCGGCGGCAGTAGTGGGGAAATAGTGAACAAGATTTTAAAAAATTGTAAATCTCTTGAAGATCTCAGGAGATTTAGTTGTTTAAAGATTAGTGGTACCTCAATTATTTGTTAATTACTCTCTTCTTGTTTGTTGAGGTAGATGAGAGATATGCATGCATGTGTGTAGATCTAGATTTAGATTGGGTGTTGAATAACTAATATCCATTTGTTTGGTTCATGCTTGCTAGCTTGAGGTGGATGAGAGTAATTAATATCCATCTTGTTCTCATAGATATGCATGTGTGTATAGCTAGCTATAATTTGAGGTGGATGAGAATAATTAACTAGTTTGTATGTGCTTATAGATAGCTAGT
This sequence comes from Olyra latifolia, assembly GCA_036346145.1. NCBI lineage: Eukaryota > Viridiplantae > Streptophyta > Magnoliopsida > Poales > Poaceae > Olyra > Olyra latifolia. The sequence goes on along the minus strand of CM070523.1, from coordinate 43,459,640 downwards.
TTGTTTATAACTTATATAAGAGATCTAGCTAGATAGATCTAGTTGAATAGTTAATATACACACATATATAGTTTGAGATGGATATGAGAGAGATCTAGATGGTTGTAAAATTATTTATTTAAGGTGAATTAATTTGTTAATCCATATGGTAGCTAGCTAGCTATGATAATATGAAGCCACTACAGGAAACACGTGATTTCTCGACGGCTTACACCGTCGAGAAAAGTAGCCAAACAGTCAATATTCAGATTTCTCGATGGCTAGCCATCGAGAAATGGCCATCGGGCCATCTAGGTCGAGAGAGATGCATTGTATCGACGACTCAGTCGTCGAGAGAAGTTTTCTCGATGGCTGGACAACGTGCCGTCTAGTATGTTGGGCGGACGGTCGATTGGCTGGTTCACGGCTCCGGCTCCACCATTCGGCCGTCGACAAAGGTGACATCCAGTATATGGGTGACGTTGCCATCTTATCATCTGTCGATCGACGGCTACTAGATCGTCGAGAGAGGGCCTCTAGGCCATGTGGCCCTCTTAATCTCTATCGACGGCTATAGGTAGCCGTCGAGAGTTCTCTCGGGGGATTCCTAGAACCCCCCTTTCTCGACGGCTCATATATGGTTGTCAAGAGTACTTGAATTCTAGCAAAAAACAACCAGGCAATTGGCTTTAAAAAAATCCAATTTAGCAGCAGCTGCTGCACCTGCATACCCAAAACACCCCACATATATATCATTTTCCCTACATTTCACACAAATGCATCCACAATGACAATTTCAAACCAGAATCATAATATATATAACATTCACAGTTTCAAAACTAAAAACACAATTCGAACTAAAATTATGTAATATATTACACAAGTCTCATATGTCACATCGACGGCACCACTCAAGGATAGGGCGGCGGGTCGAAGTGAAACAAACGCGACAAAAGGTCCATCAGCTGGCTCCTAGACCCGTCGTCGTCGTCCTAGGCATCATTGCGCTGAGCCAGAGTTGGAGCCGCCGATCCAGAACCAGCAAGCGAAGGAGATGGGGGACAACCCCCGTACCCGCTCGACGAGGCCTACATATTCGCGACACATTAGTTAAAGACATATAGATTTGAAAGAAAGAAAATGAGGTGGACAATGTCTTACCCCGCCAAGTCTCGCTGCTGCCTCCAACGCTAGGAGCCTAGCATGGAACTCCTCATGCTCCCACCACCGATCCTCCTCAGCAGACCTGAGGCTCGCCTGGAACGTCTTCATCATCTGCTGGCGCTCCCTCCTCTCCCACTCCCTCTCCTCCTCCCTCTGCCTCCTCTCCTGCTCCCTCTCCCTGAGGATACGAGCCTCTAACTCGCCCCAACTCTCAGTGGCGCTCTGAGAGGCCCGAACCTCGGGCATGTAGGACTTCAACCTAGAATTAAGGACCGTGGTTAGTTCACAAAATCAATGTTCTCAAAAAATTGACATTGTACATAGTAATTAGCTCACCTAAGGTGGTCCCTCTGATCGCCAGCCTACCCATGCGCCTTGCCCCCCATGTGCTGGTGGATCACTACTAGGTCGAGGGAGGCGTCCTCCTAAAAGCTGTCTGGGCCGTGCACCTGAGTGTAGGCCTCCCGGTAGCGCTCCTGCGTTATTTCGAGTTAGACCAAACAAAACTACAAATCTATGAAAGGTAAAAGTATTGTTTAGCACTTACCATCTTCTCTTGCGCAAGGCGGTCCATCTCGAGCTAGGTGCCGGGGGCCTGGCCTTCGGTGTGTGGGCCCGTTTCTATAGCTCAAACACGCCAGGACGGGTCCCTGTCTTTAGCGTCCGCATGAAGGGAAAGACAAGTTAGCTAGCCAAAAAAAATAAAAGTAAAGAAAAAAATTAGAGCTTACCAGCTTCTTGGCCAGCTGGGGAATGGACTACTTCCCTGTGTTCTTCTTGTAGTCCTTGGAGGCCCAGTTGTGCATGGCCTTCGTAGACTTGTCCCGGAACTCCTGGCTGGCCCACTTGTCGCCAAGAGCCCTCCATGCCTCTGGCTGGTTCGTGGCCCACTCAGGAGGCACCCCGGTGTAGTCGGCCACGTCGAGGTAGATCTCACGGGCCTCGGAGGTGGTGATCTGCTCTCCGTGCTCTCTCTTAAAATGTTGGAACAATTCACTGTTGTAAAAATAGTAAATACCATTTTACATGGATTATAGGGATAGTTGCTTACCTATGGTACTCCTCGACTGCCGTGACACGAGCACCGGACATCAGGTCCTGGACTTTTTGATTCGCGTTCCTATCCAGGACAGGGTCAAAATCTGCCTCTATCAACCCTGCCTGGGGATGGTACCTGAGCTGAGATTTTACAAACCAAGGAGATTAGTGTCATGATCGCAAATTCAGAAGCAAACCATGTTAGACAGACTTACCCAAAACTCTCGAACGCATTGGGCAGCGGCGGTCGAGTCCCCATGGGGGGGCAAGCTTATAGTCGTCCCAGCTCTACACTGGCCTGGTGATGTCGCCCACGTTCACCATGCCAGGGTAAACCTGGTGGACAAGCCCCCGTAGCGTGTAGCCCGGCTGCATCCTCAGCGAAGCATCCACCGTAGACATATTGCTGCAGAGATTGATCTAATGTTAGCAAGCTTACATTGGAAAAATTAAAAAATACGAGGTTGAAGCAAAGCAATAGAACATACATGTCCCCATCGATCTGGATGGGGATCCTCGAGCTAGCGTTCGTGGGTGCCTTGAGGACCTTGTTCTGGCCCCTCTTCTTCCTAGGGGACTGAGACCCACTCCCCTAGTCAGCCCCGGACCCCTGAATAGGCACCAACTCCTAGCCAGAGTCCTCCTAGGTGCCATCCTGTCCGGAACCCTGTGATTCCTCCTCCATCTCGTCGATCTCCTCCTCCTGGCGGGGACCGATGAAGTAGCGTCGAGTCATCCTGCACATTAATGGAAAGTTAGTAATACATTCCAATAATTCAAGCAGATATATAAATAAATTTAAGGGCAAATGTACCATGCACTAGAAGTAATTTGAATCAACATCAAGAGGATTGCCGGTTCATGGTTCGATGTCATTAGGTCTAGTCTGACCATCGTTTTTCTCTTCGACATCATCATCCACTATGGCTTGTAGTTCGTCCAGTTATGTTATGCACCGGAGAACCATATAGGGTCATGCCGTCGAAATTTCGCCACGGAAACCACGTGTACCACAACGTATCGTAACCAAACCGACATTCACAGGCTATCCACTGAGACGCTAATCGAGGCAGTCCACTGGACAATTTGGGAACGCTTTCTACTTTTTGTAATGGAACCGGATGAATCATCGTCCTAGATCCTTATGGGCTGTGATGTCCCAGAACGGGTGACGTATGGCTAGGTGACCTCCAAATCTTTGAACTCCTTGTATCCGCTGGGGCCAAACGCTTTAACGGTGAACACCATGTTGCCTTCCGCTGCTGGGGTATGAAGGCAACATGGTGTTCACTGTCAAAGTGTTCGGCCTTACAAACGCGAGAATGAGTTCAAAGAGTTGACTCAAAGCTACGATTACTACTAATTCCTACTAATTTCAACTAATATCTACTATTTTCTAAAAATTACTACTAGTTGCTACTAATTACTACTAATTACTACTATTTTCTAAACATTTCTACTAAATACTACTATTTTCTATTAATTTCTACTAATTACAACTATTTTATTTTAATTTCTACTAATTACTACTATTTTGTACTAACTACTGCTAATTTCTAGTAATTACTACAATTTTCTTTTAATTTCTACTAATTACATTTATTTTCTGCTCACTATTCCTAATTTCTACTAATTACTACTATTTTGTTTTTATTTCTAGTAATTACTATTATTTTTTACTAATTATACTCCTAATCCTAATTCTAATCAAGACCCTAAATCTCAACGGTGTGCCGGCTGTGTTCCTCCACGGCGGCGAATGAGATGGAGCGAAACTAGCTTGATTGCCAACGTTGCAAGGCAAGGTCCAGTCCAAACACTTGTGTTCTGGTGCGCCCAGCAGAGGCAAAATCTTCAGAATTTGCAAATACAAGCTGCTTATGCACAACGGGACACGTGGCAAGAATGGTGTGATTTCACTTATTACTAGGAACAAACCCGCGCCCACGGCGCGGTCGTCCCTGCTTTGCCTCATAGTCACCTGAATAGGACGGACACGCATTTTTGTATAGGAAAAAGAAAATAGAAGAGAAAAAAGAGAGCGAAAACGTCTATTAAATTTCAAAATTGTTCTAATTTTAAAATTTTAAAAAAATCTAAGTCTTTTATAGACCTTCTTTGTGGAGCCATGGTTCCATTTTTGTAAACTTTTTTCTAGATTTTTTAAAGGCCTACAAAGAAATAGATGAGAAAAAAAGACCTTTGGGTAGACATGGTTCCATCTTTGCAAAAAAAAATTTTAATTTTGAAACGGCACAAAAAAAGAAAACAGAAAAGAAAAGAAGAAGGAAAGGAAGCAACGTAAAATTTTTCAAATTTCAAAAAGTTTTCAAAACATCCATACTTTTTATGGACCTTCTTTGTATAGGCATGGTTCCATTTTTGAAAACTTTGTATTTTTTGGAATTTTTAAACGGCGTAGAAAAAAGAAAATAAAAAAGAGAAAAAGGAAAAGAAGAATCAATGTAGCTGTGCGGACACGTGGCAGCACCCGGAGGATGCGACGTGGCAGCACCAGGAGAGGACAGCTGGAACTGCCCTTTAGTATATAGTATAGATATAGATGCTGGTTTATAATGGTCGTCTAGGAGCAACTTAGTGGTGACAATTGTCCATATTTCGAAACATAGCAGTGGGATCTTTCTAATTAACACTACAAAATATGGACTTTTGGTGCCTGGGGACGACGTGGTGGCAGTACACTACTACTTGGTGACAAAGCTTGAGGGTTGTTTTACAGCTGGTTGCGGTGAATCATCGATCATATGTAGCGAGGAGAATAAGGAAAGGAATAGCCTCTCGGTAAATTATGAGTTTTGGGAATAAGCTAATGTCTCCCCCGGACGAAATTATTAGTTAACAGTGTTGTGGCTATGGTAATTTGTTCGACGAGGTGAGTGGAGCATAGAGGTTTTTAGCTCACTGGCCGAAATTTGCATGAGACAATCTAGCGGACCGGGGTGCTGCAAGGAGTAAGCATTACAAGTACCATGAAAGATGTTTTTTTTTTAACAAGGGCAGGAGCACTTCCATTCTGTTAAGAGTAAAAAGAGAAAATGCAAACATCATGACACAAACTAGCCCAAGGCAGGTCTCGCCAAAAAAATGAATAAAAAAATAATAAATAGAACACCTACGGTGTAACACCCATGACATTGCATCCCTCTCTCAAAAAACGAGGGACGCCTGCCACCTCACTGAAGCTCCAGGCCGGCCTCAACGCTCAGCTTCAACACTTGCAACAATGACTAGGGTCGCACAACACTATGATAGGCAACCAACTACAACAGTCGAACACCACCAACCATGTCGGCAGAACTTGGTTACCGAACACCATCACGCAACTGGTGAGCAGCTCACCCAACCGCCAAAACTCATGCCACACTCGAAGCACCAAGTTGGCCTCCAATACCCCTGTATGGCCACCTACCACCAGAACAAAGCGTGCCGCCACGAGGATCGTCTAACTCCCGAACCCTACTCGAGTGCGTCATTGCCGACAATACCTGGCCACAAGATACCATCCCTACACCAGTGCCGCTCTACCATTGCTGTGGGACATCCGCCAAGCAAAACTAAGTGCCAAGCGCCTATTCCACCACAACAGCTCTTTGGCGGTAGCAACCTCACTGCTACAATCTATGTCCACCTCTTGCATCCTGCTCATGTGCGACTCCACCGTCGTCGCCAATCCGGCCGCTGTGCCACCACTAGCTCGCTCCCTCCCTAGACCAGGCCTTGTCGACCCAGTGGCCACACCAATAAGTCCCTATGGGCACAACCTTCTCCTAGAATCGTGGTCTCACCACTTATCATCTTGCCGAGCCTGCCTCAAGATCGTGCACATCCTGCCACCGTCATTGAACCTCAGGCACTGCATTGCCACCAACAACCAAATCCGACCACCGTCGAGTAGGCCCTAACACGGGTTCAGGAGCCACCAACTACTCCGCGCAGCCTGGTACCGTCTGTTGGCTCGCACCTGAAATCACCACCTTCTCACGCCTCGGGCATGCCTCTTCAGCTGAACCACACCCGCACACACGGTCTAGGCACTGTCGATCGCTGCACGCGCCACTCGGGTGATCCGAAGCATGCCCCAGCCTCCGGCACCAACCCGATTCCTCCTCCTGTGGGCCACAGGACCACCTCGAGTTCACCTCCCCGTCGGGAGCTCCTCCACGGCTGCATTGTCCCACCGGATACAACATCGCAAATGCTGGGATTGGCACGCCGATCAGGGGTCATGTCAATTGAAGTTACTAGCACGATTGAAAGATGTTAGCTCTCTGTTTATTTACTGTGTGAGCTTTATATGCAAAAATCTGACTTAGAGCCGGATTTGTATACGTTCATGCAGCAAACTAAATCAGAGATAGCCTAAATGTATACGACCTGGCCTCTTGTATAACTAGGAATGAACATCCTTCCACGCTTATATTTGGAACTGCTTGCACTGTCTTTGTCCGTTTGTTGTCTATCTATTGTGCACCAAGATTCCTGCTCTATCCTCACACTTTTCTTTTGCAAACAACACCCTGTCTTTTCAAATATTTGCACGTCTACTTTGATATATATTTTCTCATTTTATCAGTGAGTCTTGGAGGGTACGAGTCACTGTGCTGCTTCATTGACGTGGCGATTACTGTCAGGGTCGTCCTGTCGCCGTCATGGGCCAGCAGCGCGCGTGCTCTCTGCCGCTCCATTGGCACCCGCGCATAAAGGAATTTGTACCATTTGAGTTTCCACAAGCAGTCCATAAATCGAGCGCTCATGGAATTTGATCAGATGCATGGATACTACGCGAGAGCAGCGAAACTGTGGTTAACACTGCTACAGATCTAACCATCAGTACCGGTTCACAACGGCCATCAGTACCGATTTTTGAACCGATATAGGCCATTTAGGACTAATGCCCCATGGCATCAGTCCCAGTTCTCTCACCCGGTGCTGGTATAGTATCAGTACCGGTTGGAGGCCACACGTGGCTTTAGCCCGTGTCTTGTCGAAGCCCCAGTCAGTACCGGTTAGAGGCACCAACTAGTACTGATAAGCTGTTGTTCAGTCCCGGTTGGTTCCTCCAACCGGTACTAAGCAGGCACACGTGGCTTTAGCCTGTGCGTCACCGAAGCCCCTGTCAGTATTGGTTGGAGACACCAACTGGTAGTGATAAGCTGTTGTTCCGTTCCGGTTGGTTCCTCCAACCGGTACTGAGTAGTCACCACCTGAGCTATAAATAATATATATATATATATAGAAAGCCAATTTGGGGCTCCATGGAGCCTAGGCTCCATGATTCAAAACCTATGATGTGCATTGAGATTCGTGATGTTCGACACGTATATCTTCACATATCCACTAAAAAAAGTATTTCAAATATGAAACTCCAAAAAAATTAAATTCAAACTCAGTTTAAACTAGTTTGAACTATAGTTTGAATTAGTTTGAAGTACACTTAAATGTAGTTCAAACTGAAGTTCAATTCAACTTTTTTCAGAGTTTGATGTCTCAAATATTTTTTTAGTGGGTATATGAAAGTATAATAACCAAACAACACGAATCTCAAAGCACATCTAGTGGTAATGAATCATGGAGCCTAGGCTCCATAGAGTCTTATGTATTATTCCTATATATATATAATATATATATATATATATATGCGTGTGAGGTAATATATATTATATATGTGTCTGTGTGTGTTAAGTCTAATATTATTATATATATCTGTGTGCTAAGTCACAATTAATTAAAGCATATATAATCAATCATGCATAACTAACTGATAATTAAATCACAGAACTTTTATTAACAACTTTAATTACAACTATTAGGTATCACAATGAATCAATCATGCCTATATATAGTACACATATACAGTTCACATAACATTCATTACAACTTTAATTACAGAACGTTCATCGTGATCTTTTATGTGCATCGCTCTTGGTAGCCGTAGATGTTGATCCCGACAGTTTACCGGTCTTTATCGAAGGGCCCCACATACTTGCCGCTGGATCGTGAAACTGGCCTCTTGGATTTACGACCTCTTCGAAAATCTAGCCGACGAGTTGTTCTTGGATCGCTCTCACTTTTGCCGGTGAGAAATCGGACGAACCTTGCAAGTCGCTAGCACCTCCGGTCAGGATGTGCATAGTATGGCACACATAGTAGCCGATAGATTGGTGCCCGACAAATGACGCCAGATCTGGTGAAAAAGCTAAAAGCGTGAAATGGATGCATGGAAATGAAGTTAACTAACTCAAAAGCTACCATGATGGCATACATACTCGAGAGGCAAGTGTAATATCGACTTTCGTTGAATTCGCCACGATTTCAAGACGGAACCGCATGTAATGTACTACACACGTGATTGCAAATTGAACATGATTAGAATTTGTTTAAAATGGAGTAGAACTAGCACAATAATGGAAAGAACAAGAATACCGTTGAGCAAGTCGATCAAGTTTTGGTACTTTTCAACTGGTCTCCTCAATGAAGTCCATAATCTGGATCATGCTACAATCTAGCTCGATAATGAGAAGAATCCAGTGAAAGCTATACATATATATGGCAACGTAGGTAACTAATTAGTTCTAACATCGTGTTATGGAAAAAGATTAGAACGAGGCGGTACGAAAACACTTATCCAAAGCTGTAGGATAAAAGTATCTTCAACTTATATTTTTGACCTATTAGCCCCTTGTATATGTTGGTCTCTGTATCGACAGGGGATAGTTTAACGGTCGTCTCATTGATAACTAAAGGGTCAAGGAAGCCTATGTCGAAAATGCTCTTACTTTTGCATCTTTGTATCTCTATTCTACATAAGAAGAAATTAGCTAGGCTTGCAAGTTAGTATAGTGCAAGGGCCCGCACGGTGGATTTTTGCAATTAAATAAGACACTTACAGAGTCCAGCAACTCAACATGGACATGTCGATGGCGTTTGACTAGTATAGCTCGTACGTTACTTGCCATTGGACATAAAATTCACTGTCGCCGTGAAAAAAATATTCTTCCTTGTACTTGACGGCAAATGATGATAGGCCATGCTTGAACGCATCCAGGTACCATTCATGGAATTGGCGCATCCTAGTTGGTAGCTGGCCAAGCTCCTCACGCCTAACCAAGGAAGCGCCTGTAATGGCTATCCGACTTATGCAAATTAATCAGCATGTCGCCTAATATTTGATCCGGTGCACCGGTTTCTTCGATGAATTTTTGCATCTCCTTAGCCTTCGATCACCGATGATGTCGCTCCTTTGACGCCTTCTTCTTGGACCTTTCCTTGACTAATGTGCGTGTAGTCGATACACGAGGTTTTTCCTTTTTGTCCTTCAAATTTTTCACCGTCCTCAAGCCTTTTAGAAATTCTTCCGCATCAGCCGAACCTTCTTCTCTCGATGACTTGGGTTTAAAAATTTAGTGACTACCTTCTCGCCTCTCCTCCGTCATATCGACGCCCACTTTGGAGAGGACACGCCCATGTGATCTCGAAAAATAATGTACTTTTGTGCTATAGGATGAAATTGTGGATCGCTCTCCTAACTTCAGAGTCCCGCCACCTCCGGAATATCGAGGTCCGTGTCCTTGCTCCATGGGAATACCTCCTCCACCGAGACCCCGAGTACCCCAAAAGATTCCATGGATGACCTTCCGGCGCCGGCCCACGTGTAAGCTAATGCCGTGAGCCACCTTGAAAGAGATGTTCTCACTTGGACGCAGCTCACAAGGTGTCCGGCACAAGGATGTCGCCCACGGCCGCTGGGCCCAAGTCCGCCTGGCAACCCACCGAAGCGCATGCTGCGCCGCTTTGAGGGACTAATGAGGTCCGGATTAGTAGGAGGTCCTGGCCCGTGATTCAGCCGCTGGCTCAAGGCTAACTATACCGTCTTTGGACCTCTTTCATCATGCTCGTTGTGTTTAATTCAGCGTTTCTTCAAGCATTAGAGTCATGCTGTTGGGACTTGCTTCTCACGCGACTCTATAGGTATCGGCGCCTTAGCTAACCCATCTTTCCACGGAACGACGCCAACGCCAGATACGCCCAGTGGTGCTCGGGTTTTGTAGGGCCCTTGTGTTCGCCGTTGTTCCTTGCTTTGGCTTTAAGGTGCCCTAGGAAGATTCTCGATCGATTTTATAAGTCTTTCGCCACATCCTCAAGACATTCTCAACACCGTGTTTCCATCATCGCTAAGGCCGCCAGGAGCATAGAACCAGCTCTTCGCCTGCTTCAGCCATTCCATTGTCGCGGTGCAACACCCTTCGCCAGCCTCCTCGCCTCTTCTCCCATTTGTGCATCGCCAGCGGTAACCACCTCGTGAGGTGGTGGTGGTATTGCTTCTTCCGAGCATTCGTGGCCTTTCGGGTCATATTTTTGACCTTCATTCAATTTTGTAGTTCACTTATCGGTGACGCATCCCGCTGATTCTCAAATTTGGGTACTTGTTGAAGTCGGCCGCTCGTTTTCTTGACGACTACGTGGTTCAACTTCTTTTTATATGTTTGGAATGCGATGGCCATCTTCTTCAATGTGTAACTCTTCACCTTCTCTTTGGTCCCTTGGGGAAGGTGAATGTCTCCTCAGTGTCGGTCCCGATCATGTTCGTCAGATCTTCAGTGACATTATCCCATCTCGCGATGCTAATTGGCACATGGTCCCCGACGGACGACAGATGCCTAATTGAACGCCTAAGCGCCTCTAGGGTGCAAGAGGTTGGCCGCTATCGCCGATTTCGTGATAACATGTCTTGCCTTCAACTTCTTTGTTTGAACCTTGCTGACGTGATTGGCTACTCGATTGAGTGATCTGAAAATAAGGTACAATAATGTCTACGTGATAGAATGTTGGCCTAGCATGATGGTGGAACCGGCATATACACACTCGATCTAATTACCATGGTCGCCTCATGGCCCTCGTGGGAGCCTCATCGGTCTTGACAAGCCTTCCTTAAGGCCACGACAGTTCTTGTGGCCTCGATTTTAATCATCGAGCTCAGAACTATCTTCTCCCAAAATCAAACTTCTCATGAACTCGTCTCCATCAAATCCTTTCTCCCGCCATCGTAGTTTTCGTAGTCTATAAGAAGGCATTGAAAATTAACGAAAAAAGAATAACAAAAGTATACTTGCACATTTTACATATACTTATACATTTCACATATACTTATACATAAACGGGTGACAACGATTTAGGAGGGCGTGAAGAGGAGGTAGATGAGACGGTGATTGGCGACGAGGACCGTATATACATTACATTTCACATATACTTATACATTTCACAATTGACATATACATCTCAGAATTCAAATTTGCTATAAAATTGGCATATACATATACATCTCAAAATTCATATGAATAAGATACAGATGTCAGAATGTCTTGCATTATCTAAAAACTAGTATATACAAATAAGATATAAGATACACTATTCGATCATATTTATTGAGCGGGATATCTTCTCCAAGGTTATCGATGATGCTAAAATAGAGCTTCCAAATGATAAAGACCTACTAATATATATTTCTATCATTGATGCTCATTTATTGAGCGGATTTGTCTCCAAGGTTCGATGATTTAATGCTGAGAGAATTTATAGAGCTGCCAAATATAAAGGACCTAAAATTATTATAAGGTACTTCGGCTGGCTCAGATACGTAGCTATAAATAATCGCAACACTTCGCACGCTATCGATGTGAGCAACACTGCGCACTCAATGAACACCACTGTCATATACCTCGGTCAGCATCCACTGGTCGTGCACGCATCTGGCCCCGCGCCTGCCCGCCAAGGCCACTGCAGACCGGCATCGGCATCGGCTGGCCTCTTGGCATGAGGCTGAGGGAGGGAAGCCCAAAATATGGTTTCCTGCGCTTGCGGAAGAAAGAGCAGCGATGCGAGGAGCTGTGGTGTGATGTGACGCACGACTCAGGTGTGCTGTGTGAAGGACGTCGTTGGACAGGCCTCGTCGCTCGCTCGTGGCTCCCGGTCGCTGAGCGGACTTGGCGGTTGTACCAGTCCACACAACCCTTGCCAACCTCAACCTCCTCTTGATGATGATAATATGATATTAGTCCCGTGGGTATATCATCATTCTCACTGCCTTATTATTACGCCACGATGAGAGCCCCCAACAGGTTCCTAAATTTAGCCGATAGTTCTAACTCACTTAATCTCCTGAATCTCCTTAAATTACACCAACCGACACCCAACCGGACGTGAATAAAAATATATAGCGGGCACCGGCTCCGACTGTTGACAGAATGCTTGTGCGCGTGTCGACATGACGATGTGGGCATGTAGTGCGGCCCGTCTGGTGACAATAATTTCGATTATATAGAGAACTATTAGAGCCTCAAGCCTCAAATTCTAATTTTTCAAATTTTAGTATAAATTTTCACCTTTTATATAAATTCAATTATTGCTTCATTGCTACTATAATAAATCATACTTATTCCACGATGATTTCCAAAAAATAAAATAAATTAAAAATTCACATATTCTTTACAATTTAATTTTCCAACCATCTTAATATAGATTTTGCTTTTTATATAAATTCAATTGTTCGGCAAAAAAAAAAATAATTCATGGTTATATATGCGTTTCCGATTTATTGCTAACATACTTTTGTAATTTATGTACTACTTACCACATACATATAGAACCACAAGTCCATGACCTCATTTGAAGAAATCCTGAGGTCTCCAGGGACGGGACTGAAAGGACTTCTAATCTAGAAGCTATCTCGAGGAGACGAGACTATGGAAATTCAAAACTCTTAGGCAGTTGAGCAGCCGGCGCCTCGTCATCGCTGCGCTGTCCCCCGTTTCTTTGCTCTTTCATCTTCTTCGTTAGCCAGATATTATGGCCATTACATACCGATGCCTTCACCCCCCACCACATCGTTCCGACGTCTGGATATGCACGATGCCTTAGGAGATTTCATATCCACCCCACACGTTCCACGCGTCAGAGTTCGAGTCACCTTTCATATTCTAGAATCGAAAAGGAGTTCGTCCGCGGCATGCGAACTTTCCACCTGGCGGAGCTCAGGCCGTTCAACCGGCGAACCTTTTTACGACGACCGCGACGATTGAGCATTTTGGCAGGAGGGTCGTCATGGCCCGACACGGAGTGGAGGCCAGAACAAGACGCAGACGATATCATGCGACTCCGAATCCCGGCGACCGCACGGGCGTGAGAAGGGAACTACGATTAGTTAGTTACTAAAAAATTAATTAGTTAATTAGTATATTATTAGATATTAGCTCTAGCATCTGTGTAAATTTTTGGTTGTCGGGGGTACCATTATTTAAGTATTATAATGGTATAATATATGTACATTTCCTATAATGTATGTTGTTTTGGAACCATAAGATTTGTCCTCACATTTTTGAGCCTATTATATTTTCTACAAATTTTTTACATTTATTCTAAAAATACATTCATGTACCAAAATTAAAAATCAAAAAGTATAAAACAGATAAACATATAAACTATAAATTTAAATTATGATAGTAAGAAAAACATGGAGTCGTACCAGACAGCGCTGCCGAATTGTATGATGGGGGAATCAATCCTTGTGGTGTCATCAACGGGACTAACCTCATCTCAGTCCTCTTTTGATTACATTAACCCTAACACCTATGTGGATCCCTGTGATCCTCACTCCTAACTGTAACAAGGCGGGAGAATGGTCGACGAGGCTCCTTAGTCGGCAGTTACACCAAGATACATATGGCGCAGGCACAGGCTCTCCTTCAGTACGTGGAGCGTACGCTTGTTGGCTAAAGGGTGGGGGTTTGATCGGTCTACGGTCTGCACCGCGGCAGTATTTACCTTCTCTTCTGCCTGAGAGACACCATCATGCAGCCCATTATGTCATTAACTAATCATTAATTTACCAATCTCGATACTTATAAAATTGTTGGGAATATGTCTAGTGATGACTTGGCTCCAAGCGCGCGCGAGCTAAGAGCCCAAAGATGCCTGCGTGGCGCTCGAGAATGCCCAGCTTCAGCAGTCCCGGCTACGCTGGCAGACCTCAGACACTTCCCGCTTCCTTGTCAACAAATCGTGTGTAGGATACGGGGTGGGTCCCCGAGAATTAATGCGCTGCGACTTACAGCTGTCTTAGTGGGCGCTATGGTTAAGCTCTTGTCCGGCAAAGTCTCTGGGTTGGCATCAAACTCGCAGCACCGTCCTAAGCGTCCTAACAGGATACATTCGGAATACCATTCATTCGTTGAGATCTTATACCCCTGCATAGCAAGGGACGGACTATTCAGGACGGACCAGACAAGTCTCCGATTACAAGATGGCGGGGCGTTTAGTCGAAGTCCGGGGATACATACAATGGAACGATACTCACCGAGATGGATTTGGAAGAAGAAAGCGAAGGGAGGAGCACTTTTGGTAGGTGTGTCGGGTCGGAACACACACATTCAAGACTCGAGGCGGGACTCGATCTTTATTGCTCGAGGCCGGGCTCATCACCCCTCGCCGTCGTCTTGACTTACTAGTTAGCTCGGGCAAATTGCGTCGTAGAACAGATCCTCCGAAATGTGATGCACACAACATCGGGGCGTCTAGGGGCAGGGCATTGTCTGCGATGAATTGAATTAAGTCTAGATTTCGACTCCAAGCTAAATATGCGAGGGCAAACCGCCCAAATCTGCGAGTTGTCGCGCAAGAGTAAGCAAGTTGGGCCGCCACCGGGGTTCAGCGATTTTCACTCTCCTCGTGAGTGAGGAGGATGGCCTGTTGGTTACTTGAATGATCATGTAGAACTTATCTCGGCAGAGTTTAGTGGCAGACAGCGTGACGAGGAAGTGCACTTAGACTATTAAGGAAGGACGACGTAAGCCGAGGCGCGGGAGTTTTGTTCCCGGCTGGCACTGCTGTGAAGCCATTGACTCAAGACTGTTGGGCTTATGCAGATTGCCGGCTGAAACGCAATCAGTCGTCTGCGCCTGATGCCGATGCGGGAACATGACATGAAGCTGTTCAACCGATCTGGCATTCTTGGTAGCTGTGTGTAGCGGTCATGGACTCTACCGTCCGTTGAATGAGCGTCCCCACGTGACTTCCGGCCGCAGGTTGGGCATCAACTAATGAAGCGCACACCAAGAGGAAGCTCTTCACGGGTAGCTGCTGACCCGTCACTTCTTTGTGGCACCGACTCGACCGCTGCAGCCTATCCCTTGGCCTGGCCATCAGGGTCGCTGGTCAGGTGCCGGGTTACAGTTACATGAGTTACAGTTATTGAAGAGGGACTTGGAAAGTTCCGAGCGCCTTGAAACGTTTCGGCGCTCTTGACTCCTCGAGAGCGATCTCTCCGCTCTCCGCGTAGACAGCAGTGGTTTCTCTCGGCGCTCTTGATTCAAGCATCTGCGGAACAGCGTATCGTCTTTTGACTCAAAGCCTTCGCGAGCGTCGGCCCATCTTCATCTCAGCCTGTTGGCCCAGTCGCCCGCTCCTGCCAGTTTTTTCACGTCGCAAGCAACAAAACAACGAAGCTGTTTTTCACGGCGCGCTATGGCTCTCGCGTCGCAGTCCGGACGAGGCACGAAAGGCTCCATCGAGATAGTTCCGAAGCGACGAAGAAGAGTCCGGATTTCCGCGTACGCGTATATATACGCGCCAGCCATCTGCGCGGTTAGATAGTATTATGGTCAACTATTTCTCTAGTCGAGCTCTAGAGGGAACGTGCTCCTACAAGCAAATGTGGATCACGCTTGTTGAGCCTGAGCCCGAGATGCCCGACCTGTTTCCAAGGCTAGACCCGACTGGAGACTACAAAGCATACACGACGCCAGTGGTGGTCCAGGAGAGACCTACGGCGATGTTCGTCGTAACCCATCCGGTAACGTCAAGCGGCCGGGCGACGCGATCGGAGAGGCCTTCAAGGTTAACCGAACCAACCAGCAGCTCCACACCGCCCTACGCCTTTATATTAGTCCTGCCGCAGGATGGATAGCCGCAGCGCGGCATAAGGAAAAAGCGGCTGGTACAAGCTATGTTCAAGGATGCGGATGCCATGGGCAAAAAGAAAGAAAAAGGACTTATCGCCGGAAACTATGCGGCGCAGCGAGCAAGAGGCTCTTCTGACGATTTCCTCAGCCTGGCTTCAACTAAGCTAGCGCGAGAAGGCAAGAAGCGAGCTCAGCCCCTAGCCCCGACTAGGGCTCTCAGCCAGCCCGAGCAATTGAAATCGAATCAATCACGCCGCAGACAGGCAAGAGATACAGCTGCAGCAGCACTCGAAGACGTAACGCTGAGACTTTACCGACATTGCGCTCGAGGACAGCCAGGCTCGCCGCGCAGTAGACTCCGACCGTAGGTCGCCGCGCCATGGCATGCCGTCAGGCAGCACAAGCGATCTTCTTTAACAAGTCGGCATGATCATAGTTTCGCCGTGCGACCGCCTTCATGTCACGCATGAGGTTTAAGGTCGCTCGAAGGGTTAAGAGAAGTAACCGGGTCTCATCGTTCTCGGGGATGATTGTCCCCAATGACCCCAACGCTTAGCGAGCCGACATCTTAACCGGGTCGGGCTGGTTGGTGGATGTGAGCCTTGCGGATCCTGACATAAATCCTATCTTGAATGCAGATCACGCGGTCCAAGATTAGGACATATAGCCTCACGGCGGCATAAGATATCTGAGAGTCGTCACCTTACGTCAGGCGCATCAGGGACCCGACATTTACGGACCCCGAACTGAACTTCCTGTCAGTACGTTCATCTTTGGTGTGTGGACTCAGCTCAGACGAATCAATCTCTAATCCTCTATCCCTTTGATTGTCTGTCCAAGTGTCCAAGTTCGGACCATGGTACCACGCTGACCGAAGATTTGAAGCCTTCGGCCCTCAGGGGTCATCACGATCAGCAAGCCAACCGCTACATATGAGTCATCGTGTCGACTCCCCGGACAGGTCGGTCAGCCTTGGTCCCAGTCACCAGTGATGGCGCCTTAACCATGGTTGCGACGACGTCCGCCCCCAGAGCGCCATCCCCTCTAGTGCGCGACTGCAGGACCATCAAGTCTCGAGTCAAATAGAACTTCGAGCTTGCTTATCTTCCTCCTAGTTGACGATGTGTGAGGCATGCCCGTAATCGTCGAATGAGTCCCAGGAAATAGTAAGACTATTACCGGGATGGCTGAAGCTATTGTGACAAAAAGCCTGATGGGCTTCCCCTAAAGCGATCATCGGGAGCAACCTTCAGAACCTTTCGGCAAGCTGGGCAGCTTCCGGCCTTCATCGAAGGAAGTCGAGGCATTGGGCCATCGCATCGGCGGGCCGCCATCGTCTAACGTATCAACAGCCGAAGGGCCGACGAAGGCCGACCATCGCCACAATCTCGAGACCAGCGCCCTGTCCGTCTGCATCGGCGAACCATGACAGCGCTTATGAGTCCACGAACATTACTTTAGAGGGCGCTTACATCACCACTCGGGGTTATCACGTCACCGTCCTGAAAAGACGGAAATTAAGGGCCCTTGTGACCTACCTCTACCTCGTACTACAACTTTCTCGCTATAATTTACACCATGTCATTGGGTTCTCAAAAACGAGAAGAACGCGTTGATCGGGAAAACATTCCTGACCTGGCACGGACTGATGATCTGTCTCGAATGCGCAGCGCGACTGTAGACTATGCCACATTGTTGGCCCCCCCGGACCATGTGACCGAAACCGCCGAACCGGAGAACTTTGCTGCTAATCTCGTAGTATCAAGTTAAACCAAAAAAAATGTCTTTGGTGTCGAGCCCCGATGTTGCTGTTACGGTGGGAAGCGAAGCGAGCATCGGGGCAGCATCGATCGAGCGAGAAGCCAGAATCGGCCAGGTGCCAGTCGCCAACTGCAGGACACGCCCTGCCTTCGGATGCATGTTTCCGATGCCCTAAGGAGGCAGCGGCAGCGGCCTTTTCATGGTCTTTTATGTCTGGCACACCTTTTGTACCTTTTTGTAAGATCGCATTTGTATTAGCCGGTTTCGAATAGGGCTTCGAAAGGCTTTCAGGGGCGGTTACTATTCGCCTATTCCTGCCTCGTCTCTCTCTCAGCCAGCTATGCAAGCTAAAGATCTACCTTGCGGTGCCCCGTACGCCTGCTTTCTTCGCGATACTAGTAGTCTTGTAGCAAGCAGCAACAACATGCACAACGTAGCGATGAGCGAGGCAATGGCAACGCGATAGCGGTACCTGGAGCGGTATTCGAAACTCTTGTACACCTTACTTATGGCCTCATTCATGGTTGCAAAGTAAAGTTAAGGCGTCGTCGACCCAAGCCCATTCGTCCGTCATCGGTCCCACGTCGCCCCGTTACGATGATCATCGGAACCTAACCCTCGGTGTGCAAAGAGGGTCTGAATCGAATCGACATCAAGTTGCTCCGCTCAATAGTCGATCTAGAGTGGGTCAGTTGGGAACAAGTCGGCTGCCCGCTTTGGCACCTGGGGCTGATAAGGGCTCGGCTTCATAGCCAAGCCAAAGCGCCTTGACCGACCACCATGTTCTTGGTCAAGGGCGACGATATCGAGGTTCTTGTTGTCTCTCATCTCCTAGGAGAACAAATTCAAAGCGCATATACATCCATAAAAATCTAACTCCGGATGATGACGGGCCTTGCGGCAGCATAAGCGCGCCGCATCGGCACCTGACTATATAGGAAAGTATAAAAGAGGGTTGGTCTGGCAAGTAAACAAGGAGTTTGTTTCGACACAACTCAATAGTGCGATACTTGGCGATGGTGGTGGCATTTGGCTAAGCGATGCCGTATGTGAAGCTTGTGGACAGCAGACGAACTTTGAAGTGTGGGCGGCTGGCTAATAGACCGTGCCAGATAAGCTATTTCTCGCCTGCTGCCTCAAAGAAACCCTGCGTTTCTCAGGCGAGCGATTCCACTAAGGCCCCTCTATTCCCCAGGCCCCAGGAAGCAGGGTTTTTCCTCGAAAGCACGTACCGTGACGGTGCTAGTGGAGGCAGTGAACCATTCGGGGAACCTCATGATGATTCACCGCAGGAAGGCGGCTCCAGAAACAAGCCCGACCCTTACCGACTATTGTGGGCCTTACGAAGGGGTTCCGGCGTTCTATTACCTTAACAGAGATGATAACTAACGTTTTGCAGTATGAGGAACGAGAAAAGGCATTTTCCTCCAAGACATCCACTGACTAAGATCTCAAAGGCGCATGCTCTTTCTTCAAAACCTTAGTGGGCAAAGCCTTTAGCCATGCAGATCAGAACCCGACGTAGGAGCTGTTGCTTACTGACGACACCAATATCATGCTCGCTCCCACAACCAGGCGGCCTTGAATCCATACGAGCAGTGGAGAGTCAGATTATCCCACCGAGCCTGGCCACCATCTCGGCGCGAGAATGGACATAATCCCGGAGAGAGGCTCAGAGTTAAATTAAATCGTCGCCATATATGTCGATACCTAATATACCATCGACCAACCTGGTGTCGTATTCACAGGCAACGGCCAGCGGCCAAGTTCTCCTGCCGACAATATCGTTGACGGGTTGAGCTGTTCTAAGGCGGCAGGCCGGCGTGTGTCGCTGAATGGGACACACGAGTGAGCTATTCGAGATTACTATGAAGAGCTCGATTGCCCTCTAGAGCTCATGTACGTACGGGATGCGATGCGGTGTCGATGTGTGAGTTTATACATTCCGGCAGCGAGCAAGACACACAATCAGGTAGAAGCTACCGGTACGCTACAACCTCAGACTCCAGCACGGAAGACCTCTGGAAATTCAGTACATGTTCGGGCGTCCCGAAGGACTAAGACTTCTGCTCGCGTAATGAGAATTTGCGATGAATCGCGAGCGAGGGAGCGGCATTTGATTGGATCTCGACCATCAGGTCACATTCGAAGCGAGCTCTGCAAGACAATACCACGACCTCGAGCGGCTAACGTCTGGACAAGCTGGGAAATAGTGATGACTATAGTCTGCATCCTTCTAGATCCTTCCAAACTGAGAGCAGTGGCTGCCAGCCGCTAAGCTCACCCTAAGGGAAGGTCGACTGTCCGTAGTCTGTCATTTAGGATAGCTGCCACGACCGGCTTGACTTGGGAGCCGATGGTAGACCCGCTATGCTCGCCTCGAACATTGCTCACTCAGGTTATGAAGAGTAAAGGTCGAAGTCTCTTTTTTTTGTCCTTTGTCCATCATTCACCCTCTCTAAGCCCCCAAAACAAAACCGGCCTACGCGATCTAAATCTAAGATCGAGCTTGGAGCCTAATCTAAAGTAAGCTACTCATAAGGCTCATAAAGAATGGCCGAGTGATCACCGCCAAGAAGAGTGCAGCTTGGCCAAGAGAAGCGCAAGATCCGGGCACTCCTTTAGCCCAGGCCTATATAGGCCGAGTTATCCCACGAAAATTTGCCTTTGGGGATAACTCTAGTCCACAAAGCGAAAGAGAGCGCGCTTTGGCTACTGCGGGCACGTGCCCGCCGGACAGCAGCAACGCAATTTCTAAGCCTAAGGAACGGAGAGCTCAGTGCGTGGCTGCGAGCTCGAAATCTATGTTTCCAAGTCATTTTAAGTTGATTTTCCGGTACCAGTACCCCAGTAGGAGCTCTCCTACGCTTGTCGAAGCCTATTCAAAAGCTGCCATGGCTTAGGATCGATGGAGATATGCCATCTTCTTCAAATCCTTTTCTGTCCATAATACGACTACTTGTGTTTGCAGTTTGCCACACGCAGGGAAAAACGAAACAACTCTTTAAAAAGACGAAGGCTAAAGCTTAGACTATATTTTATAAACGGCGCAGAGACAAGACTAAGAATCGCCGCAAGCACCTAGCAAGCATCGACGATCCATCGCCCTTGGGAACCTGTATGGGCGGTTCCTCGCGGGCACCTCTTCCTCGACACCGGCGTACCTCGCGATATCAATCAGCAAAGCCTCACCAGCCACCAACTAAATCACAACTCTTCGTGAAGCAAGCACAAGAAAGCAAGATGGAGACAAGGAAGGAAAAGAAGTTTGAATGTAACTACAGTGAGGTTTTTATTAGCTAAGATCAGTGTATCGAGAGTATAGGCTATAAGGACAGCCACGCCAGGGGCTACACTGAAGATTTGATGCTGAATCGTCTTATACGGTAACGAATGCGAACCAAGTCGACGGCATTCTAGGAGAAGGTGGACTATGGAAGCAAAGGATTGCAAAGGTTTTCAAGTACCTCCGCAAGTGCGCGCATAGATACTAGGAAAAGTGACTCGAGACAGGTCTCCCGCAACGACACAGCGGCGCGCCAGACTGGCTAGGTTGGCTCCGGCCCTAAAGAGTCTTTTGCCCTAGGAGGCGCTTTTGCTCATCATCCTTAAGGAAGATGGATCATGGTTTGCTAATTCCGTCTCGTCATGGTCCCGGGGTCTTCCAACCCACAACAGTTGTTGTCATCAACGTCGAAGGAGGTCCTCGCGGCAAGGAGGTCGATCCGACCTCCTAGGGACGCATCCATGGACAGGAGCAGCAACACATGGCGGCAGTGGTGTTGACTGTGGACGCGTTATGGATTGACTGGTGGTGTTCGACGCAGTGCGACTCCCGTGGCTCTGTTCAGCAGCCACCGAGATGCCAATTTATGAGGCTAAGGCTTCAGGCCATCCTCGAAGGAGCGTGTGTAAGGTTTCCGGCTTTGTCAAGATGTCGGCAAGCGTTGGTCATACCATAAGCCGGCTGCGAGCAAGCGATTGTAGCAAGTAAGCGACGAGCCGACGCCAGAGGCCAAGGATAGAAGAAAAGAAGAAAAGAGAGAGGAATGCCCAACAAGTCTTAGAGCACTTACCAGCGCAACATCATGTCACTATGGACGTTGCCCGTCCTCGTTGAGGCCACTGAGCTCACCGAGGAGGTCACTGTCTTTCACTCGACTGGAAGCTACGAAGCTCGAGGCGGCCGGCTAACTCCTGGACTGACAAGTGCCCCCAGACGGGCATGCGCCGAGGCTCGAGCAGCCGTCCTGGCCACACCGTCCCGAAGGGCACCGTTGAGGCGAGCGACTCTGATCGGCGGCATCTGAGAGGCATTGGCCACCGTCGGTACCGGCATTTTGCTAATCACCCGATTAGTAGCTTAGGGAGCCAGGCTGGCTGTCAAAGCTCTTGCAAGTCGTCATACGCGGCGAGCCGGAGCGAGTCGTCTCGATGCAAGCCGGGAGGCTTATGGCGTCCGCCAAGTCGACGACGGTCGAGCGATAGATCCGGCTTCAACGGGCTAACAACACGGAGGCACTGCTAAGTCTCAGACGACCTGTAGTTCGACTGCGAAGTTCGGAGCAGGTCGGTTCAGTAGGGAGGAGATAGGTATGTTGCCCGAAAAAGAGATCTAATAAACCACCGGGTCAGAGAGCAATCGAGCACCCCGAGGTCCGACGACGCGAGAGGCGGCGGTCTCGCCTCCATCCGTCCTGTCTGTCGTGAACCAACCACGAACACGCACCGTCGTCATTAAGGCGGCCGAAAGCTCGCCCTCGCCTCTGGCTGCTCGCCAGCTTGGCGATTCTTTCCGCACCACTTCTTCGGCATGATGCAGGGAGTGAGTTCTGCATAGATGCGCAGAACAAAAAAGCGATCGCCCGGCCGCACGCCTTTGATCTTCGGGATTGCCCACAAATGGCGCGAAGGAGAAGAAAAGAGAACTAAGCGTGATGATGCACATCCGAGGTTCAGACATCCGTCATCACCATATCACAGCCACCAACTCGAAACGACCGACTCATCGTGGCAGGCGACGTTTTCGGGTATCAAGTTTTCGTCAAATCCGACCCTGCCGGAGGGAACAGCGGGGATTGAACTACTCGCGCTTGGCTCTTGCCGCGTGCGTTACTCGTAACGATAACTGTTTCAGTGTCGATTGGGGCACTGCTTTTTTAATGAGCCCAAGCGGGCATGGCCTCACGTCTTCGCCTCACGTCTGAGGGCAAGGCGCTAACCAAGACGGCGTGCTTCGGCCCACTCACTTCTAAACGAGCGATAAGTCATGGAGCATGGAGCATAAGCCCGGACGACGCAAGACGACTAAGGAACCGAACTTCAGAGTGGGCTGTGTATGCGAAACGAGCTGAATCACGATGACCTTCGTCTCACGTTGCTTCGATCTTTCGACTCTGCCTGGCTGAGTTCTCAGGCTCGGACCGGACGAGAATCCTCCGCGTCCGTCTTGAAAACATGAAAACAGCTCCACAGTTTTAGCGGACTCGGCGAGAGTCGCGCCTTTAGGGACGTCCCATCGCCCTTGGAACGGATCATCTTGATTTTGGCTAAACAGGCAGCGTAGCCCGGTTCCGATGCCCGATCAGTGTCCGATCGTATATTTAAGCTAAGCCGAAAGTCTGTGGAGCCGATTTTTTGATTTCTTAAACTTAGGCCGGGCACATTCCAGCGCATAACCAGCCCATCGAGCACCTTCACCGCATGCACACCCCGGCGTTTTCTGGCCTTGAACACGTGTCACGGTCAGGACATAGGAAGTAGGCATACACTCCAATTAGTTCCCGGTCGGTCGGACGTAGTCATCATAGAAGGAGAGAAGCAAAAGGGCGCAGCCACTTGGCATTCGCGCCATTAGATCGTTAATTTGAGTTCGTCGAGTTGGATCGATTTCAAGGATCGCATGCAAGCGAGGCAACAAAGGAAGCGGGGCCCAGCACAAAACAGCTCGACGCTAGGATCGTCTCAGCTCTAGGGTCTCCTTAGTCGTGGCGTCCTTGCCGCCCACCCGGAGCCTCGCCGACCTGAAGGGGCCGCCATTCGGAGCCTGGGTGAGGCAGACGCCCGAAAAGAGGATCTCAGAAAAGAGGGTGGTAAGACCGTGTGGAGAGAAGGATCTACGATGGCAAAGTGGTAGGAAGGCTAGGCAACAGCAGGCAGAAGGGCAAATAGAGCGTAAAAGAGCAAGCGGCAGGACAAAGCAGCAGCCGGTGTGCTGAACGATCATGACGAACGCGGAGGCGAGAGACGAGTATGTCTCCGTCGCGAGAATAAGCAATCACCGACAGGGGTGAACATTTACCATAGGTGCTAGCATAACTCTCGGCCATTGTAAGATATTACCGACGGTGAACAACGTTTACCATGAGTGCAATTATGATCGTTGGTTATTGCAAGAAATTACTGACAGGGCAAAATATTTACCGTGGGTGCAAGGTTAACACTCAGGATATTATAAGCAATCACCGACAGGGGTGAACATTTACCATAGGTGCTAGCATAACTCTTGGCCATCGTATGATATTACCGACGGTGAACAACGTTTACCATGAGTGCAATTATGATCGTTGATTATTGCAAGCAATTACCGACAGGGCAAAGTATTTACCGTGGGTGCAAGGTTAACACTCAAAATTTTTGGTAGTGGTGACAAGGGAGAACCGATAACTATTAATCTCCCTGATCTAAATAACATACATTATGAATGTTCTGAATTTTCTTGATGTGAATGGAGAAAAATGGACTCACTGCCCCTCTTCATATGCAGGTCTTCTAGATCTCGTTTTTAGCCCATGCTGATTTCCCTCAGACAAGCACCTTCTTTGATGAGCTCCGGCCACCCAACATTGATCTTGTATATGGAGAAGCAAATGGGATGTCGAGGCTTAAGCAGAAACTTGTTCGAAATTTCCTGGGAAAACATTGTAGCATTAGCTGCCTGTAATTGGTGAGAATTAAGCAGCACTTTTGTGTAAAATGTCTAATGCGGCATGTTGTTTTAGATGCAAGGTTACTGCTCTGCTGTGGCTGTTTACTGCCTCAGAAACATCAGTTGTAATATTGAAGTGGTCATCTCTAGCAGTTATGTCAATGCACTCGCTTCCATTAGAATTGAGCTGAGCTCCTCCTTTGGTTTTTTTTTTTGTTTTCACCCGGTTTTTGAATGCCTGTTTTTCACGGGTTTTGATGCCCTATATGTCATGTGATTGTTTTTGGATGATTGTTTGGCCATTCATATCATGCGTGCAGAATTAAAAATTTAAATGGTTGAGGTTGCAGAACGTAAACTCTCTTCTTGGGTTTGGGTGGGGGAGCTTCATTCATTTCATCCTCAATTAGTAGGATCATTGCATCAATTTAAATGTTTAGCTTTTCCTGAGCTAAACATAATCATAAAAACATTGGTTTTTAGTTTTTGACCAAAATTGGAGGCCAACCGGCTCTCGAGGCTATCTCGAAAATTTTTCGAAGTGACGAGATAAGACAAATAAGTAGATAAAAAAAGCTGAAAAGAACCCACCAATAATCATAAAAACATTCAAGCAATGGAATATACTCAAACTCATCTAATTTCTTTTCTAGTCCATCTCGAACGACTCACGAGTCTCCACCTTTGTTTTTTCAGCCCTACCAACCAGACTAACAATCACCTCGTATGCATACCTTACTAGCTAGTACGTACTATAAGCATGACGTGAAACAAAAACCGTAAAGATACCTTTAATAATGAGAATAATTATCTTTTAAAAATGAATGGCAAGACGTGTGCACAGATTGAGGTGGTTTCCTTGGTTTTAGCGCGGAATCAGGCAAAACGTGTGCGCTTATTGAGGTGGTTACCTTACCTTTAGCACCAGATTAGAGCATATCCCGCCTCTGTTGCTCGTTTTCAATTCTGAAGAAACAAAGAACACCGTCGTTGCGACGGTGATGTGAGAGTGCTGGCCCTCGTCTCCGAGGTCAGGTGCACGACGTGCGCATAGTTACGAGTCGACGTCTGGGTGCCGGTCTACAGCTACGACGCCGGGTGCCCGAGGCGCGGGCCACGGAAACGGCGATCTCACGACGTCGACCACGGCTACGATGTCAGGTGCCCAAGGCACAGCTACTGCGATCTCACGGTGCCAGCGTACGGCTACGACGCCGGTTGCCCGAGGCATATCTGCGCCGACAAGGTGACAATTAATAATCTCCTATAACTAGGGCTGTCCATGGTTTGATGAAACCACCAAACCAACCCGAGCTAGGCTTATTCAACCTGTCTAAAATCTGATAATAGTGCCTTCATGCCTACAACCATGCTTACTTCTGTACAGTACTTTTCTTTCTTTGCATATTACAAGAGAAGTTGGCATTGTTTTTTTTTCAGCATGCATGTTATTTGTTCAAATAGATATATAATCAGTGTATGTTTTTTTCATGACCGGTTGTGGTCTTTCTTTTCATATAAACAGAACTATGCAATGTTTTTTTATTGCTTATAAAATGGGACTTGTTTATTGCTCATTGTGCAAACTGCAAAGTCTAAATCCATTCAATTAGCCTGTCCCCTGATGACAAAACACATGACTTTGGAGCTCAAGCTGTGCAGGTGCCATACACAATAATTTAGCTTAGTAGTGTGGGAGTATTTTACTATGGGATGGATGATGTATATATGTACGTACATAGAGCTAGTGTACTAATCTAAAAGTTATGGCTAGGCTACGGACATTCATGTTTGACAAACAATTGTTTTATTTTATTTCTATAACTCTCTGAGCTTAAAGAAACATGGACCATAATGGCATCTGTAACCATGTAATCCGTAAGGCAGTACTCACAAATAAAAGCATGCATTTCACTCATATTGGAGTTCTTGCAGGCATTGGCATCATGGGGAGGATTGGACTATGATGCAATTACAAATGAGTTGGTATGCTCACTTTGTAGTAGGTAGTACAAATAATTTATTACTTGATGCTTAACTATATCTACAGTCATATGAAAAAGCTTGTTCACTATGATATATATGATTTATTTGGTACTTCCATCATAAGATAATATTAACTTGCTCTTATTTATTTTGCTTATAGTTTTTTTCTTCATGTTTCATAGGACACGCCTCTTTCAAACATTGGGTTGACACAAGAACAAGACAGGGACAATCATGACAAGGTTAGCAATGTATATTTGAAAACAATTCTTGAGAAGCTAAAATAAAGAATAATTATTGTAGTAGTTGTTTGGTACTTTTATTGCTTAACATGGTCTCACCATCGCTATAGAGTACTTTTGCTCAAGAAGAAGATGGCATAATATTGAAGGACAAAGAGGTGAAGATGACACTGATGGTGATTACAGCATGGAACAAAGTGAGGAGGATCACATAAATGATCGTATCGATGATGATTTGTGAAAAGATGAAGCTCGGAGATTACTTTTGTGGCATGAGGAGTTTAAATTTCAGTTTTCAAACTTTATCTTACTGTTTGCAACAATTTGGTATTAGTGAAGGACATCTATATGTTGTTTATTATTTGTGTGGATGGATGATAAATGCTATTAATATATGGTTTTTACTAGTTGCATGATGTGTGCCAATGCTTGATGGATATATTTAATTATATGTCTCTTTGAATAAGTCAGCATGAGACAATTCCTAGCGTTGCTTGCAAACTCATTTCCAAGTGTTGCTAGATCATTTGTTGATCGTTCCATGGCTTCTTAGTTTATTGTGTTACCGAAGGTTACTAATAGATGACGGTTTAAGAAACCCCACAGAAATAGTTTTCCTGAGGGTTACCAATGCATGACGGTCTACAAAAACTCACGGTAATAGTTTTCCCGACGGTTACGCGCACCGTCAATTACTATACAGCCGAGGGTTACCATTAACCAAGGGTTACGTAGAACACATGGCAATATACTTGCTGATATTTATGTCAACCTTCATTAATCAAATGTGTGAGGGTCATCATTAGTCGACGGTTTCGCAAAACTGACGGTCAATATATCCCCGATGGGTTTGTAAACCTTCACCAACTTTATAGCCGAGCGTGCTTTATGCCCCGACGGCAAGGCAAACCTCTCACTAACTTGCATCCCAACGGTGAGACAACCCCTCGCTTATGTAGTTTCCGAGAGCCATCAAAACCGACGCTCAATAGATAACCGACGGTACCGTCGGCAATCTCACGAATGCCCCACGGCATGTGGCCGAGGGGAGATTATCGACGGTATACACTAGGCCATATAGGTGGCCTACGGTATTTGCTAATCCCCGACGGTTTTCCCACCCTCGGTAAAAGTTAGGAATCTAGACACTGTTTTTTTGGGCGGTTGCGTTTGCGTTTGCTTATAAGCTGGAAATTTGTAACTCCTCGATAAAACATTCGAGGTATCAAAAAATTATAGAAAAATGGTTTTGAGAGCTTTGAGAAGAAAATAGTAAGATCTACAAAAATTTGCTACCAAACGTCAAAACATTTGGCTTGTACAAAAATAACAAATTTCCAGCTTATAAGCGAACGCAAACGCAACCGCCCAAAAAAACAGTGCCCTAGTAGTGAATGCGCGCACTGTACCGAGGAGCGTCTGGTGAAGGCTATTGGCGGGTTGGCGGCAGGTCCCGTCAACCGCCCGCATGGGCAAAGACACGTGCTGACCGGCAGTGGTCCGGCGCAGCGATCAGGAGATACACTCGATTACCTGGTAGATCTTGTGCGCCCCGGCATGGCAAAAAGGGGACAACTATTCAACGGACCAGCGCAAGCTACAGTGGCCGGAGGCCGCCTATAAAAGGGGCATACAGGCCACAACAACGGACACCCGCTTCTGGATACACACAACACACTCGGAAGATAGCCATTGTAGAACAAGAGCACTTGCGCTCTTGTAGGAGCTCTAGTTCCCGGCGGTAGTTCTCCGCGTCCAGGTAATTGTAGGAACACACACACAGTGCCTTGAGCACTTATTGTACTCGAGGCCCGGGCTTCCCAAAGCCCGGACTTCACCCCCTTGTACTCGTTTAAGCTCAGGCATTAAACGAAGACTGGATGTAGGGCTGTTATCCGACAGTGGAGGCCTGAACCAGGATAAAAACACTCGTGTCATCATCATCACTGTCCGGTCTCGACGCTTCCGACTGCGTCGGGACTAAGTCCTTTCTCTCAGCAGCGTCCGGCCAAGCGGCTGGGCTTCGGTCCAGGAAAAGGGCCGCCTTAGGGCCTCGCACCCACCTTTTCCTTGCTCATCGGCCCGCGGAGGTTCGCCTCCCAGTCGCCGACAAAACTGTTGGGAGCCTTGAAATCTCTTTAATTTTCAAATTTTATGTCAAAATTTTCACCTTTTGTATAAATTCAATTATTGATTCATTGCTTACTAAAAAATAATAAATCATACTTATTCCACACTAAAATGATTTTCAAAAATAAAATAAATTTAAAATTCATATATTCTTTACATTATTATTTTCCAACTATCTTAATACAGATTTTCACCTTGTTATATAAAAAATCGTAATTATTCATACACGGGTTTATATAACACGGTTCGACTTATTTGCTAACGTACTTTGTTTTTACAAGTGATCCTTCATTATGATCGTGTCGTACATAGAGGGATTCCTCTATATCATTCAAGACAGTAATGTCTACATCCACCATAAAAAGATGTAGCTCGTCGAACTGATTGTACTCTTCTTCATCTGTGACGCCCTCAACTCGACGATCCTTCTTTTACCTGGAAGAACCACGTGACGCCTTGGCTAATCACTAGTCTTCTGCTTCTGCTTGTTATCTTCGGTAGGCTTGTCCTTCTGCTTCTTGTTTTTAGTAGGCCTGTCCGGCCTTCTGCTTTTTCGGTTTGCTGTTCATGTCCATCACATAGAATACCTGTGTCACATCATTTGCGAGGACGAACGGTTCATCCCTATAGGCCACTTGCTTGGGGTCCACGGTTGTCATACCGTACTCGTCGATCTCAACGGCTGTCAATTTGACCCATTGGCACCGAAACAGAGGGATTTTAAAGGTCCATACTCGAGCTCCCAGATATCCTCTATATAACCATAGTAGGTGTCCATCTTTCCATTTTTGTCCAAGGCATCTATACGGACGTCGCTGTTTTGGTTGGCGCTCTAGCTATCCTGGGCAGTCGTGTAAAATGTGTACCCATTTATCTCATACCCATGAAATGATACGATTGTCATGGATGGTCCCCGAGCCAAGAGTTTTAACTGTTCATTGTCTGTCCGGGAGCCCATCAGTTGCTTTTCTAACCAACCAACGAAACGATCCATTTGCTCTAGTGCGATCCACTTTTCTGACTTCTCTGGGTATTGGTCGCGTAGAATCATCTCATGTTCATGGATAAACACAGCCACTACAGTTGCTTGTTTCAAGACTGTGAAATGTGCTTGTTTAAATGAAAATAGATCTTCGCTAAAGAATTCTCTTCTCCCTAGAGTCCCTTTTCCCCGTAGCTTCCCCTCATGACGTGAAACAGGGACGCCAATCGGATTTAGCTCATCAATGTAGTCGACACAGAACTCAATCACCTCCTCTGTGCGAACACCCTGTGCAATGTAGCCTTCTGGATGAGACCGGTTACGAACATATTTCTTTAGGATACCCATGTACCTCTCGAAAGGGAACATACTATGCAGGAACACGGGTCCGAGAATTTCTATCTCTTTGACAATGTGGACCATGAGATGGACCATAATATAAAAAAAGGACGGAGGGAAGATCATCTCAAGGCTGACCAGACTATCGACCACGTCTTCCTGCAGCTTAGATAAGTTCCGTGGTTCGATGACCTTCTGCGACACCGCGTTGAAGAACGAAAGCACGACTTTTACGATTGTCCTCGTACCCAGTCGTGAGAATACCTCTCGGCGCCCTTTGGGAGCAACTGTGTCATCAACATGTGATAGTCATGTGATTTCAGGTGTACTATCTTATTCTCTTTCATGTTGATGAGTCTCCTTATGTTCGAGGAGTATTCAGAAGGGACCTTCACACTGTTCAAGAACTTAATCATGTTTTTTTTTCCTTCCTTGCTCAAAGTGTAGCTTGCAGGGTGGAGGTAATGTTGTCCTTTCACTCTCTTTTTCGGATGTAAGTCGTTCCTGAGTCCCAGAAGATGCAGGTCCTTTCGTGCTTGAAGTGTATCTTTTTATTTACCGTACATATCTAGGAAGCCTAGCAGGTTCACGCAGACATTCTTCGTGATATGCATGAAGTCCAGCGAGTGGCGGACCTCTAAGTCTTTCCAGTAAGGTAAATCCCAAAATATTGACTTCTTCCAAATGGGCTTCGAATGACCTTGTTCAGTCGGGACAGATTTGCTACCAGGACCTTTTCCAAATACTACTTTTAGATCCTTTACCAGAGAAAATACAAGTGTCCCACTGCGATGCAATGACTTCTTACATATCTCTTCTGTCCCATCAAAATTCTCACCCTTTCGCCGTAACGGGTGCTTCATATGGAGGAACCTACGGTGGCCCATGTACACGACCTTTCGGGAGTTTTTCAGATACTTGCTGTCCGTATCCTCTACGCACTGGATGCAGGCTTTATATCCTTTGATAGTTAGGCCTGACAGGTTACCAAGTGCAGGTCAGTCGTTGATGGTTACGAATAGCAATGCATGTAGGGTGAAGTGCTCTCTTTTGTACTCATCCCATACACGTATACCATCGGTCCACAGTGTTAGCAGATCTTCCACCAATGGTTTGAGGTACACGTCGATGTCGTTTCCAGGTTGCTTCGGCTCTTGGATAAGCAACATCATCATAATGTACCTTCGCTTCATACACAGCCAAGGAGGAAGGTTGTAGATACATAGAGTCACGGGCCAAGTGTTGTGACTGCTGCTCATCTTCATCCTATCCATACTCAACCCAAACCTTATGTTTCTTGCATCCTCAGCAAAGTCCGGGTATTTTCTATCGACTTTCCTCAACTGGGAGCCATCAGCGGGGTGCCTTAGCCTTCCGTCGTCCTTACGATCTTTTTTGTGCCAGCGCATCATCTGGACATGCGCTTTGCTCGCAAATAAACGCTTCAACCAGGGGATTATAGGAAAATACCAGACCACCTTAACGGGGGGTCTCTTCTTCTTACGCTGTCACTCTTCCTCGCCTCGGTCATCACGCCTAGTTTTATACCTCGAAGTTCTGCACACCGGACAAGCTTCCAAATCCTCATACTCATTGCGTCTGAGGATACAATCGTTCCGGCATGCATGTATCTTTTGTACCTCCAACCCCAAAGGGCAGACAACTTGCTTGGCGTCGTACGTAGTTTCAGGCAGCGTGTTACCCTCTGGAAGCAACTTCTTTATGAGGCATAACAACTCGTCGATTCCCTTATCAGACAATCCATTAGTCGCCTTCCACTGCATGAGTTCTAGCATGGTACACAATTTTTTCTGGCCCTATCGGCAGTTTGGGTACAATAGTGTTCTATGGTCCTCCTATAGGCGCTGGAACTTTTTGTAATGTCTTTCATCGGTGTATTCTCCCTCTCCATCAAGCAGCATCTGTTCTAGGTCATCATCGCCAAACTCCCCCAATGTATTTTCGAAAGAACCATGTTGGTCAGCATCGGGGATATTGTTGTCCCCCTGATCTTCTTCTTCACCATCTTCTCGTATAGTCTCTTCTTCACCGTGCGTGGTCCAACAGGTATATAGTTTGGTATGAAACCTCTTGAGAGCAAATGGAAGTGAAGGTGGCTGGATTATGGCCACTCCTTCTCATTCTTGCAGTCTATACATGGACAACATATATAGCCTGACTTCGTGTATGCATCGGTCGCACGAAGAAAAGCTTGCAAAACCTGCAAGAACATCGGGGAGCGTCGGTCCATGTACATCTATCGCCGATCCATCTACATTATGTTTCATCAAGGCAGCTATTAGCTCATTTTCCAATAATAAATTTTTTAACATTTCACAAATTTCAAATCAAACCAATATTAAATTTATTTAAAAATTTTAGGTGAATAAATTTTATTTAAACCGAAACCTACATTTGAGGTAGATCCACCCCTTGATACAAAGACTTGATAGATCAAAGTCTAGATTCAAAATTCTTCACCGATCGATGGAACCAAAATCTAAATTTAAGCTAGATCCACACCTAACAACAAAGACATGGTAGATCGAAGTCTAGATTCAAATTTCTTCAACGATCGATGGAACCAAACCTAAATTTGAGCTAGATCCACACCTAACAACAAAGACTTCGTAGATCAAAGTCTAGATTCAAAATTCTTCATCGATCGATGGAACCAAAACCTAAATTTGGGCTAGATCCACACCTAAGAACAAAGACTTGGTAGATCAAAGTCTAAATTCAAAATTCTTCACCGATTGATGGAACCAAAACCTAAATTTGGGCTAGATCCACACTTAATAACAAAGACTTGGTAAATCAAAGTTTAGATTCAAAATTCTTTATCAATCAATGGAACCAAAACGTAAATTTGGGCTAGAACCACACCAAACAACAAAGACTTGGTAGATCAAAGTCAAGATTCAAAATTCTTCTTCGATCGATGGAACCAAAACCTAAATTTGGGCTAGATCCACACCTAACAACAAAGACTTGGTAGATCAAAGTCTAGATTCAAAATTCTTCACCGATCGATTCAACCAAAACCTAAATTTGGGCTAGATACACACTTAATAACAAAGACTTGGTAAATCAAATTCTAGATTCAAAATTCTTCATCAATCAATGGACCCAAAACGTAAATTTAGGCTAGATCCACACCAAACAACAAAGACTTGGTAGATCAAAGTCAAGATTCAAAATTCTTCATCGATCGATGGAACCAAAACCTAAATTTGGGCTAGATCCACACCTAACAACAAAGACTTCGTAGATCAAAGTCTAGATTCAAAATTCTTCACCGATCGATTGAACCAAAACCTAAATTTGGGCTAGATCCACACTTAATAACAAAGACTTGGTAAATCAAATTCTAGATTCAAAATTCTTCATCAATCAATGGACCCAAAACGTAAATTTGGGCTAGATCCAAACCAAACAACAAAGACTTGGTAGATCAAGGTCAAGATTCAAAATTCTTCATCGATCGATGGAACCAAAACCTAAATTTGGGCTAGATCCACACCTAACAACAAAGACTTGTTAGATCAAAGTCTAGATTCAAAATTCTTCACCGATCGATTCAACCAAAACCTAAATTTGGGCTAGATCCACACTTAATAACAAAGACTTGGTAAATCAAATTATAGATTCAAAATTTTTCATCAATCAATGGACCCAAAACGTAAATTTGGGTTAGATCCACACCAAACGACAAAGACTTGGTAGATCAAAGTCAAGATTTAAAATTCTTCATCGATCGATGGAACCAAAATCTAAATTTTGGCTAGATACACACCTAACAACAAAAGACTTGGTAGATCAAAATCTAGATTCAAAATCCTTCACCGATCAATGGAACCAAAAACTAAATTTGAGCTAAATCCACACCTAACAATAAAGACTTGGTAGATCAATGTCTAGATTCATAATTCTTCACCGATTGATGGAACCAAAACCTAAATTTGGGCTAGATTCACACCTAACAACAAAGATTTGGTAGATTAAGTCTAGATTCAAAAGTCTTCACCGATCGATGAAACCAAATCCTAAATTTGCGCTAGATCCATACCTAACAACAAAGACTTGGTAGATCAAAGTCTAGATTCAAAATTCTTCACCGATCGATGGAACCAAAACCTAAATTTGGGCTAGATCCACACCTAATAACAAAGACTTGGTGGATCAAAGTTTATATTCGAAATTACTCATCAATCAATTAAACCAAAACGTAAATTTGGGCTAGATCCACATCTAACAACAAAGACTTCGTAGATTAAAGTCAAGATTCAAAATTCTTCATCGATCGATAGAACCAAAACTTAAATTTTGGTTAGATACACACCTAACAACAAATGACTTGGTAGATCAAAGTCTAGATTCAAAATTCTTCATCGATCGATGGAACCAAAACCTAAATTCTGGCTAGATTCACACCAAACAACAAAGACTTGGTAGATTAGAGTCTAAATTCAAAATTCTTCACTGATCGATGGAACCAAAACCTAAATTTGGGCTAGATCCACACCTAACAACAAAGACTTGGTAGATCAAAATCTAGATTCAAAATTCTTCACCGATCGAGGGAACCAAAGCCTAAATTAGAGCTAGATCCACACCCCAAACAACAAAGACTTGGTAGATCAAAGTCTAGATTCAAAATTCTTCACCGATCGATTCAACCAAAACCTAAATTTGGGCTAGATCCACACTTAATAACAAAGACTTGATAAATCAAATTCTAGATTCAAAATTCTTCATCAATCAGTGGACCCAAAACGTAAATTTGGGCTCGATCCACACCAAACAATAAAGACTTGGTAGATCAAAGTCGACATTCAAAATTCTTCATCGATCGATGGAACAAAAACCTAAATTTTGGCTAGATACACACCTAACAACAAAAGACTTGTTAGATCAAAATCTAGATTCAAAATTCTTCACCGATCAATGGAACCAAAAACTAAATTTGAGCTAAATCCACAACTAACAATAAAGACTTGGTAGATCAATGTCTAGATTCATAATTCTTCACCGATTGATGGAAACCAAAACCTAAATTTGTGCTATATTCACAACTAACAACAAAGACTTGGTAGATCAAGTCTAGATTCAAAAGTCTTCACCGATCGATGGAACCAAATCCTAAATTTGCGCTAGATCCATACCTAACAACAAAGACTTGGTAGATCAAAGTCTAGATTCAAAATTCTTCACCGATCGATGGAACCAAAACCTAAATTTGGGCTAGATCCACACCTAATAACAAAGACTTGGTGGCTCAAAGTTTAGATTCGAAATTCTTCATCAATCAATTAAACCAAAACGTAAATTTGGGCAAGATCCATACCTAACAACAAAGACTTGGTAGATCAAAGTCAAGATTCAAAAGTCTTCATCGATCGATGGAAGCAAAACTTACATTTTGGCAAGATACACACCTAACAACAAAAGACTTGGTAGATCAAAGTCTAGATTCAAAATTCTTCATCGATCGATGGAAACAAAACCTAAATTCTGGCTAGATCCACACCTAACAACAAAGACTTGGTAGATTAGAGTCAAAATTCAAAATTCTTCACTGATCGATGGAACCAAAACCTAAATTTGGGCTAGATCCACACCTAACAACAAAGACTTGGTAGATCAAAGTCTAGATTTAAAATTCTTCACCGATCGAGGGAACCAAAGCCTAAATTAGAGCTAGATCCACACCTAACAATAAAGACTTGGTAGATCAAAATCTAGATTCAAAAGTCTTAATCGATCGATGGAACCAAAACCTAAATTTAGACTATATCCACACCTAACAACAAAGACTTGGTAGATCAAAGTCTAGATTCAAAATTCATCATCGATCGATGGACCCAAAACGTAAATTTGGGCTAGATCCACACCTAACAACAAAGACTTGGTAGATCAAAGACTAAATTAAAGAATTTTCCCCGATCCATGGAACCAAAACCTAAATTTGGGCTAGATCCACACCTAACAACAAAGACTTGGTAGATCAAAGTCTATTTTCAAAATTCTTCAACGATCCATGGAACCAAAATCTAAATTTGGGCTAGATCCACACCTAACAGCAAAAGACTTGGTAGATCAAAGTCTATTTTCAAAATTCTTCATCGATCGATGGAACCAAAACCTAAATTTGAGCTAAATCCACACCTAACAACAAAGACTTGGTAGATCAAAGTCTAGATTCAAAATTCTTCAACGATCCATGGAACCAAAACCTAAATTTGGGCTAGACCCACACCTAACAGCAAAAGACTTGGTAGATCAAAGTCTATTTTCAAAATTCTTCATCGATCGATGGAACCAAAACCTAAATTTTGGCTAGATCCACACCTAACAACAAAGACTTGGTAGATCAGAGTCCAAATTCAAAATTCTTCACTGATCGATGGAACCAAAACCTAAATTTGGACTAGATCCACAACTAACAACAAAAAGATCAAAGTTGGTAGATCCAAACCAAACAATAAAGACTTGGTAGATCAAAACTAGATTCAAAATTCTTCATCGATCGATGGAACCAAAACCTAAAATTGCGCTAGATCCTCACCTAACAACAAAGACTTGGTAGATCAAAGTCTAGATTCAAAATTCATCTTCGATCGATGGAACCAAAATCTAAATTTGGGCTAGATCCACACCTAACAACAAAGACTTGGTAGATCAAAGTCTAGATTCAAAATTCTTCATCGATCGATGGAACCAAAACCTAAATTTGGGCTAGATCCACACCTAACAACAAAGACTTGGTAGATCAAAGTCTAGATTAAAAAATTTTCCCCGATCCATGGAACCAAAACCTAAATTTGGGGTAGATCCACACGTAACAACAAAGACTTGGTATATCAAAGTCTAGATTCAAAATTCTTCACCGATCGATGGAACCAAAACATAAATTTGAGCTAAATTCACACCTAACAACAAAGACTTGGAAGATCAAAGTCTAGATTGAAAATTCTTCAACGATCCATGGAAGCAAAACCTAAATTTGGGCTAGATCCACACCTAACACCTAACGATCCACACCAAACAAAGACTTGGTAGATCAAAGTCTAGATTCAAAATTCTTCATCGAAAATCTGAATTTGGGCTAGATCCACACCTAACAACAAAGACTTGGTAGATCAAAGTCTAGATTCAAAATTCTTCATCGATCGATGGAACCAAAACCACACCTAACAACAAAGACTTGGTAGATCAGAGTCCAAATTCAAAATTCTTCACTGATCGATAGAACCAAAACCTAAATTTGCGAGAATTAGAGCAAGAGTAAAGACACGACCGATCGAACGATGCGCTTCGAAGACTTGATCTTGAGTACGTTCATAATAACGACATCGATGGAAGACTCTTTGGGCTAGATCTTATAGGTCTCCTAGTATTCGATATAAAAAGTTCAATATCCCGAAAGAACGATAATAATACAAAATAGATCAAACTGGAACCATCGCTTCACGAAAGTAAAATCATCGATCGATGGAACCACCGATCGAATTGGTCCAGATCTAGTCTAAGTAACAACAAAGCTTACCATAGATTCAATTTCCGATATGGAACCAAACCTATCTAGAATAAATTTGAGCTAATACAATGGAAATCATCATTATCCATGGAACTTCGACTGAAATTTGGGCTTTGGGATCGATGGACATCTAATTTGGGCTCCATCGACATAAAATCATACACAACAACAAAGACAAAGACTGTAGATATCTGTCTCACAACAGGAACCAAATTAATTCTAATAATTTAACAAATTCAGCGAACCGATCTATAGATCAGTTCTAGAGAAAGTTCATCAAATTCTTCATCATCGAAACATCATGAAACCTAAATTTGCTCTTACATTCAAGCAGCGAGTTACATCTAATCAAAGCTTCAAACTTACGACAACAAGCTTTTTATTAGCTCCAATAGAAACGAGCTAGTCTCTACATTCTAATTAACTTTTAATCGTGAAAGATCAAAATTTTCTTTCTGAAGTTTGCTTAAGATCTGTGATCGATCATAAATATCAAATTTTCTCACATCATTTCACACGATGGTTGTTGAGGTACAGTAGTACCCGTGGTGCCATCATTTTAGTGTGTCGATATTTCTCAATCTAGATGTCAATCCAGGGAAGGGCTAACCTAATCTGGTGTTTGGCGACCAGACGGTTGACTAGGCAAATCGGCTGTTTAAGCATGGATCGCAGCGCATGGACGGCGGAAGTGATATGATCGCCTTAAGCAGCAATCTCCTTTCCAGGATATATTAAATGGATCTCTCTCGTAGGAGTATTTGTATCTGAATGATTGTGTATATTTTCTAGATTACTTTGGAAAAGAAGTTCACATCCCAATTAATGGCCCGCCTTCATGACAAGCGATCGCGCCGCGGGACCCACTGCCGACGATTGTCATCCAGGTTCCGCCTCGGACTAGCTATCGCCGGCTTCATTTGCTCTCTTCCTGTAAACGTCACTTCCACTGATCAAAACATTAGTCTCCCTAGGAACTAGAATTCTTCTCCCACCGATATTATACTACTCATATTGGTACGTGTAGTATAGCTAAATCATAAATAAACTAATCCGTTATATTGAGAAGAATTGATGGCGATCACACTCGATTAAATCCACAGTAAAGTGCTCAGTACATGAACCCAGCGTAAAATGTTTCGCAATGATGAACCGGCACAGATGAATGATTGACGTCGGTGCCTTTTAATATATTTTGGTTCAGAAACCGGCACTAATATCTAGTTAGACCCGATATAAATTAGTTTTTTTTTTTGCAGTGGTGAATCTTAAAAATATCTAGAATAAACACACTATTTTTTTTGCTGAGGTAAAAGCACTATTGTTGAAAATATATAGTATTGGCAAGCTGCAGTACAAACAGTTAATTAGCAACTCCTACTGAAAAATAGATAATGGTCTAGACATCGATGTGCATGGTCACTAAAATACAACTTTGGTCACTAATTATTCTAGCATTTTATTTATAAAACTTAATAAAATCATATAATATCTATTGAAATATGTAGTCCTTAGTTATAAGGGAATTATAAGTTGGGCATGTAGCAGGTTGGTAGTGTGCACCTCTCTTGCATTTGCAAACGACTAAATATACATATAGATCTATATATACATAGCAGAGAATCAACAAAACTGCGTCCGCCACAATTGAGCAAGGATTTTGCGCCTATGCAAGGATTTAGTTAGAACTATCCTCACCCTTTAACATGCTTCAAGATTTGTGTTTCCATTTATGCAAAAAAAAAATCCCACTCCCCTAGCAAACTACCCCTCCATAGACTCGCTTTTCTCCTTCTCCCTCTCCCTCTCCTTCACTCTTCCCTCTGGCCTGACGGCGTCTCCAGCATCATGATCATCTTCTGTGACAAGCCCTCGCCTTCAGCTACGACCACCCCTTTTGGCCATCACGCTTCCCTGATCACGAGCACCACGTGGCAGCGAGTAGGTAGCGTGAAGCCGTGATGTATATACCATTAAATTATAGTGGTGCTCCATCTAGTTCTAAAAAACATAACGTTTTAGATACGTACAAGTCAATGTTCTAAAACTAAATTTATCTATGAAAATCTATTGAACCATGTGAAAGCATCTCGGCCCATTCTGGACCGATATTTATATTGTTTTGGTGTTGATGACGGGAAATCTCGGATTTCATAGATCCAGCAAATCCATCACTATACGGCATCAAGCGTGAAGACCCAAGGTTTGTTTTGGTGGGTCGAGGAGTCGAGTTGATCCACTTTAGTACTAGGGTTTTCTTTATTATTCTTTTTACATCGTACTATTAAGAGGGGAACGTCGAATTACCTCTTTTCGGAGCATCATTTGACCAAGAGCACAACCTTTCAATATTCATATTTTTCCTTGTCAATCTAAGCCCGGTGAAGCCTTGGGAGTAGCCGGGACACCTTCGGGCAATGGCAAAAATCAAATTTGCAAGGTCAGGATCATTTTTCAGAGCAGGCCGAGCAGGCATAGCGTTACTCGGACGGTCCGGATTGAGCCCGGACCATTCTGTTGTTATTCCTGCTATTTCTTGAGCCGAGGTAGTGGTGCCTTAACGGTCCGGGCTTTGAGCCTAGACGGTCCAGGCAACACTATGGGCACTTGAAAGGACCGAGATGTCGCCTAGAGGGGGGGTGAATAGGCGACTACAAATTTAAAACAATTAGGCAGCGGAATATAAATATCGGACTATCTGATATGGATATCGGATACTCCGATGTGGATCAGACTATCCGATGTCTATATCGGATACTCCG
Source organism: Olyra latifolia (assembly GCA_036346145.1). Taxonomy (NCBI): domain Eukaryota; kingdom Viridiplantae; phylum Streptophyta; class Magnoliopsida; order Poales; family Poaceae; genus Olyra; species Olyra latifolia. The sequence goes on along the minus strand of CM070523.1, from coordinate 43,418,816 downwards.
ATATGCTCAGAGTAGAAATGCTCAAATCTGCTTACAATCAGGTATACCACCCTCAACCAAATATTCTTAAATATGTAAATATACAGTAGGAGCTAGCAAAGCTACACAATCAACATGATAGCTCAATCACAAAGAGAATCAAGTAAAGAGAGTAAATGAGGTCAAACCAAAGTGAAGAGGAGACGCGTCGATTTGTTCCCGAAGTTCGGATCCTTGAGGGAATCCTACGTCTCCGTTGAGGTAGGCTCGGTCACACTTGAGCCCGGGTCTCTTTCAACCCTTTCCCTCACCAAGATCCGCACCAAGCTCCCTTGGTTTCACTCGCTTGGCTCCTTTCCTCGTGAAGACGGAGACCGGGCCTTCACAACCTTCCCACGGCCAACCACACAAAGCACCGGTGGCTCATAGGCGACCTCCTAACCGTCTAGGAGTCCTCAACCTCCAAGAGTAACAAATGCTTACGAAGAATAAGCTTGGAGATGAACTCAAGTGCTCACTAGATCAAATCTCTCACAACCCAAGCACTTCTCTCCTCCAACTCTTTCCAACCCTTCTCTCAAAGGGGATCATTAAGATCTAAGAGTGGAGAGGTGTTTGAGGCTCAAGAATACAAGGGTTTAGCTCTTATTCCACCCAGGAATATCTTCTAAAAAGCTGTCCACGAACTGGGGAAGGAGAGGCTTTAAATAGAGAACCCCAAAATCTAGCCGTTGAGACCATTCTGCGATATATCGGAGTATCCGATGTTCATATCGGAGTATCCGATATTTTATGGCAGAGAGGGGTCAATCGGATAGAGGATCGGAACTTCAGAATATCGGATAGTCCGATATGGACATCGGATAGTCCGATATCAATTCAGCCCACAGCGTAGCCCGATGAAAACGGGCGTAACTTTTGACTCCGAACTCCGTTTTGGGTGATCTTGGGCTCTACGGAAAGCTAAGACCAATGGCTACACAACCAACAAGGTCTCATTGCCCAAATCCCAATGGATAAGTGCAGAAACCACAAGGAATCCAAGAGAGGACCAAAATCCTCACTTCCCGACACCACCAACACATCTTCCCCTCACACCAAACCACCTATACCTAGGTGTATAAGATGTGATTTGTGTCTCTCAATCTTTCACAAAGATAGATCATTTGAGCAATTGAGACATATCTAAGTCATTCGTCGTTACATCCCTCTTAATAGTACGGCAATCCTTAGACTCAAATTCAAACGAGAAAACTAAGTCTTACAATCAATCCGCATGCCGTCTTCTCCTTGGATGTATTGTGCGTGATGACCTTCAACAAATGATTGATGACGCCTTCGCCTTGTCAACCTTGACTCGGTTCACCTCGTGAGACTCTCGTCCCATCGACCTTGACTTGATCATCCTCCCCGACGATCTCCACGCCAAGTCGATCTTGACTTAGTCCTCAACTCTTGGTGACACCGTTGTCTTGTTGACCTCAGCTTAATCATCATCCTTTAACATACCTTTGTCATCACACATACTCACGGGACCTAAATCTTTTCAAACCACTCATGAAAGGTGTTAGTCCCAAAGCTCAATTAATATGAATAAGTTTATGTTTGTGAGCAATTAAGGTGTGTCAAGTGTTTCATATAAATAAGCATAATATTAAATGAAAACACTTGACATAGAAAAGATCTCTACTAAGTGCACCATGATGAATATACAATTAATCTATATGCACTAAAGAGATGATTGCTAGAAAGATGAATCAACTAAATCATGGCAAGTACCACAATCTTCACTTAATGATGCACATGATAGAATATACAAGAATTACACATGTGCAAATCATATTTAAATAAGAGTGAAGTTGTGGAATAATCTAGATTAAACTTCACTAAGTGATGTGCATGAGAAGATATATAAACAAGGTACACATGCACAAACCAATTCATAGCAATGTGAAGTTTAACTCTAACTAAGACATACCTCAATTAGCAACCCAACCTACTTGTACTTATGAGACTAAATAAGATCAACAAGCAAGTGTGTTAGTCTCAGCAACATGATTAGTATGACGCATACCTTGTTAAGATGGATAGCTTGTCCACTTGACCTATATATAGGGTTTTCCTTTAAATAGGGTGAGACTAAACAAATCTTCACAATGAACACATTAGTCTTAAGGCAATAAACATATTAGATGATATCATAAAATCAAGCACTAAACAATATATTGTTATTAAATATGTTTGTCATTAATCACCAAAACCACATAAGCACTACTTGAACTTACAACACTCTGTTAATTTTATTTTCCAGCACCTCTCGGGACAGAGCGGGCGCCGTGTTGCCCGGTCGGTCCGGGTTGAGCCTAGATGGTCTGGGCCAGGCAGCCGTGGCTCTGTTTTGGGGGTATATTTAACCAGTGACCTGGGATCTTGTGGTGTGCTTTCCATATTACAACAAGAACAGTCATTTGAGCCCAGATCTAGATTTAAAACCTCTCCCACTCTAACCATGTGTTCTTGAGTGTTCCTCCATTGATCTTCTTGAGGTTTTGAGATTTGGAGGTTTTTGCTAGGGTTGTTGTGATCCTTGTGCAACAAGGGTCTTGTGGGTGATCCTCTCTCCAGTTGTGCTTCGTGGTCATCAGTGATCCGGCGAGAGGGTGTTCGTTTGTTCTTATTACTCTTGAGATTGCGATCCCTTGACGGTGCTTGGAGGCATAGGGATCAAGGAGCTTGTCTTGGCGTTTGTGGGAGCTCTTGATCTAGGTGTATAAAGGTGCGGAGTCCACCTTGTCGAAGTGGCAAAGGACTACCACGAGTGGTGACGAGGTGCGAGGCTCGAGAGGGAGCCGGTTCTTGCGAGGAGCAAGAGCTTGCCTCAACGTGGATGTAGGAGTGAAGCTCCGAACCACGGGAAAAAATTCTTTGTCCCTATTTACGTTTCTGCATTTACATTATGTCATTACTCGTTATTACTTGTTGAGTACATTGATTAAGATAATTGGGTTCCTTTAATCTAGACTAAGAACTCAACAAGAACATTAAGATTAAAAGGGCATATTCACCTCCTCTCTAGGCCTACTTGAGCAAGGGCGGTGATGATGATGAAGAACAAGAAAGAAGCAACCACAAGGACAAGAAGAAATCTTCAAAGAAATCAAGTTTCAAGAGGTTTACTAAGCAAAGGAAGCGGGAGGCATATATTGGCGAGTGGGTTACTGACGAGGAGAGTTCAATTGACGACTCCTCTTTTGATGATGACACAAGATTCAAGGGACTCGCTGGGCTTGCTATTGCTGAAAATGCTCCTCCATCATCTCCACCATGTTCTTTTGGCCTCATGGCAATAGATGATGACGACAAGGTGGATGATTCCTCTCCTACCTTTGATGATCTTGCCAAGATGGTTGGTGAGCTAAGCACGGCTTTAAAGAAAGAATCGACAAAAGCTAAGTCTCTTAGAAAATTGCTTGCTCATAAAAGTGAAATGATTTATCTTCTAAACTTGAATTGCTTTAGAATGATCATCATGATTTGCAAGTTAAATTCAATAATCTTAATGCTAATAACAATGAGTTGATATCTTCACATGACATGCTTAGCATAGAACATGAAGATCTTGTTGCTAGATTTAATAAATTGAGTGATGATCATATTTTGCTTGCTAGTAATTCAAAGGTTGATAAATGTGATGTATCTATTGATTGTGACTTGCTTGTTGATGATGATGTGATTGTTACTAAGGCAAATGCTAAGACTTCTTGTGATGATCTTGTTGTGGACTCTAACCCTTCATCATCCTCCAGTACTTGCAATGATGATATTTGTAAATTTGCTTTATGTGCTAGAGAATTAATGATAGAAAATAATGAACTTAAGGCTAAAGTTGACAAGTTTGATAAAGGCTAGAGAGGTACTTTCTTGGCAGTGTCATTCTTGATCAAATGCTTGGGGAGCAAAGGGTCGTCTTGGACAGCAGAGGATTGGGCTATGTCCCAAAGGATTTGCCCAAGAAAAAGGATGGATAAGACCCGAGCCTCATTTTGTCAAGAAAGAGACTCATTGTTATTATTGTCATGCTACCAATCATGCTTCAAAGAATTGCTTTCTTGCTAAATCTCCACAAGTCAATGTAAAAAGGGGTTGTTTGTTAGATGCCCATTACATGTTGTTCAAAGATTTTCGTGGCAAGATAAATGTTAAATATGTTAGGCCACCTAATTTTGATAAGAAGTTGAAGGCTATTTGGGTTCCAAAGGCTCTTTTAACTAACCCTTTTGGCCCAAAGATTGTAAAGACTAACCCCAAAGGATCCAACCTAGTTTGGGTACTTAAATGCAAAACTTGATCTTATGGATATAGGTGAACCACAAGAGTGGCGGTCGACATTGGGTAATTGATAGTGGATGCACTCAACATATGACTGGCAACTCTCGCAAGTTCACCACATTGGAGGATGAAGGTACCTCCAACAAAATAACCTTTGGGGATAATAGAAAAAGCAAGGTAATAGGTAAAGGTAAAATTGCTATATCATCTGATTTATTCATTAATAATGTTCTACTTGTTGAATCTCTCAATTTTAATTTACTCTCTGTTGTCCAAATATGTGATTTGGGGTTTCATTGTGTATTCTCAAATGATGGGATTTCCGTGTTTGACAAAAACAAAAACTTATTTTTCGGGGGTGTCGCTTTCAAAATCTCGATCTTGTTAATTTCACCTCTAATACCTTGTATGTCTCGACGTGCCTCATAGCTAAAGTTTCTCTCGGTTGGCTCTTGCATCGCTGTCTTGGGCACGTAGGTATAGCAAATCTTAAAAAGTTGTTTAAAAATAATTTGATAGTGGGCTTAAAAGATGTGAAATTTGAGAAGGATAAACTTTGTAGAGCTTGTCAAGCCGGCAAGCAAGTGGCAAACTCACATCTGACTAAAAGTGTCAAGTCCACTGCCCGTCCGCTTAAGCTTCTGCATATGGATGTGTTTGGCCCAACTACATATGCGAGCATCGGGGAAAATTCTTATTGTTTAGTAGTTGTAAATGATTTTTCTAGATTCTCTTTAATGTTTTTCTTGCCAAACAAGGTAGAAGTAGGGCGTGTTTTTAAAAGGTTTGCAAAACAGGTTCAAAATGAATTTAAAACTCCTATCAAGAAAATTCGGAGTGACAATAGAACGGAGTTTGCTAATTCTAACATTGAGGATTATTGTGATGAGTTAGGTATTAAACATGAACTTTCCGCCACATACACCCCTCAACAAAATGGTGTGGTGAAAAGGAAAAACAGGACACTCATCGAGATGGCTAGGACGATGTTGGATGAGTATGGCGTGCCCGACATTTTTTGGGCGGAGGCTATCAACACGGTGTGCCATGCTATCAACGGCCTCTACCTCCACCGACTGTTGAAGAAGACCTCGTATGAGCTACTAGTAGGGAGGCGGCCTAACATTTCTTATTTTAGGGTGTTCAGATGCAAGGTTTACATCTATAAGAAGAGAACCCACCTGGGGAAATGTCAAAGAAGATGCGACATCGATTTTATGATTGGTTATTCTTCTAAGTCAAAAGCTTATCGTATTTTTAATAATGCAACTGGCTTAGTTGAAGAATCTTTTGATGTTAAATTTGATGAATCTAATGGCTCCCAATGTGAGCATGAAAACTTGAGTGATGTAGGTGATAATGCTTTGGCAAAGGCTATAGAGAACATGGAGGTTGGTGACGTGCGTCTAACGGAGGCACCTATGAACAAGAAAGAAGAAGCGGCTTCATCATCCATGATACCTCAAGCTAGTCAACAAGAAGTTGAGGATGATGACGCCGACATACTTCACGAGCCTCCTCAACATATGAAAAGTCACCGTACCATCGCCAAGGATCACCCAGTCGACCAAATCATTGGCGACTATAGTAAGGGCATCCAAACTGGTTCAAGACATGCATCTTTTTGTAAACATTACTCTTTTGTGTCTTGTGTTAAGCCCAAAAATGTAGATAAAGCCCTGAAGGATCCAGATTGGGTAAATGCCATGTATGAAGAACTAAATAACTTCGTGCGCAATGAAATCTAGACCTTGGTGGAGAGATCCCGCGATCACAATGTTATTGGAACAAAATGGGTTTTCAAGAACAAACAAGATGAGAGCAGGGTGGTCGTAAGGAATAAGGCTCGCCTAGTTGCTCAAGGATTCACACAGATCGAAGGTGTGGACCACGGTGATACTTATGCCCAGTCGCTCGAGTGGAGGCCATTAGACTTTTACTTACATTTTTTACATCTCATGATATCATACTTAAACAAATGGATGCTAGAAGTGCCTTTTTAAATGGTTTCATTAAAGAACATGTTTTTGTTGAGCAACCACCCGGGTTTGAAGACCCTAAACACCCCACTCATGTTTACAAATTATCTAAGGCGCTATACGGTCTCAACCAAGAACCTCGTGTATGGTATGTGCGTCTTAAGAATTTTCTACTTGAAAGGGGATTCAAAATTGGGAGGATTGATTCTACGCTTTTCACTAAAATCTTTGATGGCCATTTATTCATTTGTCAAGCATATGTTGCTGACATTATTTTTGAGAGTACTAATGTCTCTTTTTGCGAGGAATTTGGGACCATGATGGCCCAAGAATTTAAAATGTCAATGATAGGGAAATTATCATTCTTTCTAGGTTTCCAAGTCAAGCAATTAAGGACGGCACATTTATTTCACAAGAAAAGTATGTTCATGACCTCCTCAAGCGCTTTGACATGGAGGACTGCAAGCCAATTCTCCAATGGCTTCTAACGGGCATGTCGACATGGATGAGGGAGGTAAACCTGCCGATCAGAAGATCTATCGGTCCATAATCGGCGCACTTTATCTTACTGCTTCTCAGCCCGATATTATGTTCTCAGTATGCATGTGTGCTCGTTTCCAGTCTTCCCCTAAAGAAATTCACATGACTGTGGTTAAAATGATTTTAAGATACCTAAAGTTCCTCCTGCTATAGGCTTGTGGTACCCGAAGGGCGCGCGATTTGAGCTTCTAGGTTTTTCGGACTCCGATTATGCCGGTTGCAAGATTGATCGCAAGAGCACTTCCGGGGGTTGCCATCTTTTAGGTAGATCTCTTGTGTCATGGGCTTCCAAAAAGCAAAACTCCGTGGCGCTATCTACTGCCGAGACGGAATATATAGCGACAGGGAGTTGTTGTGCCCAAATCATTTTCTTGACACAATCCTTACTTGAATTTTGGCTAAAAATTTCAAAAGTGCCTCTATTGTGCGATAATGAAAGTGCCGTTAAAATTGCAAATAATCCCGTCCAACATTCTTGCACAAACATATTGACATAAGACATCATTTCCTTCGGGACCACGTTGCTAAAGGAGATATTATGCTTGAGTATGTTAGGACCGAAGATCAACTAGTCGACATTTTCACGAAACCACTAGACGAGGCACGGTTTTGTAAATTAAGAAATGAACTCAACATACTAGATAGCTCCAATGTCATGTGATTGAGTTTCTTTGTGCTTTGTTGACTTGATCTTTATTTGGTTCTTTATTTGGCTCTTATTTGTTTTTCAGGCTTATCACAGTTAAGGGGAGTTTTGGATTCATCTCTCATATTTAAAATTTTCCCCTATACGTGCAAAGATCAATTGTTTTTTCGTTAGCACAATTTTAACCTATACTATTAAGCCAAAACTTGTTTTTAAGCTCCTTAAATAATTTTTCAAAAAACATTCCCTTATCTATGTTCATCAAAAATGCATCATAAGCATGATTCTCTTTGAAAAATCATTTGTGCATAAAATTAATTATAAAAAAAATTGCTTCAAAACTTAGCCAAAAACAAAAACCATGTGCTGAACTCCTAATGGACCCATTGCTAGGGAAGATGTATCCATTATTTAACCCAAAGCAATATTTTGGGTCCATATATTTCTTTTGGATGTTAATATTCCTAAGTGTTTTGTTCTTCACATAATATTTTTTTTATTCGAAACAGAGCAGAGAGTGGCTTACCCGGACGGTCCTGGCAGCCCGGATGGTCTGGGTAATACGAGCGCCGATCTGTTTCGTGCTTCCTTCTCCTTTTTTCTTCCTCCTCCTTACCCCTTCATGCTTATCTCCTCCAAACCATCCTAGGGCTGTTCAAAACATCTCTCTCCTCCACTCCATCTCCCGTCCTTGGATCTCTTTCCTAGGAATCTTTTCGACCCGGTGGCCTCAAGATTAGGGACTCTTTTGGTGCTTGATGCCAAGGGGGGAGTGAGTTGAGAGGATTAGCAATTAGCTTTTATCTTATCTTTTATGTTTATAATTTGCAATTGCCTTTTGTGTAAGACTATGTGGTTATGGTTATGGTTATGGTTATGTGCTTATGCAATGCTCATTCCTATCTTGTCTTGTGGATGTTGTTTTAGGGGGAGCTTTGAATTGTTCTTTACATCTTGTCAATGTGAAAATGCTACTAATCCTCTGTCGAGTTGTGTTTTGATCTGTGTATGCAGAGGTTGTCATCAATCACCAAAAAGAGGGAGATTGAAAGCATCTCGGCCCTTTTTGGACCGATAGATATATTGTTTTGGTATTGATGACGGGAAATCTCGGATTTCATGGATCCATCAAATCTATCACTGTACAGCATCAAGCGTGAAGACCTAAGGATTGTTTTGGTGGGTCGAGAGTCGAGTTGATCCACTTTAGTACTAGGGTTTTCTTTATTATTCTTTTTACACTGTACTATTAAGAGGGGAATGTCGAATTACCTTTTTTCGGAGCATTGTTTGACCAGGAGCACAACCTTTCAATATTCATATTTTTCCTTGTCAATCTAAGCCTGGTGAGGCGTTGGGAGTAGCCGGGACATCTTTGGGCAATGGCAAAAATCAAATTTGCAAGGTCGGGATCATTTTTCAGAGCAGGCCGAGCGGGCACAGCGTTACCCGAACGGTCCGGATTGAGCTCGGACGGTCCGTGCAAGTCGGCCGTTGCTCTGTTGTTTTTCCTGCTATTTCCTGAGCCGAGGCAGTGGTGCCCGGACAGCCTGGGTAACACTGTTGGCGCTTTGTTATTTTTATTTTCCAGCACCTCTCAGGATAGAGCGGGCGCCATGTTGCCCGGTTGGTTCGGATTGAGCCCGGACGGTCCGGGCCAGGCAGCCGCGGCTCTGTTTTGGGGGTATATTTACTCGGTGACCTAGGATCTCGTGGTGTGTTTTCCATATTACAAAAAAAGGGTCATTTGAGCCCAAATTCGGATCCAAAACCTCTCCCACTCTAACCATGTGTTCTTGAGTGTTTCTCCATTGATCTTCTCGAAGTTTTGAGATTTGGAGGTTCTTGCTAGGGTTGTTGTGATCCTTGTGCATCAAGGTTCTTGTGGGTGATCCTCTCTCCGGTTGTGCTTCGTGGTCATCGGTGATCCGGCAAGAGGGTGTTCGTTTGTTCTTATTACTCTTGGGATTGTGATCCCTAGACTGTGCTTGGAGGCATGGGGATCAAGGAGCTTGCCTTGGTGTTTGTGGGAGCTTTTGGTCCGGTGTACAAGGGTGCGGAGTCCACCTTGCTGGAGTGGCGAAGGACTACCATGAGTGGTGACGAGACGCAAGGCTAGAGAGGGAGCCGGTTCTTGCGAGGAGCAAGAGCTTGCTTCAATGTGGATGTAAGAGTGAAGCTCCGAACCACGGGAAAAAATTCCTTGTCCCTATTTACGTTGCTGCATTTACTTTATGTCATTACTCATTATTACTTGTTGAGTAGATTGATTAGGATAATTGGATTCCTTTAATTTTGACTAAGAACCCAACAAGAACATTAAAATTAAAAGGGCATATTCACCTCCTCTCTAGGCCTACTTGAGCAAGGGCGGTGATGATGATGATTGGGTTCCTTTAATCTTGACTAAAAACTCAACAATAACATTAAAATTAAAATGGCCTATTTACCCCCCTTATAGGCCTACCTCATCCTTTCACCATGCATTTCGATTAAGCATATGAAAACATACATATTAGTTCATCTCGAAGAGCACTTTTATTATATCATAATTTCAATTTATTTTATAAGTAAATTATAATAGTAGTTAGTGGTAAAAGTTGTATTTTGGAGACCATGCCGACGTGAAAAACATAAAGTTTTGTGATCCGGAGGGAGTACGTATTTACCGATAGAACAACAATTTGCAGGCGAACTCATACATATTAGTTCATCTCGAAGAGCACTTTTATTATATCATAATTTTAATTTATTTTATAAATAAATTATAATAGTAATTAGTGGTCAAAGTTGTATTTAGTGAAAACGTAAAGTTTTGTGAGGGAGTAAGTATTTATCGATAGAACAACAATTTGCAGGCCAACTTTACATGCATGTGCCAAAAAATTAAACCTATAGCCATGCGAACTTCCAATCGGAATGATTGACTGGCCAACCGGAATAGGTAGCAAAGCATTAATTGACGACATATTATTATTATTATTGTAGCTAGGGTGATGGAGGCAGGCGTGGATGGCATACCGATAGTACAAACTGCATGCAGGTAGCACCATGCTGGTCGCGGGGGCCGTCCAGTCGGACGAGCTTATGTCAGATGGCTGACGCTGGCCATTGGATGGATCCAACGGCCAGCGATAGATCTAGATAAAAACTTTATTATTTTTGTTTTAACTATAAAATAATTTTTAAAAAATCTGTAAATATTGTAAATATTAACTAATTCGTGTCAGGTTCAACATATATTATTTTCATCTTTTTATGATCAATATTCATTTTCATAAATATACTAAAGCATAACTAGATCTAAAAACTTTAATATAAATATATACTATAAATATATGTTGAACCTAACATAGATTAGTTAATATTTACGATTTTTATATATTTTTTAAGAATTTTTTCATAACTATAACAAAAATAACAAAGTTTTCATCTAGATCTATCACTGGCTGTTAGATAGAGATCCAACAGCCAGCGTCGGCCATCGGACGGGAGCTCATCCGACCGGCGTTGGACGGCCCCACGTCCGCACCATGCATGGGGGAGGGCCACTATTATTATTATTATTATTATACAGCGCCCATGCAATTTGGTCAAGGATGTACGCACGCACATGACGCGATGTTTATTTAGCTGGGAGGTAAATTGCACGAAGCACGGTAAACAAACCTTGGTTTCGCGGCCGATTAAAAGTAAATTTTAAGATTCCGAAATTTCAAATTTTAAGATTCCAAAATTTTAAAATTTAAAATTTAAAATTCCAAAATTTCAATTTTTAAGATTCCGAAAATTTAAATTTTAAGATTCCAAAATTTTAAGAGTAGGGGCTCCACCTAAACGGTTTGAGTTTACTATCATGCGGGCCCCACCTGTCAGTCAGCGTGGGAGTAGGAGCAAATTGGACAAAAAAATAGAAAAGGGAGGAAAAGAAAAGAAAATGAGAAAAAAAGCCAAAGTGTCATAAATTGAAGAAATTAGTGTGCACAAGGTTAGTGGCTAAAAGACAATCCAATTGAGTGTTACCTGATAGAGGCAGGCGTGGATGGCATACCGAGAGTACAAACCGTATGCAGGTAGCACCATACATGTAGAGGGCCACTATTATTATTATTATTATTATTATACAGCGCCCATGCAATTTGGTCAAGGATGTACGTACGCACATGGCACGATGTTTATTTAGCTGGGAGGTAAATTGCACATGCATGTATGGCACGCAGCACGGTAAACTGTAAACTTTGGTTTCGCGCCGATTAAAAGTAAATTCCGTAGGACTCACTGGTCAGCGCATTTAAACGGTTCGGTGGCACGGTTGCGCCGTGGATCCCCTAGCTCCTCTCTGTTTTTTTTGGGACTATTTTACCCACATGAACTCGCGCCATCTTCCGATATTGGCCTCGCCCCTCGGCCTTTAAATCGCCAGTGCTCCCTCCGCACTCTCCCACCCCATGATCAGCTCATAGCTGCTCACAGTCTCTCTCTTTCTGACACACACACATAGGCACATATATACACGTAGCTAGGCACGTACGTACCATGGGCTCGTCACCTCACGTCAAGCTCCTTAGGATGGCGTACCGGCTCGTCGTGAACAACTTCCTCGCTGTAGTCGCGGCGGCCGTTGCTGCCGCTGCGCTCGGGACGGTCCGCCCTGACGAGCTCGCCGGCCGGCTGCTCGCCATGCGGCCCGTGCACGTCGTGATGGCGGCGATGCTGGCGGCGGCCGTGGCCAAACTGCGGCGCATGCGGCGGCCGCGGGAGGTGTACCTCGTGGAGTACGGCTGCTTCCGGCCCAAGCCCTACTTCCGCGCGCCGTTCGCGACGTGCCGCGAGCACGCGCACCTCATGCCGTTCCTCGTCGACGAAGAGAGCGTGGCCTTCGGGCTCCGGCTGCTCGAGCGCTCGGGGCTCGGCGAGGAGACCTGCGTGCCGGAGGCGTACCACTACATGCCCCCGGATCGCAGCCTGAAGGCGTCCCGCGAGGAGACGGAGCTCGTCATCTTCTCCGCCGTCGACGATGCGTTCGCCAAGACCACCGTGAAGCCCGCCGACATCGACGTGCTTATCGTCAACTGCAGCATCTTCACGCCCACGCCGGTGTTCGCCGACATGGTCGTCAACAGGTACAAGCTCCGCGCTGACGTGCAGAACATGAACCTGTCCGGGATGGGGTGCAGCGCGGGCCTCGTCTCCGTCGGCCTCGCCAAGAACCTCCTGCAGGTTGCGCCGCCGGGAACGCACGTGCTGATCGTCTCCACGGAGATCCTCTCCTCGCAGTACTACGTCGGCACGGAGCGCGCGATGCTTCTGCCCAACTGCCTCTTCCGCATGGGCGCCGCCGCCATGATCCTCTCCAACTCGTCTGAGAGGGCAAGGTTCAAGCTCGGGCGAGTGGTGCGCACCGTCACCGCCGCTCGGGACACGGACTACAGGTGCGTGTTCCAGGAGGAGGACGACAAGGGCAACACGGGCATCCGCCTGTCCAAGGACCTCGCCACCACCGCCGGCCACGCGCTCAAGAGCAACATCGCCGCCTTCGGGCCCCTCGTGCTGCCGGCCTCCGAGCAGCTCCTCGTGGCGCTGTCCTTCCTAAAGAAGAAGCTCCTGAGCGGGCGTGCCAAGGTGCGGCTCTACCGCCCGGACTTCCGCACGGCGTTCGAGCACTTCTGCATCCATGCCGGCGGCCGTGGCGTGATCGACGAGGTGCAGCACGGCCTCGGCCTCTCAGACGGCGACGTGGAGGCGTCGCGGATGACGCTGCACCGCTTCGGGAACACGTCGAGCAGCTCGGTGCTGTACGAGCTGGCGTACATCGAGGCCAAGCGGAGGATGAAGAAGGGCGACCAGGTGTGGATGATCTCCTTCGGCGCCGGCTTCGACTGCAACAGCGTCGCGTGGGAGTGCGTCAAGCCGGCCGCCGACGCCGACGGGCCCTGGGCGGACTGCATCCACCGCTACCCGGTGCAGCTCCCCGATGTCTCCAAAGACATCTAATTAAGCTGGCCGGGAAGCATCGTCTTACATGTGCTTGTCGCAGCATGCAGCATACAGGCACACGTACAAATATGTACGTACGTACGTAGTATATCCCTATATGAATTTGGCACACATGTCTGGGCGATTAATTCGACAGATCCTTCAAATCACAAATATAGCTGGATGGACGTCGATAGGCTAATTAAATACTCGTTGATTTGGTGTCGAACCCGCCTACGTAGCAGTTGAGTGCTGCTAGGTTGGAAACAGCAATATAATTGGTCATGTTGTAATCTTACAAACAAAAGATATTGATTGCAAATAATGATAGGATTGCCAAATGTAATCAACAAGGTGATTGTATTAATGGAAACTGCAATGAAGAATCGATGATCATTATTAGTTAGGACGTGTGTCTGCAAGCAAGGAATTAGAAAGAGGAATAGGAAAAAAAAAGTACGTACGAATGGGATTAAGGTACGTAAGAGAAAAAAAGGGGATTAATATGGACTGTTTTGATGGATGGAAAATTTTGAGGGGGGAGGGGAGAGAGAGTACTGGGAAATTGTTGGGACCCGGCTTAGCAAGGTTAACAAAGGATTATAGATGGTTATTTTGCATAAAGACACTTTTAACAAACCTATCAGTTGTAAAGCAAGAGTGTTAAATTAATTTTAAATTCATTTCTTAACTCATGTTTTCTCAACATAGCAATATAAATGACATTCACTGTCAACTCTACTCGAAAACCCTAGCAATACATTCCCTGTAATGCACTGCTCGGTATTCACTGCCCGACATTCGCTGCCTGGCAATCCCTGCCCTTACCTTCTAGACAGTTTAACTAATAAAAGGTGAGACTAACAAATAGAGCTGTCTAAGCCCGTTCTTGACCGTGAGTACAGCTATCATGATAGTTTTAACTCTGCAGAGTGTGTACACTTTACCCATGGGACTCACCCAAGAGTGAGACGAAGCCGTCATCCTGGTACGCCTAGAATTGAGAATGCCTCACTAAGGATTCACCCTAGGCCGTTTCATCACGAAGCCCGAAGTCCCCTCGTGTGGCAAATAGACATACGGTGCTGATCAAGCATGCCCACACCGCCATGACAACCCAAAACTAGGTTTCCCAAGGTAACAACTAAGGTATTACCATTATTAACACCCATGGCTGTACTGTTTTGTCCAGTCAGTCCATCCACAATGTTCGGTCCTTAGGTCGACCAAGGTAGCATACCACAAAACATACAACCACCCTTCATACCACCACCTCGAGTCTACTCACGCCACATTGATTTTAGTTGAATTAAGTTTAATCAAAATCACACGATAAAGAGTAGATTCTCTCTACCAAGATTTTAAATGATTTCTCATCATAGTGATCATCTAGATTTCCCATCGTAGCAACTAAACATCTAGCGTGAGTAAATTCAAGGATGACAATAATACGAGTTTAATTTGTACTAGGTGACAATGGCAAGTTAACTGTGCTAACAGATGATTAACACGACATCGGATGCAACTAATGTAACATGTAAAGTAAAATTAAAACTAGCATGCAGGTTTAAAACAGAAAGTATGAATAGTAAATATGAGAGAAAACAAATGGGATCGATATGAATCTAGCTTGCACCTTGATCCGAGTAGCTCGTCTACAGACAATCGGCAGCTAATTCCTCTCTGGACTCCTCTGCGACGTCTACACGCAAATCGAGACACAGACGAATTAACAGCAGCGAATAAAAATCACAAAATATGAAATAAATACAGTAGGTAGATTAGATTAAAAGAAGATCAACAAAAATAGTTTGGTATGAATCGGAGTTACGGATTGGGAGATACAAAAAGATGAAGGAACACTGTTCATATGACCATTGACCAGTACCGCGAGGTTCGACTGGTCAGATCGAGAGGGGATTTAAAGAGCATCTCTGCTCTGTCTCTCCACGCGCAGGGCAGCAAAGAAAACACAGAGAGAGAGAGAAATAGAGAGATGGAGGAGGGTGGAAGGCGGTGGTAGCGCGACGACGCGGGGGTAGAGGACGGCGGCAGGGCGGTGACCTCGCCTCGGCAGCACGACAGCTGACGGCGGCAACGACGACCTCTCCCTTTCCTCCCCTTGCTTTGAGATAACGCATGAAACATGTGGGATTTGGGGATGGATTTGAGTGGTATTTATAGGGGTTGATGGGGGTTAATCCTGTCTGATTTGGGGTGAAAATCGGTTAGGAAAGACGAGGATTAGGGGGGATTCGGGATGAACACGAGGTGATTTTTATTGGGGATAAAATCCACAAGGGATTAACCCGTTAATGGCTGAGATTAACTCGGTTTTGGGTGGATTAGAATGAGATAAAGGGAAAGATAGAGTTCTAGAAGGATTAGAGATAAACGGAATTAATTAGTGTTAAAAATAAATTTTTCTTGGGTGAAAATAAAATTGGGATGTCACAGAAATGAAGAGACCAAAGATTTTGTTCCTTTGAATTGCAGCGGATGTTTATTTTCCTTGTTCAAAAGCTACTTCATGCATGCTTACCTTTTGTTTTCCTTATGAATGCGTTGACACCCGATCTTGAAAATAGTCCGATAATCTGGAAGCATCTCAGAATTGGTTTGGACCTAATCAAATACGGGCCAAAATGGGTGCAAAAGGGAGTTCGAGTTGACTTGTACAAATATGGAAGAATCGATTATAGAAGAGATGAGAGAGAGTCCAGGTCGGCTAAGTATGAATATATTAGAAAGTATATTGGTAGATAGAGTCGAGCTTGTATCGATTATGAGAATAAGAGTTCTAGTCGAGATGGGTATGAGAACCTGTATAAATACTTAGTCCGAGAAGCGTGTAAAGATGATCAACACATCAATTAAATATATATACTTTTTACCTGTCTTTACTTATCGTCGCAATTAAAGTAGTTTCGTCATATTTTATTTTTGATTGACTTCTTGTACATCACCTTTCGATGGGATTCAAGGTATACCCTAGGAGTTGCTTGCGAGTAAGTACTGTCTCGATTTAGTTCGATCTACGGGCTTGCATCGGCGTTTCGACTAAGGGTCAGATTTCATCCTCTTTCTACTAATCAACACATTCGTTAACAGTAGATTGTTTACCTCGTTTTATCGGCTTATTACTTGCTATTCGCTAATAGTCTATTCACCGTTGTTCTATCGGCTTATAGCTTGCTATTCGATGATAATCTGTTTACCTCTCGTTCTATCAATTAAGCGATCTAATCAGCTAGTTAATAGTCTGTTTATCTTATTTCTGCTACTTTCTTGATTTTATCGGCTCAGTAGTAGACTGTTTATCCTTTTGAGTCTATTGGTTTAGATCTAATCTAAGCTGATAGTTTCATTATCTTTCACCATTACTCGGACTTGGCTTCAAGTGTTCTAGGTCCTTCACATTACAAATCTAATCGGCTCTCTAAAACTGATTACGTCTTTTCTTGTCGATTGTAGATCAAATCGGCTGATATGCTTTGAACCCTATTTCCGGTGCTGATGTGTATCCTACTTCCTAAGCCCGCGTGTGTTTACATAAAACCAATTTTCAGCATCAACAGAATGGAAACTTGGTTTTCCTTTTTCCCGAATACTCTCCTAAAAACATTCTGAAGATAACCAAAACTCCTCCAAATTTCCTTTAAACCAAACGAACCAAGTAGTTTGCAAGGAATCAGGTGGGTTCACAGTCTCCACATGTAACGATTAGCTGTGACTAATCTCTTGAAAGCATTCCTTTAATTAGTTCCGTAACAACTTGGCCGGAGTACTAGACTACTACCTTTGGTTACAAAAAGTTCCTCTTTTTTCTTCGATAGTCCAAAATGTAACTTTCACCGCTAATGACTATCAACTTATTTATACGGTTTGCTAGGATTCGGGTGACAAGATTTGGTTGTTTTGTCCATACACTTGTTTTTTCAGCTAATTATTTAGATTTTTTCGGTCCATATGATAGTGAAAATAATTATCGTAAAAATAAATATTTTTAATTTTTTATGGTTTACGAAACCATTTTTTTTTAAAGTTTGCTAAACTTTTTTTTGTACTACTACAATATTGGATCGATCGGTTTGTTGTTTGTTGTCTGATAGTGCATCTGAGTGTTCGATCTTGATCATTCATCATATAGTAAGGTTAAGGAAATATGCTAATGATTTAATGCATGTACATATACGCTAATGATTTAATGCATGTACATATATACTTTCTAGTTAATGGATGCTTTTCTTTTCGTTGGCAGTGATGTCTAATAAAGTGACTGGATTTTTGTTTGAATCCAGGTGCTTGGATTCTAGCCAATCCCTTATTTATAAAAGCTAATGAATATTATAATATTATGGAAGTATTTTCTAGATGAATCTACTTAATTATATGATTTCATATAACAGATATTTAAATATTCAAAATATTTGTATAGTGAAAGTTGTTTGTAGTAATTATTCAGTCGACGCATCTCCATTGTTGGATTAAGATCCAACACTCCTCTCATCTCTTTCTCCCCTCCCCTCCCCTCTCCCTTAGCCCTCCGCTGCTCTTCTTCCACCCGCGCCACCATGCACCGCCTCACTGGTTAGGGTTAGGGCTCGGTTTAGGTTCGGGGTGCACCATTCCCCAGGATTTTAGGGAGACTAGGGAGGTGGAGGGTCGGTGGTGGGAGGCGGAACGGTGGTAAAGCAAGATGATGGTGTCGCCAGAACTATAAGTGGCCAGAGGACGGTAGCCGCACGCGGGGGGTTTTGCCCGCACAGTGGACCCGATTTAGGTTGGGTGAGGTGGCTTGGTGGCAAGAGGTCGGGGGTTAGAGCAACGAGACGGCGAGCTAGGGCGCTACCGGTGGTGGGTAGGAAGTCAGCGGGGTCAAAGGCGTTGATCGAGACATGCGGAGCTCACCGAAGAGGAAGGAGAAAGGAGCAGGGGAGGTGTCAACAGCGAGGAAGAGAAAAGGGAGGGGCGGCACCGATGTCGACCGTGGGATTCAATCAAGTGCCAAGCAGTCGGTGCCAATAATTATTGGGTTGTTTGGTTGCCTGCATGCACTCAGATTTGCATCCAGAAATACATTTACCTTGTGTTTGGTTGCCTGTATTTGGTTTTGAACCTGGCCCAGCTGGTGCAAGTCCCTCCTCTTAGCCTGGCCCCAAAAAAACGCCGAGATCGATCGTTTCCCCAGATGCAGGTGCGTTGGCATCGTGTTCTGCACTACAGGCCCACAGCCTAGCGACCAGCAAAGTACAGCTGCGTGCATGCACGTGTACAGTACAGCAATGGGCCACTAATTTTCTTTTCTTTTTTGCTAATATCTTTTAATTAGCATCTCCGATCACCGAACCGATTTCACCTACGTGTTCCTGATATTTTTTCAAACAAAACTAGACCACACTTGCCATATAAATTTTCTGACATCTCTACGCATCCTATCCAATGTCATCCAACCAACCAAACAACATCTCTTTGCATCCACTCAATCTGGCTCTCATCAGCCTGCTTGAGCTCATGCAGTCTGCCTGAGCGGAGAAGGTAACCAAACAGCCCCTGTATGATTTTCCATAGATCTGATCTACCTAATTATATATATTTTTTGTTCCGGAGACTGGCACGCAAGTTAGCTAGCAGTAAGTGGAGGCTCAGCTTTTGCGTGCATGTGGATTAATTGCTGTCATCCGTAATGAAGGGGCCAAGGGGGGTGGTGGTTGGGCTGCGGCACCGGAGTTATGGACGAGCAAATCTGAGGCTAAGCTAGTAAACCATTTGGAAGAATTTCTTTACGTTGGTAACAAGTACTACCATCCAGTAGATAGTACGTACTCCTAGCTGCTTGTATGGGTACTACTAGTGTACCACACGAATACATGCATGGTCCACGCAATAAAGCACATTATCTTGGGTTACTTCTGATCGATTACTCCGGCGATTTAATTGCACTGTCGTACATTAAAGGGCGAATCTCATTTTGTACCATAAATTTGAAAATTATTTATTTTTGTTCTATCTCCGTTTACATCTAAACCCCTGGCCATACTTGTTAAGTGATCGATGATCTGGACAACAATTACTTTAAAATAAAACTGTTAGATAGTCAAAATCTTTAATAAATTCTAGAAAGTTATAGAAAATTTTAAAGAATAAAAATAAAATTTCTATGAACTTAGGCAAATGTGAGGGTCCCAAATACGATATATCTGAATTTTGATTTAACGAAGAAATTAATGATGGTGTGGGCCACATCTAAGATCCTGAAAACTTTTGCATAACAATATTTCATAAAAGCCAAATTTATATTACATATTTTGGATCCTCATATTTTTCTGATCTTATAGAAATTTTATTTACATTTTACCATTTTTTATCCTTTCTACCATTCATTTTGATTTTTGGCATTCTACAAATTCCATTTTTAATTAAATGGGATCCACATTAACGTCCATGTCAGCATTTACATGTCAGGGGTGCCGAGTTCAGATGCGAATAGAGACGAGTTAAAATAATGCATAGAGTAATTCTTAACTTTAAGGTGCAACGTATGATTTTGCCTACAAATTTAAAGGGCTACGGCAAACTTGATCCTTCTCCCTTACCATGAGCTTGTGGTGGGGTAGTATATGTCTATGGTAACTTGTGGTGGATATATATATATACACAAAATATGTGGTGCAAACCACCCTTTTCGTGAAAACTCCGTGAAAAACACCCGTAAAAGTTTTGAAAAATTCTCAAAAAATTACCATATGTAGGGGAGGTGAGCTTCTACAATCATGCAAAATTTGAAGATGAAACTCAATCGCATTTGAAAGATATGAAAAAGACAAACAGCAAAAAAATGAGAATTTTTCAAAACTTTTATGAATAGTTTTACGGAAAGGGTGGTTTGCACCACATTCATTTATTTACATATATATAAATAATATGTATATATTTATATATATTTAGGCAAAATATGTGTTTGCAAAAATTCCTTTCCGTGAAAATATTCATAATTTGAAAATATGAAAATTATATGTATGAAATTTCATACATTTAAAATATGAAAAAGGCAAATTGAAAGATATGAAAAATCAGCCCTAATAATTTTTCACTGCTTAGCACTATTCATTTTGCTGTTTGTCTTTTTCATATCTTTCAAATGCGATTGAGTTTCATCCTAAAATTTTGCAGGATTGTAGAAACTCACCTTCCCTACATATGGTAATTTTTTGAGAATTTTTCAAAACTTTTACGGGTGGTTTTCACGGAGTTTTCACGGAAATGGTGGTTTGCACCACATATTTTGCCATGTATGTATACTACAGAAATGCTCATCCTTTACCCTTCATCACTGGTGGATTCATCTAGAACTGTCAGTGATATGACTCGCCCCGCTCCGTCTCAACCAGGAAACCGAAAAACCGCCAGTGATACCGAACCGCCAGCGATAGTGAATCTATCACTAGTGGTTCTATAAGAAAATCGTTAGTAAAAGTATCACTGGCGATTCAATTCTAAAACCCCTAGTGATACTTTCACTATCATTGGTGGTTCTTTTAGAGAACCGCTAGTGACAGTGAAAGTATCATTAGCAATTCTTTTAGATAACCGCCGGTGAAAGTAATTTTTAAAATTTTAAAATATTCTGTATTTCATAACTTTTTCATACGAGCTCGGATGAAAATAAACTTTATATGCAAATTATAGCTCTTGACGAGATCTAAAACTTTGTAGTTGATATATTTTCCATTTGAAGCAATATAGATGCCTAAATAATCATTAGAATTTTAAAAATTTATAACTTATTCAAATGAAGTCGGATAGAAACAATCTTTACATGAAAACTGTAGCCTTCGACAAGATATACAACTTTGTAATTGAAAACGTTTCTATTTAACATCATTTGTATAGTCAAAAAGTTATTAAAAGATTCAAAAAAAGGTATAAATGATATGCATATCCTATATATGTTAAAAGGTGCTATTGGGTGAGATAGTTAGGAGGGCTGGGTTGTAGACAAGAGGTCCTGAGTTCAAATCCTAGTTATGCGTAGTTTAAATTTCACATGAAAAAAGTACTAAGGCTATATACAAGGTGTAGGGTGTTATTCGGATCAAAATAATATTTTTTAAATCAAATTTTACTGTCTAAAATTGTGTTTCCGAACACCCTTATCTGTGGCTGTTCACTCAAAGAACCACCAGTGAGGTGATAAACGTTACAAACCGCCAGTCCTGTGGTTTTCTCTACCGGTGTATGTATGTATGTATGTCCGTCGTCTGTCTTCCCGTACTAGCATGAGCGATGGGCCTATAGGTGGGGTCGCTCCAAATATTGATGATCGGGAGGAGGGGACAAACATACTCTACTTCTAACTACCTTGGAACAGTTAACACGACCATCTACCCGCAATAGCCGAGCGCACACGCAGAGTCCTTTACGTCCTCAGCTCGCCGTTTCAATCCGCCTCTTGAAATGATTCGCGTGCACCGATGTCAGGCGAATAATCTTTGGTGGCTCCATTTCTTATTTGTTCTTATGAACAGGCTGACTAGCCAATAATTAAGAGCTAGTTCGCCCGGAAGATCCCTGATACGATGCTTTTGTAGTGGGTGCAGGGGGCCGGTCACACAGCACAGTATAGACAGTAACGCCTAACCAATATATTAAGACTGAAAGGAAAGGTCGAGGTTTGTAAACTGCTTGAACTCAGCTGCAGGAAGCTCGATCTGAGCTCAGCTTAAGCACCAAACGAGCTCGAATAGAGTCTCGGCTCAAACATGCGAGCTCGGCCAGCCGAGGTCGAATACTTGTTCAGGCTCAGTTATAATCTTTTAGCCCATCCGATACCATACTGAGATTTCCTTGTGGCTCTTCAATTTTCACGGCCCAAGTGCCAACTACTTATTAAAGATGATCCCAATTAGAAACCGTACGGTCGTGATACGTTTGTGACAGACTGTCTCAAACAAAACCCAGTGTGATGTACCTACATTTCACAAACATTTTTCACCTGGAATCATCTAGAACAGATTTCAACTTTGTTGTCCTCATCAAATTTGAATTTCTCGCTAGTATTGTTTAAAATATATGGCCATGGCTCCATTGTCTTTTCCTTTTCTTACTTGTTGATATATGATTCAAATTCTGAAGCAGCCCAAGTTGTTGAAGCGGAGGGGCCTCGTGGGCCAACGCAGATACGAGTCATTGAGCGGATTTGTTTCAGTATTGGACTCTAAGTCACCACCTAACATAAAAGTCCATTCGTAAACCAAATGGGAAGATAAGTCACATTGTAAATCTCCACACGTATTATAGCTCTTCTAAAATAGTGAAGATACCGCCGAGTCGGTGCCCATGGTTTTTTCTTGACATGGTTTTCCACGTAAAATCGGTGTCTCATGTTCTTGAACTACTTCCGGCTTTACTGTCTGTTTGTAACATCAGTTCTTCTAGCCCACTCCTCTTCTGTACTCCTCTCCTATTCCTCTCCTCTCCTTTTGTGAGGATCTAGCCCGGCTGCACCAAACAGCCGAACCCTCTATGTTATAACTATATTAGTTCCTGAATCAGTAGTTAGTACACATAGTCTTAATACAATGAATCATAACCAAAAACATAAAACTTTATTACATAATCAGAGTTGACCAAAAGACCTTATTACAATATGATAAATCCTTGTATGATAAATTCTTGTATGCCACTGCAGAGTCCCTCTCCTGTGACACCGCATTTGCACTCAAAACTTATGTGCTATCCTATTCGCAGCATAATACCTTATATACCATTACCGTTAGCTCCATTAGCGTATGCTGCTAGAAAGCTAACCATAATGACCAAAATACTCTAGTATTTTAAAACTTTGAAAAACTGTTTCTCCTGTATTTTTAACTCCAACTCGAGCTATTCAGATTTCTAAATTTATGTAAAATCATGTTTTACTAGCTATTAAACTTATATATTTTTTAAAGAAAAATTATAATATAAAAATTAATTTTGTGACATTACATATGATTAATTTTAATATAAAATTTAACATCACAAAATTTTTAATTTCACTAGCACATTTAAGTTCACATAATTTTCTGAACCTATAGAATGTTTTCTCATAATTTTATGAATTTTCTACTGTTTATTTGGAATTTATCTTATTTTTCAATATATTAAAAAGGCAGGGGCATAAACGTCTTTATACAACTCCGTTAAGGCTTGACCGTTCATCCGTGGCACAGAAAGTCCGAGCGCGAATGTGGTGGGCACAGGAGGGATTGGTGGACTTCGAAGTGGCATACATGGATTTATCGCTTTTGTAGTTAATAGTTCTCGGAACCCCAAATCTAAAATCCTGTATCCCTCATGCATCACTAGTCCAAGATCAATTCTAGTGAGCATAAGTGACTTTATTAGTGGATATCATCACAGTACATCAATATAAAACCACTAGATATAACCTCCACTTATTACAAATAAGATACAAATGCCACGCAGGGCTAAATAACAAGTTCATCAAAGTATATTATTGCAGCTAATAAACAAAATAAATAAGGTAGATGTTCTATCAAGAGCCACAAGCTTCTGACTAGAAGCAAGTCTAGCTAATCGCCTCCAGGTAGATCGTCCTTAAACAACGGGCTGATTTTTCAAATTCCTGTCCTGCTCATTGGATTAAGCAGCCCATAAACAAAGTTTGCAAATATAAGAAATTGTGAAATTCTCAGCAAATGACACATAGTGGAATTATGTAAATCTACCACTACATGTAGGCTTATTACAAAGGATAGGTTATATGGCTATTTTGTATAAATAACATTTAACAAAGACGTAATGACATAATAGATTTGAAAGCAATTATGTAAAACATTTGATAAATAGCATTTGATCCATAAGCAATGGCACAAAGCCTAAACATAGCACAAAGCTTGATAATCTGCACCTAGCAGTAACCACAGTGATAACCCATCATTTGCATTTTTGGAAACACTATATCTTGCTCAATACAACCCGAACATTTGTTCATAACCGAGAACACGACTATTTGAATAATTTTAACACTCTCAAGAGGTTGCACATCTTTACCTATAAGATAATCATATCTCAACCTCTGGCTAGGAAGGAGACATTCTTAACCCAACCGTCACGAGACTAAATTTAAGTAAGTGGCCCTCCCAATGACTACTGTACCATCCTGTGAAGGACGCCAAAAATGATAGGTACCTCGTAGCACAACCGTCCAGGATTCAGTTGCGCTCAGAAAAGATATCAACCTGCAACGTTAGCTAGCACAATATCTGTTAGTTGATATTTAAAATAGACTATGGAGCTAATTTAAACAACTCATGTAATACTTACTTCATTTATATGCAGCCAAAAGTCCACTCTACACCCACAGGCAATACCTGAGCATAGGAGTGACCTAGGTTCCGCAACCTGTTTTCCCGTTATCTCCTCTGGAGCATCCCTTCTTGTCGTTTCCCATCAGCGAGATCTTCTGTCATGTTACTTTGAACTAGGGCTGCCCGTTGGAATAGGCAGCCCGCATGAGAAGCGGGTGAGTACGCGAGTACTCAACAAGTCACAAGATTGGTCATCTTCCAACCACCATGAACTAAGGTTATTAAGTGTTTAATTTCAAGTTTTAATTCCCTAACTTTTTGTACTATACCTTTTCCCAATCTTGAAAAGAAGAGATTTCAGAGGACTAGTATTATGGTGCATAACCTCGGTATAACGACAAATTTACTTATGTCCAGATCACTGGTATTACCCATCAACACAGCTTCATATACCGGAAGCATGGTCCATAGATGTTTTATTTGATTGAGTTCTGCAGAACTTGCCCAGCTTTACCCAAACGATGTCACGACTTATTTAGGGTCGAAACACCATAGAAAAGAATTAGACTGTCAACAAGCTCCACTGCCAGCGACTTATTGCAAACGCGGAAACATCACATCAGCAGAATAATACTAGTCTAAGTTCGATTTCTCGGTCGCATGGTTGGCCGAAATTGTGTTACGTTGCAGTGGCAAAAGAATAGTATCCTTAAAAGCTTTGGCGGAAACATCTACAGCAGGTCCACTCCATGAGGGCCTTTGTTCCCTAGTCTCCTGCCCTTAGCTCGCACAAATACTAGTTCCTGATTTTGACAAATTATTTTTAATTACCCTTTCCCTTAAGTTTAGGTAATGTCCAAATTTTATCTTAAATCCTTGTCAGAGTGAATATGGTCTACAATTGACAAGGTCATCTAAATGACCTAAGCAAGATTTTAATATGGCTTGTCAAATAAAAAGGGGTGTACCCTAAAGTGACAAGGTAGCTAATCTATTCTAGGCAGGAATTAGCTAACGCCAAGCAAATTTTTATTCCTTTTTATTTAATCCTTGTTAAGATGAATATGGCCTACAATTGACAAGGGTATCTTACTTTTATGAACATGAAATAACTATCATTAATCAAACCATACTTAAATTGTCTAACACGTTTTTTCTATGTTTAAAGTATCTAGGTGGGACAAATTTTTATAAGATTTCATAGCACTGGAGTTGATAAATGATCAAAGAACATGTGACTTGCCTTTTAGATCAAGGTCTTCTGCGGATTGGTGTCGTCGGGGATGATTCTTTGGAATCGGTTATGTCCTCTCTTACTTCTATGCTATCAACCTTCTTTCATCTCTTGTCCGTAACTTGATTTGCGTTCTACCAAATGCATTTATAGTTACCAAATTAACATCAGCATGATATGCATATAACTTTGATGTTTATATTTTTAAAATAATCCCCAAATGTTTTGAACTGTTTTGCTAATGCAGGAAATACCAGTTTCTATATTCGTATGAAAATCTAAATCATGATGATATGCACTAAATATCTAGAATGCATATGGGTTTAGGTTTTTGTTGAAAAAGATACTTCAAAAGAAGAATATTTAAGAAATGTGTTGTTATATTTAAAAGAAATTTATATGGTTTTTAATCAAAAGGTTAATGTTCTTTCTTTTTTTTTTAGAAAAACATATTTTATGATTTAATCGGTCTAAATAGTTTAAATTTATGAAAATCATGTTTTTAAATGGTTCCATTTCTGCTACACCCTTTTTATTCATATTCTCTTACTTGATATCTTTAGGTCTTCCTTTCTTAACAATATCTTACCTAGTTATTGGTTGTTTTAAATCAGCTGGTCTAAGCTCTAATCATGCACTCACAGGCATCTTTGTGATGGAGTTTTAACCTGTACATCGACAAATATTTCAGCAAGCAGTTCTTGATTCCTAGGCATCTATTCAGGTCTAATGTTTATAATTTCTCATCTCACTAACTAGTAGTTATCTCGGTTTTATTAGTAGGAGTTAGCCCATAACAATCCAACAGCTTGAAATATTTAAGTCGTCGTTTGAGTAGCCTTTCACTTCAGCTCCAGTTAAATGTAGATTTTTAGACTTTCACTAACTATGCCTAAGTGTATCTTAGATAATCATCTATTTAATTAAAGCACTGATCATTGTGTGGATAAATATCCTATGTTGGCATTTTCTAAACAGATTGCTAATTTTATTGCTAATTAGTTAACAACTTCTACTCTTTCTCGAAGATATGACTCAGTATCTTCATTAAAATTAATTTCCTTGCTAGCTTAAGCGGCACTCATCATCTCTTTTTACTGTTGTTTTTATGCTTTATATACCTCTGTCTTTTTGTTATTTCTGGTCCTAACTTACATATTGGATACCTAGCTATATACTAACATGTGTTGCTCCACAACTATACATACAACCTCTATATATGGTTCACCTTAATCGATTAGTTTCCACACATTTAGGTAGATTTACTATAAATTCTAGTTTTTATCATGGAGTCCTATCTTTAAACGAAACAGCTATTCATCTACGAATGTTAAATAATTGAGACTCTTAAGACATCTATTAAATAATTTCTATTTCGTTATTGTCCGGCTGAAGTTAATCCTATAGTAACTAACGACATATACATCTCGGTTCAATCTAGTTAACATTTTGGCTATTAGATAAACAAGTACCTATTACCAAGTATTTCTAATCGTTTGCTGCCGCTTATTACCTGCAAGTAATAGGTTCACAGTACCCTCTTATTGTTCTGCTACTGCAGTACTGCTAGATCACTTCATATCAAATCTTTTAATTAACAAACTTCATAGTCCTGAGGCTGTCTGGTTCTCACTAATCCCTTGGTTAACTATCTAGCTAATTATCCTTGCTAATTAGTGCATATCCTCTCATGTTCCTATAGAGCTATATGTATACTTACGTACCACCATGGCTGAATCGTCGTCGCCGATCTTGCCCGGCCGCGGGACCCGCTCATGGCGGCCATGCCACCGCACCGAGGGGCACCGCTGCTGCTCCTAGGCCACCACAGCCGCAGCATCACTACGCCGCCGCCTCTGGGCTGCTGCCCCGTCGTCGCTCCGCATCACCGCTACCCGGTTGGGGCGTAGCCCTGCTCCATACATCGTCGTGCACGCCGCAGCGCCTCTCGCTTTGCCGCCGCCGTCGCAGCCTGCTTCCTAGCGCCGCCCTGCCGGGGCGCTGCCGCCGCCGCCCACGCGCTGCTCGCGCCTGCTGCCACTGCGCGTCACAGCCCGGCCTGCTCCACCACGCCGCGTAGCTGCCAGGGGCGCCGCCGCATACAGCCGGGCCGATGCGCTCCACTGCCCCGTCGCCACATGCACGCCACCGGAGCCGCTGCCTGCACGCGCCTCACGCGCCGCCCCCACGGTGCTGCTGCACCACGGGCCGCCGCTGCCAGCAGCCGCCCGCCTCAGCTCTCTCCAGCACACGCGCGCTGGCACGCCGCCGACATCGCCTCTGCCGGCCGGGCCGCCGGTTTCTTGCTCTGCACCCGGTTTCCCCCACTCTCTTCTTTCTTTCTCCTTCCCTCTCTCCACCCAGTTTCTTGCTCTGCCCGAGCTCTCTACGTTTTTCTCTAGAAGCTACAGGGGAAAGAAGATAAGGACGGGGATTAATTTGGAAATTTTACATTTTGGCTCCCTAGGTTTTATGGAATTTCGCAAAGTTGTTTAGGGGGGTCTTTAAAAACTCTGAAAAATGCAATGAAAATATATTTAATCTTAGAAAATTATGGGGATTCCATTTTTGTGATTTATTTAGGTGTTTAGAATATATTTATTTTGTATAATTTTAAATATTCTTTAATCCCCTTATTGGTTATAAATTCAAGAATTACCGAAAAATATAATAAAAATATTTTTAGGCTCATCTGAATTTTGGGTATTCCATTTATGCAATTTAATTAATATCTTGACAAGATCTTATTTTATGTAAATTATCAATTGTCCTTTAGGTGCTCTAAATCTTTATGCTTTAATTTATTAAGAATTTGGAAAATATGGGAAGACATCAATGCACCTAAAAATATGTTTAGGTCTTGGTTATATGGTTCAATCGTGTTCCTACTTCATATTTTATAATGTTTCTTCTTAAGCCCCTTTTAAATATAATTTATACACCAATTTTGTATATAGATTTGAGGGCATTTGGAATAGGGAAAGATTATCCTTCCTAATCCTAATTTTATTTTTCTTTGGCTAAATGCCTTGGGTATAGGTTTTGCGACTATTAGATTTTATGGTGTCTAGAAAACATGGGGTTTACGGGTGTGCACATATGCATGTGTGTATTTTCAACCGCACACATAATTCGATAGAAACCATATCCTTTATTGGAAGGAAGCTTTTTAAAGGGATTTACATGCACCTAGACACTATTTTAAATCATCCTACTAATTTAACTATGTGATCCTATATATTTATTATAGTTGAGCTTTCTAATTCATGAACAAGCATCACCTATTGCATAAAAATTCTTAGAAAGCTTTGCAAAATAATGAAAATGTCCTAATGACTCCTAGAGGTCTCATCATGTTTAATGTATCCAACTCATGTTTTAATTCGTGAAAACAAATTGTACCCAAAATTTTAGGATGTTGCACATCCAGAGCCAAACATTTGGACCACTGGGCTACACACAGTTAGTATAGCAACACTGAATGGATAGATGGCCCACAAAGCGACACATCTTCCCCTAAAGAATCTCACACAGATAATTCCAGAATCTCACACAGATGATTCAGCCTAACTTGCCTTGAGATACCACAAGCTTACACTTAGTAACTTAACTATTAGACTTAACCGAAGTCAAGATCATGGTTTGTACTGTATTTGCCTGGCATGCTCTTACAAGATTAAGTCCTTGGGGTAACTAAGGTAAGGCTTACTTCTAAATTTGCCACTTAGTCTAGCCACACAGGCTCCACCGACACACACTGCCACTTGCCTTAGTCAAAACACCCATTCATGTTGATTAACAGATTGCAACGCATGCAAACAATCATATAAGAGCAACACATGCTTAACCAATATGGAGCAACACATGTCTCCCTCACGTAAAAGCAATACATGCCTTTACTTTCAGTTGAATATCTCTCTTTAGTCAATATTAATTAAATCAATCCCAGGTAACGTGCTTGACTAAGCAAACTAGACACAACTACCATCCCACATGGTATCATCACTATCCAACTAAAATGCTGACACATCTAAGTTACAAAGGATAACTGGTAATAGAATATTTCAAAGGATGGGTATAGCTCAAACTGGAATAACTACATTCCTAATAAAATAAATTAAAATAGAAATATAATTTATAAATCAAATTTATTTTATTTACAAATAGGATCAACATGATCAAGGACTACGTGTGACTTGCCTTGCTGCCACTCCCACTCTAAACCTGCAACAAAGTCTTTCACAGGCACACCTTCCGAAGTACACGTTTCTACTTAAAGCAATAATAAAGAAACATCAAATAAATAAAATAGTACAATAAAATATTTTGAGAAATCAAATAAAATTCATAAACAAATAGATATCATTTTTGAATTTTTAGAGACTTGAATGGTAATTTTTGCAGTTCTGGATCAAAAGATTTGAATTTTACAAACTTTATCCTATCTTTAAATCAATTTTCCAATTTCCAGACTAAATCCCGAATCTTTAATTAAATCCCGCGCCACTAACAACTGGGCCCCGCCAGTTAGCCCCATGGCCCACGATGGACGCGGCCCATGCTCTCGCACGCGCGCACTCGGGTGAGCCTATCATATGGGCCCTATTTGTCAGCGACTTAGATCCAATTCCGGATCAACACGACCTGAACCGATCTGTCCCGACCTGAACCGATCCATCCCGGAACAGATCCGGACCGCTCAACCCAGATCCGACGGCCCCCGATCGCTCTCTGCCAAGGCAACTCCACCCCCGGCAGCATGAAACTCTAGCACGGCGGCGCCTCACCGGAGATACCTGACTCGGCGCTCCCAATCACCAAATCAAGCGCACTTCATCTCAACTGATAGCCCTTGACCTCATGACCTCTGGGACCAAAATCCCTCACAGCGACCATCGGCAGCGAGCTCCGACGGCGCGAAGCAGCGGCGGTGCTCGGTTAACGTGGAAACCCCATCTACAAACCTCCCCATGCTAAACTGAGCTCGGATTCATGATCTACGGTTAAGTGGAAGCTCACTGTGCTAACACGTGACTCCGGGGACCCCTGGATGACTCCGGCGATGTCCCACAGTAGTGGTGGCGTAAAGCTCGACAGCGATGACCCTCCAGTGCCTCTCTGGCCTAACCAAACTCACAATGAGCATCGCGACGACGAACCACAACTTCTGACCAAGAATCAGGGACTGAGACTCACCGACGGTGGCAGAATTCCTCGCCAGAGTCCTCGGCTAGAACTGATGGCGGTGGTGGATTCTACGAACCCAAGCGCAGCCATCCCGACCTTTATATAGGGTCGAGGAACCCTAGAGCGGCACGGACACCCAGGCATGGCCTACGGCAGTGCCGCCACCCTGTTCGACTCCAGCGCGTGTTTGGAGACGATGGCTGTGGCATCCAAATGCCTACTGGCAGCCACGTCGCCCCATCTGACGCACCCAATTCGCATGTACCCCTTCGTCTGGATAAGTGACATCCAACGGCCTGCGACGCGCACGCGCACACGGCGGTGGCCAGGATTGTGCCACATCGCCCCTTATCCTGAAAAAGGATTAAACCCTATTTATTTATTTACAGATTTATTGTTTAATGTTTTCCAGTTATTAAAAATACCAAAACACTTCAGAAAAATTTGAAAAAATTCTCAAAAATATTCTAAAGCATCTAGAACCTAGGAAAATTTTATCAAGCACTACTCATGGGTAGTTAATCTTATTAAATTGTTTTAGAGTTCTATGTTAATTGAAAAATGATTTTTAGAGGTTTTTAGCTATGGGAAAAAATCATCAAGTAGATTTTCACAATTAGTTAAGTTTAAACAAAATAATTAGGCTTACCAAAAATAGGATGTTACAGGACTCCCCCTTAACAGAATATCATCCCCAAGATTCCGGGTTAATTAGAGAATAGGTCTGGGTATTCTGCTCTCAGATCCTCCTCCTTCTCCCACGTAGCTTCGCTCTCGGCATCGTTGCTCCACTAAACTCTGTAAAATCTGACAACCTTGCTATGGGTAACCCTATCTGCCACATCCAAAATCTTGATTGGTTTCTCCTCATATGTCAAATCTTCTTGTAGATCCAAAGATTTGACTGGCGTTTGTTCCAAAGGTTATCTAAGGTATTTTTTTTCAGTTGCGACACATGGAATACGTCGTGAATCCCTGTCATTGACTCTGGTAACTCTAGCTTGTAGGCCACTTCTCCTTTCTGTTCCAAAACCTTGAACGGACCCACATACCTGGGTGCTAACTTCCCATGCATGTTGAACCTCTTCACACCTCTGAAAGGAGTGACCTTGAGATAGAGAAAATCTCCTGGCTCAAAACTCATTTTTCTACGCCGGTTATCAGCATAACTCTTCTGGCGCGATTGAGCTGTTTTGAGCCTGTCCCTGAGCATAGCCACCTATTCTTCTGTATTCTGTATCACATCGGACCCAAATATAGTGCGTTCTTTCATCTCATCCCAATTCAACGGTGTTCGGCACGGCCTTCCATATAGGGCTTCAAAAGGTGACATCTGTAAGTTGGCCTGGTAACTGTTGTTATAATTGAACTTGGCATACGGTAGACTCCTGTCCCAACTTCCTAGGTAAACTAATGCACAAGCTCTCAACATATCTTCTAGGATCTGGTTCACCCTTTCTGTCTGTCCATCGGTTTGTGGGTGATATGCTATGCTAAATTTCAGATGAGTCCCCGACGCCTCATGTAGCTGCTGCCAAAATCGTAAAGTGAATTGAGTCCCTCGATTTGATACTATCTTCTTACTCCATGTAGCCTTACTATTCTTGACATATATAGTTCAGCCAATCGATCACTGGTATACGTGGTCTTTACTAGGATAAAATGTGCCACCTTGGTCAATCGGTCAACTATCACCCAAATAGAATCATAGCCTAACTGCGTCTTTGGAAATCCCGTGATGAAATCCATACCAATTTCTTTCCACTTCCATTCGGGTATCTTCAACGGTTGCAGTAATCCTGCTGGCTGCTGATGTTCTGCTTTCACCTTCTAATACCATTTTTGTTGGGACCCCAAATCTAAAATCTGGTATCCCTTATGCATCACTAGTACAGGATCAATTCTAGTGAGCACAAGTGACTTTATCAGTGGATATCATCACAGTACATAGATATAAAAACATTGGATATAACCTCCATTATTATAAATAAGATCCAAATGCCATGCAGGACTAAATGACAAGTTCATCAGAGTATATTACCTGCAGCTAATAAGCAAAATAAATAAGGTAGATGTCCCATCAAGAGCCACAGGCTTCTGACACACATCCCATAATGCAACGTACTCCGCGATTTCTCCTTTCATATGAGGTCACCAAAATTTCTCCTTCAAATCCTGATACATCATGGTACTGCCAGGATGAATAGAATACCTTGACTCATGAGCCTCCTTGAGAATAAGCTCCTTAATCTCCTTGTTGTTTGGGGCACAAATTCGTGATTTCATCCACATGGCCCCGTGGTCATCGATCCTAAAAGCTGTCCTCTCGAAAACCTTGGATCGTGTCTTAGAAAGTTGGCATCTTCCTTTTGCTTGTCGGCGATCTGCCCCATTAAGGTAGGTTTAACCTCGAGGGTGGCCACATACCCCCTAGGTACTACCTCCAATCGCATCCTTCGCATCTCCTCTTCTAAATGTCGTGCTACTTGGGGTACTCCCTTCTTGATAGGTCTGTCCTATCTGCACAAGGCATCTGCCGCCACGTTGGCTTTGCCTGGGTAGTAATTGATTCCCACGTCATAATCTTTTATTAGCTCCAACCATCTCCTCTGCCTCATGTTGAGTTCTGAATGGGTGAAAATGTACTTCAGATTTTTGTGGTCAGTATATATTTCACATCTCTTACCGATGAGATAGTGTCGCCATATCTTCAACGCGTGAACTACTGCCGCCAACTCTAAGTCATGAGTAGGATAGTTCAACTCATGCGGCCTCAACTGCCTAGATGCATATACCACGACTTTTTCATCCTGCATGAGCACACATCCCAAGCCTTGTTTCGAAGCATCACAATAAACATCGAATCCTTTCTTGATATCTGGCAACGTGAGGATCGGTGCCATAGTCAACCTCCTTTTGAGTTCTTGAAAACTCTTCTCACATTTAGGTGTCCAAGCAAACTTCCTCTCCTTTTTCAACAATTATGTCAATGGTCTAGCGATTGTTGAAAAGCCTTCTATGAACCTCCTGTAGTATCCAGCTATGCCCAAGAAACTACAAACCTTGGCAACACTGTCTAGTACTTCCCATTGAACAACAAACTCCACCTTGCCAGGATCAACGGACACCCCTTCCCTGGTCACCACGTGTCCTAGGAATTCCACACGTGATTTCCATAATTCACATTTGCTGAACTCAGCATATAACTTGTGCTTCCTGAGCCTCTACAACACCAATTTCAAGTGCTTAGCATGCTCCTCTTCGTTTCTTGAGTACACCAATATGTCATCGATGAACACCACCATGAACATATCGAGGTAGTCCATGAATGAATTGTTCATCATATTCATGAAGCAGGCCGGTGCATTGGTTAAACCAAATGACATTACGTAAACTCATAGTGCCCATACCTGGTAGAAAATGCTGTCTTTGGTATGTCTGCTTCCCATATCTCAACTGATGATACCCTGACCTGAGGTCAATCTTGGAGAATACTTCTGCTCCCTGCAATTGATCAAAAATATCATTGATCCTAGTTAACGGGTATTTGTTTTTAATTGTCACTTCATTCAGCGATCTATAGTCCACACACATTCTCAAGCTGCCATCTTTCATGGCCACAAACAAAACTGGTGCTCCCCACGATGAAGAGCTAGGTCTCACAAACCCCTTCTCCTGGAGATCCTCAATCTGCTTCTTCATCTCCACCAACTCGTCAATAGGCATTCTATATGTCCTCTTAGATGTAGGTGTCGTTCCTAGTACCAACCTGATCACAAATTCTATATCTCTATCTAGTGGCATTCTTGGGAAATCCTCAAGAAACACATCCAAAAATTCTCTCACAATTGGTACGTCCTCCAATGAAGTAGCTATGGTGCTGTTGACTAGCAACTGAACCTCCTTGGTCTTCACTGCCATGATTTGTACTATCTTGCGCGAGGCATTCTCTAACCTAACGATTCTTCCGCCACAATTCAATACTACATTATGCTTGGCTAGCCAATCCATCCCTAGGATGACATCGATACTCTGGGTATCCATCACAACATCAGGTGCATTCTGAGCCTCCTCCGCTGTGGTGTGATTGACCCTACCACGAACCATCGACTGAAGTGCACTAAGGGTAGGTGCTGGTGTTTGGAATCCTCCACGGTTTCCTCCTAGTGCTGGGTCTTGGCTGGTGTAGTGCCTAGGTTGAATGGCACCAGTGCTATCACCTTTCTTTCTGGACAAGAACTAGCGAAATGTCCCGGTTGCTTGCAGTTGTTAGCGTCCCAAGTCCTTTTCGGGCAGCCCACTGGAAGCGCAGCTGCTCCGTCGCGCGGAGGGGCTGATGACGTTAGGATTACTGGGAGATTGTGGAAGGCCCTCCTCCCGCTGTTGGCTTAAGGCTAGCTGCACCTCTCTTCGGACCGTTTCTTGTATGCTTACCTGTGTTGCTCTCAGAACATCTTGAAGGTCACGAAGCTGTTGTGCCTGTCGGGCCTTGCCTCTTGCCCGACTCCTGTAAGTATCGGCGTCCTGAGCGAAACCCACCTTCCACGAGACGGCACTAGTGAGTGAAATCCACCTTCTTGCAATTCTTTCTGTACACTTATCCTTGGCAAATAATATGCATATGTCAATGGGAAACTCCTTCTGAAAATCAAATGGAAAACAGACCTCGAAAATTAACATTGCATATAAGCTTGTTGATGTTAACATTGCATATAAGCTTGCATTATAAAATTAACATTGCATAAAATTAACATTGCATATTAACATTCTATCATGAAGCCAACAATCTCTCCAAAAATCTGTTGTCTCCCCATTACCAACTATCATTTGTCTAACAGCACAATAAGTCTTTTCACTAATATTGGACTTACCAGCGTGGAGGCGGTGGCGTTCGAGACGAGCGGCGTTGGAGAGGAGCGGCATGGAGGCGGCGTTGGAGAGGAGCGGCGTGGAGTTGGCGGCGTGGAGGCGGCGTTGGAGACGAGCGGAGTTGGAGGGGAGCGGCGTGGAGGCGGTGTTGGAGACGAGCAGCGTGGAGGCAGCGTTGGAGACGAGCGGCGTGGAGGCGGCGGCGTGGAGACGGCGGCGCGTCGATGTAGGGTTCGCAGCGCGTGCGAGAGGTTGTAGACGGCGTCCTCACGGGCGGCGACGTCGGAGGCGAGGACGGCGGCGTCGTCGATTTAGGGTTGGAGCACGCGCGAGAGAGAGGATTTGAGACTTGTCTCCAAATCTCCGCGTGAAATGAATATAAAGGGTTTGCCTTCAATCCCGGTTGGAGACACCAACCGGGATTGATGGGGGTTCTCACGATGGCTGGACTACTGACATAGACCCGGTTGGACACACCAACAGGGATTGATAGGGTCTCCTTAGCGCTGGAGTCCTCACATAGTCCCGGTTGAAGACACCAACCGGGATTGGTTCCTCCAAAATAATTTTCACAGGCAACCACCTCTGGAAATTGCCCCCTTTCTAAATATATAAGATACTTCAAATTTTAGCTCCCTAGAAATCAAAATCTATTTAGGGAGCTGCCTTCAATCCAAATTTTAGCTCTCTTCTTGTAACGTTACGGGTACACAAGAAATTACTATGTTAATTACCAAGAAGCAAGAAAGAAACACACGCAAACAGTAAAATCGCGTATATATAATGCACTATTCCATAACATTTGGCGCCAAGATTTATGTTATTCATTCCAACATGCATGTACCGCATTACATAACATGCTTTAATTTACATTGTCACATTACATAACATGCTAGCCGCCATCCTCATCCTGATCATCTAGGCCTTGGTGCTCATCCCAGTAGGGGCACCGGCAGTCCTCGCCGTTGAGGAAGCTGGTGGAGGGGGCACTAATCCCGGTTGGGCATACAGACCAGTATTGTGCCTCTATTCCCGCCTGCAAGCCGTCGCGGGCACCATCAGTCCCGGTTCATAACACAAACTGGGATTGATGGTGTTGAATCAGTCCCGGTTGGTGTCTCCAACCGGGACTGATCCTACCCGTGGCCCAACTTACGTTCAACCGGGACTGTTGTGAATGTCAGTCACGGTTCATGCCTAACCGGGACTGATGAGTCGGTATTAAAGACCAGTTCTCTACTAGTGAAAAATCGGCCAAATTTTGTGATTTAATTTTCGAATCAACCGGAGGTTTCTGGAAACCCAAAATCGCCCATTTTTTTTTCCCAAAAATCGGTTGAAATGGTCGATAAATCGATCGATTTTTTGCGATAAATCGAGGAAAGTTGAAATCGATCGATTTTACCAGAAAATCGAGATTTGTTGTTGCAAAAAAATGTACATTTCTCGCTCTGATTCTATACACTGACCAGGAAAAAAATCATCAAGCTGAGGCACATGCCAGTATGCCAATGACCTTGGCATAGCATGTACTGCTATACAAATTAAAACAGATCAAAATACAAAAGAAAATATAAGCATAAGCATTCTAATAAAGTGGATCTGATGGCAAAATCTCTGTTTTTGCGCTCACGCGCTCAGTGAACACAACACAAGCTCTCAAGTGTAATACGGACATAGCAATCTAAAATGCTACAGACATAGCGCAGCACAAAACACCACCAAGTCGAGCGTTCCAAATGGCATTTCCCACGAGTTCCAAGTTCCAAAACGAGATCGCACAAACCACACAAAATCTACGCAGGAATCGACGCCAATCTAGGAACAAAAAATCCAAAGCAACACACGAGTTGGAAGTCTCGGGCAGCGTGTGCCCGAGTTCTCATGGAGCGCGCCCAGCGCAAGCTCCCGGGATTTGCTGCTTAGCCCGAACGATTTGCCGCCGCTCCCGATCGACTTACCGCTGCACCCGAGCCCGCTCGATTTTCCGCCCAAATCGCTCGATTTGCCTACGATTCGGCGCGATTTCGCCTGGATCTGAGCGGATTAGTAGAGGAGGGGAACCGCATCTTTGGATGCTTCCTGCACTGGGACAAGTGAGCACGAGACAATAATGCAAACCTTTGGCTAGTGGGCTAACATAGGCCGAGTATGAATAGTACTTTTCTTAATTTTTCATGACTTAAATTTAAATTTCCACGCGAATCCGACGTTGTTTTTATTGTGTTTATGCACGGTTCTAAATTTTTTAGAATTTTTTGGGATTTTTTTTAAAATTTTCAAATTCAACTCAAATTTTGAATGTAACTCACGATTTGCTGAAATCGGTCCGCTGCGATTTCGCGGAAAATCACGATTTTCCACAATTTCTCGTCGATTTTTAGAACCTTGCCAGTGAGTAGGCTTTCTGAACATAGCCACCTAAAAAAACAACAATCTGTTGCTTTCGACCGTAGTAAATCACAGGGAATAGCCCGATCACAGTACACAGAGCTATATCCAAGATAAAAAAAAACACAC
The DNA here is from genome assembly GCA_036346145.1 of Olyra latifolia. Lineage (NCBI taxonomy): Eukaryota > Viridiplantae > Streptophyta > Magnoliopsida > Poales > Poaceae > Olyra > Olyra latifolia. Next base: position 43,380,242 of record CM070523.1, on the reverse strand, counting down.
ACACAAACAAAGAGCAGCAGAACAAGTTGGCCCTGCATTTTGCCGTCCATAAAAGATGCTTTGAATGTTTTTCCATGTTGCGGTCCACAAAAGGAGTAAGGGATAGCGTGAGTTTCTTGTTGTAGTTTACATGTGTTATCTCCAATGCACGCGCGTATAACTGTTCTAAAAAAAAGGGAGGAAATAAAACAGTGCTACTTCTTTGTAGCATGCACCTCTGTGCTGCAAACATCATAATTTTCAGGTTGTCAGTAACTTCCTAGTTCCTATCCATCGTAAACGGTGGAAAAGGCTTGTGTGTGTGTATATATAAAAACGATGTGTTGCATTTGCATGAACAGTAATCTAAAACATGAAGTAGATGTATATATACGATGCAAAAGCTCGATTAACTATGCGGATATCAATAATTTTCTGTTCAATCATTTTCATGTAACCACTAAAGATATTCATATGTATAATTGGACAACGTCGAATTTTGAGTGCATCTATACCATGAGAACTGATAAGGTGAGAGTACTAAAACATATATGTCTTATCACTTTTAAATACAGACACAATGTTCGAACTATTCATTGGTATAATCACTAGTCAGGTTCTAACAGAATGCCCTAAAGTCCCTGCAAAACAAGTGCAACTCCAGCAGATCTCTGTAGACAAAAACATATACCCAATTAAGGCTACTGGCTACACATATGCCTGGAAAAGAGTAGCATCACTTTTCAAGCAAACCACCCATAAGCAGTGAGGCATTAAAATAATCTGTAATGATTAAAAGGAATTGACTGTTGATGACTGTTAAGGCTACAAAAATGCCTGTACTTAAGCACCAACAAAGTAATTTTTGCAATAGAAAAATCCTGTGGAGTCCATATGAGTTAACATGTCACCCTGACATATAACCTAGTTTCTTCCAACAAAACTGCCACCTGAATGCTGATTACCACCGACGATCTTGAACCTGAAAACTGATTCTTCAAATATGAACTTCAAAGTAATTGGATGAAGCACATCACAAAAACAAAAACCTTCCCTATGATGTCACCTCACCTGCACAGAAAAATGGCCAGAGCACTCTTAGAAGGGGATAGGTGATCATGGCCAGATATGACCATTCTTAAAAATACACATTGTGGTCATGCATATTTTTATATTCAAGTATGTAGGTAAAGAAGAGGTTTCACGCAATTTTAGCTGGACATTGCAAAAAAAAAAGAACAGAATTTGGTGCATCAATTTATATATAAAAGAGAGAGATCTAAAAGTGCAAATCATGGATCGAAACTGACTACTCTCTGGTTCTCTTTTACACAATAGTTTTGCTGTCAAATGATTTTATTGCAGCTCATATTAGTGCACAAATAATTCTCATGCCAGTTTCCAATAAAAAAATATTAGCAAAAGGAAACTTAATTTTATATCATGTTGATGAGCAATATTTTTTAAGTCAAAACGATCTATTTTAAGACAGACGGCAAGCACACCACACAACGAAATGTGCATCGCATGACAGCTCATAAGGATACAGATTACCAAACTGATCATCCTTTGTTATGTTATATTCAACTGTACCTTAGTGATGAACTGATCCAAAGAAGAATAAATGGAATGCATTAACTTATAGCTGTACCTTAGTGATGAACTGATCCAAAGAAGAATAAACGGAATGCATTAACTTATAGCTCACGAATTTTCAAAAACGCTGTGAATTTTAGGAATGCGTGCTGATTCTGTTTCGCACAAAATCAACATCAACTGACGAACTACTATTAAACCTGTTCTCAGGCATAGTTGCACAAATTAAAAAAAATGCATTGACGCAACACATAACAAAGGGTATACATAAAAAAAAACTAACCACGTGTTACTGCTTTCGTTAACTGGAACTTAACGATGAACTCGCCCAAGTAAGACATTATGCAACATGTTGACTGCGCAGCAAAGCAGATTTGCGATTCTGTTGTGAATTCATGTACATATTGTAACTTAGAACATGCAGAATCACCAATCGACATGTACTATTAATCTTGTTCTTGGTGAACATCAAATTAATGGCTGGAAATTTTGAACTCACCCGGAATTAAGAAACAGGAGTTGCTTCAGGGCGCACCATCTTCCTCTTCGCGCTTCCTTGCTTTCTTCGCCTCCTCCTTCAGCAGGACTCGCACCTTGGCGTGCAACCACAAGCGGAACGCTAGGAGCTGCAGGTTCTCCGCCGTGGACAGCATCTTGTCCTGCAGCGCCATGACCAGCCCTGAGTCCACCGCGCCGCAAGCCTTGTCCAGGACGAAACCCCTATCTTTCGGGTGGGTGACGTTGAAGACGCCACCCAGCATCGACGCGATCACCAGCTCGTGGACGAGCTCCTCGATCTCGGACTCGTACATCTGGAAGTTGGTATACGGGACAAGGCGGAGGTAGGCAGCGCTCCACTGCGCGGCCTCGTCCTTGCGCTTGGTGAGGTGGCAGATGTAGTACGCAAGGGTGTAGGGCCGGGGGTCGAACGGGCTATCGCGGGCGGCTTCCGTGTAGAGCCGCAGGGCCTCGTCGGCGCGCCCGTCGCGAACGGCGAGGAAGGCGAGGAGGAGGCGGAGGTCGATGGCCACGACGGGGTCGCCCCCATCCGCATCGAAGAACGCGAGGTCCCGCTCGGCCCGCGCGCGTACGTCGCGGAGGAGCGCCCCGGAGAGGGGGTGGGTTCGGAGCAGGGCTGCGTGGAGACCTTGGGCGGACTCCAGGAGAAAACTCCTTTTGGAGGGGTTGAAGGATGAGAGGGGCTTGGGCGGCTCCCACGTTGCCAAAGCGTGTAGGGACCCCGCGGCCGCAGCGGCGAGGCCGAGGGCGGCGGCGCGGCGGAGGACGCGGCCGGCCATGGGCGGCGTTGAGGCCTTGAGGGAGAAGGTGGTGGTGGACTGGTGGTGCTTTGTGACCTGTGAGAACTACGCCGCGTTGTTTGCTTGTTTTGAGGACCGTCCCATGGAGAATCAACGGTAGTTATTCTCCTCGTGGAACAAGCCAAATAGCGATGCTTTTTCTCTAGCCAATGACTGGCCTCCACCTCCACCTATGGGTTTTGATTTACTCCATTATTGTAAACCTACAATCCTGCCGGTTTCGATTTATGCTATTATTATGTTTGAAACATGTTAGGGTGGTGCTAAGAAGAGATTCTTCAAAATATAGCATTATACAGATTTTTAGGTAAAGGAATAGTACCGACCTTTATGTCCACGACGAATACGGCCACATGGTATTATGCACATGAGACTTTTCTTAAACCAAAATAACCATAGACCCTCTTCTTTCTCACCTCCCCTTCCTCCTACCCCTCTAGCCATCCACTAGACACCGGGGTCACCTCCAAAGCCTTCTCCTTCCCTGTCCTCCTCCTCCTGCCTCCCTGCCCACTTTCTCCGTCCTCTTCATGTTGGCCCTATGGACTCAAGGGCAGCGCACAATAGGGGTGCTTGGGACCCTGGTCAACGCACCTTAGAGGAGCTCATGGACCATGAGGTAGTGCATGACAGAGGAGCTCGAGGACCAAGGGACGGTGCACGACAAAGGAGTTCGGTGATCTAGGAGGGAGAGGGACATATCCGGCGAGGTTAGGGAGGTTCCGACGATCTTGGGGTGAATCCGACAACTCTTAGTGGAGGAGCTTGAGGAGGATCCTGCAGCGCACATGGCGAAGGAGCTCCAGAAGGATCTAGTGTGCTCAAATGTGGCTTCAAGAGGCGACCATGGATGTAGTAGGAGGATGGAGAGGTCGCTGATAGGAGGATGGTGGAAGCTTGTCGACACCGGTTGGCCGTGTCGGTGGATGGACAGAGAGTAAGGAGATGAGAGAAAAGGGGAGAGGATGGTAGGCTAGAAGTAAATTTGAAGAGGAGAAGTGGCAAAATGTCCAAAATAGCATATTTCCAAGAATCTCCACTTAGTAGTGGCACCTAGTAGGTTCAGACTTAATAATGGTATAAATCAAAACCGGTAGTTTTGTAATGGCATGTATCTAATTAACCCTTTTCATTACTGGTTATGCTAGATGGTGCCTGCGTTTGGTGCCTACGTTGTCACCGGCTAATGGACTCATGTATGTGATGGACCCTTTCATTACATATATCCATACAAGTAAGAGAAATACTACAACACAGCAAATTGTTCCTAGCCAAACCAAAGGTATACCTCCAAGTCATTCGATCCCACACTTATCACTTTCTCCCTCCTCCCCATTTCCCACACCTCTACTTCTCGTTGATCCATTCCTCCATGCAAGTGGCAACTTCGCCAACTTTGCTCCCTCGGTCCTTCCTCTCCACCGCTAGTCGCATCGCATTGTTGTTGTATCGTGCCATGTTTTGTGGCACCATAGCCATCTTGCCTGCTTTCACGAATGAGTGAGGAGAACCATCCACTACTAGAGAATATGCCTTTAATACCGGCACATCAGTCCCGGTTGCACACGAACCGGTACTAATAGTGGCATCAATCCCGGTTCGTGGGTCCAAGGCTTCAATCCCGGTTGGGCTCTGACATCAGTTGCGGTTCATGATACGAACCGGTATTAATAAGTCTTTTGGCAGGCGAGTACAAAACAGCCGGCATGGGTGCTCATCAGTCTCGGTTCGTAACACGAACCGGTTACGAACCGGGACTGATGCCTTGTTTTAGGAAAGTTCAAAAGGAATGCATATCCTAGTTATATTAGAGGACGTGGAGGGGTGAGTTGGTTAGAAGGGTGAGTGGATAGTCCTGGGGTCTTTGGTTCGAGTCCCGGTTCAGAAACCGGGATTGAAGCCCGTTCCGAACCGGGACTGAAGGCCTATTCCCTAGTAGTGATCGATCCGGTCTCTACAGATCTGAAACTTGATCATGTGCAATGACGTATTGCTGACGGGATGATCGTGTGATATGAAGTGTCTGCATGCACCACAAGGAGGTTGGGGTAGTGCATCTCGGAGTTGGGTATCACAGCGTAGCATGCCTCCCGCAGCACAAACTCTAGTTGGACATCCTTGAGGTCTCCAAATAGGTGAAATAGGGGGAACACGTTCGCCAGAAAAACGGTGAGCAGCTAGGTAGCGGTGTGGTAGTTTAGGAGTAGGCAAAGGCAGGGGACGAGGTCCATACGTAAGGCACCTCTTTGTTTTGGTTCTTATGAATTTCCTTTTCTATTAAAACTTAACAATATTGTATATTTTTCGTCCAAAATTCAAATCAGGTGAAATAAATTTCTAAAATGATCTAAACTCAATACCTACATCCTTATAAATTTCTTTTGATTTTTTAGTCTACTTTCATAACGTTAGGAAGCTAGAACTTGATGACATCTTAAACTTGATAGTACATAAAAGTCAATTATACCCAAAACTCGTGATACCTACCAGTAGCTTGATGATATAAACTTTAAATTCGATGATATCAAAACTCGATGATACATGTAGCTCGATGATACGTGAAACTTAACAATACTTGAAGTTCATTGATACCTGAAGCGTGACGATACATAATACTCGATGTACATCAAACTCGATATACCATGATATCCGATACTCAATGATACCTGATACTCGACCATTCTCGATATTCAACGATGTCTGATACTAGACAATACTCGATAATCGATCATACCCTGATACTTGAAGATAAGAATACTCAATGATATGACTATACTAGATACTCGACGATACTCGATACTCAACGATATCCGATACTCGAGAAACTCAAGTACTTCATGATACTCGATAATACTTTACTCGATGATATCTAATATTCAAGATTAACCGATACTTGGTGATACAAAATAGTCAAGGACACCCATATCGACTGATACCTAATACTCAATGATATCTGATACTTAACAACATTGATTAGTCGATGATATCTAATACTCGATGATACCCGTGACTTGACAATACCTGAGACATAATGATCATACCTCGTACTTCAAACTTGACAATACCCAAAAGTCGATGATGCTCGATACTGGACGATATTTGAAACATACCGACTACTAGATGATATGATATTTGATACTTCCCATCGCCTTTGGAGTATTGGCCCACCCAACAAGGAAGCAGACACAAGGCGGCAAGGTACGAATATGCAAATGTCTATGGCCCACATAAGAAGTAGCTGCTAAGAAGCTGGTGTGGTGGCCCATGCACTATACCACTAGGGGCCCGTTCTTTTCAGCGGACCGTCGGCGGCAGACGGTTTGCTACAGTAAAAATTATTATTTTTTGATTTTTTTTATATTATTTAAAATTTTTTCAAAAACTTATAAATTTGCTACAGTAAAACCGCCAACTGCCAAAAGAAACAGAGCCTAGAACACACCCATACCATATAGCGCGGCATAGCTGCATTGAGAATCACGACCCTTCAACACGACAAAGTGGCAAGCATGTTATGTGCAACTTTTTTCCTTAAATTATTTGATTATCTTTTTTTAACGCTCTAGCTTTTTTATGTTGTTTCTTCTTAATCTCAAAGTTACAAAATAAACATTCTCAAATCTGGCTTCAATTATCAGTTTCAGTATCAGTTTCAGGTTTTCGAACCCCCCAGTCAAAGCGGTCAAAACTAGTTTCATCTTATAATCAAGTAATTTAAGCATTGTAGAACACCAATCTCTAACAATAACTGTAATATTTGCAAATTTCATCGTTGGAATTATGTCAAGAACATGAAATTGAATGGTTCGAATCACTTCGATGCATATTATATGATTTGGATGGTTTGAGTCACTTTGATGCATATTATGCTTCGAGCTCACCACAAAACTAAATCCAATCATAGTCCAAAAGTATGGAATCCATGATTTATCCATTGTCAAAAGGGTGGATCATATATATGAGTAATAATATGCATATAGGCTCAAATCTTATCCCATCATCAGCTCATCATAACAAAACATAAAAATGTATTCACTCTTCTTCCCTCATTGGACAAACAACAAACCAAAGCTTCAGGTAAGTGACAGCTGTAAGGGTGTATCCTAGCCTTATACCTGAACAACAAAACCAAAACCATACTTGCATTACTCTATACGACTGAAGATATCAACTGAAAATTTCGTGCAGCATTTCCTAAGTAGCAGTGTCACACGGCTAACAAGTGACCACCGATCCAGTGTTAATCTTGCCTTCACCAGTGAGTAAGCTTTCTGAAGATAGCCACCTAAAAGAACAGTAATCTGTTGCTTTAGTCCGTAGTAAATCACAGGGAATAGCCCGATCACAGTATATATATGCATTTATATCCAAGAAAAGAAAAACAATCAAAGAGGAGCAGAACAAGTTGGCCATGCATTTTGTCATCCATAAAAGATGCTTTGAATGTATTTTTCATGTTGCCGCCATAAAAGGAGTAATGAATAGCGTGAGTTTCTAGTTGTAATTTACATATGTGTTATCTCCAGTGTACCGGTGTCATCGTTCTACAAAGAAAAAGGGAAATAAATCACTGCTACTAGCCTACTACTTTGTTGTATGCAGCTCTGTACTGCAAACATGACAGTCTTCTTGTTTGAAGTATCTTCCTAGTTCCTATCAATCCTAAACGGTGAGAAAGATAAGGCATATATATAACACTGAGTTCCTTTTTTTTGTTAACGATGTGTTGCAAGAACAGTAAGCTAAAACATGAAGTAGATGTATATACACGATAGAAAAGCTCCATTACCTATATAAGAAAATATCAAATGTAACTGGTCCCTTGATACCACCCTAGCAAAACCATGGTGTAACATAATTTCATCACAATGAATACAAGTATACAACGGAGTTATTCTGCAGTAGGCAATTATTCCCAACTTAATTAGCAAAATACCAAAAAGTTGTGAATCAGTCTCCTAAATCCAAATAATCCACCTAAATCCTAATAACCCACCTACTCGAGTGCTCAATAGGTAGATGCATAACTGTTGCGATTTTATTCAGATTTGAGAAGTATTGGATTGACATAGCCTCAAAGTGGCACAACAATCATAAGGTTCGATCTGCCAAGCAACACTTGTTGTTGACTAAATCATATGATCAGTCCCAGCATGATGAGAGAAACTCACTCACCTAGGTTGGGATGGCGTCCTCCGGCGCATGATCCTTGCGAAAGTTCTTCGCCACGACGTGCCGCAAGAAAAACATCGACGCCAACAACTGGAGCCTGTCGGGCAGGTCCGCGTCTTTGAACATGCACCACATCGTGATCTCGACCAGCCACAGCGCCGTGGCCGCGACCAGCTTCTCGGCGTCGGCGCCAGCCATGTAGCGCGGCGGGCAGCCGAGCCTGGCGGTCAGGAGGACCCCCATGAAGTGCGCCTTGTCACGGTCCGAGAGATTGGACACGGTACCGAGCCACCGGGCCCCCTCCTCGGGCCGGCCAAGCACATGGCAGAGGGCGGCAGCACTGACGCGCGGGGCGGTGTCACCGGGGCGCTCCGCGGCCAGCCGGACGCATGCGTCGAGTGCATCGTCGAGGTTGCCGTCACGAGCGTCGAGGAGGGCCACACGGAGCCGGGCCCAGGCCGCAAGGTCCTCGTCGCCCTTCGACTCCGCGGACAGGATATCGCCGGAGAGGATGTTGCGGTTGTGGACGAGCAGAGTGCGGTTGTAGGGCGGGCGGCGGAGAGCGCCGGCGAGGAGCGCCTGGGTGGCGTCGACGAGGAAGGAACCGGGGGAGAGGAGGGCATTGAGGTCGCGGAGGCCCGGGTGCGCGCGGACGAGGGCGAGGTGGCCTTTGGGGCCGGCAAGAGGGAGGGGCTTGGGGTTGGAGGGCTCCCCCGTCGTGACCGCGTACAGGACCCCGCCCACCGCGGCCGTGAAGGCGGCGCGGCGGAGGAAGCGCCAGCGCGACATGGGCGGAGCAAGCGTGGGTGTCGAAGCGGAGCAAGAGCGGAGATTTGGAGTTGGTTGTGTTGCTGCCTTCGCCTTTGCTTCAGCAGAAGAGGGTGAGAGAGGCGTGGCTTTTGTTGGCGTTGAGAAACGGCCCACGACGGTCCGGTATTGGCCCATACTGAAACTCTAGAGCAATACTATAAAAGGAGAAGGGTTCTACCCATTATATACATAAAAAAGAATTGAATAAAGAATAGTCACCGTTCCTCCTACTTTATGTCTCTCTGTTCCTAAGTTTATATCTTATGGCAACCCTGAACTACACCTGGTAGTGAGGTTGCGTAACACGTTATCAGCACGATCCTCTACGAACAACCGGAGACGATCGCAAGGTAGGAATCGGTAAAGAATCTCTGAATCGAATCGCATCTATTTTGAATTCGGGATGATTATTTTGACTACTGCCAACTTAAAGTCACCGACTAGATTGATCAGTCAAAATTTTAGATCAAAACTCGTCCTTTTCTTGCGAACCTATAGATTGAATCTGTATTTTGGCATGAAGCTGTATCGATGTCGCTGCGCGTACCACGAAGGCCGCGCCACGCATCATCGCTGCGGCGTGCTGGCTGCTCGCCCCTTGGCTCAGAAGGCCGACCGGCGCCGCAAAGATTGCCCGCGCCGCACTGCACCAACTATGCACGCCGCGCCACGACCAGCGCTTGCGGTGCCGCCGCCGCGCCGCTGCGCGCTTCATACGCGGCCTCTGCGCGCGCGCGCCGCCCGTAACGTGTCAATCCACGCACTAGTAGCGCGCTATCGCGCGCGCGCAGCGCGCCTTACGCGGCGTCGCCGCCGCGTCTCCCTAAACGCCGCGCCGACATCCTGCCCTGAAGGCCGCGTCGTGCCGCCATCACGTCTCCCTGAAGCCCACGCCTCCGCCGCTGTGTACGCCCACCCGCAGCGTGCCATGCGCTGCACTCCGAAGGCCATGCGTGCCGCTCTGCGTTCCCCCCGTGCCCGCAGCGCCGGTCGGCCCCCCATCGTGTCACGCGCGCTCTACGCAACGGCACCGGCGGCGGTGGTGGGAAAAACCTAAAAGCCCCCCTGGCAGGCCATATGGGTCGAATCATGAGGGGGCCCAACGAAATAAAGGAAAGGCCCTTTGGTCCCTTAGCATAAAAGGGCCTCGAGATTTCGAATTTTGGTCCCTTTTTTTAAGACCTCTTTTACTGCTTTCATGCTTATTTTATGAATTTTGTCATGATTGCATGTATTTATTGCTTTTAGTTTACTAGAAAACCATAAGAAATTTGAAATTTAATGACCACCATCTAGATTACACGCAGTAATCTAATGAATAAATTTAATGAATCTATAGATGACATGCATCATGAACCGTGAGTTTGATGAATTGGCTCCGCATGGCCAGAATTATCTCACATGGGCATCTGATGTGAAGATCGTGCTCGGGAGCATGAAGCTCCAAGGTGCTATCGGCCTAGGGTCCTCTAAGGATGAGAAACCTATGTCCGAGCAGAACGATCAGGTTTTGCATTTCCCTAGGCACTACCTTTCGGCCACTTTGAAGAATGAATATATGGCTGAGGGGAGTGCGTTTGAGCTATGAAGCGCACTACAGAGGCGATTTGAAAAGCTCAAATACACTATCCTGCCCCAGACACTGCATGATTGGAACCGCTTGAGATTTACAGACTACAAGACCATGGCTGAGTACAACTCTGCTTTGCATAAAATTTGTACCAATCTCACTCTCTGTGGCAAGAAGATCACAAATGAAAAAAAGATTGAGAAAACTCTCTCTACCTTCCACCCTAGTGCTATCCAGGTTGCCCGCAGCTATCGAAAGGAAGCATATAAGGAGTATAGCGAACTGATCTATATGATACAAGTTACGGAATCGCAGGATGATGTCCTTCGCAAGAACTTTGTCTCGCAACCAGGAAAAGGCAATGGCACTGAAGTCAATGCCAATAGCTACAAAATAAGGAAGCCCACTCAAACGAAGAGAGGAAAAAAGGGAGGAAAAGGGGGAAAACAGTCCAGAAAAAGCCTCATGCCCAGGAGAAGTCGAATGGCAAAGAGAAGCCACCGGTCAAGCTGTATGGAGAGCAAAACCAGACGTGCTTCCATTGTGGCACTTGGGGACACTGGTCGAAGATTTGCTGGGAACCCAAGGATGTTGTCGCTACATACTAGGCTAAGAAGAAGGGAAAGGGCAAAATGCAGGTAGATGCACACTTCGCCATGGCAGACGATGGTGATGCCCTGGATTTGGATGTCCCTGTTACCACACCCCCCACTTGACATTGGGTAGGCAGTCCAGATCCTGGCTGAAGGGGAGAAGGCCTCTTCACATAGAGGCAAAAGTGGACGCCCTCTTCACTGAATCAGTTTAGTGCATGAATGACACTCATAGTATTTTAGTTTTTGGATGGTAGTAGTCATATGTGAACATTTGAATAATGAATTGTAAGCTCTAGAAGAGCAAATTATTATTTTTCCTCATGGTTGATTATGCAGTTTATCCTTTCCAGTATTCTATTTTGCAAGCATTGTTGAATTTCCTATGCCATTATTTTGATTGGAATTGTATTGTATCTTTCTAGAATCTGTGTAGCGCCCAATGGAGGAGATTTGTATTGTCGATAGTGGCATGATAAAGACCATCTTGAGAAGGACTAAGTACTTCCAGTCGATCATGAAGAACACTGGGAGTATTATCATAATCGCAGGCAACAATTCATATATAATAAGCTTCGGGAGAGCCACAATTATACTACCTATGGGTATTATCCTGGAAATTGAAGAAGCACTCTTTACTCGGATCCACGAGAACTCTCTTAAGCTTCAAAGACATCCGTGCCAATGGGTTTAACGTAGAAACATCTGAAGAGAATGGCAAAGAATACCTATGCATCATAAAGTATTCAGGATGTGAAAATATGGTAGCATAGAAATTTTCCTTATATGAAACTGGGTTGTACTACATACGAATAAATGCACCAGCAGTGTATACTTCTTTGAAGACTGCATTTAGAAGCTCTGAATTATTTTCTCTTTGGCATTGCCGCCTAGGATACCCTAGTCTTAAAATGATGAGGAATATAGTAAACAACTCGCAAGGCCATAACTTGAGTGTTACAAATTTCCCAAATCAAGAAGATTTTGTGTGCCCGCATGTGCCACTGGGAAATTGATAACTTGGCCATCCATTATGAAAGTGAAGGACGAAATCCCTGCAATCCTAGAACAAATCCAGGGGGATATTTGTGGCCCAATTCATCCCTTATCAGGGTTATTTGGTACTTTATGGTGCTCATTGATGCGTCCTCGAAGTGGTCGCTCGTCTGCTTATTGTCCACCAGATATCATGTCTTTCCACTGGTATCCCTGCACATGACCCCCACACTAATGAAGCAAATCAAGAAGTCTAGAAGATAATTGATTTGCATAATTTAGCAAATGAATTGTCTGATCATTTTTGTGATCTGAAGAGCGTGGTCAAGTCACATGTATCTGCTCAAAATGTACCAAAGAGGGTTGAAATACCAAAGAAAGTAGAAGGCACCCCAAATCTCGTTCAGGGGCCTCCAAACAAAAACAAAAGAACGAAAACTCTGGCTCCTCAAACTCGAAGTACTCGGAGATGTCCGGGGAAAGAAGGGCAATAGGACTTGCCACATCCTAACACAAAAATGCCCCAAAGAAAGAAGAGAAGCCAGTTGAGATCTGGCACTGGGAAGAAGCTTGCGGAAAGGGTAGTACCAGATCTAAATCTTCCACTGAAGGAAGTCGCCGGCGAAAATGTGTGCACACACATAGGCGAAGAAAAACTAAAGGAACTTGTCCTCATGATGGGAAATAGCGGAGGAAGGCAAGTAGAAGTGCAAGAAGAAGCACCCCATGATGAAATTGTCATAAATTATGTATTAACGGGAGAGTCTATGAATAGAACAACAACCAATGTGGATGCATATTTTGCAAAGAAAATTGCCACCATTATCGACCATGATCCTGAGCCTGCATCTCTGGCAGAGTGCAAGAAAAGGCCGGACTTGGAAGAATAGAAGAAGGCAATATCTGCTGAATTGATCTCTCTGAACAAAAGAGAGGTGTTTGGGCCTGTATGCTGTACACCTCCCTATATTCACCCCGTAGATCATAAATGGGTCTTTGTTCAGAAGGGAAATGAAAAGAATGAAATTGTAAGGTACAAAGTAAGGCCGGTTGCACAAGGTTTCACTCAGCGTCCTGGAGTTGATTATGAAGAAACATACTCCCAGTCATGAGCGGAATAACCTTTAGGTACTTGATCTCAATGGCAGTCAATTTAAAGTTGGAAATAAAATTGATGGATATTGTAACTGCATATCTTTATGAAAAGTTGGATTCAAACATATACATGAAAATTCCTAGAAGGTATCCCTGTCCCGAACCAAGATAGAGCAAACAGAGATCTGTACACAGAGATCTATACAGTGTGAAACTTGAGAAATCATTGTATGGGCTCAAGCAGTCAGAAAGAATGTGGTATAATCGCTTGAGTGAATTTCTCTGCGAGAAAGGCTACACAAATAAGGAAGATTGTCTCTATATATTCATATAGAGATCTCCGAATGGATTTTGTATAATCTCTATCTACGTAGATGACTTGAACATCATCGGGACAAAGAAAGAGATAGAAGAAGCTTGCTCATACTTGAAGTCTGAGTTTGAAATGAAAGACTTGGGAAAAAACCAAATTTTGCTTAAGTTTGTAGCTCGAGCATGTCTAAGGTGGAATCTTGGTACACCAATCATCCTACACCCAGAAGGTGTTAGAGAGATTTGGATTTAAAAAAGCATATCCTGCGAAAACCCCAATGGTCGGAAGGTCACTGCAAGCAGAACAAGACCCATACAGGCCTAGAGAATAGGAGGAAGTCTTGAGATCTAAAACTCTATACTTAAGTGCAATTGGTGCGCTCATGTACCTCACGAATAGCACTAGGCCGGACATTGCGTTCGCCGTGAATTTGCTGGCTTGGTATAGTGCGGAGCCAACCAAAATATATTGGAAGGGGATCAAGGACATCTTTCAATACCTTCGAGGAAGCAAAGATCTTGGCTTGTTTTACGGGAGGAATCAATAATTGAATCTGGTTGGCTATGCAGATGCAGGGTATCTATCTAACCCGCAAACTGGGAAGTCACAAACCGGGTATATTTTCCTTTGTGGTGGGACACCCATTTCTTGGTGGTCGTCCAAGCAGACACTTGTATCAACTTCTACAAACCATTCAGAAACAATTTCCCTATATGAAACCTCTCGGGAATGTGCATGGCTTCAAAGAATGGCTCATCACATCCAGAAATTATGTGGACTGAATATTGAGCAAACCCTACAATAATCAATGAAGACAATGCAGCTTGTATTGCTTAAATGCAGATGGGCTATGTGAAAAGCAACCTTACGAAGCATATTAACCCCAAGTTTTTTATGGTCATGAAATGAAATACATAAGATGAATGAGATCAAGATATTGTACACTAAGTCATGCGAGAATTTTGCTAATTTATTCACTAATTCTCTCCCAGCATCTACTTTTGAAAGGTGAGTAAAGGGAATTGGGATGAGAAGACTTAGAGAAGTGCAGATTTTAGGAGGATAATGTTCACATACTCCAATGTAAATCTTAGACATATAGTCTGAGTACCCCAAGGAATGTTATGAAGATAATTTGAAAATTGGGCGCATTGTACTCTTTTTCCCTTAGTGAGTTTTCATAGAAATTTATAATCTAAGGTTTTTAACGAAGCAATTCATGCAGCATAAGACGTATGTTATATACTCTTTCTTTAAATTTTTCCTACTAGGTTTTTATGGAGTTTTAATTAGGCATATGCATCTCGCAGCAAAGACCAGAGGGGGAATGTTGAGAAACCGGCCCACGAAGGTTCGGTATTGGTCATGCCGAAACCCTAGAGCAGCACTATAAAAGGAGGAGGGTTCCACCCATTGCATACATGAAAATAGTTGAATAAAGAATAGCCGTCGTTCCTCCTACTCTGTGTCTCCCTGTTCCTGAGTTTAGATCTATTAGGCAACCCCAAACTACACCAGTAGCGAGGTTGCGTAACAGTTGGCTATGCTTGGGGCTTGTCTGGCACGACTGGGCGTGTTTTGTTGGTCGGCGTCATTCTCGCTGTCCTTCCTACATCGCCTCCTCGCATCGTGGCACTGTTCAAAAATTCCGTGCACGAGTGTTAACGGATTGATTTCTTTGGTGATATTTTTCCAATTTATTTGGGTTTGACTACGGATCGGACGACGTCCGATAAAAAAAAAATCAGACGCTTGTTTCACTAAGTACGACCAAATGCTTCATCGGACACTTGTTTCACTAAGTACGACCAAATGCTTCATCGGACAGAGTGAAATGTTTTAGTAACATAAATGTTTCGATAATTATTAAAGGATGTTTCAGCAAGCAAAACCAAATGTTTCAAAAAGGAAAAACAAATGTTTTAGTAGAGGAAACATAAATGTTTCGATATTTATGAAAAAAATTTCCGCAGGTAGAACCAAATGTTTTAGCAAGTATAACCAAATATTTTAGTAGGGCGAAACAAATGTAGTATAGCAAAACAGAAATGTTTCGACATTTATAAAAATGTTTCAGCGGGTAGAACCAAATATTTTGGCAGACATAACCCAATGTTTCACCACGCCAAAACCCATGTTTCGAACATACCAGGGCCATGCTCCAAGTTAAGATTGCATCTTCTTCCTCGTCTCCCTCTTCTTCTCCAAATATGACAATCAGAGAGGAGGTGGGAGGGACAGGAGGAAGATAGGGAGGAAGGAGGAAATAGAGAGATAGAGAGAGAAGGGGCAGGAGGAAGATGTGGAGGAGGAGAAAGAGAGGGCGCGAGCGACGATGTCGGCACCACGGCCGGCGAGCAGCACCATGACCTGGTTTGGTGGAGAGACTACATGGAAGAGTCACCCCGAGGACTGCGGTGGAAGAGTCACAACGAAAAGGACAAGAGGAAAAAGAAGCAACGAGTGGGAAGGGAAGTACTGGGACGCAACAACCGGATCAGGCGAGACGTCCGATGATACAGGACGCCCGTTCCCAAGTATTTGCCAATTTATTTGGATGACTGCACCACCGTAATTATTGCATACTGCCATTCATCTTCCCGGCTCAACTCTCTACGAGTTGGTTGGGTTAAGGGGGGTGTGGATTAAAATCACATACCGCTAGGTTAATCAGGATTAAGTTAATCCGTCGTCCGATTTAACCCTACTAACTCAGGATTAGTTGACCCAACCTCTCAAAAATTCCGTGCACGAGTGTTAACGGATTGATTTCTTGGTGATATTTTTCCATTTTATTTGGATGACTGCACCACCGTAATTATTGCATACTGCCATTCATCTTCTCGGATCAACTCTCTATGAGTTGGTTGGGTTAAGGGGTGGATTTAATCACATACCGCTAGGTTACACTATATAACCGCTTCTAAGCAACCGAGACTAATACTCGCGGGAGCACGGTTCGTAGCAACCGAGACTAATGCTCGCGGGAGCATGGTTCTACGAACCGTTTCTAGTGGTGTCTAAAAAGGTAAAGAATATTGGGGTATGTGGGATTTGAACTCAGGACCTCACCCCTCCTCGTGACCCACGCCTTACCCAGCTAACCAACTCACCCACACGTGCTCTCTGATAAGATAAAGCAAGCTTTCCTTTTAACAATTCAAAAAATGGACCTCTACCAGCGGTTCGTAACACGAACCCTTTCTAAAGCCCCATCTAGAAGCGGTTCGTAATACGAACCCCTTCTGTTGCTTGGGCTTTAGAAGGGGTTCATGTCCCCAACGGCTGCTAGAGGTGCTGGGCTTTAGAAAGGGTTCGTGACACGAACCCTTTCTGTTGCTTGGGCTTTAGAAGGGGTTCGTATTACGAACCGCTTCTAGAGGGGACTTTAGAAGGAGTTCGTATTACAAACCGCTTCTAGAGGGGGCTTCCTGGCTTGAGCTATTGAACCGCTTGTGCTACAACTATTAGAAGCGGTGCGCATCGAACCGCTTGTGATGTACCGCTTGTGATGCTCGTTTTTCTAGTAGTGTTAAGCGGGATTAAGTTAATCCATTGTCCGATTTAACCCTACTTACTCAGGATTAGTTGACCCAGCCTCTGTACTAACCCTGCTAAGCCAGCAATTAGTTATCAAAAACAAAACATGGATTAAACTACATTAAGCTAATTCAGCTAGGCTAAGGATAGCTTACCCAGCTAGCCAACCCACCCACGCGTGCTCTCTGATAAGATAAAGCAAGCTTTCCTTTTAACAATTCAAAAAATGGACCTCTACCAGCGGTTCGTAACACGAACCCTTTCTAAAGCCCCCTCTAGAAGCGGTTCGTAATACGAACCCCTTCTGTTGCTTGGGCTTTAGAAGGGGTTCATGTCCCCAACGGCTGCTAGAGGTGCTGGGTTTTAGAAAGGGTTCGTGACACGAACCCTTTCTGTTGCTTGGGCTTTAGAAGGGGTTCGTATTACGAACCGCTTCTAGAGAGGGCTTTAGAAGGAGTTCGTATTACGAACCGCTTCTAGAGGGGGCTTCCTGGCTTGAGCTATTGAACCGCTTGTGCTGCAACTATTAGAAGCGGTGCGCATCGAACCGCTTGTGATGTACCGCTTGTGATGCTCCTTTTTCTAGTAGTG
Organism: Olyra latifolia; assembly: GCA_036346145.1. NCBI lineage: Eukaryota > Viridiplantae > Streptophyta > Magnoliopsida > Poales > Poaceae > Olyra > Olyra latifolia. Next base: position 43,362,668 of record CM070523.1, on the reverse strand, counting down.
TTAAGCGGGATTAAGTTAATCCATTGTCCGATTTAACCCTACTTACTCAGGATTAGTTGACCCAGCCTCTGTACTAACCCTGCTAAGCCAGCAATTAGTTATCAAAAACAAAACATGGATTAAACTACGTTAAGCTAATTCAGCTAGGCTAAGGATAGCTAACCCAACCAAACACCCTTTATGCTCGGTATCTCCTATTGCCGTTCTTCTCAGCCAGTAAGCACGTGGCCATTTTTAAACCAAACTCTTTGATTTCTTCAAATCATTTCTCTCTTAAAATTTAGGTAAACTAGCTACTCGGCCGCTCCGGTTCCATAAAATAACTTCTCAAAACTCTCGAAACCGACCATTCTAGTAATTAAAACATTTCAACAAAAAGGAGACTAAACCACGTTGGTGGCGGCGAAAGAATAAGCGGCGAGTCATCCTCCAGCAAAGCTCGTCGGCTCCCTCACCCTCTAACTTCGGCGACCTAGAAGGTGATGGGGACCCTCTTTTCGTCTTAATCCTTAGGTTTTAGCCAGATCTAGTTTTATAAGATTAGGGTTTGCTGTCCATCCTGTCCTCCATGGCGGCGTCGATGGTGGAACAACTTGGTATGGTAATAAAATCCCTTCTTAGATTCACCAGTATGATGGTTGCCTTCGGTGACCTCCTCAACAATATCTATAGTAGGGTTGGTATCCATGGTTCCCGATCTGTTCATAGGCTTTTAGAATTTGTTCCCCTCTGGTGGGAGTTTTGTGCCGGATTGTTGTGCAGAGCTTCTCTTCACGACGACGTCAATGCTTATATCGATCTACAGATGCGGTCGACGGAGGCAGATCAAAGAAGAACGGTAGAGGAGCTGAATTGGGGTGTATGCATATTATCTCTAACAAGGAAAAAAAAATATGTTTTTCAGGATGTGCATAAAATTCCCAATATAATATTACTAGTGTAAGCATTGTACCAAGTATGCTATAAATTCTTGATCCGAGCGAGAGAAATACATGTTGATCTTAATACTGCTTCTAATAGGTGTTGGTTCTATAGGTTTCTAATAGGTGTTGGTTCTATAGGTGAAGTTGTGTTATAATAATTTTTCCAATGGTTTTAACTATTTGGTCGATGATCTCATGGAAATTCTATCATTCTCACTAAAAAAATATTTCAACAATTTAGCATAGGTCATGAAGGATCTCGAGCGAGACCATCGACGGACAAAACACTGTGATTGAGGCCAACGAGCTTGTTTGCAAACCCGGCTTTCCTAGGAAATTGGATGAATTGATAAAATTCGTGGGTTCTAGACAGGTTCCATCGTTTCAATTTACCATCGCGTTGAGTCAATTTTCCTTGAGGCTCTATTTGGCATCAAATTATTTTCATAGTTTTGAGACGAAACCATGGTTTCTGAAGGGAAAGCATTATTTTGTTCCTGAACTATTGCTAAAGTACCAATTTCGTCCCTGAACCTAAATATCGGGTTAGTATGGTCCCTGAAATATGAAAACCGAACTAAATCAGTCCTTTGATTAGTCAAAATAGCAGATTTCAGTGGTTTTACATGATGTGGCTAACATGTGGACAGTTCCACATGCATGACGCCCTACTGTACAGCCATGTCGATGATGACGAAGCTATTCACCCTCTCCAACTCTCTCTTTCTACCTCACGCCCTCTCCAATCTCTCACCTCATCTCTGTAGGAAGTGGAAGGATAGGAGAGGCCGATATACAGGGGTGAACCATGGATAGTCGGAGGTGTCAGGCAGGGCTACCATTGCAAACTGACAATCTATGCAAGTAAGAACACAAAGGTTAGCTGACCTATGCGAGTGACTGCTAAGAAGTCCACATTTGAAGGAGCAATGTGGGAGTGTGCTCGACTTGCTATGCGTAGAATTTACAGCATTCGCGCAGACGAGTTAGAGAACACTATGTATCGCTACAACCCAAGGGCTTTAAACAATGGCAAAGGATACTACCCAACCACCGGAGAGGAGAAGGATGCTGAGACAGTGGTTTTTGCTCGTATGTTGTCTTATCAAGACAAGGAACTGGATGACAATGCTTGGGAGTTGACAAGGGCTAATTTGATGCTGCTACACTTAAAGATGAGGCTGATATACTCAGGGCCAAGGTTCAGGAGCTTGAGCAGAAGGTGAAGGAATCGGAAGTGAAAGACATCCTAGTTCGAGAGGAAGAGAAACCTGAGAAGGACAAGGAAGTGCCATAACTTAAAGAAGAACTAGCTAGTACCAGGAATAAAGAGTTGGCATCCAACGAAGGTGGACATTCGGATCAGTTTGCCCTGATGCCTGCACATCCCCAGTTTCCAGCAGAAGGACCTCAACCCGGGTGGCTTGACGAGTAGGGAGTTTTCATAGTAGTTGTGTGAGACTCAATGTGTCGAGTAACATCAATAAGATAGTCTTTGCTTTCAAAACTAGTCGTTAGTTAATGAGTTTTCAAGATGGATCTTGTGTTTGTCAAGGGTGTGATGTAAAAGTGTTTGTTACTATTTATGCCTTGCAACTTTCTTCATAACAAATATTATTGTATGTTATTATCTCCCAGTTAGAATCTGTCTTGTTTAGAATCATAGCTTGTTATAGTATTCCCTGTTGTCTTATTGCTTTTCCCTTGCATCTAATCCTAAAGATTCAACCACAGATGGTTAAGACTCCCGCATGCAATGGTGGTGATCAGAGTGGCAACAACCAGAATGACCATGTGGATTCCATTGTGATGAGCATGTTGACCGGTTAGGATTTCGAGTCAAATTCCATATTGTTTTGAGCAAAACTCGCATAAAATGTGTGCATGGGCATCCTTGTGATTTGGCGAAGTCTTGGCCTTCCAGATAAGATTGCAAGTTTCTGGGAAGATTAGTGAGATAGTTGGTGGAATGGCCAAACCAACATTTGAAGTTTTGTCCGTGGCATGGCCATGTTCCTTAGGAAGCTTCAAATGTTTAGGTATGTTCAGAATAACAAGTTGAGGCTTTTGGGCTAGTTTGTACTTTTAGTGGATTTTCTCAGGAATTAAATCCCTCTATGACATGATCTTGATTTGGGCAAGTTTTGAGTCATTTTGGAAGTGCCAAAAGGTTGGAAAAGGTGTTGGGAAGGTTTTTCAAGCTATTTTAATTTTGTGAGAATTTTTAAAAATTATTTGGAATTTTTGGAACCTCAGAGCAAAGTTTTTATAGCTTTCTCAGTGTCAGGATCGGACAGTCCGATGGTTTGGGTCGGACAGTCCGATAGGTATCGGACAGTCCGGTTTCAGGGTCGGACAGTCCGATCTTCTCTGACAGTGCTGCTGTTTTTCACTTTTTTGAGGATCTTCCCGTGTTTGGATTACAAAAGTTTTTACATGAAGTTATAGAGAATTCCATGACGCATCTTTTTCGTTTTGACAAGTTTTTCATTTGAGCTTCAGAAAAAATCGTAAAAATTCAAGAAGGCTGCTGCTGTATTGGAAACAGGGGATTTCAGCTCGGCTAGTTTATTGTTTTTCATGTTTCTTGATCATACTAACCCTGATCGAGGATCGGTTTATTGCGTTGGGTTTGTGGAGATGACACGGACGTTGTGGATGTGTTTGGTGTCTGTGGATGCAGGTGATGGTCTCGGTGCAGGCGGCACGGATAAGGCTTCGGTCAGGCGGGTTGGCGGCTCGGTTGGAAACCGGGTGCGGAGTCCGTGGTGAGGAAGCTTATCGGGTCAGACACGAGACGTTGCAGCATCCATGTTCGTACGTTTGCTTCGAAGCGAAGGAATAGCTGGAGGCCGTTCGCTGCTCTTGGAGATTTGTGCATGTGTTAACCCACTTGTTAGATAGGCTTGGTGGGTGGCCCAGGGTTTAGGCCCAAGTGTGGGTTTGTATGGCTATAAAAGGGACCCCAAGGGCAGCATGGTGGTCTGCCCCTTCCCTTGAGATAGCCTTGTGTGAGTTGTAAGTTGTCTAGTGTTTGTATTCCAAGAGTGTGAATGAAATACCGGTAGTTTGTGATCCTCTTGTGTGTCTTGGTGCTGGTTTAAGGTGATTATGATTTGGTTCTGATTGTGTTCTTGGTGTAGCAACCTTGCTCTCTTCTCCTGTCTCTTTTTTTCTCTTTCTTCCTCTCCAAGTTGAACTCTTTCTTGATGTGTTCTTGAGGAGCCACGAGTTCCACCTCTTGCTGCTGATTTGAGGGGCAAAAACTCATGGATTAGAGTCTATCTTGACTCCAAAATCATTTACCAAGACCCCTCAAACAGCCCATAGCCTTGGTGGTCTATTTTGGTTCGGTTTGAGAAGATCTTTGGTGCTGTTCGTGATCTGTTCTTTACTGCTGTTTGAGGGTGGTTTTAATATGGATTAGGGACCTCTATGTTCCCAAGAATCACCCCAAAGAACCCTCATGCAGCCTACTCTTGTTTCTCTATGTTTTGACCCCATTTGGACCCTTTCTTGAACTGGTTTGAGCAAAACCGTGTGCTGCGTCTTTAGGCCACTTTAAGGTGTGAAATAGGGTCACAAAGAACCAAGAATCATCCCCTTAGGAGCCCCTGGACAGACCATTGTTGGTTTGCACAAGATCGCGATTTTTCGATTTTGATTCGGTTCTTTCTCTTGGCTGTTTCGAACTGAAAAAGGTCAAAACTTTGGATGAATCTTTGGATAATTTTCGGAGGGTAGATAGATGTTTCATCATCTAGTTGCTGTTCAAGTTTGATTGGTTTTCGTTGAACCACTTGGGAATAATCGAGTTTTCTTGTCATACAAGTTGGTGTTGAAATTTTCTGTTCTTGTATGTTCAAATGCTGTTTTGGTTGTTCGTTTGGTTCTTGATGTACTGAGGTCCGTTGGGGTGAGAGCTCATATTGTCAAGTGCGAAAATCCTTCGGGAAAAATTTTGGCTCCCATGCACCCCCCTCTAGGTCGCCGTGGTGTGTTCACAGTGGTATCAGAGCAAGGTTGAGCTCTTGTGATTCTTGCGAGTCTTTAAGCCCTTCTTGTCTTTAACCATGGCAGAGGAGAGGTACTCGAACAAACCACCGATTTTCAATGGCCTTGATTTTTTCTTTTGGAAAGCTCGGATGGGTTCCTACCTTACGGCACAGAGCTTTGATGTTTGGGCCAAAGTCAAGAAACCATATAAGGTGCCAAATGAGGAGGAAATCACCCCTGAGAACAAAAAGGATTTTGAGTTGAATGCTAAGGCCAAGAACATTCTCTTCCAAGGCTTGGGTCGAAATGAATACGACCGGGTTGCTCACCTTGAGTCCGCGCATGAGATCTAAACTACCCTCATTGCTTTCCATGAGGGGACAGTTCAGGTCAAGACCGTTCGCTAGGACCAGTTCAAGCGTGAGTACAATCGGTTCTCTCAAAAACCAGGTGAATCTCTGGATGCTTGTTTTAGCCGATTCACAAAAATCTTGAGCAACTTGCGAGCAGTTGAGACAGTGTTCACTGACTCCGAGAATGCTCGTCACTTTCTCTCAGCACTTGATTTAAAAATTCGGGGAGTAAAGATTACCACCATCCGACAGGCTACGGATCTCACTATACTCACTTTGGATGGTCTCTATTCGAACTTGAAAACTTATGAACTTGAGCATCTATCAGTTCTTGAGACCGAGCCACTTCCCATAGCTTTGGTCACAAACCCTTCTGGTTCTTCCTCTTGCGATCTTGGTGGAGTCTCTTTGTCTGTTCTTGTGGAGCTTCCTAACGAGCGCTTAGATACAGTTCCTGAAGAGAGTTTAGCCCTCCTATCCAAAAAATTTGCTAGAGCTTACAAGAGAGTGAGTGAGCGGAGGAGAGGCAACTTGAGGTGCTACGAGTGTGGAGGCCTCAACCACATTTGAGCAGAGTGCCCAAATCTTCAGAAGGGACGAGAAGAAGCTCCTGCTGCCAAGAAGAACTACCTTAAGCAGAACCGCAAGCCGAACCAGAAGTCTGTACCTGGTGGCCAGAAGCCCACATTCCAGAAGGGGCGGAAGCTGTTCCACAAAGTGCTGGAGGCCCTGGACTCCATCTGTATCTCGGACTAGGAGGCGAGTGATGATGGGGAGGAGCCCAAGACAAGGACTTCGATGACATCGGCTATGCCGGCATGTGTTTCATGGCCGGACATGCTAGCTCGGACTGCTCTGACATCGACTCTGACTCAGAGGTACCTTGTTACGAAAACTACGATGATCTCAATGCTGCGTTTCTCAAGCTAGGTGGCTTCCTCTCTCAGGCAAATGGTAGGGTTAGAGATTTGAAGGAAGAAGTAGCCTATCTTACTTTAGAGCTAGAGAAGTCTAGGGCTGCGCCTAATTCTTCTACTATTTCTGTTGTTGATTCTGATGCTTGGAAAGTTTGTGATGAAACTCTTTCTGAACTTAACTGCATTAAGGACCTTGCATGATAGTGTGATTAAACAGTTTGGAGAACTTAAGGAAGAACATGTTAGTGTGCTTAAAGAGCTTGAAGAAACTAGAAATGCTTTAAAACTGTCTGTTGCTACTGAAATGGTTGCTTGTCAGGATCGTACTGCACATATGTCATATGGCACACTTAAGGACCCAGTCAGTCTAGATGAGGATTGTAGTGATGATGATGCACCTAAGGACACAACTAGTGATGGAGATGACAGTTTTCACTCTACTTCTGTGTGCAGTGAGTGTCTGATGCTTAGACTAGAGAACTTAACATTGAAGAGTAAAATTGCTGAACTAAAGAAGTCTCTAGATGAGTGCTCTACTTGTTTGCGATGTGATGAAATGGATGGGAATGTAGGTAAAGCACTAGAGAAGCTAGGCCATAGGTATCAAGGTCGTCTAGCTGAAGTGCAAAACTCTGAGTGTCTTTCCTGTCAGTCCTTCAAGAGAGAGCTTGAGATTCTAGGTGATAAAGTGCGCAGGCTGCAGGGTAAGGATGTTGCTAGTGGTCAGGGTGACACAAGTGCTGCTAGGTCCTCTAATGCTAGAATACCCAGACCTATTCTCTAGTCAGCCTGAATCTAGAGGATGAGATTCTGTTAATGGGGAGTTCTGTAGCATCCTGAAAATTTGGTAAGTTCAAAATACTTTGCTTTTCACTAAATAATTGAAATAAATTAATTTAATAATTTTCATGCAAATAAAAGTAATTAAAAAAGCATTTTCTAATTAACCTAGAGCATTAAAATATTTAAATAGAGAAAAAATAAATAAGCAGTACTTGATAAATTTTTCGTAAGTCCTAAATGCTTTACAGGGTATTTGTGAATTTTCTTAGAATTTTCTGAAGTATATTGTTATTTTTAAACCTAAGAAAACATTAAGCAACTTTTTAAAAGGGGCAAAAAGTTTTCATTTTCTTTTTTCCGAGGGGGGCGACGTGGCGCAATTTAGACCGTTGCATTGTGCATGTGCACGTTGGCATCCGTCGGATGCCACTTATCTAAGTGAACCGGTATCCTTGGATCTAGAGCACCCGCTCACATGACATGGCCACACCGTAACCGTTGGATCTTGCTACCGCCGCAGCAGTCGTCTTCGTGGTTGATTTGGAGCAGGTTGTTGCACCACCGCGGGCCGAGCCTTAGCGTCCGTGCTAACCTAGGGTTCCTTGTGCTATTTAAACCCCCGAGTAGCTCTGCTAGGGTTCGTTGACGCTGTAGCCACCATCGCTTTGAACCAAGGTGGACGGAGTCGCCGAGGAGAGCTTCAGCAAGATTTCAGGCCCGAGAACTCTGACAAGCAATTCCATTGTCGCTAGTGAGTCTTAGCGTTTGATTCTCAATCCAGAGCCATGTTTCATCGTCGCGATCCCCGTAGTGACATGCTTTTGTCGCAGGGAGCGCTAGAGAGTCATCGCCGTTGCGACCGTACCACCGCCGTAGTTAGAGGTTGCCGGAGCTAATTGGAGGTTCTCGGAGTAGTGAATTATGGCTGTAAGGTTCCTGGTAGTCCCTAGATTTCGAATACGTGCTTAGTTTAGGCTAGGGAGGGCTGTAGCGTCCGGCTGCATGTACACCGTGGAGCGCCGCCGCCTTTCGTTGTCATGGCTCACCGTTGTAGGTCACCGGCGATGGCCGCATGTCTCAGTCATTTGACGATGCTGAGAGTAACCTGTAGAGCCTAGGAGCGTGGAGTGTGGTGGCCTATAGCATCCGTACGAGCTCGCTGGAGTTGCGCCGCCTTGTCGAAGTCGGGCGCCGCCGCTTGGCTTGGTCGCCAGAGATGTGCTATGACCTGGAGCGTTTGTAGCCGTCGGATCTAGATTAGACAGATCGAATCAGGGCAGGAGTGGTTTGGTTTGGGCCGGATTGGTCTGGTGGGTCGACTCCACGGTGGACCATGTCGCTGATATGTGGGCCCCACATGTCAGGTCACTGTGAGGGTGTACCATGAGCGCGCGCATGAGTCTGACAGGTGGGGCCCAGTTGTCAGTCCAACGCGAGGAGTTTTCTAAAAATAGGAAATAAATTCTAAAATTTGTTTTAATTGTTTTAAAATAGAATAAATTTGTAAATTTGATATCTTTTAATCTAGAAGTCCAAAAATACCCATTAAAGGCTCTAAAAATCCAAAATATTAGATCTACCTGTTTATGAATTTTTATTTATTTTTAAAATATATTTATTTGCTATATATTACATGTAAAAACGATTGTTTTGGAAGGTGTGTCATGAGAAGATTTTGCTACTCGTCAAGAGTAGGATTAGGAAGGAAAGTTACATACAGTTCTCGATCATGTTGCTCCTATCTATAGGTAAATTGTTTTATTTTTAAATTATGTATTGTTATGTTTATCATCATTTGAATTATTGTTTACTGGATAATCTTTTCTAACCTAGTTTATCATCATTTTAGTTGGATAATGATGATATATGTGGGTTGGTAGTCATTATTAGTCGGCTTAATCATGCATGTACCTTGGAGGATTAATTAATTTTGGCTAATGAGATATATTTAATTGAAAGTAAATGCATATGTTGCTTTTACGTGAGGAAGACATGTATTGCTCCGTATGGATATGCATGTGTTGCTCTCATGTAGAAGTTGTCATGTGTTGCAACTTGTTAATAATCTGAGTAGTGTTTTTGATTAAGGCAAGTGGATGTGCTATGGAGATGGAGCCTAAGTGGCTAGGCTATGAGGTGAATTTAAATGGAATTCTTACCTTAGTTACCCCTAAGGACTTAATCTTGTAAAAGCATTGCCAGAGTAGAACAGTATAAACCATAAGCTTGATTTTGGTTAAGTCTGGTAGTTAAGTTATTGAGTGTTAACCTGTGGCACCTCAAAGCAAGTTAGGAAATGTGGTCATGTGTTTGGACATTTGGGGGAGATGTGCTGCTTATGAGGGCCATCGTCTAAGCGATGATGTTGTGCTACTACGTGGTCCCAGTGACTTAGATGTTTGGCTCTGGGTGGCACAGTAGATATCGAGAGGGTCACATACTAATGTTTAGTTCCATAACTGTTAGGTTACGAGTGTTTCCTTCTTGACCAAAGGTTGAGATATGAGTATCTTATGGGTAAAGATATGCACCCTCTACAGAGTGTAAATAAACTATTCAATTAGTTGTGTCTACGGTTATGGACAATGGTTGGTTATACTTGAGCAAGGTATATGTTGGGAAACAGGAAGGCTACGCTAGCACAAATCGAAAATTTTCTACCGCGAACACCCAAGATCACATGCAAGTAGAGGATCACGAATCGTTACCCTTCTCGTGCAGAGGCAGCGGAAGTAGAGTCATGCACGTTGAGGAAGTAGTTGTACACACCGAACACCACCCCTTGCTGGTCGTTAAGCGTCCCCGAACAGTGCCGAACAGCACGTGGTCGTAGCCAAGCACCGCGAGATCACCGTGTTCGCCATCATCAGAGGTTCCACCAATCAACGCGTCCGCGTGCGGCAGCGCCTCTAATGGTATCCACATGTTCGGAGAAGGAATGTCGTGCAGGGTGTGCTAGCACCTCACCACGCAGCTAGGGTTTTGGGTGAGCGAGAGGAGCGTGACGACTAGGGCTTGGTGAGAACTCACCTGTCAAAGCCGCGCCACCCCAGGCCTCCCCTTTTATGGACGTGCTAGCGGGCTCTAGTCGAGGCCCACTAGGACTCCAATTCCTACGCGGATCGTATCCACGCAAACCCTTCTTCTAATAGATCAAATCCACTAGATATGTTCTAACCCGTTAAGTGTGTGACCCGTTAGGTTCATGTGCAGGTCGGCTGTGAATTCAGAAAGTCCCTTTCCAATCCATAGATCAATAGCAGCACCTAGCAGTACATATTGACCTGAATGCACAGAATGGTCTCATCGGCTGAACCTTGATACACTCAACATACCGATCCTTTTACCACACGATACCAGTCAAACTCAAGGCGAGATATGTGCCACCCTTTTGATAGCTCGACCATTCACTTGTCAATGTAATGGATATAAATATCATGATTAACTCTTCAATCATATCAGCACGGCCATGCGCTTTCCTTATCCATCCACACCGAGAGGCCCAGAAATATCTCTCTCGTTATCGAGGTGGGGCAAATTCCATCTTGATCAATCACATCCCTACGCCATGTGTTGGGACCCGGTCAAATGAGACCGAACCCCTCTGTGCATTCCATACTAGTCCTAAGGATCAACAACTAGTACGCATAGTCCAAACAGAGTGATACATTACCAACTAGAATAAATTATTACATAACAGGGGCATAGCCCCAGTCCATTACAAACATGGAGATACGTAGGTCGTGAATCAGAGTTTAGCGGAATACAACACAGGGTCCACATACACTAGTACACGCGTGCCACTAGACAACTACTACTATTTCTCCACAGGCAGACAGGCAGTAGGAACTGGCCCTAGTCTTTCAGGAAGTCCTCGTAATCACCCGCCTCGTAGTCAGCACCAGCGTCGTCGTACTGCGGGTCTTCCATGAACTGTCCCTTGACTGAAGTTTAGAAAAAGAAACAGGGAAATAGCAAGGGTGAGTACAATTGTATTCCGCAAGTAGGGAGATAAGTACAGAATGGGGTTCAGTACAAGGATAGGTTTAGGAGAATTTTGCAGAAAGCCAGTTTTCCAAATTTTTATCCTAAGAGAGGGAAAACGGTTTTTGAAACTGTTGTGGTAAACCAAACCATTTGAAAGAGTTTTTCCTTTACCAATACAGTTTTACAATTCCATCTGCAAAATATTTACTCACACCAAAATCCTGATTTGAAAAGAAGAATCTACCATATGATCAGTCCCTTCGTGTGCTCTTGACAGTGAGCATGGCTATTATGATAGTTTTAACTTTGCAGAGTGGGTACACTTTACCCTCAGGAGGTAACACACCAGCGGTGCGTACCACAAAGCCGTTTGGGCTAAAAGCCCTAATAGCACTTCCTTTGTGAATCATTCATAGGCACCCCGTGGGGGATCGGCCCACGGCCCAAGTCTTCACGTCATACAAGAAAGCCGAGGAAACGAGGTCCAACGTGCCCACGAACGGGGATACATCCTCCCTGTTCGTACAACCCAGATGTCTACAAGGGACATCACCACCTACATGTGGCTACTAGAGGTTTAAGCTTAGTAGGCCAGGTCCGTCCCATAACGAAACTTGAGGCTGTACGGTAAGGCTCAGTTCATAGGATCATAGGAAGAGCAGTCCTTAGACTAGGGGAGGAGTACTAACTCAAACTCAAAACCGTGCATCACCTGCACCATACTGGCAACCGGGTCCTTCCTAGTCAGAGCATTTTAAGAGGGGAGTAGAAATATATCCTAATCCCTGTCATCTACCCGATGTCGTATTTTGCCAAACCACATAGTTGCAACCATATGAAATCATGGTGAAATTCTACAATCATGTATAGCATTTTCATCCTATTGCAAGGAAATTTGTAAGCAATATAGTTATAGATATTCCTAGGGTTCAAAATTTATAAAGGGACAGAACAACATTTTAATTTCTGGTGATAACTAAGTTCTATTGATTACTTGTTTTATAATTATCATGCAGTTTTTTGAATACTAACAAAACCTTTAAATAAGACAATGGTTCGTTCAATATGCATCAAGGGACTTGTCTTGGTCGAACTCCTAGTACGGGTAAGCATCTTCGGCGAGGGTCTCCACGAACTCCTCGAGATCTATCCTCGCACAAGTATCACACCAAAAATCAAATTTTTGAAAAATTTTCTGAAAAGAATTTTTTGTAATTCTTATATATAGAATGTAAAGGTTTCCATTTTGGGTGATTTCAAAAAGGGTTATTTGATTTTTAAACACTAACAATATTACTGAAGTGCTAGGTTTTTTTTTTACAAAATCATAAATCATCTCTACGATTTTATAGAATTTTCTCAGAATTTTCAGATTGAAGATACAAATGTTTTGCATTTAGAAATTCATTTTATAGCTCTTAGAGTGCCACTAGATTTTTAAATATATTTATTATTATTTTTAACAGTGCAATATTTTTCCTACGTCTTAAATACTTCTGGAAAGCTATACAAAAAGTTTCATAATTTTTGGACTTGATTTGCTATGCTTACTAGCTTGGTCTATTCCCTAAACTACCCATACATTACAACTAGCTACAGTCGTCTTCAACTTCTAGCTGGCTATAGTACAAAACAGCCATGAACAGCTCACAGGCTGAGCTCAGTGCCGGATCGAAAGGTTGCGGCTACCCAAACAAACCACCAAAATGGGTTCTCCACAACCCTATGCACCCAATGGCGCAGACGGCGTGGCCAACGGTGACCTATAGCGGCGGCACAACAACTAGTTACAGGTTGTCTTCTAACTTTGTTGCTAGGCACAGAGCAGCCATGGCTGGCTTAGACAGAGCTCGGCACCGGATCGAAAGGTCGCGGCTACACAAACAAACCACTAAAATGGGTTCTCCACGACCCTGCGCACCCAATGGCACAGACGGCGTGGCCAATGGTGACCTATAGTGGCGGCACAACGAGCAACAGGTAGCCATGCAGCTTTGCATGGTAACGGTGAGCTGAGTTTTTTTGAAGTAGAAGATAGTAGCCTAGGAGCATGGGAGGGACGTGTGGAGCTTACCCGGGATGTCATTGCGGGTGGAGAAGACATAGAGAAGCCAGGCGACGAGCAGGTTTGTGGCGCTTTGCGAGCTTTTCAGCGAGCGTGGGTGGCCACAGTGTGTAGTGGCGCTCGGCAGTGAAGGCTAAGGAAGTGACAAGGGGAAAGAGCTCAGTTCTTGAAGGCACCAGAGGGCAAGTGAGGAGCCATTAGCCCTTTCAATGAGCTTGGCATAGGCCCGTTTGGATTACAACCTATGCATGCCGCAACTAACATGAGGCGCGCCACAAGTGTTTAGCCTGCCGTTTGGTTTATTACTTTGCTTTGGCTCGCCACTAAATGTTAGGCAGCTCTCCGTTTAGTTGCTAAAGAAATTTTTGCCGCAGGTGTGGCGAGGAAATCATTCGCCACAACCTCGTGCCATCACGCCACACCCAATTAGCGTGGAAGTCTCTCTAGATTAATTAGCTAATTAATTAGCATGGTCTAATTATTCACATTACAGTTGTTTACATCAATTTCTAATCATCATTTATGGGGTTGCAAACTTTGGGGGCCACCATCCAAACACCTGCTCAATATTTTTGCCTAGTCTAATGTTAGCTATGGATACGAACCAAACACTCTCTAAACTTAAACTAGTTAGTCATGCCACACATGTGGCAAATGCCTAAAGTTAGCTTAGGCAAGTTTAGTCACGAACCAAACAGGCCCTAAGTAGGTTAGCAGCCTTGCATGTGAGGCTGACACCGAGCGAGCACGCCGAGGAGGAAGTAATGGCGCGGTAGGACGAATCGTCGCCGAGCGGCTGGCGCGCGGGACGGCGAGGCGACCGGTCAGAGCAGAGAATGCAGCACGGCAGAGCGAGGTGATCGCTTGTGTACGACATGGCAGGGTGTGTCACGGCGCGACTCAGAGCGCAATCACCATGGACCGGCGCTAGCGCAGGTTTGCCGGGCTGTGGCGGCAAGGAGCACGGTGACGAGAGCAATAGAGAGATGAGTGCAACGCCATGGCTAAGGTAGAGGTTGCGCAGCAACAGCGACGTGCAGCAGCTGAGGCAGCGTTGCTCTGCAGCGGCGGCAAACGTAGCAAGCAGGAGAGAGATTAGAGAGATTAATTAGTGAGAGGGATTAAAGAGAGAGAGGGACGGCTGTAGAGAGTGAGTGACAGAGAGAGATCAGCAGAGAGAGCTCTACGGGAGAGTAAGCTGGAGAGAGATTAGTAGAGAGAGAGAAAGCTTAGTGGAGATACGTGAGGAAAGAGGGATTAATGAGAGAGAGAATGTGAGGGACAGAACTGGAGAGAGTAAGTGTGCTGGAGAGGTAGGTGAGGAAGAGAGTCCGAGGGCAGAGAGAGAGAGTGACAAGTAGGGCTGAAACGATTTTTCTTTTCTTATTCTGTTTGTTTATCCTATTTAGAAATAGGTTTTTGGGTAGAAAATATTTTATAAATTCTAAAATAATACCCTATTAGAGTCTATATTTTAACTAACACTTTTATCGGTATTTTAAGTTTTTGGAATGTTAAATTCCCTATGCTTTACATTTTAATAACTCATCTCCTTTTATTTTTAAATTTTTAAACAATCCAAGTTTTATTACTTTTAATAAAAATTGGAATGTTACACCATGCTTCGCGACATACCTAGTAGTTATCTTTATAACTACCCTGTTACGGTATAGCGTTTGATAACGTCAAAGCATACGACTCCACATATTGGGTATAGGCATATCACTCGAGACTACACGCTGATGGCACTTTGTAGATAATAATCTCAGCAGCGTCTCGGAATAGGTCTATCCAACCACCCATGTTCTCTAACATGTGTCTATATTATTGATTTGATATCTCCATATCTATGGTATGTGAAACAGTATCATCAATAAATAAATGTGCTGATAAAATTATTACCGCTCCTCGTAATGATATGGACCAGGGATCGTTTAGAATAATATCACAATGACAATGTGTCTCATAACCAAATCCTATTTGATGAACAAAGTCGTGACATTAATTCATGAAACCGGTAAGCAATGTTATCATAAGTACATAAACAAAGACATTACACAATCATCGTATGATTGTCTCTAGGGCACATTCCCTTCAATATAATGTTTTTAAATACCAGTGGGTAGTTGTCATATGGACTGCTGGGTGCATGTTATTAGGCTTTCTACCAATGCTTATGATCAAATAAAGATTTATCAAATGTTTTATTCAATTGCTTTGAAATGTATTATTCTATTAAGTTTTTGTTAAATGCTTTTTATGCAAAATAACCAATAGCCATTGCAATGTACAAAGGTTGCATATAAAGGTTAGAAATGCATCATTGCACTATGTGTGATTTGTTAAGTATTTGTCTATACTCATTCTTGCAAACTCTGTTTGTGGGTTGTCCATTTCATCCGGCACGGCAAGAAGTTGAAGAATTCTCACCGCTGTTTGAGGAGTTCATGTAAGATGGTGAGTAGTTGGACGTGCTTCTCAGTTAGATGCATGTGGCTCATGACGTGACATTTATTTGAGTTTATTTTTATTATTTCTGCTATGCTGAAATAAGTACTCTGATGGATTTATTTATTCAGCTCTGCATAACTTTGCTTCTTATTTATAAGGATTTATAATAATTACTGTCACTTTTACGAAGTATTATAATGATATACACTGATGATGTCACTTGTGTGCACTAGAATTCATTCTGGACCAATGTAGTATGAGGGTCACTGAGTTGCTTAATTTGGGGTCCCGACAGCAGGGCTTGGGACAGGGAGGCATGTCGCAGCAGGGGATGTAGCAGTGCGGTTTAGGGTCGGGGAGACACAGAGCAGGACAAGGCCAGGCTGTGGCGGCGCCGTCGGCGATAGGAGGAAGACAACATGACTTGGGCTATGGCAACATGGAGCAAGCATGGCTAGGCTAGGGCGGCATGGCCGACAAGAGGAGAAAGACGGTGGGAGCGGGGGCGAGGACGATGCGGCTTGGGGGCAAGGAGGCCATCCACGGTGGTGGTTATGGCGGCGTGGCTTAAAGCCGAGGGAGATGCAGAGCATGGTAGGGCCAAGTTGGGACGGCATGACTAGCGAGAGGAGGAAGATGACATAGGTGGAAGCGGTGCAGCGTAGGGTCAGGGAGGCATCGAGTCAAGTACACAGAGAGAGAGAGGAGAGAGAGAAAGGGTAAAGATGGAGAGGAGAGAAGGAGAATAGATGGATAGGGAGATGAGGTTGACATGTGGGCCTACCCACGTAAGAGCCAAGTCATGGCCACATGCACCGCCACGTCAATGAAACCCACTCAAAACCACCCTTTGACTGGTCAAGGGACCAAATCGACACGGTTTTGATAGTTCGAGGATCAAATTCACCTGGTAGTTGACATTAGGGACCAAATTGGTTCGGGCATAGTTCAGGGACCAAATAGATACTTTTCTTTTCTAAAAATACCATGGTTTTTAAAACCAAGAGGTATTTGGATGACAAAAAAAATACTCCATTTCAAAACCATAGTTTAGTAGAAAGCATGGTATTTTTGAAGTATTTGAAACTTCAATCCTAACCAAAATTTTCATGGTTTGGCTTTCACTAGCTCTATTTGGTCAATTTACCATCCTAAAAACCATGTATCCACACAGGCGATAGTTCAATTAATACCAGAGTTTAATGAAGTTTAATAAAATCACAGTTTTCATATGTACACAATTGCAAACTCTATGTATTATAAAATTATGGTTTCTCAAAACTATGTATTCAAACATATTCTTAGTGTTTACAAGGTAAACGCACGCAAAAAGTGGCCATATAAGTTCGTATTTACGAGCACCAAGGATTTCGATCCGAACGGTAACGATTTTTTTTTTTTGCTGTTCAACTTGAAGTGGGCTGACTTAACTGCTGAAGTTGTTGCAAAATCGGTCTGATGTTTTGAAATTTGAACTTAGAGAGCCTCTCTGACTCCAAGCGCCGTGGACGGCCCACTAAACAGAGTTTTGAAAAGTGACTTTAAAATAAAGAAAACAAAATTGCTACTGTTTAGACGTCGGGTAGTTTTGTCTCCATCGGACGCTTTGCAAAAAAATGTTACAAACATTCATACAAAATGCTTCGGCAACATTTGATGTTGAGTCTCACACAAGTAATATTGCGCTCACAAAATGTTATATATAGATTTGGGCTATGGTGCTTCACGAACCACAGAAACATTGGGGCTTCGCGTTCGGTTTATAAAATCTGATACCAAAGTGAATGATTCAAATAGTCCATTTTGATCCAATATCATGCCACAAACCAAATATTACATTTTTTGAATTGTTTTACTATTTTAAAATTCATTTAAAATAGTAAAACATTTAGAAAAATGTAAAATTTAGTTTATAGCATGATATCAGTAGGAAGATCAAAATGGACGTTTTGGATCGTTCACTTTGGTTTTAGGTTTTGTAATGGAACGCGAAGCATCGACTCTATATGTTTTTTTTTCCTAATATTGAAATTTGATGACAATGCTGCACTAGTTACTTATATGTTATAAATGTTGCACATTGCCTCCATCAGCTTCCTCAACTCCATATCCCTTTCTCTCTCCTCCGGCCTCGACACTACCGAGCTCGCCATCATTGCCTTTTTATTTTCCCCTCCGGCATTCTTGCTGCCCAGTTCGGCGTTGTTGCGTGAGCCATCCTTTGGCGCCATTGCTGCCCAACTCGGTGTTGTTATCGAGAACATCTTCCTCATCGGATCCTTGTGCGAACCTCGTGCTGCAGAGGCTGGAGAGACAACCGTTGCAAGGGAGGAGAGGGTCATAGGGGAGGAGGAGAGGCAGTTGTTGACTATTTTGCAGGGAGAGCCCATGTAAGGGGAGAAGTAGAGGAATCTGTTGTAGTGGGGAGAAGATAACACTAAGGGGAGGACCTTTTAATGAATTGGCCTCATCGAACATCCGGACCCTAGTCCAACTCTACAAAAGAGCTCGATAAACTAAAGCATTTGGCTTTTGAAAATGATATTGACATATAAGCCCTATAGTGTTTCCGGTTCATTTGATGCACACCATAGGCTATCGGCTGTATCTGTACTGCATATAGGGTTGTTTGGTAGCATCACGTGAGTTTAAGTCACACGGTCGGCTCCAATATGTGTTGGACAAAAGGCTCGAGCTCGATCTAATGGTCGCGAACGTACATGGATTTTGAAAAAGAGCATGTGAGGGGAGTGTGGCAGAGCATGAATCATGGAGCACGATCCGGTGGTCACGAATGTATATGGAGATGCATGTTCATAGGGGAAATGAATTTCCGTTCAGCTACCCCATTGAGCTTAAATCACATAGGCTCTAATATGGGTTGGACAACTCAAGATAGGCTAGAGCTCGAGTGATTTTGAGCTGAGCTCAAGTTGTTTTCAAGCCAAGCTCGAGTAGCTCAAATCGAGTTTGAGTTAGCCCATCCTAGGCTCCTCCCTTGCCCCTCGTGCCTTAACCTACCTAACCTTCTCTCCCTCTGGTTCTACCTCGACTACACTGACCTCCGAGCGCAACAGCGCTAGACGGCGTGGTAGTTGTTGAAGATGGCTCGGGGAGGTCGAGGGCGGCGTGGGAACTCTAGTGTGGTTGGTCAGGCATAGAAGCACTAGGGGTGGCACAACGACATGAAATCATGGTGGCGGTGAGTTGAGACGACCTGTCAGGGGAAGGCCACAGTGGCGTGGTGTCGGGACCCTCCTGGCGGAGGGAAGGTCCCACTTGTGCTTTACCTGTACTAGTCCCTAAATCAGTAGCTAGTACACACAGATACAGAATTTGGATCATAACCATGATGATTAATTTTCATAAATTTACATTAGAGTGCGCCACATAGCGTGGTTTACATAAGTTAGGCTCGACGGTCTTATAAAAGCGGAAATCTTACATAGGCATCTGAGGCCTCAAAATACATCCATAAAACCTGATAAAACCAAAATGTTTCCCCACAGGCAAGGCTGGAGGAACGCAATCCTAGGCATCCATGAACTCTTCATCCTGCACTTCGTCGGTGAAGGTGTAGGCCTCAGGATCGCCATCTTCTGTATTGCACGGGTACTCCGAACTTGCGCGTTGGATTGCGTAGCCCCGCGCCAAAGCACGAGGGTGAGTATTGGTGAAAATACTCGCAAGTCAATTGACATATGAAAATGGATGGTTTAGACAAGGGACATGTAGGGCTCAGTTGCGGAAATCAAGTTTTGAAACAGTTTTCCTAATGTTTTTAAAACAATTTAGGAAAGAGTAATCAAATTAATTGATAAAACATTTGAATCATTTGGCCCCAGCCGGCTCATGCCCAAAGGCTGACTCACGATACAAATTATGGTTTTCACCAAAAAATATTTTCCTTACGGATAATCCACCGAAGGACCAATAACTCTTGACGGCTAACCACCGTATGCATAATACCACATGTCGGCTAAACCACTGAAGGTCATCTCCTCACGGCTAACCACCGTAGGCTCCCAAAACAAAACATGGCACCTGCCGGTTTTTCTCTTTAAAACTCTGAGAAAGAGAGGAGAGAAAACTACCATTGTGGCAGTGCCATCGTTGTCCGCCCTTGACCGTAGGCATGGCTTTATAGAAAATTGTTCACTCTGCAGAGGTCGCACGCTTTACCCATGAGAGATGGTTTTTCCTAGGAATCATCCAAAGGAAAATGATCACCACAAGGCCTTTGACAATCTCGCTCCTAGCTTGGCATCCCTCTAAGGTTTCCACCGTAGCGCTGGTCTCCCCAGTTGGCTAAAGCCCTCTCTTGAGCCTGGTAGGTTCGCGAATGCTTCGCGCCTACTCCACCACACGGGATGTCCAAACTAAGAGTTCGAAAGCTATTCAGCCAGGTCCAGCCCATACAGGTACTCATGGTCGCATTGTTGTACTTAGTCTTGACAACCACAAGGTCGCGGTCCTTAGGGACTAGGGTGGTTCCCACACTAGACCCGATTCTCGTGCTTACTTCACCAGCCAATCAATCCGTCCACCCCAATCAAGTTTCACAAACATTTCCAGAAACCCCAGGTGACATACCCGCCACCTGGCACTAACATTTTTCCCACAGTAGCACCCTGCTACTGCTGATCAAACAAGCACTTTATAAACAGAGAGATACTTTGAATTAAAACAGATATTAAACCAGACGTGAGATGTTCATCGTGTGGTAATCATCTAATAGTAACTAGTAGCATGACTAAGCGAGCTTACTTAAGCTAATCAAGGGTTGACATGTAATTAAGGATTAATTAGCCTAAGGTTATCAAAACTCAAGATTAATAACATAATTAAAGTGTGTTAGGTTCTTAACTAAATTCCTACCATTATGACAATGATTAATTAACATAGCTATGCACATTTAGTAAATTTCTAGGAAAACATTTGTAAAACTGGGCATTGATATGGTCAAAGGTAATTAGGGGAATGTCAACAGTGACTTGCCATGATTGTAGTCGTACTCCTGCCCGTCGTGAGCTTCAGTTCCGAGCATGGATCCGGTCGAATCTATTGATGGCAACAACACACATTTCAACAATGAATAAAATAAAATAAAATTGTGCATGCAAATGATATGCATAACCATGATGATGGTATTTTAATCTGAAACTTGTGGAAATTTTTATTTTACTTCATTTTATAAATTTTTAAAACCCTACTTCATATGGAATTTAGCTAATAAACATATGTGATAAAAATATTTCTTTTTAAATGGGAGCTGCAGAAAATACACTAATTTCATAAATTAAATATTCATTTTATTTTATTTAGCAATTTTAGAAATTATTAATTTATTTTTCACTTATCATAATTAATTAAGATTAATTAATGCATGTTTTATATTTATAAAACTAAATCATGCATTAACATGCATTAAATCATGTAAATTATATTTTTAAATTAATGTTCACATTTTTATAAATTTTAAAAATTTATTTCATAAATTTTGGATTTATATTTTTAATGATATGGATTTTATTAGTTTATAGTTTTAATTTTTAATTGAGAAAAAGAAAGAGGGGCCGGGTGGCTTGGACGTGTGGAGGTTCGGACGCGACGCGCCACGTGACTCGGCCCGCGTGGCATGGTGGCGGCAGCACCACGCGAGGCTCGACACGCGTGGCTCCAGCCATCTGATGCACGACACATGCGCCTTCATTGGCATAGCCGGCCACGGCGGCGGGATGACCCACCTAACGCGGGCGACGAGGCGGCCGAGCAGCGTGGCGATGAGCGGCCCAACCGAGGTTGCGTGTACGGCTACTGCCCAATGACAATGAGTTCTGGTTGTCACTACCTAGAGCAGGCGGCAAGCGGCGGCTCAAAGCGGCGGGGTTTCTGATGAGCGACGAGTCGTCAGCGACGGGGAGTGAGGGGGAAAGAGGGGGAGAGGAAGAAAAAGCCGGGGGTGGCGTCGGCGGCGAGGAGGAAGGCCGACTGCGAGCTTGGCGGCGTACTGAGTGGCGGGAGGCGGCAGTGTGTCATCGGCCGACCCAACGGCGATGAGAGGGGAAAAGCGGCGGAGTGGACGAGGACGAGGGAGGCGAGGGGAAGTTTGGAGTGGCTTCGGCAAGGGGCGGAGTGGGCCGAGGAGGCGCGGCGGCGTGGCCGGGGCTGGGAGGAAGGAGAGGCGCGTTGCCGGCCAAGTCCGGCGACGGTGAGGTAGCACCGACGGTAGGGAAGTGTCCCTAGGGAGCTAAGGAGGAAGAGAAGAGAGAAGAGAGAAGAGAGGGGAATTTACCCGGTGGTGAGGCCCAATGGCGCGGGGGCGGTGTGGCTCCGGCGAGGTCCTGTGACGGCAGCAGCTGTGACTAGCGAAAATAGGACCAAGGTGATGAGAGGAGGAGGGTGGCGGAGTGAATCGGGCGGAGGGGGCTCTGCTAGGGGGAATTGAGAGAGAGAGACAATGATAGTGAGGGGAGGGGCTGCGTGGGGAGAAAGCAAAGGGGGAGGCTGATTTGGGAAAATTCCAAAGGGGAAAGAGGGCAGAAAGGGAAAGTCCCCCTTTTGGGAACAATTGACAAAAAGAGGCCCACTTGTCATGGAGTATGAGAAGGGGATTAGGGTTAGGGCCTAATTAGGTATTGGTTATACCTAATTTTATTTAATTTGATGCTAAATTTTATTTTATTTAATTTGGTTTTAAAATTTTGCATTTGCCTAATTCATAATAAACTTATCAATCTATAAATTGCTAAAATAGATTCCTAGTAATTAAACATTTTGAAATTAACATTGCAAATGCTAAATTGTTAATTAGGTTTTAGAAAATTTAAATTTAGTAATATGCACATTTTCAAAAATTATTTTTGATTTGATGATTTTCTTTTTGCAATGCTCAATCTCATGCAATGATTATGCAAATTTTAAAATTTTTGAAATGGGGATGTTAACGTGGCCACGAGAAGGCCTCCATAGGTGGAGTTGCCTTGGTCGAGCCCCGAAGGAGAGAGCTAGGGAGCTTGTGGCAGGAGTCACGCAAGAGAGGTAGCCATGTTGAAGGAAAGAGAGGAGTGAGGAGAAAGACAAAGAGGATGTGCAATTTAGTTCATCTCGGTAATGTAGATATGTGAGAAATTTTACTTTACAGTGGCAATCATGCAAAATCTTACTACTACTTTTTAACGGTACTTCTTTAAAATTTGAACTTTGCTAATTTATCTTTTTTTTTCCTTTGTAAATGCAAAGCTCTGTCTCAGTTTTTCTTTCATCGGGAATGGTGCCGGTATCAATGACTCTCCCTCTCCCCGTGCGGATTGCGGTCCTTCCACCTTCCCATCCCCACTTCCCCAGTTAAAAGAACCGGAGGGCGCGTCTCACAGGAATGACCGCTCCATCTCCCTTCCAGGAGCAACTCCTGCAACTTCCTTCCGGCCAAGCGGAGGGCCTCGCCTACATGAGGCTCTCGATCATTCTTTAGAATAGCTGCTCGTGTGTGCGCGATCGAGAAGCGGCAAGAATCAGTGGCCTGCGCATCGACATGGAGGAGGAGAGCGACCTCACCGATGTGGTGCTTTCTTGGTCGGTCCAAGATATCTTGGACGACCAGCTTAACCAAAAGGTGCTGCCCTGCTTACTTGCAAATTATTGTAACCGGCCGTTTGGTCTATTTGTGTTCTTGGGTGAAGAATAATCCCCGTGTTTAGACTCCCAAGTTCTGTTCATATGCATTTCCACACGGCTGCGAGCTACTAGTTTCCACCTCACTACCTCTTTTCCTACGTAGGAGAAGTGGCAGGGGCACGGTAGGTAGTGCCATTTTCTTGTTGGATTTCTAATTAACTGAACATTATCGTAGAAGTTGTATAACGCAGCTGATGCTGCAACAGCCGGATGCGTTGTTTAACGGTGCCTTGTACCTTGATCTTTATGATGAATAAAATAAAACTTGACCAAACAAGGCATACGCAAGGTACAAAATGCTCGGCTGGGGAAGTACGTTTGTAGTTAAGTATGTGTTTAACTCAGCTGTGAACAGCCATGAAAACAATAGCTTATTCAAGTATGTGCAATTCTGGCGCATAACTAAAGGTTAAGTAATGCAACAAGAAAAACCTGAATCTGTTGTGTATTAGAAAAGGGAATGTGTAAAATTTGGCTGTTAAAATAATCAAATTCTTTGCAATGTTATCATGCCACATCAGATTGGCAAAAAAAATTCTACTACCTTCTAAATGGAAATGCCCTAAGTAACTTAAATCTTGTATTTAGAGGGTGTTCTGAATTGCTGAATTTATTTGCTGAAATTCTGAATTTCGAGAGCTTCTAGGGGTGGTTTCAACAAGCCGGTACGCTTGGTTTGTTGCTTGCATTAGCGGCTTTGAGATTCTCAAAAACAGGATCAATAAGTCAAAAGCGTTTTGGTTTTACAAATGGGCCTGGATTATAATCTTAAACGGAAAAGCGCTCAAGAACGGGCTCTAATTTTTTATTTGTTACATGTACAACATATGGTCAATCTATTCCTATATTGTCAGCATAGTTTAACGTGCGATTGGAGTTTTTCTTAACAATATCTATCCATACTTATATATTCTCTTTGACATAGGTGGATAAGATTCCTTATGAATTTGCATCACTTGACCATTATGTTAAATCATATGCTGCACCTTTGATCGAGGAAACAAGGGCAGAGTTATGCTCATCCCTGAAACTAGTAATGGAAACACCTTTTTTAGAATTACTTTCTGTGGAGGCGGCAGGACAATCTGCACCATTATTATACAATATGGATGTGGATGCAGGCTTCACAACTTATATTCCAAGAATTGGAGATATATTTGTTCTGTCTAGCTTGAAACCTGAAGCAGTTGAGGACTTAACCTGCTGTGGTGGTGCAACCTGCTTGGCGATGGTTATGGAGCTCTCTACGGATGTTCAAAACAGCAAGGAATTAAGAATAAAAGTTTTAAATGATATCAGTGCTAAAGATAAAAACAAATTCAGATATGCATTATTTGCTGCTAATATCATAACAAATGTAAGGATATGGAAAGCACTTTGCTCAAATAAAAGTATGGACAACAACTTCACCATAATTGAGTCACTCTTATCCTTCAAACATATGGTAAATCCGCTTGCTTTGATTTCATCTTTATTTTGTTTACAAGTGCTTTGTGTTGCTTGTGATAGCTGACCTTGCTCGTTTTGACTATTATAGGGTGACAACAATAGCTGCGGCATCTGTGTTGAACAGGGTGGAGACTATTCATCGAATTTAGTCCAGAAATTAGTGCTGTCTAACCTTAATAAATCACAAAGGGATGTTGTTGTGTCTGTCATTTCGACCCTGCAATGTAAGCACAGCAACCTCGTGAAACTTATATGGGGTCCACCAGGCACTGGAAAGACCAGAACAATTTGTGCTACACTCCTGATTTTGAAACATTTAAACTGCAAAACAGTAACATGTGCTGCCAAAGACGTTGCTGTTGTTAGAGTTTGTTCTCAGTTGCTTCAAGCTTTGAAGGATTTCAATGAGAAAGCTACTAAAGATGTTCTACCGTGTTCCCTTGGAAATATTTTATTATTTGGAAACAAGTGTAAGATGGACACCACAGAGGATCTGCAGGAGGTTTCGTTGGATTATCGTGTTGATGAACTTGTTAAATGCTTTTCATCATCATCTGGATGGAGATATAGAATAGATTTGATGATCTCTTTCCTTCAGGACTGCTGTTCTCAGCATGACATGTTTCACAAGAATAAGGAAACTTTTGTTGTTTTAGGGAAAAATCTACAGAAATACATTGTGAATCTTCGGATTCATCTTCCTGACAGGTGCCTTCCTCCAAAAATTGTCAGCAAGATATCAAATCTTATAGGTCTTTTGGAAACAATAGCCAACTTTTCATGTTGTGAAGATCTGTCTAATGATGATTCCAAGAAAGGCTTTGGTTCACTATCAACTGGGAACTCTGGTTCCACAAAGCCAGTATCTTTTGTCAATGAGTGGGATGATGCAATTTCTAGATTGCTTGAATTGCGGAAATCTCTTGAAAGCTCCCTTGACTTACCTGTTGACGTGAGCAAATCTTGGACTAGGATTTATTGCATGCAAAATGCAACACTTGTATTCTGCACAGTAGCTAGCTCTTACCATTTACATAATTCAGAGACTTCTCCTTTTCAAGTGTTAATTATTGATGAGGCTGCTCAATTAAGAGAATGTGAATCTATTATTCCATTACGTCTTCATGGGTTAAGGCATGTTATCCTGGTTGGAGATGACTGTCAGCTTCAACCAATAGTTAAAAGCCATGTAATGTTTCCATCTTACTTGTGTATCTGTATAGTTTTTTTTCTATTTCTTGCTCATCTGTGCATGTACTATGGGTAGAATTTTTTACGGTGTAATAGTTAATAGTAAAATTTCTATTTCGATGAGACCATGAAACTTTAAGTAAAAAGTGCATCTTTTTATTTGTGATTGTTCCTGTTTGCTTATTTATATTCTTTGTTATCTGTGTACTATCAGGTGTGCAAAGAAGCTGGACTCGATGTAAGCTTATTCAAGAGATTGGTCTTGTTAGGTTTTGAAAAACACCTTCTGAATATGCAGTACCGTATGAATCCTTGCATCAGTGTATTTCCAAATATTCAATTTTATGAGGGGAGGATAATCAATAGTCCAAATGTTAAGTCTCCCTCCTATAACAAAGATTTTGAAGGCCTCCCTTTTGGATGTTACACTTTCCTAAACATAACTGATGGAAAGGAACAAATGGAAGGTGGTGGAAACAGTTGGCAGAACATGGCTGAAGTTGCTATTGTTTTGCATTTGATACAATCAATCTTCAAATGTATATTTTTAGCCCGTTATTTTTTGTTACTTTCTGATAAATACTTTCATTTTACCAAATACGAATCCTTATATCATCATTCTTCAGAGTGCAACAACATATGTAAAGCTATTTAGTTGTGGTCTAATAGTATGGCATGATTAGAGATAACCGTTTAACCTGATAGTACTACACGTTAATAACTTGCCAGTGGTCTCGTTCAAAAAAATGAACTGCCAGTGGTAGGAATACCAAGGTATTATATGTACAAGGAAAAAGGAGGGTATAAATTTAGTATTTTTTATTTGATAAAGACCTAGGTATGTTTGAAGTAAATTGTTCTTAATTGTATTTGCTAAACTTGACGCCTTTATGCTGGCAATAATTCATCAGTTCCCTTTGCTGTTGCAGATTGGAAAAATACTTCCCGAAAGATCAGCATTGGTGTGGTAGCACCATATAGTTCCCAAGTAAATGCTATTAAAAATAGACTGGGCATTAAATATGAGAAATTTGATGGATTTAATCTAAGAGTGATGTATATTGATGACTTCCAAGATGCAGAATATGATTTGGTCATACTATCGACAGTTAGATCCAACTCCAGAGGTACTATTGGATTTCTTTCTGATATCCATAGAACGAATGTTGCACTTACAAGAGCAAGGTGTGTCTCAATTCTTTATTTTAATCTTCCTGAATGTATCCATGGATGAAATCTTTCTTACCCAGAGAATACGGCCATACCACTATTGCAGGCATTGTTTATGGATTCTTGGAAATACTAATACGTTATCTAGAAGCGGGTCAATCTGGACAGAAATAATTACTGATGCTAAACAACGCGGATGCTTGCTTGATGCCACTGAAGATGCAGCTTTGTGTAAGTTGGTTTTGCAAGTACAGACTGAGCTCGATCAACTTGGTGATCTACTTAATTCTGATTCTGCAGCTTTTTGCAATACTAAATGGAAGGTAACTATGCCAGTAATGCCAGCTAGACTCTAATCTTACTTATGTTTTGATAAGTTTGCATTTTCTTGTTAGCTGAAATTTGTGTATAATACCAAAAGGCTTCATTTATTTGTAGTTAGTGGATAGTTTATAAATTTGAAGTCGATGCTCTAAGCATGTTAAATGCTTCAATGTAGTAAGTCGACAATTGTTCTGTTTTTTTTTTCTGTCTTAATAAAAAAAAATTGAAAGGGCTCCCCCTCCCCCTGCTCCCATCCTTAAAAAAAAATCCATCTAATGTTCTCTGCGGTGTATAATCACTTCGGTACTGTTACTCCAGTTGATCAGTTGATCAACATTAATGACAATCATGACACATTAATGGGTTAAACCAATTATTAATGCTGCAGTTTGCTGATCTATATAATTCTTATTGTTTGGTGCAGCAGCACAGTAGTGGATCCAAATTACGAATGTGCAACTTTTGATTGAGCAAACTATTGCTTGTCAACAACTTGACATTAATCAATATACGATATTAGTTACTTTTACTTGATATCCTTTTGGTGCGATTTCTGATCACTATATCTTGGTTAATTAATGTATGTGTGACTATGTTTGATTGTTGATTGAGCAAACTATTGCTTGTCAACAACTTGACGTCAACCAATATACAATATTGGTTACTTTTCCTTGATATCCTTTTGATGCAATTTCTGATCACTATATAATGGTTAATGTAACAGATTATTTTCAGCGATGAGTTTAGAAATGCTTTTGTGAAAATAAAATCAGCACAACTCCGGAGGGAAGTATTACGAAAGCTTGTGGGGCTTGGATGTGGTTGGCGAAGTACATCGAAGAACATTGGTAGAACTGATAAATTCAAGCTTGTGAAAGTATACAAGGTCAATGACCTGTATCTTGTTTGGAGTACTGATTTGGACAGAGGTGCAAGGCTTATCCAGATATTAAGAATCTGGGACCTAGTGTCGTCAGAACATATTGAAAGGAGTATCCAGCGTCTGCAAAACTTGTTTTCATTGTACACTGACGACTACGTGGAACACTGCAAAATAATTTACACGGAGGGGTATGTTTCTAAGATAATTCAACATGCCAAAGCTCTAGACGTTTGTGTTTTCTAGCTAGTAACACGAAGAATTAGTTTATAGTATTCATGCAAACTCTGCCTTTTATTCCAGATGTTTTTGGTTTGCGTCAAACTTTATGTTCTGATTTTATGCTTTTTTTTGAGTTGTGTTTCGCAGAAAGTGGGAAGTGCCTATGATTTGGAGATTTGGGCATGATGTTACTCGTTTTAAAAAGGATTACAGAATTGATGCTCAGGAAGATCATTATCACGTGGATGCATCATGCGCGATGGAACAGTCCATAGTTGGTGAGAGCTTTTTGCTTATGAAGTTCTACTCGTTATCATCTGGAGTAGCAAAGCATTTGCTGTCCGCTACCGATGGGTCTGAAATTGATATCCCCTTCGAACTGACCGAAGAAGAAGAAGACATAATACGATTCCCGTACAGCCGATTTATACTTGGGCGTTCAGGCACCGGAAAAACAACTGTATTAACTATGAAGTTGGTCCGAAGAGAGCAACAGTCTTTGATTGCATGCCAAGGGCTTAATTTTGAGCAAGTTAATATTTCTGGTGTTGATAGCAGTTACCTAATGACAATAAAGGATGTGAAAGCTGAAGGTAGCTTTGTAAAGCAAATTTTTCTTACTGTAAGCTCAAAACTGTGCTCAGCTGTAAAGAATCAAATTTCCAGACTTAAGAGGTAAATCTTCATAATATTGGAGTCGTTCTCTATTCATATTCTTATACACTATGTCTGGTCAAAGATAGATGTCACTATATTTTGGGTGCAGTACTACAGTCAACTTTATTAATTTCTATCACTATATTATTTGCAGTATTTATTGGTTAAATGATACATATTTGTTCTCAAAATATTTTCGTAGTACTATACTCTTATAACTATTGCTATCTTATTATAGTAAGAATTAGTAGACAATTATCTTGGATACTGCGAACTAGAAGACCACCTATTATGTACAGAAGCTGGTACTTGTCTACAATTGCAAAGCAAAGAGAAAAGTAAACTTTGTAACGGTATCATATATTCTGCTCTCAAAAAAAATGGACGGTAGACATTTAACTATGGCTATATATGTCTTGCACTTAGAGGCTGGGATTTTTTTTCTATTATCTAAAAAAATACATTCAACCAAACACCTCTAGGGTGGTGCCTGCCCATGGTAACAACCAAGTTACTATTGAGCTCCTAGGAGCTCACCATTTTGATTTATATATTGAACCTTACATTCTAAAGTCTGGCAAGGGCACAAAAAGGATATGATTTTTTTTTTCCAACTTGGAGTTGAAAATGCATTGCATACTCCTTTTATATAAGGGTTAATTACATCCATGCCATTGCAAAGTTCCGGTTTGATAGAAATGCCACTACAAAGTCGGATTTAACGAGAGTGACATAAAGTGAGATTCCTCAAAAAATGCCGTTGAGCTGCTTTTACACATTTTTTGGGACCAAAATGCCCCTTCTAACATGTTCCTTCCTCTCCACCCTTTTCTTTCTCATTTTCTTGGTGAAATCCTCACTAACGGTGGTGGCGGGGGCTAAAGCAGCGCAGGCTAAGGCAGCGTGGGCCCAAGGCGGCGACCAGAGCTAGGGCAGCGCGAGTGATGACAGAACGGCGATGTTGGAGTGATTTGGAGCAGCGGCTGAGAAAAAGAGAAAAAGAGAGGAAGGGAGAGGAGAGAGATATAGGAAAGCAGCGATGGCACAAGATGGCGGTGCGGGACTGCGATGACACAAGTTTGCTTGATGGCAGCATGGCCTAGGGCCGATGGCAGGAGGATGGCAAGAAAGAGAAAGGGAGAGGGAGTGGCAAGAGTGCAAGACGGTAGTGCAACACATGGGGCGGCATGGATGACGACAACACATGGGGTGGCATGGAGTGGCAAGAGTGTAAGACGGTAGTGCGGGATGACGATGGCGTGGGGTTATGGCGCGGGATGATGGCACGCCGTAGGGCAACGGGATGGCGATGCAGGACGGTGTGGCGCAAGGCGGCTTGACGGCGGCGTGGCCTATGGCCCATGGCGGCAGGACAACAAGAGAGATGGAGAAGGCTAGAAGTGGGGTAAATTTGAAGGGTAGCTAGCGGTAAAAAGTTCGCGATGGCATTTCTATGAGGAATTTCACTTTATAATGACATTCTTACGACTAGTGGCATTTCTATCAAACCGGAACTTTGCAGTGGCATGGATGTAATTAACTCTTTATATAGTACTAGCTGTGTGCCCTTACATTGTAATGAATTATATGCATGTCGTCTGATTTCTTAATTGATAGAATTTAAATACAAACAATTTAATTAATCCATTGGTTATGTGAAACTATAGCTGGATAGCAATTTTATTAGTAGTTTATTTGATTGTTCGTGATTTTCAAACAGATTTCAAATAAATATAATATGATTTTTTTAGATGTTGATGTTATATCATTTCATAACCAATGAAATTTGAAATATTAATAATTATGTGTTAATGTTACATAAGGTAAATCTAGAATATAAAGTAAAACAAAATGGTGATAGCATTTGTTAGGTAATTTCTTGCAACTTCAATGGCATTGATGAGTGAGGTGGTGGTGGTGGCATTTGGTGGGTAATTTCCTCCAACTTGAAGGGCATTCATGAGTGACCTACCACTCATTATCATTCACCACTAGAGCCTTTTTTAGTAGTAGAGATACTGATATGTATCCTTGTAATTCAGCATTTTCAGTTTTTTTTTTCCAAATGTGTTCTCAATTTTTGCTCTCATTTACAGATTTGCAGCTGGTGATTTCTCTGATCAGCCAAATAATCTTCATATGCATGACATCAACGATGACCTGGAAGAATTTCACAATATACCTGACAGTTTTAATAATCTACCTCGGAAGCACTTTCCTCTGACTATCACATTTAGGAAATTCCTGATGATGCTGGATGGAACATTGTGTACTTCGTTTTTTGATAGATTCCGTGGTGAATTGAGGAGTTGCGCTAAGAGAGGAAAGCCAAAATCTCATGCATGGCAAGCTTTTCTTGAAACGAAGGAGGTTGGTTATGAGAAATTTTCTAGTTTTTATTGGCCTCATTTTAGTGAAAAGCTTACTAAGGATCTCGATGCATCTATTGTTTTTACACAAATAATTTCTCATCTAAAAGGTGGATATCAAGCAAGCAAGTCTCCTGATGGAAAACTTGGAAGGCCGGATTACATTAGATGTTCAAATAGGAGATTTCCATTTTTGAGTGTTGAGGTCAGAGATAGGATATATGACATTTTCCTTCTTTATGAGAAAAAGAAATGTATTGCTCAGCAATTCGATATATCTGATTTTGTCTATAGCCTTCACTGCCGTCTAAGCACTGATGGCTACAGTGGTGATATGGTGGATTTTATTTACATAGATGAGGTACAGGATCTGACTGTGAGCCAAATAGGACTATTTAAGTATGTCTGCTTGAACTTCAAGGAGGGCTTCAATTTTGCTGGCGACACTGCACAAACCATAGCTAGGGGTATTGATTTCAGATTTGAGGATATCCGTACTTTCTTTTACACAGAATTTCTCTCAAAAGTGAAACATAGAAAAGAACTTCATGTCAGTGATATCTTCCAGCTAAGTAAAAATTTCCGCACACATTGTGGTATCCTTTTGTTGGCACAAAGTATCCTGGACCTTTTGTACTACTTTTTCCCTTCATCTATCGACAAGCTTAATCCAGAGACTAGCCTTGTAGATGGAAAAGCTCCTGTGCTGCTTGAATCCTGTAATGCTGATAATGCTATCAGAACTATCTTTGAAGAAAAGAAATGTGAGCATGCCAAAAGGAATATGTTTGGTGCTAATCAAGTCATTTTGGTTCGAGATGATGCTACAAAGGAACAAATAGTTGGCATTGTTGGGAAACAAGCTATTGTTTTGACTATTCTTGAATCAAAGGGCCTCGAGTTTGAGGTACAGTGATGCATTCAATTTTGCTTGACTTATTATTCAAAATACTTTCGTACTAACTATACTAACTAAAAGTCTTATCTTGCATGAAACTTAATGTATAAAACATTTCATGCAGGATGTACTGCTGTACAACTTTTTTAGTGCATCTCCTTTACGAAATAAATGGAGAGTTGTCTATGAGTACATGAAAAATGAAGATATTGTTTCATCATCCAAAGAAATATTGCATCCAGAATTCAGTCCAAGCAAGCACTTTCTTCTTTGTTCAGAGCTGAAGCAGCTATATGTTGCTGTTACACGAACCAAGCAAAGGCTGTGGGTATGCGATGCAGATGTTTTATGTCAACCTGTATTAGATTACTGGAAAAGGCTGAGCCTTGTACAAGTTAGACAACTGGATTCTTCCATCATTGAAGAAATGCAGTTAACAAGCAGCACCGATGAATGGAGACTACAAGGTATCAAGGTTAGTGCCTTTTAATTGTTGCAAATTTTGAATAAGAAACATAGTTCATACATTATAGTATGGAAAAAGTACTGTCTCGGTCCCTAAACTCCAAAACCGGGTTGACATGGTTCTTGAATTATCAAAACCGGATACAAATGGTCCCTTGACCGAGTCAACATTGGTTTTTACCGGTCAAAAGTGGTTTTATATTTATTTTTACATAAAAATATTTCTAAAAATCAAAATAAATTGTATATTAGAGTTCCTATTTATTTTGCATGTTCATAATTTTTTTCCTTATTTTTACCCTGTTGTACTAATTTTTAAAATTTTCTAGTAGTCGTAAAAATAGCACAAAATGCTAAACAATTATGTAAAGTTCCAAAAAATATGTGAAAAAATTCTATGAGATTTGGTATTCATAAGTAACTCTAATATATAGTTTAATTTGGATTTTGTGAAATATTAATACATATAATATTTTGGCCAAACCACCATTGACCGGTCAAAACTTTACTTGACTTGGTCAAAGGACCATTTGTGTCCGGTTTTGATAATTAGAGGTTCGAGTTAACCTAGTTTTGGAGTTTAGGGACCAAAATGGATCAAGTGCCATCTTTCAGAGACCAAATAGTACTTTTTCCTTTGAAATAATATGGTCTTTCTGGTTTTTGGTGATTGGTACATGCCTTTTCATTGTATTATGGCCAAGTACTTGCTGCTTTCAGAGTTACCCTAAATATTTCAATGACTGCTTTTTGTTAGCTACAGCTCTTTCTTTTGTTGCAGCTATTCAATGAAAAGCAATTTGGAATGGCTTCGCTATGCTTTGAAAAAGCTGGGGATGAATACAGATCGAAGTGGGCAAGAGCCAATCAACTTCTAGCTGATGGTGAGCGTCTTGTTTCTAGGAATTTGGAGAGGGGCCAGGCTTGTCTGAATGAAGCAGCTGAAATCTATCGTTCCATTGGCAAGCATGAGAAAGTTGCCACTTGCTACATCAAATTAAGGGAGTTCAGGAAAGCAGGTTAGTCAATTGTCTCTGTATTCTGGAGTTGCACAAATCTTACTGACGTTTTATCACTGAAAAAACTGATGTTAATGTAACTATGTCCAAATTATGTTTGAAGGTCAAGGTATCCTCCAATACTTGTGGTATTATGCTTTATGATTCATTTTTCCCCATGTTGTGAAGTGACGTACTTCCTGTATGCTGTGGAGAGCTTTTCAATCTTCATGCATACTTCCAATTTCACAGCTTGTGCTTTATGCAAACCACACATCATATCATGCATGGAAATGATGGAACCATCAGAATACCTAGTATTTAGGATCAACATATAGTAACACTAGATATATAACCATATAAATTTTTTGTTAGACTCCATAATTAGTTTTTGACTCCACACAACTGTGTATTTATATTGGACAATTTATAACATAGTTTTTTCTTATGTTAATTGTTAACATAGGTTTGGTATATCTGGAAAAATGTGGTAATTCAAGGCTGGAAGATGCTGGGGACTGTTTTGCTATTGCTGAATGCTGGTCACAGGCAGCAGATGCATATTTTGGAGCTAAACATTATGCCCAATGTATCTCCATATGTCTTAAAGGAAAACTTTTTGATCAGGGTTTGATGTTTCTACAGCAGCTGGAGGACGGTTCCTTTGAAGGACCCAACTCTGAGATGAATGTGATTAGAAGCAAGTACCTGGAGGATTGTGCTCTATACTATTTTCGTCGCAAAGATATAAAGCATATGATGAGATTTGTGAAGGCTTTCAGCTCAATGGATAGCATTCGAGCATTCTTAATATCTAGGACTCTATTTGATGAGCTGCTGAGTTTTGAGATGGAAATGGGTAATTTCATTGAAGCTGCAGAGATTGCAGGATATATGGGAAGTGTCTTGTTGCGGATGGGTACACCCACAAAAACCGCTTCTTCAGGGAATGAGACACAGTTTATTCTCCTTCACGTCATCATGAACATATTATGGAATTCACAATCTAAAGGGAGATCCCCGAAAAGATTGGTTGGCAAGGAGCAATTGCTCAAGAAAGCAAGAGAAATTGTAGACATGGTCTCAAACCAGTACTGTTGCGCATCGTTGGAATCGTGTGCACTGTCTAATCCATGCAAATCTCTTGCCAACTTGTCAATGAACCTGCTTGCAGGCAGTAAACACAGCAACATGCCGTTGCAGTTATTTGCTGCTCGTTCAATTCTTGACATCCATCTTCTGTGCAGATCCTCTGGATATACTTTCGAATCGTGCCCTGCCATAGAAGTTGTAAGGTGTGGTTGTGACATGCTGACTCATAACACGATCTCGCTGGAAAGTCTAATGTATATTTGGAAATTCTGGATGTCATTTATGGTTAAATTGTTATCGCTGAAAGTGTTATCTAAAACAGCACGAGGAGATTCATTGCAGAAGGTCAGCAACCAGTGTTGGTTAAATGCTTTACAAGATCATTCATCTATTCAGAATTATTGGACCAATGAATTGTATGCTGCTGGTATGAAAGTACTCAGTATGATGGAATCTTTTGTTGGAATTTCTTCAAAGCAAGCAGTACGCCCATATGCCCAAGGGCTGATTGTTCTGTCAATATATGAAATCTCAAAATTCCTCAAGGAAACAAAGTTCAGTCTGCCCAAAAATGATGACAGGTCGAGAGACTTCTTTGTTGCCGATGAGCGTCTGCATAAAAGTAAGGACAAGCTGGGAAACTTCATTATTCTCAGTGAGCGTCTTTCCTTTGAGTTGTTTTTCCTTGATTGGAAAGATGAAACAACATGCAGCCTCCTGTCTTTACTCAGCTTCCCAACTGCGAAGGACTTGCTTTCTGACTCCCTGAATGCAAATGTTACACTTATGAAACGCAAGCTAACATATGAGCAGCTCGGAAGAGTAATCGTTCTCCTCCTCCTCTCAGCACGATTAGATGACATGATGATTTCGACTTTAATGCAATTTGTGGATCAAAATTCTGAGTGGGCACAGTTTTTCCAAGCTTTAAAGAGTTTCCTTGACTGTGGTAATGTTGGAGCCCCGTTGCTCCTGAAGTTGCGGTGGGTGCTGGATTCTAATTCCATCACAAACTGCATGCTCGAAGTGGATTGTGCATCCGCAATGTGCTATGATCATCTCATGAAATGGTTCAGTTTCTTGGCTTCATCATATATGAAAGCTCTATTGGTCAAGATGATGAAGAGTTCAGATGATGAGGGTTTCCTTGATGCTTCCCTGGCTTCTTGCCAGGCTTTATATCTAAACAATGCCACACATCAAGCTGGTTTCCGTGTTGACATTCTGCTTAAAACTCTTTTGTCAGAGGGGTCTGTTCTCCAAGAATGGGTACAGAACACTTCAGCTAGTTGCTATGTTCCGGTTCTTCTTAGATTAGTCCTTGCACTGTATATCAGGTTTACTCTTAAGCCCGAGGATTCTTTCAATGTATCACATTTCCTATCAACAAATGGAGTTCTTTATGTCTTACCTTGGTATTTCTCTGAAAAGATCTTGCACATGATATATACGAGATCTCGCACCATAGGTGATTTTATGAGAGTGCTTGCTGACACACTTGCTACAACCACAAACCGCCTGGCTGTGGTGGGTTTGCTTGAAGGAAGCCTAATCTGTCTAGATTTGATCGCTTGTATAGTTGGCAGCATAGAGGCAAGGGATCCTGAGCAGGTAAGGAAGCTTTTTCGTGGAAAGACAAACACTACAGAGCACGCACCACTGCAAGTAACAGAAATGAAATGCAAGAGCAGTAGTGAAATAATTTGTGCTGCATGTAAAAACATACATGTGGAGCATGTGGTATGTGAAGCAAAGGATCATACATGGAATACAAGTGAGGTGGACCTCAGTGACAATGGTATTCCATTCTGGGAGAAGTTTGAGATGTATCTAGTCAACAAGAAAAACCAGGTGAATTTTATATGGTCCATTTTATATCTTGCATAACATTTTACCTTCATAATTTATTATGATTGAACCTTTGTTTTTTTAAAAAATAATGTATTATGATTGGTTGCTGAGAGCTGGTATTTGTAGGAAGATGCAAAGGTTACCATTCATTTCCTTGATGATGTGTGTGCATGGCTGGAGCAAAGAGGCCCCGAACAAAATATCGATATGCAGTTCATTGAGGAGGCAAGGAGTATCTGCGATCAATTCAAGCAACTTACAGTTCGGTGCGTATTCATACCAGCTTGAGCAGTTCTGCAAAAATAAAAAATAATTGTCCATACCACTTCATCTCACTAGGCTTATTGAGAATAATTGTGAAGCCTAATCAGTTTTGCCATATCATGTGTAGTAACTATACTTTGTTTTTTGGTTTGTTGTGCTTTGCAAAAAAAAAAAATCCGCTTGTGCACAAAGATTGTTCTGTTATACCTCCTGCTGCAACTTGGTAAAGTCCACCTGCAAAATACTTACAGCTTGAAGGGTGTAGGTCAGCTTGCTCTTGTTCCTTTTATGGCCTCTAGCTAAGCAGATTGGGGTTGTTTTTTGTTTGTTGTCTCACAGGGATTACCAGAGCGCTGGTCGTGTGACCATGAAAGACCTTTATTCCAAATGGCAAGACGGTGAGAAGGACCTCCAGAAGGTCATCTGTTTCATGTGTTCCATAAGAGAATCAATCAGCAAATGCCAAGTGTAGGCGCAGGGGGCTGTAGCACAGTCAAGTTTTGCTCAAATCGAAAGATGTGGTAGAAAAAAAAATGTTGAAGCATGAAGCTACAGTTTCACTTTGAATATATGCCCTTTTGAACAGATGAACTATGTCACTCTTGTAAAAATGAACTAATTAAGTCCTAGGCCAGATTCAGAGTAAACGCATTGCAAGAGACATGTCATCATAGTTCATGGCTCGCGGTTGTCGCTGATAAACATGTTTGCATACCATATTCTATAATTGTTGCACTGCCGCATCGTTGCCTTTTGCATCAGTTGGTTCATCTTTGCTAGATACAGTAGTGCATAAACATATGACATCCAGAAATATAAAGTCAGCGTCATGATAATTTTTCGACCATTGGATTGAACACCACCGCGAGTAATGTAGTGCGGCAGGAGAATTCGTACAGGATAAGCTATGAGACGAGTAAGCAGAGAGAGAGAGCGGCCACTCTCTTGTCCACTGGACTACGGTTGTATGCGGCTAGGAGGGCTAGGGGTGCCCGATCTGACGAGATTCGTCGTGCGATTGCGCTGGCTCTGGTATGAATGGAAATCACTCCGTCAGTTGTGCCCTGTGACTACAAAGATAAGGACTCTATTTCAATCTGCACCGACAGTAACCGTAGGAAATAGCAAACTGACATATTTCTGGCATGATAAGCATGATAAATGACTACATGGTTGAGCCCTACATTATGTCGCTCCTAATTCCTATGGGATCGCTAGGAGCAAACATTGGGTTGTCCTCTTTACATGTCCTCGCTAGAGAGTAGAGACGGCTCACCACTTGAGCGCACATTGCTCATACACCAAAGAAGTCTAGGATAGCCCCGTGCGCACTTCCAACGCCATCATTCCTCCTTACCAAGATGACCCCTACTTCCAGGACTGGTCGGCACTCGTGGAGTTCTTAATTCCCGAATATACCAAAAGAGAGTTTACTAGGCTGGTAATCTATACTTTATAAAACGTCTAGAAGGAGAGGAATCATCGTATCTTCTAGCAAAATAGTCTAGCCTAGTAAACCATACGTGGGGATGGACACGTAGTGTAAACCATTTAGCTTTGTAGCCCCTCTCCTCCCTCCTTTTTCTCTCTTGTAATTATGTATATTCCATTTTCCTGCCCGTTTGCTCAAAACAAAGAATTTTAAGAATAAAAATAAGGTCCTTGGAGATAAATTGTTACACTTAAATTTAATTATATTTTTTATTATTAGATATGTTTCTTACAATTGTATTCGCTATAGAAAATTCATTATAGAAAAGAAAGAAAGAAACAAACAAATCTCTAATATTCGTTCTCTTTTAAAATTTGGCCTCAAAGTCTCACTACCATGTTTAATATGGGCAAAAAAGAGAACTTGTAACTGCTATTGTTAACTGCATAATTAACTGATATTGTAACTACTGTTTTGCCATATATATATAGACTAATCCCCATTGTAAACATTGATTAGACGGAAGCAATAAAGCATTTTCGTTGAGTCTCATTTCCTACCAAATACATTCTCAAACATTTAGGACTACAGATGAAAAGCGCTCTATCAATGTTTGCCCATCTCAATGTTATACCAGAGTGACCTTTCACAAAGAAATATGTTTTACGTTACACCTGATCACAACTCGAGCCAATCAACCATCACTATCAGCCCTAAGCTGGTTTTCAACATCTAGGTAACTACAGATTTCTTTTACGGCGGCATATCCGGTGCACACGGCTGCCTCCGTGAAAACGCCGTGTACACCATGGGGAAAAAGTTTCAAAAAATTCCAAAAAAAATCATGGATGTACATCTCAACTTACCCCATATACATGTAAAATTTCATGATCAAATCCGTCCTATACTAGAAGTTACAAAAAAGACAAATTTGGAGTGCATTTAAACTATTTAAGTTTGTCAGAAATTTGTCTTTTTTATTACTCTTAAAATAGGACGAATTTGATCATGAAATTTTATATCTGGATGGGGTAAGTTGAGATGTACATCCATAATTTTTTTTGAAATTTTTTGAAACTTTTCCCCCATGGTGTACACGGGTGTGCACAGGGGGTGCCGTGTGCACCGGATATGCTGCCTTCTTTTACACTCACTGCATGGTTGATGCAAAATTTCATAATTCAAGATACCGCCAAAATTATATTATATGTTATTCTCAACAAATAAACCAATAGTAAAAAGTTTACACACGGTGCAAATTGTAAGATCTCTTACTGCATGAAGAATGGGATTACAAAGTTACCCATTTTCTCTTTTCTCTCAAGCTCAACCTTTTCAGCTATCTGTTTTAGTGTAGTCCACCCTTTTCTTGCCCGCTTCCTTGAATTGCCGGCCACTAGAGCAGTACCACTTGGTGCAGATTTAGTACCCTTGCCAGAGGCAATTGGAGCAGCCTCACTAGAACTTGCAGGAGTCTTGTCAGTGACTGAACCATAACGCTCCCCTTTCTTATTCAGCGTACTTTTCATATCGGACGCTGCTGCTGAATCATTTAGGTCAGTCACATATGTCAGTTTGTTTTTTTGAGGAGTAACAAATCTTGATCCAATTGGAAAGTCTGGTTGCAATGTATCATCAGATTGACAAGTTTTTATTTTTCCACAAGAAAGAGGCTCAGTTTCATGCACACATTTTTCATTTGTGCTTTCTACTACTATTTTCTGTGTAATATCCTCCTCAACCGTACCAGCAGCCATCTGACCATGTTCCGCCGTTGAAGCGATTGCCACCACTTTAGGAAGTTCAGAAAGATTAAGTTTTGGCTTCTCCCCATTTTCATCATTTGAAGGTTTCAACCTGGATGATGATTCCACTTGCAAAACTGCTGCTTGAGAATGCTCAAGTCCTTTTATAGTTACTGTTCTCATGTTCATACTACTTCCTTTCAACATCACACTGGTTGAGTCCATGCTAGTTGGCTTTCTTGATGATAACAAGTTCTTGACGATACCCTTTGCACTACCCCATATTAGGTTTTGATCTCCACATAAATGGCACGAAAAGGCAATGCTGTTCTGGCAAGAGTTTGACTTCTTGCGTGGTCTTATTTTCTTTTTGTTATTCTTTATGCGAATTGTACAGTTGAAGCCTGGCTGTAAGACTGCTTCACACCTGCAATATTTATAGTCTCTTGTTTCAGAAGTACGCATAGAGAGAAAGTTCTGTACACCAAAATAGGGCTTATTATCTGGACAAAAATGTACCAAAATAGAAAAGAAAAAAAGGCAGCATAACCAACAAACTACACTGACCAAGTACACAACATCAAATGTACAAGAAATTCTTAGTCACTTTAACATGGCAACTGATAGTGTATGGCATCATATTGCAGACTGGAGATGGTTTTCATCAAAATTATTACAAGTTGACTAATAAGCTATAACAGATAAGACATCTCAGAATCAACTAAGTTACATACAGACTGATTGAAGATAAAAGATTATATAAAACAGATAAACTTATACTCAGAGAAGCCATACACTATTACCAGCAGGTCACCATGATTGTTTATTATAGTTTCTTTGTAGGAAGCTCACTATGTGCAGAACAAGCAGGTCT
Organism: Olyra latifolia; assembly: GCA_036346145.1. Lineage (NCBI taxonomy): Eukaryota > Viridiplantae > Streptophyta > Magnoliopsida > Poales > Poaceae > Olyra > Olyra latifolia. The sequence continues at coordinate 43,321,635 of CM070523.1, read as the reverse complement.
AGGTGCAAAATTGGAATTATGATCATTGATCAAAAGAGAATGGAACATGCAAGACCAATATAGCACCCATCTTTTCTAACATTTGTGTGGATCTCAATAGCTCAATGTTTTGGACTGTAAGACGTTTCTCTGAAATTGCAGTCCATATGACATTCCATCCATGCAAGATGTTGGACTTTAAACCACCCATCTAAAGATTTTCTGCATATGACAAATTGCAATCATGTTTTTTTGAAGCAATGAAAGTGTGTTTTTAAAACTGCAGCAACAGTGCATACTGGAAACAGAATATGATCACTGAGACAAAGTACCACTTAATCATTGCGAGTCAACAAAAAACTGTTGTTTCGTGTGTGACAGGACTGTAGCATATATCCAGTTAGAAAATGAGAGTAATTGGTGGCATGGAGCAAGTTGAGAAAGATACATGCAAGTGCAACTATGAAACATCGGACTAGATAATCGGCACTATGAAGTTATCTTAATACTTCATATGTAAACTCAATTATCCTGAGTGATGAAAGCAGCCAGATATTTGTGCTATGCATAATATGATCGGTTAGCTTTGAAGAACAGGTACAATATCTGTCACTGATATTGTGTATTTGTTTAATAATAACTAACAAAGGGGTAGTCAACAAACTTGTAGGTTTGAAACTTTGAGCATTTGAAGCAAGAGTTTGATAGGAAAAAAAAAGAGAGAATAGTGTTTCAACATTTGATCAGTACGGACCTTACTTGATGGTACTGACAAATAAGGTAGAAAGTTGGACTAGATAATTGACACTATGAAGTTATCATAATACTTCATATGTAAACTCAATTATCCTGAGTGACGAAAGCAGCCAGATATTTGTGCTATGCATAATATGATCTGTTAGCTTTGGTAAACAGGTACAATATTTGTTACTGATATTGTGTATTTGTTTAATAATAACTAACAAAGGGATAGTCAACAAACTTGGAGGTTTGAAATTTTGTGCATTTGAAGCAAGAGTTTGATAGAAAAAAATAAAAAAGAGAATAGTGTTTCAACATTTGATCAGTACGGACATTACTTGATGGTACTGACAAATAAGGTAGAAAGTCTGTCCTACTATTTTTTCCTTGAAAATGAACCTTGTAACTGAAAGTTTAAGGTACTTCTTTGATCTTTCAACCATGTAGAACAATGAATAGAATATATACATTCCAGTCACCGACACATTTTACTAACCAGAACACAAGACTCGGATAAGGATGATACTTCTTCCCATTTCATATTTCCATTGATATCAAAGACTACAACACAGCCATTATGTCAACTTAAAGGAAAGCATTTATATTGGTATAGGATAGCACATATAATGACTAAGCTTCTTGAAGTTTTAGATTGCCAGCATTAGCAGAAAAAAAGAATATTTGTAACAAAATGCAGTTGGCACACACCTAAAACACAAATTAATCCTAATACAGGTCCCATGAAAGGAAAAGGGGCATATTTTTTATCAGTAGTATGCAACATTTGTACAGATAATGTTAACCACAAACATACTTGCAAATGCAGCGTTTGCTCAACAAATGCACATGAATACAGTGCAACATGGAAACATCCATCCAACGTGTAGTGGACACAGACAAAAGCAACACAAATTAAGTAGCAAGAAACTCCCACCTCTGGCAAAGAAAAGTGGAGGCGCCTAGGGGTATTCCGGCAGCCTCAGCGTTTGAGGCGAGGCGGCGCCCCAGCAGCGCTCCAATTGGGCCCACTCCCGCCTCCCCGCTAGCCCAAGCCGCCAGCAGCTGCAGGTGCTGTACCCTCAGAGTAGAGGACGTATCGCCGCTCGTCTTCCCGGAGCTTTCCTCACGGAGCGACACGGCCTGGTTCTTGGTCCTGGCCACAGGCGAAGGGCCATCGCTGCGGCCCTTCTTCCCCATGTAGCTGCCAACCTGCAGCCGTCAAAGGAAACAAATCCTGAGGGGCAAAATAACGAACACATGGTGGGCGCAGCCATGGAGCGGCAGGCGTCCAAGCGAGCGCCGACGGTCTGGGATGCCGTACACGTACCTCCGTGGCTCGCGGAGGGCGGCGAGGCTGGTCTGCTGGTCCTGCGATCTGCGCGTCACCGGCGGAGGCAGGGGGGGAGGGAGCAACGGGACGAGAGGAGACCAGGCACGGCGGCGAGTGAGTAGGGTTGGGTTGCAGTCCAAAATCGAAGTCGCGGCGGCGGCGGACGACTTAGGCTAGCTCGGCGTAGGTAAAGAAGCCCAAGCGCGGAGGAGATGGAGGGATGGCGCGGCGGCTGAGGGGAGGGGAGGGATGGCAGCGGTGGTTGGGACGGTGGTGGGGTGGCTGGCGCGGTGGTCCAGGATTTGGGATTGGTAACAGAACCGTGGGCCGCGGGCCGTGGGCATCGGATTGGGAGTTCATCAAGAACAGTTAAGGGTGGCATGGATGGCCCGTAGGCCTTGAGCACTGGGATCCTCTGGTTGATGCATCAACGCCTCTAATCATATTTGTACTAGCTAAACTTTTTTTTTTTTTGAGATTGATATAAACACATGCGCATACAACTCACACCACAAACGCACACACACCACACGCGCACACACGATAGAAACAGTAGCCATAGCATCAAGGTACATGCGTGTCTACCCTAACACTGGAATAAATCCGGCTAGGCGAGACACACGGGATGTGATTCCTATAAATCGATCCCGCGCGGGCTAAGGTGGCCACTCCGCACCAGGGTTTTAAAAACCGACGAAAAACCAGTAAAACCGGCGGTTTCTCGTAAACCATTGTTGTGGCGGTTTGAGAAACATTGGTTTTTCCCCATTCAATTCAAAATTTTTGTTTTTTAAAAAAATTAAAAAAATCTTATAAAAAACTAGATGCTGAGTAGAACAATTTATATGAAACAAAATTTTGATTTTTCCCAATTTTTCTATATTTTTTCAGACCTCTTTTTATTTTTCCCATTTTTCATGGTTTTTGTAGCGGTTTTTCGCTAAAAACCGCCGAGAAACCGGTAAAACCGACGGTTTTGGATAAAAACTGCCGAGAAACCGGTGGCTCACGCGCTTCGTTTGAATTTAAATTTGAGCGGTTTCTGCCGGTTTCTAACGGTTTTTTCGAAAAACCGGCCCGGTGGGTCAGCGGTTTCGGGTTTTAAAACCCTGCTCCGCACTCAACCACCCGGGCAAGCCCCGGTTTCTTTTGTACTAGCTAAACTAGTAATTCAAAAGTAAGAAGGTCTCTGTCTCTAGAGTCTTCCTCTCCCGACTAGATGGGAACTTCTCTACTCTATAGTCTCTAGCAAACTAGTAATTCAAAAGTAAGAAGATCAGATATGCCAATGAATGAGAAGAGGTTACAAGCTGGTGCTAGAGTCAAAAGATGAATTTCTGACTCTGAAAGGAGCAGTGGAAGAAAAGGTACAAGATCAGGATTAGAATGACTGAGAGGAGGAGTTAGCCTCAGGTCTATTCAGCAAGTTAAACCGGACTTCAAGGGAAACAAAGACCTTGGTTGCAAAAGACATTGAGGAGGAAGAACTAGTTAAGACAAAGCATGCCCTGATCTGTAAGGTGGTAGCCTCGAACTCTCTACATTTTCAAACAAGTTTGAGAGCAATGCGACCGGATAACCCTGGAGGTATATAAATGAGGTCAGTTGGGGACAACTTGTTTTTTTGCTGAATTTGAGAACGAGGTAGATAATCTAAGGGTTTTGAGTGGCTCCAGATAATGATGGATAGATATGTTATTGGAGAACAAGTTGTTATGTTGCAAAATAATGATCAGGACTGAAGACCGACTGACATTATGCTTGCCAAAATTTAATACGAATATAAGTTTTAAAACCTTCCACTAGGGCTGAGAATTGAAAAGTGGGGGCAGAGGAATTGTTGGCCTTATCAGTGAATTTAAGAAAATCCATATTGATAAATTGCAGCATATCTTCTCCTAAGCACACATCAACACGGGCCATCTCATCCACCAGATCAAAATCCAATAGCTTGATGACCTTTTGCATTTAGACGCCCGCTTCAATCCTAGTTGCATGAATTTGGTTCGTTGCTGTACTTAATCCTAGTTGAAGGTTTCAGAGTTGAAATTACGGTATTTACTGAGGTTTCTGATTTCAGGAATGTGTTATTCTTTGTAGTTTCTATGGGTTCTGGGTATTAACTTACGACTAACTGCTGAGCTTATACAGATGGAGCTTTCCAAGCATGGGCAGAAGAGAAGAACATGCATAGCAATGATATTTGTTCCTGCGTTTGTCAGTGCTGGGAAGGCACTTTTGAGAAAAGCATCAAGGGAAACTAGCACATGTAGAATGTGTGGAGACAAGACAAACACACACGAGCACACACGCGATTGGTGCCGCAAGCGCAGCGTTTTTGATTATCTTGCAGGTATTTAAAGACGATTACAAAGGCCATTACGGCCGCTAGACGCGGCATGCTCTCCCATGATGCGTATGCCATCCCATACGCGAGCTAACATGCCGCCGCGGACTTGCTCGTGTACTGTGTGCGCGCTCAGCGCGCGACGTGGGCAACGACTCAACTTGAGCTCACCGAACAACTCGGTAAAACTCCTACCATATGCAGCTAACAAACTAATGCAATGCGATGACAGGTTTACATGCTAACAATACTCCCCCTAAAACCTGTCACGCGTTATTGTCTACGTCTAGAATGTTGCCGCGGACGCGAAGGTCGTGGAAGCGAACTCGCGTCAATGGCTTTGTGAGGATGTCCGCTAGCTGCCGATCAGATGAAATCGAATCTACAGCAATCTCACCCTTGTTGACACACTGCCGGATGTAGTGGTACTTTGTGTCGATGTGCTTGCTCTGGTCGTGTAGAACTGGGTTCTTCGCAAGAGCAATGGCGGACTTGTTGTCGATGAAGAGTGCCGGTGGCTCGACATCAGTTCTGAGCAGATCGACAAGAAGCCGAGCGAGCCACACAGCTTGACAAGAAGCAGTAGAAGCAGCGATGTACTCCGCCTTACAGGTGGACAATGCCACCACAGGCTGCTTGTGTGATTGCCATGTGATGGGGCTCTGGCCAAGGAAGAAAAAAACACCCGTTGTGCTCTTCCGATCATCCACGTCCCCTCCCATGTCCGAGTCGCTGTACCCAATCAGCTTCGGACTCTCTGAACTCCGTTTATACACGCATCCGACTTTGCGCGTTCCGGCGATGTAGCGCAGCAGGTGTTTCACTGCTCTCATGTGTTCTTTTTTTTTTTGAGCCGAACGGGGCAAGAGCACTGCCATTTCATTAAAGCGGGAGAAAAACTGTACAAGTACAAGACCGGAGAGAGAGAGGGTGGAGAGGAAGGGGGGGAGAGGGGCTAGAGCTGCCGGGAGCTACGGAGTGCTAGCCGGCAAGGAAACTCGCCCCCAAACAGTGATATCTTCGTGAATTTTGTCGACCAATTGCAGAGGTGAGAGGCTGCGGTCTTTGGAAGAGTCGGCGATTCCTCTCGTTCAGATGTTCGGGCCGTGAATATGATCACACCATCGAGGCCCCTCATGGCCTCCTTTGGTTGACCCGATGAAGTGAGCTCCCACCAAGCAAGGAGAGGAGTGTCTACGGGACAAGCACTGACACCGTTTGTGAGAGTAAGAAACATTTTGGTCCAAACAGTGGCTGAGTAGGGGCAATGGGCGCAGAGGTGGTCAATTGTCTCCGTGAAAGCGTTGCAGAGGCAACAAGTTAAACAGTGGGGCCACCCTTTTCTAGCAAGGATCTCTGCCGTGTTAAGCCTGCCGTGACTGAGGGTCCAAGCGAAGAATTTGCATTTATTTTCTGTCTTCGCTTTCCAGATGGCCGGTGCGAGACCATGTTGGGTACTGCCGAAGAATTGCGCCCTGTAGGCTGATTTAGAAGTGTATGACCCGGAGGGAGAGAGGGTCCAAACGATGTCGTCTTCAACGTTGGGCTGGAGAACAGTTTGGTGGATCAGTTGCCAGAGCTGGATGTATTCGTGGAGCTGGGTTGAGTTATTGAGGCGACGAATGGAGGAGATCCACTTGTCACCACAAAGCAGCTCTGCCATAGTACAAGACCTGTACTTGGCGATCCTATGCAGGTTCGGAGCTAGATGGCGCGGAGCAGAACCTTGTAGCCAGCAATCATCCCAAAACTTGGCCTTCTTGCCATTACCTAGTAAGACCCTCGTGGCTGCTCTGAAGAGGGCCTTATCACTCTCATCGCAGGGGGTAGGGGTCCCTATCCATGGTCTATCCAGTGGTGACCACTCCTGCCAGAGCCAACGTAACCTTAGTGTCCTCCCAAATTTTCGAAGGTCCGGGACCCCCAAGCCACCCAACCGCTTCGGGCGGCACACCACGTCCCATTTGACAAGGGAGTGACCTCCATGCGCTTCCTCCGTGCCTTTCCAAAGGAACGATCTTCTGATTCTGTCAATTTTCTTGATTGCCCACTTGGGCAGCTTAAAAACTGTGATGAAGTATGTTGGCAGGGCAGAGAAGACCGAGTTGAGCAAGGTGAGGCGACCGGCTTTGGAGAGAAGACCGCCCTTCCAGGCAGGCAATCTCGCACAGAGCTTGTCGATGAGCAGTAGGAAGTGGGAACGGCGAAGCTTCCAAGTATGGAGAGGCAGGCCTAGGTAGCGGCATGGCAGGCTGTCACAAAGACCTGGGAAGGAGCTGAGCACCACATCAAGATCCACCCCCGGCAGTTGATGGGGTAGATCGCGCATTTGCTGAAGTTGGTTCGAAGGCCCGAGGCGGAACCAAAGATCTCCAGAATGGATATGACCACGTCTAACTCCTCTTTTATAGGACTGATGAAAACCGCTGCGTCATCTACATAGAGCGACGTGCATAAAGTGAGTGGCCTAGAGGGGATGGAAGAGAGCAATCCCCGCTCAGAGGCCAGCTGGAAGAGGCGCTGAATTGGGTCGATGGCCAAGATGAAGAGCATGGGTGAGGTGGGGTCTCCCTGTCGAACTCCTCTGGCATGCCAAATTCTCGGGCTAGGGGAGCCATTGAGAAGGATGGAAGAAGAGGCAGACCCGAGAAGGATGGAAATCTAGTTTCTCCACTTTTGACCAAAACCCAGCCGCCCAAGGAGTTCTAGAAGGTAGCCCCAGTGCACAGAGTCAAAGGCCTTAGCAAAGTCCAGCTTGAGGAAGAGTGCAGGGGTTTTACGCTTGTGGAGATCATGCAGGACATTCTGAGCATACAAAAAATTGTCTTGTATACACCTCCTCTTGATGAAGGCGCTCTGGCTCTTGGAAACCAGGTGTTCTAGGTGCGAGGCCAATCTGTTGGCCAAGAGCTTAGAAATCAGCTTGCTGAAATTGTGGATCAGACTGATCGGTCTATAATCTAGTAGACGTGCACACTCCTCTTTCTTCTTTAGGAGGACGATGTTTGCCGCATTAAGGAGACTAAAGGAGTTCCCATTCTGATCATAGAAGAACTGGGCAGCGCGGATGATGTCCTCCTTGATGGTGTCCCAACAAGTGCGGAAGAAAAGGCCGGTAAACCCGTCAGGGCCAAGTGCTTTGTCGGTGGGCATGGAGAAGATAGTCTGCTTAATTTCATCCTCTTGAGCGGGAGCTCCAAGTCGGTTAGGTCATCTTTGCATGTAGCCAAGCGGTCCCGTGCCAAGGAGAGGTTACGATTGAAGGAGGATCCCAAGTGCTCCTCAAAGAAGCGCAGACATTCCTTCTCTTTATTTGAGTGATCGATCCAAGATCGGCGTCGATGTCGAAGGAGTGGATGAAATTTTCCTCCGTCGGGCCTGCACGAAGATGGAAGTAGCGAGTGTTCACGTCTCCTTCTCTAATCCATCGCGTGCGTGCCCTCTGGCGAATTCTAGCCTTCTCCAGTGCCCCAAGGCCAAGACATCTGACTTTGAGAAGGCGACGTAGCTCAAGCTCTAGGCTAGAGAGTGATCGGTTCTCTTGTGCTTGATCAAGGAGCAGGATCAGTTCATTGACGATATCCGGTGGTACTTAATGTTGCCAATTTTGGTTACGGACCATTTGGATAGTGCCCTCAAAGACGAGAAAGTTTGGTGTGCAGGATCCGGTAGGGATTCTTGGAGGCCACCGCCGAGACCGAGCTTCTGGGCGGTGGAATGGAAGCCCTCCATGGATGGCCAAAATTCTCGAATCTGAAGCAGCAAATTTGGCCGATCTGGCGTTCGCCGAGAGGAGGAGCGGCGTGGTCAAAACGATGGTCGATAGGGCGCGTAGAGAGGCCGCTGGAAACATCTGTTCCAGCGGTTGTGCAAAAACTCGATCAATCCTTGACATAGTGGGGTTTGGCGCCATCGCTCGAAAGCGACGACCGAGAGGTTTAGTTCGAAGTTCAATTGGTTAAGGGTGGAGTGGAACGCATTCATGAGGGTAGGATTGAGGTTGTTGTTGTTCTTGTCGTCTGCATGGTAGATTAAGTTGAAGTCTCCAAGCAACAACCAGCAAGGGTCCCTCCCCGTAGACGCACAGGAGAGAAGCTCATTGAGGAAGACAAGCTTCTGTTGCTGCCCTTGTGGTCCATAAACCACAGTGATGAACCATGAGATGTTGTCCAGTTTTGAAGAAACGCGTGCGGAGATGCTGTGAGATGCGGCGGAAACGTTGTCAAGGCTGAAAAGCGCGTCATCCACAGCAAGGAGAATGCCACCCCTGGTGCCGTCTGCTGGGACGAAAGCAAAGCTTGAGGAGAAGCGCGGCCCAACGCAGTCCACAACATCTTGGGCAGTAAACATTGCCAGCTTGGTTTCTTGGATACAAATGATGGACGCATGGTAAGAATTGGACAGGTCGCGGAGGATGCTGCGTCGTGCCCCGGAGTTGAGGCCCCGTGCATTCCAGTTCAGGAGATTGATGGGTGCACTAATCATGAACAGCAATCGGCAACGAGTGGCGAAACACAGTGGCGTAGCATTCAAGACCAACCAACAATACAAACATGGGGTGATGGAGAGAGGGTACATGGTGGACAACGTTTAGACAGCAGGGTAGCTTGCGGTGAGACAAGCGAGCACCCAACACGCTAGGGGAGACATGGTAACAAGTGGGCGCCAAGACAGACTCAAACCAGTGGCGGTGTGACGGCGTTGGCGGTGTGTCCATGGCCAGATTACATGGCATGTCGCCCATGGACATGGCGATCTCTGAGGAGGGGCGATCAACATAGGGCGGCAGTAGCTTCAACCTGTGCACCACCCACTGTGGGAGCTGCCTCAGCAAGGTGAATGTTGGCTACACTAATAGTAGCCAAGTTCTCCAGTTGGACGCCTGTCAGCTCAGCGAGGGCGCGAACCGCGTCGGCCTGGAGCGGTTTGGCAAGAAGATTGCTGAGCGCTTCAAAGTCTTCCAGCGGCTTGGACAAGGAGGCCATCCAAGGAAGAAGACGCCTCGCGATGGCGCGGCGTGCCCGAAGCTCAGCCGGAAGCTTTGAAGCCGGCTTGGCCGCGAGACGAGCGCTGCGTCTTGCTTTTGGCATGGCTGCAACATCAGCCAATTTACGAGGCCGGCGGGCGAAGACCTGCAAAATGGGCGGTTTCACAGGCATGACGAAGTCACGAAGAGAACTAGGGGTCGACGTTGGCAGGTGAGGGGAATCAGGAAGAACCTCGATCCGATCCGTCGACCACGACAGTGGAGTCATGCTGAACCGTAGCCTCGGCTTCAGCGAGTCTGGTTGGGCGTCGGTTGGGGCGGTGCGGCGCGGTTGTCACCGGCGAAGCAGCGTCCTCCTGCGCTCTCGGCGTGACCAGCGCTCACGGGGCTACCCTCGCCAGCGAACGGAGGCTCCGGTACAGGGGGTGACAAGATCAGGGTGCCCAAAGAGATGCAAGGCGCTTGAGCGTCAAAGGCAGCCGGCGAGATGGGAGCCGTAACCTGAGTTGCAGCAGAGACCACCGCCGAGCTGCCCGTTCCTGGTAGCATCGGCACGCTAGCCAACTCCCAGGCTGGCGAAACCGGCATGGGCGGGCTGCCAAACAGAAGCGGGCCTCGACCGCCAAGCTTCGTCCGACAGCAGAGACGGAGCGGCGCAAAGGGACAGCGGACTTGCAGAGCCGCAGGGCTCCCGTGGGGCGAGTGGGAGTTGTGTCAATGGCGGGCCCCAGGGAGAGCGGGTTGGAGTCTGCTGATGATGCGGGCGAAGTGAACCTCTAGCGGCGAGATGTCAGAACCAGAGGTGAGCGGTGGCGACGACGGTTAGAGCCGGACTCATCGCGCCGACCCGACCGTCGAGGAGACTTGGTGCGCACACGGCTCGAAGTGGACACGTTGCGGACGACAGTTGTCTGCACCCTTCGGGAGGTAGGGCGGCCACGGCGCGGTGCATGGGAGTCTTCGTCATCATCGGAGTCCTCTTCCCGGTGGTGAGGCAGGGGCGCCGGTGTGCGGTCACGGCGCACGTCGTCCCCCTCCCCATCAATCACTCCTAGCTTCCAAGGCAGCCGGGTGAGGTTGACATTGCCTCTCGGCCCCGCGGAGTGGTCCTCAACGATGTCGAGATGGATGAATATCTTGAAAGTGGACGTCGACGTGGCCAGAGGTTCGCCCTCAACATTGGAAGGAGCGGCAACCTCCAGGTAGTGAGCTTTGGGGAGGGCCTGCGGATCCACAGCCCACGCCCAAACATTGTAGGTGGAGGTGTCGTCGCGGCGGGCGAGGCAGCTCCGACGATTGGAGGACGGGGCGCCCTAGGATGCTGTCGGCCGCCTTCTCTGTCCAGGCTTGCAGGGGAAGGTTTTCGAGGCATAAACGAACTCGGTAAAGGAGAGGCTTGTCGCCCCGTCTCAGGCGCGACGCCCAGGGCGAGATCAAGATCAATGTCCCCGTAGGAGAAGCGTCCTTGCAGCAGAGCGTTGTCGCGGCATGCCGTCGTGGGGAACCGGACGAGGAAGTGGCCTAGGAAGTGGCGTGTGATGGAGACCTCTTGCCAAGCCGCACCGGAGGCTCCAATGACCGCCATCTGGACATCGTTGAAGGCCTTCTCGGGCGCCCGACGGGCCTCCCCTTTGAGAAAGGCCACGGCGCAGCGGGTCTGAAGGATGTGAAGATCGATGTTCATGGCGTCGCTGCTCAGGATGGTGCTAGAGGAAGCCTTGCGAGGCCGGTGGCGCGGGTCGCCGGGGAAGCGAGCCGCCATGGAGGTGGCCGGGCCGGACGGCAGAAGGCGCAAGGCAGGCTGAACGGAATGCGGGGCGGTGGCCGAGCGGCAGGAGGAGGCGCGGTGTCCGTTGCGGCCGCACCTCCGGCACTTAAAGGGGTCGCGGCAAGCGGCAATTTGGTGGTCGGAAGCCAGACACCTAAAGCAACTCCGTTGGCTGAGGTTTGCAGAGGAGTGAATGCGAGGTGCAGGCCGCCCGGAGATAGGAGGAGCTGCGGGTTGCCGGGAGACAGAAGTAGTTGCAGCCGGGGGAGTCGCATGAATGCGATTGCCATGTTGAGATGAAGAACGCAAAGATGGAACAGAATCGCGCCCATCCGCCGCCGTTGGGGATGAAATGCTGCCGCTGACTTGAGTGGCGACGCCGCACCTCTTGCCAGGGATGTTCCAAGCGCGGGGAATCCGCGCTGCCAGGGCTGAGTGGGATCTCGAGACGGCTGCCAGCAGGCTGTAGAGAGGCCAGAGAATTGGAGGCAGCCGCAGCATCGAGCGACCGCAGTGAAGGCGCATGCCGTCACTGGGCCGGATTCGGGGTCACCTCATGCCGATTCGGCTAGCGACGAGGCGTGGGAGGCCTAGGAGCAAAGAACAGGTCTAGATTCGACGACGCAGCGCTTTGTCGCTTCCGGTGCAGCCGCAAGATTGCAAGGCTCGCTGGCCGTGCTAGCACGAAGCGGGAGGAGCCGGCGGGCTTGAGGCAGGGGCGAGGGTGGGCGAGGCGCTGGGCGAGGTCTCCTTCGACGGCGACGGGAGCAGCGGCGGCGATGGCGGTGGTGGACGGGAGGCGCGGGGGAGACGGGGAGCGCTCCGCAGGAGCCTTACCTCGCGAGCCCATTTCGCACAAGTTCGTTCTCATGTGTTCTTCGGTTGGTGACTCCATGAACCTGCTCACATACCCGACGGCAAAGGCGATGTCAGGGCGTGTGTTCACCAAGTAGCGCAGGCTTCCAACTAGACTCTTGTAGTGCGTGGAATCAATTGGTGGCTCGTTGCTTGCTTTGCTCAATTTCAGCCTTGGCTCCATCGGCACACTGCATGGATTGCAATCTGCCATGCCCTCCTTCTCCAGTAGCTTTCCAGCATATGCTGACTGGCTGAGTGTGATTGAGTCCTCCATTTGATGAACCTCAATGCCAAGGTAGTAGGAGAGAAGGCCTAGATCACTCATCTTGAAGAGGTGCTTCATTTCTGCCTTGAATTTGTTCACCACCTGCTGTTGTGCACCGACGATGATGAGATCATCGACATACACACCTACCAGGAGGAGCGACTCCTTCGTGCCTCGAACGTAGACAACAGATTCTTCCTTGCTGCAGCGGAAGCCCAGCCACAACAGTGTGCCATCAAGCTTAGCGTTCCATGCTCTTGGAGCCTGACGTAGTCCGTATAGCGCCTTGTGCAACCTATACACCTTCTCCTCTTGACCGGCTAGCTCGAACCCAGGCGGCTGCTGGACATAGACGCGTTGCTCAAGATCGCCGTTGAGGAATGCCGATTTAACATCCATATGATGCACTTGCCATCCGTGATGTGCCGCGATCCCAATGAGCAATCTAACGGTCTCCATCCGAGCGACAGGTGCGAACACCTCCTCAAAATCGATGCCGTGGCGCTGGACATAGCCCTTTGCCACGAGACGGGCCTTATGCTTGACGACGACTCCCTTCGCATCCTTCTTTTGCTTGAACACCCACTTGAGTCCGATCGGCTTCTCTCCGGGCGGGAGCTCAACCAGAGACCATGTGTTGTTGTCGTCGATAGCGGTGAGCTCCTCAAGCATGGCGTGTCTCCAATTCTCATGCGGTGCAGCTTCATCAAACGTCGCCGGCTCCTCGCCGACAGCCATAAGGAGTTCATCGATATCCACCGGCGCAGTGCCGGCTCTCAGCACGTTGTCGATCTTGCGGAGCCGTGGTGGCGCGTCGCCGTCGTCGTCTGCGTCGCGTGTGGCCATCGCTTCAGCCGTTGGTGATGTGAACTCGATGGTTGATGCCGGCGTTAGCTCCCCTTTCTAGGGAACAGGACCTCCACGGACGCAGCATGGTGAGGACGTGAGAGTAGCTGGTGTAGTCGCTGGAGATGCAGACGCAGCCACCAAGCTCGGAGTGATTGGTGATGTAGGTTCGCCGCTTGAGGTTGAAGAAGGCAGCTCGGTTCCTACTATTGGCGCCACCTCGTCGACGATGAAGATGTCGTCGTGCACTGGATCATCATGGGTATCGCTCGAGTCCCAGTCCCAAGCGGCCGCTTCGTCGAAGATGACGTCCCGGGTGACGTGAAGTCTCTTGTTCGATGGATTGTACACCCGATATGCCTTGCTCCCGGGCTCGTAGCCGAAGAAGACCATCGGCTTGCTTCTATCATCTAGCTTTCCTAGCCCAGGCTTCACAATCTTCACGTACGCCTTGCATCCAAATACTCTCAAGAAGTGTACAGCAGGTTTCTTGCCATGCCATGCCTCAAACGGAGTCTGTCCGTCTAGACTGCGCGTCGGGGCACGATTGAGGAGGAACACAGCCGTGGTGACTGCATCCCCCCAAAACTTGGCCGGCACAGCCTTTGCCTTCATCATGCATCGTGCCATTGATAGCACGGTCTGGTTATGCCTCTCCACAACGCCGTTTTGTTGCGGCGAATACGGCGCCGTGAGGTGGCGCTAGACACCTTGGAGCGCGCAGTGGTCAGTGAACGACGTCGAAGTGAACTCGCCGCCCCGATCGGTAAGGAACGTGCGCAGCTTCCTCCCTGTCTGGCGCTCGACGGCGGCTTGGAATCGCTGGATGGCCGCCACAGCTTCATGCTTGTTCGTCAGGAGAGTGACCCACATGTAACGAGTCCTGTCGTCGACGAGGAGGAGTATGTGCTTCTTTCCTCCAGCCGTTGCCGGTGTGACAGGGCCACACAAGTCACCGTGCACCAACTCGAGCGGGTCACTGGCGCGGTAGCTCGCCTTCTGTGGGAACGGGGTTCGCCGGTGCTTGCTGACGAGACATGCGTCGCATAGCTGGTCGACGTGATCCACACAGGGCAGACCACGGACCATCCGGCGTCGAGCCAGCTCCTGGAGTGATCTGAAGTTGAGGTGGCCGTAACGTGCGTGCCACCTCCACGAATCATCGTTGTAGCTGATTGCCATGCACACCGGCTCTGCAGGGATGAGCGGCAGAATGTATAGGCGGTTCTGCGTCCGCTTTACCTTCGCGAGGAGTTGTCGTCGGCGATCCCAAACTCTCAGCACTCCATCTTCTATGAGCACCTTGCACCCGATCTCATCGAGTTGGCCGATGCTCAGTATGTTACTACGGAGACGAGGGATGTGGTAGACGTTCGTGAACGCGTGGTGATCTCCACGTTTGGACGCGAAGACTACCGTTCCTCGGCCTTCAATGTCCACCACCGATCCGTCCCCAAACCTAACCGTGCCTGTGATGGCACGATCGAGCTCGGAGAACATCGAGCGGTCGCCGGTCATGTGGTTCGATGCGCCAGTATCGAGGTACCACTTGGCGTCGCGTGGATCGGTGTTGGTGTCGAGATCCGCCGCGACCTTCTTCTCATTGAGGAAGACGCGCTCGCCAGTAATTGAAGCGGCGATCGCCGGCGCCGACTGCGCGGGGTGTGGCGCCGGACTGTCTTCCTTGACTTCGGCCACCGCCATAAGTATGGCGGGCTCGTCCTCGCCGGCCTGTACGATCTCGCCGGCCTGTACGAGGTTGGCCATCTCCCTCTTCTTCTTCCGGCACTCACGTTCCCAGTGCCCTTTCTTGCCGCAATAGCGACACTGGTCCTTGTCGACAGCCTTGTTGTCGCTGCCGTTCCCGCCAGACTCCTTGGAGGACTTGGAGCCATGGCCGGGGCTCCCGTCCTTCTTGCGCCCATGGCCGTGGCCGCGACGCGAGGAGCTGAAGCCGCCCATGCCATGGCCCGACGAGCCCTCGCTGTTCAGGTTTAGCTTCTTGGAGAAACGGGCGAGCCAATCCTCCTCTGACAGAAGGAGTTTTCCGCCGGAGGACTGGCTGCTGCTCCCGCCATTGTTGAAGGCTTGTCGATCCTCGACAGCCTTGAGGCGTCCCACAAGCTCATCCACCGAGAGTGTTTCCAGATCAAGCAACGTTTCAATTGAAAACGCGATCTGTTCATACCTTGGGGGAAGGGCTGTGAGGAACTTGCGCACGATGGCCTCCTCATCGTGAGCATCGCCCAGGGTGGCGAGTTGGCTCGCGATACCATTGATGCACATCGCGAATTGATCCACCGTCTCGCCGTCGTGAAACGACAACGAGTTGAACTCTCGCCGCAAAGTCTGGGACTTGGCCTTGCGCACGCGGTCGACACTGATGTGCATCGTCTTCAGCGCGTCCCACGCCTACTGGGCGCTTGCCTTCTTGGTGATCGTTCCCATCATCTCCGAAGGAACAGCCTTCGCGAGGGCCTCGAGCGCCATCATGTCCTCCTGGAATTCGACGTTGCCGACGGAGACAGCATTCCACAGGCCTCTCGCCTGCAGCATCACTTTCATCAACGCTGCCCAATCACCGTAGTTCGTCTTGGTTAGTGTGGGGTACGACGCCGATCCGCTGAACTCCCGGACCACGGGGTGAATCACCAGCCCGCGGTCGCCGCCACTGCCGCCGCTGCTGTCATCACGGCCGCCGGAGGGTGGAGAGGAAGAGCGCGTGCGAGGCATCGGGAAGACATCGCGCAACACAAGATCACGAGTCCAGTGACAATACCTTGCTCTGATACCAATTGTGGAGACAAGACAAACACACACGAGTTGGAGCACTGAAGAACGAACAAACACACACGCGATTGATGCCGCAAGCGCAGCGTTTTCTAATTATCTTGCAGGTATTTAAAGACGATTACAAAGGCCATTACAGCCGCTAGACGCGGCATGCTCTCCCATGATGCGTATGCCATCCCATACGCGAGCTAACATGCCGCCGCGAGACTTGCTCGTGTACTGCGTGCGCGCTCAGTGCACGACGTGGGCAACGACTCAACTTGAGCTCACCGACAACTCGGTAAAACTCCTACCATATGCAGCTAACAAACTAATGCAATGCGACGACAGGTTTACATGCTAACAGAATGCACAATAATGAAGATGATGGAGAACTTCTAGATTTATAATGTTGCGCTCTGCTAGTGTATTTGCGTGAGGGCATGTACCAATGTTTCTGGTGTGTATTTGTATATTGTAAGGAACTTTCCGGATTGTGTGAGAGCATGCACCAAAGTATGTGATGCGTATATGTATATTGCAAGGAACCCTTTACATGCTAGATTGTGTGAGGGTGTGCACCAAATTCTTGTTAGGCATGTACCAGGTTGGTAATGTGTGCACCAATGAAATTATGAAAAACCAAATCTGTGCAACGTGTTTGTGAGCTGTTGCAAATTCAAAACAGCTATTGAGACATGTTTTTAGTTGTTGCAAATATTTTACTGGAGGACATGAAGCAATAGCACAACACACATGTTCAAATTTAGTGCTATTGTTCGTGTCGGCTTGTAATTAATTTTGATGTAAGACAACCTTTAGAAGATGAAAGTAGTGCATATGTAGGCCTAGTGTTCTATGCTACTGTGAAGGCATGCTTCTGCTCAACCACTTACTGAAATCTTCTGAATGTTCCACTGTCATACATGTCTTTTTTTTTATGCTTTCTTCGGTGTGTATTTGCTAAATAATTGAGACGTGTGCATGCTTGAAAAAAATTGCTAAAGAATGAGACATGGGCATGGTAAAAAATTAATTCACGATCAATATCAACCTAATGAATGAGACGTGGCATGTTGAAAATATTTGCACTTTGTATGGATGGTTCAATGTCATGCAACATGTGATGACACGGCTAGGATACTTCGATCAGAATCCACCAAAATCCGACGGTAAAATCTCACAATTCACTATAGGAATTGTAGCGAAAACTGACCACGCCAATCTACCTCGACGGCCACAAGAAAACCGTTGAGACCGTAAATCTCTATCGACGGCCAGGCTCCAGCCGTTGAGTTCTCTACTATGTATCGACGGCTTCAACACAGACACGACCAGCCGCACGACACCACAATGATGCACTCACGGCGTTAGTCTCCATTGACGGCTATTCTGAAGCGGTCGATACAAGGAGAGCGGAAAACAAAAAACGAACGAGCACGTTGGCGGGCTCTCGACGGCTACACCCATGCCCGTCGATACAGCACATGGTAGGCCAAAGCCCGTGCTGAGAGCTTAGGAGAGGCCCCTGACAGGTGAGTCATGGTACGCAGGCTGTCTTGACCGCTGGGAAGAGAACCGTCGAAAGAAATGGCCCACTGGGCCCATTCAAGAGGCACGCGTTGTCGACAGCACGTAATAAAAACCATGCGCGTCCTACTATGTCGAGAAATACTTAAGGGCGCACTGGTTAAGGGAGTTGAGCTCGCGGCTGATCACCCGTGAGGTCGTGGGTTCGATCGCCGTGAGCTCCTCCTTTTTTTTCAAAAAAAATATCTATCTCGACGATTTAAATGAGAGTCGTCGAGACAGATCCTTGGTAGCCTAGGCCGACAGGCTGGGCCGCCTATGTCTGTTAGGTGGGTCAGGCCAATGTGTCTCGACGGCCTTGTCCTCTCCCGTCGAGAGAGCTTGTGTTTTGATAAATTTTGCCAAATTCATTCATGAGGTGGCCTATACGGCTTGTAATCATGAACCTAGACATTGCAATGTATAGGGAAGTAGTTGTTATAGATCTGAATTGTTTAAAATTTAAAATGATTTTGATTTAGTAAAGTTTACAATGCGTATATGTGTCTTAATTAAACATGAAAATAGTTTTGATTAAACTTGAAACGTTCGAACTGTTCAAAAATTAAAGGAAAATCCAAGTTTTGAACACGGCACCACGTAGAGCTTGAATTGTTCGAATGGTTTGGCATGATTCGTGTGGCAGTGGGATGAAATCGGCAAATCTAGAGAGGATTGTCTCGGAACGTCCGCGGGTGACTCGATCAGGGCGATTAGAAAAGGTTCGATAGTTCGAAAACTCAAAATTTTTTGAAACTTTTTTGATGCATGCTAATTCACATATAGAGCAATATAATCAAAGGTTATGGTCAATAGCATCAATATATTTCTTAATAAATTCAAAATAGCTGGCTTTGACCATCGATGGCCAGAGAAGGTGAGGCCATCGAGTTAGACACTTGTATCGACCCAATCAGTAACCGTTGATAAAAGGCCTCTATATCGACGGTAGTCAACGAATCCCATTGAGACAGATGCCTTTTGATGGCTAGCCGACAAATGGCCCTCGAGAGGTATGTCTCGACGGCTACGTACGGAAACCGTCGATACAGGCCACCTAGCTCGATGGTCACACAGCAACGATCGAGAGAGCCCCTCCTAGCCACTCGGGCCAGGCTTGGCCTACTGAGGACTTGTATCGACGGCTACCACAGAACCATCAAGACAGCCCAGAGCCCCAGTGGGCTGGCACGCCACTCTAGGGTTTGGGCATGGAAGAGCTATGTCGATGGCTTGTTGTAGAACCATCGAGAGAGAGGTCGTAGATGACCGTTACCCACCTCTCTCTCGACGGCTTAAGTGTGGCCATCAAGAGAGATGGTGAGTTTTGAGCCCCCGGGGCTAGGGACTTGGCAAAGCGCCAAATCTCACCCGTGACCCACCGCTGCCTACTACTCGCTTCGACTCGTCTTGCCACCCATTGCTTCCCAGCGCCGCTGCCTTCCACCGTGCTGGCGCCAAGACGCGTCACCCCGCCCGTTCTTGCCCGCCCGCCGCCCCATACCGTGTTGCCCCCACTGCACGTGCAGAGGTCGGAGGTCGCCGAGCGAGGAGGAGAGAGGGAGGAGGAGGAGGACGAGGACGAGGAGAGTAGGAGCCGGGCCGAGCCGTAGCCGAGAGGAGAAGAAGAAGGAGGAGGAAGAAGAAGAAGGAGAAGAAGGAGGAGGAGGAGGAGGAAGAAGGAGGCCAGGGGGCCGCACACCGTCGACGCCAACGCCCACGAGCGAATGAAAGGTACCATCTGCGCCATTTTTTAAAAGTTTGCAGCTTAGTCTCGACAGCCGTACTACCAGTCGAGATTAAGCCTCCTAATTAAGTGCATGCTTAGATTAATGACAATGCAATTAGGGAAAAAACTTAAATTTCAGTGCAAATTGCTTCAATTTTATGTTAATTGCTAGAATTTGCAAGAAATTTGTATAAATTGCTACAAATTTGTAAAATTGCTAGAAATTGCTGGAAATTTGTAAAAATTGCTAGAAATTGGTATAAATTTGTATAAATTGCTAGAAATTACTATAAATTTGTATAAATTGCTAGAAAGTGCTGGAAATTTGTATAAATTGCTAGAGTTTGGTATAAATTGTAGAAATTGCTATAAGTTGATGAAATTTGCCAGAAAATAGTAGAAATTTTATTATGAATTTATGCAAATTGCAGGCGATTGCTACAAAATTGTAACAGCCCAGTTGTTAAATTGCGTATAGCTATGCATATATTAGCATGTTCATTTGTTTTTATGTTGGTTTACAAAAGTTTTGCATTCAACCACCATGCTCTATGGTGGGAATATAAGGCTTTTAACTTTAATCCCTCTGGCCAAGCCACTAGAGTAGTGAGACCTAGCTCGACGGGTATGTTCCCTAAATGCCCGAGCTAGCTGTAGCTTGCCCGAGCAAGGTAGACTCCACTCGAGCTCTGTCAAGCAAGGTAGTGACTGTTCCGGACTTCACCGGGCTCTACCCGAGCTTGGTTGCTACCCATCCGAGCTGGTTATCACTTATCCGAGCTAGAAGATGTCCGGAGGAAGCTACCCGAGCTATAGACGGTCGAACTGTGCAACAAAAGACCTGAGCAGGCAAGGAGAAGCTCAAGTAAGCTCGTATCTATTCAAACAACCCAGCCACCACATCTATTCTTTATTCCTTTTGCCCTCCGGCAGTATCAGCCGAATCTTCCATATAAATTTGTTTTATCTCTTTCTTATTTGTATAAATTTGTTTTCTCTCATTTTTCTCTTTTATAAATTTGTTTTATCTCTTTCTCTTCTCTTTTGTAAATTTGTTTTATCTATAAATAACATTAAAGAAATAACACAAGTCCAATATGCATATTTTTTACAGAAGTTGTACACGTTAAGTAGGGGCAATATTAGCCTTTACAACCGTTCCTTCGTTATGATCGCGACATATGTAAGGATCATCGACGTCTCTGTCATTCAGGACGGTTATGTCCACATCAACCGCAAAAGGAGGTAGCTCGTCGAACTGGCCATACTCTTCCTCGTAGGTGACGTCTTCAACTCCAACAATCCTTCGTTTGCCTTGGAGAACCACGTATCGCTTCGGTTTGATTTGCGTCTTGTCCTTTTGCTTCTTTGATTTGCTTGAGTTCATGTCCATCACATAGAATACGGTGCACGACTTGAGCTAGAACAAGCGGCTCGCGCCTATAGCCGACTTGTTTTAGATCCACGGTTGTCATCCGATTTGTCGACCTTCACGCCGGTTGAGTCGGCTTCACCCATTGGCACTTAAATAGAGGACCTTCAACAATGGTCCATAGTCGAGCTCCCATATTTCTTCTATGAAACCATAATATGTGTCCACCCCGCCGTTGTTGTCTAAGGCGTCTATACGGACACCGCATTACAGTTGGTGCTCTTGTTATCTGGAATCGGTGTAGAATGTGTAACCGTTGATCTCGTACCCCTGAAATGTCATGATTTCTTGTGATGGTCCACGGGCCAACCGCTGCAGTACTTCACCGTTTGACCCCTTCTGAAGGATGTAGGTTTGTAGCCAACTTCCAAAAGTTTCTATTTGCTTCAAATCTATCCAGCCATCTGTCTTTTACGGGAAGGCTGCTATTTGTAGGGACCTCTTATGTTGAAGGATATAGGGGCGATGATAGTTAATTGCTTTAGAACCGTGAAATGTGCTTGCTTAAATGCATTAAGATCATTGTATACAAGCGCTTTCCTTCTTAGTGTGCCTTTCCACATGACCTCCCTCGTGGCGTGATATGGGGGACGCCGATAGGATCAAGATCACTAATGTAATCAACACAAAACTCGATCACCTCCTCGTCACGTAGCCCTCGGCAATGCAGCCTATACGGGCGAAGCGGTTCGGACGTACTTCTTGAGGATGCTCATGTACCTCTCAAAAGGGAACATGTTGTGTAGATACACGGGTCCGAGAATACCTATCTCCTTCACAAGGTGAACTGTGAGATGAACCATGATATCAAAGAATGCAGGAGGAAAGATCATCTCGAGACTAACCAAGCTTTGAACCACATCATCCTGCAACTTATTTAGTTTAGTTGGATCGATGACATTCTGTGATATGGCGTTGAAAAATGAACACAACTTTGTGATTGTACCCCGAACCCACTCCGGCAGTATACCTCTGATAGCCACTGGGAGCAACTGTGTCATCATCACAAGACAATCATGAGATTTCAAGCCTTGGAGTTTGTTCTCTTTCGTGTTTATGAGTCTCCTTACATTCGAGGAGTATCAGGAAGGACCTTCACCTTGTTTAGGCACTCTATCATGCTTTTTCTCTTCTTTGCTTAAAGTGTAGCTTGCGGGGCGAGAATGCAGTTGTTACTGTCCCTTCTTTATTTTTTGGATGTAGGTCATTCCTCAACTTCATTTCTTCAAGATCCTTCCTCGCTTGGAGGGTATCTTTTGATTTGCCATACATATCTATGTACCCTAACAGGTTTAGGCACACATTCTTAATGATGTGCATGAAGTCCAAATGAGTGTGTGAACCTCCGGCACTTCCCATCTGGCGGAGTCCCAAAATATTGACTTCTTCTTCCACATTGGTGTCGACCATCCTCGTTCGGTACATGCATGCTTCCGAACCCTTTCCAAATACTACTTTTGATCTTGTACCATAGCAAAAACTAGTCGGCCATTACGATCTTTGAGGCTTGCCACAGGTTTCTTGTTGTCCGTTGAATTTTCGTCTTTCCACCGCAATGCATGACTCTCGCCTAAAAACTGCGATGGCCCATGTACACACACTTTCGAGAGTTTTTCGGTACATGCAGTCCGTTTCATCAAGCAGGTGCGGGCTTTAAACCCTTTGACGGTTTGTCGAACAGTTACGAGAGCGGGCCAATCGTTGATTGTTACAAACAACATTAGCGCAGCTGAAATACTCTCTTCGTACTCATCCCAAACCCGTACACCATCCTCCCACAACCGCAAGGTCTTCAACCAATGGTTGTAGGTAGATATCGATGTTGTTTCGAGGTTGCTTGGGTCCTTCGATCAACGATGGCATCATGATGTACTTTCGCTTCATGCGAGCCATGGAGGAATGTTATAGATGCACAACATCACGAGCCAGGTGCTATGGATCTTTGCTCAATCGGCGAAAGGATTCATCCCATCCGTGCTAAACCCAAACCTTATGTTTCTAACCTCTTTTGCAAAGTCCGGGTAAGTCCGATCGACTTTTCTCCACTGAGAGCCATCTGCAGGGTGTCTAAGCATCCCATCTTCCTTACACTCTTCTTTGTGCCAACGCATCATCTTCGCACGACATTCGTTAGCAAACATACGCTTCAACCTGGGGATCACGAGAAAATACCACAACACTTTGGTGGAGTTCTCTTCTTCGTCGCTTCCCATCCACTTCACAGGTCGATCACGCTGCACCTTATACCGTGATTTCTCACTTGGACAAACCTCTAGATCGGCATACTCATTGCGTCTGAGGATACAATCATTAGGGCATGCGTGTATCTTACGTACTTGCAATCCTAATGGGCAGAGGACTCGCCGATTCATAAGTAGATTCGGTAGAGTGTTAACTTCGGAAGCAACTTCTTCACGACAGTGTTAACAACTCATCGAATCCTTGTCCGATACACCGTTTGTGGCCTTCCATTTCATGAGTTCGGTGTAGTACGGAGCTTTTTAGGCCACGCCCACAATCTGGGTACAAAGGAGTTTTGTGGTCCTCTACCATGCATCGATACTTCTGTCTTGTCTTTCCTCCGTGAACACTCCCTCTCGAATCACGAGACATCTGGTCTAGCTCATCGTCACCAAACTCGCCAAGTGTATCTTCCACGGACCCAAATTGAGTGTTCACTTCGTCAACCTCTTCTTCGTCTTCTTCGTATTCTTCATCGTCTTCCTCTAGAATCCCCTCTACTTCGCCGTGGTTTGTCCAACAGATATAGTTTGGCATGAAACCTCTCATGACCAAATGGTTCGTAACCAACCATCCTTCGGAGTGCTCCTTCTCGTTCTTGCAGTCTATGCATGGACAAGGTATGAAGCTTCCTGGAGGCAATAATGCATTGGCCGCATCGAGAAAAGCCTTCACGCCATCCCTGAACTCTCTTGACCGACGATCCGCATTGTACATCCATTGTCGATTCATCTATAGCAACAAAAAAAATACAAACATATATTACAATTTTCAAGTAATGCTAACTACGTCTATTAGTTATAATTACTTTTATTACCTACCACAAAATATTTACTTTCTTTCATTTAATATGTATAGATCTACCAACCAATTTTTTGCATTTCAAACATTTTAAGCTACCATAGCACCTTATGAAACAAGATTTCACATCATACAATGCATAAAAAAATCAATATATAGAAGAGAAGAATATGTACAAGATGCTAGTCACCTTTTAAACAATAAATTTGGATCTAAGAGCCTCAAAAGTTCTAAAGTGGATGTAGCAAAATAAACACCTTTCCATGTATAAAACAAAATTTCTCAACATCCAATGCATAGAAAACATCAATATCTACAGGAGAAAGATGTGTACAACATGTTACTAACCTTTCAAACAGTTAATTTGGACCACAAATCTTCAATTAAAATTTGGCAGCACCTCCCTATGAGCAGAGCTCGGCCCACCATGAGCAATGACTTTGTCACGTGTGCAAGCTCGCTGAGGAAGACAGAGTTTAAATGTGGAGAGCGGGAGGGGAGCTAATTGCAAGCGGTTCGTAATAAGAACCGCTTGTGAATCCGCTATTCTGCAGGCGGTTCCTATTACAAACCGCTTGTAGAATATTGCAAGCGGTTCGTAATAGGAACCGCTTGCACGAGATGGGATTATAGCGGTTCTTATTATTTAACCGCTCTAAAGGCCCTCATCTCGCCCCGGCCCGTTGGTTTCGAACGCTATGTTCTCAAACTACAAGCGGGCCGAAGTGAACCGCTTGTAATGGGCCGTTTGTGAAACTCTTATCTGCAGTAGTGTCCGTGTCCTGTACTATCTAAAGACCTTCACACACAATAGACATCACTCGCTCATTCATTTACTCTCTCGCATACACCCGCTGTGCACCACTGTACACCATCATCTCATAGTTAATCCTAGCTAGAGTAGGGTTATTATCTCCACTGTGAGAGACTTGAACCAGGATAAACACTGTGTCCTTATCTCTTGGTTGCTTGGTAATCCAAAGCCCAAGTCCTTGCGGAAAGGGGTTTGCTGGTCCCTCAATCAGAAGTAAGCTTGCTACAGGGCCCATTTCCCAATTGCCGACAGCTGGTGCCGTTCTCGAAGTCTCACACTGATAGTGGTAAAAAATAGTGGAGGAGTGGCTCGGTGGTAGCAGAGAAGGCGGCACAGTGCGGTGGTGGCATAGACGCTGAGTGGGAAGAAGGGAGGCATGAGGGAGAAGGTGGAGACTAGGGTTCCGCGTTAGGGGCAGAGGAGGAAGAGGGGCGGAGCTAGAGGAATGGGGACAGGGGTGGCAAACCCTAGACTCCTCTAACACATGAGAGAAGGAGGGTGACTAGTGGGGATGGGAGTAGCAAATGGTGGCAGGGAGAGAAGGGGAAGGGGCGGTACGGCGGTCAGAGGATGAGCGTGGAGGAAGGGCAGTGAACCCTAGCCATCTCTCGGGGGCAGAGGAGACTCGGATGGAGGTAGGTGCAAGCGGAGACATGTATCAATGGCATAAGCAGGTAATTTCAAGCAACCTGAGGGGCAAAGAGCAATGCTTGTCTAGTGAAAGGGCCGCGGTGCATGAATGAGAGTGTGGGGGGGCCTAATCAAAAATGTGTACGACGACGACCACTCAATCGTCCGATCTGACGGCCCTTGAGAAGAAGGGGGTTGTGCACAAAATCAGGAAGAAGGCTTTTTTTTCAAACGCCGCCTACTGGTGAACAGCCATATCTATGCCATGTCACACGATCAGACAACACTCAAACTTAAGGGTGACGTGGATAGCTCCATTGATTTTCAGCCGATGTGGCTTAACCAGGAGCCAGCGGGTTGCTAATGTACATATGAGAATTGATGACCAAGCAATAAGATGCAATAGTCAATAAGATCAAATTATCTAGACTGGATAGCATATGGCATGAATATAGATAGCCCCCTCTAAGCAAGTGCATAGCAATTAAACAAGGTTCACAAATTAAGGTGCATACAAAGCAATTAAAGTACTGCCAAGCTCACACACAATTATGAACAAGCACATGGGATCAAAACCACAAAGTTTCAACAAGAAAAGCAAGAGGCATATTATAATAGCATAGCTATCTCTCCTTAGTTTTCTCCCCTTCGGCATCAAGCATAGGGTTGCCTGGCTATTATTGAGATCACCGGAAGAGAGGGAGAACTAGGAGTTCTTCGTGAAATTCCAGAAGTATGTGAGAAGCGACTTCTCGAGCTTGGAAGCTTAGCTGGAGAGGAGCTACTTGAGTAGTTGAGTAGTATTATGCGGCCATTAGATTTAGTTGTGCAGCTATCATCTCGTGTAACAATAGGTCTACAATGCCGTTGAAATCTTGGGATTTGTATTCGTGTGTATTATTCCCTGTGCATCCAAACAAGTAGTGCTAAGACATCCATGTACTTTGAAGAACCACACATGTACAATAGACATATATATCACTCACTGGCAACAATATAAGAAATTTTTTTAGATAATCGACCAATGTTTCGATCTCTACATGCACGACAAGCACGACGTAGACAGACAATAGAAAACTCTAACAACATAGAAAATGTTGTTCTCAACAATAAAGAAATTCAAGCCAAAAGGAGTGCCAAAAACACTAGAATCCAATGATCCTATTATATGAACTTCAACCGTGATGGAAGAAAAACATCATGGCAACCACAAGCAACGGTCCTATCTAAACGAGCTCCTCCTCGTCAAGCTCCTTTTGCAGCAATGCCAATGGTGCAGCTAGCAAACTCCCCCCAAAAAAGTAACATGTAAAAATGAGATGCCTTTTGTTTTGTCAAAAACCATGTCATTACGACAAATCCAGATAGCCCATAAAACAACTATTAAACCAACTAAAACCTAGCTTATTCTTACGCCTAGAATTAATCCAAACCAAAAGGCCAATTCCCAACTATATGTGAAATGTTTCTTGGTGGTTTAAAACCTAGGGCTATTTGGATTAAACGCCAAATAGACCTAGGCACCTAGCCAAATGTCAATCAAAGAACAAGTGTTGAATTGTCTTAGTGTTATTACATAAGCCGCAAAACGTGCTACCTTGCCAATTACGTTTAGCCAAATTATCCTTAATTAAAAAGTCCTCTCTCCCAAAACTATAAGAAAACCTCTTAATAGGGACGAAGATGCCAAAGTAACTTACTAGAATAGGCAATGTTACTATTCATCAATTTTCAGATACATCCAGTGAACCTAGAACTCCATTTTTACAAAGTTTCCAAATAATTTTGTCACGACGAGACCATGATCAATCAGCATGGCAGCACATATTTGCATGACTCAAAGAGCCACTTTTACACCGCTCAAGAGTGGTGGCATACGCGCTCGCGTTCGTGGTGCCTGTGCCCGTGACGTCTCTGCTCCATGTACTCCCCGCGCTGTCCTCGCGCAGCCACGGCGCCTACCGGCTCGAGCTATCGTCCTCTCCCTCGGCAGCGCGGCAACGGCCACAACCTTGCCGTGCCCGGTGCTTGTACCCCTGGTCCCTGCGCAACACGCCGAGCATCGCGTCGTGCTTACCATGCCCGTGGCCACGCTTGCCTTCCACCGCTGCTGGGTAGGGCTGGCCGCCGTGCCTGTGGAGGACGTGGTGGTAGCTGGGTTTGCTCTTGTGCCTCCTCTGCGCGTGGTGATGCTTGTGGTAGCGGTCACTGCGGTGGTGGTAGTGCCCGTGGCCTTTCTTGTGCTTCAGGCGCATGTGGTCGTGCATCTCCCACCCGAACACGTCCGCCCACCAGTCGTACAGTGGGTCAAAGAGGCCTTTCTGGTGGAGAAGCCACAGGAGCACTGCAGCTGCAAGCCAAATGAAGAAATTTTTTTGCTTGGGTAAACATTGACAACATGAACATGGTGTGGCTTATGCGTATCGATGTGTGTAGCCTAGTGGCAGTAGAACTGATGAAAGATGTTGGCACCTGCTGGTAGTATAGCAAGTAGCAGACCGGACATTAGGAGCCAGCCTATACAAATATACTGGATGTGGCAGTTGAAGTCGATGAAGCTCGAGCATCTAGTACTGCTCCAAGGGAAGAAATAAGCTTAAAAGGTCAGAAAATTCAGCACCACGAAATGTAGGTGAAAATAATTGTTCTCAATAGCTCATAGACATCAATCAGAGGCAGCAAACACCGTATCAGAAAGATTAAGCAGAGTAAACTTTCTGGATGTAGCGTACCTGCATGATCTACCGTCAAAGAAATCGATCACACTATCCCACATCGTGTGCCACAAGGCTTTGATGGCTTCAAAGAAACCCCTAATGCCACCCTTAGCATGGTCATTGGATGGACCAACAATCTACAGAGTTTTGAAAGCAAGGGGTAAGGGTCTCGATTGTTCGAGAACTATGATGAATTGAATAGTTTAGGGCACTAGCCTAAAAATATATATTCCAACTTATGTTGACATATGAACATGAAGGGAAAATTAGTTTTGCAAAGTTACTTATTCATAGATGATATAGGTAGTTCGGTAAGGCAAAGATCTAAGATGTCGAAATCTTATCATCAAAACATAGACACATGGACCTCAGAGATTGAGATGATAGATATTGTCTGCAAATGCAAACTACCTTGGTGTACTTATTTTGACACAAAAAAACTAATAGGCTCTAGCAGAATTACAAGGGCACAAACATTTCAGAACCTGTGTTCCGTTGTCAAGAACTGTAGCTGTAGTTGAGAATTGGCATTCTGCTCTGTCAAGTTCGCTGAAATCTGACGCCTTCAAAATAGCTGTCATGGAGCTCCCATGTTAAATCCTAACTAAGAATTTTGAATAACACTTCTACAGTACACCCAAGGGTAAGAATTCACTGGGCCATAGCTATTGAATCAAATGTGTAAGATCCAGAAATATCATCATCTTACCTTATCCCCTAGAGGGGTAAGTGATCATTGGATCATTATTAGATCAAGTAAAATGAATGGCCCATAATAATCTACGCACGTCTTTAAAAAATCCATAACGAAAAATTCAGTTTCTAACTGACCAGCACATTGATATTTTGATGCTTTGTCTATTGACGGAAGCAGAAAAAATGAACGATTAAGCACTTCACCAGGTTTCATGATAAAAAATTGCTCCTGCAAATGAAATTACAGACTAATAAATTTTTTAGCAAATACAGACTAATAAATTGAATGAGTACATAAATAAAAACAGAGTAGGAAGTATGCTGATGGATAATGAGCCCTAAAAAATTGAGTTTAGAAGCAAGTACTTCATTTTGAAATGAATTATCAACGGTTGTCAATCAAAAAAGACTACAAAAGTGCAAAACATGAAGACTATAATAAACATTACCTCCAAATAATTGATGCCATTCGAGCAGTGAAACTGTAAAAGGAGCAAAGCAGTAGTAAATTTTTCAGGAAAATTGAAGAAGCCAAGTAAAGCATCTAGTACTTAGACTTTGGCAATCCCATCATTTATATATAAGCAGGCCACAAAAATAAAAATGTGTTGTCCAAATATGCCACAATTATTCATGTGGTGCGTCAGGAAATGTGGATTTTAAAGGAAGGGAAAGAAAGTTCTTGCTACAGCAAGGGTAGCAAGTAGCAGATTAGATATTAACACCATTACATCATTTAATAATAAGGAAGCAACGGTACAATGCAACAAAAGAGAATCCATATGACTAAAATGGCAGGATGATTTAGCACATCAGGTCATGCATCAATCATCTTAATACCAAGGAAAAAGACAATTAATAACCTATGAAAAGGTAATTTCCTTGAGATGTGTACCGTCAATCTATATGAAGCTTCCAGTTTACCAATATTCTTCATTGTGACCTGGGCAATACCAACTTGACTCAAGGTTTCAAATGTACGGATGTTAATGCCAATTATCTTCCCTGGACTCCTGAAATTAAGTAGGAAGTACAAGGTAATACATATGCTGCTATTTTAATGAACTTAAAAACAACACAAGCATTCTGCAGAATGAATTAAATTGTAGCACAAGAGCCGCAAATTTTGTTTCTCTATAAAAAAGACAACATGCCATGCATTAAAGTGCCAATTATGTTTAATGTTGTATTGCATTTAGAAGTAGCTAGGGCTGTGCCTACTGCTATAATAGCAATTGTAGATGCGAAATCAAAATGCATAAGTATTTTTAGTACCTCTGATTAACATATTCTATATCATCAGCACTCAATTCTATCAGCAAATTGGTATTACTAACTTCTGTGATTCCCACAGAGAAGGTATGAACTCCTGCATTCTGTATGGAGTATGTATCAAAAGCTTTAGTGAACTTTGTCAAACAATAATGGGGCAAGAGAAAGAACTGATGAGAATATTACCGGATGCTGGTTGATCCTTTGAAACCTTCCCTCCACAACATACTAGGGCTGTTGGTTCCTCTTTATCCGATTTTTGTCATCCTGAAACAAATGGTGAAATATTGTTCAAGACTAAACAGTTTTAGCGTTTAGCATATCATGTTTCAACAAGACACATGGCACTTGATAATGCTATTATAATGATACCACACATGAGATCTTACCTCCAAAAAATTCCAAAGCTGATTGTGCAAGCAGCTCCGAAATGGTGATGAACAAAAGTTATGTTGGTTTCTGAAGGCCTCATACCCAACACCAATCTTGTTGCACTCAAGACCATCTATTGTAAACCGGACTCTTTCCAACAGCATCCACCTGGAGAATTCATCACCAAGGACTTGTGGTTGACCGCCATCGTCACCCTTTTGCATTTCAGATTTAGAAGAAGATTATAAATCACATCTGGGAAATATGCCTATCAAATCTATTGAGTACCTTCCGTGGAGTCACAAGATAGAAGTCATCAAATGCTGGGATGCTTGTATAACTAACAAAGTCGCCAACAATATTTACTCTCAGAAAGTTGTCATTAGAAACAACTGTTCTATTATCTGGCCCAACAATAACCTCCTGCAGTGTAATTTTAATTTGCAAAGTTATATGAATACTTGGAAAGTGCATGGCTCAAAATCCAGAGAAACACATTAAAGATAAAAATAGCAAAAAAAATCCTTCAGATAATACTTTGATCTAATAAGTAAACGGAATATTCAAAAACCTAGCTCTTAAAAGGGCAGAGGATTAAAAAAATAAAGACACAGTACACCAACATTCCCAAATTTGGCATAATTCCAATTAGAAAATGTAAGTATAAACGAAGTTTGATATAGTGTAAAAAAAAAGAAGTTTGATATCATTATCAGGAATAATGACTTTGGTTGTGCCAATTCTCGCATACATATTGTCAGCATGTATGTAACCATGGTATTTCTTCAAGAGTGAAATCTGAACTATATACTAGTTAGAAGTTGCAGTGCAGAATTTTAGTTCCTACCGTTATAGAAGAGCCTTTCTTTACTTGTACTCTGATACTGAACCCAAGAGACCTTGTCCTAATTCCAAAAACATGGAACCTGTTTATAAGCAATGTAGATACACAAATTTACTCAAATAATGGCCTGAAAAATAAGTAAATAACCAATAGAACCCTGGGTTGTTGTGAAGAGCATATAAATATTCCCCTACTTCACAAGTACATAGATATTAGTTGCAGGAAAAAAAAATCACGTCGAACTAAAATAAGAGATTAGGACATTGTGCAGCAAAATAGGCTGGCCTCTAGTCATGCAAAAAGATGAAGAGAACTTGCCAAGTAATCAGACAAAGTCCAAAAGTCATAGCTAATGCAGTAGCTTTTTTTTAATAAAATCAGCTGCGGGATTATTCAGCTAATTTTTAAAATATTTTATATAACAATGATGCATCACAATTAATGCCCATACCAATCGCCTCGGAAACGTACACAGTGAGCAGTGTTAGCTTTTCCTTTAATAATTTGATCGACCGTAAGG
Source organism: Olyra latifolia (assembly GCA_036346145.1). Classification (NCBI taxonomy): domain Eukaryota; kingdom Viridiplantae; phylum Streptophyta; class Magnoliopsida; order Poales; family Poaceae; genus Olyra; species Olyra latifolia. The sequence goes on along the minus strand of CM070523.1, from coordinate 43,290,105 downwards.
AAAATGAGTATAAAAGATGTGAGGTCATGTTAAAAGAAATAATGCATAAGAACAATTATTTGAACTTACAAAATGATGCACAAGATGAAGGAACACGGCGTCGAGGCCCACATGGACAGCAAACAGGCTAGTGCAACACGAAAGTGAAGTAGAGTAAACGTTAAGCATCATGAGATAGTAAATCATATCTAGATGTAAAAATAATAACACAAACTAAACAAGGAACAAGTACACGGATGCATCCACAGCACAGGAATGTCAGCAGGAATTTCATAAGTGCCTTCATTTTCCCTTAATGTGTACTCAACCATGCAGGGTGGTAGGTTTACCATTTTTCAACTTTTTACACACAGATAATATATTAATATGAATGGTAAAGGAAAACGCATCTTACCTCTGTATGCTCGATTAGGGTACCATTCTGATCCCACAACCTAACCATATCCATGAAAAAGAAATCATTCATATATACAATACTCAAAAGGTCAACTAAAATTAGGAATACGAAGTGCAGAAGTCGTCCATAGATATGATCCTAAGAGTAAAAAACGTCTGCAAAAAGAGGCCCTACAAGTTCTTTTAACAAATATCCAGGTTCTGTTACCAATTATGACTCCAAAGATCCACATTAGCTATGCACAACTAAACTTTATGTACTACATAAATGTACAAAGCGAGATGTAAACTATTGTAATAAGCTCATTGCAAGACTGGTGTAACAGATCACCCACTTTTGACAGTTTATACAGCTGTCCTAGAAATACAAAAAATCTAGTCTACAATTATGATGGCCTAAAAAATGATGATTCATCTGTCAACTGGAATCTGAAGAAAAATTACCTTTCACAAGATTCAACAACATCACCACCAGCATCTGGCTCACATTTGTGGGTCTTGACAAAATCTTCCATAGGTACAGAACAAGAAAGGAAAAACATGTTTGAATTCACATTATTTATTATGCAAGGTAATGGTTGATGCCAGCTTGACAGGGGTGTCACAAACATTCTCTTTTCTTAAAAAAAAATTCGCAAAAACAAATGCTGGTAACAAATTTCAAGTGCAAAGGAAACTACATATCAAAGGCATTCATTTCTTGAACCAGTCTCCATTCAATTCATTCAATGATACCAGAGCGTCTTGAATGGCATTCTGATAGTTCGTAGCTTGAGATTACCATGGGAAATCTCCCTATGGATGAGCATAATAAAATCTAGAACACCAGATTTGTGCAACCAACACCTCAACATTCATTAGGATACAAGCTAATGAAATCAATTTCCTTGTAAATTAGGAAAAATGATTCTCAGATGGAACCATCAATTTGTGCTTTTTTAAAAGCCAGAGATTCAGGCCAATGTCAGGAACTTGAAATAGTACATTCTGCTCGAGCACTGCACCTAAACAACCAATTCCCTGATCCAAAAGACTAAAACCTACCTACAACATAAAATCGTCGATATACTATCCAACATTGCAAGGTGGAGAGGGGCTAGAGGCACGAGGTGATAAAAACTACTTCAGTTATCCAGCAAAAGCACGCATACATACAGTGTCCGATACCTTGGTAGGGAGCATATAAGCAAAGGGGTTCGCAGTTTACCCTGATGTAGGTGAGGTCGTAGAGCGCGTACACAACAGACTTGTTGATGGTGATGACGGGGGGATCCCGTATGGCCTGCATCGCATGCTTGTCGTCGTTCTTCGCCTCCACATCCACCACCTGCGCCACCAGCGACGCCTCCCTGCCGCTCTGAGCCCGGACACACAACACACGCACACGGCAGCACCATGGCAAATGTCACTCGAAACGCACTATTCTGTGGCGGGAAATCGGGAAAGGGAGGCGCTTACAGAGCCGCTGGGGACGGCCAAGTCGATGACGATCATAAGGACGCAAGCGAGGCGAGCACCGGCCCCCGAGTCATGGGCACAGCTCTCGAGGCGGGACTTGGAGAGGATCTGCAGGCCGCCGGCGGGCGTGAAGGCGGCGGCAGCGAGGATGAGGAGGAGGACAGCAGTAGGAACGGGAGCGTGCCGAGGAGGAGCCATCGGTGGTGGTTGCCGCGGCGGCGCGTGAGTTCAAACTGACTAGTGTAGCATACGCACGCTGCACGCACACTCGCTCGGCGCGGTTGCTTTGCTTCCAAATTGCAGCGGTGGCAGCGAAGGAATGTAACCGTTTGGGTGTTAATCACTCGCGGTTCTCCTGACCAGGGATTCAAATTTCGGCCAGGCAAAAATTTCGTTCATTAGCGAAATCAACGAAATTCACTAAATTTTGCTGAAATTTAAATCTTTTTACAATGTTTTGCTATTTCTTGAGCTGCTCTAGTAATGACATGGTTGTCTCATCACTCACCACTCTAACAACATCCTCAAGACGTCCAAAAACTATAAGTAGATTCAAATTTCGGGTGCCTAAAAAATTTCATTCACCAGTGAAATTCACAAAATTTCGCTGAAATTTCACTGAAATTTAAACCCCTGCTCCTGACAAAGCATAGTTCTAAGTTGGGAGTTCTTGCATGCAGTTGAAAATAGTCCTTGGTTTCAGTCGATTTCTCATGTTCACGCTCAGTCCGCCGCAATCCACCGACATGCAGAAGCAAAAATACTTCGTGGTTAAGCAAGCGGTTACAGCAAGTTGCTGTATGCTATCAACTATTATGCTAACACAAAATACAGGGAGTTGAAGTTTCCAAATCTGCACATCTAAGATCTGCTTAGTTGGTGGGTGGTGATGTATATATATATACAGTTACTTTGGTAATCTGGTTCTGGTGCATATGCACTTACCTATAGTGTTGGGAATGCATGCTGTCCATATGTTGGGGAAAAAGGAGATCAGTACCGGCTATGCATGAATCGGGACCGACAGTTATATCAGTCCTGGTTCAACAGTCTACGGATCCGGGAGGAACATCAGTACCGGCTGAAGACACCAACCGGTACTAATTCTCTAACATCAGTACCAACCGGTACTAAGCAGGCTAGCTGGCTTGGGGCTGCTTAGTACCGGTTGGTTACACCAACCACACTGATGTTAGAGCATCAGTATAGGTTGGTTTCTTAAACAGATACTAAGCAGCCTTATTTGAACCTCCTCTTCCCCGCCTCCTCCCCACACTCTGCCCAATTAAGAACAGTACAGCGCCGGCCAAGAGCTTCAAGGAAGGGGGAGGTGCTGCCAAAATTTTAAAATTTTGGTCATTTTACTCCCAGTCAACTTAACCAAGATTAGTAATATCGTTCCTCACTACATTTGGTGTGAAATAGAGCTTCTTCTTTACTTGAAATGTGAAGAAAATTTAATCTTTTCTCATAATCGATCAAAAACAGTGCATCGCCGGCCAAAACCTTCAAAGAAGGGGGAGGAGACAAGCATCTCAACAGATATGCATGTATGCGCTAATCAATTGGGTGTACCATGTCCATGCCGTACGGTAAAGTGTATGTATGCGCTAATCAACAGATACTGCTAGTTCAATGTTGCTCACAAGAAAAATTAGCTATGCTTATCAAGGTGGGATATGTTGTGGATATCCAACTATATATTCTTTTACTTGTTGAGACACAAGAAACATAGGTGTATGTGTACAGGTTGGAGGGGACAAGCAACTAATGCTGCTTATTAATTTTGATTGGCCAAGGACATGGCAAGGAGGTTCAAACAATTAGCACTGGATGGTTGTAGTGGCAAGAGAAATAAATGCTTATGTACATATACCTCTTATTTGTATTGTATTTTGATTACTCTTGTAAGCAGCTAATGTAAGTAAAGATGTGTGAATAGAAGTGCTCTCAGATTACTCCATAAAGCAATGCCTGAAAAGATGATTGCTAAATGTCCATAATATTGCACAGGAAATAAAAATGGTGTACGGTGTTATTTCCTATTGAGCAGACCTGAAATGCTTATTTCTTGGCTTTAACTTGCTGTAAACTAAACTTAGCTTGAATTAGTGACCAATGAAAATGAATTAGCCCATTAAGATGTTTCAATTTGATGCCCGTCCGCTGGCTGGCTCAAGAGCATGTATGGATTGTTTAATGAATGCATCTGCATATATATTGTAGCACATAGCAAGCAACCAGGGGAAGTTACGATAAACAAACACTATGGTGAAATTCAGCACACTTGTGCCAAACAAGATTTCCCCTTTGAGATAAAAAAAAACACCCCATGTACACCAGTTCTGGGGGATTGTGAAGTTTAATTAGCACAATTATGCCAAACAAGATGATCCTTCAGGAGATTAAAAGTAACACACACATATTTAGCTAGCGGTAGGCATGAAAGGCACCGGGAATGTTCCACATAATGATTCGATAGAGTCGAATAGATGCAGCAGATTCTTACGTTGATGCTGAAGAATTCATGAGCGCAAGCTGGCGCTTTTGTGCAGTTTAGTGCTCCCATTCTGAGCACCTAACATAGAGCTTCGATAGCTCTGTAGCCTTTATCTAGTGTAGACTTGTCTGCACGCCAGATATTATGAGAGTTGCCTATATATCCTTCTTGCACTGTTGTGTCTATTATACATTGTTTTTGTGGCAAGTCTACCTGTGGCAGTATTCTTCATGGTCTGAGCTAGGGATTTTTTTTTATCCATAACTAATTGTCAATTATTGATGATAATCCTTTTTACTCCGACCCAATTAATTTTGCTGAAAAAATTGGGTTTGATTAAATTTTTGTTTCGTCCTAATTATATGTAAAAAGAATTTCAGATTCCCACATTTTGATTTACTCCCATGTAGCTAGAGCTGGCGCGTTTGAGACTAGTAGGACATGTATTGCCCAAGTTTTTTTTCGTTTTGGTGGAAAAAATTTTGAATTGAAAAACTGTTTGAAAATAGATGGTACATTCCGACAATGAGAAAAAACCTATTCTATTTGTGCGGTCAAAATACCTGAATATCTCAGATTACCTGATTTTATTAAACTGTTTGTTTTTAAAATCTGAATATCAAAATACCTGAAAAATGAGTGACACAATACTCCAATGTTTTCAAAATACCTAACCTGTATTTAAATATATACTTAGATTGAACGTGTTGAAATAACATGGTTGGATCCGATCGAACACTCTGGTGATTTTGCACTTTTCACAATGACGTGATGATGTTTCTTTTTCTTTTGGACCTTCACGTAATGATTCAATGCATATGCATCTTATTTTTAATATCCTAATGACTCAATGCATATGCATCTTATGTTGATCTTAAAATTTTGTTTAGCAAAAGATCTCTATTCAACTTATAAGTTGGAGGTTTGGTTATGCAAAACAACCACCTTGTCCATTATACCCTGCATTGCATCATAAGGATAAATAACTTGTTGAGCATTCGCATACTCACCCTCGCATATCACGCGGGGCTGTTCATTCCAACGAACAGGTACAGGACTGGCCAAGGATGAAGAGTAATTGAGGACTACTCCGAGGGCTATCCGCGAACTAGAGGGCGCAACCTCCGGTCAGATGCCAGATGCCTATGGCAGTTTGACGGAACTTCACCAGCGCAAGATTACTCTTTCTGCTTGTTACTCTGATTATGTAATAAGTGGCATTTCGTCCATGGTACTAAATGATATTTACTTTCAATAAAGCATTGATTACGATTCGATTCTATTAACCTGTGTGAACTAGCTATCATTTCTTGGGACTAGTTCAATATGCACAGATAGGGCTGGTGTTCTACACCAGGTCCCGACATTTTGCATCCCTCTAGCTATTTCAGTATAAATGTATATGCGGTTGTAAACTTTCTGTGCAGTACATATCTTTTAGTGCAAATACATGTATGTCAATGCAATAAATCATAATGAACTCTTCATCACAACCATCTCTTAATTAACCCTCAACACCAAAGAGGTCACACAATAAAATGGTAGATAAACAAATCCTTAAATAAACCGTGTGTGATATACTGGCATGTCCTTCGTGTTAATAACGCACCATATTCCCATGCATCCCAATAGATATGCATGTATGCGCTAATCAATTGGGTGTACCATGTCCATGCCGTACGGTAAAGTGTATGTATGCGCTAATCAACAGATACTGCCAGTTCAATGTTGCTCGCAAGAAGGATTAGATATGCTTATCAAGGTGGGATATGTTTTGGATGTCCAACTATATATTCTTTTACTTGTTGAGACACAAGAAACATAGGTGTATGTGTACAGGTTGGAGACAAGCGACTAATGCTGCTTATTAATTTTGATTGGCCAAGGAACATGGCAAGGAGGTTCAAACAATTAGCACTGTATGGTTGTAGTGGCAAGAGAAATAAGTGCTCTCAGATTACTCCATAAAGCAATGCTTGAAAAGATGATTGCTAAATGTCCATAATATTGCACAGGAAATAAAAATGGTGTACGGTGTTATTTCCTATTGAGCAGACCCGAAATGCTTATTTCTTGGATTTAACTTGCTGTAAACTAAACTTAGCTTGAATTAGTGACCAATGAAAATGAATTAGCACATTAAAATGTTTCAATTTGATATCTATAGATGACAAGAACAATACTTATAGCTATTGGTTGACTCCAGTGTTCAAGATGCTTAATTATGCGATTCATCTGGCTGGAGTTTTGCCTTTTCTCCTATGCATCTGTACAGATTTTCTTAGCTACGGACACAAATACCTAGTGTTATAGTACCTAAGCCGATCTCACGCAATGTCATTTGATCTAAATCCAAAATTTCCATAAATGCAATGTGGTTTTATAGCCTAAAGGGCTAAAAAGGCAGAGATGCCCGTCCACTGGCTGGCTCAAGAGCGTGTATGGATTGTTTAATGAATGCTTCTGCATATATATTGTAGCACATAGAAAGCAACCAGGGGAAGTTACGAGAAACAAACAATATGGTGAAATGCAGCACACTTGTGCCAAACAAGATTTCCCCTTTGAGATAAAAAACACACCCCATGGATACCAATTCTAGGGGATTGTGTAGTTTAATTAGCACAATTATGCCAAACAAGATGATCCTTCTGGAGATGAAAAATAACACGCACATATTTAGCTAGCGGTAGGCATGAAAGGCAACGGAAATGTTCCACATAATGATTCGGTAGAGTCGAATAGATGCGATGCAGCAGATTCTTACGTTGATGCTCAAGAATTCATGAACGCAAGCTGGCGCTTTTGTGTAGTTTAGTGCTCCCATTTTGAGCACCTAACATAGAGCTTCGATAGCTCTATAGCCTTTATCTAGTGTAGACTTGTCTGCACGCCATAAATTATGAGAGTTGCCTATATATCCTTCTTGCACTGTTTTGTCTATTATACATTGTTTTGTGCCAAGTCTACCTGTGGCAGTATTCGTTCATGGTCTGAGCCAGGGATTTTTTTTATTGATCACTAATTGTCGATTATTGATGATAATCCTTTTTACTCCAACCGAATTAATTTTGCTAAAAAAAATTGGGTTTGATTAAATTTTTGTTTCGTTCTAATTATATGTAAAAGAAATTTCATATGCCCACATTTTGATGTACTCCCTTGTAGCTAGAGCTGGCGCGTTTGAGACTAGTACGACATGTATTGCCCAAGTTTTTTTTGTTTTGGTGTAAATAAAATACAATTTGAATTCAAAAACTATTTGAAAATAGCTGGTACATTCCGACAATGAGAAAATACCTGTTCTATTTGTGCGGTCAAAATACCTGAATATCTCAGATTACCTGATTTTATTAAACTGTTTGTTTTTAAAATTTGAATACCAAAATACCTAAATACCTGAAAAATGAGTGATACAATACTCCATTCTTTTCAAAATACCTAACCTGTATTTAAATATATACTTAGATTGACCGTGTTGAAATAACATGGTTGGATCCGATCTAACACTGGTGATTTTGCACTTTTCACAGTGACGTGATGATGTTTCTTTTTCTTTTGGACCTTCCCGTAATGATTCAATGCATATGCATCTTATTTTTAATATCCTAATGACTCAATGCATATGCATCATATGTTGATCTTAAAATTTTGTATAGCAAAAGAACTCTATTCAACTTATAAGTTGGAGGTTTGGTTATGCAAAACAACCACCTTGTCCTTTATATCCTGCATTGCATCATAAGGATAAGTAACTTGTTGAGTATTCGCATACTCACCCTCGCATATCATGCGGGGCTGTTCATTCCAACAAACAGGTACAGGAGTGGCTAAGGATGAAGAGTAATTGAGGACTACCCCGAGGGCTATCCGTGAACTAGAGGGCACAACCTCCGGTCAGATGCCGGATGCCTGTGGCAATTTGACGGGACTTCACCGGCGCGAGTTTTCTCTTTTCACTTGTTACTCTGAATATGTAATAAGTGACATTTCATCCATGGTACTAAATGATATTTACTTTCAATAAAGCATTGATTATGATTCGATTCTATTAACCTGTGTGAACTAGCTATGATTTCTTGGGACTAGTTCAATATGCACGGATAGGGCTGGTGTTCTACACCAGGTCCCGACATGTTGCATCCCTCCAGCTATATCAGTATAAATGTATATGCGGTTGTAAACTTTTTGTGAAGTACATATCTTTTAGTGCAAATACATGTATGTCAATGCAATAAATCATAATGAACTCTTCATCACAACCATCTCTTAATTAATCCTCAACACCAAAGAGGTCACACAATAAAATGGTAGATAAACAAATCCTTAAATAAACCGTGTGTGATATACTGGTATGTCCTTCGTGTTAATAACGTACCATATTCCCATGCATCTCAATAGATATGCATGTATGCGCTAATCAATTGGGTGTACCATGCCCATGCCGTACGGTAAAGTGTATGTATCCCATGTGCACACGTTGATGCGTTGAAATCGTATCTGCTGGTTGGTGATTGCATTTGCTTAATTGAATCAAGCTTTATCCTTGCACGGGTATGGTACAGACAACCACTATGTATATAGCACTATCAGTCATGCAGTGATCAGTTGACCCGTACCAAGTTAGTGAGGCTCGCCAGGACAAGGCACACCTCTCGCTCTATGTTATCATGTTAGAGGCTAGAGGCATAGCTCAGTCGGTGCTCACGTATGAGATACCCACTTAGGCATTTGAGGCATCAGGACTGCTTGACAAGCCGCCTAGCTTGCGGCTGCATGTGGAAGACACCCTTTCCGTATCGTCTAATGTATATATGTACTTCTACTTAAGGGATCAATTTTGGCTTGTCAAGTCAGCTGGAGTTCAGCGCGTATGCGTCACCCTAGAATCCTAGATGCTCAATGGCCGCCTCACCTCGTAGCCACTCAAATAAGTGACATCCGGTGATGATGATGGCACTGGAGGCAAGGGGAAAGGCAAAGTGGTTAGAGCGGAGGGTCAAAATATAGAAGTGAGTGATGATGATGGTAGCGGAGGCAAGGGAAGGGCAAAGTGGTTAGAGCGGAGGGTCAAAATAAGGAAGTGAGAAACAGTTTGCGGTAGTACAGCAGTCGACCCGATCCTAGGATAATAAATTATTTATGGTTTCTTGAATAGTGGAATAATTTGGAGCAAAATACATCATTTCGTTTTTATACGACAATCAAAATAGTTTAAAACATTCTTAAACAAATATTTGCCATGTCATTCGTGGTGATGGTGACAAGCATATGGATAGCTTAACAATGAGTAGGGTTTTTTTTTCCATGTGGCACTGGGAATCACTTGCCTGTGGTATCGAGGTGCAGATATGATTCGTTCAATTGTACCATTTTTACTGAATAACCATCCGTATGCAATCAATTAAGGCAGAGATTTCTCATAGTTGTTCATTTCATTCATGTTCGCTCATCTTTATTTCTATGCAGATAATAGAGAGTAAAAGACGGAGGGTTGAACTTATACCAAATATTATTAATAAGCAGTTTTTATCACAACCAACCTCTTTATTCTCGATACACACAGGCGAGAGAACGGAATTCTCTTAATTCATTCAAAGCTGATAATTTTTATGAGACCGGTGTATTTTTTTTTTTGAGACGGTACAATAATCAGATGCAGACATAGTTACATCCCATTAACACACACCACACGCGCACATGTGTGTTCGTCTGAAAGATACCCGAAAGATACACGTACTAGAAAATTACATGGAAACTATGGAGCTCCGTCCTGAAACGCAGGCATGTGTACCCGTATGGTTAATGTTTGCTCCCCTAGAAGTCTCGACCTGGCACACTAGAAATCGGTCAAATAGAAATCGGCCAATTAGAAATATCTGATGGGAAGGATGGTTGGTCCAATTAAACCGATGGTTTTTATGAAAAGCATGGCAACCCAAATTGTATGATGATCCAGATTGTCCAGAGGCGATATAGCAAAGGAAAGGATCAACATCGTGGGGGTGTTTGGAGTACAAATTGAACCTGTATCTACATAGGGGTTTACCTATTTTTGCAAACTTTCCTTATATTACATTTTAATTGGCTTTGACTTAGGTTTCTTTTAGTATAAATAGGGCCCTTCAGCGTGTGTAAAGGGGTCTGAGAACCAAAACAAAAATATACTTTTTCGTTGCAATTGACTTCTTACAATTTACTTTCTATTATAGTTTGTAGTTTTTGTCGTATTGCGAATCCAATCAACACGCCATGTGCAAACACTACTACATGACCCCTCATCGGTGGCGGTTCGGGACCCTCATCGGTGACGGTTTCCGAACCGCCACCGAATAATCGACAGGAATACCTAGGGGTGACGGTTTCCGAACCGCCACCGAATAATCGACAGGAATACCTAGGGGGTTATCGGTGACGGTTTTCGAACCACCACCGATAACCTCACTATTCCTGACGGTTCACTATCCCTAGCGGTTTATTGTGCAACCGCCACAATAGGAGGGATATCCCTGGCGGCTGTGGTGTCAACCACCAGGGATACTATGCACTATCGCTAGCGGTTCGTTTACTAGCCGCCAGGGATAATTAACCTATCCCTAGCGGCTAAAGCCGAGCCGCTAGGACTGCTATGTACTATCCCTGGCGGTCTTATATAAGAATCGCCAGGGATAGTTATTTACAGGGCCAAATAAATATTTAAAATTCGGCTAGCCTCAGATTTTGCTAGCCATGCCCTCTGCAAAGCAATCCAGATTTCTCATCCATACACATATATATACATACTCATCCATACACATCATCATTCTCATCCATACACATAATATACTCATCCATACACATCATGCAGAATTGAACCATACAAATCATAAATCATTAGGCCATACACATCATAAGTCATTAAGCCATACACATAATTCATAAATGGGAACATTGTTCAGAATAATACGAAGTTGCATCGATCGGCCCTAGCTACATACAAATAGTTCAAGGATGCAAACAACCAAAGACATCAATCATTTGCGTGTTCACAAAGTTAGCAAGCTCTTCTCTGATTTTGGCGAGCATTTTGAATTCGATATGCGGTGGAATGGTTTTCTATGCACCAGCGAATAATTTCATATGGTAGGCAACATAAAACCCGCAAGTGTGGTCGGCTGCTAGCGGCACTATGTAAGTAGAAAGATATGAAAGCACAAAAGTTAGTCTAACAGGCGCTAGGAATAGCTGAATTTAATTTAAGCACAGACACCTACTGGGAACTTCTCTACATGTGTGACTGCTTCCCCCAGAGCTTTTTGTTGCCCCCCTTGGTCACGTACAGTTCGAAAACTTGGTCTAGTAACCGGACCAGATCAGTATAATTGTGATGTGGGCTATCTCTGTTTGAGTCAAGATAGTAGATCTTGTTCTCCTTCGCTATTATGACCACTAAAATCCAGTGGCTGTCATTGTTGAAAGGCAGAATGAACATATCTTTATCTTGTTGATGCAACATTGCTCTCATGATGTAGTATCCGACGTGGTTGCGATCTCTTTTGATATTATACTAGGAAGAAAACCCGCGCTGTGGGCGCGGTCGCCCCTGCTTTGCCTCATAGTCATCTGAATAGGATGGATATGTATTTTGTATAGGAAAAAGAAAATAGAAGAGAAAAAATAGAGTGAAAACGTCTATTACATTTCAAAATTATTCTAATTTTAAATTTTTTTAAAAAATCTAAGTCTTTTATGGGCCTCCTTTGTGGAGCCATGGTTCCATATTTGTGAACTTTCATTTTTCTAGATTTTTTAAATGGCCTACAAAAAAGAAAATAGAAGAGGAAAAAAGAGAGTGAGAATTTTTTTCAAACTAAAATTTTCTCTAATTTCAAAAAATTTTAAAAAAATCTAAACTTTCTATGAACCTTCTTTGGGCAGGCATGGTTCTTTTTTGGAAACTTTCGAATTTTTGAAATTTTTAAACGGCGTAGGGAAAAGAAAATAGAAAAGAAAAGAAAGTAAAAGAAGAAAGCAAAGGAAACAAAAAATTTTGAAATTTCAAAAAATTTTGGAAAATATCCAAACTTTTTATGGACTTTCTTTGTGCAGGCATGGTTAAATTTGTGTGAACTTCCTATTTTTTGGAATTTTAAAGAGCATACAAAAATGTAAATAGAAAAAAAAAGAAATTAAAAGAAGAAGGTAGAGGAAGCAAAAAAAATTTGTAATTTCAAAAATTTTGGAAACATCCAAACTTTTTATGGGCCTTCTTTGTGCAGGCATGGTTCCATTTTTGCAAACTTTTTTTTTGGAATTTTTAAAGGGCATAAAAAATGTAAATAGAAAAGAAAAAAGAAATTAAAAGAAGAAGGTGGAGGAAGCAAAAAAAAATTTGTAATTTCAAAAAAATTTTGGAAATATCCAAACTTTTTATGGACCTTCTTTATGCAGGTATGGTTCCATTCTTGCAAACTTTGTATTTTTTCAAATTTTTAAACGGTGTAGAAAAAAGAAAATAGAAAAGGAAAAAAAAGAAAAAAGAGGAAGCAGGCAGTACTGGAAATGGGGAGCTGGGAATCGAACCTGGGTGTGGGAGTTGAGTGTTGGCTCAGAAGACCAGCCCGCCAAAGCTCCCACCTCGTCCTAGAGCTGCGGATGAAATACTTTTATATATAACGTTTGAACGGACGGCCGGATACCATTTCGGCGGACGATCGGACGGCCGGCGTCATCCGGACGACGTGTCCACCGCGAGTTGAGGCCGGGGGACGTGGCCACACGAGGAGGCTGCAATGCCTATCGTTTTAATGGTATAGTTGATTGGCTGCCAACCGCTGGATCGAGGAAAGCGACCGGGGCCTTGAGCCGTGCGGCGTGCATCTTCATCAGTCTGGAAAGATATGGTTTGTTTAATTAATTGCGGTTGTTGCAAAGATGTGGTTTGTTTAATTAATTGCGGTTGTTGCAGGAATTTAAAATATGGATGAAAGAATTAGAGGCACTTACATTGAATGAGCTTTTTTACGGTCCTTAAAGAGGTACCGGGAGATACCATAATTTCTAATATAAATTATGGTATCTCCCGATACCTCCTCGGTGTTAAGGTATCAGGAGGTATCATAAATTAACACTAGAAATTATGGTATCTCTCAGCACCTTCTCAAGGACCGTAAAAAGTCTCGTATTGAATAACACCGAAGAAGCGAGACGTCTAGCTGGTACATCAACCACAGGTTGTCGAAGTTCACCAAAAAATATTGGTTTGGTACGGCGACGTCGTAGAAATTTTCAACACGCAGCTTACCAGTGATACAGAGTTCTCGGTCATTTCCGAGCAAATTGCACCTCTCCATGTAATATGCATGTAGGCTGCGAGTGGCAATGCCCATGGCTTGCAATGCGTCCTTAGAAACAAAAGGTTGTCCTAGCACAAATCACTTTGTATTCTATGGCCAACGCAGTGTTCGCTTGGGTGTAGGAGATCCCACGGCGGTGTGTTAATTTGCCCTTCTGTGGTGAGGAGAGCTTCACCGGAGACGATACGGCAGACCTCTTGCCTTTCAATCTGGTTTCAGTCTCTTGAGGAATTGCGAATTCCTCAGATTTAGCAGTCTTGGGTTGGCTCTCCTGTTTTTCTTGGAGGGGTGGCTCCAGAGGCTCAACGGCTTGCCCAAGATCAAGCTCAGGCGGTTGCTTCAGAACAATGTCCTTCTTGGGCCACTGGACGAATGAGTTGGTGGCATCCCCTAAGGTGATGATTTCATCTTACGGGGGATTCACCAGGGGGATGCTCCTCGTATTGTCCATAATATGGTCCACCTAAACCTTTACGAAGCCCTCCTCTAGGTCCACACCATGGACCTTCATATCTGGCATGCAGGGGTATGCCAGTCCTCGCCCCGCCTCGATTGAACAAGTGGCGAACGTCACTAAGAGCTTGCAAGGGGTGACCACCTATATTAGGGTTTGTTTCAATTAGAATATGGACTAGCGTGCTTATGTACAAACATATGTACCATGAATACCTTTATTTGGTCGACCGGGTGTTGCGCGTCGCCCGCCCCTTTGAGTGTAGGTGCGGACGTGCAGGTACTGTTAAGTGGAGGTGGGGTGGCATCAATGTCTTTGGCGGGAGCATTGCCTTCGGGAGGATGGTTGGATTCGAGTTGACTGTTCCTTATAATCTCCTCCAACTCCCGCACCCGAAGTTCTCATTCCGCACGCATCTTCGATGCAAGATACGTCTCTATTTCGGCTGTAGTTCTTCTCTTCCTATACACTGGGTTGTCGGGGAACGCATTCTTCCTGGGTACGTAAACCCCAACGCCCCGCGTGTGGCCCGGGTGCTCCTTGGTGCCCAAGGATTCAACAGGGTGCCCCGCTGCCTCGCCCCCCCCCCCCCCAAATGAGCCTTGGGACGCTTGGGAGTCATACTAAACAGGTAGACATATATTATAATTAGGGATTACAACAATACAAAATTCGAATGGCTGTTGACACTCATAGTCTTACAAGTTTCTAGACGACCTCCACAGTTTCGGGCCTTGGGAATGTCACTTCACCAGTTGGTGTGACTTTTACCCTCGCCTTATACCAGTTTTTGGCACGACGGTTGGTGAGCCTTGAGCTTGAATTGTTTGAAGTGGCCGCTTGCTCCCACTCCCTTCTTTTGCCCACGTATCGGCCACCGCCGAGCCTGTGGGGGTGGCTATTCTTTTGTGCGATGGCTTTGTGTGCGGCACTGCTTTGCTGGATCTCAGGAGCTATCTTCATCGACTTGAACTGCTCCCATTGTTCCTTAGTTATAAAAGGGTACCTCGTGAATGGCTCCCTGTCATGCTTCACGAATTCCCTATTAAGAGCGACCTTCTAGTTATTCTGGGTGTTGTCCATGCGCATCAATGTACTTCTCCGCATGGCGTCAAGGTACTCTACGGGGAATACAAAAACACCTTCTCAACTCCTCCTAAAGTTGGCTCTTCTCTTGATCAGTGAGGGTCTTCCAGGGCTCCGTGGTGCATGGGACTTGGGACCTAGCCACCACCACACACATTGTCGGATCCTTGGATGTAGCTCTCTTTAGGGCTGTCGATGTACCATCATTGTCAACCTCCATGATGGTGTAGACCACATCGGTCTTCAGCTTGGATGGTCCTCGGCCGGCCAAAGTTCTTGTTCTGGACCGGGTGGACTCCGACAAAAAGGCCTCCTGAGGCGCCGACTCCATTTGAGGGGCCTCATCCAATTGATGGGCCACTTGATGCCCCATATCCAATAGAGGGGCCTCCTCAGGGGCCAGATCCAATAGTGGGGCCTCTTGAGGGGCCGGATCTGATAGAGGGGCCTCCTAAGGGGCTGTAAGTTTAAGGTAGCCCTTATGTGTTTTGGTGATTAATGACAAACATAGTTAATGATAAACATGATTAATTGTCACACATGATTGATGTGAATATTTGATTTAGTTAGTGCTTAATATCAAACCTCTAATATATTTATTATCAGGAGACTAATATGTTTATTGATATGATGGTTCTAGTCTCATCACTTTTAAAGGGAATCATGTGGATAAGCTATTCATCCATCGCAAGGATGAATATGCGACATTGAGGTATGTGTTCGGTATTCCACTCCTATCCATTAGTGCACCCTCTTATGCTAGAACATGGTATAGTTGGATTGTATTTATGCTCATTACTTCATGTCATATATATTTGAGTATACTTATATTTGGTCTATGCCATAGATATGATGATTGCTTGTTTTAAGGGATCTTTGCCCTTAAATATGCCATGTATTAGTGATCCCCTAGGCGATTCACTAGATAGACTTCACCATGTCATAAATAGGATTTATGCATATATGATTGTCTTGTATATTTTCATATGCACTTCTTTCATGAAGTTTATCATGTATAATGTGTTGTCTCCTATATTGATCCATGCTCTTATTTATCTCTTTTATTGGATTAATAACTTCATATGTGCCTTGACAAAAATTATACATATGTATTTCTCATATATTTATTCATGTACACATTTAGTGAAGTTGGAGATTGAATTACATTGATTAATTACTTTGCCTTGGATTTTAGCATAAATATGTTTTGGCTTCTATCTATATAAAAGCATCAATTGTGGTGCTTAATTGAGCGTAAGTATCAATTGCCTTGGCATATTTATATAAAGCATCTTCATATGATGCACATTAGAGAACTATCATATGGCAAGTGTTTTTATTTTTGTCGAGTTTTATTTTGAAACACTTGTGGTGCTTAATTGAGCGTAAGTATCAATTCTATTAATTTACATTTAGCCTTTGGGACTAATGTCTTTCTTGAGTATGTGAAGAGAATTAGGTCCCGGAGGTTGTGTGCTTGATGACCAAGGTGAGTTGGAAAATAACTGTCAAGTTGAGGTCAACAAGACGGGATGTCACCAAGAGTTAAGGACTAAGTCAAAGATCAATTTGAGATCGTCAGGAGCAGACGATTGTCAAAGTCAATAGGACGAGAGTCTCATGAGGTGATTGAGTCGAGGTTGAGGAGACGAAAACGTCATCGATCGTATGGTAAATGTCATCATGCACGATGCATTGGAAGAATGCATGGAGCGTTAAAGTAGACTTAAATACGTTGATGAAGGACATCAAGTTTTAAGGGGATGTGCAAGGCAAATGTAAGCGTGTGTGGCTAATGCTGTGGTGAGCGGGTGCGGCTGGGTGTCTGACCTAAGCGTGTGTGGTCCGGCTGGGGAGCCAAACCGGAGGGCGTGGCCAGTGACAAGTTTCACGTGTACATGGGTGCATGAAAACGAGCTGCTCGGGCTTGTTCACCGATCGGTTAGGTGATCGAGGTAGAAAACAGGCTCGGTTCGGGACACCGTGCGCAAACCTTCTGGAACTCAATCGCGTCACGTACGATGCGATGGCGCCACGCAGCCGGGGCACGTGTCCTCCTCTGCACACGTGCCCCGCCGCATGCACGCCATGACACCCCAGAAGGAAGCTCCAAACACACAGCTTCTCTCTCGTCTCGGCACCAGTAAACGACGCCGGTCACCATGCCGGGTATCTTGCTGGCGGTGGCGCCGCGGTCGGACCCGGACCACGGGGCGGAGCCGCAGCCGGCCGCGATGCTCGGCGGGGTCATGGGCTCGCTCCGCGTCATCGAGCTCCAGTATTGAAATTTTTCAATGATTATGACAGATCAAATTTTCTTTTTTTTCGAGTAAAGAAGAAGCTCCATTAGACATATTTTTCTATAAAATGACCGGTATTAAAAAACTATTTAAAACTTTATATGGCTAAATTTATTTTTACCTAGAGCAAATTGCATCACATATTTTTCATAGCAATTCTTATTTCAAAGCCAACTATAAACTTAAAATAAATTTATTTCATTACATATTTTTGTAAAAAACTATATTTTCATATAATTTTTTTCTATGAAATGATTATTTGCTCCGGTATTTATACTTGACAAGCTATTGTAACCTACATAAAAGAATTTATCTATGAATTGATGTATAGAAGTCTAAATTCAAACCCTAAATTACACCTTCAATGCGAGATACATCATAATCCCACAAATAATTCCACAAAAGATTGAGTTAGATCTTTACATTCATAATCTCTCAATGATCGTGGCAAAAGATCAAATAATCTCTCAATGATCGTGGCAAAAGATCAAATTTTCTTTATTTTTCAAGCAAAGAAGAAGCTCCATTGAACATATTTTTCTATAAAATGACCGGTATTGAAAACTATTTAAAATTTTATGTGGCTAAATTTATTCCTACCTAGGGCAAATTGCATCAAATATTTTTATACCAATTCTTATTTTAAAGCCAACTATAAACTTAAAATAAATTTATTTCATTACATATTTTTTTGTAAAGAACTATATTTTCATACAATTTTTTGTATAAAATGATTATTTGCTCCGGTATTCATACTTGACAAGTTATTGCAACCTACATAAAAAAAATTGATCTATGAATTGATGTATAGAAGTCTAGATTCAAAATTCTTCATCTATCGATGGGACAAAAACGTAGATTACACCTTCAATACGAGATACATCATAATCCCACAAAAGATTGAGCTAGATCTTTACATTCATAATTTTTCAACGATCATGGCAAGAGATCAACTTTTCTTCATTTTTCAAGTAAAGAAGAAGCTCCATGGAACATATTTTTCTATAAAATGACCGGTATTGAAAAACTATTTAAACTTTTATGTGGCTAAATTTATTCCTACCTAGGGCAAATTACATCAAATATTTTTCATACCAATTCTTATTTGAAAGCTAACTATAAACTTAAAATAAATTTATTTCATTACATATTTTTGTAAAGAACTATATTTTCATACAATTTTTTCTATAAAATGATTATTTGCTCCGGTGTTCATACATGACAAGTTATTGCAACCTACATAAAAAAATTGATCTATGAATTGATGTATAGAAGTCTAGATTCAAAATTTTTCATCCATCGATGGGACAAAAACGTAGATTACACCTTCAATGCGAGATACATTATAATCTCATAAAATATTGAGCTAGATCTTCACATTCATAATTTTTCAATGATCATGGCAAAAGATCAACTTTTCTTCATGTTTGAAGCAAAGAAGAAGCTCCATTGAACATATTTTTTCTATAAAATGACCGGTATTAAAAAACTATTTAAACTTTTTTGTGGCTAAATTTATTCCTACCTAGGGCAAATTGCATCAAATATTTTTCATACCAATTCTTATTTTAAAGCCAACTATAAACTTAAAATAAATTTATTTCATTACATATTTTTGTAAAGAACTATATTTTCATACAATTTTTTCTATGAAATGATTATTTGCTCCGGTATTCATACCTGACAAGTTATTGCAACCTACATAAAAAAAATTGATCTATGAATTGATGTATAGAAGTCTAGATTCAAAATTCTTCATCCATCGATTAGACGAAAACGTAGATTACACCTTCAATGTGAGATACATCATAATCCCACAAAAGATTGAGCTAGATCTTTATATTCATAATTTTTCAATGATCATGGCAAAAGATCAAATTTTCTTTATTTTTCAAACAAAGAAGAAGCTCCATTGAACATATTTTTCTATAAAATGACCGGTATTGAAAAACCATTTAAAATTTTATCTGGCTAAATTTATTCCTACCTAGGGCAAATTGCATCAAATATTTTTTGTACCAATTCTTATTTTAAAGCCAACTATAAACTTAAAATAAATTTATTTCATTACATATTTTGTAAAGAACTATATTTTCATATAATTTTTCTATAAAATGATTATTTGCTCCGGTATTCATACTTGACAAGTTATTGCAACCTACATAAAAGAATTGATCTATGAATTGATGTATCGAAGTCTAAATTCAAAATTCTTCTTCCATCGATGGGACAAAAACCTAGATTACACCTTCAATGCAAGATATATCATAATCCCACAAAAGATTGAGCTAGATGTTTACATTCATAATCTTTCAATGATCATGGCAAAAGATCAAATTTTCTTTATTTTTTAAGCAAAGAAGAAGCTCCATTAACATCCAATGTAGTGAGGAATGATGCACTAATCTTGATTAACTTGGCTTGGAATAAAATGAGCAAAATTTTAAAATTTTGGCAGCACCTCCCCTTTCTTGAAGCTCTTGGCCGCCGGCGCTGTTGTTCTTGGTCAGGCAGAGTGGGAACTGCGAGAGGAAGAAGGATGATCAAATATGGCATACTAATCCCGGTGTGAGACACAAACCGGTATTGTGCCCGCCTTCCCGCCTGCAACAGGAGTTCAAATATCGCATACTAATCCCGCTTGGGCACACAGATCGGTATTGTGCCCCTTCCCGCCTGCAACAAGATGTTCAAATATGTCATACTAATCCGGTTGGGCACACAGACCGGTATTGTGCCCCCATTCCCGCCTGCAAGCCATCGCAGGCACCATCAGTTCCGGTTCATAACACAAATCGGATTGATAGTATTGGATCAGTCCCGGTTGGTGTCTCCAATCGGGACTGATCCCGACCTGTGGCCCAACTTACGTTCAACCGGGACTGTTGTGAATATCAGTCACGGTTCATGTCTAACCGAGACTGATGAGCCGGTATTAAAGGTCAGTTCTCTAGTAGTGCCTTCCTTTTTTTGCTTTAGGTAAATTTTCAGCTACATCCTTTTTTATCAACAAATGTTTTTTCATCTGACGGTGCAGCTTTGTGACATTGAACTCCCAGCCAAGGAAAATTCAACACCTAAAATGAAAGGACGCTTTGGGTGTTTGCCCTGCATTTCTCCCTGCTCTAGTATCGCCTGTGCTATCACCCATTCTCCGTATTTAGGATGAACAGATCAAGCTATATGTATTTTGCATAGATGTTTGCACTGCATAATGTATTTGTATGTTCAACTTCATCTTTCAGTGAATTCTTGCTTCAGTTGTTTGTCATGGCCACATTCTGTACAAACTTGTGATTGTGATCCTCGGCAAGTCTTTTTGTATGACATATATGGTAACTTCATTTGTTTGTCATTTTGCCATATCTTAGATATTGATGTAGAGTATTGAAATACACATGTAAGTTGCTATAACATCACCTCTATAGTTATTCTTGATCTCAAATGTTGCATATTCCTTTGTACACTTAAATGTCTATTTCCAAGCTGCCAAACCAGCTATGGAAAAAAGATACGGTGCACCTACTTTCCTAGTAAAATCTATAAACGTAGAGGTACGGCTGGAGACGCTCCGTCCTGCCATGTCGGCGAGTACTGTTTTACTGTTCATGCCTTTGTTCCTGCCGTCCTATCGTTCCATCATGCTGCCCACTCGCCTACCCTTGCTCATACAGACACCAGCCCAAATCCCGAAGCACCCAAAATACCTAGAAGAGTGTGTTTGGTTTGCGATCTTCAGTGACCATACCAATAAATTGGTCATGACCAATTGAAGGCATGACCAATTCGTTGGAAAAAATGAGTTGTTTGGATTAAAGCCAATTGATGGTTGCCAAATTTTAGTCAGGTAGGTGATATGTTTGGATTGAAGCCAATTGAATGTGCCAATTGCTCACATAGTTAAATAAAAATTATATAAATTCAAATATGGTACCATAAAGTTAAATTTAAAATTTTAAACACATAATAGAAAACTAAAAGATAAAAAATCCAAAATGAATTAAAAATGCGTAAAATGCTAAAATTATCAGATAAATCATAAAAATACATATAAACTATAATTTATAAAAATTATAAAAATGGGTAGATTGGGATTTTATATGATTTATAAAATTTGTTCCATGTAATTTGGACGCGGTATGAAATATATACAAAAATTAGAAGATACATTCATTTGAAATACACTGTGCAACTAGCTATCTGATCCGTGGGGCAGCTAGCTGATCCGTGGGGCTGCCGCTGGGGCCGGGGATGGGGCCCGGCATGCATAGCTGCGGCAGCTGCCGCTAGGGCCCGCATGCACAGCTGCGGCAGCTGCGCCCGCGGTCTGGCCAATTCGTTGGAGCCGAATTTGGGCGCCCACGCCATCGCTGCTATCTATGTACAAATGCATTGGCACGCCAAAATTTTTTGAGGGCGCGCCATTTGTTGGCTACGATCCAAATGGTGAAGGCACGACCAAATTTTGGCAAGGTAGTTGAAGACTATGGGGCTCTTTAGATCGCGACCCTCGCTTACTTTACCAACGAAAGGTCGTGTCTTTGTGATTTGGCCATCATTTGGTTTGCGACCTTCCATTGGCACGGCAGCAAAAAAAAATTTGGCTTGCCCTCAAACTTACACGGCGGCGCGAGCAACAGTGAGGGCACCGATTCGGCCGCCCGCGCCAACTGCCGGCATGCCGATGCCAACGGCCCCACTAGCAGCGACTAAAGGACCATACTAGTTAGTTTCCTTCCTTTTTTTTATGATTGATTTAAACTTCCAAATTTTATATAAATTTCATATGGTGTCCAAATTTCATGAAACAAATTTTATAATTCATCTAAAACATTAAACAACCCATTTTTAATAGTTTTCAAATTTTTTGAATTTATGAATTATTTTCTATTTTTTCATTGGCCACTTCCAAAGGTTACAAATCAAACAACAACCTACCATTACCGGACGGCGGGATCAACAGAGGAGCGGGAGTGCGGGACAGCGCAACGGGAACCAGGCGCGCCGATTGTTGCTTCGGCGCTAGGCGATGGCTCCTGGAGAACAGACCTGGTGGGTGTGCGAAGCATTCACGGAGTCGGAGAGGTTGAAGGGCTGTTGACTACCGGTGCCACCAGAGGCACACGCCGAGTCACCGGCCGTGCATCCATGGTGGCCGATCACTGAGAACCTGGCATATGAGCTTGCGGCACACCACCTCCAGGTATTCAAAGCTTTCGCGCGTGACCGTGGCATGGAGGCCACGCTTCAACGAAATTTGTGACTTCTTTCCCTGTGTTGTTCTTGCCACCAAATGGTGCTAGCCTCTTACAGATTTTAACTTATTTAAATTTGTCAGAGATGGGTAAAAGAATACTGGCAGGTCACATATATGTCCCTGTGTTTTGTTTGTTGTTGCCTAGTTCGTGGTCACTGGTCAGTTCGGTGATAAACATAACACATTAGTTTACAGGTCTTCTTTGAAATGTACCACCAACTGCGGCTGCATGTTCCGGTGGATTTTTTTTGCCGCTGAAGCTTGGTGCCATGGGCAGCAGACTATTTTTTGCCACTTTACTGCATCTCTCCGCTAAATGCCTTAATTTACTTCATATACTAATGTTATCAGAATGACACCAAGGATGACCACATTATGCATATTAAAAGATAAAGATATGAGCTTATATGCTGTCAATTGCTACATGGTCTTTTTAGTTATCTTCCATCCTGATTTGTTCTTGAGTTATACTCAAAAGGACTTCTATGTTGGCTTTGTTGTACCATCCATCTTATATATCATGATGCATACATGTTACATATACTTTGTATATATTTTTCTACAACATTGCTTCTAATATATTTTTTTTTCTACAACAAAACCAAGGTACACATGCCTATTGCAGTCCATAGTACAAACAGATCCACCAAAATGATAAGCAATTGTACTTGCAGTTATACTAACACACAGCTCTTGCTGCACCAAAACAAGGATATAATGAATGCACTGTTGCATACCAAACATGCCATCTACACTCTAGCGCTTATACTTACTATGTGTCTCTATTTAGGTACTAGCTTCAACCCGCTGATTAATGCCGCTACCCGAATTCTGTAAGAAGCTTCAAAACAAGGACAAATTATGTGTTCCTTTTGCAAGTCTAGGTCTTGATCTGAGCCAAATCATGTGATGTGACCATCATGAATTGGTAAAAATCATGCGCATCCCCTTTTTACTGTAGATCCATTGATCATTTACACTTACAGTCTAGGCCACTGTCTGGACTCGGTCAAAAAAAAAGACCGAACTCCTCTGTGCATTTCGTACTAGTCCCAAGGATCAAGAGCTAGTACGCGCAGTCGAACACAGTACCAACTGAAATAAATTATTATATAACAGGGCATAACCCTAGTCTAGTACAAACATGGCGACATGCAGGTCGCAAATCAGAGTTTAGCGGAATACAGTAAGGGGTCCACATGCAATAACACACGCCTCCCACTAGACAGCTTCTACTATTTCTCCACAGGCAGACATGCAGTAGTAAGTGGCCCTAGTCTTCCGGGAAGTCCTCGTAATCACCCGTCTCGTAGTCAGAACCGGTGTCGTCAAACTGCGGGACCTCCGTGAATTGTTCCTCGACTAAAGTTTAGAAAAAGAAACAGGGAAACAGTAAGGGTGAGTACAATGGTACTCCGCAAGTCAGGGGAATAAGTGTAGAATGGGGGTTCAGTACACTGGTAGGTTTGGAAAAATTTACAGAAAGTCAGTTTTTCCAAGTTTTTATCCTAAGAGGGGGGAAGCGGTTTTTAAAACTATTATGGTAAACCAATCCATTTTAAAGAGTTTTTTTTCCTTTGTCAAACCAGTTTTGCAATTCCGTCTGCAAAATCCTTACTCACACCGAAACCCATTTAGGAGAAAAGAAATATCTACCATATGATCAGTCCTTTCGCATGCTCTTGACCGTGAGCATGGCTATCATGATAGTTTTAACTATGCAGAGTGGGTACACTTTACCCTCAGGGAGTAACATACTAGCGGTGCGTACCACAAAGCCTTTTTAGGCCAATAGCCATAATAGCACTTGCCCTGTGAATCATTCCTAGACACCCTGTGGGGGATCGGCCCACGGCCCAAGTCTTCACGTTGTATAAGAAGGCCGAGGAAACGAAGTCCAAGGCGCTGACGAACAGGGATACGTCTTTCCTGTCCGTACAACCCAGATGTCTACGAGGGACATCACCACCAGCAAGTAGCTACTAGAGAATTAAGCTTAATAGGCCAGGTCCGTCCCATAACGGAACATGAGGCTATACTGTAAGGCTTAGTTCATAGGATCATAGGAAGAGCGGTCCTTAGAATAGGGGAGGAGTACTAACAGAAACCCGAAACCGTGCATCACCTACATCATACCGGCAACCGGTTCCTCCCTAGTCAGAACATTTTAAGGGGGGAGTAGAAACACATCCCAATCCCTGGTATCTACCCGATGCCGTATTTTACCAAACCACACAGTTGCAATCATGGTGAAACCCTATAATTATGTACAGCATTTTCATCCTAACGTAAGGAAATTTGTAAGCAAGGTAGTTATAGATATCCCTAGGTTCAAAGTTCATAAAGAGCAGGACAACCTTTTATTTACCGGTTGTAGCTAAGTTCTATTAATTATTTGTTTTATAACTAGCATGCAAGCTTTTTAAATACTAACAAAACATTTAAATGAGACAAGGGCTCAATCAATATGCATCAAGGGGACTTGCCTTTGTCGGAATCCGGGTGGGGGTAAGCGTCCTTGACAGGGGTCTCCACGAACTCCTCGGGGTCTATCCTCGTACAAGCATTACACCAGAAGTCAAATTTTCAGAAAAATCTTTCTGGAAAGAGTTTTTATAGTAATAATAATATATGCAAAGGATGTAAAGGCTTCCATTCATGCCATTTAAATAAGCTTAAAAAGAGGTTACTCGATTTTTACACATTAGTATTCCTACTGGAGTGTTGAGTTAATATTTTTATTAAATCAGGAAGTTCACCTAGTATTTTACAGAATTTTTCTGGAATTTTTGGAAGCTATTTGCTATTTTTAATAAATCTATTCCCATTTTCTGGTTTTCTAAATTGAGAAAATCGGGAAAAACCGGTGCATGGGAATCGATGGCGTGACAAGGCAGCGGCGGTCAGCGGCTTGCCATGGCCCGGCCATTCTACGATTCGGCGTGCTCGGCCTTGAAGTATTGAAGCAGGGGTGTTACCTGCGACGATGGTAAGGGTGGAGGAGGCCGGGTCACCTTAACGTCGAGGAGGTTGGCGGCGGTCGAGCGAGAGCGTCGCTTGTGAGCTACTCCGTGGACCCTAGGCGAACAAGGCGTCGTAAGTGGTGGGCGGTACCATCGGCTCACCGAGCGAGGGATTTGACCGGAACTCACCGTCGGTGCCGCAGCAATCGAAGAAGGCGATTCGGCCAGATTTACACCTCGCGAGAACTCGGTGAGCTCAGCAGGCAAGAGGGCCAAGTGGGGCAAGGACGAGGTAGAGGAGAGCAAGGACTTGCCAAGGGCTCGGGTCCTAGCTATGAGACTCACGGCGATCGCCTGGTGGGCTGGACTGTGGCGGTGGGAATGGCGAAAGGAGAAGGGGAATGGGAATTAAACTATATGGGCCCGAGAGTGGTATGGCGCAAGGGCGACGGGAAGGGAGCTTTCTGGATTTGGCCAAGAGGTCAAGGGGAGGAGTCGATCATCGGAGACGGCAAGCAACATCGGGGCATTGATGCCACGTGAGAGGTGAAATATGTCGGGCGGAGGAAGATCACGGTGGTAGTAAGGATGATGGGAAGGCCCCGCGTCTACGCCGTGGCTCTTAAGCGAGGTGGCCCAGAAAAATGGCGAGGGGCGGCAGCGGCGAGCGTCACGATGTGTCCAGAGCGGCGGCATCGTTTCTGTGACGCGATCGTAGCGGACAAGCGAGGTGTTGTGGAAAACATGGGCCTGGTGGCGAAGACATACTCTTTGGACGTACCACCTCCTTGTACCGAGTCAATTGGGCCATCTAGAAGGGAGGCTTGGAGGCTGGCGCGGCCCGGCATAATCTACAAGGAAACGGATTCGTTTCCTACTCGAATACATGGATATTGGCATAACCGGATCGGTTATATCTCTATCTTCCAAACACGGATTAGGGATTCTATCTGTAACCCGACCCCCTACACTATATAAAGGGGGTCCGGGGCCCCTAGTTCAACATCCAATCCCACATCTTGTAATCATCATTAGAATCCACCACAATACAATCCACGAGCACAGGAGTAGGGTATTACCTCGCCCCGAGGGCCCTAACCTATATAAATTCGGCTCCTTGTGCTACCATCATAGTTGTGATCCCTCGCATTGCCCCATAAAATACATTGCGGCGCAAATCGTCGGCGGTTAGCGCGCCGAGTGAGGCTAGCATCACGATCAACTACGCCGACCCGATGGCTTCCATTAGCGGTCGTATTCACCTCGCTCGGCCAAGGCTTCATCTTGGAGATCTCGGCTTCATTGCTAGTGACCGAGAGCCGGTTGTGTGGCGAAACTTTATTCGATCCACACATTATCGAGAGATGATGCAGCGACTCGGTAGAGCCTCGCCACTTTGAGATTTCTTCCTGGATCCGATCGATCTAGATCCTCCCTACCACGACGGCGCCATTGGCCTATCTGTGCGGTTTCAGGTACTTCCTTCTCCTTCGTGATCTGATCTTCTCTCGCGGATCTTGATCTGGCCGCGGATCCGGAGGACTCACTTCTAGCCCGTGCTCTCCAAGATGGTGTGAGCTTCCTCCCGTGCTTCCACGGCGAACATCGGATGTTGCAACAATCGATACCGCAAGGACAGATGCCTCGTCTCTCGATCTAACGCGGATGGCCGTGACTACACACGCCCATTCGATACTAATAATAGCAAAATTCGAAACAAAAATCGACGGATTATATGGCCAATCGGTTTGACACAGACGCCGCTGACACGCAAGGACTTCCCGCACTGTATAACGAGTCGCAGTTCCCCGACTGGGTTCTAACGGCCTATAGGAAGAAGGTTGGGACCAGTGGGGCGCTTTCCTGGTTGATCAGCATTCCTGGGTTCACCGAAAAAGATCAATGAGAAAGACTCGTTAAGGCCGCAGGCTCGCCCGGCGCCTGAATGAGCACAGGCGTGGGAGGGGGCGTGCTGCGCGGAGGATTATCGCCGCGAATCAGTCCTTTCTGGACCAGAACTTGATCGCAATGACAATAACATGGATCGGAGTTGAACTCATGGAACAAATAGCCTTAGGAAAATGTCACCAGGATATGCGCTCGTGACTAAGCAACCACATATGCATGATGACCTCAAGAGCCGGAGAGGTGAACGTCTGGCAAGCCGTACTAATCAAGAAGGAGTCTTAGCTCCCTGTTCTTCATCGTGGCGATCGGCATCTCCTCCTCCGTGTATGACCTCCCGATCCGTAGGCGGGGCGTACAGTGTAGCGACCGCGATCACCACTCTCCCCGTTTCAGAGGCCTTCCCAGTTCCCCAGTGAGCTGTAGCCCTTCCCCATGGAGGCTTCGAGAACTCTATTCCCCCAAGAAAGGTGAGTGGACCTCCGCATCGATGGCGATGACCATCATGAGGACCCTTTAGGCGGGAGAACCAATACCAGACCAGGACAGAGCTCAGCTAAAAAGATGCGTCTTATGTCAGCATTGCGCTCAACTGAGACAGCCTATCACGCAGACCCTTCGCAGTCAATCGTTTCCGGCGGATGGGACCTAGAGGAGTACGTTTCGAATGTCGACCGAAGAGGAAGACTCCCATTCCTCCACGTTCGGAAGAGTGAAGCAAAAGGAGAAGTGTGACCAAGTCAATCCCGGGTCGGCTAGCGGATGTCGGCTAGGGCTTAGCCACCCGTATAACAAAGCGATGTAAGTCGTTGGCGAGAGCCGACGGGTGCTGTTTGTGATATCTACAATAGGAAGATGACCAGACCTACGCGAGATGCACAACCATCGACACTTCATATTTGGGAATGCAGAGTCAAGCTAAGGCGCCGGCGAATATTATTCCCGAACTACATTAGGAGCGTAACCCAATATCGACACGGCGGAAATCCAATCTCATCTACTGCAACAAGCTCGGATATGCGAGCGTCCGATAATCTGTCGCGTGGTACACGATGGTTGCAATTGGAACTAAAACGGTTTAATTGCCAAGCTCCGACACTCAGCATCAATCCATGCGAATATCAGACGAGGCTACAATCTTTCGCCAGATGCTCTCGGCGTCTCAGCATTTGTATACTTCCGCAACATCCTAATCAGTTACAGCTTTTGGTGGCCTTTGGAAGCCGCAGAAGGGAAGGCCACGCGCTGACACCGGCTAGCCCCGGTAAACAAGCTCTACCACACTACGGCGTCAAACCCACCGTTAAGGTTAAGCAGAGGCGGCGTGTTCCGATCCGTGTGGACCGCGGACGCTGCAGGAGACCTCGGAGACCATAGGATCCCGTGGATCTCGAATGCCGGTCCTTGCGGCTACCCATAGCCAAGAAGGAGGTGGCGTAAGCGACTGATTTGCGAAGAAGCTGCAGGTCCCGTCAAAGTCCAGGCGTAAAGGCTGTGTGCGAAGATAAGATGTGTGGCTATAATTCTTCCCTGCAGACAAATTGATCGCCCGACAAATTCGATTGGCCGCTAAATAATCTTGTTATAACGGTAACTTACGTTTACATGGATAAGTTCGGCATTGTCATTAGGTAGTCGCAGGCTACAGTTTCCTATTCAGTTTCGATGTATTTGTACTGGTGCAATATAAGTAGTAAGTCGAGGCACCTACCTAAGATCCTAGTACTTCCTCTATCACCGATGAAGTTATCTAAACTCTTAAATCCTCAAAACGTGGTTTTCTTTTTTGTTTGCAATTGACAGTATCCGACTGATTCAGCTCTCTCAGTCAGTTCGCCAAGTAACAGGAGGACGGCGTTTTATTCCATGAGATGCTAAGAGAGAAAAAGATGGATAACATATCTGTAAAAAGAAATTTTGGATAACTTTGGAGTTCCTATATTTTCGAGATCTAAGTTGTCTAGAAGGCGTCGCCTTTTCGAAGCGGCCACAAAGATCGCATCATTCCAGTGCCATAAGCAAGCCAGGCCAGCCAAAGATAGGTCGATGGATTCGGTCGATATAGCACTGGCGCATCGGATTAAATGTGCTGTCACTCTATGCCTGATGCTCGTCGCACTTGGGGCCCATGGCCTACTACCGCCCGAGGCCTGGCATTGCCGACTGCCGACGCCAAAGATTCAAGCATAGAGTAGAGGTGTTCACGCTAAAGCTCATTGCCCTTGACGCACGTATACGCATGCCGCGCTCCTTCCTCTTCCTCCTATGCTTTGTCAAACGAGGAATGCTGATTACAACCGTAAACGACCGGAGGCTCGAGTCCGCGAGTTCTGCGAGCGCAGGGTTGAGTTTGTTTGGGGGCTTACCTCCAACGTCGGTGAAGGATTGCTGCCTCCTGCTACGGTTCGATTACCGTCGTTCGCTGTCTTTGGAGGATCCTACCCCTGAGTCGTGGCGTACACCACCATAGCGAGCAATTTCAGAGCTTTACCCTTTGGAAGCTGACAACGAGGGATAAGTTTTCTTTCGCCTGCCGCTCTCCGTCGACACGCTGCCGGCGGCCTGACCTTGCTCCATCGACCTCCATGGATTTAATCCGCTATTTGGGGGAATCGAGAGAACTTGGTTTCTTTCTCCTGGAGAGTAACCACCAAGTTCGAAAAGCAGCGGATGGTCACCATCTTAACTCAAGCAAGAAAGATTTACTTACAAATCAAAAGCTCACTTGATATTCGCGCTACGAGACTCTCGACCATTCATTTTTGCGCTGGGAGGCCGAACAGCCGGAGCTAACCGAGCAGCATAAGTAATGAGGTGATCTCATCTACCATTGCCTGCCCCACTCTGCCGGCGATCCATTTCTGGTCTCCAGTGGCTCCCATTTGCTGCCGGTTCGAGCAAGAGACCTTTTGTCACCTCAGTGTTCCAGCCGTCCTGTGATACACCTGCTCCTGAGGGCATCATATGCGGCTAAGAAGGCGTTACATCTCAGTCGGGCTTGCTGGACTATCTTGGCTTCTCGATATATTAGAAAATGCCGAGAGGATCGTCAAGACGTACTTGAGGTGAGAGGCCAGGCTGTCCCCTATGATGGAAGCCCTCGAATCTTGTCTCTCTGTTCTGTGGGCCCCGCCAAGAGGCGCTCTAGGGGTGGGCTCGCTCTTTGCTACCAGTAGGTCTCTCGCTTCTCAGTGATGCATCCTTGGGGATGTCTCCGCCCTGGGGGACACCCAAAAGGAAGGGTGATACCCTAGCCCGAGCTTTCTGCGTCCTGCTGAGTACCCTAGCTACGAAGCTCAGCGTCATTGTGACTGGTTTCCAAGCCTTCCACTACTAGCTCTGCCGACGTTCCGGCGTCTTCAGTTTCTGGCTCCCTGTCACCGGTTCGTAGCCCCCTCGGAGCATTGTCGCAAGTGCAAGACCGAGATAAAAGTAAAGACCAGCCTCTGCAGATAGATAGCCGCGAAAGACGAAGATGCGGCCAGATAAGCAATTTAGATAGGAGCTTTAGCACAGATCCCCAACATATAGCCCACCTTTGGGAGCACTTGGGACAACACAGAATAAGAAGGGAGAGTTAGGTAGAGTGCATCTTTCTAGCTTTCTAAATCCGAGCGGACTCCTCTGGTCGACCGGATTGAGTTTAGAGTGACCTTGCCACTTGTCTTGGATCGCGGTAACTCGTCACTGATCGACTGGAGAACTTCGGACTCGTGAGGATCCGGCTCGTGGATCGCTGCCCGAGGAACAAGGGCTAAGGACAGGCACTCATCAAGGCCATACGCAAGTCAATAAATATCCTCTTGGATGTTGCCGCGACAGCCCGAATGAGAAACCTAGATTGATTGAGTTCCAGTATGTGGGATTGAGATCCTTAAGGGTAAATTGGAAAATGAACAATCCCGATGCCTCTCCAGAGTTGAAGTCCGGCGCAGGCGACCCTCTTGAGGCCGCCCGAGTCCAAACAAATTTTAGGGTGTTGTCGGGTAGGCTGAGATGGCAAAGAGAAACGAAGACAGGGGGAAGGAG
The DNA here is from genome assembly GCA_036346145.1 of Olyra latifolia. NCBI lineage: Eukaryota > Viridiplantae > Streptophyta > Magnoliopsida > Poales > Poaceae > Olyra > Olyra latifolia. The sequence goes on along the minus strand of CM070523.1, from coordinate 43,258,422 downwards.
ATTAGTTGGACAGATCCTCCTGAGGGATCTCAAATTGTCTCTGAATCCTGGGAGAGCGTTCATCAGGGAAACTCGATCGACAAGCTGTCACTTGGGCGATCGGTATACGAGATCAGCTGACTGAAGGCAAAATTACCATGTAACGGCCAACCCTAGCTGAGCAACAAAACCCTAGGCCGAGGTGAGGACGGTCCAAGCTTCCCATTCCTTGAAGAGCTTTCTCGCATTCATCGCTCAGACGTTCAGAAGGCTTAATTTGTGGGGCGGACGGACTACAGGCTGCTGCTAAGACGTTTATGATCTGGAGTTAAGCTGTAAGCCAGGCACGCATCAGCGATGCTGATGTGTCCTTCGATCGGGTTCATAGCACTTATACTGCATTAAAAGTCGACTATCTAATTGAGGACATAGCCTAGCGCGAACTAACTGCCGCCTTCAATGTCGGGTAGTCGCTTGTGCTTCCATCATTTGAACTGTCCATCTACTCGAAGTTCTTCAAAATTGTCCTCGTTGGCACTATCGCTTGGCTTTTTAGCCGACCGCACATCTAAGTTCTTCATCTGGTGTAATTGGTGGCTTGGTCTGGTCCTGATGATATATATCATTGGACAAGCACCACTTGCGTCAAAATTAATCCAAGGTGTTATAGCTAGTCTCCGATTGATAGGTCAGACACCTGGCTTGTCGCCACTCACCACTGAACCTTAACTTGGAGACGATTCTGATCACTAGCTTGAACTGCATTAGCCGGGATCAGCAACCTTACACACTGCCCCATGTTGGACCGAATAATGTCGAATGAGCTCAAGTCAAGCTTGAGATGCCATGTTACGAGGTTGGCTTGATTTGGTGGCGCCGCTGCAGCTCGCACATCCACTTTTTTCCGTGCTGCCTCCGGGGCCATCCACAAAGATATCCGCGTTGGACTGCATCTCCAACGAACGAGGAATTTCTCGTTCTTGCAACTATGTTGTTTTGATCGAGACTGACTCTAGAGCGCGGCGACTTCATCGGCCAAGCAAGTCGCGTTGTATGGCGAACACTAGGCCACTCAAGGCACCAGCTCCGCGCAATGACATCATGCGAATGTATCAGACGATAATCTACCTGGTTTTTTGGGCTCGATTCAACACCCACCATGGAGCCGCTCATGGCTGTAGTATGTCGTTTGCACAAGATAATCTATAAGGAAGGAGAAGCGGAGATTCGCTTCATTCATGGATATAGGCTAGTTGATCATATATTTAAACACACGACAGAATTTCATTCAGCTTGATCCTAACGACTAAATATATATATAGAGTCGGGGCGCGGGGCCCTAGTTCAACATCCAATCCCACATCTTGTAATCATCAATCGTACCACAATACAATCCACGGAGTAGTACACTCGCACAGAGGGGGCCACGAAGATAAAATCAGAGAGTCCTGGATCCATTGGACGTAAAAATATAATACATTGTCATAGTACAATCCTGCGCGGACACTCGATAGTTTGACGCTTCAATGTGGATGCAGCCAAGTGGCAAAGACCTGTCGTGACAGTGCTGTAGCCCAAGGAAGTAGTCTGGTACATACAGTAGGCCGCCTAGGGGCGTAAGGAGCGGCAGGTTTGTGGCCATTGGCCTAGCATACGTGATGATAGTGGTGTGGGCCAGGCTGTTTTTTTTATCATTTTTTATTATTCTCTCTTCTGTTTTTTCTTTCTTATTTATCCTATTAAAGTAAAAGGGGTTAGCATTTTATTGCTTTATACCTTTATTTTATTAAATGTTTTTTCATATTTTTAAAATTCAATTTTATTCCTTTTAATAAAAAATTTGAATGTTACAAACCTCCCAGCAGATCGCTCGCTCAAGATTCCAAGTTCAAACTTAACCTCCGGAGGTTCTTTTTTAGGTGGTCTCACGTGGAAGTGAAATCATTGGTCAGTGGTCGCAGTCTTGCTTCAGAATTCAGTCATCGGAGGTATCTTTGCGGTATGCCGATGGGCAGACGGCTCAGCTCAAAACTTAGACACGGGCTTTGTGTAATCACCACTTTAACCTTCAAGCAATCAAGCAGCGAGGCGCGAAGAACACACGTGCTTGTGGTTCAGTAGTATCCCTCTCTCCTTCTCTGCAAGGATCTTGAAAGGACAAATACTGAGGAGCGGGAAGCAAGCTCGCGACTATACTGCGGGATTGAAGGGTACAAAAAGTCACCTAAAAGTAACAAGCGGCCGTGCGTGTTGTTTCCAGCGTGTGAGCTTCGGCGTTCGGACTAACACTTCCAGCCTCCATAGTCAACTTAACACCACTTCGTGGCTTTTGAGGGCTTGCCATTTGTTGTGTAAAAGGCTCATAGGGGCCATGTCAAAAGGGGCCATTCGATGAGGGCTCCATATGTGTAACAAGACCGGCCGAGCAGGGGTCATCGGTCAACCGCTGATTTTGGATTTCTTCGGGTCTGGGTACTTCAACTTTTCGTGATATGTACGACCGTGAAAGTTCCAGTTGTAACTATTACCATCCGGTTTGAGGGTGATAGGCGGTAAAGTTCGTTCCTAGTTCCTACTGTTCCTAGTTCAACCGTTTGACCAGTCGAGCTCGCCACTCGAACTAGGAAGGCATTCACCTGGCACACTCACACTAAAGTTCAACCCTTGTCTTAGTACTTGTGATAGAGAGTTGAGGAAGCTTCGTACAGAAGACACTATTCAAGTCGCTTTACCTGCATACTTTACTTAGAGTTCCCTCCTATGACGAAGTACCTATGGTGGTAACGGTGAATTCCATTCTTCCCCACTTGTGTGTAGTATTTTCAAGGGTTGCAATAATGCACGCTTTGGCTACACCTCTGTACATGATGATACTTCCCTAGCGACCTTTTTCGGCCACTTCCTTTTTCATTCTAGTCCACTATGATCTCTAGATCCAAATACATTTAGTGCTACCAAGATACAAGGGTATGAGCTTCGAATGGATGAGGTGTATCATGAGAATAATGAGGCTTCCTATATCTTTGACATCATAACAAACAAATCGTTCCAAACCCAGTAGCCTGACATCTTTGCATTTGATCTCTCCTCTTTTTCTTTTTCCTAGGGCATTCCTGTGTCACCTTGTCCTTAATTGTGAAGAAATAATAGGGGATCACCGCCCTCCCTCGACGCCTCACTAGGCCAAATTACCGAGACTACCGCTTCATGTAAGCTAACCATGAAGTTGGTTTAACTCTATCAACTAGCTACTATGAGGTGGGTCTTCTCAAATGAATCCCCAAATCAACTCATCTTCGTCTGGTTTGTGGAAGAAGATACAAATCTTGATTGGTTGCGCTGTGGTTGCCAATTTGGTTGCCAAATTCGGTCATGTTCGTGGACTTTTCTGCATCGCTACTGCTCCAACTCATGGTGAATACGTTCATGGCTAAAGTTGCCTAGAGGCATAGACACGACCCCTTCCTTTCATCAGTGAATAATAACCTTACAAAACCAACCATTGCTTGCCACGATCACAAAAATATCTCAAAGTCCTTGGAAGGAAACCAGCGGGGTATCACATGCCTTTCCCATGATTCAAACTTCCTTTTTTTCAAGAGGTTGGTCAAGGGACAATCTTGGAGAAGTCTTCAACATTCGTACCTAGAAACAAATTCATTTTAGCCAATCGTACAGGAAACTTCCTGACGACGACTTGGGTCACCGATTTTGTCTCCATTCCAACACACTCTTGACTTTTCTGTCCTACTACAGGCAGTGGTTAACATGACCCAGAAAGAAAATTTCTTTCATCCAAAACTCCCATTTCTTGAATTGCAAACATTGGTGCCTAGCTCTCTCAGGCTGTGGGATCTCATTTGCGCCTCCTTGGTACACTAGAATGTCATCTATAAACCGCGCAACAACTTGTCAAATCCATAACCACCTTGTTCATGAGATACATGAAATAAGGCGAGAAATTTGACAAAGATTACTAGAGCTGTGTCCCGTGGCACTTTTTTTTGAAGCTTTGCTTGTGCTTTTGCACAACTCTTCTAGTTGTTCTTTCTCAGCCGCTGCTACAACCGACATGTCATGTCTTCTGGAATGGAGGCTAGAACCAAGTCTATGCCAACTTAACATCCGGGCAATTCCCTCAAATGCCTAATCGAAACACATACACGTACTCACTCATGTAGTGGAGTATTTCTTCTCTTACTTGATTTAGGTGTGATTTTTTAGGATGTGGTTAGAGGTCACACAGACTTTTGATCCTCATCATTAACTAACTTAATACAACTAGATTTAAGAATTTTTTTATTATATATTCTCTTTATCCTCCACCTTGGGACAAACTAGGGTTGTAAGCATCTTCCCGTGTGACTGCTACCACCATAGCCTTTTCTAGTAGGCTTACTTTTTAACCGCTTTGTTTAACAAATTGAGATATTGGAAAAGCGAGGTCAAAAGTGCCCGTATCGAGGCGAATTTACAACCTGGGCGGGATCACTAAACTTTCATCAGACGTGGTTATTACCCTTCTCGTCCTGCCGGCTCGTGGTTAGCCGGCTTCGGTAGATATCGGCCCACGGCCTTGATGCCGCTCATGCAAGCTTTTAATTAATAAATGAGTGATGCTCTTGGTAGGACTTTTGTTGGCATAGTGTCCTTGCCCGGACAGTGCTTCATGTCGACACAATAGAAGTCCAGCTGTGTATAGACAGCAGTGACTAGACAACGTGCTCTTATCAAAAAACAGATAGTGTTGAGGTCTGCAGCCTGGTGCTGTCTTGGGAGAGGTCGAACGAAATCTCTACTTAGCATAGCAGGCTACGTCTTCTCTTCCATTGAGATATCTCTCACTCTCGAGCTTCTCTGTCTTGGAGAACGATCTCTGCCTACACTGTAACTCAAGGTAGTATACAAAGAGCTCCAGGCAGGGCAATTGGACGAGCTTTTAGTAGAGTTAAGCAAAGAGTAGTAGTAATCATAAATAAGTCTAACCACGCTTAACTTATTTTGTGACTTATCCTAATATTGACTATTGACTTTGATACTATACTTTAAATCCTTTTTATCTAGTAGACATGTAAAAAGCTTTCGTTTTCTAAATCCTAAAAAAATCAAGGCTACGGACTTAGAAATGGATTCTAAGTCGGAGTTAGACTTTTAGATAAGCCCAAAAACACCCCCAAGTGTCCCGCTGTCACATCATTTGTGTACTACACGGACCATCTTGACTGATATTAGTTGAGTCCCTAGATCAAGAGTAGCAAGGCTACTGGGATATATGCACACCGTATACATATGAAGAAGTGTTACACAAATAGTATAGGCCTGCCAGTCGCTATCAATAGTAAAAGTACTTTATTTTATCTTTAAAGGCCTACAAACAGTCATCCAACAGCATAAGGTCAGTGTGGAGCAATAAATAAGCAGCAAATAGCACAGGATCAGGGACCGCACCGTTGGTCTCAGCGCTCGGCCACACATTCTCAACTTCCGAGATGAGACTTCTGAGTGGCTCCTTCTCGCCGTAGAAGAGGAGTGCAGTCAGCGCTGGGTTGTCATGTCCAACATTGTCTAGTTAACTCCCAACTAAAAAGTAATGATAGAGTTTTAGGGCTAGTTTTTGAAAAGTTGTCTTGAGCATGTTTAGAAATACAAGTAAAAACCTATGACTTAGCCCTTTTGCTCGGAAAACCAACTTATGAGATAAGAGAGTGTGAACCAGATTCATCAGTCAAGATTTTTGAACCAAGATCTAGACTCACAACCTCAAACTACTTCCCGCTCTCTAACACTTCTCGACAGGTCCGTGTTACAGTGAAACTTAAGTCTTGGCACATCTGTTGTGTGTTTTGCCATACTCCATGAGATGCCAACCCCATGGTATGGACAAACAGGGATCTTCCTGCCGCCTGAAAGCCTAGGTGCCCACTGCCCCACCCCGCTAAGGCTAGCACACCATCATTGTGTAGGATGAAGGAACCAGATTCGGCGAAACGTAACGAACCAGTAGCTTATGCCCTTCTAACCCTTTAACCATAGAACTCTAACTTGCCAGTACCACATGTGCCCACCACATGTTGTCGAATCAATCAATTGGTGGCCTAGAAGAAACGCATTTGGGGACTTTCTAACCTAACTGGCCGTATGAGACCTCCGCTGACCTGACGCGGACTCTCTTGTTAGAAATCTAGGTTTTTAATTTAATGAGACAAATCACATTATTAATTAACACAAAACACACTCCTCATGATCAAATCAATAATAACCCTATGACAAACAAATTAAGGTGACCGCAGAAAGAACAATATTGTGAGAAGTGACAACCAACGGCATCATGCTTAGATGACTTAGTAAACCGAACGATCAATCCCCAAGGTAGACCTGTAAAGTTGGAGTTGTTAGGTAGGCCTACGCTGTTGCCATAACCTGTGTGAGATCGAGTCTGGATCGACTCGCCCGCAACTGTGAAATCAGGGATGAACGTTTTCACACGACACGTGGAGGCAGATCCGCGCCGCTTCTTGCACGAAGGACGAGAGTAGGAGTGACGCGAACTAGTCTGTATGATGAGGAGAGATGCCTGGGCGTACAACTTATCTTCGTAACCGTAGACGACAACCCTTAGAAGAGCCCGTTGTCCTGTAACCTCGAATAGCAATCGAACTCGACTAGCGACTAGAAAAACCTTGAAAAAACTACTAACGACAGGTGATCCTATTTATGAGGACCCTTGACCGACATTGTTACGCGAGATCCGCGACGCGAGAAGATTTCATGGTGTGTGTGACATACATCTCCATGGCGTATACCTCCTAGGGATGGGATAAGAGCGGTCAAGTAAGCCATCTCCACTAGAGATCCAACAACCCCACCAATGGTTGCTAGATATGCCTTGTAAATTCCCTCCCCGATGGGCATACAAACGGTGTTATACGAGTTAAGTGTAAGTCCCCTGGTTCCTTGTCTTTGACTGCGCGCTCTTTGCTGATGTTACTGTTGTGTGTTAAAGATGGTCCCTTAAGAATCCCTTAACCGATACTAGGCTACCAAAGGAACCTCATCTTAACAGAGCGTTATATGGTCGTGCTCCCTGATCTGCTCATGAGCCTTCTAGAGAATGCCCCTTTCTTGTGAACTGTGACCACACAGTTAAGCTCAAGTAGGTGTATTCATTTTAAGTATCTTGTAGGCTAATACCTTTCCCTCTCAACGGGATAATAGAATACATTAAGGTTTTGAACCAGCCTTCCATACAGTTGAGAGTACTTAGGACACGGGTACATTACGTGTACTCTCTTGTTACAACGTCAACTTGTTCTTCCCATTATCTATATCACGGGATCTCTAATCAATAGAATGGGTTACTGTTGCGAAGTAACTAAAATAGGCCTCATTCCCATGTCCTTAGATGCAATAGAAATCACATTTCTTGATAGCCCCTTTGTAAAAGGGTCCGCCAGATTTTTCTCGGTGCTTATATAGTTCACAGTTATTACTCCAGAACATCTTAGTTTTCTGATAGATTTAAGCCTACGCTTCACATGTCTGGAGGACTTCATATTATCCTTAGCACTCATAACCTTGGTTAGCACCGTCTGATTATCACAAGACATTAGGATAGCTGTAGTGGTTTTTCAACCAATGGCAAGTCCATGAAGAGCTTTCTTAGCCATTCAAGCCTCACAAAGGGCAGTGTCTAGTGCTACAAGCTCAGTTTCCATGGTAGATCTCGTCAATATGATCTGTTTGCAAGACCTCCATGAAACCGCAGCACCTCCTAAAGTAAACACATAGCCACTTGTAGCTTTGATCTCATCTGTATCCGAGATCCAGTTTGAATCACTATACCCTTTCAACACCGAGGGTATCCAGTATAGTGAATTCCATATGAGGTTGTACCTCTCAAATAGCGCATCACTCTCTCAAGAGCTTCCCAATGATCATCTCTCGGATTAGAAGTAAACCGGCTTAATTTTCTCACAGCAAATGAGATATCGGGTCTTGATGTGCCAGCCAAATACATGAGAGAACCAATTATTTGTGAATATCTCAATTGATCTTTTCCTAATCCATTATTTTTGGGAAGCTTCACACTTGCATCATAAGGGGGTTGGGATGTTTTGCAGTTCTCAAAGCCAAAACGGCTTAATATTTTTTCTGCATAATGGGTCTGACTCAAGGTGATCCCATTATCATTTCTGATCAATTTAATATTTAGAATCACATCTGCCTCACCCATGTCTTTCATATCAAAGCAGTTTGATAAGAAGGACTTGACCTCGTCAATGACGATGATGTTGGTTCCAAATATGAGTATGTCATCAACATACAAGGACAAGATCACTCCTTGACCCCGACTATACCAGTGACAAACGCATTTATCCGCCTCATTCATAGTAAAACCAGCTGATGTTAAAGTTTCATCAAATTTCTCGTGCCATTGTTTAGGAGCTTGTTTCAGACCATATAAGGATTTCAATAATTTGCACACCTTATTCTCCTGTCCAGAAATCACATAACCATCTGGCTGCTCTATATAGATCTCTTCCTCTAACTCTCCATTAAGGAAAGCTGTCCTCACATCCATTTGATGGACAAGTAGACCATATGAAGATGCCAGAGAAAGAAGCACCCTGATGGTAGGAATTCTCGTGACTGGAGAGTAAGTGTCAAAGAAATCCTCTCCTTCTTTTTGGGTATAACCCTTGGCCACAAGCCTAGCCTTGTACTTATCGATAGTACTATATGGCTTCATTGTCTTTTTGAAAACCCACTTACATCCAACCAATTTACCCCCACTAGGACGTTCAATGATTTCCCAGGTCCCATTAGCCATGATGGAGTCCATCTCGCTATGGACCGCCTCTTTCCAATACCCAGCATCAGGTAATGCATAAGCCTCTAAAAGAGTTTTTGGCACATCATCCACGAGGTATACAATAAAGTCATCACCAAAGGTTTTCTCAACCCTTTGTTTTTTGCTCCTAAGAGGAGCCTCTATGACAGTACTGTTATCCTCCTCACAGATATCACAAGCTGGTTCAAAAGATGAGGGAAGTTCAGAAGTTGAAGGAAAGTCAGGAGTTTGAATAGTTTCATTAAAGCCTACATCTCTCATAGGATAAATATCTTGAAAGAAAGAAGCATCTCGAAACTCCATTATTGTGTTAGCAATGATCTCAGGAGAATCTGATTTTACTACTAAAAATCTATAAGCCGTGCTATTAAAAGAATAACCTAGAAAAACACAGTCTACGGTACATTTTAGGTCCAAGCTTTCTCTTTTTTGGCACTAGTATATTGACCTTAGCTAAACAATCCCACGTGCGTAGAAAGTTCACATTTGGTTTTCTCCCCTTCCATCCCTCATACGGAGTAATCTCACTTCTTTTAGTAATTACTCTGTTGAGAACAAAGGTCACTGTTAGAACAGCTTCCCCCCACCATGACTTAGGCATACTGGCACTCTCCAACATGGCATTCACCAAATCTGTCAGTGTCCGGTTCTTCCTCTCAGCCACCCCATTAGATTGAGGCGAGTATGGTGGTGTCACTTCATGGATTATACCATGCTCAGCACAGAATTGGGAGACCTCATGAGAGATATACTCTCCTCCATGATCAGACATTAACCTTTTAGTTTTCTTTTCTAGTTGGTTCTCAGCCTCATAAATTTTAAAGAAATTTAAAGCTTCATCCTTTGTTTTAAGCAAGTACAATAGCAAAAACGAGTTGCATCATCTATGAGAGTAAAAAAGTATCTTTTGCCTCCTTTTGTCAACACTCCATTCATCTCACATAAATCAGAATGGATGAGATCTAATGGTGCCAAGTTCTTTTCTTCCTCTAAACCCTTAAAGGGTTTTCGAGGTTGTTTAGCTTGCACACAAGATTGGCACTTTGATCCTTTGACAATATTACATTTTGGAATTAATTCATTTCTAGACATTCGAGCAATAGTATCAAAGCTAATATATCATAAACGTGAATGCCAAACACTTGTCTCACAATTATTAGCTTCAATAGCAACATTCAAACAAGACTCCAAAACACTTAAGCTGAACAAGCCTCCACTCTCATAGCTTTTACCCACAAAGTTTCCAAACTTGGACAAGACAACTTTATTCGACTCGAATACTAACTTGTAGCCATCTCTACACAACAGAGACCCGCTTACAAGATTTTTATTTATTGTTGGCGCGTGCTGCATGTTTCTCAAGCGCACAGTCTTCCCTGAAGTAAGTTTCAGTTCCACCATGCCAACACCAAGAACAGAAGCACGTGAGTCGTTCCACATCAGAACAGAGGAAGCCCCTGCTGCCTGATAAGAAGAATACAAGGATATGTCATAATATACATGAACATTAGCAACCTGTGTCGACCCACCAATCAGTGGATTGACATGCTGAAAGTACAGCAGGAGAATTACCATACCCTCCCGAGGTTCTAGCGTCGCTAATGACCACATTGGCACTCTTCTTGCCTTGCTCATTTGTCCTGTTCTTGCGGAAGCGACAGTCTTGCATCTTTTCCACACACATATAACAGGTGATATTTTTCATATCCCTTGCCTTACCCTTCTTCTTTTTGAAGTTAGTTGTCTTGTTCGGTTTTGAGCCTTTATTCTTGTTGCCGCCCTTCTTCTCAACCACATTGGCATTGTTTTCCTGAGAAGGGGCAACTGGTGCATCTTTGGCTCTTGCCTTTTCCTCCACATCGAGGGCTGCAATGAGATCCTCAAGGGAGATCTCTTCCCTCTTGTGCTTTAGGCCCGTGGCAAAATTCCTCCAAGATTGTGGTAGCTTGGCAATGATGCCGACAGCCACAAACTTAGGGGGCAGTACACATCCCAAGTGTGCAACCTCAGCCACCAGCAGCCGGAAGTCATATGCCTGTGCAACGATCAACTTAGAACCGTCCATGGTAAAGTCAAATAGCTGCTCAGTCAAATAGCTGCTCACACACTCTGACGATGGCCAAACCCGCCTTTGTGTACTTGGCATCAAGGGCCATCCACAGATCATGTGCAGATGTGTAATTCATATACACATTGTACAACTGATCCGCCAAGATGGTTATAATGCAACCCAATGCAGTATTATTTGCATTATCAAACTGCATATTCTCCTCATCTGTGAGAGGAAACATAAGGTGTATCACCCACCACATCCCCAGTGACATCAGCCAAAACATGGCCTTCGTCTGCCACCAGCAGAAGTTCTGGCCATTAAACCTCTCAGGTTTCATTGCGTCAAACGCACTAGCCATTGCTGAATAACCAATGTAATACCAATCAGGTTTATGGATTGTTAGAAATCTAGGTATGAATTTAATTCCACGTTTAATTATGAGGCAAATCACATTATTAATTAACACAAAAAACAGCAGGCTACTCATGATCATAATCAATAAACCCTAGTCATGCACAACTATATAGCCGATTAACAAATTAAGAACCAGCAGCAACTTACTTAGGAATTGACGAAGATTAGTAAAGAACAGGGAAGGGCGGCCGTAGAGGAAGTAGTTGGAAGTAGACGATGTCGAGGTTCACGAGCGATCGTGCGGATGCGCTGCCCAGAAACTTGATTGTCGCCCTCCCGTGCAGGTCTCGCAGCGGCAACCGAAATGGAGATCCCGCTAACCCTCCTCTAGGTGCATGCAAGGAAGAGGGTAGACGAGGAGCAGTCGCGCGAGGACTCAATACAACGAATTTAGGAAAAATCAAGTGAAGGAGAGAGATCGCCCTGGGCGTCTCCAGGAGACTTATTTTTAACTCGTAACCGACCCCGCACGAACGGACGCACATTGCGAACCTCGTGCTCGACGTTGCAAGCCGTTCCCGATTCACAAAAATCGGACGCGGGCAGTTAACGGGGAAAACCAAAAACTAAAAGGAGATTAACGTGCCAGGATTGAACCTACGGTACGGCGACATCGCAAGTCACAAGTCACGCGAGAAGAATACGCGGTAATTCACGAAAACGAGCGTGCACGCGTGCGTGCGCGCTGACTTTTGTATAAAGCCCTCTCATCCCATGTGCCTCATTGTAAGGTGAATGAGAGCTCTCCCTTATAAGTTGATATTTTTTCCTCACTAGCAAAGTGGTACTAAACATTGCTAGCTTTGACATTTTTAAAATGGGCCTCATGGGCCAAATCCAACAACCCTAACCTCCCGTGCTCCTCTCCTGCACGACTTATATCCGTTAGGACCGAGCCCAAGCTCGTGGACCTAGTCCACAAATCCAAACATGACCCCGGACTTTAACCGAGGACGACCATGACCCCGGATTCTAATCGAGGACCCAAACCAACTTAGCCTGAAACCAACTCGATCATCTGCGTAGACCCGGACCACCAGACCATCCCGAACGGGCCTAGCCCGACCAGTTTAACCCTCAAACCAAAACTTCCTTGCCGCGTGAACCTGATCCACCGGCCTAAAACATCCAACCTTAAACCCCATCACAAAGTGTCACCAACAGCTTATACCAGCCAACCATAGGTTTAACCATGTACCATCCTACTCTAGTTTCCAAGTTTCAAATAAATGAGTAAGTGTGTGTGCCGGTGAGTGGTAGCTCACCGGAGCGGTGCATAAATCCCCATTAAAACAAGATTTCGACTTAGTCTAAGCAAGTTTTATCTAGGGAATTAAGGTTCCAGAGTTTTATAATCCTAATCTAGGGTTATCAAGTGACATGATCATCAAGACGATCAAAGCATGATATATTCAAAGCAACCATAGCTAAGGGCATCAAATTAAGTCAATGGACATGGCATGTTATAACATGACTAAGCAAAGAGGACATTGCTAGCTACCATTTAAAATACCACATCACATATTAGAGCATGCAGTTTCATACATGAATCAAAATAACTTTATGAAAACTAGGATCAATCATGAGCTAGGGTTGTTAACTCGCCTTGGCCGGCATAGTACTTCGCGGTCTCACGTCGCCGGCGAGCGAGGCCGCACGTTGCTGTCGCACGAGAACTAACCTAGTGAATTAAGGTGAGCAAGGTTATCTTCGTGGATTATCAAGATCGATGCGCGAAGGAGGGCCATGCAAATCTTCGTTTGTACCTGCCATATATACGATCGACGTGGAGCTAATGTAGCTAGTTTTCTTTAAATATTACTATTTGTTTCTATGTGCCTAGCTATTTCTCTTTTTATATCTGTGATTTAAAAGATGTCAGTGCTCAATGGTGTAGGTATTGTGAGGAACGTTTCCACAACATAAAATGTTGGGATTACCTCACTGTACAACTGTCCACGATTCAGTCGTACATAGATACAATATCATCGTGCAATGTTAATTTACATAACAAAAGGCACTTACAGTGAAAGTAAGGTCTGGTGGCTGAATTTTACATACTTTGTCTTATAGACACTATTTAATTACATGATTAGCCCACTAAAATGGGTAAGCCTGAGCGTAGGATGACCTAAACTTCACATCCTTCTTTCATAGGATTCCTCTTTACAATTGCCTCCAAATTAAACGATCATCTTCTGCGAGGTCCTGACCTAGGACTGCTCGTTGGAATGTGCAGCCCGCATGAAAGGCAGGAGAGTATGTAAATACTTGCATGTCTTATGTAAAAAAAATGCTATTAACTGGCACTACCAGCGAACCAGCTACTACAACCGGTTCGAAACAGGTTTTAGAACTGTTTTGGAACGTCATGAGGCAAATCATGAGGTGATACCCTCGGGTAACACTCGCGGTTCTTCTAACCGCCAGGGACGACACCACAAGCGCCTTGAACGCTCCTGCATCTGGTGGAGGCGCCACATGGGTGCTCTCTACAAGCGGTTCAGACATTTCGGGCCACGTAATCCTCGGCCAAGGAGGGAGGCGCCCGTGTGCCCTCTCCTGGCGGTTGGGCTTCTGAACCGCTTGTGGACAGCCTGTTCGCCAGGCTCCCTCGCGCTGCGCCGTGTGCCCTCTCCACAAACGGTTGGACATACGAACCGCCTTGTGAGAGCCTGAGCAGCAAGGAGCGCACCACGTGTTTTTCTCCTCCTGGCGGTTAGAGTTACCAACCGCTTGTGGAAGGCCGAGCATAAATTATATTCAATATAGAATATGTTACGAGGGGTTTTCAATATGAATTTTGACAATAAAATTAAATACAACTACAATATTTTTTCACAATTAAAAATATAATATGATGTGTACTCGATCATTCACACAACCACAATTAAGTTTATTTACACAATAATACGAATGAATTAAAAATATGTACATACATGAAATAAGGAGCACATGCATCGATCGAAGCAATGTTTATACATTTCAAGAGTACAAGGGTGAATCTTGAGGTCATTTGTTGCTGCGTGACGCTATGTGTGGCCTTCGATGATTCCGATATTCCACCTGCCCCAGAGAAGGACAATCTCTCCATCCTTTGTGTGGAACTCGCCTTTGGTTGATATAATCTAAATCGACAATGAAGCCGATAAGTTGTTCTTGGATTGTCAGAACCCGCGAGGCGGATCACACCTTGCACATCGAGGTAAGGCTCGCCAAAAGCGAAATAAATAAATCTATGAACACGTAAATTGTAAGTACTAAGAAATTGAGATGCATCATTAATTTCGATGCATCATTACTTTGGTACTTTTGACATACACAACCTCGTCGCTTATTTTGGGCACATCGCCGCGGCAAATATTTTGCATGTAGTGGCACACATAATAGCCACATAAGTTGTTTCTCGCCATTTGCTCAGATAACCTATGATGAAATTTAAAAAGAATACAAGTATTGAGATGAAAAACTATCAATAAAGAATATAAATTAATTAGTATGCTTTATTACGTGCTCGAGTGCTTAATTGAACCGTGAATTCGTTCTTGAAAGCTCCTTTATGCTTCTTTCTAACATTGTGAATGCCTACTGTGATACGTTAATACATGAATAGTAATTATTAGAGTTTGAATTAATTAAATAGCTAGGCATTTCAATAGAATAAGGAAACCATCTTATAAAATAATATATACCATACCGATTTAGCGCGTCAATGATATATTGATATTTTTCCTGTGGTTTCCTTTTTGAGTCTTGAACAATGATCTTGCTATTATCAAGCATGATAACAAGAAGGACCCAAAGGAAACCTATTAATATATTCAACATATATATGTAATTAGTCATATTATGTATGCTTTAAAAAGCTAGGAATGAGAGGTTGTGAGAAGGATATATACCAACTTCGAAGTTGAAGGGCAAAAGTATGTATGGTTTGTAGTCTGTGTGCTAAGAGTACATCCGAATGTACTCCTCAACAACCTTTGAGTTGTATCCGATGATGTCCTCGCTGACAATCTCTCGGTCTATGAAGCCGCTTGTTGAAGTCACCCATTCTTCTCAATCGTTGTATCTCCATTCTACATAGAAATGAAAAAACTATTAGAGTTGCAACTTTCTCGCACGAGCACATGGTAAACTTATTAGCCCCGACACTTACGCACACGAAGGCTCTCATGAGACACGCTGACACGTTGGCGTCCCGATGGTAAAACCGGTAGAAGTCTTCGAATTCTAGCCATATTTGGTTGTCCCCGCGATAGAAATGTTCGTTTGTGGTACGGAGGGGGAACATATTTCTTTCTTGACCGGACTCTACCATGTACCATTGATGAAATTGCCGCATCTTGGTTGGTAAATCCTTTATGGTTTTAGGGTTAACCAACTCACGGCCCAACTTATATTGCCATCTCACTTCTGCCATTGGGATATCATCTGTTAATCCAAGAGCTTCGGCTGCAGAACCGAGGTTTGCCTCTTTCATGAATTGTTCAAAATTGTTCTTGCTCTTTCTTCTTCTTTGCTTACCTACTGCTCTAGCCCGCTTAGACTTTTGTGTAGCCTTTACTATTGTCCGTCGTGGATCTCGACGTCAGTGGCAGTGGTGCTGCATGGGATGTCGCTAAGTGTTTGAAGCTTTTTCAATCAAGCTTGTTTTGCTACCGCACCTTAGGTGCGTGCAGAAGAATCAGCAACCTGCAACAACTTTGCTTGTCTCCTCGTCTCGTCATATCATATGCCCTTTTTGAAGGTTCCTTTGACCTTGTTGATCGGCCGGACTGGCCTTACGGGGAGGAGGATGGCTCATTCTTCTTATTTGCTTCTTTAAGTGGAGGAGATGATGGAGGCGTGCTTTTCCTTGGGGGGTCTGCTTGTTGGAGTCTGCCGTGGAGTTGGGCTTATCGCGGGAGAGGTGGTGGAAGCAGAGGTACTCAGTATTGGCGGTGAGGCATTGCGTGGAGGTGACATTGGAGGAGGCATGGTTTGTCGTTGTGGAGGAGGCGAGCTTCCTCCAGCCGGCTCCACTGCTCGATGTCTCATGGTGGAGATGACACCTCCACGCCATCTGCAAACATGATGTACCGTTTGCGCAGAGGATGATTCCGTGGAGGGCTGTCTCAAACTTGGCCACCTCATCGCCTCAGCAATATCGAGCATAAGATCTTCAAATCCGCTTAACACTTCCTTCGGCGACTTTTCGAGTAACCGGGTATCTCGCTGCAATGAAATGTCGGCGGCGCTCTACGGGAACGCCATGCCGTAAGCCACCTTTATGGAGAGGTTTGGCGCTGGACATGTAGCTCGCATCGGGGCGAACCTTGATGTCGCCCACTCGAAAATGGCCGAGGTCATCCCCGAATCAGGTGCAGCGCGGTGGACGACAATTTGCTCCGCTACGGAGGCTGCGGGGCTAATCATGGCATCCGGCGATTGTTCTGACTGCTCCTCGGCTTCTTGAGGGCTATCGACTTGTTGAGCAACTATGTCGCCGATGTTAGCACTCGGTAGCTCTTAGCTCCCTTTCCAATTGGCTGTATTTGTATAGCTCTTTGGTTTTGCTTCTGCTTTGCTCCCTGACGTTTGGGGAATCCTTTGCGAACTCCGTGCTTCCATGGCGCCGATTTAACCAATACCTCTTGTCCGTCCCCGTGCTCAGGGTTTTGAGAGCATGTGTCACTCGCTATTCTCCTATTCGTTACTAATGAACTCGACCGGGACTGTTGAGCGGCTTGTACGATCCTTTGCCCAACATCCGCACTCCGGTGCCACCAAGCATTGCCATCATCCGCAAGGGCACCCGTGAGCCATGAACCAATTTTGCGAGCGAATTCCCACTCGGCGATGGAGGTGGTGCATCCTTGGCCAATAATTCTTCCTCCCGCTTCCCATTCCGGTATAGCCTTGATGTGATCGAGTCTAGCATGAACAGATTCTCATCGAAAATATCGTTGGCATTGCCTGGTTGCTCCATCTATATATCATAATTGCGAAACAATGTTAAATTAGTATCGCAACTTGTGCACATGATAAAAAGAAAGGATAGATAAAAGAAGGATTAGCCAATGCTTTGCAGATCATGCCATTAATCTCTCATCCAAGTCATGCCGTATTCGTGTGAAATTTGATGGTTTTTGAAATACAACTTTGATCACTAATTATATTTGTACTTTTTGGATAAACGGCATAAAATATGATATTATAAAAGTGCTTCTCGAAACGAATCTATATGTATGGTCCAAAGTGCTCCCTATCTCTCTCTAGCTCTCTCCCTATCTCTCTCTAGCTCCCTCCCTATCTCTCCCTATCTCTCTCTAGCTCTCTCTCTCTAGCTCCCTCCCTATCTCTCCCTATCTCTCTCTTGCTCCCTCCCTATCTCTCTCTAGCTCTCTCCCTATCTTTCTCTAGCTCTCTCTCTCTAGCTCCCTCCCTATCTCTCTCTAGCTCTCTCCCTATCTCTCTCTAGCTCTCTCTCTCTAGCTCCCTCCCTATCTCTCCCTATGTCTCTCTAGCTCTCTCTCTAGCGCCCTCCCTATCTCTCCCTATCTCTCTCTAGCTCCCTCCCTATCTCTCTCTAGCTCTCTCTCTCTAGCTCCCTCCCTATCTCTCCCTATCTCTCTCTAGCTCTCTCTCTCTAGCTCCCTCCCTATCTCTCCCTATCTCTCTCTAGCTCCCTCCCTATCTCTCCCTAGCTCTCTCTCTCTCAGTTTCTCTCAGCTTTCCGTTGGGACGTTTCATCGAACACCCTATGTGCACACATGAAACAGAGGCAGAGTCGCGGCGTGGCGTGGGCAACCTAGGTCCTTGGGGATTGGGGCGCGGGCCTTGTCGAGAGGTCGACGGCGCGTGGAGGTCCGACGGTGGAGGCGACGACGCTGGCAGACGGCGGTGGCGAGGCGCGTCGACGAGAGCGTGCGAACGGCGGTGAAGAGCCGACGAGCGCGACGTGGGATCTCGACGGAGAGATGCGGCGACGAGGGCGCTACAAGTGGAGGAGGCGTCGAGCGTGGAGCGGGGGCTCGACGGAGATACGGCGGAGCGACAGAGGAGTGCAGCACGGGACGGCTCGGGACTTAGAAAAATTTTGGGGAGAGTGAAGCGCGCGAGGAAGACGAGCTGAATATATAGGATAGACCTTCTAGAAGCGGTTCAGAAACGAACCCCTTGTAGGGGACCTCTACAAGCGGTTCGTAGTTTGAACCCCTTGTAGAGGTCTCTTCTACAAGGGGTTCGTAATACGAACCGCTTGTAGAGGGGCTATCCAGATTGTCTTCTTGGCTTGTTTGGTCCCTTCTACAAGGGGTTCAGACATTTAACCGCTAGAGGTTCCTTTCACAAGGCGTTTGTATTACAAACCGCTTATAGAGGTCCCTTCTATAAGGGGTTCAGATACAAACCGCTTGTAAAGGGGTATCCAGATTGTTTCCTTTATGCTTAGGAGGTCCCTTTACAGGGTTGTAATACAAACCGCTTGTAGAGGTTACCTTCGCAAGGGGTTTGTATTACCAACCGCTTCTAGAGGGCTTTTCTTCTTTTTATTTAACGACTTTTGAGATGTTTAAAATTTCACTACTGCTTTCATATTTCAAGATAATGTTTAAATTTTCAAGACTTGTGTTTCATATTTTTAAAAATGTTTAAAATTTCAAGAATTGTGTTTCATATTTTTTAAAATGTTTAAAATTTCAAGAATTGTGTTTCATATTTTTAAAAAAGTTTAAAATTTCAGTAATTGTGTTTCATATTTTTTAAAATGTTTAAAATTTCAAGATTTGTGTTTCATATTTTTAAAAATGTTTAAAATTTCAAGAATTGTGTTTCATATTTTTTAAGAATGTTTAAAATTTCAGATGCTTGTGTTTCATATGTCATTATAATGTATAAAATTTCATTGCTTAATTTCTATATATATGTCATTATAATGTATAAAATTTCATTGCTTAATTTCTATATATATGCTTCAAATATACAAGTTTCATACAGGAGCACATCTTAACTAGTAACATACTTTGTCTTTACAAGTGTGCCTTCGTTATGATCATGGCGTATATACGGGAACATCGACATCTGTGTCATTCAGACACTTATGTCGACATCCACCGCAAAAGGAGGGAGCTCGTCGAACTGACTATACTCTTCCTCGTCTGTGACGTCCTCAACTCCGACAATCCTTCGTTTGCCTTGGAGAACCACGTGTCGCTTTGGCTTGTCCTTCTGCTTATTAGGTTTGGTTGACATGTCCATTACGTAGAAGACTTGTCTGACATCATTGGCGAGAACAAATGGTTCGCGCCTATAGCCTACTTGTGTGAGGTCTACGGTTGTCATGCCATATTTGTCGATCTTCACATCGCTTGAACTCAGTTTAACGCATTGGCAGTTGAATAGAGGGACCTTCAAAGGTCCATAGTCAAAGCTCCCATATCTCTTCTATGAAACCATAATATGTGTCCACCTTGCCAGTGTTGTCCGCGGCGTCTATACGGACGCCGCTGTTCTGGTTCGTGCTCATCTTATCCTGGGATTTTGTGTAAAATGTGTAACCATTTATCTCGTACCCCTTGAATGTCACGATTTCACTAGATGGTCCCCGAGCTAGGCGTTGCAACTGTTCATTGTCAGACCCTTTCGAAAGGATGTAGTTTTGTAACCAAGTGCCGAATGAATCCATGTGTCTCAGTGTTATCCAATCCTCAGACCTTCTTGGGAATTCACGGCATAGAATACTCTTGTGCTGAAGGACATAAGGGGCCACTACAGTAGATTGTTTCAGAACCGTGAAATGTGCTTGTTTAAAAGTAAGAATATCTTTGCATGCAAGTGCTTTCCGACCTAGTGTCCCTTTCCCCCAGAGCCTCCCCTCATGGCGTGATATAGGGACACCAATCGGATTTAGATCATTAATGTAATCCACACAGAACTCAATCACCTCCTCTGTGCCATACCCCTCGGCTATGCATCCTTCCGGACGAGATCGGTTACGGACATACCTCTTTAGGACACTCATGTACCTCTCGAAAGGAAACATGTTGTGTAGAAACACGGGTCCGAAAATACCTATCTCCTTGACAATGTGAACAAAGTGAGATGAACCATAATATCAAAGAATGCAGGAGGAAAGATCATCTCAAGGCTAACCACACTTTGTACCACGTCATCCTGCAGCTTACTTAGTTTATCTGGATCAATAACCTTTTGCGAAACCGCATTGAAAAAAAACACAGCTTTGTGATTGTCCCCGGACCCACTCGGGCAAAATACCTCTCACGACCATCGGGAGCAACGTGTCATCAACACAAGACAGTCATGGGATTTCGGTGGACGATTTTATTCTCTTTCATGTTTATGAGTCTCTTTACATTCGAGGAGTATCCGGAAGGACCTTCACACTGCTCAAGCACTCTATCATGCTTTTTTCTCTTCTTTGCTTAGAGTGTAGCTCGCAGATGTAGATAATGTTGTCCTTTGCGTGTCTTTTTCGGATGTAGATCGTTCCTCGCCCAAATGTTTTAGATCCCTCCGACCTTGCGGTGTATCTTTCGATTTGCCGTACATATCTAAGTATCCTAACAGGTTCACGCAAACATTCTTCGTGATGTGCATGAAGTCAAGTGAGTGACGGACCTCCAAAACTTCCCAATAAGGCAAGTCCCAAAATATTGACTTCTTCTTCCACATGGGTGCCTGACCTTCCTCATTCGGTATAGATTTTCTCCCAGGACCCTTTCCAAAAACTACTTTCAGATCCTTGACCATAGCAAACACGCGGCCCATTTCGATGCTCAGACTTAGCACGAAGGTCTGGTTTCCCGTTAAAATTCCTGCCTCTCTTCCGCAACGGATGCCTTGTAAATGGAAACCTACGGTGGCCCATGTACACAACCTTCCGAGAGTTTTTGAGGTACATGTCTGTCCGTTTCATCTAAGCATCGACGCAGCTCTATATCCTTTATAGTTAGGCCGACAGTTACCAAGCGCGATCCGGTCATTGATGGTAACAAACAAAGAATGCACGAGGGTGAAATATTGTCTTTGTGCTCATCCCATACCCGTACACCATCCTCCCACAATGTTACGAGATCTTCAACCAATGGTTTCAGATAGACATCGATGTCGTTCTCGGGTTGTTTGGGCCCTTGGATCAACAACGGCATCAATAGGTACTTCCGCTTCATGCACAACCAAGGAGGAATGCTATAGATACATAGTGTAACAGGCAAGTGCTATGGTCTGCCGCTCAACTCGCCGAACGGATTCATACCATCCGTACTCAACCCAAACCTTATGTTTTCGCCTCATCTCGCAAAGTGCGGGTATATTCGATCGACTTTCCTCCACCGGAGCCATCACGGATGTCTAAGCATCCCGTCGTCCTTACGCTCTTCTTTGTGCCAACGCATCATCGGGCATGCGCTTTGTTAGCAAACAGACACTTCAATCGGGATGACAGGAAATACCACACCACCTTAGCGGAGGTCTCTTCTTCATACGCTCCCCATCTATTTCACAGGTCGCCACGCTTCATCTTGTAACACGATTCTTTGCACACCGGACAAACATCAAAATCCTCGTACTCATTGCGTATACAGATACAATCGTTAGGATATGCGTGTATCTTCAGACTTCTAATCCCAAAGGACATACGACTTGCTTGGCTTCATATGTAGATTCAGCAGAGTGTTATCTTCCGAAGCAACTTCTTTATGAGTGATAACAACTCATCGAATCCCTTATCCGAGACACCATTCGTGGCCTTCCATTGCATTAGTTCCAGTGGTGCGCACTTTTTGTGGCCCCGCCCACGATTGGGTACAAAGGAGTCCTGTGGTCCTCTAACATGTCTTGGAACTTGTCGAATTGTCTTTCATCCGTAGTCTCCTCTCCGCCACGCAAAGATCTGGTCTAGCTCATCATCACCAAACTCTCCGAGTGTATCTTCCACGTAACAAGATTGTTCGGCGCCGGGATACTGTTCAATCCTCTTCTTCTTCCTCGTCGTCTTCATCATCTACCCGCTAATCCCTCAACTTCGCCATGGTTGGTCCAACAGTATAGTTTGGCATGAATCCTCTCATGATCAAATGGTTCATAACCTGACATCGGTGGGAGTGCTCCTTCTCATTCCTGCAGTCTACACACGGACAACATATGTAGCTGTCTGTAGGCAAGAAGGCAACGGCCGCATCCAGAAAACCCTGCACGCCATCAATGAACTCTCTGGAGCGACGGTCCGCATTGTACATCCATTGCCGGTTCATCTACACCAAGTTATATTTTATTAAAAAAATTTAGTTACATTTCAAAATCTAAAGCTCACAAGCACTTAGATCCACCTTTCTAATTACTTTTTGTTCTTCTTCAGTCTACAATTAAAGACAATTTTTTTTGCTGCAACAAAAAAATCCACCTACACTAATTCTTTTTTGTCCTTCTACATTTATTGAACTAAAACTAACTAATTATTACATTTTTTAAATTATTTCTTATCCTTCTACAATTTTGAACCTATTTATTTTTCCCTTTCTACCTTTGTAATTTTTTTATTTTTATACATTTTTAACTAAACCGAACTAAAATTTTTTACCCTTCACATTTATTGCACAAATAAATAACTAATTGTTACATTTTTAATTATTTTTAATCCTTCTACAATTTTTAACTAAATCTAACTAATTATTTTCCCTTTCTTCCTTTTTTTATTTTTTCCTTCTAATTTTTGCCTTATTTATTTCATACTCCAATAATTAGTTCCTAAAATTAGGGTGATCAAGCTAGCTAGCAAATTTATCGTTAAATTTTGAATCATAAAGCAAACAACTTCATTTTGAGATCAACTCCCTAAAATTAGATGATCAAGCTAGCTAGCAAACAAGCTAGGTAGCTAGCAAACAAGCAAAGAAACTTTTCACTGGTGAAGCTAGCTAGCAAACAAAACACACACTTTTCAACAAAGAACAAATCAACATTTCTCCACATCCAATGCAAAAAAAACAACAATACTTAGGTGAGAAGCATGTTAACATGACGTTACTAACCTTGAATCACTTAATTTGCAGCTAAATCACCTCAATTGAAAAATTGGGCCGCACCTCCCCTTGAACAGTACCTCGGCCCTTCCTGTTAACACTTCCCGTTCACCTGATCTGCGCCCTCGGGGAGGAAGAAGATGTTTTAAATGCGCTGGGCGGGATGGTTCTACAACCGGTTTGAGACACAAACCGCTTCTAGAGCTTGCCTTTTACAACCGGTTTGTGTCTCAAACCGGTTCTGGAAACCCACAACCGGTTTGGGACACAAACCGGTTGTAGAGGTGGGACTTTACACGCGGTTCGTGTTTCAAACCGCTTCTGGAAGCCCTCTCCCGCCCGTTGCCCACGAACCGGTTCTAGTACGAAGATTACAACGGGTTTACACCAAACCGCTTCTGATGGACCGGTTGTGATGCCCAATTCTGTAGTAGTGTGACAAGAACGTTGAACTATTAAGGAGTTGAACTATTAAGGAATAGGACAAGGTTTCACCCTAACCCTTAACTGCCTACTTAATGTCAAGTCTTGTGATGTGATGACCATGTCTTAACTTTTGAAATCACTCCACATATTTCTTTTTATTCTAGAAGTCTAATTAAATTAAGATGGTTTATTTATCTAAGTAGTCACTAAATTATGATGCTGATAACCTATATCTAATCATGTGTACCCTTAACCCAAACGTAGCATGAAATGTAAATCACAGAAAAAAAGTAACACATGACGTGAATGTAAATTACTGAGGTAAGAGAAAAATCTACTTAAACCCCAATATCTGGGATCACCCATTAACACAGTGTTGTATCCCGAAAACACGGTCCATCGATGATTTGTTTGTTTTAGTTCTGTAGAACATGCCCAGCTTCACCCAGATGATGCCACAACTTAGGTAGGGTCGAAACACTTGGGACATAACGCTACGCCATCACACTTAGTTTTCACTCAGTACATGCGAGGTCCCTCCATCACCACGGAGCTTGCTCATTCGACCAAGCATACTGGCCGCAGTACCCTGAAGGGTGTAAGTTCAAGGTAGCCCTCGTGTGATTTTAGTGATTAATGACAAACGCTAATTAGTGACAAACATATTTAATGGCAAGCTTTATTAAATAAAAAACTTGAGTTATTGATTAACCTCTTTTGAGACTAACATGTGCTGTCTTAGTCTCCTTGATAGAAGGATTGTTCACCATTAAATATATGCATCTAATTATTCTAGTTGAGACTAATATTCTTTATTGATGTTATTCATCTAGTCTCATATTTAGGTCCTTGGTGAATGATCCATTTGGAGGTATGAAAAGCATATTCTATATTGTATATCTATTGAATGCTTAATTTAGTACTTGACTCACAATATTTCTTTTATATATGATAATCTTGTTATGGGACTAATGTAAGAGTGCAAAAATTATTTTATTACTTATAATATTTTTCAATGGAGGAGGTGCGTGATGCTTTTAAACAAAAAAAAGTACCAGTACCGGTTCTTGTTATGAACCGGTACTGATGGTGCCTAGGGCATCCCTCATGGGTGGGCTGATGGGGGCATCAGTCCCGGTTGGTGTAATCAACCGGGACTGATGTGAGGAATTAGTCCCTATGGATTACACCAATCGGGACTGATGCCCCATCATATAAATTGGGAACCTCTCTCTCTCGCTGCCGCCGCCGCCGCCTCCATCCCCCACCGTCAATGACCCCAAGCGCGCCGCCGTCCTCCTCGCCTCCGACAACCCCACGCGTGCCGCCATCCTCCTCGCCTCCGATGAGCCCACGCGCACTGCCTTCCTCCTCGCCTCTGACGTCCCCGCGTGCGCCGTCATCGTCCTCACCTCCGACGAGTCCGCGCCGCACTAACCCAACCAGCCCGTGTTGCTCCGTCCGCCGCTGCAGTTCCTGCCGGCCCAAAATCCCGCTGCGGTATCTATTCGCCCCCTTTTCCTTTTTTTTTTCTCTTGCCAAATTGTACAAGTAGGCCAGTTCTTGCTTGGAATGCAATGTGGAGTGAATTATACGTGGAAGCATTTTGTGTGTAATCGGCCGTAGCATTTTGTGTGTAATCAGCCGTTTAATTTTGTCAAGGTTGACTCTTGCTACGTGTACTCTTATCATATATATATGCAGCTTGCATGAATTTGAAGCTACCTGTACACCACAATCATCGCATCAAATGTAGGTTCTAGAATTGGAATTTTTCATGCTGTCACATAAAAGATAATGCATCTCAGAGATTCATCATGAAAACTGTTAGCAACCTTAGCTCATTTATTTTTGTAGAATGCGCTCGACTAATAGTCCTTGTTTCTTCAATAATTTAATCAGTCTTCTTAGTGTCTTTTTTCAACTCCGTTTATGGTTTTCTTCGAGAACAATCTATTAATCCTGTAACAAAATAAGATCCCATCACTATTATGCAATTATATATTTTAGGATCCACTAATGCATTTTCCTGTACTTAGGTTATACTATTTGTTGTCTCTGTATTATGTGCAAAAACTATGCTATAAAAAAAAAGTGGATTAATTTGCATTTATTGAATAAAAGTGTTATCTGCAGTAAGCTTCAATTACCGTGCATGATCATTCACTTTAGCAGCTGGGCAGTTACTTCCAATGAGCTTGCATGATCACTTTAGCAGCCAAGGTCTTTTGATCAAATATCCCACACGTCGAAATTACTATTGTTTAATTTTCTCAACTCTGTTGATGAAGACCTACCCTCATAAAAGATTTGCTTCTGCCATACTGTGGCGTTGCCAACTGTACAACCTTTTTTTTTTCTACATCCTTCACTACAACATTTTGGGTTCTATAATTCTTTATTTAAAATCTGGCAAAATGATCGCCTTTCAATTAACTAAGAAAGAGCATACAAAAAAGTTTGGATTCAGGGATCCAAGAAAAGGTACAGGAGTTACTTGGGAGGCAGGATTTGCGCTAGCTTTTTGGTTCCTGTCAAGCACCAAGTTTGACCTTCCTGTTTGATTGATGTAAGCAAGGTGGGCATAGGAGTTGCTTTGTTTTGAAAAGTTTCTCGCATTGCACTCCTTCCAAATTGAGCAAGATATGAGAACTACAATTGTGCGCATGACCTTCTTTCACTTTGATGTCCAAACTTATTCTGGATCATAAGCCACACGAGGAATTTGAATTGCGGTGGAGTCCAAGCTTTCCATAGGGCTCTACGATTCTTAGAATGCCACAACTTCTACAGCTTTGTACAGCATCAATTTTTTCTGAGTGTTCTCTGAAGAAAAAAACCCAAATTTTGAACTGGCCACATTTGCTTCTGGATATGCTTTGCATTATCTCTGCATTATGCCAGTTACGGGCACCAAGACTGGCTCATAAAAAAGATCTATTGTTATTTTTAATTTATTTTGGCATTCTGGTTGTCGCTATAAGCAATTGGATGGTAAATATGTCATTTCGTTTTCTTCTTTCTTGGTTTCAAGGAAGGATCACCAAGTTCCCGTGTGCAATTCAGGCTCTCAGGTGATTCTTATTTCATGTTTTTCTAATCTCTATCTGATTTTTGTCTCTGTATTATGTTCAAAATTGTACTATAAAAAACTAGGGATTGATTTGCTATGATGGCAATTTGACGATGATGGCAACACGGTGTTTGGGGAGGTGCTAAGAGATGTGGCTAGAAGGCTTGTACAATCGATCAAGGAGTCTTCCCAGGGCACCTTCGTACCAAACAGGAAGAACGACGAGCTAACTAGGGCCCTACAAACCCGGAGCATCCTGGACGTACACGAGGTGTTGGCGTCGTCCCGTGGAAGGTTGGTTTCGCTCAAGACGCCGAGACCTATAGGAGTCGGGTGAGAAGCAAGGCCCAACAGGAACAATAGCTCATTGTGCTTGAAGAATGCTTGAATGAAACATAGCAGAGAATGCAAGAAGAGGTCCAAAGAGAGGTGGAATTAGCCTTGAGCCAACAATGGAGACAGCCAGAACCTCCCAGAATCGACATCATCGCCCTCCATGCGGCGGAGCAGCTGCACTTCCGGTGGGCTGCCCGAAGCGGACTTGGGCCACTGTCCCGTAGACGACATCACGCAGCGGATACCTTGTGAGCTGAACGTCGAAGCGCGAAACCTCTCCTTCAAGGCGGCTCACGGCATGGCTCACCCAGTGGAGCCAGGGCAGCTCATCCATGGCCAAGAAATACCGTCGGGCTACTCCAAGGTCTCGGTGGAGGAGGTATGTCCAGGGTACGAGTCCTAGAGGTGACGTGA
Organism: Olyra latifolia; assembly: GCA_036346145.1. Taxonomy (NCBI): domain Eukaryota; kingdom Viridiplantae; phylum Streptophyta; class Magnoliopsida; order Poales; family Poaceae; genus Olyra; species Olyra latifolia. The sequence goes on along the minus strand of CM070523.1, from coordinate 43,230,853 downwards.
CTACGAAGTTAGGAGAGGCAGTATGCAATTTCATCATGTGGCGCAAGAAGTACATCATTTTTCGAGATAACGTGGATGTGTCCTCTCCACGGAGAGACCGCCTGGACTCGGACCATGGCAGAAGAAGCCCGACTCCTCCAACACCTCCCGCACACATAAGAGGTGCAACTACAACGTCACCTCCACCACCTCCATCTGCACCGAAGAAGATGCCCCTCAGAAGAAGTCCGACTCCTCCAATACCTCCCGCATACATAAGCGGTGCAACTACAGCGTCACCTCCACCACCTCCATCTGCACCTCCATCTGCACTGAAGAAGATGCCCCCAGAAGAAGCCCGCCTCCTCTACCACCCCCCATACGCGGAACTCTAACTCCAGCATCGGCTAAGACAAGCCAACCTATTCAGTCACCAGTAGCTCCTAAGAAGGTGTCGGGCAAGACAAGCCAGCCTGCTCGGCCAGTAGCTCCCAAGAAGACGGGGTCCACCCAATCTAATAAGCTGGCTCCACTTCCAAAGCGGACGCACGATATGACTGAGGAGGAGACCAACAAGGTAGTAAGAGCCGAGGTAACTATATTTTTTAGACCCAAGTCACCAGAGAAGAAGGTTCAGCCTGGTAAGGAAGAATTTCTAAAAGGCTTAAGGACTACTAAAAATTTGATGGATCAAAAAGAAATGCCTCTTCTATCAAACTATGAGCACACATAGACTAAGGAAACTTACAAAAAGAAGACGTCAGAGGAGAGGACGTCAGCTAAGCAGAAGGCCAAGGAGATGCTACAATTCTTCGATGAAACTAGACTTGATGCAGATCAAGTTTTAGGTAACAAGAAGATTGAATGTGCACAAGTAAGACGGCCGTATGCACCGGGCGCATCATTGGTCAGGCATGAGGAACTTCTCTAGCTAACAACAAAGATACGGCAATTCCATGAATGGTACTTGGAAGGGGCCTAGCATGGTCTAGAGTCGTTCGCCGTCAAGTACAAGGAACAAGATTTTTTCCACGGGATAGTGACTTTTTTGTCCAATGGAAGGTCATGTACGATCGATACCAGACAGATGCCCTCAACGTGGCCCTGATGGAAGTCCAGCAAAGTGTCTTATTTATAAAAATCCACCATACGTACCCTTGTACTATACTAACTTGCAAGCCTAACTAATTTCTTCTTGTATAGAATGAAGATACAAAGATACAAAGAGAGATAATTTTTTATAGAGACACCATCGACCCATTAGTTATCAACGAGAGCACCGTTAGACAATACCTGGCGATACAGAGACCGACTTATATTCTTTAGACGGAGGAAACATAAAATTAGAGTGAAAATCAGCACGAGTCGGCACTCGGCAGCCGAGGAACACGGGAAGACACGAAGGTATTTTCTGTCCAAAGCGAAGGGGACACGTACGTACCAGATCCCGAAGCAAACAATCATCTATGGCCTACAGCGCACCAAGCGTCCAACAAAGTGCAAACACCGTTCCAGTCATCACGTCACCACCTCACCACACCACCAGGTCCACCACACGGCACGGCAAGTATCTCACTGGGGTTCGGTCGCGAGGAGCCTAGGAACAAAAAAAAAACCCAAAAATATAAGCGCAAAGTGGAAGTGGGATGGCCACAGCGCAACTGCTCCTGCGACGCGCCTCCTCCGCTGCCTTCTTCTCCAGCACCTCGCGCTCCCCGCTCCTCCGCCGCTCGCCCTCCCGCTTCCGGTTCCAGCCCCGCGCCGCCATGGCCACCTCCGCCCCGTTCCACAAGGTCCAGATCCAGCGCGACGACACGGTGAGCGCTCCTCTGGCTCTACCCTCCCCGCACCACCTCCGCTCCGGCGCTCCACCAGGGGCTTCTCTAGGGTTCTGTCCTTCTTCCGACATCTTAGGGACGCTTCTACGTTGTATCCGCTCGGTGCACCCCACCCAATTCGTTTCTCGCATTTCGCCAAAATAATGCTTGTATTTTAATTCCCTTTCAACAAGGTTTAACAAAAAATGTTAGTTTTCCGTGCGGTTGATGCGAGGAAGCTGCAATTATCATCATTTCCAAAGAAAAAACAGAGTATGATTTATCTAATCATACTATGCAATACGCCGTACATAGTTGCGGTTTCTTATTATGATTCTGGAACATAATAATCCGGTTATTTTGGTTTTGTTTATGCTTTCTGTATTCTTTCCCCTTTTCCATTCTTCTTCGGCTTTTCCCCTTTTGTTTGCTTTACCTCTTAATTTTATTTCTTTATCTAAATCCGAATGTATAGGATGATGCTGACAAAACATTACATGTATTGATTCTGTTCGCTGCCATTTATGCTGTCGTATGTTCATGTCGTTATGTTATAATTAAGATTGACACCACTCTAAAGTTCGTGTTTGGTAGTTTGGAAATATGCCACTCGATGTGTCAATGACACGTGTGTCCCGGGTCCAGGGCCGTTCCTACAATTTTGGGGCCCCAGGGCGAAACAAAAGTAGGGGCCCTACAGTATATACACTCTTTCAAAAAAGCATGCAACGATGTTTTAAAAATTTTTATATCATTATCTAATATGTTCAGTTCAGTACATGAAAGTAAGATATAGAAATAGTAGTAGAGAGAATTTGTACCTGTGGACAATATGCACTTATAGAGAAGTCAGAATATCACATTAATGCTTTATCCAAAGCACGAATGCAAAAATAGCGGAGAGTCATCATCTATTACCTGAAAATGTAAAAGAAATGATCATAGGAAGCGATTTCTTCTAATATTTGTAGATGCAAAGTTATTGATAATAGCATCCATATTAATTTGATCCAACATAGCCTTTTCAATGTATGAAGTGGCTAGACCATTTAGCCTTTCTTGCAACATTGTTGACCTCAAATAGTTTTTCAATAGTTTCAATTCTGAAAAACTCCTTTCAGCTGATGCCACAGTGACAGGTATAGTAAATAAAATTCGATAAGCAATTGAAGCCTTTGGATAACAATCAGTATCTCTAAGGAACTCAAAGATCTCAATAGCAGACATAGAGTCATTTGGCAATGTCATTTGTAGCACCCTTAGTTTTAAATAAAGTTCATCTAAATCAACATCGGATGATCTATTTTGAGAAAACGTTTCCACAAATTTGCTACAACATTTTCTTAATTCTATATTATCCAATGACTTCATGCCTTTTGAGCTAAGTAAAAATCCAAATATACTTTTAAACACTTGTAGCTGCTCAAACCTATTTTTTAATGAAGTATTGACTATGTCTACCATGACTAAGAAGTAATTAACTTCAAAAGCCTTCTGAGCTAGCATAGTTTCTTCAGTGTGGTCATTTTCATCAAATTGTTTTTTTCGAACAGCATGTCATTTTATTGGAAATGACGGTTCTACATTCATTTCTAATGCAAGGCCTTTATAGATTCAAATCCTTCGTGTCTGTACTTATCAAAATATTGTATTATACCTTCAATTTGATGTAAAATAGAATCAATGAACATGGATGAAGATTGTAACTTTTTACTCACCATGTTGACTGAAAATAAAATGTGCCAAATAACGATACCAAGTTATTTTTGGTCGCTAATTACCTGATACTCGGCCAATATGTATCAGCGGTGTATCGGCCATGTATTAGTGTCCGACACCGATTTGTTGACTTTGTGAAGTATCGGTGCATCATAGAGAATATCTCATGAACTGCAAAGAACTTGAATTGGGCCTGCCATCCATGACAGAAGCATGAAATCCATTGCCACACCTTCAAGCCCCAGGGATGTACTTCATGTCGACTGGCTCACTGTTCTCCTTGTTCCATGTTAGCCCCACCACTTCGAAGTTTCTGATGTTGATGTCCTTGAGTAACTGGTACCTTTCCATGGATTCCGCACTCTAGAGGACTGTGACTAGCTTCTTGATTTGCTAGTCAGAGGTGAACGTGAGTAGGCCTCGCTGCTGAATGCGGGGAAGACAGTGGCTGGCTCGCTGGCCTTGCCCACTCCCTTGGTCACCGTGCCATGATCCCGCTACAAAGGACCTTAGTACCTTACCGAATCAATGGTTAAATCTAAAATGTACTACCATCATATACTACCACCGATATGTACAGTAAAACTGCTCTACTAGAAACTTGCATGGTAAACATGATGCTAGGTAATAATGGGGATATTTGTTTAGCTTTGTACATATTTTGTTCTAAACACCTGAGCTTTTCGAAGCAGTTTTGCCATTTCTTTGTAAAAATAGTTGGAAGCTGCTTGAGGGGTGGCTTTGGCAGCTTTTTTTTTGGCTGTGAACCAAGAATGAGAATGCCCTCATTGAAGGCCTGTCGGCCGCTGCCACCTCCCCAACACCGCTGACCGCTGTGCCGCCTCCTCCTCAGTCCTCTCCCACAATCAACATTGACCAACTTGCAACACAGCTCCTTTCATGTGGTTGTTGCCGCCCTGCCAACATCCTGTGCCAGCCATCACACAATTACCACTCCTCTACTGCGGCTGGGACCATACAATTCTCCACCACCTGTCCTCTCCTGTGACCGCTGCTGTCTACTTGCCACCACCTCTCCTATCCAGTGACTGCCACTGTCACCCTGCCACCGCCCCTCCTTTCCCATGGTGGCGTGGTGATCTCCACCTCTTCCCCCCTGGTTTTGTTCTATGTTTTTCTCTTTTTCCATGTAATTTTAATCTTAGTCTTAATTTTCATTTTCATTTATTTTATTTTATTAGCAGTTGAGATATTTGTTAGCCAAAAGCTGGCAGCTAGGGTACCTAAAGGACAGATTATCAAATACCAAACAATTTCAGCTCAGCAATTCAGCTGAAGTCATAACCCTACAATATGGCTAATTCAACTGATTTACTAAAAAAGCTAAAAAGCTATGGCCCTTCCACCAATGCTTTCGCTTCCTTTGACAACATGGATTTGTATACAATTTGAATACGATAATGTAACCTTCATACGTTTTATGCTAGCTATCTTTTCTATGGGAATGTAATGGTGGTGCAATTTACTAGTCTGACCAAATGCTGTTATCTTTTGCTCTGTCTGTTACTAAAAAAATGTAATGTTATTTATCTGCAGACTTTTGATGCCTACATTGTTGGTAAAGAAAATGCTCCTGGAATTATTGTTTTGCAAGAATGGTGGGGGGTTGATTATGAGATCAAGAATCATGCCACCCACATTTCTCAAATTGGTGAAGGATACCGAGCACTTATTCCAGAGTATGATCTTGCCATGCTTTTTATTTCATCACTTGTTCAAAGTACAGTTGTATGACATGAATGCTTCATAAGAAGCTAACACCTGGCCAGAATGTTCTTACTCAGTCAAGCACTTTGTTTGTTCAAATGACTTATTCTTTTCAGCTTGTACCGTGGGAAAGTTGCTCTGGATGTAGCTGAGGCACAGCATCTGATGGAAGGTCTGGACTGGCAGGGTGCAATCAAGGATATTGAAGCTTCAGTTAATTGGCTCAAGGCAAATGGATCACCCAAGGTAGGGGTTATGTATATTTGTTCTTGTTTTGTCATTTTCTCTTTTGTTTTATTCAAATTATATTTTAAATTAATTTTAATAATTGGTAATCCACTTTGATTAACTATTAGTCTACTACTGTGTGGTAGTCGGGTAGGCAGTCAGATTTTTTTCAGCCTGAATAAAACATTAGTGTTAAACTTGTTCAAACTTCAAAGAAATAAAACTGTCACTAGATTTTTACTTTGTATGAAAATTATGAGATGCCATAAAATCTTTTGTTTACTTGAATAGACATGGAAAAATGCAATTTTCATATCTAATGTGCGCAAAAACTTAACTTCTATGCTGTAATATAAATTGGCAATATCCCTTAATACTATGGTCACCCAAACCACTGTCAGATTGTCCTTGATGCCATCCAATTTTTCGAATTGTGGTAAGGAAATAAAATAAAGGTGACTGACTAGTGAGTAGGGACTACTGAGAAATTAGACGTTAATTTGTGATATGGTTGAAAATTTGAGTTGAAAGAACTCTGTGCTCCTGAGACTTGTATATAATAAATAGATTAACTAGCCATTATTGTATGAACAATCAACCGTCAACTCACCAGTAGTGACTCTGAATATATATTTGTCTTTTTATATGTATAATGATGTTAAGAAAACAAGGAGAAGTAAATGTCTAAAAAAAGGAAAAGTAAATACGTGCTTTTACCCCAAAAAGAATTCAAATAATAAAATGGTTACTTAATAATTTGTTATCTGTCCAATAAAGCAAACTTTTGTATCATGGCATAAGCCATAGTTATAAGAGGAGACAATCCACTCAAGCTCTATCGGTTTGCAGGTTGAACTCTGTTAATAGCATTACAATGGTATAGCATATGCTGCATAATCCTATAGGGATAGACAATCGATAGCAACATACATCTTATGTTTGTTCTGTTGAAAACAATTCATGTTGTAATTAATTGCCTTATGATAACCTATTTGGCCATATATTCTGGACTTAGGTTGGTGTTACTGGTTATTGCATGGGAGGTGCTTTATCAATTGCAAGTGGAGTTCTAGTCCCAGAGGTTGATGCTGTTGTTGCTTTCTATGGGACACCATCTTCAGAGCTTGCTGATCCTTCCCAGGCTAAGGCTCCTATCCAGGCTCATTTTGGGGAGCATGATAATATTGTTGGATTTTCAGATGTCACTGTAAGACACATGATCATCTATGTTTTCACTTTCCACTTCACTTCATTGCTTGCTTATCATACTGCTTCTTTCTTTTTACTATTACCTACTGTTGCTAAAACTATATCCAAGTGTTTCCTTACATCTTGTATATGCACCTGCATTCTGGCTGTCACCGTGACCCTCATTAATTACCAGTAAAAACGACAACTGGCCTGTTCCTCCTGGTTGTGTGAAGCATGATCTTAACAAGATTGTGTTAAACATTTCCTTTGTATCGCTATATACTTAGTTTTTTTGGAAGGGCTTAGTAATGTAAATATGTGTGATTTGACCCTGTTCTCGTGGGCTGAACTTATTTGCTGAAAAGCTAAACTTTGAGTGCTTTTAGAAGAGGTTTGGAGAAGTCGGTTCACTTCGTTAGATTTGTTTTTGAGAGTTTTGAGAAATGACTTGAGATAATAATTAAAAAAACCGGCTCCATAAGCCAAAGCGTTTGGATTTTCAAAACATAGATAAGCAAATAAACCGTTAAGAACAGAGCTGGCCTTTTGACATAGACCATCTGACATGTTTTCAGACAAATACTTGAAGCCTCAAATGGATAAATATTCCAGAACAGTACCTTCTACAAATGTAACGATGCTGTTATGCCATGTTTCAGGCAGCCAAGTCTTTGGAGGAGAAGCTCAAGTCTTCTGGAGTACCATATGAAGTCCACATATACCCTGGATGCTCGCATGCCTTCATGAACACATCACCTGAGGCCCTCAAGAGGAGGAAGGAGATGGGTTTGACTGATGAGAACCAGGGCGCCATTGACCTGGCCTGGTCTCGCTTCTCCACTTGGATGGGTCGTTTCGTGGGATCTGCATGATCCACCATGCCCATATGGTCTCTGATGTATATCTGGAGTTAGGCCATACGAGTGCTAGGTCCGGGGTGCAGTCAGTGTCCACACCAAACAAGTATGCTTGTGCACAACTTGCTGTCGTTTTGGTTAAAGCCTTTTCCCTGTGTTTTGTGGTTGCACATTACGTTGGTTTGAAATTCTGAATGTCTTTTGGTACATACTCTGGTGCAGTAAAAGGAAAACCTTGCAAATACTTACTATAAATCAAAGTTTGTCAATCTTATAAAATGCAGGGTTTTTTTTTTCACGAAGGCTGTCTGATGGACTAGCCATTGCTGAAAAACTTGTTTCCTTCTGCTAATGGGACTGCCTTCGCTAAATGGTGGTTTATTTTGGAGGATGTGGTTTGAGCACATGAAATAATTTATAGGATGGTTCAAGGGGGAAAAAATAATATTATTGAAATTAGACTAAAAGCTTCTTTGTGATTAGTTGAGTTATTCTAGTGGAAGTCTTTTGGTAAAGAGGTTTTCGGTTAGAATGGGGGAATGACAGTTTATTTGAAGAGAGAATGATAATTTGTTCTTTTTGTAGGGGAAGGGAACGAGAATTTGTTTGAGGGATGGAAGTTTGTATTTTTAGTCCTATTCCCCAGTTTGATAAAAATGAATACTAGGATTCGTTTTTGGCCATCTCAGTCCCTGGGTTTGAAATGTTAAAGTTTACCTACAGGCTAAAGGCATCTCCAGCAGAATCTCTAAAATGAGGTTTTTATACACTCCCGTTAAATCGCTATTCGCTCTCTATTTCTATCCTCTTCAGCAGAGCTTCAGAAAAACTATAGAAGTTGATATAGAGAGCTTCCAAATTTAGAGGCTAGGAGGCAGAGACTCTAAATTTAGAGGCTGAGATAGGGACTTTGCTAGAGGACGAGAAATTCTAAATATAGAGAAGAATCTATTTTAGAGGCTTTGCTGAAGATGCTCTAAGAGAGTTTGGTTTGCAATCTTTTATTACTTTACTAAAATTTGGTCACGCTCTTCTGATTTGGCCGCCGTTTCGTTCATAGCCATCTTTTGGTCCGCCAATGAAAATTTTGGTGCGAAAACTTTTATAACAGTAACTTCTAAAGAAAACTCGTACAGGAAAAATAGTGCAATATATCGAATGGAACATTGTTTAGTGGTTTGCTCCCCTGAACCTTGCAACTCACAAAGTCTACTCATACCAATTTCATGAACATATTTTTGAAATGTGGACTTTGGTAGGGATTTAGTAAATAAATTTGCCAAGTTATCACAGGACTTTGTTTGTAAAATTTCTATCTCATCACTCTTATGGAGTTCATGAGGATAGAATAATTTAGGAGTAATGTATTTCGTTATATTACACTTAATACAACTTGTTTGCATTCGAGTAATACAACCAGCATTATCTTCATAAATAATGGTAGGGTATTCAATTGAATTAATACCACACGATTTTTTAATATGGTTAATCATTCTGCAAAGCCATGCACACTCACGTGATGTTTCATATAATGCAATTATTTTAGAACGATTAGTGGAAGTGGCCACAAAGTTTGATCGCTAGACTTCTATGAAAAGGCCGTACCACCATAAATAAACACAAATCTGGTCTGGGACCTAGTACCGTGGAGATCAGATAGATAGCCAGCGTCCGTATATCCCGTCATGGTCATATTTTGTTTTTTCTTATAAAATAATCCATCATCTTGTGTGCCTTGGAGATATTTTAACGCTATCCCAATGCCTTTTTGCTGGCAATGTGCTAAATCTGGCTAATAAATTGACCGCAAATGCCATATCAGGCCAGGTGCAATTCGCTAAATACATTAATACTCCAATAGCACTAAGATATGTGATTTCTGGTCCCAAAATATCTTTAATTTAACTCTTTAGTCTAAATGGGTCTTTATCCCTATCAAGGGATCTCACGACCATAAGGGTCCTACACGGATGCCTTATCCATATTGATTTTTTAATATTTTTTGGGAGTAGGCAGACTGGTGTACTAATATTCAATAATGAATATGGTCAAGTTGCAAGCATAAACAAAATTTGGTTTTACCAAAATCCTTCATTTCAAATTCCGTCACAATATGATTACTTGCTTCCTTTATAGCATCTTTGGTTCCGATAATATTTAAATCATCAAACATAAACATAAACTGATATAATGCAAAATCCACTTTAGGATTTTTTTATGAACACAAGGACAATCATCATTATTACAATATCCCTTCTTTAAAAAGAACTCACTTAGTCGGTTGTACCACATCCTTTCTAACTGTTTTAACCCATATAGTGATTTCCTTAACTTGACACTATATATGTTGCGATTTGCTTTAGGATTCGGACATTTAATCCCTTCTTAGACTTTCATGTAAATATCCGAATTTATTAACCCATATAAATATGCTGTCACAGCATCCATTAATTGCACAGTTAAATTCATATTAACTGCCAACGATATCAAATACCGGAATGTAATTATACTTATCACAGGAGAGTATGTTTTGTTGTAATCGATGTTGGGTTTCTATGTAAACCCTTGTGCTACAAGTCTCGCTTTATATCTCAACACTTGGTTATCTTAATTCCTTTTTTCGAACAAAGACCAATTTATTTTCAACAGAAAATATTTTACGAGGAATTGGTACTACCGGACCAAAACCTTTCTTTTATTAAGCGAGCACAATTCTACCTCAACTGCTTCCTTCCATTTAACCCAATCTGTGCACTTCATGCACTCTGCCATAGACTTAGGTTCTGGATCCAGTTGAAGGGATTCAGCAATCTTTGTGACAAAATATTTATCGACAATTGTAGTCTCTCGTTCGTAGTTTTATTCCTCTCCTTCTCCTCGTTATAGAAAGGACCTTGGAGGGGAAGGGAGGCAGTGTGGCGCGCGGGAGGAGGGCTAGCGGACGAGTAGGTGGTGAGTATGAGGTAGGCGGCGGAGGAAGGAGAGGGAAGGAGCGACAACGCAGTGTAGGAGACAGTCAGACAGAGCGTGTTAGCGAGGAGAAGGAGAGGAGGGGTGGAGGGGGGCAACGGAGGCGGCGCCTGGCTGGGAGTGGAAAGGTAGGGTGCCTTGTGGGGGAAATGGAGGCCGATAGGGTTGCAGGGGCGAGGGGGCTGCGCATGGGTGGGCTAGGGTGCTGGACCAGCAAGGTGAGCGGGCAAGGGGGGGGGGGGGTGAGGGGTGGACACATGAGATTTGAAGTATCGGAATGGATGGCTAGAATTAATAGTAGGCTTTATCGGTCATCACTTAACAGTCGCCATAACACACTTTTTATTAGTAGAGATTGATTTGTTTTTCACCTTTTTCATTTCCTTCTCCATTCAATGATGGTACAACTTCTCGTGATGGTGTTTGGCTAATTGAACATATTTAATAAAATATTCGTCCTTTCTACATGCATTGCGTTTGGCAACACCCACAAAGGGAACGAGACATACGAGTTTGCTTTTCCTGAAAATCCTCTGTTTGGCAAGGGAAACAAGACAGATTGATTATGCCCTTCGGTCTAAAATGATGGGAGTTGGAACTTACATTCAATCCCTATCCTATGTTAGTTTTCATGACTATCAACCAAACAAGAGACTTAATAATTCTTTTCACCTAATTTTTTTAATCCTCTCCGGCTAATTCTATCCGACCAGACACGCTTTAGCGCGGTTGCTTTAGTGGGCTTGGCGCCAATCACCATTTTCCCTATTGGCTTGCACAGGCAGAGCCTAGCCAGTGACTCTACAGTGGCGAGGAAGTGTCCCTAGCTACGGTGGCCTGCCGACGATATCATCCTTGTTGTTTTAATATCTTGATTTTATATTTCACCGAGTAGCCCAAATTAGTTAATTATATTTTAATGTGCCAGATCATGATATTACGTTTGGAAAGATGGGTGGGTGAGACTAGGCGTCAGACGTCCTATATACCTGTTACACAATCAGAGCAGGAAAAATAATAAATCAGCGAAACAAAAAATAATAATACTGAATCAAAAAATCTTGCTACAACAAAAAGTTTACTCTTTATGCAAAAATTTTAAAAAAATGAAACAAGAAGTCAATTGTGCAACATTGGGAAAACGTGCGCCTTGCCCTGTATGCTTGGGTTCCAAACCAAAAAAAAACTCTTGCAATAAAAAATAATTGTTGCAACAAAAATAATGAACTACTACAGCAATAAAGAAGATGCGGTGAAACATTTCTACTCAACACTTAACAAAAATAATGAACTATTACAACAATTGAGAAAATACAATCAAACATTTGTACTAAAGACTTGCAACAAGAATAATGACTTGTTGCAACAATCGAAAAGATGCGACAAACATTTGTTAGTAAGACTTGCAACAAAAATAATGAACAATTGCAACAATCAAGAAGATAGGATAAATCATTTGTATTGAAGGTTTGGAACAAAAATAATAAACCGCTGCAACAATTTGGAGCAAAAAGCTGAGTCAGGAACTGAAACAGTCCAGAAGATGGACTGCAATAATAAAAACAACAAATGCAACAAAAACACTGATTGCAACAATTCTCACTGGCAATAAGCGCGAAGGTGTCGACGGGGTGTGCGGGTGTGGAGGAAAGGGAAGCTGAGGTGCTGTCCTTCAGTCCTTGAAGCAGCAGAGGAGGCGGTGGTGGTTGGAGCTGTTGCCGAGGGAGCAGGAGGCGTGGGTTTTTGGCCATTGAAGGTTGTCGCCATAAGGTAGTGGCCAGAGCCATCGTCACGTGAGCAGGACAAGTGGTGGAGGTCAAGCTCCAAAATTCAGCACGTCGATGATCTCGTGGATGCCATAGAGAAGGTCATCGCCTCTACCATTGAAGGGTTATGCTGGTAGGCTACTGTTGATTCCAAAATTTAGAAAAAGCCGATGGTAAAAAAGGTTCTAGAATCAGCTAAACAGCCCCACGTAAGGCAAGGTTTGGTTCAAGCTGGATTGGACACGAGAAGGGGAATCTATGTCAGCTTGATAGATAAATTGTAATATCCCGAAAATTTGGTGAATTTAAAATACTTTGATTTCTATCAATAATTGAAATAAATTAATTTTATAATTTTCCTGCAATAAAAAATAATTAAAAGGGTGTTATCAAATTAACCTAGAGCTTTAAAATAATTAAATAAGAAAAAATATAAATGAACAGTGCTGGATAAATTTTTCTAAGTCCTAAATGCTTCAGAGGATTTTTGGGAATTTTTTCAGAATTTTCTAAAGTGTTTTTGTATTTTCAAACCTAAGAAAATATTAATTAGCTTTTTAGAAAAAGGAGAAAAGGGTTTTATTTATTTATTTTTTTTGGAGAGGGGCGACATGGCGCAATCTCGGCCACTGTTTTGTGCACGTACGTGTTAGCAGTCGTCGGATGCCACTTATGCAAGCGAACCAGTATTCGTGTGCCTCTTCGTGCGACGTTGCCGCACGAGAGTTGTTGGATCTCGCTGTCGCCACAGTCGTCATCTTACCTAGGGTTCCCGGCCTATTTACACCCCCAAGCCGCTACGCTAGGGTTTGTAGATGTCATAGCCGTTGTTGCCTTAGCTCGAGGAGGACAGAGCCACCAAGGAGAGCTTCGGGAGGGTTTTGGGACCGAGAACTTTGACGAGCAATTCTACCATCGTTGGTGAGTCATAGATTCTTGGTCTAAAGCTGTGTTTCGTCGTCGCGATCCTCATGGTGACTTTCTTTTGCCGTTGGGAAGCCCGGAGCGTCGCCGTCGGTAAGCTTTAGAGCCTCCACCGCTGTTGGAGGTTGCGGGAGCTAACCAAAGGTCCTCGGAGTGGCGTGTTGCTGTGGTAAAGTACCCGGTAGTCCCTAGATTCTAAATATGGGATTAGTTTTGGTTAGGAAGGTCCATAGCATCTGGTTGCATGTAGACCATCGACCGCCGCTGCTTTTCATCGCCGTGGCTTGCCACTATTGGTCGTCGGTGATGGCCATGTGTCCCAATGAGTTGGTAAGATCAAGAGCAACCCGTAGAGCCCATGAGTGTGGAGTTTTATTGTCTGTAGAGCGAGATCGAGCCTGCCAGTGTTTCGACGCTGTGCCGGAGTTGGTCTCCACTATGGAGTTTGGTCGCCGAAGAGGTGATGTGGCGTGGAGAGTTCGTTGCTATTGGATCTGTGTTGGGACCCCAAATCTAAGATTTGGTATCCCTCGTGCATCACTAGTACAGAATCAATTCTAGCGAGCACAAGTGACTTCATCAGTGGATATTATTACAGTACATCGATATAAAAAGAATGGATATAACCTCCACTATTACAAATAAAATTCAAATGCACGCAGGGCTAAATAATAAGTTCGTCAGAGTAACTTATTGCAGCTAATAAGTAAGAATAGATAAAGTGGATGCCCCATCACATAACGACAAGCTTCTGACTAGGAAACAAGTCCAGCTACTCGCTTCCAGGTAGATCGTCCTCAAACAACAGGGATGATTTTTCAAATTCTTGTCCTGCTCGTTGGATTAAACAGCCCACAAACAAAGTTTGCAAATATGAGAAATCGTGAAATTCTCAGCAGATCACACATAGTGGAATTATGAAAATCTACTACTACATGTAGGCTTATTAAAAAGGATAGGATATATGGTTATTTTGCATAAACAACATTTAATAAAGACTTAATAACATAATAGATTCAGAAGCAAGTAACTAAAACATTTCATAAACAACATTTGATCTGTAAGCAATGGCACAAAGCTTAAACATAGCACAAAGCTCGATAATTTGCATCCAGCAATAACCACAGTGATATCCCACCATTTGCATTTGAAAACACTATATCTTGCTCAATAAAACCAAGCATTTGTTCATGGCCGAGAACACGGCTATTTGAATAGTTTTTAACACTCAGCAGAGGTTGCACATCTATACCCATAAGATACTCATATCTCGACCTCTGGCCAGGAAGGAGATATTCGTAACCCAACAGTCACGAAACTAAATGTAAGCAAGTGGTCCTCTCGATGACTACTGCACCACACAGAGCCAAACATCTGGATCACTGGGCTTTACACAGATAGTGAAGAAATATCGAATAGATGATGGCCCTCATAAGCAGCACATCTCCCCCAAAATACCCTTATAAGCAGTTCTTAACTAGCTTGCCATGAGGTACCACAAGCTCACACTTAGTAACTTAACTGCTAGACTTAACCGAAGTCAAGCTCATGGTTTGTACTGTTTTTGTTTGGCATGCTCTTACAAGATTAAGTCTTTAGGGTAACTAAGGCAACACTTCCTTCTAAATTTGCATCTTAGCATGGCAACACATGCTTCCACACACACTAAGTACCACTTGCCTTAGTCAAAACACCCACCAAGATTGTTATCAATTTGAAACACATGCTAACAATCACATAAGAGCAACACATGGTAAACCAATATGGAGCAACATATATCTCTCTCACGTAAAAACAACATATGCCTTTACTCTCAGTTCCATATCTCCCATTAATTAATATTAATTAAATTAAACCTAGGTAACGTGCATGGCTAAGCTAAATACGACTACCATCCCACATGGTATTATCACTATTCAAATAAAATGATGACACATCTATGTTACAAAGGATAACTGGTAATACAATATTGGGTATAGCTCAAACTGGAATAACTAGATTCCTAATAATAAAATAAATTAAAAATAGCAATGCAATTTATAAATCAAATTCATTTTATTTGCAAATAGGATCGACATGATCAACGACTATGTGTGACTTGCCCTGCTGCCACTCCCACTTTGGTCGTTCCTGCAGCAAAATCTTCCACTAGCACACCTTCCGAAGTACACGTTTCTGTGCAAAGCAATAATGAAGAAACACCAAATAAATAAAATAGTATAATAAAATATTTTGAAAACTCAAATAAAATTCATAAAAAATAGATCTCATTTTTCTGAATTTTTAGAGATTTGAAAGGTAATTTTTGGACTTATTGATCAAAAGATATGAATTTTACAAACTTAAATCAGTTTATAAACTAATTAAATAGTTTTCAGAATTAATTCCTAATTTAAAATTCCACCATGTACCGTACTGACCAGTGGGCCCTACTGTCAGCCTCACGGCCCATGGTGAACCAAGCCCACGCGAACCAGCGCGCGCTCCCCTTTCTCGGATCCGAACAGATCAGATCTCGCCCAAATCTAGATCACCCGTTTTGCATCTAATGGTCCCTAGCAGGCCACGTTGTCACGCCACCTCGGCGACCTCGTTGCATGACGGCGCCCTCGCCGGCGCGGCGGCGACCTTGCTGGAGATGCCCAACTCGATGCTCTCGTGCACCAAATCGCGCACAACCAGGTCCTACGGGTAGCTCCAACCCCGTTACCTCTCTGGGCCCATGGCCCACTACCGACGACCATCGGTGGTGAGCCATGGCGGCGTGAAGCGGCGGCGGCGCTCCGGTTACACTCAATCTACAACTACGATCCATCTCGATCCAAACCGAACTCAATCTGGGGCCTCCCAGCATCCTTCCCGTGCACTCGTGCAGCCCAGGGACCCTCTGGCTCATGCTAACTAGCTTCTATGGTGGCGGTGGAGCTGCCTCCCACGACGACGATGCTCCGGTGGCCGAACCTCCCAACCAAGGCCACCATTGCGATTGCAGGACCACCCTATCGCTACGGACTAAGAATCACGAATAGAAGCTTACCGACGGTGGTGGAATTGCTTGCCAAAGTTTCTGGCCCTGATTCACCCCCAATCGGATTGCCAGCGACTCACTTCCTTCCCATCCAAATTGGCAGCGGCTATGAACCCTATAGACTATCGCGCACCTCTCCTTGGCCTTAAATAGGCTCAGGGTGACCTAGGGCGGCACGGACGCACAGGCCCGGCCTGCGGCGACGTAGCCTCCTCGTCCGACTCTGGCGTGGCGTCGGAGACGACGACTACGGGATCTGACGACCTAGATAAGTGGCATCCAACGGCCTGCAACGCGCACGTGCATGCGGTAGTGGCTAGGATTGTGTCACGTCGCCCTTAATCCCCCAAAAGATTAAAATCCCTATTTGTATATTTATAGATTGGTTGTTTAATGTTTTCTAATTATTAAAAATACTAAACCACCTTAGAAAAATCTGAGAAAATTCCTAAAATTACATTGAAGCTTCTGGAACCTAGAAAAATTTTATTAAGCACTATTCATCATTATATTAGCTTATTAAATTGTTTTGATGCTCTGGGTTAATTATAAAAATGGCTTTTAGGAGTTTTTAATTAGGGAAAATTATGGAATAGGTTTTTAACACTTACTTAAGTTAAAACAAAATATTTGGCTTACCAAAAAATTTAGGATGTTACAATCTGGATTGGGCAGATCAGATCGGAGTAGGAGTGGTCCAGTTCAGACCAAATTGGTCCAATGGGCCGAGTTCAAGGTGAACCATGTCACCGCCATGTGGGTCCCACATGTCATATCGACGCAAGATGTGCAGTGAGCGTGCGCGTGGGCAACGTGGGGCTGAGTCCACCGTGGGCCATGAGGCTGACAAGCAGGGCCCAGTTGTCAATCTGGCGTGGGGGATTTTTAAAAATAGGAAAATAATCTGGAAATTGTTTTAATTATTTAGAAATTGGATAAAACTTGTAAAATTCATATCTTTCAATATTAAAGTTCAAAATTATCCATTCAAGTCTCTAAAAATTCAGAAAAATGAGATGTACCTGTTTATGATTTTTATTTAGTTTTTCAAAATATATTTATTTGATTTTTGAATTTAATTTGCTATTTGCTATATGTTACGTATAGAAACGATTGCATTGGAAAGTTTGCATGGAGAAGATTTTGCTGCTGGTCAAGAGTGGGAGTAGTAAGGCAAGTTACAATCAGTACTTGATCATGTTGCTTCTATTTGCAAATAAAATTGTTTTGTTTTAAATTATGCTTTGCTATATTTATTATACTTTAATGGGAATCTAGTTATTCTAATTTGGTTATTACCCTTATTTGAAATATTGTATTACTAGATATTCCTTTTTAACTTAGTTTATCGTCATTTTAGTTGGAGAATGATGATATCTATGGGATTGGTGGTCGTGATTAGCTTGTTTAGTCATGCACGTACTTGGGAGGATTAATTAATATTGACTAATGAGATATATTCAATTGAGAATAAATGTATATGTTGCTTTTACGTGAGGGAGACATGGGTGTTGCTCCGTATGGATATGCATGTGTTGCTCTTGTGTAGAAGTTGTCATGTGTTGCAACTTGTTAATAGTATAGGTAGTGTTTTTGACTAAGGCAAGTGGATCTGCTGTGGGGGTGGAGCTTGTATAGCTAACCTATGAGGCAAATTTAGAAGGAAGTCTTGCCTTAGGCCTAAGGACTTAATCTTGTAAAACCATTGCTAGGCTAAAACAGTACAAACCATAAGCCTGACTTGGGTTAAATTTAGAAGTTAAGCTACTAAGTGTTAACTTGTAGAACCTCAAGGCAAGTTAGAAAATATGGTCACATGTTGGACATTTTAGGGAAATGTGCTGCTTACGAGGGCCATCGTCCAAGCAATGATGTTGTGCTTCGATGTAATCCTAGTGATCTAGATGTTTGGCTTTGGGTGGCATGGTAGCTATCGAGAGGGCCACATACTAATGTTTACTCCTATAACTGTTAGATTACGAGTGTCTCCTTCCTAGCCAGAGGTTGAGATATGAGTATCTTATGGGTAAAGATGCGCTACCTCTGCAGAATGTAAATAAAGTATTCGAATAGTCATGTCCACGGCTATGGACAATGCTTGATTATACTTAAATAAGGTGTAATGTTTTAAATGCCAGCGGGTGGTTATTATATTGGGTTGCTGGGTGCAGGTTGATATGCAAACACTTATGATCAAATGTAGGTTTTTCAAATGCCTTATTCAATTGTTTTGGAATCTATTATTATATTATGACTTTGTTAATGCTGATAATGCAAAATAACTATTAGCTAATCTGTTGTACAAAACCTGCACATAAAGATTAGAATTGTATCATTCCACTATGTGATTTGCTGAGTATTCATTTATATTCATTCTTACAACCTTTGTTTGTGAGCTGTCTATTCCATCCAGCAAGATAAGAAGATAAAGAATCCTTGTCGCAGTTTGAGGAGGAGTTCACTCAAGATGGCGAGTAGCTGGATGTGCTTCCCGGTCAGAAACCTGTAGCCTCATGATGGAACATTTATTTAATTTTATTTTCATTATTTTTGCTGTGTTGCAATAAGTACTCTGATGGATTTATTGAGCCTTGCATGGCTGTGCTTCTTATTTGTAAGAATTTATAATAATAATTGTCACTTTGCAAATTATTGTAATGACATACATTGATGATGTCACTTGTGCATACTGGAATTGATCCTTAACCTGTATGGCATGAGGGTCACTAGGTTTCATAATTTGGGGTTTCGACATACATTAGGTAGAGTC
The DNA here is from genome assembly GCA_036346145.1 of Olyra latifolia. NCBI lineage: Eukaryota > Viridiplantae > Streptophyta > Magnoliopsida > Poales > Poaceae > Olyra > Olyra latifolia. The sequence continues at coordinate 43,211,876 of CM070523.1, read as the reverse complement.
TTTGGATAAATTAATAAAGTATTAAATCCGAATTCATATGAGATACAAGTTCGAGTCCTAGTCAATTGAGTTTTGAGTCTGTATAAATATGTAGCCGATAGCAGCATGTGAGGTCATAGAATAATCACACAATCAAATCTAGTATTTTCCGGTCCTTTACTTTTCGTCTTATTTAGTCTAATTTCGCCGCATTTTTTTTCGATCGATTTGTTGTGCATCGTCTTCTCGATCGGCTTTAGGATACAACCCCGGTGAATACTGTCTTGATTAAGTCTGATCTTCTCTCTTGGTTTATCAAAATACTACCTTAGTCGATGTTGTTGTATATCGCTGTTTTTCGACTAGAGGTTAGGTTTCACCCTCGTTGTATCGACCAATATATTCGATGGCGATAGTTTGTTTTTCTTTGTTTTATCGACTATTTTGGCTTTACAATCTAGTTAATAGTTTGTTTATCTTTGTTCTACTAGTTTGGCCAACTTGTTGGTTTAATTGATAGTCTATCTATCATTTGCTCTACTATTTAGTTGATCCTATCAGCTTTATATTAGATTTGTTACCCTTGGAAATCATTGGTTTAGATCTAATCTAAGCCAATAGTTTTATTCTTTTGAATATCTTCATTTCTTTGATTGCTCTCAAGTTTACACAGATTTGCTTCACAATCCGATCTAATAGACTAAATAAGCTGATTACTTATCCACCTTGCCAATTTCAGGTCAAATTGTCTAGCACGCCCCAAACCCTTAGATTTGGTACTGATGGGGATCCTAAGCCCTAAGCATACAATGCATTTAGCCGATCCAATTTTTGGCGTGAACACAGTTTTTTGCACGCCGAGTGTGACAGGATGGCGTCAGACAAAGCGACGGACCACAGTAGTGTCACAATGATTCCATCATCAAAGTGACCAACACTAATCTCACTGAGATGTAAGTTTAAGGTAGCCTTTGTATGATCTTGGTGATTAATGATAAACATTAATTGATGACAAATATTGTTTTATAACAAGCATTTATTAACTAATCCTTTTGAGACTAATATGCCTTATTTGATGCTATCTCTTTAGTCTCTATTTAGATATAAAGAATTGTTCATCCAAGCAAGATATAACCGGGAACATGACCATTCGAATGGGTTTACACTCTGCAGAGATTATATGCTTTTCTCGCAAGATATGATACCTCCCATCGAAAAGCATCAAAACAAAACCTATTAGAAGACTAACCCCTAACTTATCACGGTCATACATGATATTCACATAAGTACCCTAGAACTCTTTTTGGGCAACACACCGACGATGATGCATCCCTCAGGACCTCACCTACAGTGCAAGTACGGTGAGAATCCCGATGTTATTCTCCCTCTAGATTAAGCCATGTCTCATACCGGCCTTGTGATCGCATGATAAATTCTTAGTTAAATCTATTACGATCATCGATCCTTAGGGACCGAAGTGTTAATTCAGGTCGCCTGCTCCGAGTTAAATTATTAGTTGGTCAAATTTTAATTAATGAGTGAGCAAACCCACCACAAACCAGAAGTTCTCTGTGCTCATACTTAATTATCTCATAATTGAGTTCTTTAATGATGATCATAGGAGTGGATCACTCCTCGAAACTATCTAAGCAATCCTAAGCCATCTAATTCATAAAAAATAGTAGAAAATTATATAATAATATTATCCTAAGGTGTTTCATGGTAATGGATGCATGTTATACAAATAAATAACATACACTAGAAACTTCTAAAACAAATACGCATAATTTAAATAAATAGTATTTTGGCAAAATTTAGAAAATAGGATTCTATGGGAAATACTTGCCTTCCTGATCTTCGGGAACTTGTTGGACGTCGACGGCGTCGAAGTGCTCTCTTTCGTTGTCCACGCGATCTAATGCACGCAAAACGAGAAAACAACAATAAATATGAGAAACAGCAAATAAATTTAAAAATTACATTAAAATTATAGTATATAGATATGAATTTTCTAGATTTTTAGAAACTGAAATTGCTGGGAATTAGGATGAATTCCGGGAAAAATAGTGAAGGAACACTATTTACTAAAAATAAAATTACTGTAGCAGTATCTGCTACTGTAGCTTTGGCTGGATCTATCCATTAGATAAGAGAGGGAAAGGGAGGCTACATGGGAAGAGAGAGAGAGCAGATGGCGAGAGGGAGAGAGCTCAGGGTAGAGAGAGAGACGACGATGTGGCTAGTGGAGGTGGCGACAGACGAGCTGGCGGTAGCAGCAAGTAGCAACCGCAGTGAATTGGGTAGCATGGGATGGCGGCGTTGGGCTCAAGTTGCTAGGGTTAGGAGGCGGTGCAGTAGGCAGAGACAGTGGCGCGGATTCAAGGCGGAGGCGAGTGCTGCAGCGGCGGCAGTGGGGTCAACGTCGTCGAACTGGGCGAGACGGCGAGTCCGGTAGCTAGGGTTGCAGGCGGATGAAGAGGTGGCGGTGAGGGCGGCGAGGGCACAACCTTGGGCAGGGAGTCCGGTGACTGCGTGGCAGCCTGCGGCGGATGCGGTAGCACTCGGTGACAAGATGCAGCGGCATGGGGAAGCAAGGCGCGACACCGTGGCTCGGCTCTGGCATGGCAGCCGCGATGGCAAGGGACGGCAGTGCATAGAGGAAAAGGAGGGGAAAAGTGGTGGCACTGAGGCAACAACAGCATGCGCCGGGCTCAGGATGGCAGGGTCGGCGTGGCAGCGGCGCTTGGCTCAGCCATGGCCACGGTAGAGTTGGACGATGACTATAAGGAGTTTAGGTAGAGGAAAGAGGAAGTGGAGGGCGACGAGGTGCACCTCGGATCAGCGTACGGTGTTGACATTGGTGAGAGTCCCGTGGCATTTCCTGACTTCGGCTACCACCGAGGCAACGAGGATGTGGGGAGTAGCTGCTATGACAACGGCTCCAACTCGACGATTGGTTTTGGGAATAACAGATTGGTTGTGGAGGGGGTTTTGCAGGTTTATATAGGGTTATGTTTGAGATCGAATTAGAGTTGGATTAGGATAGGATTTAGCAACTAACTCTGATTTGGGTTTGTTAGGGTTGGCTCGACCAAGGGAGGGAGGGGGGGGGCAGCAGGGCTAAAACACGATGGAAAAAGAATGAAGAGAAAAGAAAAGATGAGGAAAAAGGAAAAGAAAAGAAAAATAAATTTTGCAATTTTTATTTGAATTTTGCAATTATAAACAAATGAAATTGAATGAAATTACTTTTGGAATGCAAAATATTTTAGTGAATTTTGGCGTCTGATTGATCATATGTCCATCTCATACCAATATCGTTGAAAAGAAAGAACAAAGAAAGGTACAGCTTACTAGTTAATGAAACGGACAGGCAAACTAATTGCAGCCATGGCATACACTAACTAGCTTTCTGTGGCGCCATTTCTATGTGATAGAAGTGATCATAGTTCGGTTTAGATATGCATGTAGCTAACCAAATACATGAACCTCCTCCTCTATATCTACTGTTCAGTTGTAATGTCTTGTACTGTATATCCTATGAGCTTTTTTACAGTCCTTAAGGTTAAGGAGGTACCGGAAGATATCACAATTTATATTAGAAATTGTGGTACCTCCCGATACATTCTCAGTGTTAAGGTATCAGGAGGTATCACAAATTAACATTATAAATTATGGTACTTTTCGGTACCTCCTCAAGAATCATAAAAAATCTCATATCCTATCCAGCAGAGTATACAAAGTGCTCTCTCCTGATCGCTGCGATTCTGTGCGACCCCACCTGATCTCTTCCACCTCTGGCACCGTTCTTCACACCATCATAGGGAGACTATTGCTTCTGAATTCTAAGCGCGATTTCCTCCACGCCCACTTGCGCCATGGCCTCCCCGTTCCACAAGGTCCAGATCCAGCACGAAGACACTGTGAGCTCTCTCTCTCTCTCTCTCGCTCGACACTGTGAGCTCTCTCTCTCTCTGTGTTTGTGTGTGGATCCCGAAATTTTTGTAGGTGAGCTTCTTCTCCTATGCATCCTTGGCTGTTGCCACAAAGCTGCCTTATGCGGGAGAGCTCATATATACCAGGAGATGTGATCTTTCAGTGTTCTTGAACTGACGTCTCGATTGTGCATCCACAAAAAAGAAAATGATCCCCATAGGTTAATTTGCACATTCTAGACTGTAGACAAGATACGCTTTCTCTGTTCTTGTACTGCTTTGATGCAAGCATGATATACGCTCATTCAAAATTAATTCCAAGTACAACAAGATATAGAAGCACAGTTATGATATATTTCGCTAATCGCTACTTCTGGTCTCTGACAGATGTTACTTGCATTTTCTTGTTATGTTGTGCGGAGAAAGAACATATATTCTAATGCAATTTATCTTCAGACTTTTGATGCGTATGTTACCGGAAAAGAGAATGCACCGGGAATTGTGGTTTTGCAAGAGTGGTGGGGGGTTGATGCCGAGATCAAGAACCATGCTGTCCACATTTCCCAAATTGGCGACGGATACAGAGCACTTATTCCAGAGTGGGTGTCCTCTCGATATCGTTAATTATTTGTCCAAACGATTGCTTCAAAAATAATTATTTGTTCAAATGGAGGACCTTCGAGAACGATGCTTTATCAGAAGCTACATACAGCTCGCTCGATCAATAATTCTATTTCTTGCACAGTTCGGTCGAACACTTAACAAATTTGTTTGTTTTTTTTTTTTTTGTCATCCATTCAGTTTGTACCGTGGGAAAGTTGGTCTTGATGCAGCTGAGGCTCAGCATCTGATGGAAGGCTTGGACTGGCAGGGTGCAGTGAGGGTTACTCAGGCTTCGGTGAAATGGCTCAAGGCAAATGGATCATCCAAGGTTGGCATTCTTTCATCAGCTACAACTCCTTTGTGCTGAGGTGTACACATTGACCCGTGTTCACATGCAAGCAATATTGATGTTGTTCAGATCTAAGGTGTGTTCTTTTTAGCTTATCTCATTTGTTTATCTCGTTTGCTTATTTGTTTTCCGACGTGGTCTCAAGAGTCGAATCCGCTTCGTTCGACTTGTGTTAGATAGCTTTTATACACGTCTTCGAGATAAAAAAAAAAGAATCCAACAATTAAAAAAATCGTGATAAGTCAAATAAGCAAATAAGCATCGGGATTTTTTTTTAATTTTTGGATTCTGTTTTTTTTTTCTATCTCGAAGGCGTGTATAAAAACTCTCTAACACAAGTCGAACGAAGTGGATCCGACTCTCGAGGTCACGTCGAGAAACAAATAAACAAACGAGATAAGCTGAAAAGAACCCCATCTAAGCACTAAGGTGGGTGAGAAGTGTAGGGCGCTGCTTGACGTCTGACCACAATGCTGCTGTGCTGCTGCATTTAGGTTGGCGTTGCGGGGTATTGCATGGGAGGCGCGTTGTCGATTGCGAGCGCAGTGTTAGTGCCGGAGGTTGATGCGGCCGTCGCTTTCTACGGGACACCACCCGACGAGCTAGCTGATGCCTCCAAGGCGAAGGCCCCCATCCAGGCTCATTTTGCGGAGCTCGACAGTCGCTTTGACGTCACCGTAAGCCCATCTATCAACCAATCATGTGCAGTGTACCGTGTATGTATCCATGGATCATTACCGTGTCCCATCGGGTTCACTGAGTCACTGTTTCTATTTGATAGAGCTGAAAAGCTGTTCGATAGATTATAATCTGAAAGTTGAGAGCCTCTGAAAAGAGGTAAAAAAGACTAAAAAATATTTTAAAAAATAGTTTTATAATCTTTGAGAAAACCACTAAAAGCTCCGAAAAATGATTAAAAAGTGTTACAATATATGGCTTGAGAAAAATGATAAATTTTAATCCCTAGATTTTAAGCTGTAATTGCTAGCTTCTTGCTGTGATGCAGTTCCATTAATTTTGTCTTTCTTTAGGGTATTATATATCCTAACTTAGAAGCTCGGTTATTTTACTCCCCATTGTGATAAACTGATGTTTGCCGACAAAAAATATCAGCTGAGCGACAATAAACAAAAAATTGATCTAAAAATGTAACATGGTGCTGTTGTTTGATGTCTTCAGGTTGCCAGGTCCCTGGAGGAGAAGCTCAAGGCCTCTGGGGCTGTACATGAGGTCCACATCTACCCTGGATGCGGGCATGGTTTCATGAACACGTCGGCCGAGGGCCTCAAGAGGAGGAACGAGACGACTCTGACCGATCACAACAAGGCAGCCATTGAGCTGGCCTGGTCTCGCTTCTCCACCTGGATGGCTCATTTCCTTGGATCATCTGCCTGCGCGCTCCTATTGAATTCAGACGTGGGCCCGTCACCTGTGCTATGGAACTCTTATGTGCTATATCCAGAGTCAAGCCACAAGATTAAAATAAAATGTGTGCCTCTGCCGTACTCTACTTTGAAATTGCCATGCTTTGGTTTAGAGCACCTCAGAGCTTTTAAAACATAATCTTCTCTATACTTAGAGTTTCTCGTCTTTCAGCAGAGTCTCTATCTCAACCTCTAAATTTAGAATTTCTCTCTCTCAGCCTCTAAATTTAGAGGCGCTCTATATCTATAGTTTTTTTAGATAGAGACTCTGTTGGAGAGGATGAAAATGTAGAGAGCAAACAGTGATTTAGAGGGGTATATAGAGGACCGATTTTAGAGCATCTGCTGGAGATGCTCTATGGATGAAATGTGGTATATGTCGCTCTTTCTATTTTACAGCAAACCGTGGTCTGTCTTTCCCCAGCGTTTTGTGGTTGCAGGACTGTGCAAATTGTCTGCCCTACTTTTGACAGTATTATTGTTGCCAAAATATTACCTGAAGGCAGTAAAGTGAACAAAAATCGGCGAAAAAGATATTTTGGGCCAGAATTTTGAAGTAAAAATTGATTTTGCAAATCTGTAAATTTTCAAGATTGTTGGTAACAATGAAATTATGGCCTACTGCAAAATTTTGACCAGCTTTTTATAATTGAATATACCGAAACTTTTTTTTTATTGAATTTTTCATCAGACCTCACCAATGACATTGAAAATTTTAAATAACTCATGGAATTCTTTCCCACGAATTCTAAAATCCTAGCAGAGGTCTTTTTTTAGCTTACATTAAATCAAGTTCAGTAAAAAACCAAAAATTTTGAACTAAAAATTATGTTGAATTTCAGCTGAAATTAACTGACATGAATTTGAATGAATATTTAGAAATTTGAAGTTAAACAAAATGTTGACAAATATTGTACCAACATTTAGAAACACAGTATCTGCAGCATACTACATGTTGGGAACCGATAGGCTACGCTAGTATAAATTCAAAATTTGTACCACCATCATCTAGGAAGCTATGTGAGTAGAAGATTATGGATCGTTACCCTTTAGGCGTAGCCGCGACCGAAGAAGAATTGGAGTAGCCAATTCCAACGGTGCGCGTGCCAAGGTACAACAAGTAGTTGTACACGCCGAGCTAGACGCCTCGTCCAAGCTGGTCACCTATGCACCAACGTCGCATGCACTACCATAGAGGATATAGTTGATCTCGCTGATTATCTCCTCCTCATCGCCGATCAGTGACACAGCAACCGAAGCAGTGCCTCTACAGTATCTACACGTATAGAGAACGAACACCGTGCACCGGCGTGCTAGCACCTACCTATGCGGCCAGGTTTCTTACTCTTTAAAGTTTGCATTTTAAGATTTGCCATCCTGGCCCACTGTCATATACACATCCGGTCCCACATGTCGGTGTCACATGGTATGAGGCATAAAAATTAAGTGTCAAATTCTGAGATTTTGGCCTCTTATATAGAGCACACACTGATGAGCTTTTACCTTAGAGGCCTATAGGACTCTAGTCCCTCGCGGATCTAATCCACAAAACCCACTAATGCATACAATCCATTGAAGTTGTTCGAACACGTTAAGTGTATGACGCATTAGGTTCATGCGCAAATGGACATGGCCTTGGAATCCCTTTTTTCAGATCACAAATCAAGCGGTTCTTAGCAGAACATATTGATCCTTGACTGCACAAAATGATCATATGAGCTAAACTTTCATATACGCACTACCAATCCCTTTGTCCTAGTCAAACACAGGACGAGATGCATGTCACCCTTATGATAGCTTGACTATTTACTCGATTTTGTGATAGATTCTAAATATATGATTTAACTCTTTAACCATGTTAGCATAGTCATGTACTTTCTAATCCAACCACATCGAGGAGCCCAGAGATATTTCTCTTATTATTAAGAAGAGGTAAATTTTATCTTGATCGCTTAAACCCCACGACATTTTTAATAGCATCCCGAAAGCTATCTTTATAACTAACCAGTTACGGTGTAACAATTGATAGACCCAAACTATACCACTATGTATCTTGGGACTCAATGACGATCTCAGATCTAAAGATACTATAGATACATCACTCGATACACACTAATGGCACATGTAAGATAACAATCCCAGCAGTGTCTTGGGAGTGGGTTTATCTAACACCATGTTCTCTAATATGTATCCGCACTATTGATTTAATATATCTATATCTATGGCATGTGAAACATCATCACCAATCAATATATGTACTGATCTAATCATTACTGTCCCACGTAATGTCATAAGACCAAAGATTGTTTAAAATAACGTCACACAAATAAAGTGTTTCCCAACCAAGTCGTGCTTGATAAATAATATAAACAATATTTATTCACGAAACTGATAATATATTATTTAAAAGTACATAAATATGCACATGATATTATTATCTCCATGATCGTCTCTCAAGCATGTCCCTAACACTAAATACCTAGTTGAGTAGTTGCTGTCACATCGCACACTTGGGTTGCTAAGAAATTATGGTTGCTTTTTATACACGACATAGTTCATTTGTGTAACATCCCAAATTTTTAAATTTATGATTGAAATATTTTTAGTAAATGTAAACTTTATTTGAAGAAAGATCTAACTTTGGCTACCCAAAATTATTGCACCCAGTTGCTTTAACAAGTCTCGGCGAAAGAACTACTCGGTCTACAAGGCCCTTCGGGGTAGAAATTGGGTTCACCACCTCTGAAATATATCCTCTGAGGATGAAATCAATGAGTACATCAAACTTTGGCTAGCTGTTCAAGAGGTTTAGGAGATTCAGCTAGAATTGACGGGTGTTGACCAAGGTTCTAAAAAACGATATTGCAATAATAGAATATTAGTTTTTCCTTTCTTTCTTTTCTTTTGTGTATTTTATATACACTGGCACCCCTGCGAATATTTTTCGTTCCCCTGGAGGCAGAAATTTGTAGTGCAAACAGTAAACCTATAGATCAAATTTAATCGAGACAGTACTTATTTGTAAGTAACTCCTAGGGTATACCTTGAAGCCGATCGAGAAGACAATGAGCAACAAGTCGATCGAAGACAAAATATAGCGAAACTACGCTAAACTAACTAAAGCCGACGTAAAGTAAAAGACTGACAAAAGTAGATTTCATTGATTGGTGTTCTGATCCTTTACACGCCCTGAGGGCTATCTATTTATACAAACTACAACAAACATCGACCAAGACGCTGACTTGGTACACGGTATGATCTCGACTCCTTATTTCTTGTTTTATCTGTTATCACACCCATACAATCCGACACAAACTTTAGTATAGCTGATTCATTCCATATCAATCCTGGCCCAACTCTAACCGATCTCAGATCTTTTCATACCAATCGGCTTAACAAATTTTGGTGTCAGCAACCCCCTTCGGCATCTTTAGGGTGAGCAGATTCGGCCATCTCCCTCGCCGCCATCGGCCTCCGGGTGTTTGAGGGAGTGGGGGAGAGACGGATCTTGGCCGGGGATGTACAGAGGTAGGGGTAGTAGTAGTTATTGGTTGGTGAATAAGGGTTTCCCGGTGGTGGGGCTATCCTTTTTGGTGGCGTCACGGTTCTTCTTCGGTGAACTCTTGTTGAACGGGAGCGCTCACCGGTGCTCCCTAATGGCGACGACAGTGTGTCAAGACGTCGACGACGAGTTCTTCAGATCTGGCTTCTTTAGGTATCGAGTGGCCACGGCTAGTAGGATGTGTAGAATCCCCATTTCGTGTTGGAGTAGATTGCAGTGTAGAAGAGAGAAGGTTTTGGAGTGGTTCGACTCCTGTGTAGCTGGCCTTTGCCACAGTGGTGGCGGATTTTGGTGGTGTTCTTTCGGCTCTGGCTTTCTTGTTCTTGGCCTTGATGGATGTTGATGCTCCAATGATTTTTGTTGATTGTGATCTTTGTTTCCATCAATCTGTGTGCTTAGCAAGCCAGGTCAGCTATATATAGGCATGGTGTGCATCATTGAGCAGGTCGAAGAATTATAATTAAAAACACGAGTGTGTTTTGGCCATGGGCCGCTAGGGGTGTATCCCCATGTATCGATCCAACGTTTTTCGTCTAGAGTTTGTGTTGCAGTCGTAGATCAAGAACGCGTGTTCTTGGGCTGCGTGCTGAATCTATATGATTCACCTCTACGGGATCATGAGCATAATATATCTTGCTCACGGGTCAAAGAATTTTGAAGGCCGAGGTTGCATCGATCTGTTTCTCAAATCGCAAAGGCAGTTAGCAATCTTTGCAACTGTTCCACCATGAAAGATCAATCCATTCATGGATCTAGCCTCGCCTCGAGGTTCGACCCTCATGAAGATGGTAATCGAGGAGGAGGGGTGCTGTCTTAGGCTCGATGAACAGGGGAGTTGGGGCAGGGAGATGGCCATGGCATGATTTCGGGGACTTCGGCCAAGGGCAGGGTTGGCCATGTTAGGTATATGTATATATGGGCTTTAGGCCCTTACCTGTTGTATTTGGACTTTTCTCTTTTGCCCCTATACTAAGTATATATACTAGCCCTTTAGCGTCTAGATGAATACAAGTGCTATTCGTGACATGATATCAGAGCAACATACCTAGGGTTAGGGTTTTGTACAGCGTTGTACTTGCGCCGCCTTTCCCACCATCATCTCTCACCATGATGTGGTCGGCGTCGTATTTTCTTTGGCGATGTCGTTCTTCTCTGCTGGGTCATCGGTCACCGTCTTTCTCCGTTGGGTCATGGGTCACCGTCCGTCACCGACGCCGCTACTCGGGTCATCGCAGTCGCGGGCACTGCCTTCGTCGTCGCTCGTCGTCGCCGCGGGCTCCTGCATCTACGTCGTGCTACGGCTGCTATCGTGCCGTGGCCGCCTTTGCTCTCCGGATCTCGTCGCGTCACCACTGCCATCGCTCTTCGTCGCCAAAATTCACCATTGGCCGCGCCGTCCTCGTCACGGACAGCCTCCACCGCATGTCTTCGAGTGCCATCGCAAAGGCGCCGCCAGTCGTTGGCTCCACATCGTCCCGTCGTATCTTCTCTGGGCTGCCGCGAGGTCGTCTCTTGAGGGTCACCGCCGCCACCGCCGCCGCCACCGCCACCGCCTCAGTCGCCAGTTCCTCCTCCTTTCCTTCGTGCATGTGTCCTTGTGGCACGCTCGTGTAGTACTAGTTAGAAGTACTAGTAGTACTAGTTACAAGTACTGCTAGTACGTGTAACACCCTATTTTTATTCATGATAAAAATATTAATAAATTACCAGTTAATATATTACTGGAAATAAAATTCGAATAATTCAAAGAAATTTTATACAAACTGTCTCGTATAAAGAATATATTCTTATAACCGTTTCTAAAAGCTCAGCTTTAACTTTAATACACAAGTATAAATATAAATTACATAAGAAAAATATATACACACACAAATAAACAAGTCTATGACTAAAATCATAGGTTTCTCATATAAAATAAACTATACACAATTATGTGCATAGCTTTTCTTAAAATTAATTCAACTTTAAATAAAATGAAAATTATTAAAATGCCCTTGGGCTTAATCTCTTTTTCCCTCCTAAACTCATTTTCCTTTCTGCCCTAAGCTGGGCCAGCCTCTCCCTCAAATTTCCACTTCGCCCAGGCCCAAGCCGGCCCAGGAATGGCCCACCCGGCTCTCTTCTCTTCCTCTTCTTTTCTCCCCTGCTTCCCCCTTTGCTGCTCTGGTCCGAACCGTGCCCACGCTGGCACACCCCTGCGCTCGGCTCGACGTGCGCTTGCTTTGCTCGCGTCGCACGCGCCCACCAAGCCCGTCCGCCCGAGCCTGATGCGCTCCGGTTTTCCTATTTTTCCCTTGCTCGGTTTTCGCTGCCATTCCTCGGCGATGCAATTCGCCATCACCGCTAAGCCTCGTGGCATGAAATTGTAACCACGCCTTCCCCATCCCCTTCTCCCCAACGTCCTCAAAGGAATTGGCCTGAGATGCTATGGAGGCTGAGAACGATGAGATCTCCTCCCCGCCGGCCAATTCCACCCCCTTTTCCCCTCCGGCCGCCACAATGGAATATTATCCAATTCCTCGCACCTAGAGCATCCATGAGAGGTCCCCAACCATCCTCACAGATTGCCCAAGCTCATCGGCCACCGGAGCTTGCCCGCCACGAGAAGCCGTCGTCGTCCCCTGCTTTGCTCCTACGTCGCCGGACCACCACGGGACGTCTCCACCCCCAAAAGCTACGGGGTAAGCACCCACAACTCCTCCACATGCTCACGTGCCCATAAAGCCCCCTCGGGGCCCTTTCTATCGCCGCCGTCATGTCCTCCCGTACCCGCCGCCGCTATTGCTCGTGGAGTCACCAACTCCGGCCACCTCCGTTCGTGCTACGGGTACCCATGGGTGCGCGACAGCACACCGGTTCTAATGCGCCCAAGAAAGCCCGAAACGGTGGCCGGAATCGCCGGCAATCGCCGTTGCAAGCTCGCGGTCGCGTCCGATCCGGAGGATGAAGAAGGGTGACGTCAGCGTGACGTCATCAAACATAATAGTGTGCCTTGAGCACTAGCTGACCAGTGGGTCCCAGGCCATTAGATTATCTAATGTGCTACTGACAGCTAGGGCCCGCTATAGTTTTAAACAGATAAAACCCCACGGGATTTCCTTCTATCACTGACACGTGGGTCCCTTGACCCCACCCGTCGGATTAAGTGAAGGCGCCCTGTCCAATTTACGCTTTCATGATGGTGTGACATCCTAATAAAATTACAATGTCACACATTAGCAATAAAGAAAAATAAAAGCCAAAAACATAAAATAATAATAGGGAAAAGGTCCTAACGGGCTTGGATAGCCTACTTAGGCCCTAACTAGGCCCAAAACCCCCTCCATCTAGTCCTAAACCCACTAGGACTCATATTTGACCTTAAAGACCTAATTCTAGCCCAATTCAAATTCTGCCCATATTAGGGCTGACCCTAACCGACCCAAGCACTATATAAACCCCCCTAGGGTTCCCTAGTCGGCCACATCACCCCAATCCTCGAAACCCTAGCCGCCGCCTCGATTTTCGTGCAAAACCCGAAGCAAATCGAGGTAATTCCCCTGTTCCAGTGCTCAAACCCCAAATCCAAGGCCAACACGTTGTGTAGCTCGTCGCGCTGGCCAATTTGACTATATGGATCGCCATATTTGGCCAAGAAACGAGGGAGAATTTCCATGCCGAGGAGATCGCCGGATTTCGGCACCATCATCGCCGCCGGCGACCGTCGCCGCCGCCCCGTTTTCCGCCGCGGCGAATTCCACGCTTAGCCCGCCGCCCGCGTGCCACCCGTCCCTTTGCCCCGCCGCCGCGTGCCTAGTTTAGCACCCGCCCGATCGCCGCGCCGCGTGCCCTTCCGCCGCTGCCGCGCGCGTCGCGCCGCGCGCGCGCGCGTGTCGCGCCCGTTGGCCGCTTCGCCGCTGCGCCAAGCGTGCCGACCGCAAGCTGCCACGCCGCGCCGCCCTTTATCCCGCCCGCGCGTGTCGCCGCTGTTCTCGCCGCCGCGTGAATCGCGCCAGCCGTCGCTTCGCCACGCAGCGTCGCCGCCCACTCGCTCCGCGTCAGCCGCCACCACGCGCTCCCGCCTCCACCAATCGACCGCCGCCACGCATCCCCGAGCCGCCGCCCACCTCAGCCGACCCGCCTGAGCCGGTTTTAACCGGGATTCTCTCGGTTTTCGCGTGGTTAACACACAGTTAACCGGGTTTATTCTTTTCAGCCTTTTCTATTTAGTCCAAAACTTCCCCGAATTGTTTAGGGAGTTCCCGAACTCCAAATTAGATGATTCCGGAGCCTAAAAATCACAAATAATCCCAGGAAGTTTATATATTTTTACCATACTGTTTTTTCTGTATGTTTGATATTTATTGTTATTTGTTTACCTTTCTCGCGTAGAACCGACATGCACCTGCTGTCCGGGAGACGTTCCGGAGCCATTCGAAGGAGGAGATCTAGAACCTAGCTTCTTCGAAGGCAAGCTAGATTCATGTTGAAATCCTAGTTTGCTAAATTTCAATTATTTCATGTTTACTTAAATTGCATGCTTAATTTATCATCATATGTGCCAGTTGCTCCGATTTCATATTAGTACTCTACTGATATGACGTAGCCTTCCATTGTTAGCCTATTTTGGTACTGTTTTACTAGCCTATCCTTGTGTAGATGCTTAGCCTACCTTCTGGGATTGGTAGTTGATAGGTTTCACATATTAATAACTGGTACCCGTGGAGTCTTGACTTTGTGGTGCTGTTTTTGGTAAACCTAATCAAATAAAATCAGCGTGGTGTGTGTTGATTTGAGGAGACCCAGAAGAGGTGGATTTTGGGATTGTGGTTGAGATGTGCAGGTCTCCTCGGTCTTATAAGAACCGTATACTGTGACTACCAAACCGAACCTGAACCGTACAGCCACTTGTGCCTTCTGGCCCTGACCGTTAGCTGTGGAAGCTTGTTTCCGCTGTACTCATAGTGGACGGACGTGATTCGCGATCACCGGCTCCGAATGGCTTAAATGGGGGCTAACCTCATGCGGTGCGCTATCAGGTCCGGCTGAAGGAGTGCGCATGACTGTCGGCCTGGTCGAAGTGTACCGTGTGGGGTGCGAAACCAAAAGAAAGGGTACAGTATTGGGACAGGTGGAAACAGGGAACGGTTTTGTATTGTTTCTCCCTCGGGATGAGACAGGGCTTGTGGGGAACGTGTACACACTCTGCAGAGTTGAAACTATCATGGTAGCCGTGCCCGCGGTTATGGGCGGGGGAAAGGAGTTTTCACAGGGTAGTCCAATGTGTTTTAATTAATCAACTTGATGGTAGTGTAGGCAGGGATTGCCTCTCTTGGAGCTGGTTAGCCATCTCTTGGCTACGCTCGTGTGTTATCATGTGTTCAATGAATCAAGAACAAATGAACAAGTAGATAGGTGACATTTAGCAAAATAACCATACCCATCCATTGACCTTGCATTCATTTAGTAAGGACCGCTTGCTGAGTTGCCGTGTACTCATTATATGGACCACAGATCTTTGTTCAGGTCAAGAGTTCAGCAACGGTGCCAACTGTGACTAGGAGGGTCAAGGTGATTAGCCGCGCGTTCCGGGTCAACCTCGGGATATCATCGCTTTAGTCTTCCGCTGTGTTTATGATTATGTGTTTGAATTAAGTCCTGTGCAAGACTATGTATTTGTCTATGTCAACTGGGATGATATTTATGTTATGTAAACTGTTAAATTCTAGTTAAATGCAATGTCTGCGATGATATTCCAAATGTCCTTGAGTGAAATAGTAGCTATGGTCTTCTGTGACTAGTATTCGGTCACTCGAGCCGGTAGAAATACCGGGGTGCACGATAGATGGGAAGGCGCCCACGTGTGGGGCTGTGTCCCCACGGGCTTCATGGGCCGCACAGCGCCCATGCGAACCACACAGCGATGGGCCTAGCCCATTACTGTGCATAAGAGATTTTCTAGTGTTTTCCTATTTTAGATAATCACAGAAAATAAAATGAATTCTTATAAATACTTAGAGACCACCTAAAACCGTGAGAAAATTCTGTAAAATACTAGATGACTCAATAGACCTAGGAAAAATATAACTTTGCATATTTCAATGTTTAATTTCTCTGTAATATTATTATAACCCTTTCCTAACTTTTATTTAAAAATAAAACAACCCAATTAAGCCTTATGGTTTATTTAAAATAGTAAATGACCTCAAATAATCCTATAAATATTCACAGGACATTTGGAGCCTAGGAAAAATAATAGTTTATATTTTGCACTATTTCTACTCTCTACAATATTGCTAATAACTCTTTTCTAGTTATTTCTTTTATAAAGAAATTCTAGGAAAAGGTTTTCTATTTGTTAATACTAGTGGACCTCCAATAAACATGAAGGTAGAAATATAATTTTCTTAACATAAGCAATATACGTGACGTATTTTCCTAAATATAATGGACAACAAACTGGGTTACAATATATGGGTAGAATCCATATGCATACATTCATATATAATGTATAACCCCTACACGCGATCTTTATGAGTAAGATTTCTTATCGATAGCTCATGGAACTTCCTCGATAAGAAACTTACTTAAAATAAGATCATACCGTAGCCTCGGTGAATAGTGTCACCCTCAACCTCGTGCATATCATTTATCATGCATTTATCATATTCTGTGTCTTTATCGGTATTACTTGATTTTATTGCGATAGATTCGGAAGACACAGAAGGACAGCTTGAGGATCGACGACAAGACAATCGACACGCTCGGTCTAGGCGAGCCAAAATCTCTTGATCATTCTCCTTTACCTATTATTGCCTAAAATTATGTTGGTTTCAAATGATAGATTGCATGCAAATATGAGTTTCTCAAGTATTATATATTGGTATTAAAAGCTAATAGAGCAAGTCTAGCTATTCTATATTATAAGCAGTGTTAATAAACACAAACCTCTCCTTGACATTTTCCTATCCTGTCCATTGATAACCTAAGGTTTAGAGATTAAATTCTTTGACTAATAAGTCCTTGATATGGCTTAGACCTGCTTAAGTCTAGAGTCCGTGGGTTAATTCTTAGTTGTCAACGATACGGTTCTAGGATGATGGGTCAGTTTATGTAACGGTATAACCCGCTATCAACGGTGCGAAAGCAACGGTATAGCCTACTATCAACGGTGCGAAAGCAACGGTATAGCCCGCTATCAACGGTGCAAGTGCAACGGCATAGTACGCTATCAACGGTACTACTTGACCCCGACAAACACCGTATGCGGAGCAGGTACCTCTATGGTACGGTCCCATCATCTCCATGATGTGTATCACGATGGAGCTAAGATTCCTTTGAATAAGACTACAACATTGTAGCATCTGAATGGCTTATTTGTTGGATAGTCTAATCATTGAGAATATCCTGAGTACATAATTATGGGAATGTGTTGTGCCCCGTTCCCGAGTATTCCTCGCACTCGACATGCTAAAGAACTAGTCCATACACTCGGGTACCTGCAAAACCTGAGTGTGAATAAAGTCGCAATCATCTGAGAATTCTTTTGATTAGGATCTGTGGATCCTGGCCTTTGTTGAGCTCAAGGGGATCACACCTCTTGGCTAAGAGGGTGAGTCTACCGCCACTTACCTGGGGAACGTGCGCCAGTTGTTGTATGGACACGGGCCCGCCAGAAGCTGGGAAACGTGCGCCAGTTGTTGTATGGGCACGGGTTCGCCAGAGCCTGGGAAACGTGCACCAGTTGTAGTATGGGCACGGGTTCGCCAGAAGATGGGAATCGTGCGCCAGTTGTAGTATGGGCACGGATTTGCCATAGTGTCGGGGATAGCTCGCCATGGCGATGGCAGCTAGTCTGCCGATTGTGGAGACCATGACCATGGCGATGGTATGTGTCTGCCACGTGTAACACGTGATCCTTGATTAAGGATACGTGGTCACCATTTTGATAATATCTGAAGAATTTGGCATACATATATGGCCCGATACGTCTTTGATTTTGAAAATGCCATATATAATAGGGCTTTAACTCTAAAGTTTTATGGCATGATTTAGAGCAAATAAAAGATATCCAATCCCCACCAAAATTGGCTTTGCATATCTGACTTGCATTTGGCAAGATTTTGGTTCGCGAGCGCGGTTGAATGAACGCTCACACTCGCACCCACTCACCTTTTTAGGTGGCGTTGAGTTGGAGCCTGGCCTGGATGACATCGACAAGGAGAAGAAGAGCCTGAAGAATGGCGTATAGGGCGAGGGTTAGGTGGGACTCCAGTCACTTGCCTGATTGGGTAGGGCACAACCTTGAGACCCTACTCTTCCTACTGTTTCCGCTATGCTGAACTCTAGTAAGAGTTCATTTTTGTTTGGTATATTTGGCCTTTTCGGCCTGCAAAAACGAGTCATACTGTAATTGAACTCTTTGGTATTAATAATTTTATCGCAGGTATGTGATGATTCCAGCATTTTGAAAAGGGTGCCGTGCTAGCAAGACAAGATCCTGGGCTAGCATAGGTGCACCGAGGTTCCCGATAACCGGGGCCCACAGTACGAGAAAAAAAGAAGAGAAAAGAAAATAAAAAAAGAGAAGAAGGAAAAATGTCGTCGGGCACCGTTTCTGTTCCTCGTCGCCCTGTGATTTTTTATGGCTTCAATTAACAGGATTGGTCTCTTCATATGCGCATGCATAGTCAGCGTCTGTGGAATTTTCTTACTGGCGAGCTTCCTTACCTGTCTCGTCCTGATCCCCCCGTCTTGTCCACTTCGCTGAAGTCTTCAGATTCTGCTCAGAAGGCTCCTGTAGATGATGTCGATGCTGCTGTTTCTAAGAAGGCCTCTAATGAGTATAAGGAGGCTATGGAGTCCTATAAGTCCCAGTATACCGCCTATAAATTCTGGTGTGATGAGGATGCTCGTGCCTCTGCTATTTTGGTTACTGGCATGGAGGTGCATCTAACTGAAGAGGTGGTTTCTTTAGTTTCAACACAGCTGATGTGGTCACATCTTCGTGATCGCTATGAGCCTATTGAAGACTCACAATATCTTCCTGCTGTGCGACATGAGTAGTCACTACAGCAGGGTGACTCTACGGTGGATGAGTTGTATGCTCAGTTTTCTACAGTGTGGCGTCAGCTTGACTCTTTTGATGCCGCGGATGTTGATCATGACCGCCGGACTTGTGCTTGTTGCTAGCGCCAGCAGTCTCGTTTGGAGCTTTGCCGTATCTACGATTTTGTCATGCGTCTTCGGCCAGAGTTTGAGCAGATTCGAGCTCAACTTCTTGCTCGCCACTCTCGTGTCTCTTTGTTAGAGGCTCTTGCTGCTCTTTGTACCGACGAGACTCGACTTCATGGTGCGGGCCTGCTGGCTTCTCTATTTGCTTTTGCTCTTCAGACGCCTGCTTCAACACCTTCGGCTTCTTGTCCTTCGACTTCACCAGCCCCATCATCTTCTGGAGTGACGACGAAGGCTGGCCTTCACTGCACCTATTGTGACAAGGATGGTCACGTGGAGCAGTTTTCTTACCGAAAGAAGAAGGATATTGCTCGTCGTCGGCCGACCAAGAGTACTGCAGCACCAGTTACAGGAGATTCAGACTCCTCCCAGCACAGGTCTGATCCTTCTACTGAGATTTTGATGCTATTGCGTCCCATGGCTGCCTCTTCACCGTCAGGTTCTGCTGGTTCTGCTTTACAATCTTCTAGTGAGAGACCGCCTTCCTCTACTTCAGGTACATCACTATGGATTCTTGACTCAGATGCCTCTTTTCATATGATATCTGATTCTACCTGTCTTACTTCCATCAGTCCTTTGACCACTCCTTTAACTGTTCAGATAGTAGATGGTACCTCTCTTCCTGTCACAGGACGAGACACTCTTCTGTCTTCTTCCTTTCATGTTCCCATAGTTTTCCATGTTCCTAAATTAACCATGCAGCTTATATCCGTCGGCCAACTCACTGATCATGGCTGTCGTGTGATCCTTGATATTGATTCTTGTTCTATTTAGGATTGTCGCACGGGTCTTCTGGTTGGTATTGGCCCCTGGCGCCGTGATTCGCAGCATCTTTGGGAGCTTGGCTGGCTTTGTCTTCTTTCCGCTGCTCCCGCCGGTCTCTCCATCTCCGCTGCTTCTTCCATGGCGTCCTTTGCTCAGTGGCATCATCGTTTAGGACATCTCTGTGGTTCGCGTCTATCATCTTTAGTTTGTCGTGGTCTGTTAGGATCTGTATCTGGTGATGCTTTGTTAGATTGTGCAGGTTGCAACCTTGTCAAGCAGGTGCAACTCCCCTATTTTTCTAGTGACTCTATGTCAGCTTGTCCGTTTGATCTTGTTCATTCTGATGTCTGGGGTTCGGCCCCTTTTGTTGCGCAAGGTGGTCATAAATATTATGTTATTTTTATAGATGATTTTTCTTGCTACACCTGGATATATTTTATGTCTCATTGTAGTGAGGTTTTGTCTATCTATAAAAATTTTGTCACTATGATTCGTACTCAGTTTGATTCTCCCATTCGTATCTTTCTAGCTGACTGCAGGGGAATATCTCTCTGGGGCTCTTCGTGGGTTCCTTACAGGTACTTGGGCATGTTGTGCTCTTGAGTTTGCTGCTCTTGAGCATACTGGTACTTGGGAGGTTGTGCCTCTTCTGTCTCATGCTCTTCCCATCACCCGCAAGTGGGTCTATAAGATTAAGACTCGCTCTGATGGTTCCCTTGAGCGATTCAAAGCTCATCTTGTGGCTCGTGGTTTTCAGCAGAAGCATGGTGTTGATTATGATGAGACCTATGCTCCTGTGGCTCACATGACCACTATTAAGACTTTTTGTTGTGGCCTCCGTTCGTGCGTAGCCTATCTATTAGTTTGATGTTCAGAATGCCTTTCTTAATGGGGCGTTGCATGAAGAATTTTTTATGCAGCCTCCGTCCGGGTATTTCGTTTCGGATGGGATGGTTCTTCGCCTTTCTCGGGCTCTGTATGGGCTTAAACAAGCTCCTTGGGCATGATTTCATCATTTTTCTTCCATGGTCACTGCTGCTGGTTTTTCTGTTATGATCATGATCCTGCGCTGTTTGTTCACATCTGGTCTTGTGGTCGTACTCTTCTTCTGCTCTATATCAATGACATGATCATTACTGGTGATGATCCATCTTATATTGATTTTGTCAAGACTCGTCTTAATGAGCAGTTTCGTATGTCATATTTGGGTCCTATTCGTTATTTCCTTGGGATTGAGGTTACCTCCATTCCAGATGGTATTTTCTTGTCCCAAGAGAAGTATATTGGGGATCTTTTTGATCGGGCCTCTATAACTGACCACAAGACAGTTGAGATTCTCATGGAGCTTAATCTTCACTTTTGACTCACCGATGGGGAACTTCTTTCGGATCCTACTCGGTATCGACATCTCGTTGGTAGCCTTGTGTACCTTGGTGTCACTCGTCCTGATATCTCCTATGTTGTTCATATCTTGAGTCAATTTGTCTCTGCTCCTACTCAGCTCTATTATAGTCACCTCCTTCGTGTGTTGCGCTATTTGCGTAGCACTATCTTCCGCCGTCTTTTCTTTCCTCGCTCTAACTCTTTGCAGCTTCATGCTTATTCTAATGCTATCTGGGCTGGGGATCCTTCTGATTGCCGGTCTCTTTCTGCATATTGTGTTTTTCTTAATGATTCTCTCATTGTCTGGAAGACTAAAAAGCAGACGGCAGTTTCTCGGTCCAGTGCAAAGGCTGAGTTGTACGCTATGGCTCTTTTGACGGCAGAGGTTACTTGGTTGCGTTGGTTACTTGCGGATTTTAGTGTTTCTGTTACTACACCTCCTCCTCTTTTGTCTGTCAGCACCGGAGCTATTGGTATTGCCCGTGATCCGGTGAAGCATGAACTCACCAAGCATATTAGTGCTGATGCTTCCTATTTGCGGTCACAAGTTCGGGAGCAGGTTGTCTCTCTTCGGTACGTGCCCTCTGAGATTCAGCTAGCAAATTTCTTTACAAAGGCACAGACTCGACAGCAGTATAGTTTTTACTTCTCCAAACTCAGTATTGTTAACCTACCATGAGTTTGAGGGAGGTATTAGATATATGTATATATGGGCTTTAGGCCCTTACCTGTTGTATTTAAGCTTTTCTCTTGTACCCCTATACTGTGTATATACGACCCTTTGGTCCCTAGATAAATACAAGTGCTATTCATGACAGGTCAGAGCAGGACCGACCAGAGGTAAAGAAAGGGAAAAGAAAATAGAAGGGAAGTAAGAAAGAAACGGAATATATAATTTATTTATTTATTTATTGTTGGTGGAATTTGAATGTGAATGAAATAAAATTTTTTCGGGTCGTCACTGGACGCTCCATTGATCTAGCAACAAGATGCTTAGCTCGGGAGAAGTTTCCAATGGAGAAGGCAACAAGACTGCACGGGAGGCCACTGTCTCGTCGATTGGAAGCAGGTCTGCACGCCAAAACGGCTTGCAGGTTTGGGGGTTAAGACGTTGTCAGGTTCGGCCGTGCAATCCGTATCCGCTGGTTATGGCATTCCTTGCGACGACACCGGCTGAGGTTTGTTCAATGCCTCTACTGAGATCGCCTTGGGGGAATGGGAGAGAGACAAATTTCTGGACCTCCAATTGGCTTCGGGGCTTTTCCCCGAAAGGTATAGCGCCGGACTGCTTCAAACTCTGTCAGCGGGATGCTTTGAATACAGCTTACCAGCTCTCTGACAGCAACTGGATTCCAATTCGGGATGATATTGTGCTCATTGATGACGTGCACGATGCCATCAGTTGGAAGTGGACCGCCCGATGGATTTATTCGGCAGTTTCGGTGTACTCGATCCAATTGACAGAACGTGCCGAGCATGGCTAGATGAGATTCTGGAGAGCCGCTACTGAAGAGGTCGGCCTCATGGGGATTTTTGTACATATGCGGCAGTGAACGGGAAACAGGGGGTACATCTCTTTGTCAAGTCACCGTTTGCGAAACAATTGTGGCGCAAGATCTCCTCCGAGCTGCAAATGTCAGACCCGGATGATAGTGTTTCCTCCATTTGGGACATCTCCAGTAACAGCCTTCGATCGTCCTCGTTGAGCCACCCTCCGCTTCTGTAAATATTCCTTTTTCCTTCTGCTAACGAAAACCGCCAACAACGTTTCAAAAAAAAAAAAAAAAACAAGAAGCTTCAGTGGCGGGCACTTGCAGGCTTGCAGCTGAGCTCCGGCAGTCCCCTCCGAGAGCGCAGGGAAGAAGCTGGTGGCGTCGATAGATGAAGCTGCGCTAGTGCAGTCGCCTTCAGGAGCGCCGGAGGCGGGCGTTGCGCGGTTGGTGCAGCTGCAGGCGGAGTCACAGCCATCGGGCGCTGGCGGTGGTGGCAAACGAACTCCTCCTCTGCCTCCTGGCGTCCACGGTCGCGCAAAGCAGCTCGTTGATGATTAGGCGAGGCCGCTGCATGAGCACGGGCATGGGAAGCGGCGGCGCACCAGGCACGAACGGGATCAGAACCAACAGCACGCAGGGCGAATGCAAGATCCGCATCCCCGGCGCACCAGGCAACCGCAAGATCAGAATGAGCAGCGGCTGCAACATCAACGCGGGTGGCAGCGCCAGCGTGGGAGGCGGTGGGCTTTGCCGACTTCAAACGACCGTACCGGGCGAAGTCAGGGAGCATGCCCGCCAGGTCATCATTGTGACCAAGCTGCCACGCGGCGGCTGCCATCTCCTTCCTAAGGCCTTCGTGGTGGGGGCGGCGCAGGAAGTCCGCGTCCCAGGCGGCGAGGGACTCGCGGGGCTAGCCGCTCACCTCCGCCAGGCATGCTTGGTCCACAGCTGGACGAGCCTCTCGAGGGCGCACCAGGGCACCCACGTCCCCTCCGAACTCCGGAGGACTTTCGCCATGGATCGGGGCGAACGGCAAGGCATTCTTGCTTCCTGATCTAGGGTTAGGGGGCATGAGTCGGCGGTGGCCTTGGAGTCGAGAGAAGGCGGAGGGGAATGGGTAACGGGATGTTTGTTTCAGGAGAGATGGATGATGTTAGAAGGTTCGTGGACCAAGCCTATTTATTATTCAGAAAATTTAAATAAATCTCAAAAATCGATACATAAAGTGTAGAGATGGAAAGTTTAGTACACATGGAAAGTTATAGAAGAGAAACAACGGGTCTCCTAGCCTATTAATTTTATCTTTTATTTTGCAGAATCCTGTATTAATATATACTCATTATGTGCACGATTTTATAAAATCGTATCTGCGCACGCTAAAGAAGCCTATCGTGGGTGACTCGGTTTCTATCTTTTTGTGTTGATTTGGTGAGGCCTGGCCACCCTATCTAAGAGGGCCCTGCCCTCACAGATCGATGTTTACGATTAAACCCCAGCAAACCGATCTGGTAAGACACGGTAAAGAAACTTCTCCATCCTTGGTGTTGTCCGTCTCTAGACTTCTCTATCCCTCACACCGGCGTGTCACTGGTGTGTGCGAGAGTACTGTCTTTAAAACCATGTCCTGCCGCTGTTTTTGATATGCGGACCTGTTCTGCACATATAAGAGAGATGTTTAATTTGTATATGAATATGTTTCTATTTGTAACATGTGATACACATTACTATGCGCATGGTGCTATTTATGTCTATTTTAGAAATTAATTTTATAACTAAAGTGTGTAATATTCTAACAGATGAGACGCGTTTCTATACCGGAATTATTTTTGAATTGGGGGCAGACTTGATCGGATTCCAGCGAAGAGAACAGCTGGCTACACGTGGGAAAGCGGCAAGACGCTGTGGAGTGGCTCGCAGGCGAGGTGGCGTGGAGAGGCGCCGTGCTTGGGATGAAGGACAAGCGAAGGGGATGCGTGCACGGATCTCTAGGCGATCAGCTAGCTCGACGATGGCTGTCGGGAGCTACTCCCTAATAGCCTAGGGACTGGGGTCAAAGTCACTAAGATCTTAAGATCTTAGTGATCCTAGTGTGTTTGGTTCATGATCAATGTGTACCAATGCTTGCCATGCCAATTGCTGGGAAATAGACATAGAAAATGGCTAAACCGCTCAAGGCTGGGATCAGAATCCTGAATTCCAAACTGTTTAAATTTAAAATTTGAAATTGGCACAAAGATTAACAAAAACTCCTAAAAACAGTATTAGCATGTCTAAAGAGCACAATACAATTAACTTTTTTTGAAAAAATTGAATTTTCATGCTAATTTTGAGATTACGAGTGCATCCTAGGTTTTCATTTCGTTGAAAGTCATGTGGGTACGCTGCGGCCTTGCTCTCCCCTCGTCCTGGCCATGCTCCCACTACTAGCGAACAGGCTATTACAACCGGTTCGAAACAGGTTTCAGAACCGGTTTTAGAACCGGTTGTAGGCAACCGCGAGTGATACCCGGACTAATACCCTCTGGGTATCACTCGCGGTTCTCCTAACCGTTTGTGGTACGACACCACAAGCAGTTCGGAAAGCGCCCTAGTATGCTAGTGGAGTCGCCACGTGGGTGCTCTCTACAAGCGGTTTGTGTTACCAACCGCTTGTAGAGAGCCTCTCAGGCAGCGAGGGGGAGACGCCACGTGTGCCCTCTTCACAAGCGGTTGGCCGCTTGTGGAGAGGCTGCGCGCAAATTATATTCAATATAGAATATGTTCTGAGAGGGCGGGTTTTCAATATGAATTTTGATAATAAAATTAAATACAATTACAATAGTTTTTCATAATTAAATATATATTATGATATGTACTCATTCACACAACCACAAGTTTATTTACACAATAATACAAATGAATCAAAAATGGACAAGTTCATGATGTACACATGAAATAATGAGCACACTAAAGCAATGTTTATACATTTCAAGAGTACAGGGGTGAATCTTGAGGTCATTTCTTGCCTACATCGCTATTTGTTCCTTTCGATGATTCCGATATTTCACCTATCCTTACAGAAGGACAATCTCTCCATCCCTTTATGTGGAACTCGCCTTTGATGGATATAATCTGGTCGACAATGAAGCCGATAAGTTGTTTGCATTGCTGCAACCCGGTGAGGCGGGATCACACCTTACACATCGAGGTAAGGCTGTCAAAGTAGGAAATAAATAAATCTCTGAACACGTAAAGTATAAGTACTAAGAAATGGAGATGCATCATTAATTTGGTATTTTTGACACACACACACCTCGTCGTTTAATTTCGGCACATCGCCTTGGGAAAGATTTTGCATGTAGTGGCACACATAATAGCCACATAAGTTGTTTCCAGCCGTTTGCTGTATAACCTGTGATGAAATTTAAAAAGATTACAATTATTGAGATGAAAAACTATCACTAAAGAATATGAATTAATTAATATGCTTTATTACATACTCGAGTGCTTAATTGGACTGCGAATTCATTCTTGAAAATTCCTTTATGCTTCTTTCGGAACCTTGCGAATGCCCTGTGATACGTTATTACATGAATAGTAATTATTAGAGTTCGAATTAATTAAATAGCTAGGCATTTCAATATAATAAGGAAACCATTTTATAAATTAATATGTGCCATACCGATTTAGCGTATCAATGATATATTGATATTTTTGCTGTGGTTTCCTTCTTGAGTCTTGAACAATGATCTTGCTATTATTAAGCATGATAACAAGAAGGACCCAGTGAAACCTATTAATATATTTCAACATATATATGTAATTAGTCATATTTTGTGTGCTTTAAAAAGTTAGGAACGAGTGGTTGTGAGGACCCGTATATATACGTACTCGAAGTTGAAGGGCAGAAGTATGTACAGTTTATAGTGCTGTCCCAAGAATGCATCAAGAATGTAATCCTCAACATCTTTTGGTTTGTATCCGAAGACAGCCTCGTTGACAATCTCTGGGTCTATGAAGCCCACATTGAAGTCATCCTGTCTTCTACATCGTTGTATCTCCATTCTACATAGAAAGAGATAAGTTATTAGAGTTGCAACTTTTTGGTACGAGGAAGCACATCTGGAAACATGATATACCATTCTCGCCAGAGGATGATACCGTGGAAGGCCTGTCCAAGCTTGGTCACCTCATTGCCTCTAGCAATATTAAGCAGAAGATCTTTAAAACCGCTTAACACCTCCTCCACGGCGACCTTCGAGTAACCGGGGGGTATCTCGTTACAGCGGAATGTCTGGCCCGGCTCTACTGGGAACGCCATGCCGTAAGACACCTTTATGGAGAGGTTACGTGCCTCGACATGTAGCTCACACTGGCAGCAAATCTTGATGTCGTCCACTAGAAAATGGCCCAGGTCATCCCCTTCAGGTGCCATGGTGGACGGGCCTTGCTCTGGCCGCCGGAGGCTCGTGGGCCTGATCATGGCCCTCGCGATTGCTTGGAGCTCATGCCGTAAGACACCTTTATGGAGGTTACGTGCCTCGACATGTAGCAACTTGCCGAGGGCAGCAAATCTTGATGTAGTCCGGGTAGCTCTTAGTCTCCTTTCCAATTAGCTATATTTGTATAGCTCTTCGCTTGATCATGGCGTCTGGCAGATTGCTTGGACCTGCTCCCTGAAGCTTGCTGAGGGCTATATGCACTTGATGCGCAACTATGTCGCCGATGCTAGTCTGGGTAGCTCTTAGCTCCCTTTCCAATTAGCTATATTTGTATAGCTCTCTGCTTTTGCTTCTTGCTCGGCTCTGTCCGGTGAATCCTTTGTGGTACTTTATGGCGTCGACGAACCAATAGGACATGTCTCCGGTGCTCAGGGTTTTGGAGGACATGTGTCAGCTCGTCATTCTCCCTATCTATCATTATGGAACCTGACTAAAACTGCTCAACGGCTTGTACAATCCTTTGCCCAACATCTTGCACTCCCGGTGCCATCACCAAGCTGCCGTCATCTGCAAGGACCCCCCGTGAGCCATGAAACAATTTCGCAGGCGGCATTCCCAGTCAGCAGTAGCAGGTGGTACATCCTTGGCCAATAATTCTTCCTCCTGCTTCTCCCATTTCGGTATAGCCTTGATGTAACCATCGGTGCCGAGATGATGGTGGTCTTTCTTCTTTTGTGCATTTATCTTGTTCTTTTGGTTCGCGGCTTGGTCTTCAGCTGACAGCTTGTACTCCTCAAACGCTTCCCAGTAATCCGCCAGCTTAGGAAATAGATTGAAATCAGACCTTTGTCCTTTCTGCACATACTTGGCATTTAGAGACGACTTCCACAACTGAAACACGGTTGCCATCTTCTTCAAAGTGTATTTCTTTACTTTGTCTTCGAACCTTTCAAGGAATTTGAAATTGTCCTTAATATCTGTCCACAGCAGGTCCTTGGTAGTTTGAGGGACTTCAACCCATTTCTGGATGCTAATTGGGATGTGGTCCCTTACACGGTAACCACAAGTGTTGTTGAATGGGCCAATTGCTGAAAGAGGGGCAACTGGCATCCCATCGGAGTTAACGTCGGTAAAGACATGCTTTGCCGACGGCTTCTTTTTAGGTTCTCGCTTCGATTGGGTGCTCGATGTACCTTGATTAAAATTAAGAAACATATGAGCGTGTCAGAGTGTTTTATATTGGTTGAAAGGCGGCATGTACCAGGGCATTATTGTGGTATTACCTCGCTGGCCCAGTGTCCACGGCATCATCGGAACTACCGACAGTAGCGTTAGCGTCACCTTGGTTCACGGCCTCATCGACAGCATTGTTATCGGCCTCCTCGGTAGTAGCGTTAGCGTCACCTTCGTCGTATCCTCTGATGCTACCCTGCGCGATCGAGTCCAGCAGGAACTGTTCTTCCTCATCGAAGTTAGGGTCAGCACGGCCTGGTTGCTCCATCTATATATCATAATTATGAAATAATGTTAAATTAGTATTGCTACTCGTGCACATAAAATAATTACGAAACAATGTTAAATATGATTCATGACTCTATATATATCTCTCTCTATCTCCCTATCTCTCTCTCTATCTCTCTATCTCTCTCTATCCCTATCTCTCTGTATCTCTCCCTATCTCTCTCTATCTCTCTATCTCTCTCTATCTCTCTCTCTCTCCCTATCTCTCCCAATCTCCCTATCTCTCTCTATCTCTTTCTATATTTTTTCCCGTTGGGATATTTCATCGAACACCCTGTGGGCAGTCATAAAACAGAGGGAGAGTGCGGCGTGGGCGTGGGCAACCTAGGTCCTCCGGGGGCTTGGGGGAGGGGGCTTGTCGTTAGGTTGACGGCGTGGTGGAGGTTTGACGGCGAGGCAGCGATGAGGGTGCGCGCACGGCGGTGTGGAGGCGTCGACGGCGGTGACGAGGCGCGGCGACGAGGGCAGCGCAAGACGGCGGTGGCGAGGCGACGAGCCCCAAGACGGGCTCGACGGAGAGACGCGGCGATGAGGGCGCGAGCAAGGTGGAGAAGGCATCGAGCGCGGTGCAAGGGCTCGACGGAGAGACGGCGGCGCGACAGAGGAGTGAATCGCGCGACGGCTCGGGACTTAGAAAAATTTTGGAGAGAGTGAAGCGCGCGGGGAAGATGATCTGAAATATATAGAAAACCCTCTACAAGCGGTTCGTAATACGAACCCTTTGTAAAGGGGCCTCTACAAGCGGTTCGTAGTACCAACCGCTTGTAGAGGTCCTCTTCTACAAGGGGTTTGTAGTATGAACCGCTTATAGAGGACCCTGTACAAAGGGTTCATATTACAAACTGCTTGTAGAGGTCCTTTTCTACAAGGGGTTTGTAGTATGAACCGCTTGTAGAGGCCCCTTTACAAGGGGTTCGTATTACGAACCGCTTGTAGAGGTTCTTTTCTGGAGCCTTGAGGAAAGCCTCTCTATTCTTCCTTTTTATTAAACTTTTATTTAAATATTTTTAATTTCAGTACTTGTGTTTTATATTTTATTAAAATATTTAAAATTTCATTGCTTAATTTCTATAGATGCTTCAAATATACAAGTTTCATTTAAAAATTTGTAAAAATGCTTTCTTCCTTTTTATTAAAATTACAGTAGAAGATCCATCTCACATATTCATAATTCATACAGGAGCACATCTTAACTAGTAACATACTTTATCTTTACAAGTGTTCCATCGTTATGATCGCGGTGTATATATGGAGCATTGACATCTATGTCATTGAGGACACTTATGTCGACATCCACCTCAAAAGGAGGGAGCTCGTCGAACTAACTATACTCTTCCTCGTTTGCGATGTCCTCAACTCCGACAATCCTTCGTTTGCCTTAGAGAACCACGTGTCGCTTTGGCATATCCTTCTGCTTCTTAGGTTTGCTTGACATGTCCATTACGTAGAAGACCTGTCTCACATCATTGGCGAGAACGAATGGTTCGCGCCTAGAGCTGACTTGTGTGAGGTCTACGGTTGTCATGCGTATTTGTCGATCTTCACGCCGCATGAAGTCAGTTTGACCCATTGGCACTTGAATAGAGGGGCCTTCAAAGGTCCATAGTCAAGCTCCCATATCTCTTCTATGAAACCATAATATGTGTCCACCTTGCCAGTGTTGTCCACGGCGTTTATACGGACACCGCTGTTCTAGTTCGTGCTCATCTTATCTTGGGACTTCGTGTAAAATGTGTAACCATTTATCTCGTACCCCTTGAATGTCACGATTTCACTAGATGGTCCCCGAGCCAGGCGTTGCAACTGTTCATTGTCTGACCCTTTGGAAAGGATATAGTTTTGTAACCAAGCGCCGAATAAATCCATGTGCCTTAGTGTTATTCAATCCTCAGACCTCCCTAGGAATTCGCGGCGTAGAATACTCTTGTGCTAAATGACATATGGGGTCACTACAGTAGATTGTTTCAGAACCGTGAAATGTGCTTGTTTAAAAGTAAGAAGATCATTGCATGCAATTACTTTTCGTCCTAGTGTCCCTTTTCCCTGTAGCCTCCGCTCATGGCGTGATATAGTGACACCAATCAAATTTAGATCATTAATGTAATCCACATAAAACTCAATCACCTCCTTTGTGCCATACCCCTTGGCTATGCATCCTTCCGGATGAGAACGGTTATGAACATACCTCTTTAAGACACTCATATACCTCTCGAAAGGAAACATGTTATACAGAAACACGGATCCGAGAATACCTATCTCCTTCACAATGTGAACGGTGAGATGAACCATAATATGAAAGAATGCAGGAGGAAAGATCATCTCACGGCTAACTATACTTTGTACGACGTCATCTTGCAGCTTACTTAGTTTATTTAGATCAATAACATTCTGCGAAACTGAGTTGAAAAAGGAACACAACTTTGTGATTTAACCCGGGACCCACTCGGGCAAAATACCTCTCATAGCCACTGGGAGCAACTGTGTCATCAACACAAGACAGTCATGGGATTTCAGGTGGACGATTTTATTCTCTTTCATGTTTATGAGTCTCTTTACATTTGAAGAGTATCCGGAAGGGACTTTCACACTACTCAAGCACTCTATCATGCTTTTTTTTTTCTCTTCTTTGCTTAGAGTGTAGCTCGTAGGATGTAGATAATGTTGTGCTTTCCCTGTCTTTTCTGGATGTAGATCGTTCCTCAGTTCTAAAAGTTTTAGATCCCTCTGAGCTTGCAGTGTATCTTTCGATTTGCCATACATATCTAAATATCCTAGCCAGTTCACGCAAACATTCTTCGTGATATGCATGAAGTCAAGTGAGTGACGGACCTCCAAAACTTTCCAATAAGGCAAGTCCTAAAATATTGACTTCTTCTTTCACATAGGTGCCTGACCTTCCTCATTCGGGACAGATTTTCTCTCAGCACCCTTTTCAAATACTACTTTCAGATCCTTTACCATAGCAAACACATGCGGCCCACTTCGATGCTTAGGCTTAGCACGAAAGTCTGGTTTTCCGTTAAAGTTCCTGCCTTTCTTCTGCAACGGGTGCCTTGTAAGAAGAAATCTACGATGGCCCATGTACACAACTTTCTGAGAGTTTTTGAGGTACATGCTGTCCGTTTCATCTAGGCACTACACGCAGGCTCTATATCCTTATATAGTTAGGCCGGATAGGTTACCAAGTACAGGTCAGTCGTTAATGGTTACAAACAACAATGAACGTAGGGTGAAATACTGTCTTTTGTACTCATCCCATACACGTACACCATCCTCCCATAACGTTACAAAATCTTCAATCAATGGTTTCATATAGGCATCAAAGTTGTTTTCGGGTTGCTTAGGACCTTGGATCAACAACGGCATCAATATGTACTTTCGCTTCATGCACAACCAAGGAGGAATGTTATAGATACATAGTGTAACAGGCCAGGTGCTATGGCTACTGCTCAACTCGCCGAAAGAATTCATACCATTGATACTCAATCCAAACCTTATATTTCTCACATCATCTGCAAAGTGCGGATATGTTGTATCGACTTTCCTCCACCGGGAGCCATCAGCGGGATGTCTAAGCATCTCGTCGTCCTTACGCTCTACTTTGTGCCAACACATCATCTGGGCATGCGTTTTGTTAGCAATCAGACGCTTCAATCGGGGGATGACAGAGAAATACCACACCACCTTATGCTCCCCATCTATTTCACCTGGGTCATCACGCTTCATCTTATAACGTGATTCTTTTGCACACTGGACAAACATCAAAATCCTCGTACTCATTGCGATACAGGATACAATCGTTAGGACATGCGTGTATCTTCTGTACTTCCAATCCCAAAGGACATACAACTTGCTTGGCTTCATATGTGGATTCAAGTAGAGTGTTATCTTCCGGAAGCAACTTCTTTATGAGTGATAACAACTCATCAAATCCCTTATCTGAGACACCATTTGTGGCCTTCCATTGCATTAGTTCCAGTGTGGTGCATAACTTTTTGTGGCCCTGCCCACAGTTTGGGTACAAAGGTGTCCCGTGGTCCTCTAACATGCGCTGGAACTTGTTGAATTGTCTTTCATCTGTGTAGTCTCCCTCTCCGTCACGCAGCATCTGGTCCAGTTCATCATCACCAAACTCTCCGAGTGTATCCTCCACGGAACAGTATTGCGTGGCGTCTGGGATACTGTTCAAAACCTCTTCTTCTTCCTCGTCTTCTTCATCGTCTTCCTGGCTAATCCCCTCTACTTCGCCATGGTTGGTCCAACATGTATAGTTTGGCATGAATCCTCTCGTGATCAAATGGTTCATAACCTGCCATCGGTGGGAGTGCTCCTTCTCATTCTTGCAGTCTACACACGGACAACATATGTAGCTGTCTGGAGGTAAGAAGGCAACGGCCACATCCAGAAAACCCTGCACGCCATCAATGAACTCTCTAGAGCGATGGTCCACATTGTACATCCATTGCCAGTTCATCTACACCAAGTTATATTTTATTAAAAAAATATAGTTACATTTAAGAATCTAAAGCTCACAAGCACTTAGATCTACCTTTCTAATTACTTTTTGTTCTTCTTGAGTCTACAATTAAAGACAATATTTTTTTGCTGCAACAAAAAAACTCCACCTACACTAATTCTTTTTTGTCCTTCTACATTTATTGAACTAAAACTAACTAATTGTTACATTTTTAATTATTTTTATCCTTCTATAATTTTGAACTAAATCTATCTAATTATTTTTTACCCTTCACATTTATTGAACTAAAAATAACTAATTGTTACATTTTTGTAATTATTTTTATTCTTCTACAATTTTTAACTAAATCTAACTAATTATTTTTGCCTTTCTACCTTTTTATTTTTTTTATCCTTCTAATTTTTCCTTTTTTATTTCATACACCAATAATTACTTCCTTGCAAACCTACATCTACCTAATTTATCGTTACATTTTGGATCCTAAAGCAAACAACTTAATTTTGAGATCAACTCCCTAAAATTAGGTGATCAAGCTAGCTAGCACTTGCTAGCAAACAAACAAACAAACAAATTTTTGAGTGATCAAGCTAGCTAGCAAACAAACACCTTTCAACAAGAACAAATCAACATTTCTCCACATCTAATGCAAAAAAAAAACAATACTTAGGTGAGAAGGATGTTAACATGACGTTACTAACCTTGAAATACTTAATTTGGAGCTATATCACCTCAATTGAAGAAGATGTTCCTGTTCTCCTCTGCGCACTCGGGGATGAAGAAGATGTTTAAATGCGCTGGGTGGGATGGCTTCTACAACCGGTTTGAGACACAAACCGCTTCTGGAGGTTGACTTTTACAACCGGTTTGTGTCTCAAACCGGTTCTGGAAACCCACAATCTGTTTGGGACACAAACCGTTTGTAGAGATGAGTCTCTACATGCGGTTCATGTTTGAAACCACTTCTGGAAGCCCTCTCCTGCTCGTTGCCCACGAACCGGTTCTGGTACAAACATTATAACGGGTTCGGACCAAACTGGTTCTGATGGGCCGGTTGTGATGCCCACTTCTGTAGTAGTGTCCCGTCGGTCGTGCCACGCTCTCATCGTGCCTGTCAACGCCCACACTGTGCTATGTCCACACCCGCGTCATGCTCCGCCACTCCAGCCACACTTGTATTGTTCTCTCATGGTGCCCCGCGCCACACTCTATCCACATCCGCTCTAACCACACTTGCGTTGTGCCGAGGAGCACAAGGAAGGGGAGGGTAGAGGAGTAAAGGGAGCTAGGGTTTCATGGAGAGCTAGATATGGAACGAGCCGAGGAGGCTAGAGAGACGAGACGGGAGGATAAGGGAAATTGTTCGTGCGCGGTAGAAACGGTTCGGTTTCTCAATAAAACCATTCAGGATTCTAGGAAAAAAAGGACGGGTATTCGAGGATTTGTTTTAATTTTTCATAGATTTCGTTGGAATCTCAATGAACCCTAGTGATTTCCCTTTATGGACTCTCGCTAGGAGATTCAAAACTCAAATTGCAAAATTCAATTGAACTCTAATGGGAAATCACGGGAAATCGACATCGAGGCGGAGCCGGATTCGACCCTAAAATTAGTAGAACATGAAAACATCCCTATGCTGTATCTATTGGTTTGTGGGGCCCCTCCTAAATTTGCGTTCATCTGAATAGAGATATTACTTGATTGCTGCCCTGTAGTTAAAAACTAACATAGAAAGCTGCTCGAGGCATGCCACACATGTTAATTCTCAACTCGAGTAGTAGCAAACGCACAAGAGTACTGTCAATTGAAACGAAAGCAAATGGGGTGCCCGGATATGTAACTTGTGATAGCTCCCAAGACCAAGCACTATCTTGCACATATCTTTTCAACAATTGATATCACAACATACACAACAATGGATGTAACTTACATATAAACAAATATGTGGACTGCTGTCCATACATCACTATATAACATGTGAGTATATAGTTCAATTGTAGTTCAATAGCAGCAGAAAGGATATCAGTACATCAGAGTGTAGAGTGTAGTGGAATCATATCACAGTAACCACATAACAGCGAAAATAATATAAATATAACAAAGTGCCAGCGTGGTATGCCCCCAAACCCATTGGGTAACTGACGGGAAGCAAGAACATCACATTGACTGCCAACATCGTCGATCCGGCTTGGTCTTTAATAACTGGACAGCAACTTCACACCTTAAATTGGTAGCAACCGGGTTGAACAAAGAAGGTAGTCGCACATTATAGATAACAATATAGCACCAACATGATTTACGATGAACAATGGAAAGTTAAATGTTATTTTCAGCATAAAGAGAGCATTTGTAAAGATATAGACATATATTGATTGAAATTGCATTTGAGTAAACATCTAAAAATATAATAGCATCCACTACAGCAATCCGACGTATTTACGTCAGCCAAATTTATTTACGTCGGCTTATAGAAAGCCGATGTATATAAAGTGTTTTTTTCAATACGAGTATTTACGTCGGCCATAAAACAAAGCCAACGTGAACAGGTTATGTGGCACCGTTTATGTTGGCTTGGCCAATGGAAACCCAAGCCCATCCGGCCAGACCAAATTTGAAATATGGTGGAGGCTTATTTATGTCGGACGAGCCAACGTAAACAGAGCCTGTGCTGGCTGATGTAAATAAGAGCACGTGGCACAAGCTCTGTTTATGTTGGCTTGACTGATGTAAACAGGCCACGTGGCACCTATTTACATCGGCCCAGCTGATGTAAACAAAGCTGGTGCCACATGCCCTTATTTATGTCGGCCTGGCCAACCTAAATAGGCAACGTGTCCTTATCCAAGCAGGCTACCCTAACTAACTGCGCTTTAGACATGCACACGCGAGTTGCCTCCTCGTCCGTCGTTGTCATTGTCGCCCACGCCTCCGTCTGTTGCGGCCTCCACCCGTTGCCATCTCCATCCGTCGTCGCCACCCTCGACGCCCTGAATGCCCTCGATGTCCGTGCCGCCACTCGCCTCACCCGTCGCAACCACCTGCTGCTCGCCCACCCGTCGTTCTCAACCGCCGCCCTTGGCAACCATTGCCTGCGAAGCCCTCACGCCGCCTCGGCCACCGTCGTCCGCCCACCCACCAACCTTGGCTACATCCACCCGTCACCCACACCGTCTGCCTACCCACCGTCCTCACGCCCATGCGTGCCATTGGCCACCGCCGGCACCACCCTCAGCCGCCGCTGCCCATGTAAGGTAAACTAGTCGTATTTGTACTATTATTATGTTGACTGTAATTTATTGTCATGTTTAAATTTGCATTTAACCTGTAATATTATGAATTAATTTGTTACATATGAATTGCACTTTTAGGCTCCATTTGGCACAGCTCCAGCTCCCAGCTCCACCTTAGATATGGAGTGTATACGTTCAAATAAAGTGACTTAAGTTTATATTTTTAGTTTAAAATGTAAATAAGATGACTCGCTTAAACATTCTCAATGTACCCACAACTCCAGTTCTATGAATTTCTGGAGTTAGGAATAGGGTGCTTCACCAACTCCACCAATTTCGGTGGAGATGGAGCTGTGCCAAACGAGGAATTAAAAGCACAAGTCAACCCAACCTATACATCACCCGTTTGGGAATGACACAACTCACATTGAATTGTGAGATATGTCGCTCGCGAATTGTCCATGCTTTTTGACAACCTGGGGATGGACGACAAAACGGGGTTTGTCGTGGTATGTCGTAGGATCCGAATGAAATTTTGGCTACATATTCACGGTCATCTAGGTTTCGATCCCACACAGCCAAATCTTCTATGCGATGAGAAGCAACATAGAGCTTGGTTAGTACAATTGTTGTAAATAACTCAAGGTAGTACTTTGTCAAATTTTTACGCAAGTACTATAAATTTTGCAGGCTAGTTATGGGAAATTGATGACCGATACTTATGGGCCAGAGTACAACCGGAGGAAAGAAGATATTGATACTATTGCTTTGTACAATAGCGGGGTCGCAAGAAACATGGAAGGTTCTCCATGTTTAATGGTTGCGTTGATACTACCACAGCCTTAACTTCAGCGAGGTCGTCTCAATCCTCCTAGAGCAGTGGGTGGAGCTCTAGTGAGACTCGACTGTAGTAGTTGAGGCAACAAGCAGCTTGTAAGACTCGATTGTAGGAGTAGTTGAGGCAACAACAAGAATACTTTGTTGCATGGCAGACACAATGACAGGCAGCTTTACAAGTAAGTTATATGGTTCTATCCGAAAAATGCAAAATTTGTTGCCTATTTCATTGAATGTTCGTATTCCTTTTCCAACTAGATGCAAACTATAATTTTCAATTTAGAATTGTGGAGATTTAGTCACTCGTGCTCTTATTTAAAATCCGCCAATTAGATTTGTATTTGTTAATGGTTGCTTATTTTTGCCCGAAGTACATGAAATTGTTAAACTAGTGGTCATTTCGACATTGCTATTCTAACTAGATGCAAAACAAAATTTAACTTACAATTGTTGAGATGTAGTCACTCTTGCTCTTTTTTAATGAAATATGCCAATTACTTGTTTTTGCATATAATTGCTCGTTTTTGCTCCACATATGGCCAAATTGTCAAATTAGTGGTCATTTCAGCATTCCTCTTATAACTACATGCAAACTACAATTTTTAACTTATAATTGTTCAGATATAGTCAATCGTGCTCTTATTTGATGAAATATGCAAATTAAATATCTTTTTATCGAAAGTTTTTTGTTTGGAGATAATTACATTAAAATTCTAAAAGTTGTGGCCACTTGTGCTCTAAATAGATGAAAATGTCTGGTTACTCTTCTATTTTCCAACAATGCTTCAATAGTTGTGTTATCTGTAGGAATATATGTCGCAACAGTTTGGTAGACCACTGAATCTTCCTCCGTTCCAACCTCTACCCTTATTTGCCTGGCAACCTCCTTACATGGTATCATCAATAATTGAAATTTTATTTGACACATTCTAGCTATCTCTAACATATATGCTCGTTAAAATAGGGTTCAGTGGCCCC
Organism: Olyra latifolia; assembly: GCA_036346145.1. Taxonomy (NCBI): domain Eukaryota; kingdom Viridiplantae; phylum Streptophyta; class Magnoliopsida; order Poales; family Poaceae; genus Olyra; species Olyra latifolia. Next base: position 43,173,709 of record CM070523.1, on the reverse strand, counting down.
CACACCCGATGCCCATGCTGGAGGGAACGAAGCTTCTTCTTCGAGGACTCCGCCTTCGATTGCTGACTTCCTTAACTCGGGAGGTGATGCCGGTAGTAGATATCGATTCGACGATACCCCTCCAAATTGATAGGTGCATGAATGTGAACTTTGTTTGTTATATATATGCATACTCATGTGTGTTTATGAACATGTCAATAATTACAATGGTGTTTGTAAATGTGGACTTTATGTGTTTATATGCATACTCATATGGACTTTGTGTGTTTATATTGCGATGAATATACTGTATTGTGGATGTATTGTATTGTAAATGTTTTATTATGTGTTTTGTCAATAATTACAGTGGTTTTGCACAGTATTTACGTTGGCCTTAAGCCGATCGGAAGCCAACATAAATACTGGGGCCACCGTGGCTAGCAGGACATGGCTGAAAGCCGATGTAAATAGGTGCCACGTGGCAACGGCCTTCTGAAGCCAACGACTCATGTTCACGTCGGCCTCTAGGCGATGAAAATAATTTGTATTTACGTCGGCGCTGATGTAAATAGATGTTTACGTCAGCTTTTGGGTTATTTACGTCGACTTCTTAGATTCCTACAGTGATCATAAGTATCTCCATATTCTCATCATCATGAATAAATTCCAGATTTCAATATACCACAAATTGGACTTCCTGTCCATATGGCTACCTGCTGTTTCATCAATCACAATGGACTAGCTATCCATGGGGCTCTCCGCCCTTTCATCAAAGGTACGAGTAATCCTGTACTCACAAATGAAACCACGTGCCAAACAATCATACCCCAAACCAGTCCACATGCTAACAAGGGAGGCTTGCCAACTCAAGATTCATCCTTAAACAGGGACACAAGAATTTGAATAGTTTAAACTTTGCAGAGGTGTACGACTTTACCCACACTATATAGCAAGCCATACCGAAATCTCTTAGATGTACATGCTAGTTTTTTGGGTCACCCGATAACTTTCGCCCCTCCCCATAGCCCTTCGTGTCGGAGGGAGCCAACCGTTGTTGTTCATTTATCCATAGCCCGCTATCCGGCACCACCACGGATGAGGCTACATGGCTCTCCCACACACAAACAAACATACCCCCATTGTTACCCAATAACCCTAGCATGCACATACAATTGGCAAAGTTTTCTCATGAGACACGTGTGGTCGTACGTATAGTAGTTGAGCATAAGGGTCTAATGCTCGGTCCTTAATCGACTCAAACGGGGCTACATCTCCAAAAGCCCTTCCCCATCATCGCCATATTACCCGTTCAAGTCTATCTAACTCACAAATCCATATATACCATAACTATCATCATCACTTAAATCTGAACCAACCATTTGCATCATCACATTTGAAACCGTAGCGACCATGGACTAATTCCATCTATCGCCTTCCATCGTGGACCTAAGCATGGCTAAGCAAATAGCTATGCAAATACATATAATTATACAAATTATGCTACCAAAGGAGAAGGAAGGAAACCTACATGACATTAACTAGCTATATAGAACATATCTACCTTCTACCCATTAAGTATTATATACTTGAAAATAACATGCAAGCAATTTTAGAAATGCAACATAAGCAATTTGAGAAAAATGGATCAATATGCTCAAAGGAGAGGATTAATAGTTCTTTTGCTGTAGATGGTACGCGTCGTCTTCCAGAGCTTTGGAACCTACTCATGAACATCGAATTCGAATAAGAGCCAATAATCAGGAATTATGCCAAAATGCTCAAAATATGCATGCATGAAATGCAGTAGGGGTATTTTAGTGTAATTTTCAATTTAGCAAGTGGTTAGATTAATGTGGATTATATTGTCGTGCACCCCGGTATTTCTACCGGCTTGAGTGACCGAATACTAGTCCTAAAAGATCATATCTAGTATTGCACTCAAGGACATTTGGGATATCATCGCAGGCATTGAATTAACTAGGAATTAACAGTTCGTATAACATAAATATCATCCTGTTGACATAGACGTTTACATAGTCTTGCACAGGACTTAGTTCAATAGCATAAAGAAACACAGCGGAAGACTTCAAATGCGACGATACTCTGAGGTTGACCCGGTACGCGTAGCTAATCACCTTGACCCTCCTGGTCACAACTGGCACCGATGTCATGATCTTCTCCTAAACAAATAATCCGTGATCCATATAATGAGTACACGGCTACCTAGCAAGCAGTCCTTAATAATGAATGCAAAGTCAAAGGACAGGGTTGGTTATTTTGCTAAAATGTCACCTATCTACTTGTTTATTTGTTCTTGATTCATTGAACACATGATAAGACACGAGCGTAGCCAAAGGACGGCTAACCGGCTCAGCACACAACGAGCGTAGCCATAGAAACGGCTAACTAGCTCCAAAGAGAGGCAATCCCTGCCTACACTACCATCAAGTTAATTAATTTAAAACACATTGGACTACCCTGTGAAAACGCTTTTCCCCCGCCCATAACCGCGGGCACGGCTACCATGATAGTTTTAACTCTACAGAGTGTGTACACGTTCCCCATAAGCCCCGTCTCATCCCGAAGGAGAAACAGTATAAAACCATTCACTGCTTTCACCTATCCCATAATGTACCCTTTCTTTTGGTTTCGCGCCCCACACGGTACACTTCGACCAGGCCGACAGTCATGCGCACTCCTTGAGCCAGACCTGATAGCGCACCGCATAAGGTTAGCCCCCATTTAAGCCATTCGGAACCGGTGATAGCAAGTCACATCCGTCCACTACGAGTACATCGGAAACTAGGTTTCCATAGCTAGTAAGTCAGGGCCAGAAGGCACAAGTGGCTGTACGGTTCAGGTTCGGTTTGGTAGTCACAAGTATACGGTTCTTATATGACAGAGGAGATCTGCACAACACAACCACAGGCCCAAAATCCGCCTCTTCTGGGTCTCCTCAAATCAACACACACCACGTTGATTTTAGTTGATTAGGTTTATCCAAAAACAGCACCACGAAGCCGAACATCACGGATAAAAGTTTAATAATAAGTAAAACCTAACAACTACCAGAAGCAAGGCTAAGCATCTACAAAAAGGATAGGCTAGAAAAACAGTACCAATTGGGCTAACAATGGTAGGCTACATCATATTAGTAGAGGGCTAACATGAAATCGGATCAAAATAACACATGTGATGATAATTAAAGCATGCAATTCAAATTAAGATGAAATAAATAAATTTTAGCAAACTAGAAATTCAATATGAATCTAGCTTGCCTTCGAAGAAGTTTGGTTCTGGTTCTCTTCCTTCGAACGGCTCCGAGACGACTCCCGGACAGTAGGTGCACGTCGGTTCTACGCAAAAAAGAAAAAACAGAAATAAATAACAAACACAGAGAAAATAGTATAAATAAAATATATAAAATTCTAGGGATTATTTATGATTTTTAGGCTCTGGAATCACCTAAATCGGATTTCGGGAACTCCCTAAACAATTCGGGGAGGTTTTGGGAAAATCAGAAAAGGTTGGAAAAGATTAAACCACGTTAACCGAAGGTTAACCAGGCGAAAACCGAGGGAATCCCGGTTTATCTGGCTCGGATGGCGCGGCTGACGCGGGCGCGCGGATCTTGTGAGCCAATCGAAACGCCACGCGTCGGTGGCGGGTTGGCGGAGCGGTGACGCGGGCGCGGACGCGGCGCGGCGGCGAAGCGTCTTGTCGTTGCAGTAGGGGGCGGCGGCGACGGCCAATGGGAGGCAACCACACGGCGGGTTGCTGCTGGCCGGCGCGGGCGGCGGCCAATGGGGAGGCGGCGTGGCGGGCCATGGGTGGCGGAGACACCTCAGCATGGGCGCGACGAGACGGCGGCGGCAATGGGCGACGCTGCAGCCGAGGACTAAGCGTGGCGTGTGCTCGACACACGCGGCGGCGGGCAATGCTGACGCGTGGCGCTGGGCGATTGGGCGGCACTGACTCGAGGCGGGTCGATGGTGCTGCTGGTGACACGGCGGGCGGTCACCGAGGTTCGCCGGCGACCGTGGAGCTTCCTAAACTTCGGCGACTTGTATCTCCTTCGTTTTTCCACAAAATTGGGACTTCCATATAGTCAAATTGATCAGCGCGATGAGCTCTACAATGTGTTGTCCTTAGATATAGGGTTTGGCTACTGGAATAGGAGAGATACCTCGATTTGCTTCGATTTGGCACGGAAACCGAGGTGCGGCTAGGGTTTCATGGGGGCTTGGGGTGTTGGCCGACCAGAGGACCTCTAGGGGGTTTATATAGGGCTTGAGTCCGGTTAGGTCAATCCTATTAGGGGTAGAATTGGATTTAGATGAGTATTAGATTATATTTGGTATAATGGGAGTCCTAATGGGCTTAGGATTAGGTAGGGTGGGTTTTGGGCCTAATTAGGGCCTAATTAGGCTATCCAAGCCTGGTTAGGACCTTTTCCTATTATTATTTTATGTTTTTGTCTTTTCATTTTCCTTTATTTCTAATATGTGATATAATAATTTTATTAGGATGTCACATATATCCAAGACATCAATGTATATGGAATAGTAAATCTATCCAAAGATGTGTTACCATAACATGTAGGTATGACCGCATGACATTTGTTTGTTGCATTATCTCCAATGCAAGTATGGCCAATGTGTGATGCTCTAGGTGTGAGGGAAGATCAAAATAGAGTAGGGAAGAGCCTCACCAAGGCAAGTATGTCCTTGTCGAAGGGGAAGCTCAAATCAATGAAAAGGATGAAGTGATGGTGATGGTGATGGTGGCAGCACTTGTTCTCTTCCTCTTGCTCACTTGTTAGGTAGCCTTCTTCTCCTTTCCTCGCCATAATAATGGTGTTTCTCCTCTTTCTATTGGCTAGCAAGGATGGCTAGTGACAACTTATGCCAAGACTTGAGTCCTTGGTTGGATTGGAAAGAAGCAAAGCAGAAAGAGAGATTGGTTTGCTACTGAAATTTTAGAGAGCAAGGGAGGGAGAGGATAGATTATATCACTAGCTCAGAAAACACCATCACGGGCGGTTCAGAACCATCATCACTGGCGGTTAAGCAATAGTGATATAGGGGACTATCACTTGCGGTTCCAGTCCATATCACTAGCGTAAAAGTATTATATCACTGGCGGTTCGTATACAAACCGCCAGTGATAGATTGCATATCACTTGTGGTTCCAGACACCAGCCGCCAGTGATGGCACAATATCACTGGTGATTTTTATTTATAATTACCAGTGATGAGATATATCACTGGCAGATATTTGTAAGAACCACCAGTGATAAGACTCCACAGGGAAAAAAATAGTTAGAAAAATTGGCTAGCCTCATGTTTTGCTAGCATATCATCTAGATTTCATATATAAGATAAGCATTTTATCCAGATTTCATATATAAGAAATCATGCATACAAGAACATTTCATCTCATACAACCACATTTCATACATATATATATATGTATGTATCGCTTAACTTTCAAATCAAGCATACAAGGATAGAGATCGAGAAACTGATCTTATAAGAGATAAAATAGTGTATGCAAGTAGACGAGCTCTTTGAATTATTGTTCGTCTCGTCTTTGCCAGTGACTCCGAACTAACTACCATTAGAGGAATAGTTAGAAGTCACGTCAAACACGAGAGGAACAGTAGTTCACTCCTTGAAGCAAACCAGGCAATTGAAAGATCTATAAATATGACACGAGCTCATAGAACCACACATCAAAACAATTTCATATTAACACGCATCGATAATAATTACAAATGCACAGATTCATATAAATGCATATAGAAAACATAAAGTGCGAAGGTTCATCACAAAGTCTTCAATGGAGCAGAGCACATCAAAATGTTTACATGATTTTGTCCGTATATTCTACCTAGGCTAATTCTAATTGTCCTGTTCTAATTTTGAATGGTGGAGACGACCATGCGGATCAACAATCAACGTCATTATGAAGTTAGCAACCACCTCTCTAATTTCGGCAAGATTGTCGAAATCGATAGGCCCTAGCTTCATGTTCAAATCTTGGGGCCTCATTACAGAAATCATCTCCATCATGTGGCGGGCAACGTAAATCCCACAAGCATGGCCTCCGGGCTGCTGGTAGCACTGTATAATAACAGATAATTGGGTCGACGATCAATAGGAATAATAGCAGTTCTTTTCATACGAGAGGTATGTATAGGCATGTACCGGCAATTTCATATTTTGTTGTAGAGCATCGCCCCTAGAAACGTCATGCTTCCCCCCTCGCTCAACGTAGTAATGAAATGCCTGATCGAGTAGTTTAATCAAAGATGAGTAGTCATGATGAGGGCTAGCCCTATTAGAGTCGAGGTATAGAACTTTGTTCTCGTCGGGTGTTATGACCACCAAGATCCAATGCCAATCTTTGAGGAATGGCAATAGAAAGTATTGTTTGTCTTGGTGATGATACAATACATTCTTAATGTAGTTCCCGATTCTATTGCAATCTTCATCCATATTATGTTGGGTACAAAGTGCCGGATCGAGAAAACCCACTGGTTTCCCCGTTTGTTTGACATGTAGCTTCAGGTGGCTAGAAACATATATTTGATTCAAAAGTAAGTCAAGAAGACCAACCGAAAGTTTTAAATATGAATGACTATTGCAGGTACTTACAGTGGAAAGCATCGGAGGAGCGAATGATCGAGCTTCTATAGACGGTACATGCACCATAGGTCATCCCAGTTCACCATGAAATAGTTATCTTCGTCATCGAAATGTTTGGCCTTCAACATAGCCATGATACCAGACTCTCGTTCTGACGAGGGAAAGTTTGCAATCTTAAGGTATTGTTCATGCAGGGCGCGGCAGCCTGGACCCAAGGTGGTTAATACAGGGTTGGAAAGAAATGGCAATCCCATCTGGAATTTTTTTTACCCGCTAGCCACCGCTCGTTTTCTTTGGGCGTAGAGGATTTGAGCTGCAATTGTTTGCTCTTCTGATTTGCCAGACACTTTGATGGCGAGGCCAACACAAATGGCTTGGAACTTTGTGAGCTAGTCCGCCGGGTCTTCTTTGGTGTCGATTGGCAGCGAGGACTCGACACGTTTGACACTTTGTGACCTCGTTTAGGTCTTCGATGGTTTTGAGGCAACCTTTGGAGGCCTCTCTTCTTTTGTGGGGGGGGGGGAGGGGGTGGGGTTGCGATGCGGGTTCGGTGTCAACATGAGGCTCGGGTAGGGGTTCTTTATCGGCCTGAGTCCTGGGTAGGATTTCCAAAATTATATCCTTCTTCGGGCACTGGACAAATAAATGGACGGCATCCCCTACTGTGATGATTTCATCATTTGGGGGATTCACTGGGGGGAAGAATCCTCATGTTGTCCAGCACGGCATCCACCTGGACCTTCGTGTAGCCCGTCGCCATGTCCGCCCCATGAACCTTCATCCCTCAGAAGGCAAGGGAACACTACCCCCGCCCTACCTTGATCGAAAAGGCGGCATTGTATGTCACAATCAGCTTGCAATGGGTAACCTCCTACACCGGGTTATGTTTGCATTAGATTAAGGACTCTAACATGATTGAATACGGACGTACATATGTGACATGCTTACCTTTATCTGGTCCACCGAGTATTCGATGTCGCTGGCCCCTTGTGGCGTAGGTGCCGAAGCGCAACTACTCTTTTGTGCAGGGGGGTTGCATCGACGGCTTCAGGAGGAGAACGGTTGCACTCAAATGGATGGTTGACTTCAGATCTGTTCCTTACGATCTCCTCCAAATGTTTTACGTGGGGTAGCCATTACGCACGTATCTTGTCAGAAATATCCGCCTCTAGAGCGGCTCTAGATTTTCTCCTCCTGTAGTCTGGGTCATCGAGAAACACATCCTTCCATGGTACACAAACTCCGATGCCCCGCATGCGGCTTGGGTGCTTCTTGTTGCCGAGGGCTTCGGACAGGATGTCCCATTCCCTTCTCGAATGAAAGAGCCTTGCGAAGCCTGAGATTCATATTCAAACTGAATATGTAGACAACTATTAGAATTGGTGGTGTTATGACATTACAGAAGCGAACAACAAAATAAAAGAGATGGTTGCCTATAAGTTACTAGTTTTTTGGCGACCTCTGCTGTTTCAAGGCATTCAAAAGTCTCTTCACCCTGTGGTGTTCTTTTTATCCTAGTCTTGTACCAGTGATTGGCACGGGGGTTGGTAAGCCTTGATGCGGAATTGGACTACTCGCTTGAAGTGGCCGACTACTCCCACTCGAGAATTTTACCCGCGTACCAGCCTGTGCCGAGTCTGTATAGTTGGGTGTTCTTTAGTTGAATAATCTTGTAAGCGGCACTGCTCTGCTCATACTTAGCACTTGTCTTCATCTGTTTAAACTCCTCCCATGCCTCAACAGTTATGAAGGGGTACCTCGTGAAGGGATCCTTTTCCTTCTTCACGAAGTCCTTGACGAGAGTCACCTTCCAATTCTTCAAGGCATTCCCCATGCATAACAACGTACTTCTTCGCACGGCGTCAAGCGAATTCTCGGGGAACACAAAAGATCTTCTCAGCTCGCCCCATAGTTGGCCCCTCTCTTGATCGGTGAGAGCCTTTTAGGTCTGAGTGGTGCAAGGGACTCGAGACCTAGCGACCACCCCGCACATCGTTTGATACGCTGCTGCAGCCTTCCTTGGAAGCACCGATGTACCAGACGTGTCAACTTCCATGATGGTGTGGACCACATCAGTCTTCAGCTTGGATGCGCCACAGCCGGCCCTAATTCTTGTCTCCGACTGAGGGCTAGAAGCGGCTTGTGGGGCACCCGAAGCTGCTTGAGCCGCTTGAGGGGCAGACGGAGCCACTTGAGCCGTTTGAGGGGCAGACATAGCCGCTTAAGCCCCCTGAGCCTCTGGAGCCATTTGATCCGGTTGAGGGGCCTGAGCTGTCGGAGCTGATTGAGTAGGAGCTTGATCGGCCATACGAAGCTAGAGATGGAGGTTCAGATCAGAGAGAGAGATTAGAGAGAGATATTCGTTTGTGTGTGTGTGGCGGAGTATGTTCAGATCGTGGAGTACTACGACTTAGCAACATACATGTGTGTCGCCGGCTCTACTAGTTGTAATCAAATGCAGGTCGATCTACTATCTGGTAGTAGGCCATCTTCTAGCTATAATAGTCATTCACAGCAGTTAAATGGCTTGTAAAAAGGTACTTTTCAAATTCTGAACTCTTTATTTATGGGTCCAGCCCTGTGCTTTTCTTATTGGAAAATAACTTCACATCTAGTGCTATCAGTTTTCAAAATCAGGGGTTTGTAGTGTTACTATTGCTATTTCATTTTCCAAATGAGACAACACTATATAGCAAACCATGACATTACAGCTGTATATAGCCTCTGTTGTGGAAATAGAGGCAGCTACATGTCATTTACTATTTTGTGCTAGGTTATTGACTAAACAACATGAAACAGTTAAGAAATTACACTCTTCTAGGTAGCATTAAGATAAAAGGCAGACATCTAAGATTCTACACTAGAAAGCAAAAAAACAGTCGCACTAGCCGTCTCCTTTTCTAAAATCTCACAGGCCAAAGCCAAGTCTTCACTTTCTCCATCAAACAAGCAATCTTGCTCTGGTCTTCCTCCCACAAAAGAGCTCAGCACTGCTGTACTTCAAGATCTCAACTGCACTTTCAACAATTAAATTATAGATTTTTTAATTTCCCATAGTCATTGCTGCTAATCCTTTTCACATTGGACTCAACAGTCAACACCACAAATATTAGAATCAATTTTACTGTATACATGCCTGCAGCTTGCCATTGCTACAGACCTTTATCTATTCTACTGCGAATCGAACATGGCCATTATTAATCACATAATGAAGCAAGGCAAGTATACCTATCTTGCATGGTTTCTTTTAGAATGATCTCTCTATCTATGTTCAAATAGCAGTCAACTCTGCACATTCCAGTTCCCTAATTCCATCCCTCTACTAGGAGTGTTTGAAAAATGATTCAATATACCAGGCAACATAAAGATTGATATGCCTATGTATGCTATTACTTATGTGTGCTATCATCTTGTCGATACATTGCCTTACCAAAGAAACTACTATATATTCATACAATTATCAGCCTGTAATATGTTGGTAGAGTGACACCTTTCTATAATATATATATATATATATATATATATATATAGAGAGAGAGAGAGAGAGAGAGATAGAGAGAGAGATTTGCTAGTTTGTTATGCATAGCACAGGCTGGGTGTGCTATGCAAGCTCCCAGCCGCACGATGGAACCAACCGATGGGCCGATCGGCATCGCATCCCGCGAGCGCCCGTGGTGGCCCAAATTCATTCCTCCTAAAGGCGTCGTGCCTCCTACCCATTTCTCCCGTCCATCTATGATCTCTCCCAAGTCCCACCAGCTGACCATCTCCTCCTAGCTCCTCTCCGGCGATGGCCTATCGGAGTCGGCGTTGGCCCCGTGCCCTCGCCTCCCGCCCCTCGCCGCCACCGCCGCCCCTCCCTACTCCTGCCGCCGCCCCTTGCCCCTCTCCACCACCGCTGCCCCCGCATCTCACACCTGGCCCCGTGCCCTCGCCTCTCGCCCGTCGCCACCGCCGCCGCCCCTCCCTGCTCCCACCACGGCCCCTTGCCCCTCTAAAAATGCATTTAGGCACATATGTGATTTTTGTGATTAATGACAAACACATATAATGACAATTATTAGTAAATGTGTAAATACTTGAGTTAGTGCTTACCTAATGTCAAACTACTAGTATGTATTTATTTGTATTATGAGACTAACAAGTTTATTGCTAAGATTATTTTAGTCTCATCCAAATGGAAGAATTTTTAGGTCAAGTGAATAAGCAAAGATGAGGCATGCAATCTCAGTATCCCTTCTATATTTATTATTGTGTTCCTCTTTTGCAAATGCATAGTGAGGTTTAAGTAACATATTGCCTATATATATGCACATTGGTTCCGTTGGGAAAGTACGTGGCCCATGGAGATACGGCCCACTAACTTACCGTCGGCCCTGCGGAAAGAACGCGCGAGTTTTACGAGCTCGTGCCCGAGCTCGGTAAGCCCGCGCCCGAGCTTGGCAAGCTCGCACATTGGTTCTGTTGGGGAAAGTATATGGCCTATGGAGATACGGCCCACTAACTTACCGCCGGCCCCGCGGAAAGAATGCCCGAGTTTTACGAGCTCGCGCCCGAGCTTCCCCGCTCCGAAGCTCAGGTCACTCGCCCTCCTGGGCTTCCGAAGCCCGGGGCTCGGGACCCAAGGCAGATTGCGTCGCGCCACGCACAGGCATGCTGCGGGTCCCGCAGGTCACCGCGAGTTAAATGCGACTGCAGTACCGAGGCACGCCTGACACAGGCCACTGGCGAGTTGGTGGCATGTCGCGTCAACGGTCAGCTTACCATCCGCCCCTATAGAGAAAGACACGTATTGCCGGGTTGCGGTCCGAACGACGAACCTGGCGGGACGAGAGAATACACCCGAATGTCCGGTGGACCTCGTACATCCGCCACGCCCAGCACGGCAATACAGAAGGCGACGACCAGTGACCGAAGGATAACTCGGTGCATCACAACGGACCAAGGTCAGACTACAGTGACCAAAGGCCGCCTATAAAAAGGGCGCACAGGCCACAATAGAAGGACATCGGGACGCAAAGAGAGACACATGCACAGGAGGCAACGAGAGATAGCCGGAGCAGGATAGCCACCGTAGAGCAGGAGCACTTGCACCCACGTAGGAGCTCTAGGTCCAGGCGGTAGTTCTCCGTATCCAGGTACTGTAGGAACACACATAGTGTCTTGAGCACTTATTGTACTCGAGCCCGAGCTTCCCGAAACCCAGTCTCACCCTCTTGTACTCGTTTAAGCTTGGCATTGAACGAAGACTGGACGTAGGGCTGTTATCCGACACTAGAGGCCTGAACCAGGATAAAAATCCCCATGTTACACTAGTACACACGTCTAACCACGTCGTCCTTCCCTCGGCGCCGAGCCTCGGTCCAAGGGACAGGGCCGCCCTCGGGCCTCGCACCCCCTTTTCGCTCATCGGCCTGCGGAGGCTCGTCTCCCAATTACCGACAGCTGGTGCCCACCGTGGGGCCCGATTGCAGTTTTCTCTCCTCGATCGAGTTGAGAATGGCCTTGTTGTTATATGATGACGACGAGGGCTTAGACCTCAACTTTGACAAATGCGACGATCTCGACGACGTCGACGAGTCGTACGAAAGATGGCAAGCTGGTTTCCTCGCCGAAGCCCAGGCTGACGAGATGGAGGTGGAGGCATCGCCCACCTCGGGAGGAGCTGTTCTAGTATGCATGTCTTAATTAGAGTTAAACTTCACATTTTTATAAATTGACTTGGTGCATGCTTGCCTTGTTTGTATATCTTCTCATGCACTTTCTTTGGTGAAGTTTAATCTAGAGTTGGATCACATATTTACTCATGCTCTAAATGTTAAATGTACATGCGTAATTCTTGTATATTTTATCATGTGCTCTTTTAGTAAAGATTGTGATCCTTGTCCTGGTTTAATTGTTTTATCATATTGGCAATCGTCTCTCTAGTGCATCTAGCTCCATAACATATTCATCATCATGCACTTAGTAGAGAATCTTTCTCTTGTCAAGTGTTTCCATTTAACTGTGCCTCTCTATATGAAACACTTGTGGTACTTAATTGCTCACAAACATCAACTTATTCATATTCATTGAGCTTTTGGGACTAATACCTTTCATGAGTGGTTTGGAAAGATTTAGGTCCCGTGAGTATGTGTGAAGACCAAGATATGTTAAAGGATGACGGTTAAGCCGAGGTCAACAAGACGACGATGTCACCAAAAGTTGAGGACTATGTCAAGATCGACTTGGCGTGGAGAGCGTCGAGGAGGATGATCAAGTCAAGGTCGATGGGACGAGAGTCTCCTGAGGTGAATCGAGTCAAGTTGGATAAGGCGAAGGCTTCATCGATCTTTTGGTGAAGGTCATCATGCATAATGAATTAAAAGACGGCAAGTGACTATCCTAGACTTGTTTTATCTTTGGTTTAATTTGAGTCTAAAGATTGCCGTACTATTAAGAGGGATGCAATGGAGAATGACTTCTAGATGTGTCAAGTGCTCAAGTGATTCATTCTAGTGAAACCTAGAGAGAGTGTGGTGTTGGTGGGGTCGAAAAGTGAGAGTTGTAGGCCTCCCTTGCTTTCTTTGTGAGTTATGCATTTATCCTTTGGGTTTGAGAAGTAAGACCTTGTTGGTTGTGTACCTCTTGTTCTTAGCTTTCCGTAGAGTCTAAGATCACCCAAAACGGAGTCCGGAGTCAAAAGTTATGCTTGTTTTTATCGGGGTGTGCAGTGGCTGTTTTCGGCCCTCGGACTGTCCGAGGTTTACTCAGAGTATCTGAATGATTCAGAGTATCCGAAGATTTTGTTCGGACTATCCGAGCTGGGTCTCTCTGTCTCTGTTATTTTATGCTACTCGGAATATCCGAATATCACTCGGACTATCCGAACATATACAGAACTGTCTGTAACGGTCATATCCGTGGAAGCCTCTATTAAAACCCCTCTCTCTCCCCACTTGAATATAGCCGTTGTACTATCATTCCTTGAGCTATCCAAGTGTTTTGAGCCCCTTAGAACTCCTCTACTCTTAAATCTTTGTGATCCCTTTGGAGAAGGGTTTGGAAGAGTTGGAAGGAGGGATTGAGGGAGAATTGGGAGAAAGGTTGGGAGGTAATTCCTTTGTGGAATTAGTGTATTCTTGAGTCCTAGTGACCCCTCCACTCTTCGATCTAGGTGATCCCCTTGGGAAGAAGGGTTGGGAAGAGTTGGGAGGAGGTGTGAGTGTGAATTGAGCAAGGGTTGATCTTTGAGCATTTGAGTTCATCTCCAAGTTTGTTTTTCGTGGCATTTGTTACTCTTGGAGGTTGAGGACTCCTAGACGGCTAGGAGTTGGTCACAAGCCACCGAGCTTTGTGTGGTGCGCCGTGTCAAATTTGTGAAGGCTCAATTTCGCCTCTGCAAGGGAAGAAATCAAAGGTGCAAAGCCGACGAGTGCATTGTGCAACACAGATGAGGGAAGGGTTGAAAAAGACCTCAGCTCAAGTGTGACCGAGCTGCCTCAACAGAGACATAGGATCCCCTCAAGGATCCGAATTTCGGGAACAAACATCTTCGCGTCTCCATCTTCATTTCGGTTTTATCCCTTTCACTTTCTAGTTTGATTTACTTGCTTATTTTACAATCGAATTGATTATCTTGTCTTGTGTGATGCTACTACACCTATACATGCTTGTGAACTATCTTTGGTGCAGGTGGTATCCTTGAATATGTGAGATTTGAATTGAATTCGAAGTCACTCTGTATCATTTGGACTACCCGAATAGACTTCGGACTATCCAAAGTACTCGGACAGTCCGAGGTGAACTCGGACAGTCCGAACATATTGTTTCCGCTATGTTTAATTTAGTGTTTAAATTTTGTAATCACCTATTCACCCCCCTCTAGGCGACATCCTGATCCTTTCAATTGGTATCAGTGCCTAACCTCCGAAATTAAGCTTAACCGCTTGGAGGGTTTGGATGTCTATAGATGGGATGGGTGAATGTGGAGCTAATATTTCTTTTGATCATACTAACATGAATGCTAGTCAATCTTCTCTTAAACCCACTTCCTTCGGTTGTGCACCATATTTTGATGGTACACATTATGGCCCATGGAAACGCAAGATGAAGATGTTCCTGAGAGCTCTCCATCCTTCCATTTGGGATATTGTTGAAAATGGTTGTAGTGTGAACAATGAGAGCAACCTCACCACCAAGGAGGAAGAAGATGAACACATGAATGCTCAAGCCCTCGATGCTCTACTTAGTGTTTTGAGCAAAGATGAGCGAGAGAAGCTAGACCACCTCAAGTATGCTCATGATGTGTGGATGCTCATTCAAAGAAATCATGAGAAGTCCAAGATTGAGCAAGTGGAAAATTCACAAGTATGGACTTCAAGTGATGATTGCTCCACATCAAGCTCAAGTGAAGATGAATCTCCAACACCTTCCACATCACCTAATTGCTTCATGCTCAAGGTAAAAATGAGGTAAATGACAATGTGCCCTCTCGTGAAGAATTAATGAACATGTTTAGAAGGTTCCATTGTCACCTTGAGAAGGAAATTAGAAAATCACATGATTTAACACTAAAGTTTAAGTTGCTATAAAATTCATATGATGCATTAAAGATAGATCATGAAAATCTCCTTCTCAAGGACATCACTACTAGCAAGGTAGATGTTGGAATATCTTGTGAAATTCTTGATGATATGACATGCTTAGATTTAATTCCTTACATGTCATCTAGAATTGTAAATTGTACTCCTTGTAATAAATTCTTGCCATGCCTACTTGCTTCAACGCAAACGCTTCTATTTCCATCATGTCTTGCAATAATCAAATTGTTGAATCTTATTGCACTAGCACAAATGCTTTTAATTCTTCCACATCTTGTGATGATGCAAATAATGTGCCTTGTTGCTCAAATAAAATTGCTCATATTTCCTCTAGTGCTTGCAATACTAACCAATTTGTAGAGAAAAACTAAGAGCTCAAGGCTCAAGTGCAAAAATTGAAGGAGTTGGAGAAGTGCTACAAGGGGAAAGCCAATCTAAATACCATCTTGGGCAATCAAAGATCCGTCAAGAACATGAAGGGGCTTGGCTTTATCCCTAAGAAGAGAAATTATGATAGAAGGCACTCCAGTCTTTCCAATCTCAAGAAGGCAAGTTTAAGACAAATCCAAAGCATCAAGCCGAAAATATGAAGAGCATCAAATGCTTTGGATGCAACAAGTTAGGGCACTTTGCTTCTGAGTGTCCTAATAAAGTGGAGACCAAGATTACTTCTATCAAGAGGCAAACCGACAAGGAGCAAGTCAAGAAGACGAGACGTTCAAAACCAACTTGCTACAATTGTCGGAAAAAGAGACACATCGGTAAGGATTGTCCCAAGGGTAACATTCCTAAGCCCTCCCTTGTCAATGAACATTATATGCTTAGGAAAGATAAAAATGGCAATTTATTTGCTAAAAATGTTACCCCAACTAAAACAAATGCCAAAGTCATTTAGGTGGCAAAACACATAATTCATGACTATTCTCTTAGGGAGAGGGATGCCTTGGGTAAGAAAGAAAAGTGGATTTTACCCAAGGATGGTGGTAGGATAAGCCCCAAGGTGAATTTTGTCAAGAAAGGTGTGTTTTGCTCATTTGCAAATAATTCCAAACTAAAGGCTAATTCTTTTATTGCTAAGTGCCCAATTGTAAAATCTAATAGTAGTAAGTCTTGTAGTTTTCATGCTAATTCTAAGGTTAAGATTTCTACTAGGGCACCAAAAGGCATTGAGACTAACTCTCCCGGACCCAAGAAGAATTGGGTACCAAAACTTGCTTGAAGTGCTTAATAGGACTTGAAGAGGCATTGGAAGCTTGACATATGCATGAAGAGGTAGAGTCCACCATCGACTATTTAAGGCTAAGCATAAGGATATTCAATTCACCATCATATACTGATGCCTCTTCGGTAACAATTTAAATTCAAGCATCTTTCCCTATGTAGGTAATTGCATTGCATCTCATAAAAAAAAATCTTTAGTTTCATCTCTTGGTCATATTCAAACTTCAATATTGCTTAATGAATTTGATAAGTGTGGTGGCACATTTAGATATAGTGCTAATGCATATCCATGTATTGAAGGAGAACGCGCAGGCTACGCTAGCCGAAAATTAAAATTTTCTACGCGAGCACCCAGGATAAACATGCGAGTAGGAGATCATAGATCGTTACCCTTGACGAGCTTTGTGCGCAGCAGGCGACAGCGCGTTGTCATTACACGTCCGATCACGCCGAGTGGACGCCTACACTCGCCGAGTGGAGATCGACGTAGCCGACCAGGTCACCAATTGAGCCAAGTGGATCGCCGAGGTAGCTGACCAGATCGCCAGGTGGGTTGATCAGATCGCTGACTCAGCCAACCAGGTCGCCGGGTAGATCGTCGAGTGAACGAGTAGATCGCCGAGTGAACACCAACGTTCGCCGAGAGGTCGGCAACGTGGTCATCGAACTCGTCGGAGATCCAACCAATCAGCACGTCCGCGTACGGCAATGCCTCTACCAGTATCCACACGTACCGAGGAGGAACGCCGCACGGGGTGTGCTAGCACCTCGTCGAGCGGCTAGGGTTTCTAAGGAACAGGGGCGCGCGCGACGGCTGCGTGGTGAGGGCTCTAGACCACTCGCGCGCTGCCCCACGTCTCCCTTTATATAGAGATGCTAGTGGGCTTCGGCCCACTAGGGTTCCATCTCATACGCGGATCATATCCACGCACGAAAACCCGTTAGACAGTTCCAATCCGTTAAGTGTGTGACCCGTTAGGTTCAGTACAAGTCAGCCATGGATCTGGAAACCCGTTTCCAATCCACTGATCAACAGCGGCACCTAGCAGTACTTATTGATCCCCGAATGCACAGAATCTATATTTGGTTGAACCTTGATACGTCGCACATACCGATCTTTTTGCCTCACGATACCAGTCAAGCTCAAGGCGTGATTTGTGCTACCCTTGATTACAGCTCGACCATTTCACTCGTCAATGTGATGGATATTAATACCATGACTAACTCCTTAGTCATATTAGCACGGCCGTGCACTTTTCTTATCCATCCACACCGAGGGGCCCAGATGTATCTCTCCTGTTATCTAGGATTAGCAAATTCCATCTTGACCAATCACACTCCTGGCTATGTTTCGTGGCATACCCAGTAGTCACCTTTATAACTACCCAGTTACGGTATAGCGTTTGATGACACCAAAGCATACGACTCCACATGCTGGACATCCATGATGATCTCAGGTCAAAGGACCATATAGGCGTACTACTCGAGACTATACGCTGATGGCACATTAAGAGATAACAATCTCACAGCGTCTCGGAGTAGGTCCGTCCGACTACTCATGTTCTCCAACATGTGTCCACATTATTGATTTGATATCTCTATATCTATGGTATGTGAAACGTTACCATCAACCAATACATGTGCTGGTCAAATCATTACTGCTGCTCGTAATGATATAGACCAGGGACCGTTTAGAATAATGTCATATTAGTAATGTGTTTCACAATCAAGTCATACTCAACGAACAAAGTCATGACATTTATTCATGGAACCGATAATCAATGTTATCATAAGACATGAACAAAGACTCCTACACAATCATCTCATGATTGATCTAGGGCATATTCCCTTCAATCTCCCACTTGCACTAGAGTCAATCATGCAAGTATCATATACCCATGGCTCTTGTGTGCTGGTCATGCTTCGACTATGGAAGAGGCTTTGTCAACGGATCGGCAACATTAGAATCCGTGTGCACTTTGCAAATCTTCACGTGACCTCTATCAACGATCTCTCGAATCAGGTGAAAATGCCTGAGTACATGTTTGGATTTTTGGTGAGACCTAGGCTCCTTAGCTTGCGCAATGGCACCAGTATTGTCACAATACATGTCCAATGGGCAGGGCGCACTAGGAACTACTCCTAACTCAGAAACAAATTTTCTGATCCAAACTCCCTCCTTTGCAGCATCAGAGGCCGCAATATACTCAGCTTCCGTCGTGGAATCAGCTACTGTTTCTTGCTTGGAACTTTTCCAGCTCACTGCCCCACCATTGAGACAAAACACAAAACCAGATTGCGATCGTGAATCGTCTATGTCGGTTTGGAAGCTAGCATCGGTGTAACCCTTTACAACGAGCTCTTCTTCACCTCCAAAGACCAAGAACATCCCCTTAGTCCTTCGCAAGTATTTAAGGATGTTCTTAACAGCTATCCAGTGACCATCACCTGGATTTGATTGGTATCTGCTCGCAACACTTAGAGCATATGACACGTCTGGGCGCGTGCACAACATGGCGTACATGATAGATCTAACAGCTGAAGCATATGGAATCCTATTCATTCTCTCTTTCTCATCAGGTGTCGAGGCACACTAAGTCTTGCTAAGAGTAACACCATGAGACGTTGGTAAGAACCCTTTCTTGGAATCAAGCATACTAAACCGTTTCAGTACCTTGTCGATGTATGTACTTTGGCTCAATCCAATTAGCCTCCTCGATCTATCTCTATAGATCTTGATGCCCAGAATATAAGCTGCTTCCCCTAAATCTTTCATTGAGAAACATTTTCTCAAATAAGATTTCACAGCTTCTAGGATAGGAATATCATTTCCGATCAACAATATATCATCGACATACAGGATCAGAAATACAAGTGCGCTCCCACTTGCCTTCTTGTAGATACAAGGTTCCTCTTCATTCTTGATGAAGCCAAACTCTTTGACCACTTCATCAAAACGAAGGTTCCAACTCCGAGATGCTTGCTTCAGCCTGTAAATGGACTTCCGAAGCTTGCATACTTTGCCAGCATCAGCAGGATTGCCAAAACCTTCAGGCTGTGTCATGTACACATCCTCACTTAGGTTTCCATTAAGAAAAGTTGTTTTGACATCTATTTACCAAATTTCATAATCATAAAATGCGGCAATTGCTAGCATGATCCGGATAGACTTAAACATAGCGACAGGCGAATAAGTTTCATCATAGTCAATACCATGAATCTGCCTAAACCCTTTCACCACTAGTCGTGCCTTATAGATGTGAACATTTCCATCCATGTCTATCTTTTTCTTGAAGACCCATTTACATTCGATAGCTTTTACACCATCAGGGAGATCAACCAAGTTCCAAACTTGATTATCACTCATGGACTTCATCTCGGATCTCATGGCCTCCAGCTATTTCTCAGAGTCCGGTCCCACCATCGCTTCCTCATAATCCCTGGGCTCGTCATTGTCCAACAGTAACACATCGCGCTGCCCCGTTGTTAGGAACATAAACCTTTCGGGTGCACGGCTTGCCCGTGTGGATCTCCGTGGGGCTGGCGCCTCATCAACAGGTTCGACAATATTTTGTTTGTCCTGCTGAGGGTCAGTGGCATTTGAAACATTTTCAGATGTTTTTCAAACTTCTTCGAGTTGGACTTTACTCCCACTGGCTCTTTCGAAAAACTGCTTCTCCAGAAAGACACCATTCCGAGCGACAAACACTTTGCCTTCTTCCCGGTTATAGAAATAATACCCTTTCCCTGGGTACCCCACAAAGTAGCATTTATCTGATTTGGCGTGTAGCTTATCAGATGTCAAACATTTTACATAAGTCTCACAGCCTCAAATCTTTAGAAAAGATAAATTGGGACGCTTCCCAGTCCATATCTCATATGGCGTCTTCTCTACAGATTTTGACGGAACCATATTCAATGTGAACGCAGCTGTTTGTAGAGTGAATCCTCAAAATGACAAAGGAAAATCTGCTCGACTCATCATAGACTAAACCATGTCCAACAAAGTGCGGTTTCTCCATTCGGATACCCCGTTCCACTGAGGCGTTCCGGGCGGAGTCAGCTGTGGAACAATTCCACAACTCTTTAGATGAGCGTTAAACTCATGGCTCAAATATTCACCTCCACGATCAGATCGTAGAAATTTAATTGTCTTGCCCAAATGATTTTGTACTTCATTCTCAAACTCTTTGAACTTTTCAAAAGATTTAGACTTATGCCTCATTAGATAGATATAGCCATATCTACTAAAATCATCGGTAAAAGTGATGAAGTACTGGTAACCCCCTCTGGCCGTAAAGCTTATTGGTCCACATACATCAGTGTGCACGAGGGCCAATAACTCACTAGCCCTCTCACTTGTACCAGTTAAAGGTGCCTTAGTCATCTTGCCAAGTAAACAAAATTCGCATGGTTCAAAGAATTCGAAATCAAATGAATCAAGAAGACCATCCTTATGGAGCTTCTCCATGTGCTTTTTGTTTATATGGCCCAAGCGACAATGCCATAAATAAGCGGTAAAATCAGTTGTTTTGAGTTTCTTAGCATTAACGTTATAGACATGTTCATCCTCAAGGTCTAGCACATAAAGTCCATTCATCAATAGACAAGAACCATAGAGCAAACCATTCTTGTAAATAGAACAACATTTGTTCTTTATTACAAACTCATAACCTTCTTCTTCCAAACATGAAGAAGAAATAATGTTTTTACTCAAGACTGGAATATAATAACAATTATTTAATTCCATGACTAAACCAGAAGGTAACGACAAAGGATAGATGCCGACGGCCAACACAGCAACCTTTGCCCCATTGCCGACGCGGATCTCCAATTCGCCTTTCTCACAACTTCTAGTCCTCTTTAGTCCCTGCAACGATTTGCATGTATGAATCATCGAACCGGTATCAAATACCCATGATTCGGAAGGACATGTTGCAAGATTAACTTCTATAACATTAATACCTGAAGTAGTTGGAACCTTTCCACTCTTCTTATCTTCTAGAAACTTCTTGCAGTTCCTCTTCCAATGCCCTTTGCCATTAAAATAATGGCACTTATCTGAAGTTCTTGGCCCAGTCTTAGGCTTATCCTTAGACTTCGGCTTTGGGTCTTCGATCTTATCCTCACCATCACCTTTCTCCTTGTGCTTTCTTTTCTTATCCTTCTGAACCATCATCACATGATTTGAGCCTTTCTTAATGCTTTCCTCTGCTGTTTTCAGCATCCCGTGCAGCTCGGCCATGGTCTTCTCCAGGCTGTTCATATGAAAATTCAAGATGAACGGCTCATAGCTCCTAGGGAGCGACTGGAGAATGACATCAGTAGCGAGCTCTTGCTGCAAAGGAAAACTGAGCTTATCTAGGCTCTCAATGTAACCAATCATCTTGATTACATGAGGACTGACGACGGCGCCTTCAGCCAGCTTGCACGCAAACAAGGGTTTGGATATCGAATATCTTTTAGCTCTTGCTTGGTTCTCAAACATGCCCTTGAGACTCACAATCATGCTATAAGCATCGGTATGCTCATGCTGTTTTTGCAGCTCAGGGTTCATTGTTGCAAGCATGAGACAGCTGACATCTACGGCGTCACCGGTGTGCTTCTCATAAGCACGTCTTTCAACATTTGCAGGCAAGTCATCAGGATAGGGGTTCTCTAAAACATATTCCTTTTTCTCGTGCCTAAGAACAATTCTCAGGCTTCTGTGCCAATCAATGAAGTTTGGACCGGAGAGATTCTCCTTGTCCAGAATCGATCGCAACAAGTTGAAGTTGTTCGTTGTGTTAACAGTATTATTTGCCATCTACAACAGAAATAAGCAAAGATTTAGCACTATGTTCATGTTAATCTTCTATTAAACAACTTTAATAATAGATGCTCCCACTAAGATCACTTTCCCTGTGGCGACCTTCAGTGGGACAAGATCCACATTCATTGAAGCCCTAGTGTGCCGAGCATCTCCTAGGAGCCCAATGACATAGATAGGCAACTCATTGCCAATCACATCGTATGTGACTCTTGTTTGTTGGGTGGCATCATATGCCCCGGCTCCCAACATCTGATGCCCCAAGGCACAAAACCGTTTTGATAACCTTGATAAGTAAACCAATACTATGCATGTGAGATGCACGTGTTAGGCTACACCTCACCCTATTGTACAAGTAAGAAGACGGCACTCTGCTACAGCTGAAATTGCCAATCAACGTACAAGACAATGGGTGCAGCTATTGGAAGGGCATCCAACTCTTAATTTTTTCGAGGGAAACTATTCAATCAGGTTATCATATTCACCACATATATATGACGCAAAAGAATAGCAATGTAAAGAAAAATATCACAGATAATCATATTAAACCGTGAACTTGTATGACCCAAGACGTGGTGATTGCCATCTCCACGACCATCCTTGTCCACTGGGCCACTGTGGTTGAAGCCTCCATGACTAAGTATGAAACTATTACATCTAATAGCTAGATACGAATGTACATGAGGATTCAGAGCATCACATGCTGGCACGCAGGCCGTTATACAACTTTGGATAGTCTTCAGCAGCAATTAACCATGACACGCAGGCCATGAAAACAACAACCATGCATCATATACACAAAGGGTCCATGCAGTTCACATCATTCCCTACAAAAACAAGTTAAGCGCAGAATCGTATTCTAACGCGAACGATGTGAGCCCGCAGCGAATTTTCGGGGAAACACAGATCACATCTATGAATGACGCTGTGAAAATTTCATCGGATTGATCTCATCAGGCCGATGTCGAGTCATCAGTATGTCCCAATTTTCACAAGACCGATCTCATCGATCCAGCGCGCGAGGTCCCCTTGAGAGGCGGTGACCACAACGATCTCGATCTGTTGGCCCGATCTGTTCGGCACGCGCTACCACCCCGATGGTGGTACAACCAGCCGGTAGGGGTAATGCACGACACGAATCTGGATGAGCGCGAACTAATCTTTTGATCGCGCAGTACCACCAACTCATACCTCAAGCACCCCAACACCAATCGATCATATCAATCCGTGAATAATACAGCAACATATCATCATATGCGCCTGATATAGATCTGAAACTACGCATAACCTGGCTCTGATACAACTGAAGGAGAACGCTCAGGCTACGCTAACCGAAAATTAAAATTTTCTACGCGAGCACCCAGGATAAACATGCGAGTTGGAGATCATAGATCGTTACCCTTGACGAGCCGGTGCAGCGGAAGCAGACACGCGCGTGTCGTCGTACACGTCCGATCACGCCGAGTGGACGCCTACACTCGCCGAGTGGAGATCGACGTAGCCGACCAGGTCACCAATTGAGCCAAGTGGATCGCCGAGGTAGCCGACCAGATCGCCAGGTGGGTTGATCAGATCGCTGACTCAGCCAACCAGATCGCCGGGTAGATCGTCGAGTGAATGAGTAGATCGCCGAGTGAACGCCAACGTTCGCCGAGAGGTCGGCAACGTGGTCATCGAACTCGCCGGAGATCCAACCAATCAATGGTATGTGAAACGTACCATCAACCAATACATGTGAAACGTACCATCAACCAATACATGTGCTGGTCAAATCATTATTGCTCCTCGTAATGATATAGACCAGGGACCATTTAGAATAATGTCAAATTAATAATGTGTTTCACAATCAAGTCATACTCAATGAACAAAGTCATGACATTTATTCATGGAACCGATAATCAATGTTATCATAAGACATGAACAAAGACGCCTGCACAATCATCTCATGATTGATCTAGGGCATATTCCCTTCATGTACATCACATTTCTTATGTGTGTCATATTCATTAAGTGCTAGTGTTAATTTTCAAAAAAAGTGCCATTTTAGCCAAAATATGAATTTGAAGTAAACAGTTGAAAATCTGTTTGAAAAAGTTCCAAAATGATTCTCAAATGTTTTCAAAGGGTTTTGGCTAAAGAAAAATCTATTTTCATCAAAAACAAGTTTTGAACTAAACTTCTAGTTACTAGTATCTTGTTTTTGCCATTTTTCGGTATTTTCCATAGAATTAATTCTAAACCGAATTTGAGAAAAGTTTCAATACCAAAAACCTAGAGTTGGTCATTATAAACAATTTTCATATTTAAAGTATTTTCAAACGACCAATGTATCTCAAGCTATGAAGTTTTGAAACTCGCCGAAAAAAACCTACTTTGACCATAATTGCCTATTTCTAGCACTTAAGTGAGTTTTGCCAAATGAGTCAAATTTCTTTCTATGAATTGACTCACAAGGGTGTTTGTAACTCATAAAAGCTTTTGGAAAGAATAAATACTCATTCAACCTCATCTTTGCAAAATTGGAGAATTTCTTGAAACATGATGCTTTTATTGGCCAAATCCAATTCTTTATTTATTTGATTGTCTTCTCTTTTTTGATTTTGTTCCAAATGATATTTTTATTGGTTATATTGAATATTTGGAGCATTTCACTGAGGTTTCATGGATTCTCTCTAGCTTTGTTGCAAAATACCACTATTTGGGCTTTCTAATCAGATTTCTTCAAGTGGTATAAATATTTGAATTGCATTTCTTTCATTGACCCTTTGTGTAAGGGGGAGCTTTCTAAATGGATTTCTAAGCTTCTTAGAGCAAAACTTCATCATTTACATTGTCTCTTGTCAGTTTGAGTGAAACTTCCAATCTTTCCTATTTAAACTTGTTTTAAAAGGATGAAAAGCAAAATTTTTGTTTGAAAGGCAAAACCTTGTGAAAAATGCCTTCAAAATGTTTTAAAGAGTATTTCAAATCTTTTTAAGTGTCTATCCCTTGGGTAGGTGCTAAAATTAAAATTTGGACCTAAAAAGATCTATTATGATCTTGTTTTTGTATTTAATTTCAAAATTTTCTAAAACAAGATCTATTTAGAATTTGAAAAAGTGTTTTATACAAAACTTTTCAGGTTTGGAATTTTAAACTTTCCTCTGGTTCAAAATTTCTCCAAATTCCAAAGCATTCAAAAGTTATTCCCTTTTGAATTTCACCTAAATCTCTCTTTTGACCATATTTAACATGTTCTTGCATAGAGTTGAATATTGCAATTTGAGTGGATATGATTTTGTAAATTGGCTTATAAACATCTCACTAACTCATATGAAGCCATACATGTGCAAATTTCCACTCAAAACTTTTTTGTTGCATTTTGAGGAATCGGTGAAAATCTTAATCCTATATGTGATTCAAATGCAAATTTCACCATATTTCTAAAAACATTGATTTATTAAAAATTCTTTTTGGAAAACCTTCTCTTGCATCTTAAGTTCAAATCTAGAATTTTCAAATTTATTTAAACTTATTTGCAAGATTGTTGACTTTATTTGACTTAGTGTCAAAACCAAACCTCTAATGCTCATATTGACATAATTTTTTATTGGAATGTGATCTTTCAGAAATTCCTTTTGGAAAAGTTTTTTGGTTGTCCATAAAACATTTCTGCAAAATTTCATGGCTATTGGACTTCATTTGATCAAGCTTTCACCTCATTTCAAAATGTTCAACTTGCTAAAATTTTCAGTTTCGAGGTGATTTTAGGTTGTTTTGTGATTTTTGTATCTCCATAAGGGTTCATAATTTGAGGAAGATATAATAATAAGTTTTAATACTCTATAGTTGGTCTACATGGATAAATTTTCTCAGATGTATTGAACCACGTTTGTATATTCTTTCGGCCCTCTCAAAAAGCTTAAATGGAATGTCAAATCTAAATTTTTCAGCACCTTGCACTTTTTGAAATCTTGCATCTCTTTAAATGTTTTGAGTATTCCTTTAAATGAAAACTATGTTAACTCGAGTCATAGCTCTGTGATTCATCTAAAATTATTTGGGAGCTTATTTATTCAAGTTTTTCATCCTCGGGATCATTTTACGCGAGATTTTCTTTTCCCGAAATCTTCGGTTCAGATTTCACTATTTTCATATTTTCGGGGTTTTCCTTTGCTTAAATGGATTTTTGGCCTTCATAGCTCTCGAAGAGAATTTCGAGGCGATCTTTTTCACGTTGATGACTTTTGCATTTGAGCAATGGTTTAAGAAAATAAATTCATTTTGTGTTGCTGCTCGCAGGTTTTGAGAATTCTAATTTGGAGTTTTAGCAAGCCTTTCAAGGTGAAAAATATGCAAACTTATTCATTGCTGCAAGCCTCAAAGTGGAGCATATTTATTCAAGTTTTGACTCCATTGAAAGTGCACCTTTTGGCTAAGTTCTTTATAGAAATTGGATTTAATTGCATCTTAGCCTCAAATTGTTTCCTCTTTTGTAAATCTTGGAGCTTATTATAAAAAGTAGAAAATTTCCATTGTGATTTCAAGAGTGAGCTTTAAATGTGTTTTATCCATTGTCTCATTCACAAGTGGATTTCAAGAGTTGAATTTGAATGTGTTTCAAATATTTCTCTTACAAATTGATATTGTGAAATATTTCAAATGGTAGAAATTTTAGTTAATATCAAATATTTCTCTTATATTTTGAAATCTATCAATTGGTATATTTTGAATCTTCCAACGTGCATGCAAGTAGTATTATCATGTTTATCATCTATATCTTGTATTTTGTATTTAAGACACTATCAAGCTAACTTGGGTCAAGTTGAAAGATATTTATTTCCAAAAATTGTGTGTTTGTCTATTGATGTTTAAGGAATTGGAAAAGGGGTCAACGTCAGCGGTAGGATGAAGGAAAAGGAGAGAGTTCCATGGCCCGAGGGATCTAAGGTCGTGTGAGTTGACCATGACCAATTCAAGCATAGGTAGACAAGAATCAACAAGGGGACATGTATTCTCTCAACTCCATATATTTAAATGCCATTGCACCTTCATGCGATTAAATATTTTAGGGGAGGCTCTTGCATGATAGAATTATATTTAAAGTTTCTCCATATTCATGTGCTCTTCATAATTGCTCTTGAATCTTCATGGTTATCTTTCAATGCTTTTCAATGTTCAAATTCTAAATTCATTGCAAGGTCAAGAGTTTAGTTGAATGAGTATCAAATTTTATGAATTGCAAGTGATGCCATACATGCTTTCTCTAGGAAATAATTTAAATTGGCATCTAGTAATAGAAATGCAAGTAGTATCATGTACTATCTTTGTAGTGGATTATTTACAAGTGGTAGCCTCAAATTAGTATTTACATGTTCTCCAAGTGTCATCTAACATGTCTTGTGAGCTTTATTGCAAATTTAGCTATATAATGATTAATATAGATGACACCTTGCAAAGATGGAGAATTGTAATTTAGATAACATTTGGCAAAAGAGGTATGCCTTTGTTCATTGTTTACACCATTGGATCACGAGCTTATACTTCACCTATATCATTTGGATCATGAACATAATACTATAATTTTGTTATGTCATGATTTGTTCTTCATTTATACTCTTGGGGCATGACATATTTACCTAATAATGATAACTTATCCTCATACCTAAATCGTGGATATAATTGGTGTCACATCTTGCCTAGATTTAGGGGGAGCTTAATATTATTGTTTTATTGCTAGCTCCTTACTTTTATCTTGTTCCCTCTAATCTTTTTATTGAGTATGTTATCAAGGGGGAGAAAAGATATTTCTTAGTGGTTCTTTGGAAGATTGATGACTATGGGGGAGTTCAAACCCCAAATGGATATTGAAGACCTATTATGGACCCTTTTGGGATTAATGACAAAAGGGGGAGAATTTATGACTTATCAATTGCCCCCTAATCGATTGACAAAAGGAAAGAGAATATGAAGAGAATGACAAAAGGGGGAGAATCGAATTTATAAAGATCATCAATTGTCCATCCAATTTATGGGAGAATGTTTGTAAGTATAATCTCTCGTTCTCTCTTCATGTTTGTTTTTGTGCTAAATGGCTTAATATTATCATTTGGTGCAATTGCTAAAGGGTTTGTCATAAATCACCAAAATGGGGGAGATTGAAAGTGCATCTAGGCACATAAGTGATTTTGGTGATTAATGACAAACACATATAATGACAATTATTAGTAAATGTGTAAATACTTGAGTTAGTGCTTGCCTAATGTCAAACCACTAGTATGTATTTATTTGTATTATGAGACTAACAAGTTTGTCGCTAAGATTATTTTAGTCTCATCCAAATGGAAGAATTTTTAGGTCAAGTGAATAAGCAAAGATGAGGCATGCAATCTCGGTATCCATTCTATATTTATTATTGCGTTCCTCTTTTGCAAATGTATAGTGAGCTCTAAATAACATATTGCCTATATATATGCACATTAGTTCATTTCATATCTATTTGTGCATATATACTCACTTGAGTTCAATATGTGTCTTGTTTCTAGTATGCATATCTTAATTAGAGTTAAACTTCACATTTTTATAAATTGACTTGGTGCATGCTTGCCTTGTTTGTATATCTTCTCATGCACTTTCTTTGGTGAAGTTTAATCTAGAGTTGGATCACATATTTACTCATGCTCTAAATGTTAAATGTACGTGTGTAATTCTTGTATATTTTATCATGTGCTCTTTTAGTAAAGATTGTGATCCTTGTCCTGATTTAATTGTTTCATCATATTGGCAATTGTCTCTCTAGTGCATCTAGCTCCATAACATATTCATCATAATGCACTTAGTAGAGAATCTTTCTCTTGTCAAGTGTTTCCATTTAATATTGTGCCTCTTTATATGAAACACTTGTGGTACTTAATTGCTCACAAACATCAACTTATTCATATCCATTGAGCTTTTGGGACTAATACCTTTCATGAGTGATAGGGAAAGATTTAGGTCCCGTGAATATGTGTGATGACCAAGGTATGTTAAAGGATGACGGTTAAGCCGAGGTCAACAAGATGACGGTGTCACCAAGAGTTGAGGACTATGTCAAGTTCGACTTGGCATGGAGATCGTCGAGGATGATGGTCAAGTCAAGGTCGATGGGACGAGAGTCTCATGAGGTGAATCGAGTCAAGTTGGATAAGGCGAAGGCTTCATCAATCTTTTGGTGAACGTCATCATTCAAAATGAATTAAAAGATGGCAAGTGACTATCCTAGACTTGTATTATCATTGGTTTAATTTGAGTCTAAGGATTGCCATACTATTAAGAGGGATGCAACGGAGGATGACTTCTAGATGTGTCAAGTGCTCAAGTGATTCATTCTAGTGAAACCTAGAGAGAGTGTGGTGGTGGTGGTGTCGGAAAGTGAGAGTTGTAGGTCTTCCTTGTCTCCTTTGTGAGTTCTATATTTATCTTTTGGGATTTTAGAAGTAAGACCTTGTTGGTTGTGTAACTCTCGTTCTTAGCTTTCCGTAGAGTCTAAGATCACCCAAAACGGAGTCCGGAGTCAAAAGTTATGCCTGTTTTCGTCGGGGTGTGCAGTGGCTATTTTCAGCCCTCGGACTGTCCGAGGTTTACTCGGAGTATCCGAATGACTCGGACTATCCGAAGATTTTGTTCGGACTATCCGAGCTAGATCTCTCTGTCTCTGTTATTTTTGCTACTCGGAATATCCGAATATCACTCGGACTATTCGAACATACACAGAACTGTCTGTAACGGTTAGATCCGTGGAAGCCTCTATTTAAACCCCTCTCTCTCCCCACTTGAAAATAGCCGTTGTACCACCATTTCTTGAGCTATCCAAGTGTTCTTGAGCCCCTTAGAACCCCTCTATTCTTCGATCTTTGTGATCCCCTTTGGAGAAGGGTTTGGAAGAGTTGGAAGGAGTGATTGAGGGAGAATTGGGAGAAAGGTTGGAAGCTGATTCCATTGTGGAATTAGTGTGTTCTTGTGTCTAGTGACCCCTCCACTCTTCGATCTAGGTGATCCCTTGGGAAGAAGGATTGGGAAGAGTTGGGAGGAGGTGTGAGTGTGAATTGAGCAAGAGTTGATCTTTGAGCACTTAAGTTCATTTCCAAATTCGTTTTTTGTGGCATTTGTTACTCTTGGAGGTTGAGGACTCCTAGAAGGCTAGGAGTTGGTCACGAGCCACCGAGCTTTGTGTGGTGCGCCGTAACAAGTTTGTAAAGGCTCGATTTCGCCTCCGCAAGGAAAGAAATCAAAGGAGTAAAGCCGGCGAGTGCATTGTGCAACACCGGTGAGGGAAGGGTTGAAAAAGTCCCCGGCTCAAGTGTGACCGAGCCGCCTCAACAAAGACGTAGGATCCCCTCAAGGATCTAAACTTTAGGAACAAACATCTTCGCGTCTCCATCTTCAGTTCAGTTTTATCCTTTCACTTTCTAGTTTGATTTACTTACTTATTTTACAATTGAACTGATTATCTAGTCTTGTGTGATACTACTACACCTATATTTGCTTGTGAACTATCTTTGGTGCAGGTGGTATCCTTGAATCTGTGAGATTTGAATTGAATTCGAAGTCACTCTGTATCATTCGGACTATCCGAATAGACTTCGGACTATCCGAAGTACTCGGACAGTCCGCGGTGAACTCCGATAGTCCGAATATATTGTTTCCGCTGTGTTTAATTTAGTGTTTAAATTTTGTAATCACCTATTCACCCCCTCTAGGCGACATCCTGGTCCTTTCACCCTCTCCACCGCCGCTGCCCCCGCATCTCACCCCTGGCCCCATGCCCTCGCCTCCCACCCCTCGTTGCCGCCACCTTCCCTCCCTTCTCCCGCCATAGCCTATTGCCCCTCTGCATCGCCACTGCCCCCGCATCTCACCCCTGGCCCCGTGCAGCGCCTTTGCCCCGCCCCCACGCCTCTCCGCCGCCCTCGGCCCTCTCTGACTCCACCGTCCCTCACCGACGCCCCCATCCCTCTTCGCCGGCCCCGTCCCTTTCTCCCTCCCCTCAACCCAGATGCGTCACGTGAGAAACCCTAGCCGTCGTCCCCACATGGAGCGGCGCCGCCGAGATGAAGGACCGCCCCATCGCCGTGAGGAAGGTCTGCCTCGCCTCCTGGGACACAGCCCTACTAGCTCGGCGCCAAGGAGTGCCCCGTCGGCGTGATATGTGATCTACCTCGCTGCCGGCCGGCGTGTATGCTGAATTGTTCATGATCTTGTAATTTTGAATTAGTTCAGATTGATCATGTAATTTTGAATTGGTTCAAATTGAGCATGTAATTTTGAATTGTTCCAGATTGAGCATGTAATTTTGAATTGTTCCAGAGATTGTATTGCTTAGTGCATGCTAATTGCACAATAAGTTGTAATTCTGGCTGTGACCAAATTAAGCATGTAATTCTGGTTGATCATGTAATTGCTTAGTGCATGCTTAGATCAAGCTTTTGTCCTCACGTTCCAGATTGAGCATGTAATTTTGAATTGTTCCAGATTGAGCATGTAATTCTGGCTGTGACCAAATACTATGTCTGACATCAGTAACTGAAACTGAAGCTGGAATTGAGTATTGAAACTGAAACTGGAGCAGTAATTTGAATTGTTCGTTGCTTACGACATCAAAACTGTGTCTTTGAATTTGTATTGAGCAGTACAGCAGCAACTTATATAGAAAACAGAGCAAAACAAAGCAATATTAATAGAGGAAGCAAAAGGCCTTTGATCTGGCTATTATTTTGAGAAAATGTTGTCTTTGAGACCTGGACATGTATGCTAATCCTGGAAGCATTACAACAACAGTAAATGAGAAATGCTGTTGGACTATAAAAATTACATGGAAGCATTACAATGCAGACCAGATCACATCATACATAACAAGGCTCCATATTGGAAATACAAGGTGGGGTCATGCATGATCAGCCACAACAGCAGCGGGAAATTTCGTTGATTGACATCCAATTCGGTAGCCAATCTTAAAATGACACCCAATTTGTCTCAATGGCTAAAAATGGCACCCGGCTATCGAATTTCCCCAAACTTTGACACTCTTCTCATTTTTCAGAAATTCTGCATATTTTTCACCATTTTTCGCTATTGCCACATCATCTTTTTTTTCCTAATACCCAAACTGCCCTTATGTCTCACGGCTCAGCTGTATTGAGGATTTGAGGGGGCCTCGAGTCCAACCGGACCGAGCGGGATCCCCATGAGCTCAGCCACAGCTAGGGTTAGCCACCGCTCCGGCGACCGGCCGCCGCACCAGTGACCTGGCACGGCGAGGCCAACGGTGGCCTGGCACGGTGATCCCTAGCTCGCCACCTCGACGGCCCACCTCGACGGCGAGTGCCCACGGCGACCTGCACGGCGAGGCTAACGGTGACCGGCTCCACCACGGCGAGCGCACCTCGACGGCGACTGCCCACGGCGAGGCCATCGGCGACCGGCTCCACCAGGGCGAGCTCTACCTCCACCGGGACTGCCCACGGCGAGGCCACCAGCGACCCGCTGCATCACGGCGAGCTCATGGGGACGGTAACTGCCCATGGCGATGCCACCGGCGACCGGCTCCACCACGGTGACCCCCACCTCGACGGCGACTGCGAATGCAACCACGACGGCGACCACGACACCACGGCGAGGTTGGCGTGCATGAGCTGACTTGAGGTCGGCGTGCTCTAGCCAAGAGCTCCATGACTGGCTTGGGCAATCTAGAATGCAATCAATTAGCAAATGTATGGCTGGAAAGTTGTCTCCAAGATGTGTATTTCAATCAGAATAGCCATGTCTCCAGAATGTGCATTTCAATGTTGTAATTTCGTTGGAAAGTTGCTCAGCTGTGGCTCTCCAAAATAGCAAATCTGGTTGGAAAGTTGTAATTGTCACTTTTGTTCAATGTGATCTTAGCTTATGCAATCAGCTGGTATGTCCAGAATGTGCTTGTGAATGCAGTGCTGTTTTATGTCCAGAATGTTATGCCAGAATGTGGGAATGATTGTGAATGTAATGCTTGTGAATTCTGGGAGTTCATTGCATGTGAATGTCCTTTATCAAGTCCAAAATATTGTTAAGTCCAGAATGATATAAGCATTAGTCCATAATATTGTTATGTCCAGAGTGATATAAGCATTAGTCCAGAATATTGTTAAGTCCAGCTTATTGTTAAGTCCAGAATTCTGGAGTTCATCGCATGATAACAAATATTTGACCATCTCAGAAGTCCAGAACGATATAAGCATAAGCACATAATGATATAACAAATATTTGACCATCTCAGAAGTCCAGAATGATATTTAACTAAGTTAGCTTGTTCAAGCCAACTTCAATAGGAGGTTTCATCCCAATAGAGAATAAATCTCAAGGTCTAAACAAAGTACATCTTCCTTCAGGTTTGGACTTTGTCTCACAAAGTACATCCCAAAACAAAATACATCCAAAAGCATGACAAGATAATCTTCCTTCAGGTCTGGACTTTGCCTCACAAAATACATCCCAACCAAAAGAAAACATTTCTTCATGGTTCTTCCTACGGCCGTTGTTTCTTGGGAGTTATCTTTTTTCTAGCAAATTGTTTGCCCTTGTTGGCTTCAACTGACTTGGTGGGTGTAGAGGTACCTATTTGCTAACTTGTGCCTTCTCCAGCAGCTAGGTCCATTGCCAACCTCCTGCAGCATGGTGTTAATTTCTATAGGCAAAGTGAACCTATTTTTGCGAGTTAAGTGGAAAAATACCTCCTTGTGATAGGCCCTGGGCTATTGCTGGTCACTTCCACTGTCTGCCTCGTGGGAGTGCTGGCACATTTCTTCTGTGGCCTCCCTGGCTTGTCATATCTTTTCCTACAAAACACAAGAAAGAAAATAGGTATGCAGAATGGGAGTAGTAATTGACCAATTTGGATATGCACATACCTTTTCTTAGTACCATTCATAGGGCACTTCGCTGAAGTCTATCTATGCCCCAGCTCACCACACCTCTTGCACTTCACTTTCCACTTACCCTTCCCCTTGTTAAGACAGCCAACTATCATGTTCTTCCTTTGCCTACCAACTGCTCTTTTCCTTATTGGTGGTAGAACTCTAAAGCCAAGATCAACCACAGGCCCTTGTGATTTGTCGATGAAGTGGTGGATAACACCTGCATATGCTAGCTGCAAACATCGTAAGGAGAAGTAAGGATGCAGATAGTCCTCCATCTTGTGGTTTCTTTGACTGGTTATAAAAGCCAATGCATGTGGGCAGGGTTTGCCAGACACTTGCCATTCCTTGCATGTGCACTCATGTTTGTATAGGTGGACCACATGCCTGAGCACCTCCAACTCTTCACTGATCTCACTAACTTCAGCCCTGTCCTTGCCACCAGGAGTGACTCTAAAACGTCCCAATTCTCTAGTCCTTGCATTAAGTTCCTGGACCACCACAGGAAGCATCAGTCCTTGCAATCTCTCAGCAATCCTCCTTCGCCTATCGTATAGCTGCATGGTCTTTGATCTTATGCTATCTGCTAGCTCAGCCACTGGGAGGACTTTCATGTCCTTGACCCAACTATTCCATGACTCTGCAAGATTATTGGTGATATAGTCACACTTTATCTCTTCTCTGAATCTGCACCTCATCCAGAGTAGAGAGTGATGCTTATCCAACCATGGCTTTATAGCAGGGCATGCATCATATACCTTCTCCATGTAATGGATGAATCTGTCCTCCCTATATGCTCTGGCAGCAGGGTACATATTGCCATACACAGGGCCCTGAAACTTCTTGATAAAATTGTCCATCAAATGCCTAAAGCATTCTCTATGCTCTGCCCAGGGGTACACTGCTTTAACTGCTGTTTCCAACCCCTTGCAGGCATCTGAGCTAATTGCCAACTGTGGTGGATTCCCTATGGCTTTCTGAAGCTGCTGCATGAACCATTTCCAATTGTCTGCTGTTTCTGCTTCAAAGAACCCAAAGGCGCTGTTTCTGCTTCAAAGAACCCAAAGGCAACAGGAAATATCCAGTTGTGTCCATCTAATGATGTGGCTGAAGCAAGATGGCCATTCCATCTACCATTCAGAGCAGTTGAATCAACGGTCAAATATGGACGACAACCATTCAGAAAACCATCTACGCTAGCTTTGAAACAACAAAAGAATCTGTGAAAGTATACCTCATCACCATCACCCTTCAGATCTATCTCTACAACACTGCCAGGGCTTCGTGTGACGTCCGTCCCAGTAGAGCCCCACTAACTCCCAAATCTCGGGGATGAGATTTCTTTAAGGGGGGAGGATTTGTGACATCCTAATAAAATTATTAGTCTGTCACTTGCTTTATAAAAAGAAACAAAAATAAATAAATAAATAAAAATATTTTATATTATTATTTTATGTGTAAAAGGCTCATATAAGGACTATTAGAAACCCTAGTGTGATATAAGTGCCCTAGGAAGCTACAAAGTTAACCAAGCCAATTTAGCATGTTTTCCAAAGCCAAGTCAACCTTTTCCACGTGGTCAACCATGGTCAAACTCTGGTCAAACCCTAATTGGGCTTTTGGCCCATATTTAACCCTAATCCCTTCCCCCTCTATATATATGAACGTGCCCTGCCCCCCTAAGCCGGTCTACAGCACCCCTACACCCCCCACAGCCGCCACCCACGCACAAGTCCCAAATCCCCTCGGTTTCCGAGCAAACCCTAGCAGAAACCGAGAGAAAACCCTAGATCCCTCTCTGTTAGAGATCCAAATCGACGATCCGAAGCCAGGACGTTGTAGGCCTCGTCGAGACGATCGATTTGGATATATGGATCGCTATTTTTGGTTAAGAATTGAGGGAGTTATGGCTCGCCGAAGTTTGGGAGTCCCTCGGCCGTCGGCGAACCTCGGCGTCCGCGCCGTCAGCCCGCCGCCCGCGCGCGTCGACAGCTGGCCGGCCAGCCTCGTCAGCGCCCTTGTCCAATCAGTAGCCGCCACGTCGCAGGAGCGCCACGTCAGCACCACGTCGTGCCACGTCACTGCCACGTCAGCCAAACCGAGCCCGTGCCACGTCAGCGCCACGTGTCGCCACGTCAGCAAAAGTGACACGTCAGCGCCACGTGTCGGTTCAGAGGTCTAGTTTCTTTTTTTTTCTTTCTTTCGGTTTATTATTTTTCAGGGATTTTTCTATTTCCCGAAACTTCCCGGAATTGTTTAGGGAGTTTTTGAACTCCGATTTAGGTGATTCCAGAGCCTAAAAATCACAAAAATTCCCTAGAATTTTATATATTTTTATTATACTATTTTCTCTGTGTTTGTTATTTATTTCTATTTTATTTCTTTTACGCATAAACCCGACGTGTTCATGTTCGGTTTGGTAGTCACAAGTATACGGTCCTTATACTTGGCAAAGTTGATTGCTGGAGTAATCTACATAGAGTGGTTGGATACTTGGCTCTTTGCTGACATGGCGTGGCTGACGTGGCAGTGACGTGGCGCCGTCGTGGCGCTGACGTGGCACGACGTGGTGCTGACGTGGCGGCTGCTGATTGGACAAGGGCGCCGACGAGGCTGGCCGGCCATTGTCGCGCTGCTGGCGGCGGGACGACGCGCAGACGCCGAGGTTCGCCGACGGCGAGGACTCCCAAACCGGCGAGCCATAACTCCTCAATTCTTAACCAAAAATAGCGATCCATATATCCAAATCGATCGTCTCGACGAGGCCTACAACGTCCTAGCTTCGGATCGTCGATTTGGATCTCGAACAGAGGGGGATCTAGGGTTTTCTCTCAGTTTCTGCTAGGGTTTGCTCGGAAACCGAGGGGATTTGGGACTTGTGCGTGGGTGGCGGCTGTGGGGGGTGTAGGGGTGCTGTAGACCGGCTTAGGGGGGCAGGGCACGTTCATATATATAGAAGGGGAAGGGATTAGGGTTAAATATGGGCCAAAAGCCCAATTAGGGTTTGACCAAGGTTGACCACGTGGAAAAGGTTGACTTGGCTTTGGAAAACATGCTAAATTGGCTTGGTTAACTTTGTAGCTTCCTAGGGCACTTATATCACACTAGGGTTTCTAATAGTCCTTATATAAGCCTTTTACACATAAAATAATAATATAAAATATTTTTATTTATTTATTTATTTTTGTTTCTTTTTATAAAGCAAGTGACAGACTAATAATTTTGTAAGGATGTCACACTTCGGAGCACTACCTCTGCCTTGAATCTATACAACATCTCAAAACTCTCTTCCCATGTCCCAAAAATCTTGTCAATTGCCTTCTGCCTCCCTAGCCATACTGATGAATACCCTATCACCACATTGTATTTCTTTTGTAGCTCCTCTTGCAGTTCCCTTGCTCCCATGTTTGGATGTTGCTTTAGCAATGGTGCTGACTTCTCTGCAATCCACTTGTTTGATGCCATCGTTGTCCTAACTCTCCCATTAGATGCACAGAAGTGTTCAAAACGGTTGACAGTCACCTGCACATGAACATCTCAATGGTCAGTTCAATAAGAACAAGGAGAACAATGGACACACCACAAAGTAAAAGAAAACAACACACACCCTGACAGACTTGGCATCACGCATCATCCTCGCCACAATAGCCCATGGGCAACCCTCTGCTTTGCAAGAACCCCTGAAGCGATCTGTCGATTATTTGTCTGTTCGCACCTCAAATTGACCAATAATAGCATGTTGTCTAAGTGCAATTCTGAAATCTGCCATTGTTGGATATGAGCTCCCCACAGCCATTGAAGGGTCCTCCCTATCGTAATGGATACCTGCCTCACCGGGAACATTATCACACACATGGAAACCATCCATTTCTCTATCGCAGTTAGCACCAGCAAACGCCCCCTCATCCACAGCATCGTCGCGATGGCTACTAGCCCCCCCCATTCCATCCTCCTGTCTATTTGTTGGGTCTGCTCTCCCATCCTCTTCTCTTAACCCAATCAAATCATATATTTCATCTTCTCCGATCAGAGCACCTACATCACCAAACTCATCTTGTTGCAACGCAGAGATGCAAAGGCTATCCCAATCAACATAGCATGGAGTAACGGTGCCATACTGCCCACTGCCAACCTGACTGCTGGCACCGACTTCATCATGTGCCTCCTCTGTCAGAATACTTGGCGCAACCTCGCTCAACCTTGGTGCAACCTCGCTCAGAATACTTGGCGCCTCCTCTCCACATCGATACGGACTGCGAGGGGGAGGAACCACATCGGAACAGAATGCAAGGGGGAGGAACCACATCGGAACAGAATAGGGACAGCAAGGGAAGAATTTGCGTGAGCACTTACCGGTGCGGACTGCCATTCGTGGGGGACTCCGAGGATCCCGGCCTCATCCTGTGCAGCTCAACGTCGGGGTCGCTGTGCAGCTAAACGTGCTCTAGCCAGCCTCGTCGTGGTCCAGCCTAGCGAGACGTGCTCAAGCTGCCTTGCTGTGCTCAAGCCAGCTCGCCGTGCTCCAGCCTCCTCGCCGTAGTCCAGCCGTGCGGTGGCCGGCGGTGGCTAACCCTAGCGGCAGCCGTGCGCTCGGCCTCCCCTGCCACACTGCTCAGGTCCTGTTGGACCGTATCTCATAGCTGGAGATCCAATTGCTTGGGGGCAGTTTGGGTATTAGGAAAACAAGATGACGTGGCAATAGCGAAAAATGGTGAAAAATATGCAGAATTTCTGAAAAATGAGAAGAGTGTCAAAGTTTGAGGAAATTCGGTAGCCAGGTGCCATTTTTAGCCATTGAGACGAATTGGGTGTCATTTTGAGATTGGCTACCGAATTGGGTGTCAATCAACGAAATTTCCTAGCAGCAGTACATGTATGTGTCTAGATTAAAACTAAAGCTTGTAAGAAAAAGAGCTAGGCAAAATATGTTATCACACAATACATCCATCATTTCAGTCTAACAGGTCGTCATCTTCGGAAGCATCATCAAAATCTGCACTGGCCTCTTCTGATAGATCCTGTGCATTGTCCTCTTCTTTGTTGCTCTTTCCTTTTACATTCTTTAGCTGGAAACTAAAACAAGTTGTAAGTAACCAAAAAAAGGAAAATTAATTATGAATTTAATATTTACCCTTTTCGGGCATGTTCTAGCATTATGGCCTCCTTTCTTACTGCCGCAAATGCCACATGTTCGTGGTTTCTTCGCATTTGAATGTGGTTCTGAAGGTGGTTTAAAACTTTATGGTTGCTTCCTCTTTCCCTTGCACTGTGATATCGGTGGATCAAATATCACTTTCGAAAGATTTCTTGTGGAAGTGAGACCTTCACATGTTTGTGTGTCATGATCACTACCTACCCCTTCCATTTGTTGCTCTGCTCCATCTAATATTTCCTGAAATTGGGTAAAAGCTTCACGGGACTTCGATGCCATCTTAAGTAACTTCATCACTCTAGGCTTCAGTGTAGCAAACCTTATGGTTTGTTACTCTTGACTTCCCCCAACCTCCATGCTCCTCTCTATTTTTGATCTTTTCACCATCGCATTAGCATCTTTGCACCACCGTTTCATTATATATGTAGTAGGCAAATGAACCATATTTACATGATGCATAACCTTAATGGCATGTGAACACAACAAGCCCTCAAACCCATATCCTTTGCAGCTACAAGAAACTAGTTCCTCAGATTTGTTGACCTTTACCATATATGTTCTGGGATCATATTGTCAATCATTGGGTGGTAACTAATTCTGACCTCATATAGGGCATCATTTTGAATCTCTCTAATTTCTCCAAGTTGGGAATTTTTAAATTTAACTTGAACTCTTGCAACACTTTGGTTGTGTAACATTGAGAGGCATCTTTCTCAATTCAATATAGCGATGATAAATTTGGTATAGCATTAAGGCAAGCAATATCCTCATCACTTTCTCTTTGCCAAACACCATCAACCAACTTCTCCACATGCTTGACAAGTTCAAATATACATGAATGATTGTTGGTCCACAGTTTCAATGCAGAATTGACACTTTCACTCCTTTGTGTAGTTGACATATTTGCCAAAAAAAAACACCTTTAAAGTACGCGGGAACCCATTCCGACCTCTTGTCATACATAACCTTGAAGTGTTTGTTATTATGTAGGCCATGAGTTGCAAGCATAGCTGTCCAACCCTCCTCAAATTCGGATACCGACATGCTACGATTAATAACCCTCTTTAACTCACTTTCAAAACCTTGCTTCATGCCATAAAGGACCCCCAGATGATCTCTTGCTTTCCTCATTACGTGCCATTGGCCATTGGCAACATCGATGAACTATAATAGGAAAGACATCTCTGATAGCAGCTCTCATAGCAGGTTCTTGGTCAGTGATAATCGCTCTAGGTTCCTGCCCATACATGGCTTTGACCCAAGTTTCAAAAAGCCAAACGAATGCATCTTTGTCCTCAGATCGTAGCATTCCAAACCAAAATATAATTGACATCCGATGATGGTTCACACCAATGAATGGTGCAAGAAGCATGCTATACCTACACAAAAAAATTGTTTATTGTTAGGATTGTGCAAGAGGCGTGCTATACGTATACCAATAGTAAACAATTGTTTATTTAGTGACTACTACCATACCAATTTGTTTGGTAGGTCGTGTCAAAGGCCACAACATCTCCAACTTCTCGGAATGCTCTTCTTGCTCTACCATCAAGCTAGAATAAGTTCTTCAAGCGACCATTGCCATCTAGCTTCACCTCACAAAAAAATTCTCGATCCTCTTCCTGTTTCATATGAAAATACACCAAAGTTGATTCCACATCCATACCAACGAGTTTTCGCCTTGCAGATGCTATCTCATTACTAACATCCTTTCTTTTGAACTTTAGATTGCTCTTACCACCATGCAAAGCACCCAAATACTCATGTATTTTCAAGGTCTCAATATTTTGGGCACGCATATCCTCGATGACTTCCTTATCCTCATCTTCCATTGATTGGTGAGAGCGAAGGTTCCTTTTCTTTGACAGAGAGGTGACCATAGGATGGTTATGCTCATCGTCAAAAACACTAACTCGCCATACTCCATCCTTCAACGTCACTCTAAGACGTGCCTTGCAATTGGTTTGGGTGAGAGCAACCTCCTTTTGGGGGCTTTGTTGACTTCCTGCACTCTCCATTAATTTTGCAGCTTCCTTGACATCTTTAGAAAATCCTACCTTCGAGCAAAACCACAATCTAGATGTGATTTCCCCTAATTTCGATGTTGTATGAGTAGCGGCACGAATACTAAACCCCTATTGAAGGCATATTTATTGTAGAACTTCATTGCTTCATCCTCTCATGAAAATTCTTTT
The DNA here is from genome assembly GCA_036346145.1 of Olyra latifolia. Classification (NCBI taxonomy): domain Eukaryota; kingdom Viridiplantae; phylum Streptophyta; class Magnoliopsida; order Poales; family Poaceae; genus Olyra; species Olyra latifolia. The sequence goes on along the minus strand of CM070523.1, from coordinate 43,132,215 downwards.
CCCACAAAAGGAGTCCACTGTAAATGCTCGTGTGGATCAATTGTGCCTTCGTTGCCATCAATCGTGCTTACCATGCTAGGTTTTGTACAAAAACAATAAATCAAATTAATGCAATTAATGCTGAAATCTGCATCCTTCAACTTTACTATAACATAACATCAAAATTTATTTATTTTTATACAAACCAAACACTTTAATATTTCGTAGCCATTTTCCATGGATCTTACTATTCCTTCTCAAAGCTCTCATAACTAATTTTGGATAAATTTTTGTACCCGTCAAAGATCCTTATTATATACAAAAAATAAACTGCATGAGTCCTAATTTTCAAAGCTGGATGAATTAGGGTGTGGGTCTAAACTGATGCAAAAACACCGGTAGTTCCAGGTTGATTAGGGCATCGGGTCCTAATTTCCAAAGCTGGATGAATTTTCACGAAGTGTTGCATCAGGTTTACCTTGTCGTGGATGCACCTGCCGTGCTGCTCCTTCGCCGGCTTGCTTGCCGTGGATGCTCCTGTCGTGCTGTGCCATCACCGGCTTGCTTGCCATGTTGCCGTGGTTGCAGTCGAGATCCTGAGAGCTTCGTAGGGAACTAATCGGGACGGAGCAATGGAAACGGCGCTCGTGCGGGGATGGGGATAGGAACGGCGCTGTTTCACACGGTAACAGAGTCGCGGGCCACCCGTGCGCTCGCGGGAGGTGACGCGAATCCTGGGCCACAACGCTCACTCGTGGGAGACGAAGCCGATCGGCCCATCGGTTGGCTCCATCATGCGGCTGGGAGCTTGCATAGCACACCCAGCCTGTGCTATGCATAGCAAACTAGCAAATCTCCTAATTTATGCTTTACTTTTGGCATTATGTATATTTGTTTTATTATGGTTTACCACTATGTATGTTGATTTGAACGTGATGAAACTAAGGTAATGAATGCTAATTTATTTTTTTACTTTTGGCATTATGTATATTTGTTTTATTATGGTTTACCACTGTGTATGTTGATTTGAACATGATGAAATGTGAACATATTAAGGTCTAGTTGGTGTATGTCTGTGTATGTCAACATAACACTTCTGTTCTCTTTTTTATAGTGATATTCTTTCATTATATCATAAAAGTAAAAAAATTACAAATGGTTTTTTTTGTTTAGTTCATTTGAAACAATGGCTAAAGATCGCTCATGGATGTCCGGATTGGGAGAACAGGAGGCCAAATATTAATTGGTTTAGAAAAACAAGAGAGTTTCTTAGCATCGCTTTTCCTGGGCCAAACTCTAATCAAATGTTGGCTAGTTGCCCTTGCCGGACATGTGGAAATTACAAGAAACAAGATCTCCAAACTGTATCAGGTCATTTAGTGAAGAATGGCTTCACACCTGAATACCTCGTGTGGACTTCACATGGAGAGGCAAGACCATCGGTCCGGCCTCGTCAACATGAGGAGCTCGATGAATCTCACCACATGAGTGACATGCTGGAAGACGTCAGAGATGCTCATGAAGCATCAGAGTACACAAACGCATCTATTGCAGCAGATTCTTTCTTCAAATTGCTCAAGTCCACCATGCAGCCGGTCCATAAAGACATTAATGAGACTATACTCTCCGCAGTTTCTCGTTTGATGTCTATGAAATCTCAGCACAACCTTTCAAATGCTGCATATGATGCAAATCTCAGTCTAATGCATGATCTTCTACCGGCCACGTCGGATTCAAAAAATGCCTAGGACGTTTAACGAGTCTAAACGACTGTTAAGTGGTCTAGGTATGTCGTAAAACAAGATCGATGCTTGCGTAAAAGGATGCATGCTATTCTGGAAGGACGACATTGAAAAGACAAAATGTGATGTGTGTGGAGAAGCACGGTACATGCAGGTGGAGAATGATTTCAGAACAAGTTGTCGAAAACCAGTTGCATGAAAAATTTTGCGCTATCTTCCACTCATTCCTCGACTTCAAAGGTGATATATGGATGCCAACACTGCCGCACTCATGCGATGGCATAGAGATAAACCTAACATGATGGTACACCCGTCTGATGGTGAAGCTTGGAGACAGTTTGATCTTGACTTTCCTGACTTTGTCACAGAATCCAGAAATGTACTGTTAGGTCTGTGCACAGATGGCTTCTCTCCATTTAATTTTGCCGCTGCACCTATTCTTATTGACCTGTCTTTCTTGTTCCTTATAACTTACCTCCGACACACTGCATGAAGAAGGAATACGTGTTTCTCACTCTAATTATTCCTGGTCCGTAGCGTCCTGGCAAAAACATTGACATATACATGCAACCTCTGTATGATGATCTACATAAGTTATGGGATGGAGTTGTAACATATGATAGATCTTCGAGACAGGCATTCAACATACAAGCATGTTATCTATTGTCCATTAATGATTTGCCTGCTCTTGGAATGGTATCTAGACATAGCACACATGGAAAATTTGCATGTCCAGTTTGTTTGGGAAACATGTCTGCATTATGGTTGAGGAATGGTAAAAAGTGCAGCTCGTTTGACTGTCATTAACAATTTCTTAAGCAGAACACCCATTCAGGCGGAGTCCAAAGGAATTCCAGAAGCGTAGACAGGTGTTCGATCCCCCTCCACCTCGTCTGACAGGTGTCCAAATTCATAGGCAGCTTCTAGATCTAGTACCAAGCCAGAGTAAATAGAAATACTAATTTGAAGGTTTCTCGGAGACACATAATTGGACCCACGTACCAGGCTTCTGGAGCTTGCCATACTTTGAAAAACTCTTGTTGTGTCACAATGCTGATGTCATGCATACCGAGAAAAATGTGGCAGAACTATTTTGGTTGACGTGCATTGATATTGCTGATCGAACTAAGGATAATGTAAAGGCCCGACTAGACCTTGCAGAGTTGTGCAATCGTCCAAGCTATCATTTGAAGGAGAAATCTAATGGTAATTGGGAAAAGCCAAAGGCGGCTTTCTGCTTAAGTAGACCAAAAAATACTAGTTCTGTAATGGATGAAAGAGTTGAAGTTTCCAGACATATATGCAGCAAACATTAGACGGGGAGTCAACCTTCAACAACTCCGTGTAAATGGGATGAAAAGTTATGATTTTCACATCTTCATTGAGGTTCTCATGCCAATAGCTTTCCGTGGATTTCTTCTCGAAAGCGTGTGGATCTCGCTGGCTGAGTTGAGCTACTTTTTCAGGCAATTGTGTGCCAAGGAGATCGATCCATAAAGAATGAGGGAATTGGAAGAAGAGATACCTGTTCTTTTGCGCAAACTTGAGAAAATATTTCCGCCAGGGTTTTTCACATGCATGATGCACATGGTTATCCATTTACCATATGAAGCACATGTGGGTGGATCTGTTCAATATCGGTGGATGTATCCATTCGAAAGGTAAAATGTCCCTACTTTCTAAACTATTCTCGCGTGATGGGGTGGCTAAATATCCCGATTTACATTTGTAGGGCTCTTCAGCATGTTAAGAAACGAGTAAAAAACAAGGCTAGAGTGGAAGGATGCATTGTGGAGACTTATATTGCGGAAGAGATATCAAACTTCGTATCATTATATTTCTCAAGTGAAGTTCAGTCTTCTAGAAATAAGCGGCCACGATATGATGACAGGTATGAAGTAAATACTCCGAATTGCACACTTAGCACTATGCAGGTCCTAGGATGGAAACAAGGGAACAATGGCTCTCGTATGCTGACACCGGAGGACCATAAAGCATTAATGATTTACATATACACAAACACATTGGAAATGGATGATTTTGTTGAGTAAGTGTCTCAATTTTGTTAATTTACATATACACAAACACAAACACATGCATACTAATATATTTGTTAATTTATTTGATAGCCAATATGATAAAACAGTCTGGCCTGGTAGGGGACAACCATCTGCTACTGAACTAGATAGGTTAAGGAAAAATAGGGCTGGAGCTGAACATCCCAATCTCATTGACTGGTTCCGAAAATATGTAAGTGAACAACCTTCTATTGATTATGAAATAAATTAGATAGATTTATTACTCCCTTTTTCATATTTCCGCAGTGCATGAAAACTCCAAGCGTCCATCACGACTTAAAGCAGATTTCTCGAACATGTCGGATCCTGGTGACATCAGTTAATGGATATGATATCAATGGATATAGATTCCGTTCTGTAAAGTATGAGCGGCAAAAGGCAAATTTGACTACTGTTAACAGTGGTGTCTATACTAGCTCTGGAGAGGGTAGTTCCAAGATCGAATACTAGGTATAATTGAAGATATCATCGAAGTGACATTCCCGGGTGATAAACATTTCAACTTAGTTTTATTTAATTGTCATTGGTTCAATCCAACAACCGGTGTGCGTCGCTCTCCAAATATTGATTTGGTTGAGATCAAACATATATCAAAACATTCTGTCTTTGAGCTATTTGTTCTACCTCATCAGTGCTCTCAAGTGTACTACACCCCGTACCCATGTAAGGTCCCTAAACGAGATATGTCAGGTCCCAAAACAAAACAAGTCAAGAAGATTGACTTGAAAGATTGGTGGGTGGTTTGTCATGTCGCAAAACGAGACATGTCACATTTCATTAATCAAGCTCCAACTAGTACGACCACTAAGTTCTTTCAGGAGGAAGGGTTGAGCGGCACATTCGCTATCGATCTAGGAGATTAGTTGGATGTCGTTTATGTCTCGAATGAAGTGGATACAATATGTAATGAGAAAGATCTTACAATATTACAGAATGTTTCTTCTGGTGTACAAGTAGAATCTCATTCAGACGAAGAGTGTGATTCTGATGCCTTCACTGATTCTACCTCTAATGCTAGCGAACCAGATTATGATGAGGACAATGAATAGATGATATGATATAATATTGATTTTAATTACATTATACTTATGTTTTTTCATTACATGTGGGGCCTGTCCTTTAGCCCACCACTTGATCTGCACTAGTCCCTGGATCAGTACACTAGTGCACACCATTCACATAGCCGGATCATTACATACAAGCGGAAGACTTAAATTACATAAAATACCTGTATTAAGCCCGGAGGCTATTAAGTGTTTACAACACGGTTCATTGGCCCAAATAATCCAAATGTCCAAAAGATAAGAGTGCGGAGACCCAAAAGATACAAAAGAGTCTCATGCCGGCTATGCCTACGCACTCGACTGGAGAGATGCCCTATGCCTCGCCCTGGTCGTCAGCGAAGTCCTGTCCTCCATCTTCATGGCAGGCGTACTAATCCTGCTCATATTCTCCATCTAAAAGAGAATATGAATGCGAGGTCAGTGTCATCCAAACACTAGCGAGCTAGCTTCCAACCTAATGCAATTAGTGATAGGGGTTCCAAAGAAAAGGTTGGGGGCTCATTTAGTTGCAAAAAAGCAAGCTTTATAAGTCAAAGCCTATGACTTAGCATATTTTAACCAAAGTTCTACTAATCAATGTTTATCATTTTTATTCCACGACAGTTTCCATGCACACTACCAAACATTTCCCATACCACGACAGTTTCCATGAACATTGCCAAACGTCTCCAAACAACCCGCCATCATCTTCCAGGTGTGGCGCACCCGTTGTGGATCTCACGCCAGCGAAGTGCCCGTTCTTCCCTAGTCGAGTTGCCACGCCCGCACTAGAGTCACGGCTCCCTATCACATAAGACCTAGATCACCCATCAGGATGACGACCTACTCCTGTCTTCACCTCGGACTAGAGGTTGACCCTGACGCTATCCAGCAAATCAGCGGGCCCCTAAGTCCGCACTACCGTGCGATGGCCTCGCGTTGTGCAGGAACCCCAGTGGGCAGCATAAAGCTACGCGAAAACAACTCGCGCTCCGCCTGGCACAGCCGAGTTTGGCTACCCAGCACACATGGAAGTCACGTTGTGTAGGAACCCCCTTGGGCAGCATAAAGCTACACGAAAACAACTCGCGCTCCGACTGGCATAGCCGAGCTTGGCTGCCCAGCACCATCCCCGTGATCCAGCCTCCCTTCAAACCATGTAGCCTAGCTACATCACAACCAAAACCATAACCAGAACACATCGGTGTTCCCAATCACACATACTGGCATGTCAAGCCCAATATCCAGTAAACCAAGTTGATATATTCATCATGTCCGGTGAATGTCGGTTCACCGTTCTAAAGCAACTAAGCCTAAAATTAATAATTGGACCTGAGCAATGTCTAAGCAAGATTTTAACCAAGACTTAAGAGTCTAAATCATTTTATTCAACCTAACAGACTGTCAAGGGTGATTATCAAGGCAATCGTTCATAAAGTCAAAGGACAGATGATTATTTCAAGGCAATATCATCAAGGGAAATTAAATACGAGAAGTAAGCATGGCATGATATATCATGATTAAACAAGTAGGCATACATACTTAAAGAGAGCATGCAATTTGTAATGGTAAATAAAATACTTTAATAAAACTGGGATTTGATATGATCCTTTTAAATGTTAACTCGTACTAGGGAAAGTATAAACTCTCCCTAATAAAAGTAACACCTAAAGGGAAGGTTGTTGACTCGCACTAGGGAAAATCGAGATTCTCCCTAGTAAAAGCAAACATCCTTTAGGGTGGAAATTAACTCGCCTTGGTCTGGGGCGTAGTGGGGGCCTTCTTGCTGATCTTCAAAAGGTCCCTCAGATTCCTCGGCGTCTATTAATCGGAACGAATTCGAAGAGAAATAAATAAAAGCATCGATATGCAAATAGAAGCATGATGCATGAAATGCCTTTACTGAGTCTAGCGATTTTCCGAAGAGCGATAAATTCTATTCTAGATATCGAGGAAGTTCCATGATTCTACTATCGTATGATAATATGCAGAAGATATGGTACAGCGGGTATTATGAAGATGGTATGCATTAATGCAAGATGCTACCCATAAATATCTACCCATAGATTTAGGAAATAATCGTATAAAAAAATTAGATTTTGTTTGAAGTATTTCCTTCATCTACTCTTCTTATCACTGATTTCCTGTTATAACATGAGTCTTGAATGTGTGGAAGGAATAATTATAGATTATATATTTTTTTATTCGTATATGAATGAATATATATATATATATAGATATATATATATATACACATATAGCTAACCATGAACTTACATATTTTTTTTTGAGATTCAACTAAAAATCTTACTGTCATTTAATGCTGGTGAATTAACCCTTCTTTGGTCAGATCTAGTAATTTTGATTAAATAATTTCCAAATAATCTAATGAGTCATGGTTATTAACTAAGCCAATAATAGATGACTAGTGATTTATAAGTTATATTATAAAGTTTATATTTTCTTAAGTCCAAAAAGTTATTTCATGCCACACATGAATTTCTCAGATTTTATTAAGTGTTAATTAAAATTTTTATTAGCAGAAACCCTTTTCTGCTATTTATCCTATATAGGTTAATACCCTAAGGATAAACCAATGAATTAAATCCTGGAATAATCTATGGTTACTGTTCATGATTATATTTTTATTAAATCCAGCATAGGTTTTAGTATTTATCATAAATTTTCTAGCAATTTTGGAGATGTCTAGCTATTTTTAATAAATCGAGTTTATATTCTGTATTTGTTTAAATGGCTAAATCCGGAAAAATCGGATGAACAGTGACGGGCCAGCCCGCTAACTCGCGGCTGGCCAGGCCACGTCGAAGGCGTAAACCAAGAAGACGCATTGCGCGAGGGAAGGCGCACCATCGCAAACGCGTGTCCACTAGGCCCGACATGTGGGCCATGGGACCCACAAGTCAGCGACACAAAATTTTTAACGTGCGCAGGATTCAAATCAGTCGGCTCTGTGCACGCATCTTGGCTTCGATCGGACGGCTGGGACTTCATCTCCCACCCCCGAGTCGCGGCGGTGGAGTGACGTCATGAAACCGGCGAAGTCTCAGCGACGCGGCGGCGGAGTTATAGGGAGCCTTAAGGGACGATCTTGGGCGCAAGGGGTTCTGCGCACGTAGCCCAAGAACGTGTCGTTATGACCCTCGTCGGCGGCGACCAGTAACGGCGACAAGCCGAAGGACGGCGGAGAGAGCCTACGGGAACTAGTGGCTGCGGCTCTATGAACCCATAGGGGCTAAACTAAGGAGTGCATGAGTGAGATGGGGACCTAGGGATTCTTACTGAGCACTAGGCCGAGGCGGAGGAGGCAAGGATCAAGCTGGCGATGAGGAGGCCAAAACGAGGCAGAACAGAGCACACGGTGCCAGAGAGCTCCGATGATCCTGCGGTCCAATTAACCTGGGCGAACGACGAATGATAGTGAGGTGATGCTCCATGAGCAAATGATCGGCATGGGACTCACCGATGAGGGAGAAATCGAAAAGGGCGTGAATCGATGAGCTCTCGGGTTGGTGGCGGCGGCGGGGCTCTTGCCGGCGAACCGAGGGTTCTGTTACCAATTCCTTGGGCAGGGAGCAATGCGGGGTTGTGGCGGAGCTAGTGGGAGTGTGAGAAAGACTCAGGGAGCTCGGGTTCGTGCTGGCGACGGGAGTGAGGGAACTGTCGGGCGAAAAGCACCGGTGCGGGGGGTTTTAGGCTCGGCTCAGATGAGTCCATGGACCAACGGTCACGCCTGAGTCTGTGGCGGTCGCGAGGGAGCCTTGCCGCTGATTGGGAGGCCTGGGCGGTGGTGTGCTCACGAGCGCTCGCGAGCGGGGCTCGGATTGGTCCGAACACCCGATTGGGCGCGCACGGGCACTCGCGCGGTCACGAGTTCGGTTCGGTTCTGGTCGGCACAGCACAGTGCCATGGTGTGCGAGGCAGTGTTGGGGATTGGGCAATTGTGGGCGGTGCTGGTGTTGCCTCGCGCGGTGGCCGACAGCGCGACATGTCAGGCGGCGGCGTTCGGCATTGGTGGCGCGGTCGCGTCGGCGCAGACTCGGGGTTTCCCGAGACCAAAGCGACGCGCATAAGCGACCAAGGAAGGGCCTTCGAGGGGGATTGCGGGCAGGGCGCGATCCAGACGCCGGCGAGGTGGTCGCTGGGTAGCCGCAGTCCAACTGCTCGGAGAAATGCCCACAAGGCAAGGAAAGAGATGAGACTGTCCAGTGGGTCCCAACATGGGTCAAATTGATCTATATTAGATTTAAACTAATTTAGGGTCTAAACTATTTTATGTAATTTTTGTGGAATTTTTAGTGGGAGTTTTATCCATATTATGAATATACATATATATGTCATATATAAATATGTGTATATATATATATGTTTATATATGTACATATATAAATATATCAATATGATTTAAAGGTGCATTATGCGTAATAATCTATATGCATAAGTATATTTTATGTGAACATTTACTTATGTTCTTAATTCTCCTTTATAACATTCATATATGTATATTCATTTATAAACATATACATATATATTTATTTATATACTTGTCCTTTACTAAATTCTTTTACCCTTTTCTTTTAATAATCTTTGATTTGTCATGGTAGGAGCAATATTTGAGTGTTACTCACCTATATCGAGTAACTTTAGTCAGTTGCTTAGTCTAAAAATTTCATAGGTCCATATGTGAATTTTAAAAGGATGATTTTTACAAGAATTTTCTGCAACAAACCGTCCTTACGAGAGTGATTTTGAAAATATAAATATACAGGATTTTGGGCTATTACATTACATTATTGATTTTATTGTATATATGATCTATCACTAACATTTAAACTAATGCAGGCATAGGTTGAAGAAAAATATCTTGCAAAAATAAAGCGATCTAAAGGTAGGGAATCCTCATCTAGACAGGCTACACAAGAGGAAGCACAGGCTGTAGAGGAAGAGGAAGCACATGCTGAGGAAGAGGAAACACAGGTTGAGGATCCTGACTACACAGGGGAAGAAGAAGTCCAGGTAGATACAAACCTTGTAGTCCACAAGTCACAGGGGCAAAATTCAATCCCTCCACTTCCTCCCACGCCTGCAGGGAGGGAGGTGATAGTATCAACAGGAAAAAGGTAAGTTTTGCTATATGTCATCGTGTAATTAATTCTCACATCCATATAATCTTGCCATCTTGAATATGGTTCTAGGCAACGGAAACATACTATATTTGTCGGGAGGCCACGTGGACCAAACACTGAGTTGTAGCCTTTGTTGTGCTATCACTATCCACAAACTGTGCAAGATATGGCATTGAGTCCTCCAGTTATCATAGCAGTTACAAAATGGAGACATTGGTATGATGTTGGTGAAGCGGGTGATACAATGACAGATCGGGTGAAGAAAGATTTCCGTGCAAGTTATTTGCAAATATGTGGTGTCAACATGATGAGGATATGAGGAGTTGGTCAAAACTTTCGGTTTCCGACAAAATTCTTTCAAACTTGACCACTTTGCCGTGACATGTTGTTCTTTGATTCTTGCGAAGTTTTGTGATCTCCTTAGCATGGAAAAGGCCCCTAGATGATTTAGGTGTAGCCGGCGAAGTCGCCAAAGTGCCACAGGACGCACTTGCCCCCAGGCGGTTGTTTCGTGTCGGGCTATTCACTATTTCGGTTATCATTTTTGCATACTAACCCCGATCGAGGATCGGTTTGTTGTGTTGGGTTCGTGGTGATGCCACGGACGTTCTGGATGTGTTTTGGTTGTTTGTTGTTGGTGTTGTGGATGCAGGTGAGAACAGGGTGCGAGGTGGAGTGGATGAGTCCATTCGCCAGGTGGGCTGCCGGTTCGGTTGGAGGCTGGGCGCAGAGTTTCACGGTGGGAACAGAATGTTTCTTCTGGTGTATAAGTAGAATCTCATTCAGACAAAGAGTGTGATTCTGATGCCTTCACTGATTCTAGCTCTAATTCTAGCGAACCAGATTATGATGAGGACAATGAATAGATAATATGATACAATATTGATTTTAATTACATTATACTTATGTTTTTTCATTACATTATACTTCGGAGCACGAGTTCTTACTGGACGTCGGTACGTGCGGATGCTTGGACCCAAAGGGATCGTTGCAGGTGGTTCCCGACGCTCTAAGATTCGTGCGTGTGAGTTAAAACCCGTGTATGTGTTGGGTTTCGGGTTAGCCCATGTATGGTCCATGTTGGGCTATGAGTGAGTAGGCTAAGGCCCATGTAAATGGCTGGTTGGAGAGGGTTAATCTCAGCCAGTCATGTGTGGTTCAAGGGGAATCTCAATATATCGAGATACCCTAGAACCGGTTGGCCTATAAAAGAAGGGGTGGAGGGGTGTCTCCACTCAAGTCTTTGGGAGCTAAGAGTTTTCTGAAGTTTTGCCTCTTGTGAGTGTTTTCCACCCTAGGGTGTCTGTGTAAAACTTTCCCAAAGCAAACAAAACTAGTTCCTCCATGTTCATGTCATGTTCTTGCTAGTTCTTTTGTTTCAATCTTCTTTCCTTAATATTTTTTGTTGCAACTTGTTTGTATGCCTCCCCTCCTTCTACATGCTTCTGATCCATGATGTCTTGAGGGTGCTTATATGGTTTTTACACCTCTCTTGCACCCTAGAATAGACTAGAGATCAAGTTTTCAATCAAGTTGCAAATCTCTGCAGATTTTGTTCTTCACGCAGCACCCAGTATTTGATTTTTTGGAAAATCTAGAAAAGTCATTTTTGTGTGCTTCTTGTTGGAGAAGGTGCATGACTTATATGTGCATCTAAAGAAAAATTTGGGATTCATTCCATTGCACCGTTTGGACGCCATGAGGTGACTACCGAGCTCCAAACTTTCTGCTCGAAGTTCCAGACAGTCTGTAGTGTTTGATTTTCATATTTTTCTTACAGAGAGTTTTGAGGAGATTTTTGGTGAAGTGCTTCGAGATTCATGTAGGCTTATGCACAAAAAACCCCAAAAATATTAGAGCACCAGAAATCCACCAACCTTCTGCTCCAAGTGGGGGCAAATTCTATAAATCTGTTTTTTACTTTTCTGAAAGTATCTTTGGTGGTTTGACTTTCTCTATTTTCCTTTTGCTTTTGTTTTCCAGAGCTGATCTGGTCCATCCAGGTCTGAACTGGTCCTTTGCTTCTTGTTTATTCCAGATCTGAATAGGTCCCTCCTAGTCTGATCTGGTCCAAGTTGCAGGCTTCCAGATCTGAACAGGTCCTTCCTGGTCTGAATTGGTCCTTGTTGCATATTTCTCTCGGTGTTGTTGGAGGGGTCTTTCAATAGTCCAGATGCCCTTGGGTATCTAAAGGACATTCCTGTACCTCCAACAGCTGGCTTAAGCCTTTTCTCTTCTGTCTGCTGTTTTATCTCGTGTTTGGGTTGGAGTTCTGAATGGAGCACAAAATATTAAAAATTTGAAAAAGGCTCCATTCACTCCCCCCTCTCTGTCACCTTGGTGAGTTCACAGTGGTATCAGAGCTGCGGTTGAGCTCTTGTGATTCTTGCGAGTCTTTGAGCCCTTCCTGTCTTTAACCATGGCAGAGGAGAAGTACTCGACTAAACCACCGATTTTCAATGGCCTTGATTTTTCCTTTTGGAAAGCTCGGATGGGATCCTACCTTATGGCACAGTGCTTTGATATTTGGGCCAAAGTCAAGAAACCATATAAGGTGCCGAATGAGGAGGAAATCACCCTCGAGAACAAAAAGGATTTTGAGTTGAATGCTAAGGCCAAGAACATTCTCTTCCAAGGTTTGGGTCGAAATGAATACGACCGAGTTGCTCATCTTGAGTCCGCGCACGAGATCTGGACTACCCTCATTGCTTTCCATGAGGGGACAGCTTAGGTTAAGACCGTTCGCCAGGACTAGTAAAAGCGTGAGTACAACCGGTTCTCTCAAAAACCAAGTGAATCTCTGGATGCTTGTTTCAACCGGTTCACAAAAATCTTGAGAAACTTACGACAGTTGAGACAGTGTTCACTGACTCCGAGAATGCTCGTCATTCTCATTTTCTCTCAGTACTTGATTTAAAAATTTGGGGAGTAAAGATTACCACGATCCAGCAGGCTACGGATCTCACTACACTCACTTTGGACGGTCTCTATTCAAACTTGAAAACTCATGAACTTGAGCATCTGTCAGTTCTTGAGACCGAGCCACTTTCCACAGCTTTGGTCACAAACCCTTCTGGTTCTTCCCCTTGCGATCTTGGTGGAGTCTATTTGTCTGTTCTTGTGGAGCTTCCTGACGAGTGCTTAGATACAGTTCCTGAAGAGAGTTTAGCCCTCCTATCCAAAAAATTTGCTAGAGCTTACAAGAGAGTGAGTGAGCGGAGGAGAGGCAACTTGAGGTGCTACGAGTGTGGAGGCCTCAACCATATTCGAGCAGAGTGCCCAAATCTTCAGAAGGGACGAGAAGAAGCTCCTGCTGTCAAGAACAACTACCCCAAGCAGAACCGCAAGCTGAACCAGAAGTCTGTACCTGGTGGCCAGAAGCCCACATTCCAGAAGGGGCGGAAGCTGTTTCGCAAAGTGCTGGTGGCCCTGGACTCTGCCTACGTCTCGGACCAGGAGGCGAGTGATGATGGGGAGGAGCCCCAAGACGACGACTCCGATGACATCGGCTATGCTGGCATGTGCTTCATGGCCAGACACGCCGGCTCAGACTGCTCCGACATCGACTCTGACTCAGAGGTACCTTGTTATGAAAACTATGATGATCTCAATGCTGTGTTTCTCAAGCTAAGTGGCTTCCTCTCTCAGGCAAATGGTAAGGTTAGAGATTTGAAGGAAGAAGTAGCCTATCTTATTTTAGAGCTAGAGAAGTCTAGGGCTGCGCCTAGTTCTTCTACTATTTCTATTCTTGATTCTGATGCTTGGAAAGTTTATCATGAAGCTCTTTCTGAACTTACTGCATTAAGGACCTTGCATGATAGTGTGATTAAGGAGTTTGGAGAACTTAAGGAAAAGCATGTTTGTGTGCTTGAGGAGCTTGAAGAAACTAGAAATGCTTTAAAACTGTCTGTTGCTACTAAAATGGTTGCTTGTCCGGATCCTACTGCACATATCTCACATGACACACTTAAGGACCCAGCTAGTCTAGATGAGAACTGTAGTGATCATGATGCACCTAAGGACACAACTAGCGATGGAGATGACAGTTTTCACTCCACTTCTGTGTGCAGTGAGTGTCTGATGTTTAGACTAGAGAACTTAACATTGAAGAGTAAAATTGCTGAACTAAAAAAATCTCTAGATGAGTGCTTTACTTGTTTGCGATGTGATGAAATGGATGGGAATGTAGGTAAAGCGCTAGAGGAGCTAGGCCGTAGGTATCAAGGTCGTCTAACAGAAGTGCAAAACTCTGAGTGTCTTTCTTGTCAATCCTTCAAGAGAGAGCTTGAGATTCTAGGTGATAAAGTGCGCAGGTTGCAGGGTAAGGATGTTACTAGTGGTCAAGGTGACATAAGTGCTGCTAGGTCCTCTTCCCTCTCGTGTGAGTTCTGTCCACAGCTTCATCAGGAGTGTGAGTACCTCATGAGCACTCTTGAGAAGTTCGTTGGTGGTAAGAAGAAACTGAACTTGATCTTGGATCAATCCAAGATTTCACAACGTAGAGGTTTGGGTTTTGACTGGCTTGATCACATCAAGCGTCACCCACCTAGGGTTGTCACTGCTGAGGGAGGTAGGATGGTGGTTGTGTCTTCTGGAGTCCCAGAGAAGACAGTCTTTAGGTCTCTTTGGTCTTGTGTTTCTTGACCGGTGGTTGGTTCTTCTGTAGCACCTTCTTCTACTAAGAGCAAGAGTACTCAGTCAGGTTCCAAGTCTGTAACTCCTGTAGCACCACCTAGGACAAAGCCAAGACCTAGGTTCGCTTGCACTTCTTGTGGGGGGATCGGTCACATAGCCGAGTTCTGCTATCAGCTGGTAGGTTTTCCCAAGCGACATCCCAAGAGTACCCATAATCACACTCAGGCAGTTAGGGTCTCTCAAGCACGTATTTCTCCACACCAGGTAGCTAAACAAGTGGAGTCTAGGATAAGCATTAGGCCTGGTCTGGGTTTCAGGAAAATTGAGCCCTCTGGTGGATTCGATAGGTCTAGGTTTCAGAGTTTTCGCCGTTCTCAGGGTGTGCCTTTGTTTTCTGGTGAAGGTAGACACCCACGACGAGAGTTCCCTGCAGAGGTCAGATGGACTGACCAGAGGAGGCAATCGAGGCCAAGGGATGGCCCAAGGCACAATGTTGTTAGGATAGAACGTGTGCCACGCGGTTTTGTAGAGGTGGAGTCAGTAGGACGTGCTGGTCATGTGTCTCAGTTTTGGGTTCCTAGGTCTGCTCTTGTGAGTCCTCACACTAAGACTCGTTTCTTCTCTACTTGACTCAGGCTCGTAGGGCTAGGAGGAAGGAGGTCTGGATCGTTGACTCCGGTTGTTGTCGTCACATGACCGGTGAGTCACGATGGTTTGCCTCTCTAGCCCGAGACCCCGACGGTGAGTTGATCACCTTTGGGGATGCGTCTACAGGTCGTGTCCTAGCTCACGGATCTGTCCAGGTTAGTCCACAGTTTGTTCTTAAGGACGTAGCCCTAGTCAGTAAGCTGAAGTATAATTTGCTTTCTGTTTCGCAGCTTATTGATCAGGGCTATGAGGTCAGATTTAGGACTTCTGGTTCTTGTGTCTTGAGCCCCTCTGGGCAAGTTCTTTGTGGGATTTCTCGTTTTGGTCGAGTTTTTCGAGCTGCTTTCCCTTCTGCTTCAGCTGGTGCTTCTCACTGCTTACTTGCTTCTGATTCTCGTGACATTCAATTCTGGCATAGGTGTTTGGGTCACATTGGTTTTGATCACTTGGCTAGGGCGAGCTCTTCTGATTTAATTTCTGGACTTCCCAAGCTCACTCCTATCTCTGATTTGGTTTGTGCTCCTTGTCGACATGATAAAATGGTGGCTGCTTCCCATCCACGAGTAACACGTGTGATGACTGATGCACTAGGACAGCTCTTACATATGGACACTGTTGGTCCAGCTAGAGTGCAGTCAGTAGGTGGGAAGTGGTATGTGCTTGTGATTGTGGATGATTTCTTGTGATACTCCTGGGTCATCTTCATGGCCTCAAAGGAGCAGACATTCGAACTGTTGAGAAACCTCTCAAGGAGGCTTGAAGTTGAGTTTCCAGGTGCATTTCGGGCCATTCGTTCTGATAATGGTACCGAATTCAAGAATGCTTCTTTTGAACATTTCTGCACACTTTCTGGAGTTGAGCATCAATTTTCTTCGCCTCATGTAGCCCAGCAGAACGGGGTGGTAGAGAGAAAGAATAGGACCCTGGTCGAAATGGCCAGGATGATGCTGGATGAGTACTCCACCCCGCGACACTTCTTGGCTGAGGCAACTGCTACTGCTTGCTATGTCTCCAACAGGGTGTTTCCCGTGCCAAGTTGCACAAGACCTCGTACGAGCTTCGATATGGGAGCAAGCCCAATGTTTCACACTTTCGGGTCTTTGGTTGCAAGTGCTTCATTCTGAAATCTGGCAATTTGGACAAGTTCGAGTCTCGCTCTTCTGATGGTCTCTTTTTGGGGTATACTAAGTCCACTAGGATCTACAGGGTTTGGGACATTTCTAAAAGGAGGGTAGTGGAGTCTTGTGAGGTCACTTTTGACGAGGCTAGACCAGGTTCCAGGCCAGACATCTCTCAGTCTAATCTTACCTTTGAGCCTATCTTTGTAGAGGAGAAGGTGACTCAGGGTGACTACTCGTCAGTTCTCGATGAGGAACCTCCTCCACAGGTAGAAGCCGTAGTCAGACCTTCTGCTTCTAACCCACCTGAGCCCTCCATACCTTCAGCCTCTTCTGAGCCTACTCCTGTTAGGACTTCTTCTGAGGTTACCCCTGTAGAGTCCTCCCCTGATGGCTCTGATCCTGCTTCCGCTTCACATGAGGCAGATGCCACCTTGGGTGCACCTAGGCACATTCAGGCTAGAAACCCTCCTGATCAGCTGATAGGACCTATCAGTGAGCGAGTGACTAGGTCTAGAGCACACCAGTCCCTCCTCTCTGCTGCCTTCGTTTCTTCTCTCGAGCCTAAGGACATAGCTCAGGCCCTTGCCGATCCCGATTGGGTCAATGCCATGCACGAAGAGCTAGAGAACTTTGAGAGAAACAAGGTTTGGGAATTAGTTGCATGCCCTGTGGGCGTGAATTTTATAGGAACAAAATGGGTTTTCAAAAACAAGCAGAGTGAGGATGGGGTAGTAGTGAGGAATAAGGCTAGGTTAGTAGCACAAGGTTTCACTCAAGTCGATGGGATTGACTTTGATGAGACCTATGCTCCGGTTACTCGACATGATTCCATTCGCATCTTCTTTGCTTTTATGGCTTCACACCGTTTCATGGTTTTTCAGATGGATATTCGAAGTGCTTTCCTGAACGGTTTCATTGAGGAAGAGGTTTTTGTTCGGCAACCCCCTGGCTTTGTTTCTGCTGAGTTTCCGGATCATGTGTACAAGCTCTCCAAGGCATTATATGGGCTCAAGCAGGCCCCTAGAGCTTGGTACGAACGGCTCAAGAGCTATTTGACTGGAAATGGTTTTTCAATGGGCAGTGTTGATAAGACCCTATTTATCAAGCGCAAGTCATCGAACTTTCTTCTAGTTCAGATTTATGTGGATGACATTATCTTTGGAGGGTCTTCTGATTCTTTGGTCTCTGAATTTGCTTCCGTCATGAGTTCTGAGTTTGAAATGAGCATGATGGGTGAACTGAACTTTTTCTTGGGCTTTCAAATCAAGCGAGACCCTCAGGGATCTTTCTTCACCATCCAAGTATACTAGAGACCTGCTCAAGAGATTTGCCATGGCTGATAGCAAGCCTGTTTCCACCCCCATGGCAACTTCTTCTGTGCTTAAGCCTGACCTAGATGCTGAGCCCGTAGATCAGAAGCTCTATACGAGCATGATAGGAGCCCTTCTGTACCTTACCTCGTCTCGGCCGGACATACACTTCGTTGTGTGTCTGTGTGCTCGATTCGAGCTTCCCTAAGTTTCTCATCTTGAGCGATCAAGCGAATCCTTCGCTACTTAGTGGCCACCCCCGAAATAGGAATCTAGTATTCTTCTGCTTCTTGTCTATCTCTTAGAGCCTATTCAGATGCTGACTTTGCAAGCTGTAGGATAGATAGGAAGAGCACTTCAGGCACATGCCAGTTTCTAAGGCAAATGCTCCGGGATTATGGGTTAGAGGTTGGTAGTGTCCCACTCTTGTGTGATAATACCTCAGCCATCAACATTGCCAAAAACCCAGTCCAGCATTCTAGAACCAATCACATTGATATCTGGTACCACTTCCTTAAAGACCATGTAGAAAAGGGGGATATAGGGTTAGGATTTGTGGATAGCGATCACCAGCTTGCCGATATTCTCACCAAGCCCTTAGATGGTCGTAGGTTTGCCACTCTCTGAGGAGAGCTTGGCTTGGTTAGTACTGTAGGCATCAAGTGAGGGGGAGCTTGATCTTGTATGATATGTATATTTTTGTTTGCCTGCTTTGTTTGGGGTTTGTTCTTAGAACAGGATAGAGTCACAGCACGTTCTTTTGGCACCTCTTACCTTTTAGGTTGCTATCATGCGTGATTAGCAATGTCCTCTCCTCTAGCTAGTGAGTCTCACATAGACTTGTGGGTTGACCAGGTATGTGGAGGATACCTTGGTAGACAGGGCTGTTATGTTTGCTCTCTCTAGCAGTCGAGTTTAGGCTTACTTCCCTATCTTCTGTAGCTAGGACTAGGAGTGTGCCTTGCGCTAGAGTGTCTGTTGTTTCTCTTCACTGTTCTATCGCAAACTAGTTTCTGCTTTTTTCCTTCCTCTAAATGCTTTGTCATGGGTTCTTATTTTGAGGGGGAGGTTTGCAGTTCTGAATTTGCATGTAGTCTTGCTTTCTTTTTATAAGAGCTTTGCCTATTAGGCTTATTGGTTTCATCTCAGTTGAGTTTCGGTGTTCCAAATTGAGTTTGTTGGAAACCTGTTTGATTTGACACAAGTTTGAGAAAAGGCGAAAAGGAGCATCAACATCTTTCTTAAAAGTATAGCAAAAAACCTGACATTTGCATTTTTCAAAAAGTTTAGATTTTCATTGTTAAATGTCGGTACATCTTCTTGGTCTCTTTCAAGATTTTGAAACTTGTATTGCCTTCTTCTGATCTTGGCCATGCTTTAGTGGCGTCCTTTCATTTGCCCCTTGTGTGTAAAATAAAGCAAACAAACATGGGTTTCAATCCCTGAAGTTTGCAGTTTGTAGACTCAGCAGGTGACCTAGGGGCCGGTTCCAAGTTACCCTTGGGCTGTGCTCTACTAGCAATCATTTGCTATGTGAATAGGTTCCAAGAAGGTCTACAAAAAAATCATCAAAAAAGAGAAGGCCAAAAATAAAGAGTATTACAAACACATAATCGGGAAAATTTTGGACACATTCTTGAGTTGGCCATTTCGTTTAGGCAACCTTGTCTTTCTTGGCCTTGATGTTTCTCAAGCTTGTGCACCTATTTTGACCTTGAAAATCTTTTCAGTTGACTTATGCAAATGCCTTCTTACAAGATTTGAAAATTTGGTTAGCTCTTTGCAAGCCTTAGTATCTCTCTCACGTCTTGTCAGCTTTTGACCCTCAGACTTGGTTTGAGCATCGGCCTCCGGTTTTGGTAACCATTTGGCTAATTTTTAAAGCTCTTGCCTAGGTTTTCAATTATTTTCGCATGTGCATGTTTGGGGTATCCTTGGTACTTTGGTTTTCTTGCTGATCATTTTGACAAAAAGGGGGGAGAATTTGGGCCAAAACAAAAAATGACGCATTAAGACAAGGGGAGGGAAATTTGAAAATTTGTGGGGCATTTGATCGAGGGTTTTTTTCTTGGTTTTATGCATGAATTCTTCCAAAACCCTTGCATCTGTTTATCAGAACTTCGCACATTTGGCCACTTGGTTTGGTTTTGTCAACATGCTCATCAAGGGGGTGATTGTGGAGTCAAGATGATGAGCATGTGAGGAGTTAGTCAAAACTTTCGGTTTTTGACAAAATTTTTCCAAACTTGACCACTTTGTCGTGACATGTTGTTCTTTGATTCTTGCGAAGTTTTGTGATCTCCTTAGCATGGAAAAGACCCCTAGATGATTTAGGTGTAGCCAGCGAAGTCGCCAAAGTGCCACAGAACGCACTTGCCCCCAGGCGGTTGTTTCGTGTCGGGCTATTCACTATTTTGGTTATCATTTTTGCATACTAACCCCGATCGAGGATCGGTTTGTTGTGTTGGGTTCGTGGTGATGCCGCGGACGTTCTGGATGTATTTTGGTTGTTTGTTGTTGGTGTTGTGGGTGCAGGTGAGAACAGGTTGTGAGGTGGAGTGGATGAGTCCGTTCGCCAGGTGGGTTGCCGGTTCGGTTGGAGGCTGGGCGCGGAGTTTCGCGGTGGGAACGGTTATCACTTCGGAGCAGGAGTTCTTACTGGATGTCGGTACGTGCGGATGCTTGGACGCGAAGGGATCGTTGGAGGCGGTTCGCGACGCTCTAAGATTCGTGCGTGTGAGTTAAAACCCGTGTATGTGTTGGGTTTCGGGTTAGCCCATGTATGGTCCATGTTGGGCCATGTAAATGGCTGGTTGGAGAGGGTTAATCTCAGCCAGTCATGTGTGGTTCAAGGGGGATCTCAATATATCGCGATATATCGAGATACCCTAGAACCGATTGGCCTATAAAAGAAGGGGTGGAGGGGTGTTTCACTCAAGTCTTTGGGAGCTAAGAGTTTTCGGAAGTTTTGCCTCTTGTGAGTGTTTTCCACCCTAGGGTGGCTATGTAAAACTTTCCCAAAGCAAACAAAACTAATTCCTCCATGTTCATGTGTTGTTATTGCTAGTTCTTTTGTTTCAATCTTCTTTCCTTGATGTTTTTTGTTGCAACTTGTTTGTATGTCTCCGCTCCTTCTACATGCTTCTGATCTGTTTTTTACTTTTCTGAAAGTATCTTTGGTGGTTTGGCTTTCTCTATTTTCCTTTTACTTTTGTTTTCCAGAGCTGATCTGGTCCATCCAGAGCTGATCTGGTCCATCCAGGTCTGAACTGGTCCTTTGCTTCTTGTTTATTCCAAATCTGAACAGGCCCTTCCTGATCTGATCTGGTCCAAGTTGCAGGCTTCCAGATCTGAACAGGTCCTTTCTGGTCTGAACTAGTCCATGTTGCATATTTCTCTCGGTGTTGTTGGAGGGGTCTTTCAATAGTCCAGAGGGCCCTTGGGTATTTAAAGGACATCCCTGTACCTCCAACAGCTGGCTTAAGTCTTTTCTCTTCTGTCCGCTGTTTTATCTGGTGTTTGGGTTCGAGTTCTGAATGAAGCACAAAATATTAAAAAATTTGAAAAATGCTCCATTCACTCCCCCCCTCTCCATCGCCTTGGTGAGTTCACAAAATATGACATTGGTAGACATGTTATGTTCTTTATAAGTCTATGGAATGCAGGCTCGGTACACATATCCTGAAGGTGAAGGTTACTCGAGTGACACTAGGGCGAGATGGGAGGCAACTTTAGAGGCGGCTTGCCAATACCATGCTGAGCAGCTAATGTACAACACTAGAGCAGTAGCTGTGACCAAGTACTACAAGGATGTGTGTGAAGATGAAGACATTGACACAAGAGAGAATCCATTGTTTCTCACTGCTGCTGAGTATAACCAAGTCAAACCTGAATGGATCGATGACGAGGCCTGGGGGCATCTCATTACACAATTGTGTGATCCAGCATGGTAGCGTGCAAGTGAAATGAAGCAGAATCTTCGTGCCACTTCAGGGGCAAGGGTGAACAGAGGTGGATCTAGTTCTATTAGTCGAACCCAGCAGGAAATGGTAATAGAAAGTCTCTGTATTTTCAAACCATCGTTTCTGACACTTGGACTTAATACATTGTCCTTGTTTTGTTGCAGGAGAGGAGGTTTCAAAGTCCTGTGACACCTTTAGAGGCTTTATGCTGTTCATGGGGGGTTTCGATGCAAGACATGGAAAGCTTTGAGGGTTCTGAGATTCCACCTGTCACTAACCCACATGTCCAGATGAACTTGGTGCATAGCACTAACACGTAGCTAATTTTGTTTTTCAGACTAGTTGTGGCATTTCAATGTTTTCATACTTTTCCAGGGGAAGTATCGAGATGCATACCAAGAAAAGCATGGACCTGATGTTAATTGGCTGTGTGAGAATTTTGATGCACAATTGATGTACCATAGTACGGTTGGGAAGCCTTATGGCCGTTATGCACTTCTTGATGGTGCATTTGATGATAGGAATGTATGCTTGACTTCTTCCCATTTGGCACTTCAAGCAATGCTTCTTCTTCTACGAGGCAAAGCGATGAAGAGTTGAGATGTGGGCTTGCTAGCGTGTGTGATGAGAACCGCAAGATGCGGAATGCTATGCATACGAAATTCGCGGCCATGGCATAGTGGATGCAGGTAAAAAATAATTGATATTTGTGTTAAATTTGAGGTGTTCATAGTAGTCAAATGGTAACACTCTTATTGGCAGGATTATGCTCTAACAACTTCTTCAGGAAATCCGTCTCCTCCACCTCCTGTATTGAACTTTAACTTCAATGCATTCTCGACGCCTCAAGATCAACCAAGACAAGAGGTATGTATATAAGTCCATGTTGGGTAAGATATATGAAACTATGCATTATAGGTACTAAATTGAAATTTTTTTTCTTAGGACACCCAAAACTCTATAATGCCATTAACATTGGACAATCATTGAGGAATAGTCCAGGGGATGCCATATCGGGTGAAGGTGATGTTGGGATTCCAAATCATAAAATAAACTGGTTTGCATCTCCAGGTGAGTAATTATATCTAATTTGGTTGATGACTTGCCCTTAAAAAATTTGCCCTACTTGATGTTATGTATGGATATATCGTGTGTGAATACATTTAACTTATATGTCTTTTCTATAAATATGTAACCGTGTGTGGTATTGAATGGAAATACCATAATATATTTTATTCTTCAAATGTAATGTGCAGAGCATGAAGAAACAAGGGGCCAAAGCTAATTGGATTCATCTAGCCATCGAGGAGTGGTTTTGAATTTCAGACTTCATTTGTGATATGTGCACTTATGAATATGTTGTAGTCATGTTGAATGAATATGTTAAAATGTTTGTGATATGTGCATTATATGTGAATATGCGATGGAGTTACGTTTTGTGGATGGGTTATGGCGTTGTTTTCGTTATATCAGTTTAACGTATAATGTGAATTGATATTGTTTATTGTGGATGTGTACTATTGAAATGTAAATTGATATTATGAATTTATTGAAAATATGAACCGGCCACTGGTAGATAGGGAAAGAAACTATCCTGATAGTGCACTCGACATAGCATGACATCCTGACTGTCCATGTCCATTAAATGGATGTAAAAACAGCTTTCGGGACAGTGCACTCGGCATTGCATTATATGTCGAGAGTGCACTCGGGATAGTCTTCAATCTTGACTGTGCACTCGGGATAGTCTATGCCGAGAGTGCACTCGGGATAGCCTGCAATTCCCCGACTATGCACTCGGTATAGTGCTATGCCAAGAGTGCACTCGAGATAGCCTTATGTCAAGTGGGCACTCGGCATACATGTTAACATGGCGCTAGCCTCTTCGCCACGGGGGCAGGGGATGGCGTCCGAAATCCTAGGGCTATCCCGAGAGTGCACTCAGGTCGCATTTATTTTTTTCGAGAGTACACTCGGTATAGCCTACTTTTCTCATAAAATAACGCCGAGTGTGCCCACTCGGGATAGGCTATCCCGAGTGTTTCGGCCCCTATCCCGAGTGTGAAAAACACTCGGACCAAATCTGCAGCCTTGTAGTGGAGGTTGCTTAAGAAAGGTGACGCGAGGCTTCATGAGTATTTTCTAAGCAAAGGTGGCACGAGGTTTCATGAGGATTTTATGAGCGAAGGTCACACAAGGCTTCTTGAGGGTCTTGGCCCCGTAATCATCATGTCATATGGGTGGGTGTATCACCCTACAAGGCTACAACAGTAGTCATAGCACAAATTGAAAGCCATGCCCATGGTGGCAGCTGGGCTGGGCTAACCTACCTGGCCGGTAAGAGAATATTTCAAGAGGAGAAAGAAAGGATTTCTTATTTTCTTCAGTACGTAAATTGATCTCATACTCATGCGAAAATTAATGCTCGTTAATTATACCGTCAAACTCAGTTGGCATTACACTTAACTACTTAAGGCCCTCCCTATGCTTTACTAAATTAACTGTCTATCTTGATCGATCTCTCTCGTTCGTGCAATCATACATTGTCCTGACGTGTTGATATATTGTATCCAGCTATGCCAGATTAATCCAGACTAGCAGATCAACACGAACCAATTTATGAAGAAGCAAAAAGAGATGAATGATCCTAAACAATCATATTTGAAAAAGACTTGGCTCGTGTTTACATATCTTTCCAGTGAAAGAAAAGGATATATAATCAAACACAAGTAGGAATTAATGGTTCACAAGATCAATATTAAAGCGTAATTTTATTGATCATTGGACCGATGTACAGCGAATTGCATGCATGCATGCATGTCGTCACAGATAACTGGAGAACGTAGTACGACCTTCCATATATTTCAGGGGCAAGAACTCCTATCTGACCTTGTAACCCAAAAATAATCAATGGATCATCCAAAGTAATTTATGGATGAAGGAAAGAACGAGAACCCAAACAACATAATAATATCTGTGTTGGTTCCTCTCTGCTCCCTCCACTACGTAGGATCCCCCTACCCAACAAATGCAAACATATATATGACTATATCTGAAATAGTATTCATGCATGTATGCATGCATATATATTAATTATATATTCATGTCTTTAGCCATGAGGAACTAGTTATAGAAATGAGATTAAACCCTAGAAGGCCTTGGCCTTGTAGTGGTGCTGGTAGTAGATGTCCTGGAGCTTCTTCCAGGATTCCTCCCGCTGCATCCTGAGCTGCTTGTAAAAGTTGCCGATGAACGCCTCGGCCTTGGTGAACAGCTCCTGCTTGCTCATGAGCTCCCCGGCATCCTTCCGCGCATCCTCCTTTTCCTCGTGGACCGTCGCCTCGACGGCGTCCTCCCCGTCGGCGTCCACGCTACCAATGAAGAAGATGCTCGCCCTCGACGGGCATCTCTTCATCGTCTTCTTCTTCTTTGCCGCTCCGACGACGTCCATGGCAGCAGCATCTGCAAGCTTTTCCTCGTTGAGGTTGAGGGAGTTGGGCAGGGACGGAGTAACAGCAATACCACTAACCAAGTGAGCGTCAGTGACGACAACGTTATCACTCGGCTTGGTCAGGGATAGAGACGGCGGCGCTCCTGTCGTCGAAGGCGGCGGCGGCGGCTTCTTGTGGTCACGCGGGCCGGAGAGGAAGCCGGCCTGGACGCCGAGGGCGACGACGAGGGCGTTGAAGAGGAGGTAGAGGTAGGGGGGCCTCAGAGAGGTAGGCACCAAGGGGGCAAGGAGGAAGAGGAGGAGGAGAGAAGCTATCTTGGCTAGCTGAGGCAGGAATATTGGCAGCCGCTTCTTCTCCATAACTATCTGAGAGAAACCAGGACTCTGTGGTAGCTAGGAGAAGGAGTAGTAGTGACATCTAGCCCCTGGCTCTCTATATATACACGTCGATCGTGGGGCACTGTGGTGCATGCGCGCGCACTGCTGTTCTGGATAAGCTCGAGGTGGTTTCCTGAGTATGAGAGAGAGAGGGGAGATAGAGAGGGGAGAGAGAGAGAGAGAGAGAGCACATCAGTACTGTGAAAAAGCTTTGCATGGCATGTACATATGATGGCATATCGATCAGCGTTCAGGGATGCACAAAAGATAAACACTAACGATGGAAGTAGCTAGGTTTGGGTCTTTTTCAGGCTTGATATCTAATGCACTTGTGCGTGTGTGTGGGGCAAGGTCGGTGAGCATATTCGATCCCGGTCACCTTTTTTTTTTGAGGAGCTAGGCATTGTTTCTCGACATGGAGGATCTCTGGATCATTCCTGCTGCTTTCTTTCCGCACGGTGGCTCCCACTTGGTATATATGCATGTATCGTGGAGCATGGTCCCGTAAAGAACCTCTTTTTTTTTTTCCTTTATACCTTTTCTCGAATCTCGCCGCTTCTTAATTTTATTTTGTTTGTAGTTTTTTGTTCTCTCTAATGCTCTACGAACGGTCGTGCAATGCATACATGGGTGTAGGGATGAAAGCATACAGATTTTTAAAAAAATTTGAATAACCTTTTTTCTCTATAAACAGGTTAGATACATATATATATAGTACGATTGTGTTGCATGGTAAAATATCTCCACGACACATATTGTTGTGCCAGACTAGTGCCACTCTGTGTATCACATGTCAAATTTTTCAAAGGAATGTCTATGTGTTGGCGTTCACCGAAAGTTGATGTTTTTCATCGCCCCAAAACTAACCAGCCTTACAAGATTACATTAATTGCATGTTGCAAGCTGCTGTCATAACGTACATAACAAAAAAAATTTTGGATGCATAGACACTACTAGAGAAATGACCTTCCATACCGGTATATCAGTCCCGATTGGCCACAAGCCGGGACTGATATAGCAATAGTCTCGGTTCGTGGCTACAGGGCTAAAAACACGATTAGTACTGCTTCATGGCTCACATTAGTCCTGGTTCGTAATACGAACCAGTACTAAAGGTGACTTTGGCAAGCGGGTACATGCTAACTGGTATAGGCACAAATTAGTCCCGGTTTGTAACACGAACCGGTAATAAAGGTAGGCCTTTAGTCCCGGTTCGTGTTACGAACCGGTATTAAAGGCTCATTCCAGCATACTTCAAAAGGAATGCATATCCTAGTCTATTAAATACGCGTGGTTGGGTGGGTTGGTTAGAAGAGTGAGTGGGAAGTCACGTGGTGCCATGAGGTCCCAGGTTCGAGTCTTGGTTCGCCTTATTTTTTTAGATATTTGCTACGCTTTAGTACCGGTTAGGGGAATCGGGACTAAAGGTATGTGACCTTTAGTCCCGGATGGCCTGTTCCGGTTCGGAAACCGGGAATAATTAAAGCCCGTTCTCAACCGGGACTAAAGGCTGTTTTTCTAGTAGTGAGATGTGAAACCACATTGCATGGAGCTAGGTACCCAGTACACCATCGTATTTGCTATATTGGCTATTGCTATTGATCTCTCTCTCCCTAGTTGCCTTAAATTCACCTTACAAATATATTCACCGTAGTCATGTTAAATTCAAAACTAGTTCAAACAGGTTTTAAAACTTACATAGCATAAGTATATCAAGGATATAATTAAAACATTTCATACCGTGACACCTCTATGCCTACACCAAAATTTTTTTAGCCATCCGATACACACATGCAAGATTAAACGAAACTAATTCGAAGTTTGGTTATGAAAATGTTTCAAGCCCTTGTAATATTTATGGTAATTCAGTTTGAACTTAGTTTGGACTCAAATTAAACTACTACTTTTGAATTTAATGCGGCTATAGTGGTTATGTACGATGAAACTAGTTCAAATTAGTTTAGCTAAAGATTAATATAATTTTTTTAGAGTTTTATGTCTTATGTACACTTTTATGGTTATGTGAAGATACACACATAAACTACAAATTATATATATAGTAAATAAATTTTATGTAACCAGGTCCGGCCATTAATTTCATTTTGGAGAGTAAAAACATTTTACGTGTAATTACATGGATAGATATTGTAATAAATGTTGTATTTTCTGTGTTACTCATTTCTTTCAAAATAGTACAGTTGTGTCTAGCTTGTTATGCAATTCTACACCCTTCATTCTAGCCGTACCGAAATAAACTGGTGTATGCTTTCTCCTTTTTCTTCAGTGATATATCTATACTTTATTAATATGTATCATTATAATGTGGCCCCACTAAAATAAGTGGTGTGTGGATCTTCCTTTTTCTCTTCATTAATGCAAGAATTTTCTAGCTGTTTTTCTCTGTTTTACGGAATTTAGGGATTAGTATTTTTTAGACCTCCAAAATGAATGAGGCAACCTTGAATATCACCGTTGTTTATATTTTATAGATATTCTCTTTGTTCCGTGGGGTTAATGAGCTAATACTCATAAGCTAATTAAAATGCAACGTATAGTACATATATTCATGATACATCCACGTATACGTACAATTAATTACAAACTACATACGTACCCATGTATTGTATATATTGTACTCCTCGGGTGATGTCATAAGTCATCAAAGCCAACTAGCAGCTAGACAGTGTAACATTCAAAGAAGCCTGACATCTTTTTAGTATATTTTGGAATAAAGTCAAAAAGTATATATATATATCTCTTCTTTTATACATTTGGACACAGGTAGCTTTCTATATATCACCTTATCCATCCTGAGTGCGTTAGTATGAACATGACTAGTCCTCCTCCTTAAACATTATTCTTTTCAAAAGAGAACGATGCCCTCTACTTTTCTTGAATGAAATAAGGGGTATTAATTGTTAGTTTGTATCACACAAATATTGTATATATTCATCAGAGTAGCAATTTGTAATCCAAACAAAAAGCCCTGGCTAATATCAGTGGCGAAGCTTGAGCTAAAATACTAGGAGAGCCAACAGTTTGATCTAAAATTTTGGAAGGCCCAGCGATGGCTATCTAAGGGCATCCACGACATATAGAGATAATATTGCCTCCAAGAGACCAAGACAGACCCATGGCTATCCTCTTAAGGCTTAAAGACTTGTTTTAATAGTTAGAAATAATATTGTCTCTAAACTTAGCCCACTAGTCTTAGGTGTAATTTAATGCTCAATCAACTTAGAGGTTGTCTCTAAGTTTGGAGGAGGCTCTAGCTTAATGGGTAATTCTTAGAGCATGCACAAAAATTAGAGACTAGCTCTAAATAGGAGAGAGAGTGTTTAGAGGCTGTATTGCGGATGCTTGGCCAAGTCAATATACATACACCCCTAGATGCTTACTTTTTATTTATATAAAAAATCTAGAAATGTAGGGTAAGCTAAGCCTATGGTACGGTCCATATATGTTGGCCTCCAGAAAGTGCCCGGCCCCTGCTGGGTGGCAGAGTGATCTCATAACATTAACCACTTAATTATCTCGCCAAAGTGCGGTGGATAATAGCACTAATTATATATATAGTTATTCCACCTGCAGATAATGAATCTTTCGTGACGGTTGGAAAAGGTTCATTAAAAAAAAAGAGAGATAGGGAAGATTGTGGATTCGATCATACACACATATATCGCATCACTTCTGGAGGAACGGATAAAAAGTTGGGCAAAAGAAAAGGTTCCTACCACATGTGCAGGCTGCACCCAGTCGTACAAGCAAAAACCTAGCTACCTTTCGTGTTGGAAATGCTAACAGCGCATCGAAGCTCCCGCGAGTTAGTCACTGACAGGTGGCCCCCCGCTAGAAACTCTACCATCAACGGGGGTCCACCTGTCAGAGCTGGACCCGCACACCAGGCTCTTTCACGTGAGTCAATATTGGTGCGAATAGCGGGCCTCTCTTTCGCACATTCTGCAGTACGCGACTTTGGCGAGAATTGAATGTGCCACATCTGCGAATATGCAGCATCCCGCCATTCGATCTTATCTTTCGCTGAGACGAAAAGCTAGATGCAGGAGAGATTGTGTATGCGGCTGCTATGTATGTGCAGATGTGCTGCTCGTACGTCTATGTACGTCCATCACACGATATGGTGCATGCATCGATCTTGCAGTGCACCCTGTACGGTGTACCGGCTATCACAATGTACGTGTTCTGTGTGTATCAAAGAAATAGATCTCATGTTGTATTGCTGATCCTCAAATAGGGTTAGAACTTTAGCACGAGTATCTGGACTCGTTAATTTCCTGCCTCTACTCGATTGTAAATAAACATAAGCTAAGCCTAGCTAATTTGTAGTTCATGTCCAAAACAAGCATGAGCTAATTAACTTGCTCTTAGCCATCTGACCATTCCTACGACCCAAGTGTCCATTTGCCTTTGCCCCATCCCTGCTGAGTCGGAGCCTTCTGGTAATCTCTAGAACTAGCACTACATCACTAATTCATCTGCAAATCCTAATCTCTACCACCCTCCTCTTTTGCTTTTTCTTTCTTCGCTGCTAGGCTATCACATTCTCACATAGCCTCCCTTACAAAATTTAATTTGCCACCCTATTTTCCTCTTTCCTTCCCGCCACCATCCTCTTCTCTTCGTAGGCGCCACCGCCTCTCTCTCTCTCTGACCTCTTCCCCGTAAGGCATTGACTCGAGTGTCATCTTCGTCGTGACCGGCAGTGCAGTTCGATGCCTAACCCCATCCGAATGGCAGCAGCTAGCACCAAATCTTCTCGGCCTTCCACCTCTCGCCGGTGCATGTCCTTCCTCTCCTCCCACAGTGCCACAACAGGTTCGGCCAGGGCGGCACCCAAGAGGCGGCAATGTGGATCATGTTATTTACAAAAATTATATTCTGCGATTGGGTTATATTTTATGGTTGGTGCAGTGTGACATTATTTTTCCCCCCTTTCAATCTAGTCCTAGCTAGTACTGTAAGCTAGCAGGTAGCAACCAAGGCTGGTACATAAGATGATATGATCAGATGCGTGCTAGCTCAAAGTATATTGCTACGGTGTGCAGGCTCGGGGCAATGCATGTTGGAAAATAATCTCGACTAGTAATTTTAGTAACTGTGTCATGCACTTTGTGTTCGTGAGGACGTGTATATATGTTGTATGTGCGTGGTGCATGAGGTGCATGCATATGTGCGAGTACATCTAGAAGTAGAAGAGATGAACATAGAAGTGGTTAGTTACATATGTGCGAGTCCTCGGCTGGTTACACTGCTAGAGAAATGACCTTCCATACCGATACATCAGTTCCAATTGGTCACAAACCGGGACTGATGTAGCAATAGTCTCAGTTCGTGGCTACAGGGCTAAAAGCACGATTAGTACCGGTTTGTGGCTGACATTAGTCCCGGTTCGTAACACGAACCGGTACTAAAGGTGGCTTTGGCAGGCAGGTATATACCAGCTGGCACAGGCACAAATTAGTCCCGGTTCGTGTTACAAACCGGTACAAAAGATAAGCCTTTAGTCCCGGTTCGTGTTACGAACCGGTATTAAAGGCTCATTCTAGCATACTTTAAAATAAATGCATATCCTAGTCTATTAAATACGCGTGGGTGGGTGGGTTGGTTAGAAGAGTGAGTGGGGAGTCACGTGGTGGCATGAGGTCCCGGGTTCGCCTAATTTTTATATATTTCCTACGCTTTAGTATCGGTTAGGGAAACCGGGATTAAAGGTATGGGACCTTTAGTTCCGGATGGCTTGTCCCGGTTCGGGAACTGAGACTAAAGCCCGTTCCCAACTGGGACTAAAGGCTGTTTTTCTAGTATTTCTAGTAGTGTTAGTTACAAGACCAGATAACTAGTGGATCAAATCCAGGATTAGTTTGTTTGGCTGAGTGTGTTAGTGGCCGACTAATGAGGAAGGTGTGAGGAGTGGATCAGCTGCTGCG
Source organism: Olyra latifolia (assembly GCA_036346145.1). Classification (NCBI taxonomy): domain Eukaryota; kingdom Viridiplantae; phylum Streptophyta; class Magnoliopsida; order Poales; family Poaceae; genus Olyra; species Olyra latifolia. Next base: position 43,100,776 of record CM070523.1, on the reverse strand, counting down.
AATGTGTGCCTGTACATATTCTGAGTAACGAGTTGAGAATAAAAAACAAAAAACTCAAAGTTGGCAGCATATCATATGTGGTGCTAATTTTTGGGAAACCCCTGATACTGGGTACTCAAGGGATTCCCGTATTCGTCGTTTCTCAATCTCACAAACAATCACATACAAAGAAAAATCATACACAAGAGACACATGGAGATTGAGAAATCGGTGATGGGCCCAGTAGCCCATCCAATGAATTGGACCCACTACCTAAACCTGGCATATAGGTCTTGTCTATATATTTGATTGTATCGATGGTTATCAAAAAGAAAGAAAGAGAAAGAGTAGATAGCATACACCTTATGTTGTATGAATTGTCTCCTTAGGATGAGAAACTGCATGAAAACTCATATGAGAAAAAAAGAGTACAATTCGCCCAATTTTACAATTCAATCTTTAATATTATTTGGTACTTGATTTCACTCTTGATCAATTAATCTTCATTGATGAGTCTGGAAGATTCTCCCCCTAAAATAAGCACTTCTCTTGAGTCTTATCATTTCAACTCCATGAATGCATCTTTCAAAGGAGGATGCAAGGGGCGACTTAGTGAATAAATCTACAAGATTCTCACATGAATTAGTGTGTATTTTCTTTAATTGTGTTTATTCTTTGCCATTCATGAGCATAGAAGAACTTGGGGGCTGATATGCTTTGTAAGACTACTATTCACGTAGCTCATCTGCACTCACTACTACAAAACTGACCTTCAGTACCGGTTTAAAACGGCCTTTAGTACCAGTTTTTGAACCAGTACAGGCCATCCAGGACTGATGCGAGGAGGGCATCAGTACCGGTTCCCTCACCCAGGACTAAAGGTGCTAGAAATGTTTAAAAATATATGAGAAGCGGGACTTGAACCCGCAACCTCGTAACTCCAGCCTCGTGACTCTAGCCTCACCCTTATAACCAACCCACCCACCATCGCGTACTAATATAGATAGAATAGGCATCCCTATTGAACTATCCTGAAACGAGGCATCAGTCCTGGTTCGTGTTACGAACCGGGACTGATTGACCCTGTGCCTTCAGTACCAGTTCGTATCACGAACCGAGACTAATGCAAGGGCATCAGTACCGGTTCGTGGCTCCAACCCATACTGAAAGCCCACTACGGCTCTGTAGCCAATAAACCGGTACTGATATCACTATCGGTACCGGTTCTAATCTAACCGGTACTGATGGGTCGGTATGAAAGGTCAATTTTCTAGTAGTGACTTGTGCAACATAATCAATATTACCTTCATGGTAAATAATGGGGGTTTCATTTTATTCAAACCCACATGACTGCTTGATGTAGTGTTCTACGCATCGAAGCTATACTCATTCGCAAGAGGCATCATATAGCATAATGATTTCTGAGTGGTTCATCAAAGTCGATACAATTAATACATTACTTAGACGATTTCAGGAAGTTTTAGTTCTACCACACAAGAAAACATTGACATTCTGGGACTTGGTTGTATGCGTGTCCGACATCAGCATACTATTCTATAGTCAGGTTCTAATTCTTTCTACATAGACCTTGGTCAGAAGTGGGTTCTCCTTGGTATCCGGTCGTGAACTCCCCGCCGAAAGGATTGACAGCGTCTATATGTACATCGAGACATGAATAAATAACAGTAAATAAATAAAATTTAAAAATTACGAAATAAATACAGTAAGTAGATTAGGTTAAAAGTTTATTTAGAAATTACGAAATAAATACAGTAAGTAGATTAGGTTAAAAGAAAACCAATAAAATTGGTTTGATGCGAACTGGAGTTGTGGTTTGAGAGATATAAAATTGTAACGGTTTACTATTCACAATAAACAGTGCCGGTTTTGATCTGACCGAGAGGATAAAGGCTACTGCCTGGCTCTGCTTCCCTCACCCACACGCACAAGAGGGAAAGTGAGGAAGAGAGAGAGAGAGAAAGAGAGGGTGAGACAGTGGCGGCGACGGCTTCTCCGGCAACTCTGGTGACGAAGGCGGCGGCCGTCGGCGGCTCCTCCAAGCGGGCGGCGGTGCGACTCGGCTGGTGGCGGCACGTTGGCATTGGCATTCTTGCGCAGCTTGGTCCGGCGGTGCGGCTGCACGGCACGCGGCAGTGCTAAGGCGGCGGTGACACGCGGCATGAGCTTCGGCTCGGCTAGCGGCGCAGAGATAGCGAGTTACGGCGCGGCGGCGGCTCGGGATGGGGAGCAGTGGTGTGCGGCAATGGCCACTCAACGCAGCAGGACGCGGTCGGCGGTGACGCGAGCTTCGGTGGCCGTGGCCTCGGCACGGGAAGAGCAGGGCGGCACGCGGCTAGGGAGATTAGGGGAGCAGCGCTAGGAGATGGTCTGGCAAGGCGGCTCACCGTCTGCGGCGCGGGCTCCCCGGTCAGGGTCGGGCGGCAGAAGCGCGGCTTGGGGACGGCGGCAGCTACGGAGGCACGGACGGGTAGAGGCGATGGTGCAACCAGGCGGCTCACCTCTTTGGCAATGGCTACGACGGCGACTTCTCCTCCTCCTTTCCCTTGCTCAGAGATGTCGCCTGAACAGATGGGTTTGGGGAAGGATTTTTGGGTGGTTCTGGGGAATTAATAGGGGCTGGGGAACAAACCCCCGGAATTTTTGGAGTTTGTTTAGGAATTGGTTTGACTGGCGAGGTGGAGTTTGGCGGCGGCAGTTCGGCTTGGATACAACTTGGGCTTGGGTACGGGTGATGATTAGGATAGCATAGGGATTAGCAGGTATTAGATTTTATTTTTTAAATTTTATTTATTATTATTTTTTACTGATAACCAATTGTAGCTTTTAAGAATAGAAACCGAGGACGTCATATGATCTTAGAATAGATGGTTAGATCAAAAATTAGTTGAGATAGACATAGAAGCATCACAACCTCAAACTAATGGAACCTCATCCAACCAAAGTTCACAACCACGCCAGCCTAAAAGGAAACCATGCAGTGCACACTACTAGAGAACTCGCCTTTAGTACCGGTTCGTAACTGGCTTTAGTACGGTTTCCTCACCTGGTACTGAATAGTACTAGGAAATGTTTAAAAATGTTAAGGATGTATGGGAGAAGCGGGACTTGAACCCACAACCTCGTGACTCTAGCCTCACCCTTCTAACCAACCCACCTACCATCGCGTCCTAATATAGATAGAATATGCAGTCCTTTTGAACTTTCCTGAAACGAGGCATCAGTACCAGTTCGTAACACGAACCGAGACTAATGAGAGGGCATCAGTACCGATTCGTGTTACGAACCGGGACTAATTTATCCCGTGCCTTCGGTACTGGTTCGTATCACGAACCGGGACTAATGCGAGAGCATCAGTACCGGTTCGTGGCTCCAACCGGGACTACTGTCCTGTACCTAATGAACCGGAACTGATGCCAGTGTTAGTACCGGTTCCAACCCAATCGATACTGATGTGCCGGTATGAAAGATCAGTTTTCTAGTAGTGGTAGATGCATCCGACCAGCGACACGAGGACAAGAGGTAGCATGAGAGACGATCATGCTCGGCGAGAATATAACACGAGCGACTGGAAGCCTAGAAGTGTAGATGGAGCTTAGAGTACGAGAATCATGTGTGGCTGGATCGGTACGTCCTGTGTGGACTGTGGGGCAGCGGCACAGGATGCAAAGAGGCCTAGAGCCCCGGAGTTGACGTTCCTCGACCCGGAGGAGGCCATGGCGCCAACGAAAGACATGGGTAGTGCGTGGCTAGGGTTTTGAGAACCAATCGTAGACCAAAGGCTAATATATATATGGTATGATGGAAAGTCTAGATAAGACAGTAAAGTCCATATGTGATAAGCACCAGCAAAACCACTCATGGGTGGTTATTAATTTGCCTTGTTTTGAATAGTTCAGAGGGTTAAGTAGACGAAGCTATATAGTTCAGGGGGTCAAGTAGACTTTTTTTTTATAAAGTTTAGCTGTAATTTTGTAACATTCTAAAAATTTCGAATGTTAAATTTTCAACTTTCAAACCATTTAAAAATTATTTCATAAAATACTCAAGGGCAATATAAAACAATTAATAAATGCATATAAATATATGAAGATGTCTAAATCATACACAAAATCATATAGGAGATAAAATATTTACATAAAAGAAGGATAAATATATAGAAGAAATTAGGATATATAGGTATACATATATACATACCAAAATATCAAAGTAAACTACTAAATGAATATCTATATATACATTTAATATCAAAGACATAATTGAACAGCATGTAAGTTAGGCTAAACACTATTTATAATTACTAAATACTTTGAATAGTGTTTATAAAACTTTATTTTACGTAATTACTAGACACTATTCATAATTACTAAATACTTTGACTAAATTTAGACATCTTCATATATTTATATGCATTTATTAATTATTTTATATTGCCCTTGAGTATTTTAGGATATAATTTTAAATACTTTGAAAGTTGAAAATTTAACATTCGAAATTTTTAGAATGTTACAAAACTACAGCTAAACTTTATAAAAATAAAAAAAAGTCTACATGCATGACCCTTGAACTATATAGTTTTATCTACTTAACCCCCTGAACTATTCAAAACCGGACAAATAACCCCCCACAAGTGGTTCTGCACCATTTGCTGGTGCAAAACCACTCGTGGGGGGTTATTTGCCTAGTTTTGAATAGTTCAGGGGGTAGAATATCTGGTTTTCTAGTTCAAGGGGTTAAGCAGACGAAGCTATATAGCTAGGGGGTCAAGTAGACATTTTCCTACTCTAGAACTCTAATTAATTATATCTCTAACACATGCGGGCATAATAAACAGCATTGCTATTTTATCTTGTTGATGAGGATTGGTGGTATTCCCATAATTACCCAAGATCGGTCCAGCCCCAAGCACGGCGGCGTCTGAAGGATTGCTGCGACGTGAACCATCTCTCGCTTTCGGGGTCTGGCGGTGGCGTCTGGCGTAGGGAGAGTCCCCTGGCCCCCCCTCACTACTCGAATACCATCGTGGGGGACACGCAGCCGTACTAGACGTGTCTCATTCCCCGTGCTCGTTCTGCTGACGCCCGCCACGCCGTTGTGTCCCATCGCCGGAACGCCGAAGTCTACAGCTACCTGCCTTGATTACGTTCTACTGCTCTACCCTCTTTTCTCCGTCATTACGAGGGACGGCGGCACTATTCCCATACGCCCTTGCCAAGGAACAGCTTTTCGACTGCCAGGCATCGCACGGACAGCAAGATAATAAGCTGTATGTCCATTAGGTTAGTGAACATGTCCATGTATAAATAGATGCCCGGCTACATATGCGCACAATAGAGAGACACAGAAAAAACAAGTCCACACCACTCCAGACTACGCACACTCAACCACCACCGGGATAGGCGCGAGTGTTCCCAACCCTCTCGCCCCTGAGAAGCTCGAGTACTCCTTGCTCAGGCTGTTTGGGGCAACATTGTAATCTCCTCCTACATTCGCACATATATAGATCACTGGACGTAGAGTTGTTACCTTCCTTTGAGGGGCCCGAACCAGGGCAAAAAACATCTCCCTTCTAGTTGCCTGATCGAGCCAGTCCTCTCAAATGACTTCGAGGCTGTAGGAACGAGGCCCATTGATCCTCACTTCAACAAGTAAGCTCGACACTTGGGGGCCTGCGCTCTCAACCGTCGACAGCTGACACCGTCCGTGGGGATCATCAACTAGCTTCTGCAGCAAGGATCCTTGAGATGCCGAACTCTCAAAACAACCAGGACATCCGCTTCGATGACTTGGATGACCTGGATGAGTACTAGTCTAATTCTGAGGTCGCCTGGATCATTGATCCGGAAGGACATATCGTGGAGGAACCTGCTTCCCCCATGGATGTCTGCGGCCCTTCCGGCGACGAGGGAGGCGAAAGATATATTCCCGAGCCCCTCCAGTTCCGAGAGATACCAGAACAGGAGATGCCCGCTCGATATGATGAGGTCATTGGCCCATGCGAGGGAGTTGACATTCCCAACGCCCCGTACGAGTCCGACCCCGAGACCGTCTCTCAGGGGGATACCGTCATGACCCCTTCATGTCCGACAATCCGGCGGGAGGTCAATATGGCGGGCACCCCCAACACGCCTGCTCCCAAAAATCGGGAGGGCGAGTCACAGCGCTGCCTGGAGGCCGCGCGCAACTAGCTAGCTAGCTCGATCGATCGAGCTTTGGTGACCTACCACGATGTACCAGGGCCTACTACCTGGCCGACTCCCTACTCGCCGCCTCCGATATCTCCGCCACGATCCTACTCCTCCGACCCATTCGGCAGGAGCCGCCAACGCCTTCAAGCGCTGGCGCGTGTGGTCCGAAATCTTCGGCCAGACTTTGATCAGGCTGCTGAGTTGGGCGTCGCCGTGGCGGAGAACATGGAGCAATTGGCAGGTGATCTCCACCACACGGCCTCCTCCTGGAGTACTTCCTGGGAAAGTCGCCCCCCGAGGAGGGATCGCTCTCACCATGACCGTCATAAAGCCCTTAACCACGGAAGGAACACCGAGGGGCCTCGTTGCCACAACAGTCACAAAGGCCATCCCCGAAGGATGACCGGCGGGTCGAGCATCATCACGACGACGACACGACCTATGATTCCGCCCGGAATCGGAGGCATAACGAATCCCGGGCAGGAGACGATCACGGCTAGCGCTGACCCCGTAGTGACCGGAGTGTCACGCCCGTCGGCACTCCGGAGCCTCGGCGCAGGAGGGTGTTCTCGCGGCTCGGTCCACTCAGGGGCCATGACAGCCACGGTGCTCACGGTGGCGACACCCGGGCAAACCATGGGTGCCCCGCCTTCTCCCGAGCATTGTGGGACACAATGTGGCCTACTAAGTTCAAGCTAGGCCACATTCAGCGATTCGACGAGACACAGAACCCGGACGAATTCCTTTCCGTATACGCCACCACCATCACGGCCACCGGTGGCGACAAAGGCGTGATGGTCAATTACCTTCCTGCTGTGTTGGACGGGCCCGCGCGGACGTGGCTCTTCAACCAGCGGGAAGGGTCCATTCGCAGCTCGAACCAGCTCTGTGACGCCCTGAGGGCCAACTTTCGAGGGTGCTGCCCACGCCCGGGAAGGCCGCAGGACCTCAAGCGAGTAATTCAGATGGAGAACGAAAGCTTGCGTGACTATGTCCAGAGGTTCATCCGGGTCCAGAACACGATCCCGAGCATTCCTGACGAAATGGTCGTTGAAGCCTTCACTGAAGGCGTCAAAAACATCTGCTTCACTCAGGATGTCGAGATATACTCCGGCTCTTCGGCCAGCGAGCTATTCCTAGCTGCGGAATGCTACATTAACGCCGAAGAGGCCGTTGAGTGAAAGCAGCTTCTTGGGACCAGCAAGGCACCCCCGCAGCCAGGCATGGAGTCCTCGAGCAAGAAGAAATCTTCCATCTCTGATAAAAAAGATTAAGAAGAAGAAAAAGGCAAAGGCGGCCAAACTAGTGGCTGCCATCTCAGAGCAGACGCCCCCGCCACAAACACAGAAGCCCAAGAAATCTCGCCATCCTCAGGGTAATGGGGGCCCGGCGGCTCTGATCAAAGGCGCACACCCCAGGCTCCGCCAAGCAACCGTTTTTGCCCGCTTCATCAAGTATACGGGCATGACCTGCGCAACTGCCGGACCTAGACTTCTACAGCGGTTGACCCTATGCCCTTCCTTCCGGACGCTGGCAAAGGCAGTACCGACCGACGTACCGACCAACGTACCAAACACGAAGGCTGGGACAACGAGGGTTACTGCGAGCCTAGCCACCACATTGCGGTAGTCTTCGGGGGCTCTGCGGCGTACTCTTCCTGGTGAGAACTGAAGGCTGCCGCGCGGGGGGTTCACCACATCGACCGCGGGAACCCTACCCCCGACAGGTCTGATGGTTGGACACCACCATCAGTTTCTCCCGGGAGGATTGTCCCCCTGGAATGACCAAGCCGCAGAGGCTCTCTTTGGTACTCTGCTCGACCATCAACAATACAAGGGTTGTGCCGGTGCTCATTGACGGGGGAAGCGCTCTTGACTTGATATCTGCCCGAGTCTTGGACGAGATGCAGATCCCTCGTTACAAGATCAAGGACATCGCCATGCCTTTTCATGGCATAATCCCGGGCACTTCCATGACCCCGCTTGGGCAGATTGTTTTGCCCATAACCTTCGGCAGTCCGAGCAACTTCCGGACTGAATTGGTCACCTTCGAGGTGGTTGATTTCGAGTCAGCCTATAATGTCATTTTCAGTAGGCCGGTTCTCGCCAAATTCATGGCAGCAACACATCACGCATACCACTGCCTCAAGCTCCTGGGACCGAAGGGAGTGATTACCATCAAAGGCAGCCACAAGGCTGCCCTAGAATGCGACGAGATGGCACTGGCCTTGGTCGACCAACTGCCCGAACGCGGGCCCGAGCAAGATTCCCACAAACTTGCTCGGCCTAGGGTGGCGCTCCAACCCCAGGAGCAGACAAAGGAGATCCCGATCTCCTTCGAGGATCCGGCCAAGTGGTCCATATCGGGGCCGCCCTAGATCCAAAATAGGAAATCGAGCTCATCGCCTTCCTCCAGGCAAACGCGGATGTTTTCGCATGGAAACCATCCGACATGCCTGGTGTCTCAAGGGAGGTGATCGAGCACAGGCTAGCGGTTCAACCTGGGAAAAAGCTGGTGCGACAGGCACTAAGGAGATTCCCGCAATGGAGGTCGACATCATCCGCTAGCAACTGGGCAAGATGCTGAAAGCTAGCTTCGTTCGCGAAGTCAAGCATTCCAATTGGTTGGCCAACCCAGTTGTGGTCAAGAAGAAGAACGGGAAGTGGTGCATGTGCATTGATCATACCAACATCAACGGCTCGTGCCCGAAGGACAATTTCCCCCTCCGCGCATAGACCAGCTGGTCGACGCAACGGCAAAGGTCCAGCTGATGAGTTTCCTGGACACGTATTTTGGGTACCATCAGTTCAGCCTATCGTGGGAAGATGAAGAGAAGACTACCTTCATCACGCCCTTTGGCACCTCCTGCTACACGATCATATCATTCGGTCTGAAGAATGCGGGAGCCATCTTCCAGCGCTTGATGCAAATGACCTTCCCCGACCAGATCGGGCGGAATTTAGAAGTATATGTAGACGACATAGTCGTCAAGAGTAGTTTGGCCGAGGAGCATGTCCGTGACCTCGAGGAGACATTTTGTAACTTAAGGAAGCATCGAGTAAAGTTAAATCCGAAAAAATGCGTTTTCGGTGTGCATACAGGAATGGTGCTCGGCTACATGATCGGGTCGTCAGGCATCGGGGCGAATCCCAAAAAGATCGAGGCCATCGAGAGAATGCAGGCCCCTTCAAGCATATAGGAAATCCAATCCCTCACCGGGCGGATGGCGGCCCTCAGCCGCTTCATCTCTCGGCTAGGTGAACGCGGGTTGCCCTTCTTCAAGGCCCTGTACAAACACGATGGTTTCGTCTGGACTAAGGAGGCTAACGACGCCTTCAAAGAACTCAAGCAGTACTTGTCCAGCCCACTGGTCTTGGTCACCCCCAAAGAGCAAGAGCCTCTGCTGCTTTACCTAGCGGCCTCACCCCAGGCAGTAAGCGCGGTGCTCGTAGCCGAATGCGAGGGGATATAGCGCCCTATTTACTACGTAAGTGAGGTGCTTCATGGACCAAAGAAGCACTACCCTGAAGTTCAGAAGCTCCTTTACACCTTGCTCGTGGCTTCCAAGAAGCTCTGCCACTACTTTCTGGCCTATCCAATCATGATCCCGACAATTTTCCACTGAGGAAGATCCTCAGAAATCCAGATATGACTGGGCGCGTCGCTAAATGGGCAGTCGAGCTGGGGGAATTCGACCTCAAGTACGCTTCATGTACAACGATTAAATCCCAAATACTGGCGGACTTCGTGGCCGAGTGGACAAGTCTCGTTCCGACAGGGCAAGCACCCGAACAAGCCGAAGCTCCTCACTGGACCATGTTCTTCGACGACTCGCGCTCTTTCGAATGCTCAAGGCTAGTGTTGTTCTCATCTGCCCCCAAGGAGAAAGGCTCCAATACATTATACAACTACACTTCGCTGCAACTAACAATGCGACGGAGTACGAAGGCCTCTTGGCCGGACTCCGAGCATGCTCCACGCTTGGGGTTCAACGACTAACCGTGAAGGGGGACTCGCAGTTGGTCGTGAACTAGGTTAACAAGGAGTTTCAGTGCTCCGATGACTCAACGGCGCGTTACCTAACTGAAGTAAGGAAGCTGGAAAGGAACTTCAGGAATTTCGAAGTTCTCTATGTGCCCAGGAGAGTGAATACCATGGCCGACCAACTTGCCAAGCTCGGCACCTCACAAGAGCCCGCTCCGGCAGGGGTGCTCGTCGAGCACCTACTAAAGTCCTGTATTCCCTCCAGAGAAGAGGCAAACGAGACGCACGGCAATGTCTCCCTCCTAGAGCAAAGTGCAACCTGGATGACACCATTCATCCAGTTTCTTGCACACGGGACATTGCCTGAGGAGGAAGCTGAGAGATCCTGGCTTGTCAGGAGAGCTCCGCTATACCGCCTAGTGGAGGGTGCCCTGTACCGCAGTGGTGCACTCAGAGTCCTCTCCAAGTGCATCTCCCATGAAGAAGGGAGGTTCCTATTAAAGGACCTGCACGAAGGCGTCTGCGGGGCCCATTCATCCTACAGAACCCTCGTTGGAAAGGCCTTCAAGATGGGCTTTTATTGGCCCAAGGCATTGGGCGATGTTCATGAGATAGTTACCACGTGCCAGGCATGTCAATTTCATTCCCGGAAAGTTCACCAGCTGGCATACGCCCTTCAGACCACTCCCCTCGCCTGGCCATTCTCTACCTAGGGTTTGGATGTTCTTGGCCCATTCCCCAGAGGGTCCAAGGGCTGCGCATAACTCTTTGTCGCCATAGACACATTCACTAAATAGATCGAAGCCGAGCCAGTTTCCGGCATCACGACGCAAGCCGCCAAGAAGTTTTTCCGCAATAACGTGATTACACGGTTCGGTGTTCCTGGCCGACTAATCACAGACAACAGAACTCGGTTCACAAGCGAACTGTTCTAAGAATATTTCGAGGACATTGGCACCAAAATTTGCTTCGCCTCTGTAGCCCATCCACAGAGCAACGGAGCTATTGAACATGCCAGTGGGCAGATTCTCCAGGGAAGCAAAAATCAGGTTTTCGACCGGCTTACCAAGTTACGGCAGAACTGGGTGGACGAGATTCCTTCCATCCTATGGTTTGTCCGCACCACCGCCAGTCGAGCCACAGGGAAAACTCCTTTTCAGCTCGTATATGTCACCGAAGCCATACTCCCCGCCGAAGTCACCCTGAGAACGCCACGCGTGGGCTTCGCAGAAGCAGGGGATGACCACCAGAGCAGGCTCCTCGACCTTGACCTATCCGAAGAGCGGCGCGTGCAAGCTCTCGTTCGATCAGCCTCTTACCTGCAGGCCTTGCGTAGGCATGTAGCCCGATCGGTCCGGCCAAGGACCTTGTAGGATGGCGATCTTGTCTTGCGTCGTGTCCAAGATTTGTCACATGCCAATAAGCTGACTCCCCGATAGGAGGGTCCGTTCACAGTCGTCTCGTCATCACGACCGAGGGCTGTTTGTCTCGCCTTTCCAGATGGGCGTGTCCTCAGCAGCTCATGGAATATTGCCAAGCTACGCAGGTTCTATGCGTAATTTCAGTCTCGCTCTTCGTGCCTCTTTTTCACTCGTTTTTTACTTTGGCTCTTCCCCCACCCCGCCCTGTTTTCCTTATTTCACTAAGAGATCTTTGAATGTCTTTTGCTCGCATTTCCCGAGCCTATTAAATAAAGAAGCAGGGTGACCCGAACTTTTCACTTCACCTTTCTCATCTCCGCACCCGCGTATGATTCCTCGTTGCCAAACCGAATGTCGGAACGGTCGGAAGATCAGAATTGCATCCTGTCCTGAACTCCACTGCTCGGACAAGCCGATAATACATCTCACCGGCAGGTTCTTGACGGTACCTCGCAAAAATTCGGTCTAAGGACCAACGTACAGCCGGTGCTAACAACGCTAGGGGACTTGCACGTCTTTCCTGTGCCTATGACCTTGCTCGCAAACTTAGGGGCAAGGACATAGCCGAGGAGGGTCGGATATCGATATGGCCTATGACCTTTCGCAAACTCAAGGGCAAGGACATAGCCACAGGACGGGCTGAATCTGCCTTAAAGAGCTCTCGCTTTGTGCCTATGACCTTGCTCGCAAACTCAAGGGCAAGGACATAGCCACAGGACGGGGCTGGATACGGCCCTTCGTACGCAACGGCTGCTTCCTGTGCCTATGACCTTGCTCGCAAACTCAGGGGCAATGACATAGACACAGAGGGCTGTGATACCTTAACCCTTCGGGGGCAATGACATAGACAGGACGGATCTGCTGCTTCCTATGCCTATGTCCTTGCTCGCAAACTCAGGGGCAAGGACATAGCCACAGGAGGGGGCTGGATACAGCCCTTCGTGCACACCGGCTTCTTCTTGTGCCTATGACCTTGCTCGCAAACTCAGGGAAAAGGACATAGCCACAGGAGGGGGCTGGATACGGCCCTTCGCGCGCACCGGCTGCTTCCTGTGCCTATGACCTTGCTCGCAAATTCAGGAGCAAGGACATAGCCACAGGAGGGGGCTGGATAAGGGCAGCTAACGTGTCTTCCTCTAAAAACACGTGCGCTTATTCCCGGACGGTATCCTATAGTATACCTTCCCCGCTCCGTTCTCCTTACAGGACTACAGCACTTTGAGGAAGATATGCACACGAAAGAGGAACGACAAGCAATATATATATATATATATATATATATATACATACATAAAAGGGGTTCCATTACAAACACACTAAACCCATTACAGACTCACACCTAACTTTTGTCTACAGGCCTCTGTTTCGAAGCCTCAAGCTCCGCTTCAGCGTCCTCAAGGCGATTCCAGAGCTGAAGCACCTCGCTTAGGGCTTCGCGCCCAGGAAGGACCTCCTCCCGAAGCTTCGCTACTTGCTCGACGGGCTTTCTCGACCTCCATCATCGCCATCTCCTGAAGGCCCGCAGACCGCCGTCGCTCCTAGTCGAGTTCTTTGCGATCTCTACCAAGTTCCTCCACGGCCTAGGCGTTCTCCTTGAGCGCCCAAGCATACCGCAGAGCCCGCTCGAACTCTTCCTGAGCCTAGGCAAGCTCCTCGCTCCTGGTCGAGTTCTTCGCGATCTCTAGGAAGTTCCTCTGCGGCCTGGGCGTCCTCCTTGAGCGCCCGAGCATGCCGCAGAGCCCGCTCGAACTCCTCCTAAGCCTAGGCAAGCTTCGTCTAAACCTCCCCCAGCTCGGAGCGCACTGCCGCGACCTTGGCCCTACACCTGGCCTCCATGATTGTAACCCGGTCGTTCAAGGCGGCAACCAACTGCACAAGGAAGGCATCAGCAACACCGTGCTATAAACAAATATCAAGTCTAAAGAAAGAGGGGGTACCTCATGACGATGGCGCTCAAGCAGCACCCTTAGCCCAGGCCACAGTCCGACTAGAGCGTCCCCTGCGTTCGAGGACTCGGCACCCTCCTGCTTAGTCGCCTCGGCCCAAGCATCCCCTGAGCTCAGGGACTGTGCTGCCTCGGCCTGAGCACCCCCCTGTACTCAGGGACTCGGCCTCTTCTTCGGCAGCTTTGGCCCGAGCATTCTCCATGCTTAGGGGCCTGGCTGCGTCCTCTTCTTCGGCAGCTTCAGCCCAAGCATCCTCCATGCACAGGGGCTAGGCTGCCTCCTCTTCTTCGGCAGCTTCAGCCCGAGCATCCCCCGTGCTCAGGAGTTGGGCTGCCTCCTCCTCAACAGCACTGGCTCTAGCACCTTCCATGCTCGGGGGTTGGACTGCCTCTTCTTTGGCAACCTCAACCCGAGTAGGGGGTTCGCTCGGAGTTCACTCCCTGCTCCCCTTCAGAGCAACTTGTCCAGCTTCGGTCGCCACGGGCCTCCTCTCTCGCCCTGCCCGTCGCCTGACCAAGAGAGGGGCGGAGTCCGAGCTTGAACCTTCCCAAGGGTCTACCCCTTCATGGCGCTCAACCGGGTCGTCCTCTAGGATCGGCTCCACCGCGATGCTGGCCGCCAGGTCCTCGATGATCCAAGGCGCTGCGGTTTGAAACGCTTCATCAACCAAACATCTAATCGCCACCTCAGAAACCGGCACAGGGGGTCTCCTTCCCCACAAGCTGCTAACTACGTCCGAAAGAAAAAAGAATCAGGACCGCGGCTACTCGCGGCCCAGCGAAAGGCTAAGAGGAGGGTACATTCACTCTCTTCCTCGACGCCCTTCTGGTCTACCTCCGTTGAGCCTACCTCAGCATCGCCCTCCTGACCAGCGGTGGCCTCCTTGCGATCTTTTGGCATCTGGATCAAGATATTCGTCCTCGTCCGCTTAGGCAGCGAAGGAGCGGTCTCCGGCTCTTTGCTTGGGCCCGTCCCGTCTAGGCTAAGACTCGCCGCCTCGAGCCATTCCGGATGATCCTCCTTGGCCCCCTGAAGGAATCCCCTTAGGGCCTCCTCTGTCTCCGTCCCGGGTCCAATCTCCTTCCGCGGGTCCTAGAGCCATGACTCGAATGTCGTGCCGGCCAGGTCTAGGGACTCCTGGCTGGTCCCCCTGACGTTCCCCTCGCGCTCGGTGTGCCGTTCGGCTCTTTGGAGTATTGATGGAACTAGGTAGACAACTCTTGTACCTGGTCCGCATACTCCAGATGAGGTCGAGGTAGGTTATGTCATGACAGAACGCGCACCTTGGTCGGACGAGGCGCGCAACCGCCAAGACCACCCACCGGCGGGCTGCGTCGGAACGGTCCTTAGGCACGACCGTCGTTGGAGCCGCACGCGCTGACCGCTTCAGCCGTGGCTCCTCGGGGTCGTCGGTTGCCGATGGGGCCGCCCTCTTTGTCGTAATGACCTTCTTCACTTTGGTTTTGGCTTTCCCCCCTTTTGGCCAGACTGCTCGGCCGCTAGCACGGCCTCCAGGGTGGCCCAGTCCTGAAAACAACGAACAGTTATCAATAGGCTGAAGTGTTCCTCGGCCCCTAAAGACTATGCTCAGCGGAAAACACCTACCTCATCGGTGCGGTCGAGGAAGTTCCGCGGGCCCCTTCGACCCAACTCCGGATTCTCCTCCTTGCCCGACGCGAACAGCTCGACAACACGTTCATCCACCCAACGCTCGTTGGGAGTTGCAAAGAGGAGAAACCCAGGATCAACCAGACGAAGCCAAAAAGATCGATCGAGAGCGTCATCCAAGCAAGGGTACTTACGAGTATTCACCTCGCGCGTGAGATAATTCCATGATGTGATCTCGTAGAACGGGTGTTCCTGCCGTCGCAGTGGACTCACCCGGTTCTTTAGGAAGTCCCGGGCAACGGCCTGCCCGGTCAGCCCGCTGTCGCTTAGTACCTGGATGGTGCTGAGTATCCTCTCCTCCTCCGGTTCCACGCGCTGCCGTGCAATGTCCTTCTTCTCCGGCTGCTCGTGACGAAAGGAGAAGCCACAGTCCGCCCCCTTCTTGGCATAGAACCATTGCTCCGCCCAGCCAGAGACGGAGTCCTTAAACGTGAAGGAGGGATAGGCGTACGGCTGCGAGTTCCGTAATCAGAAGTACATGTGCCCCACCGCCGATGTGCTTCCGGTACGGTGCAGCATATAGAAGTGCAGGAATAGTCTCACCGTGGGTTGGACACCGACGAAGCCCTCGTAAAGGTGAGAGATGGCGAGGATGAGGATGGAGTTGGGATGGAGGTTGGTGATCTTGAGCTCACAGTGAGCAACAATGGCAACCATGAACTCCGACTCCGGGGCGCGGAGCCCATTGATGGCGAAGAGTTCACAGTTGACGAACTCGTCCTCCACCGGTGTAGGAAAGGCCTCGCCACCGGGGAGACGCCACGACTTGGGGTCAAGGTGTCCTTGCGCCTCCAGATCCTTGAGCCGCGCCGAGGTGGTTCGGGACGAGACAAACTTCGCCATGGGAAAGAAGGAAGATTGAGTGAAGAAGGAATGTAGGGAAGTTAGAAGGAAGTTCGTGATGAAGAGTGGAAGAAGAGAAGGTTCACGAAAAATGCCGAAGGAAGTGGGGGAGTCGGCAGGAGTAGTGGAGTAATGGAGAGAGTGGGGGATTTTATTCCCCCTGCGGCGAAACCGCCTTAATGCATCAATAACCGATGCACACCTGCGGCTGTCGCATCTCCTTAAATGCACGAAGGCGGGTGCACTTGCCGAGGGAAAGTAACCGTTTTGAGCCTGATGTTTCCGATTCAGCCCTAACTTTTGCTCGGGTAGCCTTTTTCCGGCCAACCCGAAGTTCTGCTCGGGTGGCCTTTCCCCGGCCGACCCGAAGTTCTGCTCGGGTGGCCTTTCCTTGGCAAACCCAAAGTATTCCCCAAACGTTCGCACGGCAGGCACGCCTCGACATCCAAGCCACCAGTCAAGGATTCATAGGTCAGGAACTGTGTGTCGTTCCGTCCCTTGTTTCCTTTGCGGCATTAGCCCTTCAATGCCAGGTTTTATCCCCTTTGAGGATCATTTTCCTTTGAGCCTCAAGAGGATGACTCGGCGTGAGTTGTTTCCCACTTGAGCCTCGGGGGCTAGATGACGAGGATTAGTGGTATTTCCGTAATTACCCAAGATCGGTCCAGCCCTGAGCAGCGGGCGACTACGTGCAAGAAAGAGTCCCCTGGCCCTCCTCACTGCTCGAATACCATCGCAGGGGACACGCGGCAGTACTAGACGGGTCTCGTTTTTTGTTCCCCGCGCTCGTTCTGCTGATGCCCGCCACGCCGCTGCGTCCCGTCGCAGGAACGCCGAAGTCTATAGGTACCTGCCCCGATCACGTTCTACTGCTCTACCCCTTTTTCCCATCTTTACGAGGGACGGAGGAACTATTCCCGTACGACCCTTGCCAAGGAGCAGCTTTCAGGCCACCAGGCATCGCACGGACCGCAAGATAATAAGCTGTATGTCCATTAGGTTAGTGAACGTGTCCATGTATAAATAGATGCGCGGCTACATATGCGCACGAGAGAGACACAGAAAAAAAAGTCCACACTACTCTAGACTACGCACACTCAACCACCACCAGGATAGGCATGAGTGTTCCCACCCCTCTTGTCCCCGAGAAGCTCGGGCTGTTCGGGGCACCATTATAATCTCCTTCTATATTCGCACATATACAAATCACTGGACGTAGAGTTGTTACCTCCCTTCGAGAGGTCCGAACCATGGTAAAAAAACATCTCCCTTCTGGTTACCTAATCGAGCCAGTCCTCTCAAACGACTTCGAGGCAATAGGAACGAGGCCCGTTGATCCTCACTTCAACAAGTAAGCTCGACACCTAGGGGCCCGTGCTCTCAACCGTCGACACTTGTGTTTTTATGTCTATACATGGTGATGCCACTCTTTTGGGTGCTGCTATGTCTGGTGGATGCAAAGGGAAGAGGGTCTATTTGCACGGCGTACACTTTACTTTCGATCGGCTCATATTTTTAAGATGACGTTGACCACAAGGATAAAACTAACTATTTTTTAATGTGCTATGAGCCCATACAGTGTAGTAGCACACACTTAATTAGCTAGCTAGTTATTTAAGAGAGTTACTGCGTTGCGCATGAGCTATCCTTTAATTTTTCCCATTTTTCTGCTGCAGTTGGTGTTTGCCATGGGCCTGGCACAATGATCTTCTTTTTGTTTCACGTCGGTTCTTTTTTATTTTTTTTTGAAACCGACACTACTAGAGGGCATTTTATACCGGCTCATCAGTCCTGGTTAGGCATGAACCGTGACTGACATTCATAACAGTCCCCGTTGAACGTAAGTTGGGCCACGGGTCGGGATCAGTCCCGGTTGGAGACACCAACCGGTACTGATGCAACACCAGCAATCCCGGTTTGTGTTATGAACCGGGACTGATGGTGCATGCAATGGCCTGCGGGCGGAAAGGGGAGCACAATACCGGTCTGTGTGCCCAGCCGAGATTAGTATGCCATATTTGAACTCTTGTTGCGGGCGAGAAGGAGGGCACAATACCGGTCTGTGTGCCCAACCGGGATTAGTATGCCATATTTCAACTCCTGTTGCAGGCGGGAAGGCGGGCACAATACCAGTCTGTGTCTCCAACCGGGATTAGTATGCCATATTTCTTCTCCCTTCTTCCTCTCGCAGTCCCCACTCTGCCCGATCAAGAACAGTAGCGCTGGTGGCCAAGAGCTTCAAGAAAGGGGAGGTGCTGCCAAAATTTCTAAATTTTGGTCATTTTACTCCAAACCAAGTTAATCAAGGTTAGTGCATCATTCCTCACTACACTGGATGTTTAATGGAGCTTCTTCTTTGCTTGAAAAATGAGAAAAGTTTGATCTTTTGCCATGATCATTGAAAGATTATGAATGTAAAGATCTAGATCAATCTTCTGTGGGATTTTTGTAGGATTATGATGTATCTCGCATTGAAGGTGTAATCTAGGTTTTTGTCCCATCGATGGATGAAGAATTTTGAATCTAGACTTCGATATAAATCAATTCATAGATCGATTCTTTTATGTAGGTTGTAATAACTTGTCAAGTATGAATACCGGAGCAAATAATCATTTTATAGAAAAAAATTGTATGAAAATATAGTTTTTACAAAATATGTAATGAAATAAATTTATTTTAAGTTTATAATTGGCTTTAAAATAAGAATTGCTATGAAAAATATTTGATGCAATTTGCCCTAGGTAGAAATAAATTTAGTCACATAAAATTTTAAATAGTTTTTCAATACCGGTCATTTTATAGAAAAATATGTTCAATGGAGCTTCTTCTTTGCTTGAAAAATAAAGAAAATTTGATCTTTTGCCGTGATCATTGAATGATTATGAATGTAAAGATCTAACTTAATCTTTTGTGGGATTATGATGTATCTCGCATTGAAGGTGTAAGCTAGGTTTTTGTCCCATCAATGGATGAAGAATTTTGAATCTAGAATTTGATACATCGATTCATAGATCTATTCTTTCATGTAGGTTTTTTCCCATCGATAATTTTTCAATACCAGCCATTTTATAGAAAAATAAATTTAGCCACATAAATTTTAAATAGTTTTTCAATAAATTTAATTTTCTGGAATTTGGAAAATGTTCATTAATTAATTTTTGGAGAATGAGCTAACAATTGCCTTGATGTAAAATAATGTAGATGGACCGGCGATGGATGTACATGGACCAATGCTCCCCGGAGTTCTTGCAGGGTCTGCAAGCTTTTCTTCATGCGGGCGATGCATACACGACGTCAGGCTACATATGTTGTCCATGCATAGACTGCAATAATGAGAAGGAGTGGCCAAACACCAGTCACCTTAACTTCCATTTGCTCTCAAGAGGTTTCATGCCAAACTATATCTCTTGGACCAAGCATGGTGAAGAAGAGATTATACAAAAAGATGGTGAAGAAGAAGAAGAGGTGGACAACAATATCCTGGACGATGGCCAACACGGTGCTTTCGAAGATACAATGGGTGATTTTGGCGATGATGACCTAGAGCAGATGCTGCTTGATGGAGAGGGATAATACACCGATGTGGGCGGTAACCCTTTTTCCGAAATTCGCATTCGGCTCAATTGAGTGATTGGCATGCCCGATGGACATACAAGCTCAATTGAGACGAAGGCAAACAGGGGTGCCCAGACATGCATCTCGTGTTAGCTCCCAAGAATCAGCGGCTAACACACACATCCATACATATAGTGGTATCACAACACATACATCATTGAAATAGACAGTATACATCACATATATCGGACTGCTGTCCCTACATGGTCCAAAATACAAATATCGCAGAGTGCCAGCAGAAATAAGGTTTTCAACAACAGAGTAGCAACAGAAACATCATAATTATTAGAAGGTCCAGCTTGGTATGCCTCCAAAATCCCATAGGCAACCGACTGGAAGCAAGAACATCGTGTCACCCGCTAGCGTCGTCACATCCAGCTTGGTAATAATACTCAAGCATGGATTCATCCTCGACACTTGAAATTACAGCAATCTGGTTGAGTACAGAAGGTACTCGCACATTTATGGTAATATAACCAATTCATGAGTGGCCTCTAACAAAGGAAGGTTATAAGTCTAATTTTTAGCGTAAAGCAAATTTTGCAAAGACATTATATACATATAGATTGAAATGTGTTTGCAAACGGAATTGGTAAGAGCATTTGACTTGACATAAAAAGAACCATGTTGATCATGAGTAAGCACAGTAGACCATTACATGGATTACCCATCCATAACATACTTGGATTAACCATCCATCAATGAACAAGGATTGAACATCCATCAATGAACATGGATTAACCAACCAAAACATAGGGCTGGCTGCCCCAAAATAAAACAGCGGCATTACCCATGCCGACCAGGTTTTTCTCATGGATTGCCCATCCATGCAAATCCCAAAACACATTTCGTAAAACAAAAGCTACTATAAGGTAGAATTTCCCAAGTCGTTCATAACCGTGGAAACGGCTATTCGAATAGATTATACACTTTGCAGAGGTCGCACAACTTTACCCACATGACATAAACATCTCACCATGTCACGAGATACCATCGGTACCCATTTTGAGGGTTTATGACAAAGCTTTTTCATTGCCGGCCCTACCGACAACCACACCCTAAATTATCATGTCATGCTTAACCAACAAGACTTCTACGGGAATGCTTAACCAGCATGTATCTTACATAACCAGCGAGAACCTACGGGCATGCTTAACCAGCATGTTTCTTGCTTAACCAGCAAGAACATATTCTACGCGGCGGTTTATGGTTTGAGCCGGACAACTTATTATGCTAGGGCCTTCCCATAAAGGCACATGTGGTTTGTACATTAATTCTTGGTGCTAGCTACTACATAGAATCGGTCCTTGGTGACTTGAGCGAAACACTGGCGCAACTGCTACTACAAGAGAAGTGCTTATCTATGATGAAAATATCGTGACGTTGTGAACATTCGTCAGAAATGTTCAATCTTCTATAACGAGTTTTTAAAATTCATCATGGATCATATCGTGCCCTTTGGCCCATCGAATTTTAGTGACGAAACATAAAATTTCGTCATAGAATAACAAAACAAATCGTCATAGATAGTGGAAATCATGTTGGGGTTCCTGGTCATATGTTTGTATTTTCTATGACAATATACTTTCGTCAGGGACGCTTGTCCTACGAGTCACTAAAGCCTAGAGGGCCCCTTGTCCAACGTGGTGTTGTTGGGCCCATATGTGGGTTATACCTAACACGTTGCCAGATGTGGTCCATGTGGGACCCATATTTTGGGTCCACAAGTTTGATTTTTTTGTGCTTTAAAAAAATAAAAAAGTTGCCCATCTTAAGACTCGAACCGGTAACCTCCAGCTTCTAGGCTATATATTTTTCCACCAGGCTATGACTTGTTAGTGGTTGGATCAGCAAGTTTTTTTTTTCTGATATCTAATCCTGTTAAGGATCGAGAAAAAATACCCAAAAAACTTGCAGTTGTGTCGCTCGAACTCGGGACCTCTCCAATACACCTGGATCGCCTTACCGTCACGTCGATGGGCAACTATTGATTAGGTTCTTCCTTTTTTTATATATGTAGATAGCAATGTTCCACATACATAGGAATCGTCTCTGCCTCGTCGATCTCCTAGCCTCCTAGCTACCGCTCACGTCTTCAGCCTCCACACGCCGCCACGGGCTGCACTCCAATTCTCGACGCTGTCACACACCCCGCTGATCAGGCTCAGCCTCGCCGTCAGCGTCGACAAGGAAGATTGTTCCGCGACTTGCATGGTGTCGATCAGTGCTGTTGATCAAGCTTTTCCACCTCGTTGAGCAGAACGGCGAAATTGAGCGGAGATCGCATAAAAGCATGAAAGGTATCTCTTTTTTTTTGGTGTATGTTGATTAGATTGTCGGATTGATTATTGATTAGCCTTTGGAAGACCAATATTGCATAATTTTTGCGTTAGGGTAGTGGCAATTGATGGATTTGGATTTGCCCTGGCTTAGCGTCCCCATATGTCCACGGCGATGATCGTGGAGCAGTACTCCGTGGATACATGTTTGAGGCGCCCTCCCCGTCGTGGAGCATTTCACTAGGACTGAGTCGAGATCATGTAAACCGGAGAGCAAAAGGTATTCTCCCAGTGCAGGTCTTTAGTTTGTAGGAGTGATCACTGATTAGCCTTTGGAAGATCAAGATTACATAAAAGCATTAAGGCAGTGCCAGCCAATTGATTAGTCTATGTTAAGGCCCGATTTGTATGTTAGTCTATAGGTCTGCATTGTTGCTTTTTTGCCCAGAAAATTCTTGAATGGTATTTTTGTGAATTTTTGCAGAATTGTTAAATTCGGTTTTTATTTTCGAACTCTGGCCGCCGCCATTCTTGACATCCAGCTTGAACGGTAATGCCATCCTAGACAGTCTGTTTTTGCCAATTTGTTTGTTTAGAAGCACATTTATACATATGTTTAATTTGGTTTAATGATGTTGAACAGATGGATAGAAGTTGGATACATGGTAAACAATTTACTCCTGCATATATCAACGGTGTGGATGAATTCATGCAATTTATTCGAGCAAGATTTGATGAGAATGTGGAGATACTTTGCCCATGCCGTGGATGTCTTAATCAGACATTAAGACCTCAGTCGGATGTATATGATCATATTCATATTTATGGGATGTCAAGTGCATACACTAAGTGGGTTCATCATGGAGAATCATTTGATGTTGAGGTTGTGGAATATCAAGTGAATGGAGATCAAAATGCTGACCATATGGGGCATTTTGGTCACGATGGCTTGGGTGTGGGTGAGGATGACAATGACAATGATGGTGGAATGCCAGAGCTGATAGAAGAGTTGTACACAGCTATGGACCAAGGTGGAGAACATCCAATGTTTGCTAGAGTGCTTGAAGATGCAAAACGAGAACTTTGCCCAGAATCTAACATATCAAGATTCTCTTTTCTTGTGAAGTTACTTCATATGAAGTCATACTATCGAATTAGCAATACAGCATTTAATGCACTACTAAAGCTACTGCCCCGTTGGCATTCCCTCATTGTGAATTTCCCCAATCATATTATGAAGCAAAAAAATATCTTTGTGAATTGGGTCTTGGATATGATTCAATCCATGTGTGCAAGAATAATTGTTTGCTATTTCGGAAGGAGTATGCGAATAGAGATGATTGTCCAATATATGGTGAATCGAGATGGAAAGATGCAGATGGCAGAATGCGGGTTCCTCAAAAGGTTTTGAGACATTTTTCACTGATACCAAGATTGAAGAGGTATTTTGCTTCAAAAAAACAGAAGAGGACACACAATGGCATAAGTTGAAGCGACAACCTGTGGAGAATGAAATGAGTCATCCAGCTGATGGTGAGGCGTGAAAAGACTTTGATAGAAAATATCCAATGTTTGCAGAAGATGCAAGGAACATGAGGCTTGGCATAGCTACAGATGGTTTTAATCCATTTGGCAATATGAGTACCTCATATAGCATGTGGCCAGTACTTGTGATGCCTTATAACATGCCACCGTGGGTATGCATGGATCAATCGAACTGCATGATGGCCTTACTCATCCCTGGTCCAAAATGTCCTGGAAAGGATTTTGATGTATTCTTGGAACCTCTCATAGAAGAGTTGCTTGAACTATGGAATGATGTTCGTACTTATGATGCATTTACTGCTACAATGTTTGATATGCGTGCTGCAATAATTTGGTGCATCCGTGATTACCCAGCTCTAAGCACTTTGTCAGGGCGAACTACAAGAGGTTATTATGCATGCATTCATTGTGACAAAGATCCGTTATCACAGGCCATAAGGAAGAAGATTTGTTACCTTGGCCACCGTCGTTACCTTCCAATGGACCACCGTTGGCGAAAAAGCTTAGCTTTTGATGGACATCATGAAAAACATGAGAAGCCAGGAGGGTTTAGTAAAGAGGAGCTGTTGGAGCAACTAGAGAAGGTCAAAGATGTTAGACTAGGAAAGCATCCCCAAAATAATAAAAGAAAGCGTCAAGAGAAGGACGAGCCAAAATTATTTAGTCGAAAGGTTAGCTTGTTTGCTTTGCCATATTGGGCAGAATTGAAGCTACGACACAATCTTGATGTGATGCACATCGAGAAAAATATATGCGACAACCTTCTTGGCACATTATTGAATATAGAGGGGAAGACAAAAGACACAATCAATGCTAGGCTTGACTTGCAAGATATGGGCATAAGACGTGACTTGCACTTAGAGGACTAGGGCAGCTCATATTGTATTCCATCAGCATGCTATACCTTGAAAAAGGATCACAAGATTGCATTTTATGAATTTATTAGAGATGTGAAATTTCCAGATGGTTATGCTTCTAACTTATCTAGATGTATTAGTGGTGATGGATGCAAGTTACAAGGCTTGAAAACTCATGATTGTCACATCCTCCTGCAAAGAGTTTTACCTGCTGGCATCCGGGGATTCGTGCACAAGGATATATATGAAGCAATTGCAGAGTTGGGAAACTTCTTTAGAGAATTGTGTAGTAAAACTCTGAAGATAGATGTTATGCATCGACTTAAAGCAGAAATCCCATTAATTCTATGCAAGCTTGAGAAAATATTTCCTCCAGCATTCTTTGATATCATGGTGCACCCGGCTGTTCATCTACCTGATGAGGCAATTCTTAGAGGTCCAGTGCAATATGGATGGATGTACCCAATAGAACGCCGACTATGCACTTTGAAAGGTTTTGTGAGGAATAGGGCAAGACCTAAAGGATCTATTGCAGAGGCATATGTAGCTGATGAGGCCTTGACATTTTGCTCAAGATACATGGATGGTATTGATACCAGATTTAATCGGGAGGGCAGAAGTGGGGATGGGTCAGTAGAAAATCTTGTGGATTGTAACATATATGTTTTTAGACATGGTGTTAAATTACAAGGATCCTGTAGGGTTACATTCTTTGAAGATGAATTCGACAAGCTTGTTTGGTATGTGCTAAATAATTGTGAAGAGGTTGAACCATATATTAAGTGAGTATTCATTTGTACATTCTGAATGACATGTTATATAAAACTTACTTTGTAGAAAAATATTTAATGTTATGTTTCATTTTACCTTTTACAGCATGTTCAGAGAAGAGGTAGAGAAAGAAGGTGCACATGATATTGAGAAAAGGGTTATGGTTGGATTTCAGAAATGGTTTAAGAACCATTTAAGGGAGAAGGCAAGTGAGGTTAATGATGACCTATATGCACTATCATGTGGTCCTGATCTGCGAGTCAGCATATTTTCCTCTTGCATTGTCAATGGAGTTCGTTACAACACCGTTGATCGTGAGAAAGACATGAAAACACAGAATAGTGGCATCATGGCCGAGGGTACACATAATGGCCAGTTCACTGAATTTTATGGTTCTTTAAAAAATATCATTGAGTTGGTATATAACTCAGATTTACAAGTCTGTCGATTGGTGGTTCTTTTCCGATGTGACTGGTATGATCAGGATGGCAAGAGGAGAGCCATAAAAAATGATGGATATTTCAAATCCATCAATACCGAGGGGTTGTGGTACAAGACAGATCCTTTTATCTTGGCAACTCAATCAAAAAAGATATTTTACTTACAAGACACTCAATTGGGCAAAAACTAGGGAGTTGTGCAAAAGTTTGAGCATAGACATCTATATAGTGTGGCTGAAAATGACATGACCAAGAATATTGATGCATACCAAGAAGACTATTGTTCTGATACAGAATGTAATGTGCAAGAAAGTAATCCTCCTTCCGTGACTCCGCACCGCCTTGACGATGAAGAAGGCTTAGTTGTTGATGCTACTTTAGTAAACAACATAGTAAGCAGCACATCAAATGAGAACAGTGCAAGTGAATCTGAAGATGACACCATGCTGCAGTTCATGAGTGACAATGAGCATGACGATATTCCGATGGGCGATAGCGATGAGGATTAGTTCTACCTTTCTCAGGCATGTCAGAAGATGTAGTTCATATAGTATTTTTGGAATTTACATGCATGCTTTTGTAATGGCTATAATGCAATCAAGTATGAACTTGAATGGTGTTTGTCCACTGGAATGCTGCAGGAGAACTGCATTTGTTCTGAAATTTTTTACTATAATTAATCCATTGTATTGTACAAATGGTTGCTCTAGGAGATTTGCTTGTCAGATTAGTTAAAATCATGCTTTGATCTGGCTTTGGAAATCTGGACAAAGAGCCCATGTTTAAAATGAACATGGCTAGCATGCTGTCATTTTTGGGAGAAACTAGCAGCAAAGCATGCTGTCATTCTTGGAATATACCAGCAGCAAAGCATGCTGTCATTCTTGCTGGGAGAAATTTAGCCATAAGAAAATTCATCTTTCAAATTCATGTTGTCATTGTTGCTGGGAGAAATTCAGCCATACCAGCAGCAAAGCATGATGTCATGCTTTGATCAGTCTTTCTAGCTTTCATTCTCTCTGCTTGATTGTGCACTGGTTCCCTGTAATATATGTCCTTGTTCTGGACTTTATTTGTTTTGTGCAGAGAATGAAGCTGTGGCTTGCAGCTTATTAGTTTCGTCTTAAGTGCACTGATTTACATAGCAGGTTACAAGTCACAGAAAGACGGTGTGGCTTGTAGCTTATTAGTTTCAATTCTATAATGTTTTGTTCAAATAATACCAAGAGAGGATTCAATTCTATTTTATTGGTTCAAAGAAAGGCTTCAGCCTTCATTTCAGTCATGCCCCGTGCCGCCGGCTGTGCCGCCAAGAGCCCGTGCAGCGCCTCCACGCCGCAGCCGCCAGGCCTCTCTGTGAGCACGCCGCCAGCCCTCCCGCCAGCGCCACCACTCGCCGGACCCCTGCCGCCGGCCCTCCTTCCTCCCTTCTCCTCTCCCTTCTTTCTTCTTCTTCCTCTCTTCTTCTTCCTCCTTTCTTTCTCTCTCTCTAACTCTCTCTCTCCCTTCCTTGATTTTTCCCGGCCACAACAGATGACCAGCAGCACCCTTATCCTCTCCCGTGCTGGGCCTCGTGGCTACAGTAACCAGCCCACGAGCTACAGTGAGATTACCCTTTTTCTCGAATTTCAGCAATAGTGGTTCTTCACTATTTCGCTACGAATTCACCTGAACTCCAAATCCGGCGATTCCAGTTTCTAAATTCTCAGAAAATTTATTTACTATTTTTGGTATTTATTATTGTTTTTCTCGATTTGTATGCGGTAGATCACGCGGGTGACGAAAGAGAGTTCGTCGACGCCGCCGACATTCCGCAAGGTCAAGAAGAACAAGAAGGCAAGTCTTTCCCCTAGAATCCCAATCTCTAGATTTTTTCCGAAATTGCTATTTAATTAAATCATGCGTATTTGTCATAGTAATTCGTAGTGTATATCGTTTATTTATATGATATGCACCCACGAATATGGAAAACCTTAGGATAAGAATATTATGTAATTTGCTACTGTTTTTAATTATTAGTTGGCTTAGTTTTGCTTAGATAGTCGTCGGGGAGTGATTCCCACTTGCATGATCACCATTAAGCACATTATTATGAGAATCTGGAGTATCTGAGTATGAGACATGAGAACTTGGGTTTTATGGTGGGTTTATTCACTCCTTAATTAAAATTTGACCAACTAATAATTTGACTCGGAGCGGGTGACTTGAGTCGACGCTCCGGTCCCTAAGGACCGATGATCGTGATGGATTTAACTGAGAATTTCCGGAGCGACCGCAAGCCCGGTATGGGACGGGCCTGATCTAGAGGGAGAGTAACGTTAGGATTGCCACTGTCCTTGCACCGTGGGTGAGGTCCCGAGGGATGCGTCATCGCCGGTGTACAGCCCGGGTGTTGGACTTCGGGGTACTTGTGTGAATATCAGGTACAGTCGAAACCCCGAGGTACTTGTGTGAATATCAGGTATGACCGTGTCAACCTCGGGGTTGGTCTTTTGATAGATTTTGTTATGATGCTTTCCGACAGGGGAGTATCGTATCTTGCGGGGAAAGCGTGCAACCTCTGCAGAGTGAAAACCCATTCGAATGGCCGTGCTCTCGGTTATGAGCGTATTGGTGGTTTTTCACATCGTAGCTACACCTTAATTAATTTGACTTGGGTAAGGTTTTTTCGGCAGTGTGCCGTTGCTAGATGATCCATGGTGTACGAGAACGAGCATGAGAACAATATTGAGACGATGATTTGAGATAATGAGAATCTAAGATATGAGACACCGAGTTTGAGAATTATGCCATTTGTTGAGATTAATCATGAGATCTGCTATTTATTTTCTTATGTTTTGTTAAATGCTTTTATTCTGTTAAGTTAAATGCTTTTATGCAAATGAGCCACTATCTTTCTTAGGATAAGCCTAGCCTGGCCCTTTCCAGGAAAGACTTGCTAGCATTCGTGTGCTAACCCCGGTTTTTATTCGGGGCTGCTTATTCCACAAGCAGGTCAGGAGTACGACCCGGAGTTTGTTGCAGAGTATCCGGATGATGCGCAGAACTACTAGCTGCTCCCTTTCAGTGCGTGCCCGTGGCCGAGATGGGACACCATTATCGTTCTTTATTTGCTTCTTAATTGCATTTAGTAAAGACTCATGGTCATTATAAATTATTGTAATAAGTGGAGCTGTTGCACTCTGAATATTTTATTTAGTTATGCAGTGTGATACTGGTAACTCATCTTGTTTACTGTGGGTATGAGCACGGATTCTTGGGACTCATACCGTTGACACAGAGGGTTCGGTTTAGTAAAACCGGGTCCTGACAAAGTTGGTATCAGAGCCACGCTGAATGTAGGAAACGTTAGTTAGTCTGGAGTATCATGGTTAGGTTTATTTTACACAAAAAAAACTCTACATAAATTGCTTAGCAATAATTGCTGGGTCCTCTCCTATCTTAGTGTCTCTACTTATCTCTGCTGACATGAAAGAAAAATTTTTATACTACTTAGATTACTTTTAGTTGAAGATGTCGAGGAAGAAGCGAGAAGGACATAATACAGTAGTCATGCAAGACTAGGGATTAGAAGGTGTAAGTTGTATCTAAGTATATTAAATAGGCATCGCGTTTTTATAAAATAAAATAATTTGTGTGGAGCATGCTGAATCATGATTATGGTTTCGCTGTTCTCGTAGTTTGATTGCTAGGATTAGAAAAAAAAAACTCGGTACTGTACGGGTCTGTACGGTGTCCGTACAGTTGCGAAAATTTTTTTATTCCAAAAAGATTAAAAAGTAAAATAATGTCATGTTTGTGTATGTATAGGGCTTTAGTAGTGTGCTGAATTTTTCTGGGTGATCTACGTGCACGCGTGTAACGTGTTACGTGGACTTTTATATGTCAGCTTGTCCCGTACTGAATAGCAGTCGTGTATAAGCGGCCTGTTATTTAAATTAAGTATTTAAAATTATTTTCAGCCTTTAGTATTTTTGTCACACATCTCCTCTGCCTTATGGTTCCTATTTGATCGACCGCAGATGGATCAAGTTCAAGGTCACGGTGAAGGTCGTGGTCGTGGTCGTGGAAGAGGCTGTGGACGAGGTCGTGAACGTGGCCGTGGCCAAGCTCCATTTGATCCAGTACTGCTTGCAGAGCCGTTTGGTGAGCCGAATTAGCAACCACCGGTGGGAAATCAGCAAAATCCACCAATGGAGCCGCATCAACCCATGGGACAGCAACCAACAGCTTAGTCTCCACCTCCACCTCTGCCTCGTGACTGCCCAGAAGCGGCCGGTCGATGCTACCCCCTCGATCGATCGCGGCCAGTTAGCGGCGGTTTATGAATATGCAGACTATGTTCATGCAAACGATCGCTCATCACATTGCAAACCCACAGCCCGTGGTTATTTAGCAACCTGCTCTTCCGCCACAATCAAAGCATGGAGAGTTCATGAGGACTAGACCTCCTACCTACGCCGGATCTGCTGATCCTTTGGTTGCAGATGATTGGATTAGGGATGTGGAACGCAAATTGTACCTGGCAGATTGCGATGATCAGGAAAGCGTGAAGTTCGCCGCACACCAGCTCACCGGAGTTGCCGCTACTTGGTGATAGACTTTCCATGCTGCACATCCCAACCCTGATGCTATTACTTGGGAAGAATTTGAAGCTGCTTTTCGGTCTGCGCACATTCCGCGTGGCAAGTTAGAGCTAAAAAGGGAAGAATTTTAGCGCCTTCGTCAAGGGAATATGAATGTTACGGAGTACTTGAACAAGTTTATTCAGCTGTCTCGTTATGCCCCAGAGGAAGTAAGTGAAGAGACTTCCAAGACTCGTCGTTTTCTGCGTGGGTTGGATCCAATGATTAAGGCACCGCTTCTTGTGCTCAACATGGATAACTTTCAAAATAATGTGGACAAAGCTTTAATCCAGGAAGAAGCTCAGCGTGAGTTGAGCGAGGCTAGAAAAAGGAAGTTTCAGACACAGCAACAAGCCAGCAGTTCTAGGCCTCGCACTAGTCAGTTTCAGCCCCGCCAGCCTGCTACCAACGCTCCCAGAGCTCTAGCTCAGGCACCTCGTTCCAGCGTGCCAGTGCAGCGTCCCAACACTGCAGGACAGCCACAGAGACCCCCAGTTGACACTTCAACCATCCGTTGCTATAACTGCCAACAAATGGGTCATTATGCCAACAATTGTCCTCAGAAACATCCAAATTCAGCACCACCGCAAGGCAATCAAGGTGGTACCCCAGCCCATGCACCCGCCTCAGGACAAGGACGTGGAGTCCCAGGGACCCCAAGGACGCCCCAGACAGCCGGTAGAGGTCGCATGAATCTTATCACTGCCGAGGAAGCCCAGGATGCACCTGACGTCGTGTTGGGTAAGTTTTCGGTTAACTCAGTCCCTGCTACAGTTTTATTTGATTCTGGAGCTTCGCATTTTTTTTTATATTGAGCAACTTAGTGAAACAAAATAATTGGGAAACATGTTCACTCAAAACCCCTCTAGTAGTGCAATCCCCGGGAAAAACTATGTTTGCTGATAGGTTCTGTCCTAAAGTATCTATCAACATCAAAGAAGTGGAATTCCTTGCAAACCTCATTCTCATTGAATCGCAAGGGTTAGATGTAATTTTGGGTATGGATTGGTTAGCAAAACATAAAGGACAAATAGATTGTGCAAAAAGGGCAATAAATTTGGTCAACAGCAGTGGAATTAAGGTTGAATTCAGGTCAGACATGCCAAATTCGGGAAATTCCAGCACCATTAATTGTTTAAAAAGTAATGGGAAAGAGCCTGAAAACCCTCCGTTGGAGTCAGTTCCTGTTGTTTGTGAGTACCCGGATGTATTCCCAGAAGATTTGCCCGGTATACCACCAGATCGTGATGTGGAGTTTGTGATAGAGCTAGCTCCAGGTACTGCGCCGATATCTCAGAGGCCGTACCGCATGTCCGCTAATCAGTTAGTTGAAGTAAGGAAGCAAATTAAGGAGTTGCAAGATAAAGGTTTTATAAGACCTAGTTCATCTCCGTGGGGATCTCCAGTTATTTTTGTGAAGAAGAAAGATAACACATTGCGTATGTGTGTGGACTATCGGTCATTAAATGAGGTGACAATTAAAAATAAATATCCATTGCCTCTCATTGATGATCTGTTTGATCAGTTGAAAGGAGCCCGTGTGTTTTCGAAAATTGATTTAAGGTCAGGTTATCACCAAATTAAGATCAGAAAGGAGGATATACCGAAGACCGCGGTCACTACTCGCTATGGTCTATATGAGTTCATAGTGATGTCTTTTGGTCTGACCAACGCCCCTGCTCACTTCATGAGTTTGATGAACAAAGTGTTTATGGAGTTTCTGGACAAATTTGTGGTCGTGTTTATCGTTGATATCCTCATATATTCAAATAGCGAAGAAGAGCATGCCGAACATCTTCGTTTGGTGTTAGAAAAGTTGCAAGAACACAAGCTGTATGCAAAATTCAGCAAGTGCGAATTTTGGTTGAGTGAAGTTTCTTTCTTGGGACACGTCGTTTCAGCCGACGGTGTTGCAGCATTACCTAGCAAGGTGCAAGAGGTACTTAATTGGGAGTCACCAGATTCCGTGACAAAGGTCAGGAGCTTTCTCGGGATGGCAGGATATTATCGGAGGTTCATCGAAGACTTTTCGCGCATCGCGAGACCGCTCACTCAGTTATTAAAGAAGGACAAAAAGTTTGAATGGACCTTATCTTGTGAGCACAGTTTTCGGGAGTTAAAGAAGCGCTTGACCACCGCACCGGTACTTGTATTGCCCGATAACCGAAAAGATTTTGAGATCTTTTGTGATGCTTCAAAACATGGTTTGGGTTGCGTACTTATGCAAGAAGGAAAGGTTGTAGCCTATGCGTCTCGTCAACTTCGGCCGCATGAGGGGAATTATTCGACCCATGACTTAGAATTAGCCGCAGTTGTGCATGCCTTAAAAATTTGGAGGCACTATCTCATGGAAAACCGCACCGAAATCTACACTGACCACAAGAGTTTGAAGTATATCTTCATGCAACCAGATCTGAATTTGAGACAAAGAAGGTGGTTAGAGTTGATCGCAGATTATGATGTTGGAATTCACTATCACCCGGGAAAAGCCAACGTTGTTGCCGATGCACTGAGTCGAAAGAAACATCGTCCGGAACTAAATGGAGAGATGAAAAGGCTGAATTTGTGTATTGTTAAGCGTGGGATGGTTAACGCAATGATTGTGAAACCTACACTTGATGAACGGATCAAAGAAGCACAGAAAAGTGATGAAGAAAGCTCCCAGATCAAAACCCGGATGGATAAAGGCAAAGCTGCAGGATTCTCAATAGATGATGATGGAGTAATTTGGTTCGGGAAGCGATTGTTCGTCCAGACAGCAAGGAATTAAAAGAAATAATTCTTCGTGAGGCGCACAAATCCTCTATTTCCATCCACCCAGGCAGTACCAAGATGTACCTAGACCTACGGGAGAAGTATTGGTGGACCGGAATGAAAAGAGACATTGCAGAGTATGTTGCGTTATGTCATATTTGTCAGCAGGTAAAAGTGGAACATCAACATCCCGCAGGATTGTTGCAACCCCTGAAGATTCCCGAGTGGAAGTGGGAAGAAATAGGTATGGATTTTATAACCGGATTGCCGAGGACAAGGTCAGGGTTTGATTCAATTTGGGTAATTGTGGACCGATTGACCAAGGTTGCGCATTTCATACCGGTTAAAACTGTTTATACCAGTGATCGACTTGCAGAGTTATACATGGCTAGAATAGTATGTTTGCATGGTGTTCTAAAGAAAATTGTGTATGATCGTGGTTTTCAGTTTACATCTAGGTTTTGGCAAAGTTTGCACAAATTGTTGGGGACTAAGTTAAATTTCAGCATTGCTTATCACCCCCAGACTGATGGTCAGACTGAGAGGACAAATCAAATTTTAGAAGACATGCTTCGCGCTTGTGCGCTGGAAAGTAAGAACAGTTGGGACACAAATTTGCCATATGCGAAATTTTCATACAACAACAGCTATCAGTCGAGCATTCAAATGTCATCGTTTGAAGCATTGTATGGTCGCAAGTGCCATACCCCGCTGTTTTGGGAAGAGACCGGGGAAAATAAAGTGTTTGGACCAGACATATTAAAAGAGGCCGATAAACAGGGTCGCATGATTCAGAGTCGGTTAAAAGCAGCCCAGTCGAGACAAAAGAGCTGCGCAGATCATCGACGCCATGACTTGCAGTTTAATGTGGATGATTTTGTGTATCTGAAAGTATCACCAATGAAAGGTATTCGTCGATTCAGGGTCAGTGGAAAGCTAGCACCGAGATACATTGGACCGTTTCGGGTTCTTGCAAAGAAAGGAGAAGTGGCGTATCAGTTGGAACTACCGCCGCAGTTGTCTGATGTGCACAGCGTGTTTCATGTGTCCCAGTTAAAGAAGTATTTACGTGTGCTAGAGGAACAGACCCCATTGGAGAATGTGGATTTACGTGAGGATTTGACCTACATCGAGTATCCAGTAAAAATTTTGGAGGAGTCCGAGAGGTGCACCCAAAGCCGTAAGATCAAATTTTGCAAAGTTCAGTGGAATCATCGCTCGGAGAAAGAGGCTACGTGGGAACGAGAAGAGGATTTGCGAGCGGAATTCCCAGGCCTGTTTGGTTCGGATCTCGAGGACGAGATTCCTGTTAGGGGGAGGTTTGTGACACCCTAAAAATTTCTGAAAATTTCGTTTTTAGATTTTCTTTACAAATCCTAAATCAATTAGATTTATCCCTAATCCCTCACGGATTAGGCCCAAGCCCAATCCTAGCCCAACACATGCTCTCTCTAATCCCATATATAAACCCCCAATTAACCCTAATCACCCCTCAAAATCAATCTACACGAGCAGCTGCCGTCATCGTTGTCTTCGTGCCTCCTGGAGCCGTTGCCATCATCTTCGCGAGTGCCTCCCATCACGGACGACGTCAAGGTAGCCACGCCGAAGTCCCCTGTCCCCGACCTTGACACGCCATGGCCGTCCCTCGCGCCGATGTGCATTGCAGGCGTGGTCGCGCCGTCGCCATCTTGTGCATCGCGGCGGCACGCGTTGTTCGCCGCCGCCGCCTTACGGCCGCGCCGCCGCCATTGCTCCTGGGCATCTTGTAGTAGTCATTCGCCTCAGCGCCATGGCGGCGCCGCAACCCACGACGCGCGCCGCTGGCGTGGCCGACCCGCCGCAGCGAGCCGCCCCGCCAGACGCCGAAAAGCATGATGGCGCCATGCCGTCAGGTGCCGTCATTGCGCCGCCAAACCCGCGCAGGGCCTCCACGCCTCCACGCCGCCAGGCTGCTGCTCACGCGAGCCGCCGGCTGCCCTCCCCAGCGCCGCCACTGGCGGACCCCCCGCCGCCCTCCTTCCTCCCTTCTCCTCTCCCTTCTTCTTTCTTCTTCTTCCTCTCTTCTTCTTCCTCCTTTCTTTCTCTCTCTCTAACTCTCTCTCTCCCTTCCTTGATTTTTCACAGCCACAACAGATGACCAGCAGCACCCTTATCCTCTCCCGTGCTGGGCCTCGTGGCTACAGTAACCAGCCCGCGAGCTACAGTGAGATTACCCTTTTCTCGAATTTCAGCAATAGTAGTCCTTCACTATTTCGCTACGAATTCACCCGAACTCCAAATCCGGCGATTCCAGTTTCTAAATTCTCAGAAAATTCATATCTACCTACTGTAATTTTATATAATTTTTAAATTTATTTACTGTTTTTGGTATGTATTATTGTTTTTCTCGATTTGTATGCGGTAGATCACGCGGGTGACGAAGGAGAGTTCGTCGACGCCGCCGACATTCCGCAAGGTCAAGAAGAACAAGAAGGCAAGTCTTTCCCCTAGAATCCCAATCTCTAGATTTTTTCCGAAATTGCTATTTAATTAAATCATGCGTATTTGTCAAAGTAATTCGTAGTGTATATCGTTTATTTATATGATATGCACCCACGATTATGGAAAACCTTAGGATAAGAATATTATGTAATTTGCTATTATTTTTAATTATTAGTTGGCTTAGTTTTGCTTAGATAGTCGTCGGGGAGTGATTCCCACTTGCATGATCACCATTAAGCACTTTATTATGAGAATCTGGAGTATCTGAGTATGAGACATGAGAACTTGGGTTTTATGGTGGGTTTATTCACTCCTTAATTAAAATTTGACCAACTAATAATTTGACTCAGAGCGGGTGAATTGAGTGGACGCTCCGGTCCCAAAGGACCGATGATCGTGATGGATTTAACTGAGAATTTTTCGTGCGACCGCAAACCCGATATGGGATGGGCCTGATCTAGAGGGAAAGTAACGTCAGGATTGCCACTGTCCTTGCACCGTGGGTGAGGTCCCGAGGGATACGTCATCGCCGGTGTACAGCCCGGGTGTTAGACTTCGGGGTACTTGTGTGAATATGAGGTACAGTCAAAGCCTCGGGATACTTGTGTGAATATCAGGTATGACCGTGTCAACCTCGAGGTTGGTCTTTTGATGGATTTTGTTACGATGCTTTTCGACGGGGGAGTATCGTATCTTACGGGGAAAGCGTGCAACCTCTGCAAAGTGTAAACCCATTCGAATGGCCGTGCTCCCGGTTATGAGCGTCTTGGTGGTTTTTCACATCGTAGCTACACCTTAATTAATTTGACTTGGGTAAGGTTTTTCCGGCAGTGTGCTGTTGCTAGATGATCCATGGTGAACGAGAACGAGCATGAGAACTATATTGAGACGATGATTTGAGATAATGAGAATCTAAGATATGAGACACCAAGTTTGAGAATTATGCCATTTGTTGAGATTAATCATGAGATCTGCTATTTATTTTCTTATGTTTTGTTAAATGCTTTTATTCTGTTAAGTTAAATGCTTTTATGCAAATGAGCCACTATCTTTCCTAGGATAAGGCTAGCCTGGCCCTTCCCAGAAAAGACTTACTAGCATTCGCGTGCTAACCCTGGCTTTTATTCGGGGTTGCTTATTCCACAAGCAGGTCAGGAGTACGACCCGGAGTTTGTTGCGGAGTATCCGGATGATGCGCAGGACTACTAGCCGCTCCCGTTCAGTGCGTGCCCGTGGCCGAGATGGGACACCATTATCATTCTTTTTTTGCTTCTTAATTGTATTTAGTAAAGACTCATGGTCGTTATAAATTATTGTAATAAGTGGAGCTGTTGCACTCGGAATATTTTATTTAGTTATGCAGTGTTATACTGGTAACTCATCTTGTTTACTGTAGGTATAAACACGGATCCTTGGGACTCATACCGTTGACATAGAGGGTTCGGTTTAGTAAAACCGGGTCCTGACAGGGAAGAAGGGCCCTTGGTGCACAGGGGCTCTCCGGCGAAGTCCCACACATCGCGTCATGCGGCGGCTCCTCGGCAACAGTAAGTTGGTCGGTGGATCAAGAGAAAGGGGGAGGAAGAGAGCGACATATAAAAGACAAAAGGTTGAACTATAAAAGATGGCCATATCAGATTGAGTTTGATAGCGACTTGTAGCCTGGTGGGAAGTTGCTGGACCACACGTACTGGAGGTTCCAGGTTCGATCCCCTATTTTGATATTTTTGTCATTTTTAAATTTCAAAATATTGCTTGAATTTTGTTGGAGAAATTTCTCTCTTATATTATACACAGTATCAAATGTTAATTGTCATTTTAAAAAATTCAAAATACACCTTCAATTTTTTTAAGTTCAAAACTTCAAAATACACCATGGAAGAGCTGTGTGCTTCTCTCTCTACGATCCCAGTCCGTCCAATGAGTTGGAGCGTCAAATTTTCTAAAGATATCTGAAAATTTTCTAATTCGAATCGACCTAGCTATCTTGCCTCCATGATCTTGCGCCGATGCATAGATTCATGCACCCAATACAAAATAGTTCAAAAGATATCTAATTATGTAGTGAAAATGAACTTTGATTGCTTTGACTAGTGGCTTTAAAAAGTCAAAATTGATAATCAAGGCTGGATTTGAGAATGATTATCATTGAACTTCGAGATTTTCAAGAAACAATATAGCCAAAACTAATAGCCTGCTTTGACTGGTTTGACCAATAATTTCGAAAAGTCGAAACGGATAATCTTAACCGGATACGACATCAAAAAGTTAAATTGAGAAGTCATTCCAAATCGAGGAGAGTGCTATATAAAAATAGCTAATATGTAGTTTATATTCGGAGCGTCAAATTTTCTAAAGATATCTGAAAATTTTCTAATTCAAATCAACCTAGCTATCTTGCCTCCATGATCTTGCGCCAATGCATAGATTCATGCACCCAATACAAAATAGTTCAAAAGATATCTGATTATGTAGTGAAAATGAACTTTGATTGCTTTGACTAGTGGCTTTAAAAAGTCAAAATTGATAATCAAGGCTGGATTTGAGAATGATTATCATTGAACTTCGAGATTTTCAAGAAACAATATAGCCAAAACTGATAGCCTGCTTTGACTGGTTTGACCAATAATTTTGAAATGTTGAAACGGATAATCTTAACCGGATATGACATCAAAAAGTTAAATTGAGAAGTCATTCCTAATTGAGGAGAGTGCTATATAAAAATAGCTAATATGTAGTTTATATTCGGAGCGTCAAAATTTCTAAAGATATCTGAAAATTTTCTAATTCGAATCGACCTAGCTATCTTGCCTCCATGATCTTGCGCTAATGCATAGATTCATGCACCCAATACAAAATAGTTCAAAAGACATCTGATTATGTAGTGAAAATGAACTTTGATTGCTTTGACTAGTGGCTTTAAAAAGTCAAAATTGATAATCAAGGCTGGATTTGAGAATGATTATCATTGAACTTCGAGATTTTCAAGAAACAATATAGCCAAAACTGATAGCCTGCTTTGACTGGTTTGACCAATAATTTTGAAAAGTCGAAACGGATAATCTTAACCGGATATGACATCAAAAAGTTAAATTGAGAAGTCATTCCTAATTGAGGAGAGTGCTATATAAAAATAGCTAATATGTAGTTTATATTCGGAGCGTCAAAATTTCTAAAGATATCTGAAAATTTTCTAATTCGAATCGACCTAGCTATCTTGCCTCCATGATCTTGCGCTAATGCATAGATTCATGCACCCAATACAAAATAGTTCAAAAGACATCTGATTATGTAGTGAAAATGAACTTTGATTGCTTTGACTAGTGGCTGTAAAAGTCAAAATTGATAATCAAGGCTGGATTTGAGAATGATTATCATTGAACTTGAGATTTTCAAGAAACAATATAGCCAAAACCGATAGCTGCTTTATTTGGTTTGACCAATAATTTTGAAAAGTCGAAGCGGATAATATTAACCGGATATGACATCAAAAAGTTAAATTGAGAAGTCATTCCTAATTGAGGAGAGTGCTATATAAAAATAGCTAATATGTAGTTTATATTCGGAGCGTCAAATTTTCTTAAAAAATGACCTAATTGAGCAAAGAGCATTATTTTCATGAAATTTTTCGACCTATCCCGCTCAACTATTGTTGAAGGCGCCAAAATTTTAGTGACAAATCTCTCGAAGCCGCCTACTTACTCCACACCAAACCGAGTCGCGCACCTCTCTTAGCCTCTTACTCCAGACCCCCTCCACAGTCCCCGCGGAGGCGCCGTCCTCCAAAACCCTAATCGCCGTCCTCCTACTCGGTCCAGGCAACCTCCTCCCCGGCCCCGGCGACCTCGACCCCGGTCCCAAGGCCAAAGCCCGTGAGGGAGGAGCTACTCCCGAGTCCCGACAACCCCACGCCCTCCTCCCCCGCCCCGGTGACCTCGGCGCCTCCCGGCCCGTGACTTCCTCCCGGCCCCAGAACCTCCTCCCGGCCCCTGAGCGGCCTCCCGGCCCCAAGAACCTCCTCCCCGGCCCTCGCGACGGCCTCCCTGTCCCCCGCGACTTCCTCCCCGGCCCCCGCAATCTCCTCCCCAGCCTCCGCGACATCGACGCCCTCCCTGGGCCCGGTGACCTCCTCCCTCGCTCTGGAGACCTCGACGCCCTCCCTGGCCCCGGCGACCTCCTCCCCGACTCAGGCGACATCCTCCCCGGCCCTGGCGTAATTGCTGTACATAATGAAAACACGTAGCCAAGTTCGAGGTTGTCTTCCTCTACTTGTCTTTTGATGAAAACTGTCATGCTGCTTGATATAAAACTATCATTGTGCTTGTGTTATATACTGCAATGCATATTATATATAGTATTAAATCAAAATTCATCCATGTTAAAGTATTGTTAATGTGGGGAAAAGTTATATACAGTCGTTGTGCTGGATGAATAGGGTGTTATATACTACAGTACTCTAGATCTTTTCACCTAGGTGTGGGAAAAAAATAATATGAGAAGTTGTGGCTTGCAATATCACTGTTACAATAGTC
The DNA here is from genome assembly GCA_036346145.1 of Olyra latifolia. Taxonomy (NCBI): domain Eukaryota; kingdom Viridiplantae; phylum Streptophyta; class Magnoliopsida; order Poales; family Poaceae; genus Olyra; species Olyra latifolia. Next base: position 43,060,827 of record CM070523.1, on the reverse strand, counting down.
TTACCATTTTTGCCTAGATAAGAAGTCATTCCTGTTAAAGTAGTCTTACCTTTTTCAAATAATAACATCGCTGATTTCATAATAGAAACTCAACTATGTGAATATGAGAAGTTGCGGCTTGCAAATATCGCGGAGGTTAATGCCAAATTTGAATCTCTGGGCATCCATAAAGTAAAACACCATTCTGAATGGATTGACAACTTTCCATTCACCTATAAAGGATAAGCAATCTGCACTTAGAAACAGAGAAGACTCTGATTCAGAGTATGATCCTGAAGAGGACAGCGGGACTAAGAATGATGCACATGACAACATTCCTTCATATGAGGAGCCGCTAATGGAAGAGCAATCTGTAGCCACTATATCATCCTTAAAGGTGCTTTGTCTATCTTGTCGGGGGGCTTAGGATTTGGGTGCATGTAGTGTTTTGCATTGCTTCTGTGGTTCTTGTGTTGCTCTCTATTTATTTCAAATGATATATTGACATTGATGTTTATTCTTTTGTACCAGAGAGGATCATATAAAAGGACTGCTAAAAGGCCTGCTTTAAGGCCCAAGAAAAGTGACAAGATGGCTCCAGGTGGCACAAGACCTTCCAAGAGAGTGAAGGCAACAACAGATCAACCAACTGGAGTGTCAACAAGGTCAACAACAAAGAATTTATCCTTGGGACCACATACTGAAGATAGAACCACTGCAGCATCCGACCAACTGCCTCATCAAGTTCAGAGTGGACAAGAACAAATTGTGGAAGATTCAAGTCAAAGTAGAGATGAATCCCACACCCTAAGTCCTGTGAGGGATTGGTCTTTTCAAGGAGAAGGTGAAGGTGTTGCTGCTAGTGACAAGAACACTCAGCCAGGCGATGAAGGCAAGTTTTTTTTGTCATGCTCCTTTATGCTTTCTATACTTGTAGCTAACTTCTTGAATGACTTTGTTTGTTGATGTAGCACCAACTGCTCAAAGAAGAAGGAGGGCACCTACAATGGGTAAATTGCTCGACAGGATTACTAGATCTATGGGAAGGCGGTTGCCTATTCAAATTGCTGAAGGGATGAGAAGGTCACAAAAACCGTTGCAAGCTACCAAGTTAGCATCAGAGGCTGGTATTCATATTAGGCAGTCTGTTCCTATCCTTACACATTGGAAAGAATATAAGAACAATGATGCTCATTTAGAAAATTTCATGGGAAAATTAGCTGTAAGTAAATTCATTCTATGCCACTATTTATTTTACATTGCTCTTTGACATGTTAGCTCATTGTATGGTTGTAACATCCCCATTTTCAAAAACTAAAAATCATCATGCATCATGTAATTGCATTCTGATAAATTTCACTAAAAACTAAAACTTTTGAAAATAAGTATGTTACAATAACTTTTGAGCTTATAGATCAAATAAATTATTTTTCTCAATAAAGGAGAGGTTTAAAGTGAGGTTTTATTAAGGGTTTAACCCTCACTTTTAAAACATATTGGGTGCAAAGATAATAAATATAAATATATTTTATTTTCCATAAAAGAAATAATTTTCAGTTCATCATTTTAAATAAAAGCCATAATTAAAAGTTTTTGCTTTCATAAAGTTCAATTGCAAAACGCTTACTAAAAACCTATTATAATTTGAAAATTTATAATTTCAAAATTTTATTTTGTAAACAATAATTTGAGCAGGATTCAAATAAAATTCTAAAGTTTCAAATTGAATAGGTTTAATCACAAATAAATTTTCCTAATTTACCTACCTATTTTCCCTCTCTCCCTTTTCTCTCTCTTACAAGTGGGCCCCACTGGGCACTCTCTCTCCTCCACCTCCCTCTCTCTCCCGTTGCCACCTCACCCCTCACTGCTTCATCCCTACGCCACCTTCTCCCTCTCTCTCTCTCTGATAACTCTCTCTCGGACTCTCCTCCCTCTCACTCCCTCACTGCCCCTCTCTAGCTTCGCCCAGGCGACTCCTCCCCGCCCGATCCCCTTCGGCACCCTCTCCCTCTCACCCCTGTTGTCCCATTTTTGCCGGCCGCAGCCACCGCCGTCGACGGAGCTCGCGGGAGGACGTCGCCGAAGCTGCTCCGTCCTCGTGCACCGTCGCTCGCCGTCACCAGGTAAACCCCCTCCCTCTTGGCTTCTTCCCCTTCCCCAGCTCCCTAGGAAGCCTTCCCCGCCGCCAGCGTCACCTCGCCGCCGCCGGAGTCGGCCGCGCCACCGACCTCTCCACCGCTTCGCTTGGTGTGCCGCCCGATCCCTCGGCCGACCCCATCCCTCGCCGTTGCTCTTTTCTCCTTCCTCTCTCTCCCTAGCTTCACGACCCATTGCCTCCCCTCCTCTTGCCTGTTGTTGCGTGACTTTCTGCCGCCGCCTTCTTCCGCCTTGAACGCCGCCCAGCTCGTCGCCGTCGCCTCCTTGGCCGGCCAACCCCTCCTGGAACTTCTCCTTCCTCCTCCCTCTTTCCCCTCACTCCCGCCGTCGGCCGCCGCCGGATTGCTCATGCCCGAAGCCGCCCGCATTGCTGCTCTGCTCTGGTCGTGATGGGTGGAGCCCACCCGTCACCACCCCTCCCTTGTGCCGCCTGAGCCATTGCAGGCGCTGCTTTGTCTTGTTGCTGATACAGCGTCGTTCAGGCGTCTTGGCCTCATGTAACTGCTAGGCCAAGAAAGCCCAATCACCCTTTTCCTTTTATTCTTTAAATTTGAGAATATGCTCTACACTATTAATTCATAGAAAATTCAGAAAATTATGAAATAAATTTTATTAGGTTCATAAAATTCTATATTGTTTTTATGTCTTGTTTATTTACATATTTCGATAAAATTTAATTTTTAAATAATTATAAGAGTGCTTAAACTTGTAGGAATTTTATAGAATAAAATATAGATCCAAAAATATCAAAAATTGATTTCTGAAGTTAGATACATTGTAATATAATTTTGGTACTGTTTTGCAGAATTTATGAAACCTGTTTATAATTAAGTCCCTTTTATACATTGAATATTAAGCTTATAAAACCATAACCAATTATAAGATTTTCCAAAAATGATGAAATCAATTGCAAAAGAATTTATAAAGTTGTGAAGTAATGTTCTGTACTATTTACATCATCTTCATGGCATGTCATGCACATATCATATTTTATTGCATATGGTTCTTATTGCCGTTTCTTTTACACGTTAGATCCGTTCGAAGAAGGCTTGGCCGGTGATCAGTCAGACTACCAGGAGCAAGGCAAGTGCTGAACCTTGTGTCCTATGGTTTCGAAATTCAATTTCTTATAAGTTCACAAAATGCATTTTATATTTAAAACTAAAAATGCTAATCATTTAGCTGCTTAGTTAACATCAAATCAATAATTATTCTGTTAAAATACTCCTTGCTACCCTAGATTATTAAAATTGCTAATATTAAACTTCACCCTTGAATTAGGTTTTGCAATAATGCTTAGAAATGCTTAGTACTGAACCGTTGTTCATTCTTGATATCTGCAATTATTAAATGCTTGTCTAAATGCTTGATTTAAAAGGACAGTAGGTGCTGTCATGGGTGTAGTTAAGATAGTGGGTGCTATCGGGTAAAAATATTTTGTAAAACCTGATCAGGGTGGATGGATGCAAGGTGGGTGCAGTGAGCATGAGATTTGGTCCCAGTGTGGGAACCACCCTGGTCCCTAAGGACCGATTCCTTGAGGTAGACGAGCTAAGTACAACAGTGCGACCATTGAGTGCCTGTATGGGCGGGCCCTGGTTGAGTACCCTTCGGACTCTTAGTCAGGCATTTCAGGTGGAATAGGGAGTGGGCATCTGGATACGTCCATAAAGTGAACCTTTCTTGGTGGATTGGGAGTGGGTATCCAGGTGTATCCATAGAGGGAACCTATCGGCACAAGAGGGGCATTGGTGTGGAAACCTTAGTGGGAATGCCGAGCTAAGGGAAGGTTGTGGTGAATGACCTTGTGGTGATCATTTTCCTTTGGGTGATTCCTAGGAAAAACCACCTCTCATGGGTAAAGCGTGCAACCTCTGCATAGTGTAAAACTATCATGATAGCCGTGTCCACGGTTAAGGACGGACGACGGGGAGCTGCCTCAATGGTACTTCTTATCTATTTGTTTTCAAAATGTTGTTTCAAAGGAAAACCACGATTGCGGTCGTGTGTTTTGGTTTTTCTCCTCATAGTGGGTGCTGTGAGCGATGAGGGTGTCTGCACGGTAGGTGCCGTGAGTAGCCAGGTTGGGCAAAAACAGGTGGGTGCCGGAATTTAAAAGAAAGTGATTCAAACATTTGTTTTCCCTCAACACATTTTAAATCATTTTATAAAACCTTAGGCAAAGTCTTGTAAAACTGGCTTTATGCAAAAAGAACCCCTAAGCCTCCTTTGTCAAGCCTTAGATGCATGGTAGTCAGCCTTGCTTGTTGAGTATAAAGTATACTCACCCTCGCCTTTTATGCGGGCCTGCTCATTCCAATGAGCAGGATGCGAACATCAATGGAACCCTGAAGAGGAGATGTACCACGACGAAGGATTCGCCGCCAGGATCCAAGACGAAGAATACCTCAACGCCTAGGATTGCGTTCCTCCAGCTTTGCCTGTGGGGATTGTTTTGGTTTTCCACTTCTGGAATTTCAGTTGTAAATTTAAAGATTTCCGCTTTTGTAAGGCCTTCGAGCCAAACTTATGTAACCACGCCTTTAGGCACACTCTAATGTAAATTTATGTAAATAAATCGACATGGTTGTGATCCAAATTCTGTTGTCTGTGTGTGCTAGCTACTGATCCAGGGACTAGCACAGGTAAAGCACAGGTGAGACCTCACGACAATGGTATAAATCGTTAATATGATTCATTCAACTTAATAGACAAGGTTGTCTATTGACACCAACGACAATCCTACCAAGCATGCGTGTACCAATGCTAAAGAAGCGATATTTTAATGGTGTTCCAGCTAATGAAGTAAGCACAACATCTCCTGTACCTCACATGAGTGATGAGGAGTGGAGAAAACTTGTTCAAAAATGGTCTGACACAAAAAACAAGGTCCGATCTATGAATCACTTTTCTTTTCAGATTCTATTCCAAAATGTGTCTAATATAATTGCCTTCTGTAGGAAATCTCTGAAAAAAAACAAGTAGAACCGTGCCAAAGTCAAGTTCTATCAAACTACAGGATCTCGTAGCTACATTGCACACTGCTATGATCTGGTATATTCTACTGTTAGTCTCATTTTCAGCCAATGCTGAGTTTTAGACAATGCTTAATTTATTAATTAGCATGTATTAGGAAATTAATTAATATGAAAATACTTGTGCTTGTTAATCTTGTGGATGTATATATCATACATGTGTGATGATCAGCCAGCCAGCTGATAGATAGATTATAGCTTCCAACTCAGCTTGTTGTACTTATTTTGTCATAAAAACCGGTCCAAATTCATGTTGTTTATTTAGGTATCACTTAGGTCCTTTGTGGATTGTAGATATTTCTAATGCTATGAGAAGGGGTAGGATCTATAACATATTATTTTATTTGCTTCATACCCAAATATAGAGGGAGAAAAACAAAGATCAAGAGTTCAATGCACTGGACATGTTCAAGGAGTGCCACAACAGCAAGAGGAAAGGATTTAGTGAGCCTGTGCAACATGCAATTGTAAGTCTTGCTGTAATGGGATGATTTGTATCTATATGGCTTGCCATACATGTTACTTTTGTCCATATCTATATGTTATCCATATCCATATGGGAGATTAAGAGAGGATGTGTTTGCATCTGCTTGATCTTTCATGTTTTCATATATTTATAAATCATAAGAAACACCATTTACTAGATTGCTGTGTAGTTGTTTTAGTTCCAAGTGTCAGTATAGTACGCTGAATTTTTGTGAACAACCAATTTATTTTGGTGACTAAAAAAAGCATGCTGAATTCTTATGGCTCTCCATAAGAATATTGGTCCAGTTAGGAGAAATGTTGTATTACATTTTAGTAGAGTAAGAAGTTGTCATGGTGATACTGACCCATGTTGTTACTATTCTGGTAGTGCGTGCCTGTGTGAATACAAATTTACAATTAATAAAGAACATGATATGTGAGAGTGTCTTGCAAGTTATGAAAATTGTTTCTATTTTGCTCAAAAGGGATTTTATTGTCAAAACTTGGACCATTAGTGAAAGTTTACTGGTACATAGTTTCTCTTTCCAAAAATGGACTGAATTGTGGCTACATGTGTTTACAGTCCAATAGAAACTCTGTTGTTCTTAGCATATAATTGTTGTTTCCTACATATTGGACATGCATGTAGAATAGTTCCTTGTGCCTCAATAATTTAATTAAGATGATGGTCAAGTACTTATATATTTTAGTGGGTTCCCTGTTGATTAATTAAGCTGATGGTCAAGTGAATAGTAACTAAAATCAGGATTCTTTCTTCTGTTCTATAAGTTGCCTAGAGACAAGTAGAAGTGTTGCATCATGAATATGAAATGGTTGTACCAAAAAATCAAGTACTGCATTTATCTTAAGAATGTGTTACTTAAACCTTAATAAATGTATGAATGTGTTGTCTGAAAATTTAGCACATCTTATCTTGGATTTTCTTACATTCAATATGTATCTCATTTCCCTCTTGACTAATTATCCTTGATATCTTAGGGTGAGATGGAAGCTATGATGGTGCACGATGCAGATGGTAACACAACAAAATCACATCTGAGATGTTGTTTCCAAGGTTCTCTCGAGGCGGTGCTACCAGCAAATTCTGAAGAATGTTGGATTAGAGGCAACAACATCCACAAAGACATCGAGTGGCGAGTTCTTCAAGAACAACTTGAGGAAGAGAGACGGGAAGCAGTTGCACTTCGACAGACCATCGAGCATCAACAGCAGGAACTTGATGACTTGAAGCAAAAGGCACAAGCAGCAGATGAAGCAATGATCAAGACACAGAGAGAGATGGAGGAATTCAGGAAGAGGCAAGAGGAAAATGATGCAGTTCTTTGCCGTCTCCTGGGCATTGCATAGGTTAATCCCCCCGCCTGACTATGAATGTGATGTGATGTAATATTTTGTTCTTGGCTGAGACTGGGAGTGGCTGTGCACTTATCTCTGGAAGTGTGGTTGATGCTGTGCACTTGTCACTGGAAGTGGTTGATACTGTGCTAGACATGAAACTATATTTTGCTTACTGATGTGGTACTTCATGACTTGTTGAAACTATTTATGTGTGTGTTTGCTGAACATCTGTGAGATGCTATGAAACAATGAAATATAATGTGTCACTTATATCTGTATCTATGATGGCTTCATGTGGAACAATGTACCTGTGGTTAATGTTGCTATGTGTATTTGTGATGAAAAAAAGTATTAGCTATACAGCCCTAGAAGTATTGGGCCTAAATATTTCATTGGGCTGAAAAAATGGCTTAAAATGTGTTTTCGTCAATAAAGGATTCACTTCTTTGACAAAATATTCTTGTCGTAAACGTCATGTATAAGCCACATTTCGTCATAAAAAACATGTTTCACAGGATGAAAAGATGTTGGGTGTTCGTTTTTTGAAGAAAAATTTCGTCATGAAAGGATACCACATCAACATGCAATTTCGTCATAGAAGGATGCCACGTCCTCATGCAGATTCGTCATAGAATACTTCAGTGCCACATCATCATCCTAGGTGGCAGCAATGACGTGGCATCCTTCTATGATGAATGTTTCGTCACAAAAGAGCGCCTAGGACCTTTTTTTTGGCTTGGCAAATATGTTTTTAATGACGAAATGTGGCCTATACATGACGTTTGCCGAGTCTTTTATGACACAATATTTCGTCATAGAACGACAACCTTTAATGACGAAAACAAGGTGTGTCACAGAAGAGCACCTGTTCTATGACGAATAATGCTGTTTCGTCATCGGGAACCATCTATGACGCGATAACAATGACGATTCCTGTTTCGTTATAATTTCGTCACAGAAGTTTACTCATGACGATTTCATGATTTATGGTGAGCATCATTGATAAATGCTTTTTCCGTAGTGTGCACCGGTCTCCACAACCATTCGCCCAAGTCTAAAACATGCTTTCAGTTTTCATTTTCACCCAACCTCGGAGATACCATCTCTGAACCATGTTCAAATAGTTTCCAAAATTTTGAGTAGTTTGTGAAACATTCCGTAACTGTTGACACTATTACCGGAAAGCTTGTCTAAGCATTTCTACTTCGTATAACCCATATTGCCATGTTTACCATACGTGTATAATTAACTAAGGTTACCAAGGAAGATTATATCAAGTTTATCAAGGGGGTCCTATGCAGCAAGTAGGTATTTTACCTAATATCCCACCCGACATAACAAATTTACTGAAATTACTCGCATGCATGTTTTGCAAACAATTTTCTATAACATAAAGCACATTTGTAAGCATTGAGATAAAATGGATCAATATGAATCAAGGAAGGGAGTATATAGTGCCTTGCTGAACATGGTCGATCACGAAAGTGTCCCCGGAAGGGAGTTCGTTCTCCTTCGGAACGTCGGTACCTATCGTTCGATAACAATAACAACAATAAGAATCAAACAAAATCCAGAGACAAGCAACATCAAATATTTTTGCATAAACAGAAAGTTCATGAGCTTATGAAGATTATGCAAAAAGTTTCACTTGATTTGGATTTCGCATGTAAAAGTTACGATCATACTAAGTTAGGTCTCGGCTAGGCTCAAGAGCAGGCGCACTACTGGTTGGGAATGATTTTTGAAGATCCAAACGTGCTCGGATGGACATGGGTTCTACATGAAAGTTGTAGGACATTTCCAGGCGCATCTTTTTTATGTTGGCAACATTTCCATTTGAGCAATGTGCGAATTTATATTAATAATTTGTACCCAGCTGTCAGGGTGGACTGAACACTGCTAAGTGCTGTCCACTTCGGTTCTAGCCGACGCATCATCTATCCACGAATCCTCCAAGATGAAGGGCACCAAGGATGGATAGGAGGGGGTGCTTACCAAGCAAGGATGACCTTGCTTTAGGGTGGAAGTCCCTCGGATGAATAGATCGAAGACGATGAAGCTTGACTGCAACTTCTCCTCCGAGTTAGCTCATTGCTGCTGCTTGGTTCTGTTCTTCGCTGCTGCTGTCTTCTCCTCACTCGTGCCGCTGCTTATAGGGCTGCTCCTGCTCTAGCTCATGAAGAAGACCCCCAAGAACTCTCTCAAGCTTAGGGTAGAAGAAATGGCAGCAAGAAGAAGAAACAACTGAGTTCTTGCTGCTGCAAGTTCAATGAGAGAAGGGTGATGAAATATGGTAGAACTCACCAATTTCCTGCTGCATGTAGAAACTAATTGGATGGATAGAGAGCTTAGGAGGTGCGAAACTCAGATCTAAACTTGCAGAAACTAGCTCTCAAGTTTTAGGTGGATTGGAGAGGGAGAGGAGTGAAGAACTTCTGTCCACTCTCCTCAGCTTGAGCTGCTGGATGGAGGGGCAGAAATGAGGTGGTGGGAGGTGGAAGAAGGGTGGTAGGGTGGCATAAAATAGGCTGACCTTTACCACTTACATGTGGGGCAAGGTCCCACATGTCATTGAGAGGGTAAGGGTGAAGAAATTGGTGAGAAAAGTGTGAGGGAGTTAGCTGGCTGCTGCTGCCATATTTATCAAGGTGGAGCAAGGGTCCACTTGTCAGTGGCTATGGACAGTAGATGTTTTGATACAGATATACTTGGTTTCTAATATTTCATAAATTAAGGTCAAATTCATGATAATATAGGTGGCTCTTGTTCAATTTAGGAGTTAACAATATTTGTTCTTAAAGGTTCGTTAGTTGTTTCCTTCACTTCTAGTTTCAGATTCCGGTTACCCTTTCAAAGCAAATTTATTTTATGAAAAAAAATGATGGTGAAAGAATTTCATAATTTTTAGAAATAAGTATGATCAAAGGAGCATGATATGCATAACTAAGTAACAATAGGAAAACGGGCTGTTACAACCGATGAAAGGCATTATGAAAAGTTCCAGCGCTGCCGACAGGGCCACAAAAAGTTACGTACCACACTAGAACTGATACAATGGAAGACGGCCAATGGTTTGTCTGATAAGGGATTTGATGAGTTGTTATGCTTGATAAAGAAATTACTTCCAGAGGGTAACACGTTGCCTGAAACTACGTACGACGCTAAGCAAGTTGTCTGTCCATTGGGGTTGGAGGTACAGAAGATACATGCATGTCGTAACGATTGTATCCTTTATCGCAATGAGTACGGGAACTTAGAAGCTTGTCCGGTGTGCAAAACTTCTCGGTTTAAAACCAGGCGTGATGACACAGGTGAGATAGAGGGGCAGCATAAGAAGAAGAGACCCCCGCTAAGGTGGTGTGGTATTTTCCTATAATCCCCCGGTTGAAGCCTTTATTTACGAGCAAATCACATGCCCAGATGATGTGCTGGCACAATGAATATCGTAAGGATGACGGAAGGCTAAGGCACCCTGCTGACGGCTCTCAATGGAGAAAAGTAGATAGAAAATACCCGGACTTTGCTGAGGGTCCAAGGAACATAAAGTTTGGGTTGAGAACTGATGGGATGAACCCGTTCGGCGAGATGAGCAACAGTCACAGCACTTGGCCCGTGACTCTATGTATCTACAACCTTCTTCCTTGGGTGTGTCAGAAGCGGAAATACATTATGATGTATCTACAACCTTCCTCCTCGAACATAAGAAGACTGATAAACACAAAAGAGAATTAAATCGTAAACCTAAAATCCTATGATTGTTATGTGTTGATGACACAATTGCTCCCAGTGATGGTGAGAGGCATTCTGCCGAACATGGTACGAGAGACAATCATAAAGGTGTGTTCGTTCTTCAACGCGATATCACAGAAGGTCATAGATCTGGATAAGTTATCTAATCTGCAAGATGACATTGTCTCTGATTTGGTTAACCTTGAGATGATCTTTCCTCCATCCTTCTTTGATATGATGGTCCATCTCATGGTTCACATGGTCAAACAGATACAAATTCTCGGACCCATGTTCTTGCATAGTATGTTCCCTTTCGAGAGGTACATGGGTGTGGAAAACATGGGCCCTGGGTGTTTGAGGGTATACTACAAGACGTATCGCCACCTTGGGCCGAGTTAGTCGGGCCTTCCAGAAGGCAGGCTTGGAAGGCGGTGCGGCTGAAGATAACCTACAAGGACACGAATTCGTTTCCTATTCATGTTACATGGGTATAGGCGTGGCGGATCAGTTATATCTATATCTTCCAAACACGGACCGGGGTTTCTATCGTAATCCGACCCCTACACTATATAAAAGTGCAGGGGTCCCTCTTGAGGACATCAATCTCCCTCTTGTAATCATCATCGAATCCACCCAAATACAATCCACGAGCACGAGGGTAGGGTATTACCTCGCCTCGAGGGCGAAACTGTATAATTTCGCTCCTGTGCTACCATCGTTGTCGTGATCTCTCGCATCGCCCCATAAAATATATTGCCAGCGCAAATCGTCGGCGGTTAGTGCGCCCGGTAGGGGCTAGCGTCACGATCAACTACATCGACCTCGATGGCTTCCATTGGCGGATTCGTCTTCACCTCGCTCCCGCCAGCGTTTCATCTTGGAGATCTTGGCTTCATTGCGGATACCGGAGAGCTTGTTGTGTAAACCGAACCTCGTTCGGTCCACACACTACCAGGGGAGATGGTATGCGATTCCGGCCGAGCCTCACCACTTTGGGATCTCTGCCCCGGATTCTGATCCGGAAGAGGTCCGATCTCATGATGACGATCTCGACTGGCCTACCACAGGGCTTCCCTTCGGTTTTGGTCGGGATCTACCACTCCTCCCCTTACCAGCACCTTGTCGACAAAGAGATCGAGTCACGATCGATTCTAGCTTAGATCGATCTCGAGATCAATCGAGTCACGATCCCTCTACCGTGGTTCGCCCCCTCTGGATTCGGGAACTCGGCTGCTGTTTTCTATCAGATAATGTGTCGGTTTTTCCAATCTAGGACAAGGGGCGAAACACGGCTTGAACACACCGGGACGAGCTTTCTGAGCCAAAACTCAGGGACAACTCTTTCTCGGTTAATTCCCGAGTGGTTATACCATTGATGCGGTCAATTCGGCTAAAAGATTCTAGCAGATCCGTTATGCGAAACTTCGATCGAATCCTCTTTGACCGAGAGATCCTACGGGAGGTGGGAGTTATAATCACTCCTATCGGCGAGCCAGCGAATCGGGATCGAGTTGAGCCTTTTCTTCTCGGAATCCGAGTCAAGAAGAGTGTCAATGGGATCCCGACTTCCATGATGTCTCGTCTTTGGATGGCCAAGCCTCTGGCTCGTCCCGGCGACCCACAGGGGAGGCTGGAGCCAAACCGAATCGCGAAGGCGGAGAAGATTTGCGTGACCAACTACGTGGTCGTGCACTGGAAGTTCGGGATGAACTGCTACAAATACGTATGGGAGATCACTCGGTCTTCCGTACGCCACAGCAGAACCTCCTCGCTGTAAAACCCTCTGGACAATGTTGGTCCTTTACTTGGAAGAACAACCCATAGCGCCGATCATGGAACAAGTCAAAGCCATGGTGACAATTGCGGTACATTCAAACACTCGGGATCAACCGCCGACTCGGCTAGAAGCCCGACTGCTATGAGTAGTACTCGGCGCAGTCGGCACACGTGAAGTCGCGGGCAAGATGCCCGTCGGAGTGCAAGCCACGACCTTCATCTCGACATCAAAGCCCGGCGCAGAGAGCGAGACGAAGACCGACGCCGTACTCCACCACGTCGAAATCTCCCCCGACGATCTCCTTCACCTGTAGATGGGCTGATCGACGGGATCAAGGCATTCACCCCCCGACTCCGCCAGGTAAACTGGCCTAAAGGGTTTAACCCTAAAGGCATAGTGAAATTTGATGGAGAGCGGGACCCCGAGCCTTGGTTGCAGATTTATTCTCTGGCGATCAATGCCACGGGTGGAGGATACGACGTGATAGCCAATTATTTGCCGGTCATGTTAACCCCTCCGGCTCAGAACTGGCTCGTAGGCCTTTCAGAGAATTCAATCGATTCCTGGGGAGAAATTTGCGACCAATTCGTTGCCAATTTCCAGGGCACTTACGAGAATCCCGAAACCCAGTGGGACCTTTATCAGATTCATCAGAAAAAAGATGAGTCATTAAGGGATTTCATTCGGCGTTTCACCAAGAAGAAGAACACAATCAGAGATCTCGAGGCGGTCGTCGTCATTGCCTTCGAAAGGAGTTCGCGACCCCGACCTGATCAAGAAGATGTCTCGGAAGCCTCCGACCACCGTCAAGGAAATGTTCGCCTTGGCGGACCGATATGCTACTGCCTCGGACGCTCTAGCCGAGCGTCAGGAGGATCACCCAAGCAGGCAAGAAGGCAAGAAGGACAAGCCCGAGTCAGCCTCCAAGAAAGACAAGAAGCGCAAGGGTGAAGAGATGGTAGCGGCCGCGGAATAGGGTCGGCTAAGACCACCTCGACCAGCCGACTACAATGAGTCATGGGCCGTGTCCTTTCCATCAAGCGGAAAGCATCTGACCAGAAGCGCAACATCTTGTAGAAGTTTGATGATCTATGGCGACACTCAGAGATGCCAAGCAAGATGACAAGCGCGACCCCGAGGGCGATGCTTACCAAGCGAGCAAGAGCTCAACTACATATTCGGGGATCGGATGCATATGAGTCCAAGCGTAAGCAAAAGCTTACCGATCGGAAATCAATGCAGCTATTCGGTGACCCGGGTATCTTGATGGTCGAAATTCCGATCATATTTGATCGTTCGGATCATCGGATCACATCCGTGCGAAGGTATCCACTCATCACGGATCCTGTAGTGCGGGCGTCCCACGCAAGGTCTGGTTGATGGCGGGAGTGGATTAAATATCCTTTTCGTTAAGACTTTGGGCGAGTTGCAGATTCAAAAGCGGCGCTCGGTGGCGGAAGCTTACCGTTTCACGGTATAATGCAGGAACCTCGCCGGTGCCGATCGGGAAGATTACTCTCCCTGTCACCTTTGGGACTCGGAAAAATTACCGGACAGAAAACCTCAGTTTTGAGGTGGCCGATTTTGAGACCGCATATCATGCGATCTTAGGAAGGCCAGGCTTGGCCAAATTCATGGCCATCCCACATTACACCTACTTGGTTATGAAGATGCCAGGACCGCGGGGCGTGATCACGGTCCGTGGAGACGTCAAGTTCTTCCGTCTCCTCGATAGGAAAAACTACGACTTCGCTCAGTCCAGAGAGGTGGCAGCTGATCTGGACAAAATTCGGCAGACTGTCGCCACCCTTCGCGACGAGGGCGATCTACCAAACAAAAAGCCGTCTAAGTCGGGCATCAAACAGCGAGGGTGATGAGTAAAAAAAGCGGCGCTCTTCCCGGATAGATCAAGGCGTCTTCTCATCACTCGGCGGGATGCTTGGGGGCTTGCCGCAGTAAAAGAACATCAAGCAATTGCGTCAGAACTAAACCTGACGGCTATTGTAATCCGCATTGTCGAATAAATAAAGATAAGTTTTTGCTCAACATTATCCCAACGCTTATGCAGTTCAGTTTTTGACTTGCTATTTGTGCGTCAATTTAGTAGTAAGTCAGGGGCTTCACCTAATTAGGTGCGCAATCGCGCACCTAACTTTTTTTTTTCGAAACGACTCACTACCTTGAGGCTAGTAAGTCGGGGGCTACACCTAATTAGGTGCAGTCTGCGCCTAATCAATACCTAATCGTTTCTTCTCTTTGAAATCTATGACGAAGCCTTGCATAAATCATTCCAAGTAACAAAGGAACGTAGTTTATTCGGGCAGAGCCATCACTTAAACAGAGAAAAGATGGTTAGCTTGGGCTATATTAAAAGAAAAATAGAAAGTCATATACATGGATAATTTACGAGTTCCTACATTTTTATAGGAAATCTAACTCTAAGTTGTCCAAAAGGCATTCGGCGGTCGGCTTCACTTCCTCCAGCAGTGTTATTGCTTCCTTCTCTGAGCAGGCGAAGCCGTCCTTAGCAGCGTCAAGATCGATCCGAGGATAGTGCGACTTGCGATTCCAGCTTATTTGGAACTTCGTCGAGCCGACTTCCTTGAGCCGCGCCTTCAGTTGCTCGGGGGTTTCAGTCCACCTCTGGATCAGCTTAGCCCGAGAGCTCGGCTCGTCCTCGCCAGCATAAAGCTGGCGTCGAGTTAACTCTACCGCGCAAAAGCTCATCATACGCGCTGCGCAATTTGGCGTTCTCGGAAGAGCGTCATCTGCGCTAGCGTTCTCCTCTGTGCTCTGTCAAGAACAAGGAGTGCATGATTATATAACCGCATGGACCTTTGGGGTTTAGAGCGGTCGGGTTTGGGGCTCACCCTCCAACTCGGCGGCGGCCTTCGCTTCCGATTTCTCGGCGCTTGACCTCTCTGCTGGCTTGGTGAGCGTGGCGTCGCGTCTTGCACATGGTGTAGTGCTTAATGTCACCGGGTCACATACAAGACAAACAAACTCGACTCGGTCGAGTACTTACCGAAGGGAGCCCGCAAGGTCGAACTTTTAAGTCTTGCAGTTCCTTGATCCGGCAGCTGACTCTCGGTGCTCTTTGGCTGCCTCGGTCCGGGCCCCGATGACCTCCCCTTCCATGGACTTAATCCGTTCTATTTGGGGGAGGAAGTAGTTAAGGAACTTGGTTTTCCTCTCGGAATAATCGCCAAGTTCCTGCAAAAATGAAGGATGGTCACTGTCCCAACTCAAGCAAGAAAAGATTTATGATCGGGTTCCTGCAAGTTAAAAAGCTTACCATAACCATTTGGCCGCACTCGGCGGCGTACTCAAAGAGGGTTTCCTTCATCTTTGCCTCGGCCTCGTCGTCAACAAGGGCCCAGTTTCCGGCCTCGTCCCTCCGGCCAGCCAGAGCTTTGGCTCGATCTTCTCTGGGAAGGTGAAATTTGGCGAGATTTCTTCGATTATTAGCTCGACCCTTGCTGCTCTGGGCAGACGAGCTTGGGTTATAGGCTGCGGTGGAAGCACCTCCTCCAATTCGAGCGCCGCTCCGTCGGCCCATTTGGCGGGGGCACCGCGATCGGATGGAAGAGGAGGGCTCCTTGACTTCAGTGGCGAGCCACGATCTTGCGGCTCGGTCGGGTGACTTAGCGGAACCTCTGAGCGGTTTCTGAAAATAGGGACACCGGTCGAGAGGATGCAAAGGCTATCGAAGGTGGCGGAGTTCCGCTTCTGGATTGGTGGTTTTAATCTTGATGCGGTTCCCTTTCGGGAAGAAGTTCCGCTCGAGGAGGCGTCAGGCGGGCCTCTCGGCCTAGCCTGAGGGGTTGAGTTCTTCTCCCCATTTGGCTTCGCGCTACCGCATGTCCTTGGGGGGTAAGTCCCCAGGCTACACCCAGAAGCCGAAGTAGGCGGGCTTGCTCCTCCTTTGGGAGCTTCGCCCCCTTGCCCCCAAATTTGTCGGGCGCGTCCTCCGACATGGGACCTCTTCTTCCACTAAGGGAGCCGGGCCCTTGCCTTTTTTGGCAGCCGGGGTATCTTCATGTTCCACCCCTGAGCGCTTCTCGCCCTTGTTGGTAGGAGCCTTAGGGGTTGGGGCCGCGGATATAAAAGACCGGCGGCTCTGCATAGGAGCAAGGCACCCCCAAATAGTAAGCTTCAACGAGGAGATTACGCAATGTCCGACAAAAGGCAAAGAATGCACTCGAGCCTTACCTCAGGAGGTGGATGGTTGAGGGAAAAACTTTTGGGGCTCCTTGGATTCGAAAAGATAGTTCCGGGAGCGAAAAATTTGGAGAGTCGATCGATGGCGTCGGAATTGGAGATTGGGACGTCCGTCTCTCTAGTAGAGTCGGATAGCCCAGTGTACTCAAACCCGAGCCTGATCCTTTCCTTGAGTGGCTGCACGCGGCGTTTCGTGAAGGAGACAGCTACATCGGCGCCGGTCGGCCCCTTCTTTGAGATCTTTGGACCATCTTGAGTAACTTCGGTCACTTGATCCATTCGAGAAGAGGGAGGGGAGAGTTCAAGAGGTGGAAGCTCGGGGCTTTCTCCCATCAAAGCAAGGAAGGCGGGGGAGGATTGGAGCAATAGAACCAGATCTGATGCCACCCTTGAGAGAAGTCATGATGGCAAGGCAAAATATTCCCTCTTGAGGCCGCTCTGGAGTTGGAACCCGGCCCGCCATGACCTTAGGGGCAATGTCGGTGGGGTAGGCTTTGAGGAAGAAGATATGGCGGAAAAGAGGCGAAGTGGGGAGCGATCCTAGAAAAGCCTCACAAAGATGGGCGAAAATTGAAAGTTGAAGAATAGAGTTGGGATTCAAATGGAAAAGTTCAATCCCATAATGATGAAACAAAGCTGCGAAGAAAAAAGGCGGCGGGGAGTCCAAATCATGCGGGAGAAGAAAGATTGAAGACAACAATCTCTTCTTGATGAGGAGTGGGGAGGATTCACTGCGGCGGCGCCAATCAATAAGCTCGGCGGGGAAACGAGGCGTCAGCGAGGGCTTACAACCGCTCATCGGTGGTGTTTGAGGTTGCTTGACCCCGCCATTGGAATCACGGTGGATTTGGAGGCTTGATGATGGCGGCGGTGCTAAGATTGCTGGGCGGCGAGCACAAAAACCCTAGCGGGGAGTCTTAGGGAGGCGAAGCGGTTTGGGCGCACTAGTTCAAACTCCTTAAAGGCTTCCTCGGAAGGAAGTGGGCAGCGTTTCGTTTCCGTGTAAGGCGGGGAAAGGAATGAGGCTCTAAAATTGCCGTTCAAGACACAGGTTACGATCAGAGCCCTTGAGGACATGCCCAATGAGGGGCTGTGAGCCGTGCCGCGACTTACTCGGTGCAGGTGACACTCGGGTCATTCGGTCGAGAAAAGTAGCATACTCCTTGTTGGGGTCGTTCTTTGGTCTTCAATTTGAGGATTAGGCGCCTCCCAATAGCAATTTGGCTTTTGGTGTGCCCTTTGGGGCGGAAGTCGGTTCGGCTTTGTGGCCGGGCTGCGCATGGAAGTTCTATACAATTGTCTGGTGGCATATCTTGGATCGTTTGTCGACGGGACAAGCACCACTGGGCAAAATAAATCTAGCTCTTGGCGTACCTCTTGGGGTCAATGGCTGGTCGATTTTATAATCGGATTAGGCGTCGAAGTTACCTCTTGATTGGGTCTCGATGGCACATCTCGGATCGTTTGTCGTTATGACAAACACCACTAGAAGGACCTTAACTTGGAGGCGGCGTATTCCTCTGGGAATCACTAGCTTGAATCTGCATTAGTCGGATCAAGGCGTCTGAACACCCTCTGCAGGTTGTGGCATGTCCCATGTTGGGTGAATGTTGAGCTCTGCAAGTCGGGCTTGAATGGCATAAGTTATAACGAGGAGGATATGTTGGGTGGTATTGCTTACTCGGTGACATCCACTTTTCTCTGGTATGCCTCTCCGTGAGGCCATTAGCTTGACATACCAATCCGTCGGGCTCGGTGAAGATAACCTACAAGGACACGGTCGTTTCCTATTCATGTTACATGGGTATAGGCGTAGCGGTCAGTTATATCTATATCTTCCAAACACGAGACCGGGGTTTCTATCGTAACCCGACCCCTACACTATATAAAGGGGTGCAGGGGTCCCTCTTGGGACATCAATCTCCCTCTTGTAATCATCATCGAGAATCCACCCAAATACAATCCACGAGCACGAGGTAGGGTATTACCTCGCCTCGAGGGCCGAACTGTACAATTTCGACTCCTGTGCTACCATCGTTGTCGTGATCTCTCGCATCGCCCCATAAAATATATTAAGCGCAAATAAATCGCCGATAATGGGTGTCTGAAGAAGTCTGCATCAGAATCGGTCACGTCGAGAAATTTGTATTGCCCAGGGTGTTGGCACAAAGGAGATTATTGAGTTTTGCGTCGACTACATTAATGATCTGAATCCGATTGGCATCCTTGTATCACGCTACGAGGGGAGGCTACGGGAAAAGGTACTCTAGGGAGAAACGAATTCTCTTGCCAGGATATACTTTCATTTAGACAAGCACATTTCACGGTGTTAAAACAAGCAGCTTTAATGGCTCAGTATGTCCGTGATCACGAGAACATTCTACGCGACCAATACCCAGGGAAGTCATATAAGTCACTACTACAAAATAGCACATATGAGACCATTTTTTTTAGTTATTTGATATGGTTTTAAAATGACTTTTAGACCTGCCGTCTCAAATGATATCATTCATTTGAGACGGTTTGAAATCGTCACATATGAGTAAGTATATAAGACGATTTTATATATAGAACCGTCTCAAATGAGGAGTTTTAAAACACAATGTTTTAGGCATAAATATTGATAAAAAATAGAGAAAAATATTTTTTCAATTTGAAATCAATATGCCTACCACCAATCACCGATCCATGCACGTTTAACACAATTTAAACACATAATATAAACATTGCATGTCCTATGACTCGAACCCAAGAACCCAAGACCTCTTGACTCTAACTCTGACCTCATCCTTCTAACCATCCCACCCCACACCATGTTTTGATCATAATAGGATATGTTTACCTTTTGATATTAGTTCTGCTAACCTTTTCACAACTTTTTAGGCATGTAAATGATATCAAATGGAAAACTTTTTAACTACAAAGTTGTACAACTCTTTGAAGTCTACAATTTCATATAATTTTTATTTCTATACGACTTTATTTTAATAAGTCATAAATGTCTTAATCCTTGTTATGATATTTAGACATCTATATTAAGGTATTTTGATTTTTTTAAATATTCAAATAAAATGTAAAATTTTAAATTTTAAAATTATTTTTAAAATTAAAATTTTGTAATTGTTTGAAATTTAAAATTTCATTTTGAAAACTAATATTTCTAAATTTTCTTCTATTAATAAATAATCATTCCAAATTTATTTTAAAAATTTAAAATTCAAATTTGGTTTAAAAATAAAAATTGAAATTCATTTTTTAAAAATATGGAATTCATGTTTTGCTACATATATAGCTGATGTAAGGCCACATATTAATGGCGCTAAAATACAAGAAATGGCTCTTCGCTCTAACCTTATATAAGTCATTCTTAATTTCATAGTCACATTTGCATCGATCATATAAAGCGGTTATGATTTGAAAACGTCTTTTTCCTATATAAATCGGTTATTAATTTTAACCATCTGAAATGCATCGATCATATAAGACGGTTATGATTTGAAAACGTCTTTTTCTTATGTAAGTCGGTTCTTAATTTCAACCGTCTCAAATGCATCGATCATATAAGACGGTTATGATTTGAAAACATCTTTGTTCTTATATAAGTCGGTTCTTAATTTCAACCGTCCCAAATGCATCAATCATATAAGATGGTTATGATTTGAAAACGTCTTATTCGTTATATAAGTCGGTTCTTAATTTCAATCGTCGTAAATGCATCAATAATATAAGACGGTTATGATTTGAAAACGTATTTTTTCTTATTTCTGCCATAATAAGAGACACTTTTGGTTTAAGAAGGCTAAAACCGTCTCATATTGTGCATCTTATATTACCTGTTTTGTAGTAGTGAGTGGATCGCAGACAAGCAAGGGGAGAGTTTTGGCGGGTAGTTACAAAAGCAATTGTTGGGCAAGGAGAGAGTCCATGAGCAGTTGCAACTATTGGCTCAGGGACCATCCATGACAATCATATCATGGCAAGGGCATGAGATAATTGGGCACACCTTTTACACGAAAGCCCAGGATAACAAGAGCACCAACCAAAACAGTGGCGTCCGTATAGATGCCTTGGACAAAAATGGAAAGATTGACACCTACTATGGTTTCATAGAGGAGATTTGGGAGCTCGAGTACGGACCTTTGAAAATCCCTTTGTTTCGGTGCCAATGGGTCAAACTGACATCCGTGGAGATCGATGAGTATGGTATGACAACCGTGGACCTGAAGAAAGTAGCCTACAGGAATGAACCATTCGTGCTCGCCAATGATGTCACACAGGTATTCTATGTGATGGACATGGGCAGCAAACTGAAAAAGCAGAAGGGCAAGCCTACTAAAAGCAAGACAAGGTCTACCAAAAACAAACGGCGGAAGGAGAAGAGTAGCGGTAGTGATCAGCGAAGGCTCCACGTGGTTCTTCCAGGTAAAAGAAGGATTGTCGAAGTTGAGGGCGTCACATACGAAGAAGAGTATAATCAGTTCGACAAGCTGCCGCCTTTCTCGGTGAATGTAGATATTAGTGCCCTCAATGATGAGTAGGAAGCTCTCTATGTACGTCACGATCATAATGAAGGATCACTTATAAAAACAAAGTAGTTGCTATATTGGAATTTCAAGGCATTTTGTTATGACAAAACCATTAGAGTTTTAATAAATAGATAACATTTTATATTTGTAAAAAAGTTTACAGAATTTTGAGTAAATTTTTGATAATTTTATATTTTGTAGTAAATCTTTGATAATTTTACATTTATCAAGGAAATGTAGAAAAATTAATGAGAAATTACAAGGCTCCCAACTCAATTTTTCACATTTTTATGATTTTTGTGATATTTTTATTTAATTTGTATAGGCTCCCAACAATTTTCTATAATTTTTGAGTAATTTATGGCAAATTACTACCACTGATATGTGGGACCCACAAGAGATGGGCCCACAAAGCAATCCGGTTGCTGTCTCCAATCGGGACTATGTAGAATTCCAAACAACGCGATTGGCGCGAACCGAGGAGCCGTCTCTGCCTCTTCCTCTGCCACTTCGTCTTCCTCTGCCTCTTCTTTAAAACCGACGATCTTCCTCGTGCCGCTGCTTTCTTTTATTTTAGGGGAAGCAATCCCGGTTGGTGTCTCCAACCGAGACTATGCGCGCCATCAATCCCAGTTGGTACGTCTTCTTCCTCATGCCCGATACAAAACTTTGGCTGTTTCAGTGCATTTCATGGTTTTATGGTTTTCTAGCTTGATTTATTGATTTCGCATCTGCTTCAGTGTAATTATTGATTTCACATCATTAACTTCATCTCCGTGACTTTGAGCTGACTACATTGGAAGTTGGATAGTTGACTGCACTATTCTTCTACATTGATCGTGCCCTTCGATCTTCCACGCGAGCTTCCCTATATATGTCCCTCCAGACACTCACTTGTTCTCTCACAGCCATACACCATGCCACGCCGCCTGAAAACCTGTCGAATGGGGTCTCAGCCACGGCCACCGCCACCTCTGCCGCTGCCTCCGCCACCACCGCCTCTGCCACCACCGCCTCCGCCTTCACCTCCTCCGCCTCAGCCTCCACCGTCTCCACCTCTGCCCCGATCCTAGGCAGAGATGGAGGCAATGCTGCCGCCGCGATCGCAATCCCAGGTGCCCCTGTTGAATTGATTTGTTTCAAAATGATGTATTGATTTCTTTCGTGGTTGATCGATTTAAGGCTTTTGCAAAAGTTTTAGGAGCTCGCCTGGGCTAGGGACCTCCCGACATTGGAGGACCTCCCCTCCTCCGGCTTCCTCAACGACGAGGACTGCCGGTGCCCTTGCTGGGATGAGCACCAAGGCCTAGATGACCAGGATGAGGATGACGGCTAGCATGCATGTTATGTAATGCGACAATGTAAATTAAAGCATGTTATGTAATTCCGCCGTTGGTCTTTTGGAATAAATAATATAAATCTTTTGCCAAATGTTATGCACCTTTAGTGGATAAAACTTATATCAACATGTTGGCCTTTTAATTTGAATACAATGTGATATTATAGAAATCTCCAATATATAATAAGAGAAATTAATGGTCAACGTTTGTCTTGAAGACTTTTTTCAAGTCAAAATATGCCCTATATTTTGGAATGGAGGGAGTATTTAGAAAGGGGGCAATTTCTAGAGGTGATTGCCTGTGTAAATTATTTTAGGGGAATCAATTCCAGTTGGTGCATCTAACCGGGACTATGTGAGGACCCAGTGCTGGGAGACCCCATCAATCCCGGTTGGTGTGTCCAACTGGGTCTAAGTCAGCAGTCTAGCCTTCGTGAGAACTCCCATCAATCCCGATTGGTTTCGCCAACCGGGACTATATACCCCATCAATCCCGGTTGGTGTCTCCAACTGGGATTGAAGGTATACCCTTCATATTTGTTTCGCGCGGAGATTTGGAGACAACTCTCAAATCCTCTCTCGCGCCTGCTCCAACCCTAAATCGACATTGCCGCCATCGTCGCCTCCGACGCCACTGCCTGTGAGGACGCCGTCTACAACCTCTCGCACGCGCTCCGAACCCTACATTGACGCGCTGCTGTCTCCACGCCGCTCGTCTCCAACGCCGCCTCCACGCTGCTCCTCTCCAACGCCGCTCCTCTCCAATTTGCATTGAAATGGACCGGCCGAAGAAACTAACCGGTATTGATTCGCTAACATCAGTACCGGTTGGTTAGACCAACCGGAACTCGGCCTGCTTAATACCGGTTAGTTACAAGAACCGAGACCGATGTTAGAGCATCAGTATAGGCCTTCCATAACATGGACCGGCTGAAGAAACCAACCGGTACTGATTCTCTAACATCACTACCGGTTGGTTACACCAACCGAACTAAATCCGCTTAATACCGGTTGGTTACAAGAACGGGACCGATGTTCTGACATCGATCTGATGGTATCTTAAAGCTGGTACTAAGCGACCTTATTTGAATAGTTCTCTTCCCGCCTCCTCCCACCTTTGCTAGATCAAGAACATCGCGGCCAAGAGCTTAGGCCAAGAGAAGGGGACGGTGTCTTTGCCAAAATTTTGGTCATCTTACTCGACCAAGTTAACCAAGGTTAGTAACATCGTTCCTCACTACATTTGGTGTAAAATGGAGCTTCTTCTTGGCTTGAAATATGAAGAAAATTTGATCTTTTGTCATGGTCGATCAAGAACAGTGCAGCGCCGGCCAAGAGCACCAAAAAAGGGGGAGGTGCTGCCAAAATTTGGTTATTTTACTCCCAGCCAAGTTAACCAAGGTTAGTAACATAATTCTTCACTACATTTGGTGTAAAATGCAGCTTCTTCTTTGCTTGAAATGTGAAGAAAATTTGATCTTTTATCATGATTGATCAAAAACGGTCTGTGTTGACCAAGAGCTTCAAGAAAGGGGGAGGTGTTGCGAAAATTTGGTCATTTTTTACTCCCAGCCAAGTTAACCAAGGTTAGTAACATAGTTCCTTACTACATTTGGTGTAAAATGGAGCTTCTTCTTTGCTTGAAATAAGAAAATTTGAGCTTTTCTCATGATTAATGAAATAACTAGTTGTGTAAGTTTGGAATTTGCTTGGATTAGATGTAGCTCGCGTTGAATGTGTGGATCTAGCTCAAATTTAGGTTTTGGTTCCATCGATCGATGAAGAATTTTCAAATAAATTTAATACTCCCTCCATTCCATTTTATAAGGCATATTTTGACTTGAGAAAAATCGCCAATATATAATTAGAGAAATTAATGATCAACGCTTGTTTAATTTGAAATTTGCGAAATATTAAAAAATTCATTATTGGAAAATGAGCTAATAGCTGCCTTGATGTAACATAATGTAGATGGACCGGCGATGGATGTACATGGACCGACCCGTGTTCCTGCATAGTATGTTCCCTTTCGAGAGGTACATGGGTGTCGTAAAGAAATATGTTCGGAACCGGTCTCGTCTAGAAAAATTGCATTGCAGTGGTGTTTGCACAGAGGAGGTGATTGAGTTACGTATGTCGACTACATTAATGAGCTAAATCCGATTGGCGTCCTGTTTCACGCCATGAGGGCGAGCTCTGGGAAAAGGAACTCTAGGAGAAGAGAATTCTTTAGCGACGATCTACTTTCATTTAAACAAGCACATTTCACAGTCTTGAAACAAGCAAGCTGTAGTGGTGAGTTTATCCATGAACATGAGATGATTCTCGTGACCGGTACCGGAGAAGTCGAGAAAAGTGGATCGCACTAAAGCAAATGGATCGTTTGGTGGTTGGTTACAAAAAAGCGATGGGCTCCCGAGCAGACAATGAGCAGTTGAAACTCTTGGCTCGGGGACCATCCATGACAATCGTATCATTCCATGGGTATGAGATAAATGGGTACACATTTTACACAACTGCCCAGGATAGCAAGAGCACCAACCAAAACAGCGGGGTCCGTATAAATGCCTTGGACAAAAATGGAAAGATGGACACCTATTATGATTTACATAGAAGATATCTGGGAACTCGAGTATGGACCTTTAAAATCCCTCTGTTTGGTGCCAATGGGTCAAATTGACGGTAGTTGAGATCGGCGAAGTGCGGTATGACAACCATGGACCTCAAGCAAGTGGCCTATAGGGACGAACCGTTCGTGCTAGCAAATGATGTGACACGGTATTCTCGTGATGGACATGAACAAACAAACCGAAAAAGCGAATGACAGGTCTACTAAAAGCAAGAAGCGAAGGACAAGCCTCACAGAAGATAACAAGCGAAGCGAAGACTAGCGATCGGCCAAGGCGCCACGTGGTTCTCCTGTAAAAGAAGGATCGTCGGAGTTGAGGCGTCACAGATGAAGAAGAGTACAATCGGTTCGACGAGCTACCTCCTTTTATGGTGGGCGTAGACATTACTATCTTGAATGATATAGAGAATCCCCTATATGCGACACGATCATAATGAAGGATCACTTGTAAAAACAAAGTATGTTAACAAATAAGTCGAACCGTGTTATATAAACCCGTGTATGAATTATGATTTTTATTAAGCAAGGAAGCAACAATTGAATTTATATAACAAGATGAAAATCTGTATTAATAAGTATGATTTGTTGGAAAATAATAATGTAAAGAATATATGAATTTTAATTTATTTTATTTTTTGAAAATCATTTTAGTGTGGAATAAGTATGAGTTATTATTTTTAGTAAGCAATGAATCAATAATTGAATTTATATAAAAGGTGAAAATTTATAATAAATTTTGAAAAATTAAAGAGATTTCAAGGCTCCCAGCAGTTTTCTATAATTTTAGAAATTAATGGCAAATTAGTACCAATGACATGTGGGACCCACTGAGATGGGCCCACATGTTAGTGAGCTGATCTCTATCTCCTAAGAAGGGTACAAAAAAGGTTCGTCTTTGTGAAGGCCGATCAAAACCCCATCCTCTCCCCCGGCTAGCGGCGTGCGCTTGGGCTGGCTCCCGTGCGATCACGGGTTCGAGCCACTTCATGCTGTTATATTCTTTATTTTTGGTGTGTCTGTCGGGACTAAGTGAGCATTGGTCGGTTTGTTACCACCAACCGACCGATATGAGCAGCGGTCCGGTGTACACCAACCGGGATCGATGTGATGTTAGTCGGTGTATGACACTTAACCGGTGATTCCTCATCATATAAATTCGAAAGGAGAAGTCGGTTTTCCAATGTGATTTTCTTTAGTATCGAATTTATAGTTTATCTGAGAATGTTTTATACTTTTGATTTTTAATTTATGTTTTATACTTTTGACTTTTAATTTATGGTACATGAATGTATTTGTGAGGACAAATCTTATGGGTCCAAAAACAACATATATTATAGGAAATGTACATACATTATACCATTATAATAATTTACAAATAATATTGGTACCCTGTACAATGTCCCACGGGTTACCACAAAAGATGCTAAAAGCTAATTTCTAATAATATACTAAATAACTAATAATTAATTTCTAGCATCTGTCGAGACTAATAAATCGTCTTCGCTGTCGTCCTCCTCCTCGTAAATCGGCGTCGGCGCCATCGTCGGGCGGCGTCGTCGTGCCGTCGTCGTCCTCCTCCTCCTCCTCCTCCGGATCGTCCTCCTCCTCCTCCTCGTCCTCGCCCTCCTCCGCGACGACGTCCTCGTCATCGAAGTCCTCCTCGTCCTCGTCATCGTCGGACAACTCGTCCGACATGGACAACTCCGCCGGGTAGAAGACGGACTCCTTCCTCGGCCGGTTGCGACGAATGCGCTTCCGAGGGGGACACTCGTCCTCGGAAGACGGCGGCGGCGGTGGAGGCGAACCGCGAGCATCGGTGATGGTGGTGGGGTGGAGTTAGAGGAACGAGAAGAGGCGAGGAGGAAGATGCCATTGATCGAAGAGGAAGGCGGTTAATTAGGCGAGAGGAAGATCGTCGGTTTTATAGAAGAGGCCTCTTGTCGAGCAGAGGCGGCTCCTTGGTTCGCGCCAACATTGCGTCGTTTAATTCCCACATAGTCGGTTAGATACACCAACGGGATTTAGGTAGTCGGTTGGAGACACCAGCGGGATTACTTCCCAAAATGGAGATCACGGACTTGTGGTTCCCACATGGCGATGGTAGTAATTGCCATAAATTACAAAGTATGTTACCAATTAAAACCGTGTATGAATTATGATTTTTATGAAGGAAGGAAGCAATAATTGAATTTATATAAAAAGGTGAAAATCTGTATTAAGATGGTTGGAAAATTAAATTGTAAAGAATATGTGAATTTTTAATTTATTTTATTTTTTGAAATCAGTTTAGTGTGGAATAAGTATGATTTATTATTTTTAGTAAGCCATGAAGCAATAATTGAATTTATATAAAAGGTAAAATTTATACTAAAATTTGAAAAATTAAAGAGAAATTTCAAGGCTACCAACAGATTTTCTATAATTTTCGAGATATTAATAGCAAATTAGCGGCGTGCTGAGCCGGAGCTCTAGCTCGCGCCTTTTTTGGCAAATCAGTCCGGGTGGTGTAATTAAGCGGGACTAAGGAGATTCCGTCGGTTGGTGTCCTCAACCGGGACAAAGTGAACATTCTATCGGTTTGTGATACCAACCGGACCGATGGTTCCTAGGGCACTACCTAATGCAGGCGTTGGTCGGTTGGTGTAACCAACGGGATCGATGTGTGGTTAGTCGGTGGATGATACCAACCGGGACTGATGCCACCATCATATAAATTCTAAAGCGAGTGAGGTTGGAGGCATAACTGTTTTATCGTCTCCAACCTCTCTCGCCGACGCCGCGCGCGCTGCCGTCTTCCTCGCCTCCGACGACCCCGCGAGCAAGGTGCTCCTTGTGCTCCTCTCTCCTTCCCTTCCCTCGCTCCTCAGCAAGGTGCAGGCCGGCAGAGCATGGGACAGTGAGTGCGGGCTCGGGCAAGCATGACGGAGGCGTGACCTGGCGGGCCCGGCGATAGGAGTCGGCACGACCAACAGAGCACAATCACGGCGCCCAGAGTGTTCGACGAAATGCCCAAACGTCTGTGATGGCGGAGCCAGGATTTCAACCTTTGGGGAGTAAAGTAGTTAAATTGTCAAATAATTGGTCCAAGATATAAATTTTACATGAAAAAATAAAACATAGCATGTATTTAATGGAAGACAATCTGACCTCTGTATCTTATTTATATGAATTTTGAGATGTATATGTATATGCCAATTTTATAGCAAATTTGAATTCTAAGATGTATGTCAATTAATTGTGAAATGTAATGTATATACCGTCCTCGTCACTGTCGCCCGTCCTCATCTACCTCATCATCCCCACCGCCCTCCTCGTTGTCACCCGTTTATGTATAAGTATATGTGAAATGTATAAGTATATGTGAAATGTGCAAGTATACTATTGTTAATCTTTTTTCGTTAATTTTCAATGCCTTCTTATAGACTACAAAACTACGATGGCGGGAGAAGGGTTTGATGGAGACGAGTTCATAAGAAGTTTGATTTCGGGAGAAGATGGTTACGAGCTCGATGATTCCATCAAGGCCGCAAGGCCTGTCGTGGACTTAAGGCTCGTTGAGACCGATGAGACTCATGCCGAGGCCGCTGAGACGACCATGGTAATTAGATCGAACTTGTATATGCCGGTTCCACCATCATGCTAAGCCAACATTCTAACACGTAGACATTATTGTACCATATTTTCAGATCACTCAATCGAGTAGCCAATCACCTCAGCGAGGTTCAAACAAGAAGTCAAAGGCAAGACATGTTATCACCGAAGTCGGCGATAACGGCCAACCTCTTGCACCCCTAGGGCGATTGGGCGTTCAATTCGGCATCTTGGCGCCCACGTCGAGGACCATGTGCCGATTAGCATCGTGAGATGGGATAATGTCCCTGAAGATATGAAGGACATGCTCTGGACCGACCTGAAGGAGACATTCACCTTCTCCCAAGGGACCGAAGAGAAGGTGAAGAGTTACACGTTGAAGAAGATGGCCATCGCATTCCAAACATATAAAAAGAAGTTGAACACGAGTGCGTCAAGAAGAACCGAATTCTGACTTCAACAAGTACCCAAAGTTGCAGAATCCTTTGGGATGCATTCGTGAACTACAAGAATTGAATGAAGGTCAAAGTCGACCGAAAGGAACAGCGTAATGCTCGGAAGAAGCAATACCACCACCACCTCGCCCTGGTGGTTACCGCCAGCGATGCACAAATGGGAGAAGAGGGAACAAGAAGCTGCTGGCGAAGGGTGTCGCACCATGACAATGGAATGGCGAGATAGAGCGAAGAGCTGGTTCTATGCTCACGGCGGCGGCCTTGACGATGATGGAAACACGGTGTTCGGGAATGTGCTGACAGATGTGGCCAGAAGACATGTAAAGTCGATCGAGGAATCTTCCCAGGGCACCTTCGTGCCAAACAGGGAGAACGACGAGCTTACAAGGGCCCTACAAAACCCGGAGCACCCTGGACGTAAACGAGGCGTTGGCGTCATTCCGTGGAAGATTGGGTTCGCTAAGGACGCCACTACCTATAGGAGTCGGGTGAGAAGTAAGTCCCGACAGGCACAACAGCTCCTAATGCTTGAAGAACGCCTAAATCAAACACAACAGAGCATGAAAGAAGAGATCCAAAGGCAGGTACAGTTAGCCTTAAGCCAATGGCTAGATGCGGGCCAGGAACCTCCTGCTAATCCGGACCTCATTAGTCCCTCAAAGGCGGCGGCATTGTGCTTCGGTGGGTTGCCCGAACCGGACTTGGGCCCCTGGCCTGTGGACGACATCACGCAGCGGACACCTTGTGAGCTGCACGTCCAAGTGAGGAACATCTCTTTCAAGGCGGCTCACGGCATAGCTGACCCGGTGGAGCCAAGGCTGGTCATCCATGGCCAACAGATAATGCCGGGCTACCCTGTGGTCTCGGTGGAGGAGGTATGCCCAGGTGCGAGGACTGGACCTCGATATTCCGGAGGTGTGGGACTCTGAAGTTAGGAGAGGTAGTCCATAATTTCATCCAATGGCAGAAAAAGTACATTATTTTTCGAGATCACATGGACGTGTCCTCTCCAACACCTTCATCACCTCCGGCACACATAAGCGGTCCGTCATCACCTCCATCGTCACCGAAGGAGATGCCTCCCAGAAGAAGCCCGTCTCCTGCACCAAGCCTCGCACGCGAAACTCCAACTCCAACATCGTCGCCCAAGACAAGCAAGCCAGCTCGCCCAAGAACAAGCAAGAGGACGAGGTCCACCCAACCCAAGAAGCTAGCTGCACTTGCAAAGCGTCGACGATATGACGGAGGAGGAGACCGAGAAAGTAGTCAGAGCCGAGGTCACTAAATTTTTTAAACCCAAGTCACCAGAGAAGAAGGTTCAGCCTGGTACGGAAGAATTTCTAAAAGGCTTGAGGACA
This sequence comes from Olyra latifolia, assembly GCA_036346145.1. NCBI lineage: Eukaryota > Viridiplantae > Streptophyta > Magnoliopsida > Poales > Poaceae > Olyra > Olyra latifolia. Next base: position 43,030,201 of record CM070523.1, on the reverse strand, counting down.
GTGAAAAATTTGAAGGACAAAAAGGAAAAACCTCGTGTATCTGACTACGAGCGCACATTGGTCAAGGAAAGGTCCAAGAAGAAGACGTCAAAGAAGACGATGTCATCAGCTGATCAGAAGGCCAAGGAGATGCAAAAATTCATCGAAGAAACTGGTCTTCACCAAAGCAAATATTAGGCGACATGCAGATTGAAGCTGCAGAAGTCAGATGGCAATATACACCGGGCGCTTCCTTGGTCAGGCATGAGGAGATTGGCCAGCTACCAACTAGGATGCGCCAATTCCATGAATGGTACCTGGATGCGTTCAAGCATGGCCTAATGTCATTTCTTAGTCAAGTACAAGGAAGAACAATTTTTCCACTACGACAGTGAATTTTATGTCCAATGGCGAAGAATGTACGAGCTATACCAATGACACCATCGACGTGGCCATGTTGAGTTGCTGGACTCTGTAAGTGTCTTATTTAATTGCAAAAATCCACCGTGCGGGCCCTTGCACTATACTAACTTGCAAGCCTAACTAATTTCTTATGTAGAATGGAGATAGAAAGATGCAAAAGTGTTTCTACTCTCAACACAGGCTTCCTTGACCCTTTAGTTATCAATGAGACAAATGTTAAAATATCCCCTGCCGATACAGAGACCAACATATACAACGGGCAAATAGGTCAAAAATATCATTCAAAGATACTTTTACCCTACAACTTTGAGTAAGTGTTTTCGTACCGCCTCGTTCTAATCTTTTTCCACAACACGATGTTAGAACTAATTAGTTATCTATGTTGCCATATATATGTACAGCTTTCATTGGATTCTTCTCATTATCGAGCTAGATCGTAGCATGATCACAATTATAGACTCGCTGAGGAGACCAGTTGAAAAGTACAAAAACTTGATCAACATTCTCAACCGGTATTCTTATTCTTTCCATTATTGTGCTCGTTCTACTCCATTTTAAACAAATTCTAATCATGTTCAATTTGCAATCACGTGTGTAGTGCATTACGTGCCGTTCCGTACTAAACCGTGGGCTAATTCAACGAGGAATTCGATATTACACTTGCCTCTCGAGTATGTATGCCATCGGGGTAGCTTTTGAGTAAGTTAACTTCATTTCCATGCATCCATTTCACGTTGTTAGCTTTTTTCACCACAGTCTGGCGTCACCGTCAGCACCAATATATCGGCTACTATGTGTGCCATATTATGCACATCTTGGCGAAGGTGCTACCGACTTGCAATGTCGTCCGATTTCTCATGGCGACCGTGAGAGCGATCCAAGAACAACTCGTCGGCTGGATTTTCGATAAGGTCGTAAATCCAAGAGGCGAGTTTCACGTTCCAACGGCAAATAGGTGGGGCCCTTCGATAAAGACCGGTGAACTGTCGGGGTCAACATCTACGGCTACCAAGAGCGATGCACATAAAAGATCACGATGAACGTTCTGTAATTAAAGTTGTAATGAATGTCATTGTGATACCTAATAGTTGTAATTAAAGTTGTTAATAAAAGTTCTGTGATTTAATTATCAGTTATGCATGATTGATTATATGTGCTTTAATTAATTGTGACTTAGCACACAGATATATATATATATATAATATTAGACTTAACACACACAGACACATATATAATATATATTACCTCACACGCATATATATATATATTATTTATAGCTCGGTGGTGCTCCTTTCGATCGGTTGGAGGAACCAACCGGAATGGCAACAACTTTATCGATACCGATTGGTGCCTCCAACCGTCTTGGACAGGGCTTCGACGAGGCACGGGCTAAAGCCACGTGTGCTGCTTTCGATCTGGTCGGAGAATCAGCAGGACTGAACAGCGACTTATCACTACCGGTTGGTGCTTCCAACGATCTTGAGTGGGGCTTGGCGAGGCACGGGCTAAAGCCACGTGTGGCCTCCAACCGCATCGATACTATATCGGCACGGGTGGGAACAGGATTGATGCCATGGGGCATCGGTCCGGATGGCTCGCAGTTCAAAAACCGTCTTGATGGCCGTTGTGAACCGGGACTGATGGCCAGATCTGTAGTAGTGTTTACCGCCACGAATCAAGCCAACACCTTGAAGCACACACACCCTGGACTTGAAACTCTCAAGATCTCACCAAAGGATAGAAAACTAAGTTCTAGATGGCTCTCACACTTCTGGACTCAAAGATGTTCAATGGAGTCTCTCACCCTATAAGGAACCAGCATAAAAGTATAGACAAAAAACTAGCCATTTCTATGAGGACTCAGAAATCCTGTGTCCGGTGGACCGGCCGCCGCACCACTGCTCCCCACGAGCTAAGTTAGACATTGGGCCATGTCAAACCAGTCTAAGGCATGGTGGAGTGCACACACCTGTTTGGCGCAACACATGACTCTAGTGGATAGTCTGGCAGCCCCATCCAGTCCACACTACGAAATTAACATTTTGCTCATGATATTGGTCTGGCACACTGAATCGTCCATAGGGCACACTACTGGGGAATCGGGCTTGATCCGGTTGGAGCGAGCCATCCGGTTCTGAACCGAAGACGACCAATGCGGATCGATGCCTCTGGGCATTAGTCCTGTTCAAGGAGCCGAGACTAAGGCCCATATCTGTTGGCGCGGGGAGCCTATCAGTCCCGGTTGGTGTCTCCAACCGGGACTGTAATCATGATATCAGCCACGCCACCTAGCTATTATATTTATTTTATTATCTGTGGCTCCTAGCTATTATATTTATTTTATTTATGCATGCATGTGTTAAATCACAATTAATTAAAACCCATATTAGTATCACAATCATGCACAATTAGCTGATAATTAAATCAAAGGACATTCATTAAAACTTTAATTACAACTAATAAAAATGTATTACAGTACCTAGCTAGCTAGCTAGGCTATATATAAGTATCACATATATACACAATTACACATATTTTTGTTTATAGGGATCTTTTACGTGCATTGCTCTTGGTAGCCGTAGATGTCGACCCCGACTGTTGACCCGTCTCTTTGGCGGGCTCCGACTCCGGAACATGATTAAAAATATGGTGGTAATGCTCGCCCGTAGGACTTACGACCTCATTAAAAATGAAGCCGGCGAGTTGCTCTTGTATTGCTTTGACACGCACCGGCGAGAGTTCTGGGCCTTTGTCCAAACCTTTTTTCGCCAATTTTAAGGGAACTTATTTTTAATTAGGAAAATTAACTAATTAATCCTTGAATTTATAGAAGATCGATGTCCGAAAATAGCTAGGCATTAGTAAGATACTAATTACATAAACTTATCCCAAACTATTCACCTTTTCTCGTGTAGTCAGCAGTGCCTCCGACAAAGTTGTGCATCATCTCGCATACATAGAAGCCACATAAATTGTTTCTCGATGGCTGATGCAAGACCTGTGGTAAAAATGTTAGAAGCGTGAAATGGATGCATGAAAATTAAGTTAACCAAAAAGCTAGTATTAAGATATACATACGTATTTAGCGAGGTGCAATTCAAAATTCTTCTTGAATTCCCCAACATTTTTTTCACGGAAACTTGCGAAGGCACTACACATCTTATTACGTTTTATATATTATTAGAGCTTGTTTCGAATGGAAAGAACAGAACTAGCACAATAATGAAAGGAATAAGAATGTACCGGTTGAGCATGGCAATGAGGTCTTTGTACTTTTCAGGGGGTTTCCGCAGAGAGTCCATAATCATGATTTGGCTTCTATCTAGCTCAATAATAAAAAGGGCCCAGTGAAAGCTGCACATATATATGTTAGCATTTGTTGTAACACCCTGTTAAGAAAAAGGATTAGAACGAGGTGGTAAAAAAACACATACTCGAAGTCATAGGCTAGAAGTATATGTGACTTGAATCTTTGGCCCATTAGTGCATTGTATATGTTCTCCTCTGTATCTTTTGGGTGGTCCCTAACTGTTTACTGGTTGATAACTACTGGGTCAAAGAAGCCAATGCTGTAAATGTGCTCCCTTTGGCATCTTTGCATCTCCATTCTATACAAGAAGAAATTAGTTAGGCTTGCAAGTTAGTACCGTGTAAGGGGGCTCACGCTAGAATTTAGAAAAGAGACACTTACAAAGTCCAGCAACCCAACATGCTCACGTCGAGGGCCCTTGCCTGGTATAACTCGTACATAGGCTCTCATGACACTAAAAATTCAGAGTCCCCGCGGAAGAAGTGTTGTTGCTTGATTCGGACTGCGAACATATCTAGTCCATGTTTGGCCGCGTGCAAGTACCATTGGTGGAGTTGCCACATTTTCGTTGTTAGCTGAGGAATCTCCTCACGCCTGACCAATGATGCACCCGGCACAAATCTCCATGCTACCTCTGCTATTGGGATGTCCTTGTGGCCTATCACGGATCTGGATCAAGTCCGGTTTCATCGAGAAATTCTTCATCTCTGCGCAACCTCTTACGCCTGCGCTCTGTGGCATCTCCTTATCGATTCCTTATGCAAGATCGCTCGTAGTCCGTCTGACCGGCCTTTCGGTTTCTCTATGCTATCTTTCAATGTTTTCGAGACACTTCTTGCCTCGGTGCCATTCATCCGCATCAGTGGACCCTCGGTGGAGATGCTTTCTTAGCGAAATGTGCAAATGACCTCGGCTCTTACTACCCGCTCGTTCTCCTCATCGGTCATATGGTACGCTAGCTTCGGAGGAGATTTCTTTTTGGATTTGGTGGACCCTGCCTTCTTGAGAAGTGCTGGTCTCCCAGCCGAGTTGCCTGACCTGGTCTGCACCTGCTTGGGAAACGATGTTGGAGTTGGAGTTCCACTTGCAGGGCTTCATTGAGGAGATGGGCTTCGTTGAGGAGACGAGCTTCGTTGAGGAGTGTGGCTTCGTTGAGGAGAGGGTGCAAGAGGTTGTGGAATTGACGCTGGAGACCATGGAGAGGACATGTCCACGTTATGTCGCAAAATTATGAACCGCTTGCGCCACACGATGAAACTGTGCACTACATCTCCTAGCTTCGTACTCCCGTCACCTCCTTCGAAATCAAGGTCAAGGTCCCCGTACCCTGGGCATACCTCGTCCACCGAGACCTTGGCGTAGCCCGACGCTATCGGTTGGCCATGGATGAGCTGTCCTGACTCCACCGGGTAAGCCATGCCTACACCGCCTTCAAGGACAAGTTTAGGTGCTTGACGTGCAACTCACAAGGGTTTGCGGCGTGATGTCGCCCACGGATAGCGTCCCAAGTCCTCTTGGGTAGCCCACCGGAAGCCTTGTTGCTCCCGCGCGGAGGGGCCGATGACCTTAGGATTTGTGAAGTTGTGGAAGGCCCTCCTCCCATTGTTGGCTCAAGGCTAGCTGCACCTCTCTTGAACCGTTTCTTGTATGCTCGCTTTGTGTTGCTCTCGGGACATCTTGCAGGTCACGAAGCTGTTGTGCCTGTCGGGCCTTGCCTCTCGCCCGACTCCTGTAAGTAGCGGCGTTCTGAGCAAAACCCACCTTCCACGGGACGACACCAATGCCTCGTGTACGTCCAGGGTGCTCAGGGTTCTGTAGGGCCCTTGTTAGCTCATCATTCTCTCTGTCTGGCACGAAGGTGCCGCGGGCCGACTCATTGTTAGCCTCTTCAAGCCTTCTGGCGACTTCTCTGATCTTGTCACCAAACACCGCCCTACTGTCATCATCAAGGTCGCCGTCATGACCAAAGAACCAATTTCTTGATCTGTTTGACCATCTCATTGTTACGGGTTCAACACCCTTCACCAGCAAGTCATGTTCCCTCTTGTCCCATTTAGGTATCGCCTTGCGGTAACCACCAGGGCCGAGACGGTGGTGGTATTGCTTCTTTGCTGCATTCTGCATGTTCTTTTCACTTAAACTCTGACCTTTTTCCGAATTCTTGTACCTCACGAACTCATCCCAGTGATCTTGGAGCTTTGGGAACTTATTGAAGTCGGGGGTTAGATTCTTTCGAACATACGCATTGTTCAGCTTCTTTTTGAATGTCTGAAATGCCAGTGCCATTCTCTTCAATGTGTAACTCTTCACCTTCTGTTCGGTCCCTTCGGGGAAGGTGAATGTCTCCTTCATATCCGTCCATAGCATGTTCTCCAGGTCTGCAGGTACGTCGTCCCATTTCGCAATGCTAATAGGCACGTGGTCCCTGACGATCACGCCAAATGTTGATCTAAACGACCCAATCGCCTTGTCCGGCTTCATAGGCTCGCCATCCTCGCTGACTTTAGTGATTATGTGTCTTGCTCTTGACTTCTTGTTGTCACCTCGTTGACGTGATTGTCTGGGAGATTGACTGGTCTCATTGTCCTCGGTCGCGGCGGCCTCGTTGTCCTGAGCAGCATTGGCGGCTTGGGGGCCCTCATCGGCTGCCCCAGGTTGATCCCTGAGGTCGTCTGCCGAAAAATAGCCTTGTGCAATTATGTCATCGTCATTATACCCTCCACTCGCCATCATGACAGAAAAAGGCACTGAAATTTAACAAAAAATAATACTGCTATCATAACAAAATTATCTTGCGTATAAATATAAGGCATGCATGCTATTTTAATGAGGTGTTTTCTCATATACCTCTTTTTTTTACAAAACAGTAGGTCCTAAATGCCATAACTAAATGTCGTAAACAAGTTAGCTTTAGCAAATATCTCGAATTAACACTAAATTATCTAAAATTAAAGATAAATTTCTCAAGTCACTTAAACAGGAAGTCATGATATAAATCACAAGAAAATAGACTCCCGAGCTATGAGCAGCATTGTTAAACTGGTTTCTAATTAATTTACTCTTAGTTGTTGTGTTATCCCCTTTCCACCATTGGCTGCTCCAATCACCAAAGACCATCGACAAAATGTGACAGTTTGTATAAATATTCTAGGCATGAGCTCTACCACTTACCGAAACAACTAACAATTTAAACAGGAAATGAAGCAATCAATTAACCTACTACAAGTAGCATGTTCATCAATATCAATGATTACACAAATAGCTCAAAAGCCAAGTTTATGTCTATAAATTGCACACTAATCTCAGAATGCACTATATCATCAGAGCAATCACACATCTAAAATCTATGGCGCAGCCACCCAACACTAGTACCACTCAAGGAAATTACTCATGTAGAACACAAGCACAATAGAGAAATTGAGTGCAAAAGGAAGTACATGAGCACAATAGAGAAATTGAGTGCAAAAGGAAGTCACTGGACACTACATTGGCACTCGAAGCCACCAAGAAGAAGAAAATTAACATTGCTTTATAAGGTTGCATATTAACATTCTAACCAGCGTTGGAGAGGACCGGCGTTGGAGACGGCGTTGGAGAGGACCGGCGTGGAGGCGGCGTTGGAGACGACCGGCGTTGGAGAGGAGCGGCGTGGAGGCGGCATAGGAGAGGAGCGGCGTGGAGATGGCGGCGTGGAGACGGCGGCGTTGAAGACGAGCGGCTTGGAGGCGGCGGCGTGGAGACGGCAGCGAGGAAACGACCGGCGTTGGAGAGGAGCGGCCCGGAGGCGGCGGCGTGGAGACGGCGGCGTTGGAGACGAGCGGCTTGGAGGCGGCGGCGTGGAGGCGGCGGCGTGGAGACGGCGGCGTTGGAGACGGCGGCAGCGTGGAGACGGCGGCGTTGGAGACGAGCGGCTCGGAGGCGACGATGGCGGCGACGTCGATTTAGGGTTCGGAGCGCGCGAGAGAGAGGATTTGAGAGTTTTGTCTCCAAATCTCTGCGCGAAATGTTTATAAATAGGACCTTTAATCCCCGTTGGAGACACCAACCGGGATTGATGGCCCATATAGTCCCGATTTGCTAAACCAACCGGGATTGATGGGGTCTCCCGAGCGCTGGATCCTCACATAGTCCCGGTTGGATACACCAACCGGGATTGATAGCCCATATAGTCCTGGTTGGAGACACCAACCGGGATTGATTCCCCCAAAATAAAATAAATGTATGTTTCCCAACAATTTTCTATAAATGTATTTATGAATAAATGTATTAAAATTTCTACGGTTTATACAAAATAGTAAAAGGCTCAAAAAAAAGTGAGGACAAATCTTATGGGTCCAAATATATATATATATATATATATATTATAGAAAATGTACATATATAATTTACAATAATGGTACCCTGTACATATCCCATAGGGTTACCGCAAAAGATAATTTCTAATTAACTAATTAATTAACTAACTAACTAATAAATTTAGGCAGCGGCGTCGTCGTCGTCGTCGTCGTCCTCCTCCTCGTCGGCGTTGGCACTATCGTCGGAGGCGTCAACGTCATCGTCGTCGTGGTCCTCCTCCTCCCACGGATCATCGTGGTCGTCGTCCTCCTCGTCCTCCTCCTCGACGACGTCCTCCTCGTCGAAGTCGACCTCGTCGTCGTCGTCGGACAGTTCGTCCGACATGGAGAACTCCGCCGGGTAGAAGACGGACTCCTTCCTCGGCTTGTGACGCACGATGCGCATGCGCTTACGAGGAGGACTAGCGTCGTGGGAAGACGGCCGTGGCGGTGGATGAAACGGCGGTGGCGGCGATGGAGGCACACCCGCAGAGGAAGAGGCGGGGGAAGAGGCGGTAGGGGAAGAGGCGGGGGAAGCCATCGATCGATACACAGAGGAAGAGGCACAGGCACGCGGCAGAGGATCGAGTACGAAGAGGCAGTGGAAGATCGTCGGTTTTAAAGAAGAGGCAGAGGAAGACAAAAAGAGGAAGAGGAAGAGCCGCCCGTCGGTTCGCGCCAGTATTGCGTTGTTTGGATTCCCAATGATCCCGATTGGAGACACCAACCGGGATTGATGGCACATCTAGTCCAGGTTGGAAATACCAACCGGGATTGATGGCCACATAGTCTCGGTTGGAAACACCAAAATTGTAGTAACGGACATGTGGGCCCATCTCTTGTGGGTCCCACATGTCAGTGTTAGTAATTTGCCATAAATTACTCAAATTAAAAAAAAATATCACAAAAATGTGAAAAATTGAGTTCGCAGCCTTGTAATTTATCATTAATTTTTCTGCATTTCTTTGATAAATGTAAAATTATCAAAGATTTACTACAAAATGTAAAATTATCAAAGATTTACTCAAAATTCTGTAAACTTTTTTACAAATATAAAATTTTATCTATTTATTAAAACTCTAGTGCTGCTGTCATAACAAAATGGCTTGAAATTCCAAAATAGCAACTACTTTGTTTTTACAAGTGATCCTTCATTATGATCGTGACGTACATAGGGAGCTTCCTCCTCTTCATTGAGGGCACTAATATCTACATTCACAGAGAAAGGCGGCAGCTCGTCAAACTGATTATACTCTTCTTCGTCTACGATGCCCTCAACTCCGACAATCCTTCTTTTACCTAGAAGAACCACGTGGATCCTTCGCTGATCGCTACCGCTACTGTTCTCCTTCTGCCGTTTGTTTTTGGTAGACTTTGTCTTGCTTTTAGTAGGCTTGTCCTTCTGCTTTTTCAGTTTGCTGCCCATGTCCATCACGTAAAATACCTGTGTGACATCATTGGCAAGCACGAATGGTTCATTCCTGTAGGCCACTTTCTTCAGGTCTATGGTTGTCATACCGTACTCATCGATCTCCACGGATGTTAGATTGACCCATTGGCACCGAAACAGAGGGACTTTCAAAGGTCCATACTCGAGCTCCCAGATCTCCTCTATGAAACCATAGTAGATGTCCATCTTTTCATTTTTGTCCAAGGCATCTATACGGACGCCACTGTTTTGGTTGGTGCTCTTGTTATCCTGGGCTTTCGTGTAAAAGGTGTACCCATTTATCTCATACCCTTGCCATGATATGATTGTCATGGATGGTTCCCGAGCCAATAGTTGCAACTGCTCATGGACTCCCTCCTTGCCCAACAATTGCTTTTGTAACCACCCATCGAAACTCTCCACTTGCTTGTCTGTGATCCACTTATCTGACTTCCCTGTGTATTGGTCGCGTAGAATGTTCTCGTGATCACGGACATACTGAGCCACTAAAGCTGCTTATTTCAACACCGTGAAATGTGCTTGTCTAAATGTAAGTATATCCTGGCAAGAGGATTCTTTTCTCCCTAGAGTACCTTTTCCCCGTAGCCTCCCCTCGTAGCGTGATACAGGGACGCCAATCGGATTCAGATCATTAATGTAGTCGACGCAGAACTCAATAACCTCCTCTGTGCTAACACCCTGGGCAATGCAGCCTTTTGGACGTGACCGGTTACGAACATACTTCTTCAGGACACCCATGTACCTCTCGAAAGGGAACATATTGTGTAAGAACACGGGTCCGAGAATTTGTATCTGTTTGACCATGTGAACCATGAGATGGACCATCATATCAAAGAAGGATGGAGGAAAGATCATCTCGAGGTTAACCAAACCAGAGACAATGTCATCTTGTAGATTACATAACTTATCCAGATTTATGGCCTTCTGTGATATTGCGTTGAAGAACGAACACACCTTTATGATTGTCCCTCGTACCATGTCCGGTAGAATGCCTCTCACCATCACTGGGAGCAATTGTGTCATCAACTCATAACAATTATAGGATTTCAGGCTTACGATTTTATTTTCTTTTGTGTTTTTCAGTCTTCTTATGTTCGAGGAGTACCCTGAAGGGACCTTCACACCAGTCAACAACTTAATTATGTTTTTTTTTTCTTCCTTACTTAGAGTGTAGCTCGCGGGATGGAGGTAATGTCCTTTCTCTCTCTGTTGCGGATGTAGGTCTTCCCTGAGTCCTAATAGTTGTAGGTCTTTTCGTGCTTGAAGTGTATCTTTTGATTTGCCGTACATATCCAGGAAGCCTAGTAGACTCACACAGACATTCTTCGTGATATGCATGAAGTCCAGTGAGTGACGTACCTCTAAGTCTTTCCAATAAGGCAAATCCCAAAATATTGACTTCTTCTTCCAAATTGGCTTCTTCTTAGCATCTTCATTAGGGAGTGGCGAGACAGGTTTGCTACCAGGACCCTTCCGAAAAACTTCTTCCAGATCCTTTACCATAGAAAATACATCTGCCCCACTATGATGCTTGGGCTTCTTACGTTTCTCTTCTGTCCTATCAAAATTAACACGGTTGCTCCGTAACGGGTGCTTCAGATTGAGGAACCTACGGTGGCCCATGTACACAACCTTTCGAGAGTTTGTTAGGTACTTGCTGTCCGTATCCTCTAAGCACTCGATGCAGGCTTTATATCCTTTGATTGATAGGCCCGACAGGTTACCAAGTGCAGCCCAGTCGTTGATGGTTACAAGTAGCAATGCACGGAAGGTGAAATAATCTCTTTTGTACTCATCCCATACACGTACACCATCGTTCCACAGCGTTAGCATATCATCAACCAACAGTTTGAGGTACACGTCGATGTCGTTTCCAGGTTGCTTCGGGCCTTGGATAAGCAACGGCATCATAATGTATTTCTGCTTCTGACACAGCCAACGAGGAAGGTTGTACATACATAGAGTCACGGGCCAAGTGCTGTGACTGCTGCTCATCTCGCCGAACGGGTTCATCCCATCAGTACTCAACCCAAACCTTATGTCCCTCGGATCCTCAGCAAAGTCCAGGTATTTTCTATCTACTTTCCTCCAATGCGAGCCGTCAGCAGGGTGCCTTAACCTTCCGTCGTCCTTACGATCTTCTTTGTGCCAGTACATCATCTGGGCATGCGCTTTGCTCGCAAATAAACGCTTCAACCGGGGGATTATAGGAAAATACCATACCACCTTAGCGGGGGGTCTCTTCTTCTTACGCTGCCCCTCTACCTCACCTATGTCATCACACCTGGTTTTAAACCGAGAAGTTTTGCACACCGGACAAGCTTCCAAGTTCTCATACTCATTGCGATAAAGGATACAATCGTTACGACATGCATGTATCTTCTATACCTCCAACCCCAATGGACAGACTACTTGCTTGGCATTATACGTAGTTTCAGGCAACGTGTTACCCTCTGGAAGCAATTTCTTTATCAAGCATAACAACTCATCGAATCCCTTATCAGACAAACCATTGGTTGCCTTCCATTGCATCAGTTCTAGTGTAGTACGCCGCTTTTTGTGGCCCTGTCGGCAGTTTGGGTACAACAGTGTCCCATGGTCCTCCCACAAGCGCTGGAACTTTTCATAATGCCTTTCATCGGTGTATTCTCCCTCTCCATCAAGCAGCATCTACTCTAGGTCATCATGGCCAAAATCACCCATTGTATCTTCGAAAGCACCGTGTTGGCCATCGTTCGGGATATTGTTGTCCACCTCTTCTTCTTCTTCTTTACCGTCTTCCCGTATAATCTCTTCTTCATCGTGCTTGGTCCAAGAGGTATAGTTTGGTATGAAACCTCTTGAGAGCAAATGGAAGTGAAGGTGACTGGTGTTTGGCCACTCCTTCTCATTGCTGCAGTCTATGCATGGACAACATATGTAGCCTGACGTCGTGTATGCATCGGCCGCACGAAGAAAAGCTTGCAAACCCTGCAAGAACTCCGGGGAGCGTCGGTCCATGTACATCCATCGTCGGTCCATCTACATTATGTTACATCAAGGTAATTCTTAGCTCATTCTCCAAAAATTAATTATTGAACATTTTCCAAATTCCAGAAAATTAAATTTATTGAAAAATATTTAAAATTTTATGTGGCTAAATTTATTCATACCTAGGGTTAATTGCATCACATAAATTTAAAATAACTATATTTTTATTCTTATCTAGGGCAATTCTTATTTCAAAGCCAACTATAAACTTAAAATAAATTTATTTCATCACATATTTTGTAAAGAACTATATTTTCATAGAATTGCTTCCTATAAAATGATTATTTGCTCCGGTATTGCAATGATCATGACAAAATTCTTCATCCATCGATGGGAAAAAATCCTAGATTACACCTCCAATGCGAGATACATCATAATCCCACAAAAGATTGAGCTAGATCTTTACATTCATAGTCTTTCAATGATCATGACAAAATTCTTCATCCATCGATGGGGAAAAATCCTAGATTACACCTCCAATGCGAGATACATCATAATCCCACAAAAGATTGAGCTAGATCTTTACATTCATAGTCTTTCAATAATCATGACAAAATTCTTCATCCATCGATGGGAAAAAATCCTAGATTACACCTCCAATGCGAGATACATCATAATCCCACAAAAAATCCCACAAAAGATTGAGCTATATCTTTACATTCATAATCATTCAATGATCATGGCAAAAAATCAAATTTTCTTTATTTTTCAAGCAAAGAAGAAGCTCCATTGAACATCCAATATACTGTGGAATGATGCACTAACCTCGATTAACTTGGCTTAGAGTAAAAATGACCAAAATTTTGAAATTTTGGCAGCACCTCCCCTTTCTTGAAGCTCTTGGCATGGCGATCTTGTTCTTGGTCGGCAGAGTCGGGACTGGGAGAGGAAGGAAGGGGAACAAATATGGCATACTAATCCCGGTTGGACACACAGACCGGTATTGTACCCGCCTTCCCGCCTGCAACAGGAGTTCAAATATGGCATATTAATTCCGGTTGGGCACACAGACATGTATTGTGCCGCCTTCTCGCCTGCAACAGGAGTTCAAATATGGCATACTAATCCCGGTTGGGAACATAGACCGGTATTGTGCTTCCTTTCCCGTCCGCTGGGCGTTGCGGGCTATTGCAGTCACCATCAGTACCGGTTTGTAACACAAACCGGGATTGATTTCAGAACATCGTCCGGTTGATGTCTCAAACGGGACCGATCCAGTTCGTGCCCGCCTAACATTCAACCGGGACTGTTATGAATGTCAGTCACGGTTCATGCCTAACCGAGACTGATGAGCCGGTATTAAAGGCCAGTTCTCTAGTAGTGGCATCTAGTCAGGTGCAACACTTTGTCGCACACGTGCCTAAGCCTCGTGCACCTACGCCTGCCAGACCGTCCGGTAGGGTGTCCAGTGCACATGGGCTTAGGGATCTCTTTTGGCACACAAACTCTCTCTCCCACTCGAAGACCTCACCTATACTCAAATCTAGGCTTTAGAAAAGGATATGTGTGCTTCACGGTTTTGAACTCAACCTAAGATGATCCAATCAACTTGAACCCCCTTAATAGTACGACAAAACAAATTAAAAAACCCCAAATTCTAGAATTAGACAATCTCGATGCCCAAGCCAATCCCTAAACAAGAATCCTTAAGCCTTTTCTCTTGATGCAGTCTTCAATTTACTCCAAGGATCCGAGAAAACCATGAACACCCCAAAGCTCATCATAGCCAACTATGTTATCATCAACACCAAAACACATAATCACCTAATAGGGGCCTAGATGCTCTTTTAGCATGGATACGAGAAAGGTGCCTTCCACTACTTCCACTACATTGTCTTCCTATCAAGAGGAATAATAAGTTGGTATTAATATATTTGTCAAGCTATTTAGGCCATCCACATCGGAGGTCCACCAAACCATGCTACTCAAGGAAGGAACCTCTACTTTCAAGCAACTCACGACACTCCAAGTCTACCCAAAGATCAAGCCCACTTCGTCCATGAGTTATGTTCGACCATCAGGGACCAATCCAACTTCAAGCCCAAGTCACATACAAACTATGTTTAGGCCAACTGAGTACTTCGCGGAAACGTTTTCTTATCCTCTTTCAAACGGATCTAGCCCACTGCCATTTTCCCTCTAGCTACTGCCCATAATCAACGAAAAATCATTGCAAACAGAATCTATCGGGACTGCACCACCTCCACTTTTTGGCCAAGGCCCATGTACTCCAGGGTTTCATGTGCCCCTCTTATCGGTTACACACCTCTGGCCACCACCCATCTACTGCATATGGCTGCCACCCCTTTCTTCTTCATTAGGTTTTGGTTTTGGTTTAATTTTCCCTTACGTGGAGCTACCTCTCGATCTGTCATATGTCTATTAGACTAGAACATTTGATCTTACAAACCACAGCTCTTGTGCTTAATATTGTTCCACAATTTTAGATTGTCTATCTTCTTGTATGTTCTTTAGTTGTATCGAAGGGATTGATCTTCATGATCAGGTCAATCGTGTTTTTGGTGCAATTGATAACTACTCTTGAGCCTGATTTAGCGATTGCCAGTGTCCAACTCGTTCGAATTGGTAGCCATGTTATCAAGGTCATACTCTATCAAACCAAATCAATATGTCCTATCATTGGCCTGCGTAGTGTATCACTTTGGATGGATTTCTAGCTCACATGGTGATCATGGACAAGGCAATAAAGAACTCACCTTCTGCAGTGGAGAGCAGTACATTTCTTACTGAGGATGTTAGGCTCTGGCAAGGGGATAGGACCGGAGCCTAAGATGGTGTGTTCCTAAGATTCTTGGTGCCGCGTCATTAGTACGAGGGCTTGACCTTCTGCCTTCCTTGGGAGAGACACCTAAGGCCAAAAGGTTCGAGAAATTTGAAATCAGTCTAGAGTGATTGGGGTGGTTGTGAGAGCTCAGCGACACAATGGTTGTGGAGTAAATCTGAGCAAGTTGGTAGTGAGTGGATTGAGGAGTAATGGTTGTGGACTTGAGGATGCTTGCGTAGGAGATGGATCCAGGTGGAGGGCATTGCTCACCATTAGTGCATACTTTGGAGTCAATGGAGTCGGCTAGATCTTGGTCTGAACGGTGAACACCAAACTAGACGACTGCATACGGAGAAAGTCACTACTGATCAGAACAATAACACATGCACAAGACGAGAGAGGATGTGAGGGTGATAGGGAATTAGGGTCTTGGGGGTGGTTTGCATAGATGTAGGAGAGTGGCGAGCATTTTCTTAAAAGAGAAAATTGACTATTTGTCAATCAAAGAGTGGCACTTGTTTATTTGCCACTTAAAGAGTTAAATTGATTATATGCCACTATAAACATCAACTATTTTATTATTTGCCACCCTTGCCATTTTACGTAGGTCATCCACCTCCCCTGATCCGAATGTCACCTCCCTTGGTCCTTCTTCCTAGATCCGCCCTGAGCCACCTACAACACTCCTCCTACGCGTGTCTACCTATGTCATCATCAATCGCCTTCCACATACGTCGTGCTGGCCACCCTCCATCTGCTTATGTTAGGCTACCTCCATAGATGAAGCTTTCCTCCTTTCCCTTTGCAATCAAGGAATCCTCTCTAGGGTTGCACGTCCATGAGGGCTACACGGGTTAGCTTAAGGAAGTAGGGACAATTCAATCATTTCTATGGGCCTGAATTATTAGAATGAGGGAAAAGGCAACTAAAATAGCAAGAGTGACACATAAGAGAGTGGTTGATGTTTAAAGTGACAAATAATTGAGTGCCACTATTTGGAGAAGCAAATAGTCATTTTTGTTTTCTTAAATATCTTCAATCGGTTAGCAAGTGCACGAATGAACTTATAATACATTGCCATGAAAGTTTCATGATGTTTGATCCATTTAGCGATTGCTTTCAATCTCTATGAGTTGACTAGCACGACTAGCTAGGATGCTTGTCTCTTAGAGTTTTTATTAATTCACTAACACGTCCCCCTCCACATGCGAAACCACTGAAACCATGATCATTAAAACCAGAGCACCAATACATGAGAAAGCCAGAACCAAATACTATGTTGGCACGGTTTGCTTCAAAGAGCGCATCCATACGATTGGATTAAAAAAACCAGCACATTGGTGATGATTTCACTTTGTACCTTGTGGACAATACTCCCATATCTATTTCAAAAGTATTTGCATCTTCGGATGCAGACTATTGGAAAAAAAGAAGTCCGTAGCAAAATGGATCCATTCTTTCAAATGAAACTTGGGAACTCACAGAACGATCTTACGATTGTAAACTTGTGGGGGTAAATGTATATTCAAAATAAAGCTCAGGCCTGTTGATACTATTTAAATGTATAAGGCTCAACTTGTGGCCAAGGGTTATACCTAGAAATAAGGCGAAAATTTATTTAATACTTATTCTCTTATCGCTAGACTGACTACCATATAAGTTCTACTTTCATTGCCTACCTCATATGGTCTTCTTGTATATCAAATGGACGTTAAGATAGCTTTCTTTAGTGGAGAGTTGGATGAGGAAATTTGCATGGAACAACTTGATGGATTTGTAGTAAAAGGTTAAGAAGGCAAGGTATGTAAGTTGCTAAAATCTTTATATAGTCTTAAAAGAAGCTCCTAAGCAATGGCATCAGAAGTTCAATAGAACTTTAACTTCTATGGGCTTTGTTGTTAATGAGACTAATAAATGTGTATATTAGCGCTATGGTGGGGCCAGGGAGTTATTTTCTGCTTTTACGTTGATGGCATATTAATTTTTGAAACAAGTCTTGATGTGATTAACGTGGTCAAGTCTTTTTAGTCTCAAAACTTTGATATGAAAGATCTAGGACAGGCTGATGTAATCTTGAACATCAAATTGATGAAAGGTGAGGGTGAGATTACACTTTCGCAATCTCATTACGTGGAAAAGGTCTTGAGCCATTTTAGCTATATGAACAGCAAGCTCTCTCCAACATCTTATGATCTTAGAGTGATTTTTTTAAAAAAATATAAGAATTGTTGGGGATCAATTGAGATACTCTTAGTTTATTGGAAACTTTAGAAGCTTTTCGCATGCAAGAAAATATTTGTGATACTTTGTTTAAAAATGTAAGGAATTAAAATTGGAAAAATGATAAACTTCTTATGACTAGAAAAAGTGGTGCTTCTATGTGAGATTGCTACCCCTATGTTTTGGAGCATTTTGTGAGCTTAGGGTTTAATTGCATCTGCAAAAAAGATCTTTTTAATATCCTGTGATGGAAAAGAATAGGTGGAGAATGATGAAGACATCAATGATAATAATGAGATAAATAAATCTGAAACTCTAGAAGCCTTTCGCATGCAAAACATATTCATGATACTTTGTTTAAGAAATGTAAGGAACTAAAATTGAAAAATGATGAAGTTCTTGTATGACTAGCAAAAAGGGTGATAATTCCGGTTCTTGTCTCAAATTAAAGAAGGAACTTGATATTCCTTGCAAATCTTGTGAAATTTTGAAAAATAAAATAATTTGATCTTGAGAATACTAATTGTGAGACATGTGAATTTTATAGAAGTGAAAATTCTTTCTTGAAATTTAGTTCATCACCTTGTGACAATTGCATTGTTTTGCAAAAAGAGATAGATTCTGTGAAAAATACATTAGTGAAAAATTGTTCTACCTAAGAAAACGAAGCTTGTGTGTGTCGGGGATTGGATAAAGTACCCTGACAGCTGGACCCATACACGACTTATCCCTGGGGTGCATAACCGGGGAACCTAAGGCAAATATGCCATGCTCGGGAATAGGCCTCTTTCTTTGTGGGCCGTTGTCTAAGTTCAACGTAGCCCTTGTGTGTTTTGGTGATTAATGACAAACACAGTTAATGACAACACATGATTAATGAAAACACATGATTGATGTGAATAATTGATTTAGTTAGTGCTTAATGACAAACCTCTAATATGCTTATTATCATGAGACTAATGTGTTTATTGATAAGATGGTTCTAGTCTCATCACTTTTAGAGGAAATCATGTGGATAAGCTATTCATCCATTGCAAGGTATGTATCTTGTGAATTCGGTAAATCTTGTGAGACTAACAATTGTTGTTGATTTATCGTCTTAGTCTCACACATGCAAATAAGATGAATATGCGACATTGAGGTACGTGTTCGGTATTCCACTCCTATCCATAAGTGCATCCATCTTATACTAGTACATGGTATAATTAGATTGTATTTATGCTCATTGCTTCAAGTCATGTATATTTAAGTATACTTATATCTGGTCTATGCCATGGATATGATGATTGTTTGTTCTAGGGGATCTTTGCCCTTAAATATGCCATGTATTAGTGATCCCTAGGTGACTCACTAGATAGACTTCACCATGCTTGATTGGCTATGTGCATATTTACTATCCATGTTTACTTTCATATGCACATCCTTTGTGGAGTCATGGTTTGTATAGAGCATTGATTAATTGTCATGAGGCTTGAATCTAACTGTCTATATATCATTGGGTATTGTTCTCTCATGTGCATATACATTTATTATCCTGTTTTAGATGCACATGTCAGGTTGATCATATGACAAGTGTTCCTATACCTGTTGCCATTTATCTATGGAACACTTGTAGTGCTTAAATGTTCTTGGTTATATAACTTAACTTATTTATGTGGAGCACTAGGGACTAATGTCTTTCATGAGTTGTGAAGAAAATTAGGTCCTGTGGAGGTACATGACGACCGAGGGAGTATCGAAGGATGATGGCTAAGTCTTCAAGAGGACAAGGATTCCTAAGAGATGAGGACACAGTCAAGATCGATTTGACAGGAGGATCATCAGGAGGATGATCAAGTTAAAGTCGATAGGATGGAGAGCCTTATGAGGGGATCAAGTCAAGGTTGACAAGACGAAGGCGTCATCGGGATTTGGAGGTTGTCATGTACAAGGAATTGCAAGGTGAATGTATGGCTAGTGTAGGACTAAGGATGTTTCCTAGTCTTTTACCGGTCTTGGTGATTGGTTGGAAGACCGGGTTGATAGGATAGTTACCGTACTATTAAAAGGGGTCTGGATCAGTGTTGATCAGATAGGTTCCTAGCTCTTGAGTCTCCTAAACCCTAGTTGAGCCTTGTGGGGTGTCAAGGGTGTTGGAGGAGTTTAGCTATAGAAAGAGGTGTTTGGAGGGTCGGAGTGTGTGCGATTAGGAGGTGTCTTTGGTTTCCCTAGGTTTTATGGACCTCTTATTTGGTTTTTAGGTGGTTGAACAATGTGGATTGTGTAACCCTCGTTCTTAGCTTTCCGAAAAGCCCAAGATCTTCGAAATCGAAGTTTTGAGCTAGAAGTTACGGGCGTTTTAGCGGAAGGCTATTGGGTTGTCAGGGGAAGGCTAGACGGTCTGGGCTGAGGGCCGGACGGTCAGGGCCAGATGTGAAAAATCTGCCCCGGAGGCTGGACGGTCCAGCCTATACTTCCAAGTTTCTGTTTCAAGGCTGGACAATCCGACCTGGGTCCTAACGATCCGGGTTTGCCTGCATTTTTGAGGATCCGAACCTCCAACGGCTAGTTTTTTAGATCAAGCCTATTTAAACCCTTGAGTGGCTTATTTGTGGCTGCGGTTTTGAGGGGGCTTGAGGTGTGGTTTTGGGTGAGATTTAGGTGTGTCCCAAAGTGTGAGAAGTGAGAAAGAGGGAGAGCACCATCTTATGTGGATTTGGTGAAACCCTAGTAAGAGGAGTGAGTGACCAAGTGTGGATTGTATGCATCACTCTTGGGCTTTGATCCGGTGTGATCAATCGGCTTCGGGCTTGTTACTCTTGGTGCTTGCCGACACCTAGAAGGCGTGGGAGGCGTCATGCGCCGGTGACCTTCTCAAGGAGCGTGTGAGAAGGCTCGGACAAACCGTATGAGTGGCGTTGGTGCTTGCCATCTTCGGAGGGGGGAATTAGCAACCGCTAGTGGAGAAGTGACGGTTGGCTTGAGAGGGAGCCGGTCCTTGCAAGGGCCCAACCTCAACATGGATTAGGGAGATCAACAAGTCTCCGGGTACCACAGGAAAAAGCGAATCGCGTCACTTGTGGTTTTTCTCTTGTGCTCATGTACTTATTGCTTTGTGAATGTGTATGTAGCTAATTATCCCCATGTCATATGTTGATTGCTAGTAGCTCCTATTATTGTTATTATTCTTGCTTGTGCTAGCATTACTTTGAGCAATTTAATTAGTTGCTATTATACATCTTAAATTAAATTGCTTGCTTGTGACCCTAGGATTGCAAACCCAATTTAGATTATTATTGAACTAGGGTGCTTCCTTTACCTTGCCATCATATTTAATCTCACTCATTTAGATTTGCCATCACCTAGGCTAAGAACTTGTGTTCAAACATTACTCTTTAGCTTTCACATTTAATTAGGGTTTGGACACAAATGTAAAATTGAATAGAAAATAAAATTTGAAAAACCCAATTCACCCCCCTCTTGGGCATCCGGTTTCTTACACGTTGAACGTGTCATCATCGCCCTGAAGAGGTGCATCTAGATAGTTGGCCCGGTGCTTCCACCGTCTCAGGAATTCTTTCACATCCAGAGCCCAAAGCCTTCCAGATATAGATGTTTCTTGGGGTGCAAGTTAACATGTTTATAGGATATACCTGTAAATCTGATAGGGCTCTAGGATATTCAGAAAGGTCTTCCAGGTGGTATAGGACCAGGACTGCGCATACCTTGTACTATAAATACACCCTAGGGGAGGGGGAGGCATCCACATCAACGTCCACAACCGCAATAACACAAAAGAAGACGTGCGACTAGAGTAAGGTTATTATCTCTTTTCGAGATGCCCGAACCAGGATAAACCTTGGTGTTTGATTTGTCTCTCCATCTCAGCGAATCCGTGCATCTACGACAAAAGCCCTTCAACAAGAAGGGGTTGTGTGGTCCCTCAATCAATAAGTAAACTCAACGGGAAATCTATTTTCCAATCATCGATAGCTGGCACCGTCCATGAGGACCAACATATCCTTTACCGAAGAGATTCTAGAGATGTTGGATGCCGAACGCTCGCTTGATCACCGTGCTCCTATTGGGCGGCATGATGGTTGTCATGAAGGAGCAGACTTGGAATACGTTTCCGAGCCGATCTTGTTCCAAGCCTGGTCAGAACAACATTGCCCCACATTCGATGGGGACAATGACGAGCTCTATGCTGGACTGGATATCTCAGATCACATAGAGCTCGAAGACGGTGTTGCATTGTGCGAAAGCTCGATGATAACCCTCACATACCCCTCTGTTGACAGATGCGTCAACATGGCTGCCTAGGGCAATCGCCAACTCGAGGGAGAAAACTCTGAAGTGGCCTCACAACGTGCCCACAACACCACCCGAGCTCGTCTCGAATCCTCTATCGTAAGAACTCAAACGAGCATCCGGCAGTGCGCTAGGGGTGGGCCCTACAATGACGCCTGAACACCTTCACCTTCACCAACTCGGGAATCGAAGGCCCTGTCCGGGGAATGACGCCCTTTGGCTTCGGTCTCCACCGGGCAAGAAAGGATACGGGCACTGGCAGTGATGCGTGAGCTTGCAAATGAGCCTACGCAAGAAGGCTAGGGAGTCATGGGCATCGCCATCGAGGGAGATCCCAAGAGGCTAGCCAGTGATTTGGACCTACCAACACTACCCGAGCAAAGGGGACCTGAAAGACATGCTCGAGAGTGTCCTCAAGGTGGGCTAACTGGCTCTTACAGTGGTGAATCCCAAAGCATTACCAGGGAGAGCCTTGATCGTTGTCACCGGCGCCACGACCGAGTAGGAGGACATGAAGAAGAGAGCATTAGGCGCCACGGCTAGGGTGGACGTAACCTCACCACGGTGCGCTCCCCACGCCGCGACCAGAAAGTGTTCTCTCGTCTCAGTCCTCACCCGTATGACCAAGGACCTCGTGATGGTCGAGATCACCCCGACCTATTTGAGCATCATAGTTATGCGGCTTATATATGTCGAGCTTCCCCTCGCGCCCTTTGTGACGTTATCTGGCCAAACAAGTTCAAGCCCGGACACACTTGAAAAGTTTAACGGGACCCAAAAGCCTGATGAATTCCTCTCAATCTATATGACCGCCATCTTGGCAGCCGGAGGGAACGAGGGCATAATGGCCAATTATCTGCCAACCGTGCTCGGCGGGACGGCCCGAACTTGGCTCTTCAATTAAAGGGAGGGATCCATCCACTCTTGGACCCATCTCAGCAAACTTTCAAAGTTGCTACACTCGGCCAGGCAGAGAAAGGGACCTCAAGCGCGTGATCCAAACCGAAAGGGAGTCTCTGTGTGACTTTATCCAAAAGTTCATCAAGGTACGCAATACCATCCTGAACGTCTCAGACGAGTCAATCATACAAGCATTCAAATTTAGAGTCAGGGATGTCCGGTTCACTTAGGATCTAGAGTTCCATCTAGACCTAACAGCAAGCGAGCTTTTTCGTAGGAGCAAAAGCCCTAACCTCATAACATGGGAAGAGGCACTAGGCCTCGTCATCCTCCGCGTCGCAGCGGAGGACCACCGGGCGGATACCAAAGTAATAGGTTCTACCTGATCCACGAAACTTACGGGCATGACTTGCAAGGGTGAGATGCCCACCGTGCCCGCAGTAAAAGATGATAGAAAGGTGAACAGGATGCCCGGTGATAAGGATGATATGGAATTCTAGGAGCATATTGCTGTAATCTTTGGAACCCCCTCCATGTACAAATTTCGGTGAGAACTCAAGAAAGCAACACGGGAAGTATACCACACTGACTAAGGATCCCACCCGATCCAACAACTCAAGTGGACCGAGCATCCAATCAATTTCACAAAGGCGGACTGCCCTTCTAGGATTACCAAGCCCAGAAGTTCCCGCTGGTTGTGAGCCTAACTAATAGCAACATGACAGTAGGGCATGTGCTTGTTGATGAAGGCAGCTCCCTCAATCTCATCACGACCAAGGTACCAGACCATATGCAGATCCCTAGGTCAAAGAACAAAAACATCGTTGTTCCTTTCCATCGGGTCGTGCTAGGAACCTCCATCAGTCCGCTTAGGCAGATCGTCTTGCCCATAACGTTTGGGAGTCTGAGCAAGCCCTCACGGGACGCATGGCAGTGTTAAGACACTTCATGTCTAGCATCATATCTCTGCTGGACGAACGCGGTCTACCTTTCATTAAGGCGTTTTGGAAGCATGACGGTTTCGTCTAGACAGAAGAGGTGAAAAAGTATTTTGAAGACCTTAAGCGCTACTTGTCCACACCGCCCTTGCTGACCACATCCAGAGCAGGGGAGGCTTTCCTCTTGTACATCGCTGCTATCCCTCAGGCCGTCAGCATTGTTCTGACCGTGGTCCGGGACAGGAACCAGTGACCCATCTATTACGTGAGCGAAGTGCTCCATGGACCAAAGGAGCGTTACGTTGAGGTCCTGAAGCTTGTTTACGCTTTGTTCATGTCGCCCAAAAAGCTGTGACACTATTTTCAAGCCCACAAGATCATGGTGCCAATCAGTTTCCCCTTGGGCAAAATTATGAGGAACCAAGATGCAAGCAGGTGCATAGCAAAGTGGGCCATGGAGCTCTCCGAGTTTGACATCTGCTTCGTATCCCACTAGGCAATCAAATCCCATGTGCTGGCAGACCTTGTAACAGAGTGGACGAATCACGACCAAACTAGGCCAAAGCTTGATCCCGCAGACAGTGGTCATTGGACAATGTTCTTCGACGGGTCTCATACCTATGATCACTCGGGGGCTAGAGTCGTGCTCGTGTCACCTCATGGGGAGAGTCTATAGTATGTTGTGCAGTTGCAGTTCACGACGACCAACAATGCTAAAAAGTAAGAAGGGCTTCTGGTCGGGCTACAAGCGTGCAATGGTTAACTGTGAAAGGAGACTCACAGTTGGTCGGGCTACAGTTCCAATACTTCGACGAATCGATGGCCTGTTATTTAATCGAGATAAGAAATATTGAGAAGTACTTTAAGAACTTCGAAGTACTATACATCCCTATGAGGAACAATGCTCTGGCCGACCAACTTACCAAGCTCGGGTCTTCTCAGGAGGTGGCACCGCTAGGAGTGCTCGTTGAGCACTTGCACAAGATTTTCATACCCACCGAGAAGGAGTCAACTCAGGTAAGTGACACTGTCACATTCCTCAAACATGGAGAAGATTGGATGACACTGTTTATTCGGTATCTGGTGGACGGGGTCCTGAAGGAAGAGTCAGTCGAGCGTTCTCGGCTACTCAGATGGCCCACGCCTTATAGGCTGGTAGAAGGAGCCTTATATCGTAAAGGTGCACTCAGAGTCCTCTCCAAGTGTGTATCTCATAAGGAGGGCAAGTACCTGCTTAGAGAAATCCAAGAAGGAACTTGCGGAGCGCACTCATCCTTTTAGACCCTCGTAAGGAAGGCCTTTAGCATGAGATACTATTGGCCAACCATCCTCACCAATGCTTGCACCATCGTGACTACTTACAAGGCATGCCAATTTCAACGCCCTCAAGGTCCATCAACCGGCCTATGCCTTCCAAACGATCTCGTTGGTCTGGTCATTCTCGACATGGGGGTCGACATCCTAGGCCTGTTCCCCCTAGGCCAAAAGGGTTTCAAGTACTTGCTCATCACCATTGATACCTTCACCAAGTGGATTGAGGCCGGGTCGGTCTCGACCATCACGACCTAGGCTACTACGAAGTTCTTCCATAGCAAAATGGTCGCAGGTATGGGGTCCTAATGAAGGGAAACACGGGTATTGCTACGCTAGCATGAATCAAGTCCTACAGCAAAAGTCAAGGACAACCTGCATGTAGATGATCATGGATCGTTACCGTTCGAAGCGCAGTGCAGTGGAAGAAGAGTCGATGAAGCCGGTTCAATGATCTGCATGTAGTCATACAGCCAATCATGTCTCCACCTCGTGATTGCCCTAATTAGCGCCACAATCATAGCATCTCTACGTAGTCCACACATACGGGGAAAGGAATCCGTCTGCATGTGACATGCTAGCGCCAACACGTACTGCAACACCCCATTTTTGCTTCCAATAAAAATAATAATAAATCACCAGTCAATCCATTGTTTGAAATAAAATTTAAATAATTCAAACAAAATTATGTATAACAATTTAGTATAATTTTATATTTATATAAACATTTTCGAAGCCTAGCCTGAATACAAACTACATGTGTAAAATATATATATACACATAGATAAATAAGTCTATGATTAAAATTATAGATTTTTCATAAAATAAACTATACACGCTCGTATACACAATTAAGTGTATAGTTATTTCTTGAAATTAGCTCAACTTAAACAAAAAGAAATTTATAGGTGCATGAGCACATGTATGTGTACATATACAAATATTTTCTTTGCCAAAATATAAATAGTAATCATAAACATATGCACATAAATATATGTATATATATAATATATAATTTCCCTATTGCCCCTAAATCCCAAAATACAAAACCTCTCACTATTCTTCTAAATTACAATCCTAAGTAAACTAAGATCAGGTTTTTATCCAAAAACTATGTTCATACTTGAATTATGAACTTGTGATGTGAAATTACCAAAATGCCCCGGACATCATCCCCATCTCACCTTTCCTCCCTCCCTGTTTCACTTGCCGAGCCAGGACTCGCCGTGTGTCCTGCTCCTTCGCCGGACCAGCAGCTGGGTTGGCCTTCGTGCGCCGCACCTTTCAATCAAGCGCACGCCCACCGAGCTCGCTTGCCCGAGCCCGACATGTTCCGGCCGTGCCGCTAGTCCCGCTCAGGCCCGGCCGAGCCACTACTGTGAGATGTCCCTAGGGACACATGCAAAACATGCACCGCGCCACGCACATATCGTGCTGGCCATGTCCTTATCTTCCCTCCATTGCATTTCCGTGCCTATAAAAGGCCAGTCGAGCTCAATCATCCCGTTCTTCGCTTGCTCTGCTTCGGCCGCCCAATTACGGCGATGTGATTCTCCCTTGCTACGCCGTCCCGAGCTAGGAGATTTCATACACGCCTTCCCCATCTCCTCCTCTCCCTAGTCCCCGAAAGAATCGGCCTAAGACGCAGTGGACACCGAGATCAAGGGAATCTCCTCCCCGCCGGCCAATTCCACCCCCTTTTCCCCTCTGGCCAACACAATGGAATATTATCCAATTCCTCGCACCTAGAGCATCCATGAGAGGTCCCCAACCTCCCCCACAGATTGCCCAAGCTCGTCGGCCACCGGAGCTTGCCCGCAACGTGAAGCTGCCGCCATCCCCTGCTCTGCCCCTACGTCGCCGGACCACCACGGGACGTCTCCATCCCCAAAAGCTACGGGGTAAGCACCCACAATCCTTCCCGATTCTCACACACCATAAATTCCCCCTAGAAGCCCTTTGCATCGCCTCCGCCATGCTCTCCCAAACCCACCGCCGCCTCTGCACGTGGAGCAGCCAACTCCGGCCACCTCCGACCATGCCGATGACATCTATGGGTGCGCGGCACCACGACGGTTCTAACGAACCCAAGAACTCCTAGAACGGTGCCCGGAATCGCCGGCAATCACCGTTGCAAGCTCGCGGTTGGAGGAAGAAGAAGGATGACGCCAGCGTGACGTCATGGAACAGATTACTGTTCATCCAAGAGACTCACTTGTGGGCCCGGATGAAATTAATAAATCTAATTAAACGGGATTTTGTCATATGAGCCACTGTCAGCTAGAGCCCACCGCGGTTCAAAGGATCCCCTCTCCAGTCACTGACGCGTGGGTCCCTTGGCCCCACCTGTAAGTTTAAGTGAAGGCGCACTTTTAGAAATACGCCTCCACTTAAGGAAAACACCCGGCCCGGGGCTGTGTTCCTAGCGGGCCTCGGTTGCTTCGTGGGCTGTATAATGATGACCGGCCCGTTATTGTTCATAACGAAATAGCTGATGATTTACCTATTTAGAAAATTCTAGAAATTGAATATGAATCATTAAAATACATAGAAACTCCCAAAAATTCTATAAAAATTAGGTAAAATACTATATAGATATGTGAACCTAGGAAAAAATATAATAATACACATTTCACAGTTTAATGTCTCTGTAATATTATAATAACCCTTTCCTAACTTTTATTTGAAAATAAAATAACCCAATTAAGCTTTGTAGTTTATTTAAAATAGTAAATGACTTCAAATAATCCTATAAATATTCACAGAAATATCACAGGACATTTGGAGTCTAGGAAAAATAATAGTTTATATTTTGCACTATTTCTACTCTTTACAATATTGCTAATAGCATTTTATTGTTACTTCTTTTATAAAGAAATTCTATGCAAAGGTTTTCTATTTGTTAATACTAGTGGACCTCCAATAAACATGAAGATAGAAATATAATTTCCTTTACATAAGTAATATACGTGACATATTTTCCTAAATATGATAAACTATAAATTGGGTTACAATATATGGGTAGAATCCATATGCATACATTTATACATATAACCCCTACACGCGATCTTTATGAGTAAGATTTCTTATCGATAGCTCATGAAACTTCCTCGATAAGAAACTTACTTAAAAGAAGATCATACCGTCGCCTCGGAGAATAGTGTTACCCTCAACCTTGTGCACATCATTTATCATGCATTTATCATATTCTGTGTCTTTATCGGTGTTACTTGATTTTATTGCGATAGATTCGGAAGAAACAGAAGGACAGCCTGAGGATCGACGACAAGACTCACACGCTCGGTCCAGGCGAGCCAAAATCTCTTGATCATTCTCCTTTACCTATTATTGCCTGAAATTATGTTGGATTCAAATGATAGATTGCATGCAAATGTGAATTTCTCAAGTATTATATGTTGGTATCAAAAGCTATTAGAGCAAGTCTAGTTATTCCATTTTATAAGCAGTGTTAATAAACACAAATCTCTCCTTGATATTTTCCTATCCTGTCCATTGATAACCTAAGGTTTAGAAATTAAATTCCTTGACTAGTAAGTCATTGATATGGCTTAGACCTGCTTAAGTCTAGAGTTCGTGGGTTAATTCTTAGCTATCAACGATACGGTTCTAGGATGACGGGTCAGTTTATGTAACGGCATAGCCCGCTATCAACGGTGCGAAAGCAACGGTATAGCCTGCTATCAACGGTGCGAAAGCAACGGTATAGCCTGCTATCAACGGTGCAAGTGCAACGGCATAGCACGCTATCAACGATACTACTTGACCTCGACAAACACCATATGCGGAGCAGGTACCTCTATGGTACGGTCCCATCATCTCCATGATGTGTATCACGACGGAGCTAAGATTCCTTTGAATAAGACTACAGCATTGTAGCATCTGAATGGCTTATTTGTTGGACAGTCTAATCATTGAGAATATCCCGAGTACATAATTATGGGAATGTGTTGTGCCCCATTCCCGAGTATTCCTGGCACTCGACAGACTAAAGAAATAGTCCATACACTTGGGTATCTGCAAAACCTGAGTGTGAATAAAGTCATTATATCTGAGAATTCTATTGAATAGGATCTGCGGATCCTGGCCTTTGTTGAGCTCAAGGGGATCACGCCTCTTGGCTAAGAGGGTGAGTCTACCGCCACTTACCTGGGGAACGTGCACCAGTTGTTGTATGGGCACGGGTTCGCCAGAGCCTAGGAAACGTGCGCCAGTTGTTGTATGGGCACGGGTTCGTCAGAAGATGGGAATCATGCGCTAGTTGTAGTATGGGCACGGATTCGCCATATCGTCGGGGATAGCTTGCCATGGCGATGGAAGTTAGTCCGTCGTTTGTAGGGACCATGACCATGGCGATGGTATGGATCTGCCACGTGGGACACGTATTCCTTGGCTAAGGTTACGGTGTCGCCACTGAGAAACCCCTGTGATATGAATATTTGGCATATATGTAGCGCAGTACGTCTTTGGTTTATGAAAAGGCTAAGTCTTGAGTTATTTTAACTTAAAAATATGGCATCTTTGATTTTAAGCTAATAAAAGGGAAACCCAGCTTCCACCAAAAAGCCCTACATAACCGGTCTGCATCAGACAAGGTTTTGGTTCGCGAGCGCGGTTTGATTGCGCGCTCACACTCGCACCCACTCACCTTTTTAGGTGGTGTCAAGGTGGAACTCGATCGGGAAGATATCGACAAGGAGGAGAAGAGCCAGAAGATTGACGTAAAGGCCGAGGGTTAGGCGGGACTCCAGTCGCTTGCCTGATTGGGTTGGGCACAGCCTTGAGACCCTCCTCTTCCTATTGTTTCCGCTATGCTGAACTCTGGTAAGAGTTCATTTTTGTTTTGTAGATTTGGCCTTTTCGGCCTACAAAAACGAGCCATGTTGTAATTGAACTCTATAATATTAATAATTTTTATCGCAGGTATGAGATGATCCCAGCATTTTGTAAAAGGTGTCGTGCTAGCAAGACAAGATCCTAGGCTAGCACAGGTGCACCAAGGTTCCCAGTGACCGGGGCCCACACATACGACCTGGGAAATGATGGCTAGGATTTGATGGAGGAGGAAAACATAAAAGCTGATCTCTCTCTCCCTTTATATAGCCCCATAGTGGGTCCCTACGCTAGAGTCCCCAAAAGGTCCAAGACCCACGTCCTACATGGCCCATAATGCCTAAGTCATATGTGGCCTATTAACATTGAGCCCACATGTCATGTGGTCCATGATTGCTATTGGGCATAAAACCCAACACCCAAACGGTTAGATCACCAACAATGGCCAATGGGACTCAGTTCACCAGTGTACTGTTCCAAGAGTACTGCAAACAAGTCAGAACAAAGATCTACTTCGCCCCTGTAGCACATCCGTGGAGCAACGGCGTAGTTGAGCACACCAATGAACAGGTAATCCAGGGCATGAAGAAGCGGGTCTTCACGCATCTCAGTGGTTGTGGATGGGCATAAAGAATTCAAGACATTTCGGACACCGCCAAGCTATGCCCCCGCTAGCAGGGTCCTTACACAGTTGTCTCAGCTGTATGCCTAGGGGATGCACGCCTAACAATGAAAGACGGACGTGAGCTCTCTAGTACATGGAATATAGACCAGCTTTGGAAGTTCCACCTGTAATCTTTTCTTTTAATTATCAGTTGTTCCTTTTCAGTATTGTCTGCTCTTTCGCTCTCTTTTGGTTACCAAGGATGCTCAAGGTGACCCTGCTAGACCGAGCACCGACTCGTGCAAGGGGCCCCCGGCATCAAGATAGCGTTGGAATTGAGGAAGTGTTTTTTCTTAGTTCTGGCCTGACCGGATAGTGGGACATGATGATCACAAATGTCACGTATATTTCAGCCTTGCGTTCGCCACCAAAGGGTATGCGCCTAAATATGCCGATTCTCATCGCATAGACGCCCCCTTATTGATCGGTTCAAGAACCTAGCTCGACTAAGAGTGTGATTGTCATGCAATCTAAATGACTCATGGTCGGAGTCACCTTCTATACCTATGAATCCTATGCTCGCAACCAAGGTACATAGGCTGGGACAATAGGGGGGATAGGCCTATGCGCGATCTGTTTTTCTTCTCTTTGAGTGTCCCCGCACATACTAGCAACTTAGGGGCATGGTCACCAGGCATTTGAAGGGTATGCTGCTACCTCTCCTGTGACTAAGTCCGTGCTCGTAAATTAGGTATACGAGGCTTAATCATAGCGGAGACTATGGTTAGGATCGTGTTGTTCCAACTTTTATTGAAATCTATATTTTGTTTGCTCCTTTTTGCAGGGCAAAGGAAGATATTATCAAATCAAAAGCTACCAAGGTAAAACTTAGGTAATGGTATGAGAAGGGCTCATAGCCGGGCGTTTTTCTTCGCTAAGAATTCGTGCTTACACTTCTTAGCTAGCTAGGAAAGATGCTTCATGAGCTCGGGATTTTTAGCGGTGAAGTTTCTCGCCCAAAATCATAGCTCGCGCACCTCGACTTTATTGGTGTACTCCAAGTGAGTTTTCCAGACGCTCTGTTGCAGGAGGCTTGAGGATGGCTTGGCCCTGGTCAATCGCTTCGCCGGAGCAACTTGGGGGGCCGGAGCTTTACGTTTCTTGGTGGGAACCTTTCTTAATAGCTTTCGCATGCCTGCACACCCTATAGAGAGGACAGAAATCGCCTGCTCCAAGTCCTCTTTCTCCTGTAGGCACGCCACATCGAGCATGAGTTAAAGCTTCCCAAGCATGTAAAGGACATGCAGCTATGATTATGCACCTCTTCAGAGCGCTCCTGGATGTTCTTCACACGTAGCGCAAAGGAAGAGGACCCATGTTCCCTCTAAGCGCCAAAGAGCTCGATCATTTGAGTTTCCATCCAGCTGACACTTGGAGCTGCAAAGGTCAGGAAAGATGTGAGCATGACAAAGAACACCACCCAAGCATGGAGTAGGAAGGAAAGGGTGAGTTGTACCACAGTCGGCCTCGCGGGTAAAATCTTGCCAACCGGTAATCTCGTAGAATGGATCCTCTCTCCTACGGAGGGGCATACCCTATTCCATAATGAGTCCTCTGCGATTATCTAGCCGGTGAGCCTACGAGAGGCAAGCTTGTTGATCAAGCTGAGACACTTTTTCTCGTTAGCGTCGACGGGAGGATTGGGGATGCTCTTCTTCATTGGGACTTCTCCATGGAAGCAAAGGTGATTGTCCACGGATTTCTTGAGGTAAAATCACCGTTCGTCCCATCCAGAGATGGAGTCTTTCGGCGTCGTAATGGGGTAATAGAAAGGAGATGGAGATCAAAGCCAAAAATACATGCACCCAAGTGCGGAATTGTTCTTGGTACGAAAAAGAAAGTAGAAGTGAAGAAATGGGTATAATACCCAAGAAACCTTCACATAGATGTGTAAAAATGGCATTAGGTTGAGATTGAGAAGTTCGCATTCATAGTGCGCGAGCATGCCGACAACGAAGTCATTCTCCGGTGTGCGAAGACCGTGCACGGCATAGAGCTCGATGGAGACGACCTCATCCTCTGCTAGCTTCAAGTATTCCTCCGTTCTGAGCGCTAGCCATGAATATGTGTCTAGGTGGCCTAATTTTTTGAGCTCAAGCAAACACTCGGTGGTGATGGAGCTTGGTCCAAATTTGGCCATGGAGGTGATTTGGGAAGAAGAAGGAGGGAGAGAAAGATCGGCAGGATTCTTCTCACACTAAGTGTCCCTAGTGTAGGAAGGATGAGAGCAAATGAAGGGTGGTCTCACTGTGCACGATTATTTATAGTATAAGCGGGAAAACTGAAAGGGCTTAACTGTTCCGCCTACAAAGGCGCACTCACAAATCGTGGGCCGACTTGTATGGCGAGATTCCCGCCAGGCATTATAGTAGACGTAATGGACAATATATCCATTAGAGAGAGCTTTTCTGCCTGGTCCTTGCTCCAATGAAGTATTATTGATGGTTTAAGCTCGTTCCCAAGCATGGCTTGCACGAATGAGGTGGTAGCGCTTCGCTACCATTTTCCAATCCCTCCTTCAAGTCTTTAGGCTCAAGGAGAAGGCCTAACCAAGTAGCTTTTTATTTGAGCCTCGGGGGCTAACTGTTGGGATTGGATAAAGTACCCTGACAGTTGGGTCCATACATAACTTATTCCTGGGGTGCGTACTCGAGGAAGATAAGGTGAATATGGCATGCTCGGGCTGATACCCAAGCAATTGATGCTCAGGAGTAGGCCTTTTTGCTTCTAGGCCATTAAACGTGTCATCATAGGCCCCAAGAGGTGCATCAGGATGGTCGGCCCGTTGCATCTGTCGTCTCAGGAAATCTTTCACGTCCCGAGCCCAAAGCCTTCCGGATATGGATATTTCTTAAGGCGCAAGTTAGCATGTTTATAGGATATACCTGTAAATCTGATAGGATTCTAGGTTATTCGAATAGATTTTCCAGGTCATATAGGACCAAGAATGTGTATACCTTGTATTATAAATACCCCCATGGGAGGGGGAGGGCATCCACATCAACGTCCATAGCTGCAATAACATAAACGCACACGTGCGACTGGAGTAGGGTTATTATCTCTTTCTGAGAGGCCCTAAACAAGATAAACCTCTATGCCTAATCAGTCTCTCCACCTCGGCGAATACGTGCATATACGACAAAAGCCCTTCGGCAAGAAGGGGTTGTGTGGTCCCTCAATCAACAAGTAAGCTTGGTGGAGAATCTATTTTTCAATCATCAACATTGTGTTAGCAAAAGAATTTTCATGTGAGAATCTTACCGGAATTAGGAGGAAATTAATTGAACTTGGGAAACGCACTTATACATATCTATTGCTTGATGTCCCAATGTTGCCCAACAAAACAATTACTTGAAAATGACTTTAGAAAAGATGACAAATGGTAAGAAAAAGTTAAATTTGATCCTAGATACTTCAAAATGCTTATTTATGAAGGAAGGTATTTGATATAATAAGAATCATATCTCAAATACCGGTTGTCCAAGAAAACCTCAAGGGTCTTGTTCCTTTAAATGCTAAATCTAAATATAAAATTGTGATATATTTTAACTGTGGAAAACCTGGACATATAAGATGAATTCCTATGATAATTTAGGTCCAAAATTTTGGGATATGTTTCATAATGTGATGTGCTACAATTGTAAAAGGAATGGTCATTCCGCTAGAAAACTGTTTTGTTCGTCTTAACTATAGGTTTGAGGCTAATGAAATTAATTTTCAGAAAAATAAAAAATGTTCACTTTAATTTTAAAAGGTCTCAAGCGACAAATGGTGGGGATTGCATCATCATATGTTAGACAACAAAGTGGAAGTTCAATTCTCTCAAATATTGCAAAAACTGCTTGGGTTTCCAAAATTCTAAGAAAACAACAAAAGGTTGTGCCTCAATTTTTTTATTTCATCTTAGATCAAATCGAGCTTTGTAATATATGAATCTTGTTGCATATCATCTCATCATTTAGTACAAACATTGTTTATTATTCTTGATGAAAACTTACCTTTACAGTAGTAATCATTTGGATGACTTTTTACTATGATAAAGCCAACTTAGTTGAGTTGTTTCTTGCTAGTGGAGAGTGGTTTTCCAACTTCTTTTCAAAACATAAAATTGGCTAGTGTGTTTTTTTAACTGATTTTGAGCCTTATGTTGGTAAGCTGGATGATCATGATGAGTCTTTTGCTTGACTTGGTATGTAGCAAAAAAATACAGGGCAGAAGAAGTGAGCTTGACCGTGTAATTTTACTTGTCAAATTAGCAAAAGATTCAAGATCAACCTTGGCATACCTGTGCAATGCAAGATGTAAGTGAAAATATTTAATTGCCATATAGAAAAAGATGCAAACTCAAACCTGCCATACCTGTGTGCTAAAAAAAATTAGGGCATTTATATTCTTTTTGAAAGAAAAGAAAAGAGAGATGAAGAAAAAAATAGGATAATAAAATTCTAAGCATCTTTGGACAGATAATAGTGTCTGGTGTGCTCTTTATGCTCAAATCTAGTATATTTCTCACACTGGGTTATTTTCTACACATATTATATTTATGTCCAAATATACTTATTCTCTTATCCATGAGTTTCTACTAATCTTATAGTCATTCTATTCAAAAAAAAGTGGTTTGTACTTAAATATCGGGCTGTTCATGGAATTTGATGTGCGGATGAGATTTCTATGTTGTTAGTGTTCATCTTGATTAATTCACAATGCTTTTAGGGTTGTATGTCATAGCATACTAGTTTTTTGCATTGTGCTATCTTGTTTCACACATGATATAAAAAATTTTCGTTAATGCGTGCTTTGCCAAAGCGGGAGAAATTGTTGATATGGGATAGCTAGCTTACGTCAAGGCCGCAGGAATTTACTGTGAACATGAACTATTTGGTGAAAATTATTTGTTGTCAAATGACTCATTAAGGGAGGAGATTGTTGAATTGAGATTATGTGTTGAGTTGATTTGACAATAAGACAACGATATTTGTGAGGAACTAATCTATTTACAGAAGAACGAGGTGCGGTTTTGTGTTGATTTGTCTTGCAGATGATTGGACTAGAGTTATGTGGTGCCGTGGATGGCTCAGGTGCATGTAGATCTAGGCAAGGTTAGACATGTTGAGCTAGGCGCAGCAAGTGTAGACGTCGGAGAGCAGTGCGTTGTTGCACGTTTACAGCAAGGAGTTGGTTGGCTTAGCTTGTACGTGGAACTAGGTAGCTGTGCACGTTGGCTTGCATGGCCCGTGGTTGTGCAGCATGCAGAAGTGCAAGTCAGGTGGCTTGCGGGCCGAGCGCGTACACTGCTAGAGAAATGGTCTTCTATACCGGCACATCAGTTTCGGTTGGCCACAAACCGGAACTGATGTGGCAATAGTCCTGGTTCGTGGCTACAAGGCTAAAAGCACAATTTTTCGCTCACATTAATCCCGGTTCGTAACACAAACCGGTACTGAAGGTGGCTTTAACAAGCGGGTCCATGCTATCTGGCACAGACACACATTAGTCCCGGTTCGTGTTACGAACCGGTACTAAAGGCTCATTCTAGCATACTTCAAAAGAAATGCATATCCTAGTTTATTAAATATGTGTGGATGGGTGGGTTGGTTAGAAGAGTGAGTGGAGAGTCACGTGGTGGCATGAGGTCCCAGGTTCGAGTATTGGATTTGTCTTATTTTTTAGATATTTTCTACGCTTTAATACTGGTTAGGGAAACCAGAACTAAAGATTAGATACCTTTAGTCCTGGATGGTCTGTCCCGGTTCAGAAACCGGGAGTAAACCCCGTTCCCAGCCGAACTAAAGGCTATTTTCTAGCAGTGATAGCAGCAGGCGGGGCAAGCATGGCTACAACAGTGCAGGCGGTGCACAGGATTATACTACAACGGATCTGGGTGTTAAGAGATCTTAACTGAGATGACAAGAAAAAGGCAGAGGCGGCAGCTGAGCATTACGCTCGGGTCGTTGAGGCGCAAGACAAGAAAATAGGAGATTGAAAAGGGGAAAATTCGATCAATGACATCTAATTCGTGCACCTCGGCTATAATGACATTAATTTCGTTCGTCTTTCATGAAATGACACCGGGTAAACGAATTTCTTCAACCAGTGACACTCATGATGGGTATTTTGGGTGTTTTACCCGCGAGTGTCTCCCATCACTCTCCTCTCTTTCTTCTCCATCTCCGGCGAGTGGAGGCGGTGGCGCGGACACGAGGTGGAGACAGGGCCGGTCAGCGGCAGCGGTGTCGACGGCGGAGGCAGGGCAGCGGCGCCGACGCGAGGCAAAGGTGGAGGCGGCGGCGATGGAGGAGGAGGCGGCGGCGGCGGAGGATGAGGAGGCGGCGACGTCGGAGGAGGAGGAGGAGGGGACGGCAGAGAAGGAGGAGGAGGAGGCGGCGACATCGGAGGAGGAGGGGACGACAGAGAAGGAGGAGGAGGAGGCGGCGACATCGGAGGAGGAGGAGGAGGAGGAGGCGGCAGCGATGACGGAGGAGGAGGAGGAGGAGGCGGCGGCGGCGAATGGGAGAAGAGGGGAGAGAAGAGAGTGAATGGGAGGAGAGGAAAGAGATGACAGGTGGGCCCCAGGGTATTTTGGGTATTTTCTATCGACAAGTGTCACCGGTTGAAGAAATTCGTGTGCCCGGTGTCATTTTATGAAAAGCGAACGAAATTATTTGACCGAGACGCATGAATTGGATGTCATTCATCGAAATTTCCCATTGAAAAGAGGAGCTCGGCGGCAAAAAGCAGTAAAAAGAGGCCACCAAGAGCAGTGAGCAGGTTGAGAGAGACGGGGCTGATCTATTAGTAAGCATGGGTTCTGTGTTATTTGTTCTCTCTAGTAGATTAATCTTCTAGTGTTATACATACTTGTTCGTTAATCTACTGTTCTAAATTGATTGTTTCTGCTTGATAATTAGTAGATTAGAAATTCGTTCGAGTATTAGATTGATATATTCACCCTGCCAATATGCCAAGATCATTCATTTTACTACGGATCAGAGGATCGTTTGCAAAAAATCAAAGGCTTGACTTGGAACATGCTCTTGGAATAAAGCTCAAATACTACTGAATTATTTTACATTAACGTGTGAAACATTGTTTCGAACGTTTATGAAAAATGTTTTGATAGTACCACTACTAGAAAACTGGCCTTTGATACCGGCCCATCAGTACCGATTGGTTATAGTGGCATCAGTACCGGTTCATTGGCTATAGGACCGTAGTGGGCTTTCAGTACCGGTTGAAGCCACGAACCGGTATTGATGCCCTCGCATTAGTACCGGTTCGTGGTACGAACCGGTACCGAAGGCACAGGGTACATTAGTATCGGTTCGTAACACGAACAGGTACTAATGCCCTTTCATCGGTTACAAACCGGTACCAATGACTCGTTTCAGAAAAGTTCGAAAGGAATGCATATTCTATCTATATCAGTACGTGATGGTGGATGGGTTGAATAGAATGGTGAGGCTGGAGTCACGACCCAGGTCGTTGAGGCGCAAAACAAGAAAATAGGAGATTGAAAAGAAGAGCGCGGCGGCAAAAAGCAGTAAAAAGAGACCACCAGGAGCAGTGAGCAGGTTGAGAGAGATGGGGCTGATCTATTAGTAAGCATGGGTTCTATGTTCTTTGTTCTCTCTCATAGATTAATCTTCTAGTGTTATACATACATGTTCGTTAATCTACTGTTCTAAATTGATTGTTTCTGCTTAATAATTAATAGATTAGAAATTCGTTCGAGTATTAGATTGATATATTCACCCGTACCATCATTCATGTTACTAGGGAGGACGCATAGCCAACACAATAATTTCACCGTTGGAGGACGCATCTGGTGCTGACCCGAGGCGAGCTGGCGTGCGCTAGTGTTCGCACCTCCGAGGTCCGAGGCCATCATGAGGTCGGTTGCTGCGGTGAATGAGCACTTACGCCACACTATATAAGCAGTATCAGGCATTTAGGCAGCGACAAAAGCAAACTAAACTTCCGAGTTAATAGCTATAGCCACACAACATGTATTGACAGGTTGACACAGGCATAGGCGCATAGCTAGCCAACTAAGCGACCGTTCTTTTGGACGGTTGCGTTTGCTTATAAGCTAAAATTTTGTTATTTTCGTATAAGTTAAACTCTTTGACATTTGGTAGCCAATTTTTGTAGGTCTTATTATTTCTTCTCAAAGCTCTCAAAACCATTTTTTTTACAATTTTTTAATCTCTCGGATATCCTTATCAAGAAGGTATAAATTTTTAGCTTATAAGTAAACGCAAACGTAACCGCTCAAAAGAACGGTCTAAGGTAGTGTTTCTTTAAGTGTAGAGCTAAGCAGGAGGAAGGGAAGCAGAGAGACGGGGGAAGGGCAGGTGGCTAGAAGGGAGCTAGGGAAGAGATGCGGCCCATGGGCAGGCCGGACGAGCATAGGCGGGCACAGTCCGGCTCTCTATTCCTAAAAAAGTGGCATAATATAGATGGCAGGAGGAAACCCGACCTGCTTCCACTTTCCAAGAAGTACTATGCCATCAAGTAACAAATGTATACTGATGATATACCAGCTACATCCAAGTCCAGAAACTAGTAAATCTCATTAAGGAACGGACGCCCAAAATTGATCGCATGGTCATGGAACATGCCTCTTGCTTTGCTGCCCAACAGAGTGAACGGCAGGAGAGGATGAAACCGGCCATTCGGAATCCCCAATATCCTTCTGACCGGCAAGGAGCCTTGAGATCTGGAGGCCCCGGCTGAAGGCTTGGTTAAAGAGCAACCGTGTCTGGAACTCCGAGACAAAGGGAAACCACGACAAGAAGCCGATGGGCAAAAAGAGGACGAGACCCATCATGTGATCGTACGCTCTCCCGAGCTCCATAATGTTGTCCCATAGCTTGATCTTCTTGAGCAATGGAGAGCATGCTTGCCCGATCTGCAAAGAAGAATTCATAAAAATCAATGGCTACAGATTTGTCTAAAATGCGCTGAACCTGTATAACATAAGTTTGCTATAATAGATGTTGGCAGTGTCCCATATATGATCAAACTACGTCAATGAGCTTTTCAATCAACTGCTTGAGAATTAACAAGCTCAACCTGACAATCTTGTTTTCTGGTACCATGACTTGTCCATGTGCAAGTAGGAATGTCGGATTTGTTCTTTGATTCCATCTTCTTACGCATACAAAAAGGTCAAATAAGTTGTTAAACAGAGGTTTCACTCACCAGAAGAATACACCAACCAGTAGGCATGAACCCAAGAATGCTAGCGAAGACATCAGAAACTGTGAGGTTACATACGACAAATAGAACCGCCATCACAGAGACAAAGCCAAGAAAGAGAAGACCCTTGAGGATGCGGAACATAAGCTGCAAGTCTGTCCCAAATTTCTGCCTTCCTATTGAAACCATCTGAAGAGACAACAGCATCCAGCTAGTAAGATTTTCTATCATCAGAGGTAACTAGACCAAACAGAAGGCCAAATTCTTACCTTCAAAACTACCAAAACTACGAGCATAACCAGCCATGACAATGCATATACCTAGAAGTAGAAAGCAAATGGGCATTACAATAGCTCCTGCAACTGTAAAAACTAGAAAAGAAGAAATAGCTAGAGCAGATAAGAAAGTACCAGAATGCTATTGTTGCGGCGTGCTATGTTCAGATGGTACACAATACCATACTGGTAGATCAAGAAGCGAAGTGAAAGGATGATTTCCAAAAGGAGAGCACGGATGCTAGTCTTCTTAAGGTGCTCCTGTTCACTTGTCCACCAAGCCTCCCAACTTTGATCCACAGACATGCCAATACCCCCTCGGTTCCCCATCCACATCCTCCAATCTGTCCAGTCATCAACCGTCTTCTGCCACTCAAAACATGATGGATTGAAGATAAATGGCGCAAAGAGCCAAGATGCAACCAGCAACCATATGGAGGTGGTGACAAATAGGTACAAGTTCGACCTGCGGTAGGAACTTCCGTAGACTAGATACACGACCAGAAGTATCAGTAGTTCAAGTCCTTTGACAAAGTGGCTACGGGAGTACATGCGATAATTGTCAGCAAACTTTGCATGGTACACAACAAACCCACGGCCTGTAGATATATACTTGGCACCGCCATGGAGTATTGTTCTCCCATAGTAGTGGATTTTAGTGCCAAGCTGGAATGTGAAGAACACAGAGGCCAACTGAAGCTGCATGATGACAAACTCTCCTAATGCTGCACGGAACCCCTTCTCTAAGCCAACTTCCATGACCATCGGGAGGACAAGCAGCAAACCCAGCTGGAAAACAGATTGTGAAGCCAGTGCATTTTCAAGAGGCTTGATGTTCTCCTGAATACGTGGGTCCAACAAAATAGATTTTTCCAGACCACTCAAAACTAGATATAACCTCCCATACAAAAATACATAAACCGTAAGTACAGTAACCTGAAAGAAGGAATAACGGATGTCAGTTTAACAAAAATATGCAGAGTACAACATATTGATACCATGTAAAAACTTTTATTTATGAATGCTGTCGAGCATTTGCACATCAAAGCATACTGAATGTTTATGGATAATAACTGAATCCTGAGAGGACTCAATTTAACATTTGTTTCACATCAAAGACATTCCGAATCTCGCTGATAGACAAAATCAACATACTGGTGCATGAAGAAATAAATTGTTTAGGCTATGTTTGGTTCGGGGTTAAGGGGTGGGTTATGAGCTTAACCAGCAAAAAGTTGGAATAAGTTATCCCTCTCAATTTTGTTCTCTTCCAGCTATGCACATATATAGTTATTCTGTGCCCCCAAATATAACTATAAAATACACTACAAATAACTATAATTTTTACAACAATTAACTACTGACCGCCACAGAATTATAAATTAACTAGGTTAGTGGCCAAAACTAATCTAGCTGGATTGAGGTTATCTATCCTGGTTAATCTAACCCGAACCAAATAATGCCTTAAAGTTCGATTATCTCCACCTATGTAGGATGAAATCCCTCCTTTGTTTTTTTGTAAATAACTTCCAAGAAGTTTAGTTTTATTAAAATTTCTAGTAGGGTCCTCTCCAACATACACCATTAGAAAGAAAGGAATAGCTTAGGTATTCTTTAGCGAAAAAGGTTCGCATCGATATCTTCAATTCATATTCTTACCATGCTACTAAAATAAAACCCAACTGTAGTGAAGTAGAAAGATAGCATCCTATAAAAGTCAAATCTATGTCCAAGCCGATAGATGTCACGACTTAATGTTTGTTCACCATTGCCATTGGCCACCTTAGCTTCAAAGCTTGAAATTTGATTCATTCCCACATCACGCCCTTTACCAACTTGCATGTACTCATGATGCGTGACATTTCCTTCTCTCATTGTCGAGTTAAAACCTACAAACATTGAATTCAGTTACTGCATTTAGGTAACAATATATGCAAGATGTTCATACAAGATGCAGGATTACCTGAAAAGATATCTTCACTTAGATTTATGGTCTTTGAGGCTTTACTTATGCCACCTCTAGTGATATGGAAGAGTCTATCAAAAATATCAGGATGGCCATAATGAAACCGGACTCTGTATTACATTATAATAATGAGTTAGGCATGAAAAGCCTCATGATCAAAAGAAAATGTGCATCTTGTATATGGAAATATACAATGATGAAAAGAATAAAGGGAAACAATATTGACAATGTGGAAATAAAAATCAAATCTTATTGATTTCGTCTCATAATTCTGTTCGTTACCATTGCGGTATGCTCATCCAGCAAGACCTGGGCTTCTTCTTGTGAAATGTGTCTTGAATTTTCCTCAGGGCCCAATTGGGATGATATGCACAAGTACAAGTGTAAAGAAAAATATGCACAAAGGACCCTATACAAGTTCTACTTTAACACCCCCTCCTCAAACTCATGATGGATCAACCAGACTGAGTTTGGAGAGATGCAGGTCATGTTGTGCGCGAGTCTGAGCCTTGGTGAAGAAATCAGCAATTTGGAGCTCAGATGGCACATGCTGTAGTCCTATCACATGACCTTGCACCTTGGATCGAACAAAAGAAGCATCAACGCCAATATGCTTGGTGAGCTCGTGCTTCACCGGATCACGAGCAATGCTAATAGCACCTGTGCCGTCGGACGACACCGTCGTAGGAGAGGACACCTCCACGCCAAGATCTGCAAGGAGCCACCGAAGCCAGGTAACCTTAGCCGTGACAAGCGCTAGTGCCCGGAGCTCAGCCTCAGTACTGGAGCGAGAGACAACCAGCTGTTTCTTGGTCCTCCAGGCGATCAAGGAGGATCCGAGAAACACGCAGTAGGCGATGAGAGACTTGCGATCGGAGGGATCGCTAGCCCAAGTAGCATCGGAGTAAGCTGTGAGCTAGAGAGAACTGGAACTGGGGAAAAACAGACGGCGATCAGCGGTACCACGAAGATCTGGGAGAACACGAAGGAGGTGGGTATGAGTGGGCGGTGCAGGGGCGACCATGAATTGGCTAAGGATATGAACAAACATAGGAAATGTCGAGGCAGTGATGCCAAAATACACAAGGCTCTGACCGGTGGCGATAACGAGTGGGGTCCGGAAGAGAGTCCCATCCGTGGAACGGTGAAGGTGAAGTTCCATGGGAGTGACCATGATCTTGTTGGTCGATCAAACATGCACGCAAGCGAGATCATTGATGTACTTTTGCTGAGAGATAGGAGCCCGCAGGAGTGGACATGATCTCAATCCCGAGGAAGTAGCGAAGGGGTCCGAAATCAGACATCCGAAACTG
This sequence comes from Olyra latifolia, assembly GCA_036346145.1. Classification (NCBI taxonomy): domain Eukaryota; kingdom Viridiplantae; phylum Streptophyta; class Magnoliopsida; order Poales; family Poaceae; genus Olyra; species Olyra latifolia. The sequence goes on along the minus strand of CM070523.1, from coordinate 42,986,961 downwards.
GTCAGCTAAGTGGGACTTGACAAAAGTAATAAACTCGGGATCGTCTCCTGTGATGAGCATGTCATCAACATAAAGAAGGAGAAGTGTCCTGCCACGAGGTGAGATGTGAACAAACAACGCAGGATCATGGTCGCTCACAACAAAGCCAGCAGTGGTGACCACAGAAGTAAAGCGCTCAAACTAGGCACGAAGGGCTTGTTTGAGACCATAGAGCGAGCGACGGAGACGACACACATGACCAGCAAGAACAGAGTAGCCAAGAGGTGGAGACATGTAAACCTCCTCACGTAGCTCACCATTGAGGAAGGCATTCTGAACATCAAGTTGGGAAATAATCCACCGACGAACAGAGGCCACAGCGACAAGAGAACGAAGGGTGGTCATATGAGCAACCGGACCATAGGTCTCCTCATAGTCAATGCCATACTCCTGCTGGAAGCCACGAGCAACAAGTCGTGCCTTGTGGTGCTCAAGAGATCCATCAGAGCTGGTCTTGATTTTGTAGATCCACTTGCAAGTGATGGGAGTGACAGCGGGGGAGAGAGGACCAACATCCCACGTGCCAGTACGCTCAAGGGCTGCTATCTCCTTGGTCATCGCCAGCTGCCATTCAGGATGAGTGACAGCATCGCGATAGGTGGTAGGCTCAGAGGAGAGAGTGGCAGGAGCAGCAAAACCATACCGAGCAGGGCGGGAAAGCATGCTCCGATCACGAAGAGAGTACCGAGAAGGAGGTGGAGAGGTGACAGTGGGAGGAGCAGAATCCGCCTCGGTCGAAGAGGGAGGCGCATCCATGGAAGGAGAGGGTGCATCAGGGGAAGGGGAAGGCTCAAGAGCGGAGGTAGGAACCAAGGAAGGAATAGGTCCCAGAAGAGAAGGGGAGCTCGAGGGAGGTGGACAACGGGTGTAACGAAAACGAACTGGTGGTAGAGAAAATGCAGGAAGGGATGGGCATGGTGATGTAGAGATAGGATCGGAAAGAGAGGAAGAGGACGAAGCCTGAACTGGAGGGGAGAGTGATGGTGGTGGTGGCAAGGACAAAGGAGGGGCCGGAGGAGGTGAAGAGAGAGATGATGAGAGAGATGGTGATGAGGATGAAAAAAGTTCTCACACGCCAAATCGTCTAAATCCGCCTACGGGAAGAGTATAACAACAAAAAGCAGCTACAACACTCTGAGCGAAGTCGGAAGATTAGCGAGTTACGAGAAGTAGAGCCGATATCGATAGATCGATATCGCATCAATAAGATCATAGAAGCGACAGACTGGCTCGAGGAGAAGAAGAACAGATGAACTCATCTAGTCACGCTCGTCGGTACGAGCGCGACTCAGTAATATGACTAAGACCAATTACGGACGTAAGGTATTCCAAGCCAAGCATCATCAGCTGAGAAGGCGCAGCAGAGACCCATATATGACATACCTATGGGAGACTGTGCACTCACAAAACTAGTGAAAGGTGGTGCAAGCAAGTGCCGGCAGCATCGCTGACGCAGAGTAGATGGTCGGAAAAAGGCGGAGGCGGGAAAAGGCCGTGGCCGACACCACGGCGGTGTGGGAGTTTGAGCAACTAACGAGGCACAACTGCTTCAGAGTCCCGTGGGCGATCTCGCCATTAAACGTCCCCGTGAGTCGAATCCCCAGTGTTGGCCGATGATGATCAAGTCCGTATATTCGCCGATCGAATCGAGAGAAAACAGAGCTTTGGATGAGGGGTATGGTAACACAGTTTCTGAGTCTTGATGGACTGTCATGAAGCAAGAAGGGTGTGAAAGGAAAGCCAGCAACCCGCGTCATAGTACTTGCGATTATAGGCAAGATATGGTCACAGCAAGACGCTGATTCGAATCGCTCATGCATCCAGACGGCAGGTACGCGGTGAATATGCTTGCGAGATGAAACGCGCATAACGAGCGCATGCAGTCAGATCCGGCAAGACTTCAGTTAGCTTCTATAGCGGGGCCAATCGCCGAGTCCAAGAGATAAGCAAAGTACGATAGTAAGTAGTACCGCCAGCTGGTGCACAACAAGCATGGTGTGAACAGTCGCTTGCCCAACTCAACCTCTTCGGAAACCAAGGAAGCGACGGCAACTGATCGTTCAGCATCACGAGCCTCATTCAAGCCAAGTTCTCAGTCTCTACAAGGTTACGCGTCTGAAGCTGGTAGTAAGCAGGTTTCATCAAGTACCGTACGGCGCAGGCAGCAGCCTACCGCCTGCCTGGACCGGATGGGGATGAGGATGAGCGATGGCTCTCACCCTGTTCCGTAGCGACTACTGCCCGCAAAGTAATCGAGGCTGATCTGCGAGCGTTGAGCAAAGCGACTTGTGCACAAGAGGCGAGGGTCAGACACAAAGACCGCACTTGAGGAAGGCTTGCATGTTGATTGACCGACGAACGCTGCATGGATTTTAACGGTCACGGTGCGCGGAATGCAAAATACTGATGGAATTCTCGCGCCGAAGCATTACTACGGCCGGTGCAGCCGAGTCCTAGCTGTCCATGACTTTTGCTCAAGGTGGTGGTGTGCTTGCAAGAGACCATAGCGTGAGCCGACACGGGGGCCGACGGAGTCTCAGTCAGCTACGCTGCGAGCACGCTGGACAACATTGGTTAGGATAATATTTGGGTTGTTAGGGACCAAGAGTCTATCTATTAGGTGCTAGCCTCTGTACATAAGGAGGGCTATGTATATCCAATATATTGAGCAAGCAAGAGATAAATCAGATTAGTCTATGCTCTTTATACTAGTCTATGTCCCTGCCCCTAGAGTGTGGTCGTCGGCCTATCATGCTCCTTGGGTCCAAGGCCATCAAATTCTAGTTTGTGACATACACCACCCTAGTAAGATCCTCACAGTGGTCTAGTTACAAGAAAACTACCATGAACTATTCATCAACTATGAATTAGCTAAGAGTAAAGTACACAGCAGCTCCTTGAAGTTGTACCAAAGTCTCACTTAGCCTCAGGAACTTTAAAATTACTTTTTCGCCCCTTGGAAGTTATTTCCATTTGCATTGTGGCCCCATATCGGTTAGGTCATCAGTTACTTGTTGATGTGGATGTCTACCTGTGCGCACATGAGTCTGACTTGGAATCCACGTATGCACAACCTAATCTTCTTCCACCTCTCATCTCTCTCTCTCTCTCTTATCAGGACGAAACAGGGGATGGGAGGGGTACTACCTCCATCTCCTCACCACCACACTGGCTAGCCACGGCCGCAATCTCCCGTTCCCCCTCATCCCCCCTCCACTTGTTGGCCAAGGCACAGGCCGCCTGGCTAGCTACCTCCGCCGTATCCCCCTCCCCCTCATCCTCCTTGGCGAGCACGGCACAGGCCGACCTAGTGGTGCCTTGAAGCTTGAGGTAGCGCCTTGAGGACGGCAAGCCGAAACGGCCATGGCCATGCATGAAGGGGCAGTGGCGCCTTGAAGCTCAAGCTGTCACGGCTGGGTTAGGGTGGGAGGTGATGGTACCCAAGCAGCTCTAGGTGCGGGATGGAAGGAGGGGAGGCGGTGAGGGTGTAGGCTAGGAGAAGGGGAGGCGGCAACAACGTGGGCTAGGACGAGGGGAGGCAGCGATGGCACAAGCTAGGTGGGGACGACGGCATGGGCTAGGAGGGATGCGGCGATGGCACAAGCTGGGAGAAGCAAGCTCCGATGGCAAGATGTCTGCGGCCAAGCTCCAATGGCGGCTTTGGCTCTCTCCGGCCGAGCACGGGTAGGATCGACTGGGAAGAGAGTAGGGAAGAAGGTAATGTGGCAGCCAAGAGGGTGCCATGTCATTCTCATTTGGACATGTGGTGGTCACCTAACAGATCTGGCACCACGGTGTAAACAAAAACAACATCCGAGGGGTGAGAGTAATTTTAGGGGGCTAAGTGAGAATTTGGTACAACTTCCGGGGGCAATGTGTATTTTACCCATTACCGAATTTCCCGGCATATTGATGATTGGGTGGGCCAACTAATCAGGCTATTGGTGATTACTCCCTCAAGTCACAAATACAAGTCATTTTAAACACTGTCATAGTCCTTAAACTGCAACTCTAAAAACTAATTCCTATTGCAATTTACTTATAGAACCCAAAAAACTATAGTATTATGGAATTATCTTTTAAGGCGAATCCACATATGATTTTCATGTATCCGATATAAATGTTTAAAAACATATTCATAATAGTTTCAAAACTTTGACATAAGTTTCAAAACTTTGACTTGCATGTATCTCAAACGACAAATATTTTGACCGAAAGGAGCAATATTTAAGAATAAAGTAATTGATATTTGGGGATACTAGTCATACTAGCTCTTCTTTTTGTTCAACCTATAATTATCTTTACTTTAATTCTTATTAGTATTGCGGTAACCCATCATATCTCTGAACTTCTTAGCAACATAGCATATCATCCCACTTATCATGTTTTCTTAGCATAGTTGTCCATGGTCATGGTTTGCATAAAAAGGAAAGAAGTTAGGCATACAAAATATTTATAAGTGGACCAAGCAGCAAATTTAAATATATTATCATTCTATAGAAATGCAATGGATAAAGAAACTTCTATATCAAAATAAAGATTACATACTTGAGAGGATAAAGAAACTTCTATATCAAAAATAAAGATTACATACTTGAGAGGATTGGCCAAAACTCGTTGCCCAATAGTGACAAAACTGGTCTCTTGGTTGGACATAAACCAAGCAAGTGATGAAATACTAAAATAGAAAAAAAAATTGTTACTAACAGAAATATTTAAAATAGATGACATGAGCAAGACACAATTTAACAGAACTTTTGATAGATGGGCATACCTTCCTGTAAAGATGTGCTCGCGAAGGCCTAATATAGTGGGCTTGCCCTTTCCATACTTATCACTCCCGAACTCCTTCAGCACATTTCTCATTTTAAATGCCTCTTCAAGATAATTATCCTACAAGTAAAAGGGCAATAATTACTAGTACTTTATTACTTGTATTGTTAGTGTATATAAGTATTAGGAATAGTTTAGGTTAGTCCAAATTGGTTCCACGTAGTTTGCCCAATGGCTTGCACATGTATATATAATAGAAGGAAAAAGTTCTGATTCGGTCCTTAAACCTTCACGTTCAAGCCAAATTGATCCCTATGATACAAAACCGGGTGAAATTGGTCCCCCAACTTTCCAAACCATGCCTATTTGGTCCCTTGATCAATCAAACCTGGTTTTGTCTGTGGTTTTTGCTAATGTGGCACCCAGATGAGCGGCTTTGTGTGACGAGAACTCGTGGGCTGCACAAGCGGACTCCACATAGACACAAATTACACGTGTCCTCCATGTCATACAAAACCGCCCACTCACAAAACCAGGTTCGACTGGTCAAGGGACCAAATTGGCACAGTTTGGAAAGTTGAGTGACCAATTTCATCCAGTTTTGTAATACAGGGACCAATTTGGCTCAAACGTGATAGTTTAGGAACCAAATTGGTACTTTTTTCATAATGGAACTGCTAGTCCATGATGGAGATTATTAGTGTTTGCCCATATGTGTAACATAGTATAAGAACTAGAGGCATGTGTTTAAGACCTAGTTAGTACAATTTTAACACATCACAATGACAATGTCATGTGCAGGAATTACTGTTCAGACGTGGTCCTGTAACATTCCACAATATTCATATAGCACTGGTGCAGAGTATAGACAAAAAAAGCTAAATTTTCTATGTTGTTGGGCTTACTTATAGATATATTGTCATGCATTATATAGGAACAGATCTGTTTTGCCACCCAGAACTTTGTAAGAAGTCCATTTAACGCCCACAACTGCAAAACCGGGTAGTTGACATGTCAAACTTACAAAACCGGTTCGATTACATCCTAAGGCTGTTTTGGAGGATGGTTTCGATGACGTGGAACACCATGAAGGTGGTTTTTGCTATATTGGGATCCATGCCATAGGATCTTCTTCATGTCATCCTCCTCCCTGCTCTCTTTTTTTTCAGACTTCTCTCATTTGGATTCATATCCATAGAAATCGCTAAATTAATAACATGGTTTTGTCAGTATAGGGCGTTGAACAACCAATTTATAGTTCATGGGGTTAAGTGCAGTATTTTCCCAAGTTCGTGGGTGTGTAATGTACTTGTCCTTATGTATAAATTTTCTTAAGAGAGAAATAGAGATTTTGTTCCTTAGGGTCAAGTGTATCCATTATTATCAATTAGTCAAGAAAAATAGTGAAATTAATCTTTTCTTTTGTCTAAAGTTCATCATCCTAGTGTATGGTCTCATCTTTCTTGTAAGATCCCCTCTCCTTCAGCAGTGGTCGTCTAGCCCTCTCCCATGTATTGTTTATCCCCATTACGAACTAAGGTTCATAACAGTCCAACAGAAGATGAATATCATTTTAAGGTAAGTTTGGGCAATGAAGTGTGAGCCATTAAATGAAGATGATTATGCAGTGCGCTGGGGAAAATCATAATAAAAATGCAGCCAATTATGCAAAAGAGGTCCATCCAGGTGCTGAGGCCAAGAAGTTCACAGGGTAGACCATGTGCTGGCCCATTAGAAGTCCATATTGTTGGCCTGGTTTAGCTACTGTGTGACAGGCAGCATTTTAAGTGTGACTGTTTTTCCCACCATCTTCAACAACTCAATCATAGGGTGAACTAGTTAACGCATTGAATTTAACATGTGCAATGTGGAAATCAAAACTATACCTGATTCATATCAATAGCCTGGAGTGCTTCTCCCCGGGTAAAAATTATGGCATGATTTTGATTTTCAGGTTTTCCCTCTCCAATGTCTGTAGGTCTACCAGGAAGCTTGATGCGGTAAATTTCCTAAATCATGTTTAAAGCATATATATATAAGAAAATAGTGATTTGCTACTTAACCTGAGTTTTTTATTGCATAAATGGTGCATACAAATTGATGAAAAAAGATTCCCTCCAATCACAAAAAATGGTCAGCAAACTGTAGCTTTAACTGCTAATTTTCTATCACAATATGTTTATAGAACCCAATATAAATACAATATTATGCAAATAATTTTCTAGAAAAATCTACATATGATTTTAATGTATCCAGTTTAAATATCCAAATGTATATATAGTAAAAGTATTAAATCTTTGACAACCAGTATCCTAAAATGATATGTTGCGACTAGAGGGAGTACTAAAAAGTGTGAACCACAAGAAACTTCAAATAAAAGTTTAATATTAGTAAATGAAGCTTAATATGAAGTCTGTTTCCTTCACAGTCAACTTCAATTCAATAAATTCCATCAAAAAAAAAAACTTCAATTCAATAAAGCTTTATGACACAAATGAAGTTAAGTGAAAAATCTATAGCTTTATGTTCAGCAAGTACCTCATCATACTTGTCACCTCCTTTAACAAGAACAGAATAATAAGTCTTCTGTATCGTTCCATTTGCAGACAGAGCTTCTACTTCATCTATGTAAGCAACACGTAAGGATGGGTTCCTGTGCAATTTAAATGTCAAGATTGGAGTGACATTAATATTTTAAATAATCTTTTTTGCAAAGTTCAATGCAATTGGTTTGTACGTCAACATGAGATTAAGGATGTTCAGATAGGAAGCTTTATCTTTGGTATCCTTGGATATTTTTTGCATGCCATAGACTTGACAAGAGACAACGTAGGTGAATTTGATATCTGCAATGGCCTGTGCCGTAGCTGCAGAATATTAAATTGCAGTCAAAATATATATAGATTTACAAATATTATAAAAAAATGATGGAGAAAACATAAACCTAACCAAGATCAGCATTATCTTGAGCACACTGAAGCTTAAGTGCTTTCCTATAGTACATCATTCCTCTCACTAGCAAAGTAAAATAAGATATAGTTAGACAAGTTAGATGTAGATGATATAACACAAGATTGAATTGGTGATTTTACCAGTTCTAGTAAGCGTTTGCCCCCTATAAGATGCCCAGTGACAGATTTCGTCCATGTTTTGTTCAAGTGACTTTTCATCCATAGATTTAAGATTTATCCGCCACTTAAAATTGGTCCATTCGCCTATTAGCAAGCAAATCATGATAAATTGTTTACTCACAAAAGGACAATTAACATTCTGAACTGTGAGATGAACATGTAAGAAGTACCTGGAAATATTTTCTGCAGATAGAACAGAATGGATATCCCATCTTCATTCTTTTCATCAAGATCTTCTTTTAAATAGAGCACATCCTCTTTGAAGTATGGAGTTAAAACACTGATGTAAAAGCAGATAGGCTATTAGTGAAATATTCTTTTCAGCAAACAAAATTGATTGTAGAGAGGTACGGTTAGACAAGAAAAATTGATAAAGCCATGGTTGGCGTTAGCATACAGTTCAAAATGAAGTGAAACTAGGTGCCAACAGAAAGAGAAAAAGATTTGCCAACATGGTTTGTGAAATAAAAGGGCGGGTGACTGAGTTTGATTTTCTTGCCTGAAGGACATCATGTTGCGAACTTGTCGAGCCCTTGGCATTTTCATAAAAAGAGAATTTGCAAAGAAAGTAATCCTGCGCCGAGCATCCAAGTTTGTTGGAATGTTAATTGCAGATTCTTTCGTTGTCAACAACAATTGAAGCCTAACACACTGTTAACACAGAATGCAAATAGATAATGAGAGGACACTAGTGCTCGTAAACTTTTAGAAAAATACTATTAAAATACGTTGCTTGAAAGGAAATGTGACCTTCTCCCTCCAAGTTGCATCCTTTATAGAATCCAGATTTAGTTTTGCAAACAATTGTTTCGCAAACATTTGTTCGCGATCTTGTATATTTCGCTTTTCCGTATCTCTGTCATCATCCCTCAAAATACTACAAAATTTGCGAGAAATATAATTGTCAAAAGTATTTCTTCTGGGTGCACATTTCACTAAATAGAAGTCTTACCCTTGTCCATTCTTCATGATATCCTGCGTGATGATTTCCATTATATCTTGTAAAAGATTAGCAATCTGTGTCTTTATTTGATCTATGTCCTCATAATCAGTGCTCTGGGTGTCAAGCAATTTTATAAAGTGTTAGAACTAAAATGAAGAACAGAAAAGATATTTGGTAAAGAAAACACAAGAATATTAATTTTTTGTATTTATTACCAGTAGTAGATTTAGCAGCTTTTCAAACTTAGCACTTAGCTGAGAAAGTTCATCCAATCGGTATTCTTTCACAAGTGATTGACGACGTATGCTATCGTCAATGCTATCAGATATTCGATCAATAACTCTGTACCCATGAAGCGATGCAACATAAACTAAATTAATAAGCCACATAACCATATACTTAATTAGTTGCACCAGTATAAAAACAATACCAAACATAATTTGAGGGGCCAAAAGAAAAGAAGGCTTACCTCTTATCACTTGGCTCTCACTGAAGGTCTGCATGAATATTTAAAAGAGACTCATAGCATTCTATCACAGCATATAGGGTATACGGATCCTGGTTTATTCTCTTTTTCAATTCTTCATCCCTTTTCTTCACACTCCTTGCCATATCAAGTGCAATAGGAATCTAAAATATTAATGTTATGAGCATCATAGTACCACCAAATGGAGAATTTTGAGTAGTTCAATTAGTACATCATTGACAGTTTGTACCTTACTAGCAAGAAGGAAAGGAGGCCATTGAAAGACACTAGTGTCACCCACAGAAGATGGAACGACCAATAAATTTTTCTCCCTGGAAACAAATGCAAACACAACTTTAGAACATGTTAAAAACAAAAGGAAAGGCTTTCACCAAATGCAAACCTATTGTTTATCAGGTCTTCATCTCGCAAAGACATAATGAATGCATTCCATATGCTGGCAAACTTATCAAAGTGCAAGTCCTCCTGGTGAAAAGAATTTACACAAGTATAAAATAACAATGATAAATCTGCTATCAAATCAACCAGAGTGCCGTAAAAAGATTGCTAATGAATTTTAGCAAACCCGAGCTCACGGCTATTTGGTTCACTACGACGATAGGCACAAGTTGCTTGCCAAAGGTTTTGGGATCGCCTCGAATCTTGATCTTAACATTCGAGGGTTCAATCTACAGAAGTAAAACATTCGCAAGCATTAGTATTAGTAAAAACGAAACCAAGCGCCAATACTCCAAGTGTAGAAATAGGCAAGCAACCAACCTCGCCAAGCGGCTAAAGGCACCATTCACCTCCACATATCGTTGAAAAATGGCATACCATATTTGTGTGTCCATGAAGTACACCTATATGACAAATCCAAATGAACAGCTTGGTAATGCGAAATTAAAAGGGCCCCGATGGGTTGATATATATAACATACCATGACAATCGGAGCCCACACAGTAATCACAACACCTAAATTATGCTGCACTGTGAAAAACCAGCATCCTATCAGCTCTTGAAGATTTATGCAAAGAAATTAGATATGATATTGCATTAATACAACATAATCTTACAGGATGGAAAGAACTCATGCCACACATAGTTCGGCTGTCCTAAAAACATAATTATCTTGGTAGGTCCAACTAGAGGGGAAATCTGCCAACAGTGTAGACAACAGAAAATCTCAGTAAACTTTGTGTGTTTGAAGTTATAGCAGGTAAAAAAGATATCATAGTGTTAGCTATCTGGTAATCCTAACCCAGCTAAGTTAGTTTAACACAGGCACAGCAATTGTTTCGCAACAAAACAAGTTAGTTTAAAATACTGTTTGGCTTCATTAATTTTGGTAGCAGGATTGACAATATATAAAGGGAATTCATGAGGATTAATTGGCTAGGTTAGCTTATTTCGCCTTTGTATAGGTTAGCCTAATCCTTAGTTAAGAGAATTAAATCTTTGACCAAATTAAGTTACTTGTGCCTAACCTAGAGGGATTTGGAAAATTAAAATCTCTATGATTCCTCATAATCCCAAAGTAAGTGAGTTGTACAGATTATTCCTTATGCAATGTGTTCCTCTCGCATTGCTACAAATAAACATGCAGGACTAATCCCAATGCTTTGTGAATCTTGGTCAAACTGGACTTGGATCTTATATACAAGCAATACGATATGTTATTACCACCCAATGCTATTGATGAAATGTAACAACACGACCCAAGTAGAGGTGGCCTCTGGGGCCCCCATGTGTAATACTAGCCCACTAGGGGCTTGTGGGGTTACTCCCAAAGAAGTTAAAACTTTAAGGTATGCAATATTAGCATATAATGTGTGAGGATCCAAATGTAGTAACTTCGCCCCCTTTTGAGGTTTGAGCAAAGCAAGAATGAATCTCAAGTGAATTTCTACATGTAAGCATGCTTCATGTCGGGAAGAGCTGCAATTATCGATCATAGGGTATGATGGATTGTATTAGAGCATGACCCTTGCATGATGATGTGCTGGTGGGACAACCAATGGGTAGTTCTGGACTTTCGTCATTTGTCATGGGTTCCTGTGCTGCTGAAGGTTCAAATAGAGCACCCCTATGTGTAGTGGAAGGATTAGTCTTGCATTAGAAGTTTAAACTGTATTATACTATTAATAAATAATGCTTGATAGGTTGAGGGTTCAAATGTAACTCTAGAATCTTTTTGGATGAAGCAAGAGAGGATAAAAGACCAAATGATTTATTACACATGTGTAAGCCCCTCCCACATTCCCACATTAGTTTTGGAATCAAATTAGTAAATTTTGGACTCTGGTTCATTACGTTAAATCAATATGTGTTATGTGCGCGACTACGAAGGTCGTAGCGGTGCACAGGTCGGCGGATTGGTGGCTTCGGCTGGTGTCGGACGGGCGCCAGTCGAGTTGAGGAAGACGCACAAGAGCGTGAGGCCGCTGAGAGAGAGACGAGGTAGAGATGAGAAAACAACAGTAATCTGTTGCTTGCTTCTTTATTCCCTTTTGGCTATTTATAGCCCAAAGCTAAACATAGAGTCCTTATAACAAGATATCCACTAATCGTTTCCGGCCGCTGTAATGAAAAGAGATGGTGAGAGACGCGCAGCCAATCCATCATCCTCGAGTCAGGGAGAGGGTGTGCAATGCAGAGATTAGCGCGATGCGGCGATCGGTCTGTCACGAGGGTCGGTCACTTAACTTCCGCTAGAACTCATCGTCTTCCATCGTTGGGACTACAGTACACTTGAGCTAACATAGTGGAGCGAGGCGGACTCCATTACGCAAACGCCACTATATACTTAACGCAGACGTAACTGCGGATTGAATGAAAAATGTAGCAATATTCAAGCGGCAGCAGCACAACGGCTTTTGGAAGGATTCCGGAAATATATAATATGGTGACTTATCTGGCCTGCTGCTCGGATGAAGTTCCGAAAAATCATGTAGCCGATACGCCCGCAGAACAATCAGAAGATAACAGGTTTTGCGATGGTAGTGATTTATGGAAATGTTTATGTGACGATTACGAATCTACTATTACCAGATAGAAAACTCCTCGCGGATCTGCTGACGCGGATAATCAATGAACGGCAGTAGAGCGGTCGGTCATCATTCTCCACAAGATGCAGTGCTACCACACACAGATTGCAATCAGGTCCATAGCGCACAACCGTCACCGGACGCCTCGGGAGGTGCCGATCGGGTGAGGAGAGGCTCGCGATGAAGCCTCACACTGATATGGCTACGTGATGGAGCAGTTCACGATCAGAACCGTACTCGAGCGATTACGACCTGCACGTGCGCACTAGCCGACAGCCCAATGGAGGCGCCTTGTGGAGGCGTAACCCTTGCGGAGATCTGAGTATCAGCACCGTAGATGCCGGATCAGACCAGCAAGGAAGAGGCCTCGAAGGGCTTGTTACATTCCGAGCGACGAACAGAAAACGTCCGGCGGACGGTCGGACGAAAGATAGGATTGCGGTGATATGTGATGGCAGCAGCGCAGAAAGCAAGCATTTCCGCAGTCGTATTGAAGCACTGCCGACTCTTGCGCTGGTTTCCACATCTTTCGGTCGACCGTAGTCTTGATCTATAGAGGCCATGGAGACTGATCAGTCTTTAAACTGAACAAAGTATGGATCAGATGGTGGGGCGTGACAGATAACTTGTGCTGGAACTAAATAGGCTAACACGGATAAGGGAGGCGGCAAGCGTCCCAGACTGGTTGATAGGTCATTACAATTGAATTACGAATAACGCTATAACAAACGACATCAGAACCAATGTGAAGAAAGTGTCTTAGGTAACAAGGCAAGAAAGTGACTAGGAACCGTACCCCGCATAATGAGTTGCCCCACACAAACACAGGTAAACAATAGCGAGGCTTGCGACATACGGTAGAGTGTCGGCAAATCGAGAAGAGGGACACCCACAGAGCGTCAGTCACCACCGCCGCCACTCACTCCGCGCCACTGCCGCGCCGCCTACAGCCATGAGGAGACGGTCCGGTCAGTCAGGTATGCATGAGGCCACTGACCGGCGACAGCGGCTTGCAAGAGCTGAGCACGGCCACGACCATGTTTAGATAGTTCCTGCCCGAACATAAGACCGCGGTGCTCCAGAGTTTCTGAGACGAGCTAGCTTTAGCCAGAATATAAAAAATCTGCGGAAGCTCGGTGGGCCGAGAGCCCGTTCTCTGGACGCTCGAATGTGCCCGAAACCAAGAAAATAAACAAAACTCAAGTGCCGGCGAGTCAAATGCCGGAGAGGATCTGCTTTGATGGAAGACGTCCTTGGCAGTGGAGGTTAAAATAGGTCGACAAAAACACCAACTCATCTCTAAGAGTTCTCACCTGGATGGAGAGATTTATCCTTGATCTATATCGTACGTACGTAGCGAGTCTGTACGTACGTCATTCTTTTGGCGCGCAATATATAACTGGGCTAGAGGGCACATGTCATTGACTCTGGGACACGGATGCCTGATGTAACATCGACCTGGCGGCATCATTTACCGGATTTGCAGATGGTCTGCCAATTTACGGCCGCATGAGAGGGAAGCGCAGATAGCCCTTGCCTAAGAGCACTCTCCGATATATTCATTCGCAATTCGCTATGCCGCTGGCCTGTACCGGTGAGGTAGCCATCCTCAGTCTGACTACAATGATATGCCAAGCCAAGAGCCACCGAGCCATCGAGTGCAGATCCCTTTGTATCGAGTGTGCCAGCCCCGGGCAGCACATAGGTAGCGAAATGGTGTGTGCAGGATAGGCGGAGAAGGCATTACAACGTCCGCCGAGACGCGCCATAGTAGAGCATCCATCGACATCCGCACAACGCTCCCCGTAATATCGCATCCGGGACTGTAGGTTGAGGATCTTCCACCGCCAATTCACGTAGACAGCATTGAAGTAGGGAGGAGCGAGCCCAAATCAGCCGCTTGCGAAAGATGTGACATCTGTGGAGCCCAAAGGGCCAAAGGTCGAAGCGCAGCAAAGATGGCGGATGTCCTCGTGCTGCGCTCAGCTGCCCCTAGGCATCCTTAGCATAGACTGGCAGGAGAGATATGGATGTGGACTTTTCATCAGTGCTGTAGCGTTGAGTTGTAGCCGTAGCCTGCAAGCCGGTGTTAAGTAAGCTAGTCATGCAGTGATTCGCTCAGTCCCCTGTCGGGTACGGCAGCGCCTATGCGTAGTATGGCGGCAAAATGGCGGCCAATGTCCAAACCCGAGGCGACATCATTAGGGCGAAATACTCGTGACCTCGTTCTGCCTTGTCTCTCGTCCATAGCTGAGCTAAGACATGGACAAAACCGAGCAGCCATGAACGACCAAATCTGTTCCTCGTTAGACAATACTCTGCTATCACTGAGCGATCACTCAGCTTCGGCTCTGGGTACGAACGGGGCTGCGTAGAGGGCTTCCTGATGACCTAGAAGGCGATCGTGCTGGTCCCTATACCGGCAAGTCCCAGCCAGTAAGCTGATTGTCTTCCCATGGTCGATTCTTGTGCATTCGTTCGCGGCTGGTGTAGCGGCTGACAGCCATGAACGGTGATGCAATCCCATCTCGTTTTCAAGCGCAGCAGATCAAGACCCTACCTAGCTGGCCCTGGCAGGCCGCCAGCCGCGCAGGTTGTCTGGTGGCTAATAGTCTGGACGCCGTCCTCAATTCGATTGAGGTTGAGTGTTGTTGCATCCACACGGCAGTGGCGCTAAGTACAAGATAGCACGACAAGGTCGCCGCACGTCCACCATGAGTCGGCGGAGTGCTTTTACTTACACGTGGTTGCAGAAAACTTCAGACCGACCGGCTGCCCTTGGCCAGCGATACAGTTGCTCAATCCCATGTTATGCGCTACAAGGATATCGTACACTAATTAAGACTACTTCCGAACCAACGAACTGAGCTATATCAACTCTCCAAACTACTACCGCGGCCCTATCCCTTGTGGGCGGTGGTGCCCTGATCTCGGCTGCAAGTCGGCACTAGGTGTCGGCGAATGGCCGACAGCAGAGGATCTCACAAAACCAGATAGTCCACCCAAATCTTAAGATACTAGGCATGCATGACTATCATACTTCCAGCACTATCATTATGACTGACTACCACCTGCAAGCATTTGACATAAACACAACAGAAGAGGAACCTTGATTTTCTCTCGACCTAAAGTAATAATGATGATTCAGACTATTCATTATTTAAATAATATATTTAATTCAGAAAAGAAATATATATTGGCCAAATTTCTCACTTTTTTCTAACCGCGCAGCAACAATCCAACGCACTCAATACTAAACATATGTATTGAATTAACTAGATGGCGCGCGCCACCAACACTTTATATATCTCCAAACCAGCTATACCAACACAACAAAAACTGATGCTCAAAGCATCTACTGCTATACTAAACTCATCTAGAATTTGCTAACGGTGGCTTTGAGCCGCAGTCACTGAGCTGTAGTGATTGTGACAGACCAGAATGATGTGTGGATAAAAAATACCAAAGTGAGATGTTCAACATATAAAACTGTATGATATAAGCAAGAGTCAAGTGTACTTACTTAAGAAGTGAACAAGTGTGTGAACAAGTCCTCTCGATGCATGCTGGGCCGGGCAGGCAATATATAATTTGGCTGATAATAAAACATGTCAGAATAAAGTAACATGCTATTCTCAAATTACTCTCTAACAATGGAATTTGAACGCCCAATCCATCCAACTGTAACCCAATTATAAATTGATTGACAAGGCCTGGGATTTTGAATAGAACTTGAGTATGTTGCTGAATTATTAGGCAATAGCTAGCAAATTTCAGAACATATCTATGTCATTAGAGAGAGCACCCAGGCCTCCAAGCCCAGTTAAGAACTATGTCAAGTGTGGCTGAAAATGTAAAGAAGACCAATTTTAGAAATTGCAGCATACACAAGCAAGAACAGAAAATAACATGTTCAGAAGAACTATTAATCTAAGTATATATACTGCAAATAATAATGTATATGCTCTAAGAAAGAACACATCAATTATTCAATCACAGTAGTTTCAATTCACTACTGATACTGCAAACTTGAATCAAACTAGCAAGGCTTTGGAAGCATTTGATAAAATAAGTGGCATATATGTAGAGTTTTTTTTAGATGGAAGAAGATCTACTACATCCTAGAAGTGTATACAGCCCAACAAGTAGAAGAGTGATACATATGACCAGATGATGTGATTTTGTAAAAAAAAACAACTAAATATGATTGTCAAAAGATGTATAAAGTCCCAGAATACATTATACCTTGAAGAAAGTCTAAAAGAGCTATTATGAATATTGTCAAAACATTCCTGAGAACAGCTGGTTGAAATAGAAGAACAGTGATGACCAGTAGGAAAATAATACTATAGCCACAAAAAAAAAAAAAATACAAAAATAAAAAATACATAACAACTGTTTTACTCAGGAGAAAAAGGACACAATTATACCTGAAAGATAATATAAAAGAAGCCCACATCGTCAAAAACCGGAACAGGTAAAAACAACTTCAACAAAATTTGTTTTGACACATCTGGCCTCGCGTGCCTTCCTAACTGGATGACCATGTTGCTGCATATATCTTAAGTTAGTTGCATTATTTTATCAGATACCTAATTTGGATCAAATTTCCATCAGAAACAAGTATATGAAGTTCTGAACTGTTCTGGATACATATCCCCAGTTCAGATTGTATGTAACTATATGCGCCTCTGCATTAAGAGGAGGGAGAATAGAATATGCCTTGGGTCAAATATTCAATCTGCACATCTCTACCCCTTCTCATCAGTGTGCCAAACTGCACTGCAGTGATAAAATCACATGTTACAGTTGGTTTATCACTCCAATGAGAGCAATCATAACTTGACAGGCAACAAAACAACAACACAAAGTGCACAAGTAGTACCTCAAAAAATAAGTATTAACTAACAAGAGGGTAGCTGCAGAGAATAAAATCGCAACAGGAAGCATATTCTAGAAGAGTAGAGGTAGCTGAGCAAACTGTGCAGAAATATATATAAATTATTGAGCAAAAGGGAAAAATAGAAAAGGAAGAAAATTAGTGCGTGTTGTGTGTGTTCTCTGTTTATCTATACCTATTTTAATTAAGCCTGAGAAATTCTGCCATAAATGGAAAATGAAAAACATCTGGCATCTATCTAGTGGGTCCCAGTTATAATGGCTAAGATTTAAATTTGTTTTATTAGACAAGTATTTGATAGAACTAATGTTAATGGAAGTTTATCTATGTAGCATCTTATGGATTCACCCCGAACCAAGATCACATACTCTTACTGATATAGAGATAACACTCAAAGAGACCCTGACTATATTTGATTAGAATAGTCACTTGTATAGGTTGTTTGTTTTTCCTTTCATTACCTACATACATACATAGACGAAAGAAGCAGCATTAACCATAGTCAGGTTGGGGGGAAATTGTCCCGTCCGGCCCCGTCTTAGATCACAGGATCAATCCCCCAATCGATTATCGTCGGGTCAGATCGCCCCGAGTCTTGTAAGGGGTCCGAGCAGTCACAAGTCACGATGGACCGAGATCGAAGAAGGCTTACAGCGGAGAGAGGCATAGAGGCAGAGAGCAGCACGCGCCGGCTCCTTGTGGCTGGCGGCGCATCGTTCTATAATCGCCGCCGGGCTCGGCTGCCACCGTCGAAGACGTCGATCCGAGGCACTCCGGCTCATCTTGTCCGGTCACTGAGGTACTATCCGCACACGCCCGCTAGCGGAGCCTGTGGACGCTTACGAGGCCACTTTGTCCGCGGCGTAAGGTACTGACCCGCCATGAGGTCGTGATAGATATGAGTGTTAGCCGTATTTGCGACCAGTTAATTTGGCTTTCTCTTCTTCTTAATTTCTCTTTTTGTCAGAGGACCTGTATTCACTTAGGTTCCAAGTCTAGCTTTTTCTCTTCTTACTGATTTCCGTTGCGCCCCAGTCCTGGGGTATTTTCGAATTGTGGCTCTTGAGTCTGGGAGTCGAGATGAGATCCTCGATTATCTGGCTATATATCACTTCTTCAGCCACATTTTTCGAAAGTGTCAGCTGTCGGATCGGTAATCTCGCTCTCTATCTCCGAGGATTTGAACTTTGTGACTATGATTTAACATGGTCAAGCCGTGGCAAAGCCTAACTACTAAGAACTACTATCAAGGTAGCCCAAGGCTGTAGGGGTCGATATGCGCTCCTTTTTTCTCATTGGCTTCTCCTACGCCAGTGGTGGCTTTGTCGGCGTTGTCTCTCGTCAGTTTCTCAAGGTTCTACTCACACATTTGTCTGCTTGTAGCGTAGATCTCGTAGCCTAGTGCACGGCCCGCCAAGGACCAATGCTACCACTTGGCCTGCCGTAACCTTGCCACACGGAACTTATCAATTCTCCGCCATGTCCCGAAATCAGTGACTCGCAACATGACCGACCAGGTCATCTTCACTGGCTTCATTTCCGTCATGCAATAATTTTGGCTTTATCTCAGGGGATACAGCTTAATTTAGGCGCATCGGAGTCGGTGATCACGCCTCTTCGATTGTCATGCCCAGTGTCGCTCACCTTCATACTTTCATTGCAACGCAGTACGTAGATCGTAGCCATTGTCCGTCTTTCTTCATTCGGATCTTGATCTCGTGTCGTGTCGTGTGACACCGACTCCAATCCGTAATGTACCCCGGTTGGCCCTCATTGGTGCAGGCCTGTCTTTGCGCTCAAGAATCTGTCTTGTCCGGCCGTTCTATGGTCGTCAGCGTAGTCTTGAGTAACCTGGCATGTGCCCAAGAAATGAAGCACCTTGCTTCGCGCTTACGACGCAAGCATGAAGCAGTATGCCTGCAAACATGAGTGCACCCTGCTCACAAGCAGGTCGTAGCTGTCTCGCCCTGATCTCTTCCGAGCTGGGCGAGACCACAAGACACCGGTGGGCGCGATGCTAGAAACTCGAAACAACCATTCCATTCCTTCATTATCTGCCTTTCTTTTCTTTCTCGCGCCTCTTGACAAGGATTCGGCTCTTTTCTTTTCCAGGATCGTATATATCATATATCGCGCTGCTTTGAGCGAAGCACCCCTTAATCCTTGCCCTAGCCCTAGTTAGAAGATAGGATACTATATCTTTTAGTTTTTACACACACGAAAGTTTGAGCTAGGTGAGCTCTGTCATCATGCAGTCCTTCCGCTCTCTCTATCGTGCCTGCTCCCCTCACACTCGGGCGCACTTGTGTGACTTCCTTGTGGCGCAGCCAGCCTCGGCGTGTTCTTGGCCTCACTCGCTCTCTGAACTGCTGTTGACTCGGCGAAGGTGTTAGGGCCGACTTTGGTGGGTCAGGGCTAAGGAGCTAGACGTACTGGAGAAGCTAATGACGGCGAATGTGCGGGCACAACTAGGCCACGTGTGTAGAGATATTGCGTATGGCCCCTGGATGGCTTTACTTGGACGGGTAGAAGTCGAATTGGTTGGCCCTCACTCTCGAATCGTTGGCGCTAGCCTCAGTCCGCGAGTCAGGTCGCACATCATACGTACTCTGTACAGCACCTGTATACTGCATTGCTTGGTACAGTAAGGTACTGATGGTATTCACGAAACTGATGACACACTCCATGATTTCTCAACCCTCGGTATTAATCCCTGGGCTATGTGACGTGACGCCATCGCACTCTCTATACTATTTCTTCGTCTCGCTCCTTGGAACACCACTGCGGTTAGAAGTGATCTTAGGGTTTCATTACTTTAGTCGATCTCTTGTTATCAGGCTTCACAGGTAGCAAAGATACGCAATACTGGACTTGAGTACGGACCTGCGGGGAACCGCTAACGGCTACCGACATAACAGCGTCTACGAACCACTTCAACGCCTCGGTGCCACGGTGAGTACGCGCTTTCGACTCTCGGGGCGGTGGCATCTGTGGGATAGGATCGCGATTATTGCTGGATGTGCGGTTCTTTGAAGAAGGTCTTGATATTTTGGTACAAAGGTCTACTGCCCACACTAATATAACTGTACCGCCACCTAGTAGTGATTCTATGTCGTGCTGCTCCTGATTTAATTCCTTCTCATGTTTGAGACCCCCTTTGTTCGCTTTGAAATCATCATGATATATGATTTTTATTGATGATTTCTATTGGTTACTTTGGATTTATTTCAATGCCAGTAGGTTGCCGCCAGTGCAGCGGTCTGTAGTGAACGTGTCTGACATTCTCGAAGTTGCGAGCTTGGAGTATCTTTTCACTGCCGTCCAGTTCAGTTCTGAGTCGCGAAGACTTTGCAGTTTGCACCGCCCAAACAAAGGTGTGTCTGAGCTTGGCGCAGCGTATGGCGCAAGCTTGGCTATATCTCTCGCGACTGGCCGCGACATGCACATGATGCAATCCTGTTCCTCGCTCTCCACCGCCGCTTATCGTTATCTCAACCTTCAACCTCCCGTCCACTTCGGGTGGTGCCAGCGCCATCGCTATCGACCGAGCAGTCGACTGTGTCTGCACCTGGTCAGGTACATGGCTTACTCAACCTGACGACGGTAAGGTGGCCGATTTGCTTCGCCTTGCATCTTTCGATTGATTCCGCTTAGACGCCTCAGCCATGCTGAGTTAGACTTCTTGAGTGCGGATCAAGAGGTGTCTCTCGGGACATCATTAGTCGTGGCGCTTCTTGACTTCCTGACCTCTTACGATACTCTACCGCTCGATCAGGTGGTGGTCTTGCAACTATATTATTACCTTTTCTTTCGCCCCTCACCGATCCATCATCCCTTAGCCCCTCCTCTTCACGAGTTTGTTCTCCCCCGTTGCCTGCGTGCTGTGCAGGCTCTCTTCCTCAGGCTTCTCCTGCGGCAGTCTCTCCCTATATGGTATACTACTACGTCCGTCTCGTTTCTTTCGTCACTCTCTCCCTGTGGGACTCTCAGCCTAGGCCTACGCACCCGGTCCCCCTCTGGGATTCCACTGCAGGATTCCCGAGATTCCCAGCGCTCGCGAGATCAGGTCAGCTAAGATCGACTAACTCTCATGTCTGCGTTCATTGCTCCGAGCGGTTCGACGCTATCTACGAGCGCGTCCGCTTGAGGGAGGAGATGGTCTGCCTGCCTTGCATGGCATTTGGGATCGCTGCGTTCCACTGTTCTTAATCACATGCTCCTAAGTGCGGTCTAAGATCAAGACCTCCTTCCTCCGCCCTTAGCAGCTTAGCGCCAGTCTGGCTCAACGTCTTGAGAGCGTGGACAAGACACCACCGCCCTAACCCTTCGTCCCCTTCGGCATAGCTGAGTCTCTGGCCCATCTCTCTGTGGTCGGACCATCTCCTTCGAATCGATGTGAAGAATGCTTTTTCATCGTGGAAGGTTCACGTGCATGGGAGACCCCGTACGCAGTCAGGTTCACATTCCGGTGTCGTCCGGTGCAGTGCTCTGCCACTCACGACGGTCAGTCAGGTCTCAAGGAGTTTTATCGGGGTGGTCCGGCGCTATTGCGTCTCTTATGTCGCTTTGCTGCCATGACCTACCTCGGTCACGCTTCCTCCTCTCCTCATCATTCTCTCTCTTATGTGGATGATAAAATCGATGATCCTGATATCGCTTGTTGTTAGAGCGGCCATGAAAGTTCGACTGTGTCGGATACGTCGGGCCTTTCAGCTCCGGCCCTTCGAGGTTTCCTTCGTTTGACAGTATATGCCTTCCACTTGATGAGGCTATTCTCCTCTCGGTCCTTTCATCGTACTGAGAACAATCAGACGTCTCCTGTATGACTGCAGCCGCAACGGAGGATGGCGCCCTCGCGAATCGGCTAGTCTTCTCGCTCGTAATCAGTGTCGAGGCCCCATTCCGTAACTAACTAACTATCTTCGAACCACCACCTTCATTGCTTAGATTTATTCAACTAATCATATGCGAACTCTATATAGATGACTTGAACGTCGTATAATGGCAGCTAATAGGAGAA
This sequence comes from Olyra latifolia, assembly GCA_036346145.1. Lineage (NCBI taxonomy): Eukaryota > Viridiplantae > Streptophyta > Magnoliopsida > Poales > Poaceae > Olyra > Olyra latifolia. The sequence goes on along the minus strand of CM070523.1, from coordinate 42,964,642 downwards.
CTATCAGACTAACAAGATACATGTCTGCCCTCGCTCAGCTACTAACCTGTACCGTGACCTCGGGCCGATGGTAATCTGTCTGGTAGTATCTGCACCTACCGTCCACCTCAGGTTACGTGTACCTCGCCGGGCCGAATTATTCCAACCGTGTGGCGTCGGTCACATAGCTGCTAATACACGCCGTCAGTCGAAGTCAACATACCACGGGCTCGATAGATCATATTCGAGCATGCAGAGCGCCGCTACAGCAGTGATACGCGGTGCGCCGCAGCAGGGACCTGTACCGGAAACGCACGGAGGCGTAACGACCCCTGGGGCGGCGAAAATGACAGCAGTTTGTTATGTGTCTTCACTGTGCTGAATTACCTGGCCCATGGTACCTGCGGTGGTTCCTGGTCGTCGCCACTGACTGACGCGCTGTAGCCGCCGCGACCGCCACGCTAATCATTGTGGCTGCGGCTGTCGCATGAATCGGTAACGTCTGGGGCCGGAATACGATGGGCGGCCGGTCGAGGTGCAATTATCAGTGTCACTTTTGCACGAACCAGTTCCGGTTCGATAGTCCCTTGTGCGCCAAAGCTGCCTGGGTGGTGCCATCGATGCCACCGCCTATGAGATCTGATCTCAAACTAATTCATTGCTTAGATGAATAAGAAAGATACATCGCGTTCCCTTTTATAGGAAGGATTAACTTGAACTCTAAGAAATCGTAACTAATCTTATCTAATCCAACTACCTAACCTAATCCTGTGCTACAGTACATTGGTACTGTTCACGCGCTACAGTACCATGGTACTGTTCACACGGCTTGGCCCATGGGCCGTATCAGCACCGTTGACACTTCGATGGAGCTTCACCTTCAGCTGCGGGCCACTGACGATGTTCCACTTGAGGATCCTACTCACTACCGCCACCTTGTTAGAAGCCTTGTCTACCTTGGCATCACTTGCCTTGACATCTCCCACGCCGTTCACATCCTCAGCCAGTTCATGGCTTCTCCCACCACCATACACTACGGTCACCTTCTCCGTGTCCTTCACTACCTTCGTGCTACTGTTGACCGCCGTCTCTTCTTCTCCAACTCTAGCTCTTTACAGCTTCAAGCCTACTCAGATGCCACTTGGGCTAGCGATACCTCCGATCGCAAGTCCATCTCTACTTATTGTGTCTTTCTTGGTTCTTCCCTGATCTCCTGGAAGACCAAGCGACAGCATTGTTTCTCACTCCAAGATTAAGGGTGAGCTCGAGCACCGCTTCACACTACCGAGGTGACTTGGCTTCGGTGGCTCCTTGCCGACCTGGGTGTGACCGTTTCTGCTCCTACGATCGTCTGCTCCTACGTACTGGCGCCATCAGCATTGCTCATGATCCGGTGAAGCATGAGCTCACCAAACACATTGGCGTCGATGCTCACTATATTCGGTCTCAGGTGCATGCTCAGGTGGTTACTCTTTGTCATGTCCTTTTAGCTCTCTAGCTCACTAACTTCTTCACCAAGGTACAGACTAGAATTCATCATGATTTACATCTCTCCAAACTCAGTGTTGTTGATCCACTTTGAGTTTGAGGGAGGGTGTTAGAATAGTCACTTGTATAGGGTTATTTTGTCTTTTTCCCTTCTGTCCTGTACATGTATGCATAGTCCAATTGGGTCCAGGAAAGGGCATGCTGCATTCTAACATTGGATAGTTCATTTATGGATGCATGCAAGTTTCCCTCTTCCCTGTTACAAAGTTCTTCTATGGAATCATTTTACTGATTGCTTGCATTTATGTACCTTTTTTTCTAAAACATATTGCATGCATGCAGACCATTTTATATATTTCAAATTAAATCTACATGCAAATCGTGCCTGAGGGGAAAAAAAAAAGCTTCATGGCTATTTCTTCCATATGTGATTTTATTGCAGAATAAATCTACATGCAAGCTTTTCTTAGCCAGCAATGTCATTTCTGCCATCACAAATTTGTTTTTTTCTTTTTGCCACTCCAAAATCAGGCTTAGTTTTTTTTTTGACAATTTCATTACAAACCATCAGTTAACTCATTGTTGTGCATTTTAACCACCACTAAGCTTCAGAGACCAGAACCAGTGTTTAGATAGCCCGGCCACATTGTCAGGCACTCAGGCCCTTGACAATTCACCAAATTAACTCCAAAAATAGTTTTAGAAAAATAAGACTCCCAATCATTTTGAATTTAAGTAAATTATTTATCATGTGATTAACCTCTAATTATAACCACAAATACTTTTAAAATTTGAAAATAAAATTCTAGAATTTTTATAAAAAAATCAGAAATGAAATTCTAGAAAATATGTAAAATTTAGAAATGGCAGAAGTCAAATACCACATGGATCACATAAAGCCATAAAAAAGAATAGCCCACATATATGCAGGTGGCCTCCTCTAGTGTAACAAGGGGCAGCATTGTATTTTCCCATGTCTATTAAGGCTGATTGTGGCCTTGGTTCACAGGAGTGGCAAAAATGAAAAAGCCAATTTTTTTATGGCAAAAACAAAATTTTCCTCGTATGTAAAGCTACATGTCCATAATATTATATTTCTTTGTGCATGGTGTTGGAGGTTAGTTTAGGAACCCAAAAATTTCTAGCCCAATTTATAACTTATTATGGAGCTGTTGAGCTGTTCATATTGAACGGATGGAACATATATGAAGGATACAAAAGCTGAATACTACCGGAAGAATTAGCTGGCGCATGCAAGACTGAAGAATCCAGTGTAAGAAAAACATGAATGCATATTTGGTTTGGTGATTGAACTAAGAAATTGAGTATCATAGACAGACATGAAAGAATATGGGACACAGCACATGAGTGAATAACTATACAAGAAAGACACCCCTCAAAAGGTTAACAAATTGATGAAATATGCTATGATGCCTGATTATATACCATGAGTCGGAAGTAAATAACAACTATTGGTTATCATGCCAGATCACAGATAGTATTAATTGCACACAAAAAAGATCAATGAATAACCTCGATTTCATTTTTAATTTTTGTAGGATCCACAGCAAAAAAGTCAGCTGTCAGTTTCATCGGCCAACCAAGATGTTTGAAGCATTTCTTTGACCTGAAAGTGTGGACGTTTATGACAAAGATAACCAGTAAGAAATATAACTTCTGCCTAAATTTCTTGGCTCTTACTAATAGGTAAAGCACAAAAAATGAACTATCAAGAAAAACTTACCAAAAGTATTCATTTAGGTCATCATAGTTTCTCCACTTTGAGTGGCTCACAGTACCACGTTTGCTCCTTGCAGCTTCCTTTCACATGAAATAAACATTCAAGAAATAAGCATAGCCAAAAAAATTGTAGCAAAGAAAATTTCACAAGATATATAACATCAATCACATACCTCCTCCAAAACACTGTAGATTGGCTGAATAACAAGCTGTAGAAATGCATCTTCACTCCCCTCACGCCGAAAGGGTGGGTCAAAATAATCTTCTCTATGAGATATTATATCATATAAATCCTTTGCCATCTAGCTCACAAAGTTAAGGCAAAAGGATTGACCAGTGAGTTAGTGTATGTTCAGGACATGCCCATGGCATTAGATAGCCTTGGGGGTTTGTTTATGAGAAAAACAATGTTGCAGGCAGGTTCATGTTTCAAAACACATCTGAAAAAATGACTATTCAATAAAAATTACAAATATCATAAAACATTTGAAAAACGAAAAGTTCTTTTTTTGGAAGGAAAAGTGACACTAATGTTATTTATCAATTTATCCTTTATTTTGTATATTTCAGTCTTACATAGTTCCCTTGGAGTGGATTTTATGCTCACCCATAACCAGTTCGTGTGTTCTCATACTTGTGGCCTTGAAATGTGCTAAAAATATACATAGATTCCTAACTTACAAAAAAAAAAGTAGCATCACAGTGCATAAGATGGTAAAGGTCCTACTTCAAAAAATAAGATGGTAAAAAGTATTACCTAAAATAATCAGCCAATAATAATGTGTATTCCATTTTTTAAAGAACAAATAAGTATCTTTCTTAGGAACCTTGGTGGCGTACCGTTCCAGTACTCACATCTTAGTGTTTTACACATAAAACTCTCTTTTCATGGGTATGATAGGATTTTATCATGCATAACTCACAAATTAAAACTTAATTCATTGTTCTCGAGACTCTACAGGAACATGACATAATAACCTTCAGGCATGGCGCAGAAGACATTTCTACTTCATATGATATGTGTGATATCCATAGTTCTATAGACCAACAAGATTTGACATTTGCCAGCATTATTGCCATTGATGCAGGTATAGAGAGGAATTTAACATAGTAAACTTTCAATAAAACAGCAAACAAAACTTAAGTGAAAAAATCTCATGTAAGGAATTTATCACAAGTAGAAGGTATCTCAAAAGTGTTACTTACATGGTGAAAGATATAACAAAGGCATTCAGGCATAAAACGAACATTAGAAGCTTCACCCCAGATCAGCAAATACAGCCCTATATATAGAAGCTCTGGTTGTTGTGTGGAGGAATCTTTTAGAATTCTGCAATATGAAAAATCTTTGTGGTTAACGAGGTTGATTATTTTGAGCACCAGATGTGCAACAAACTTGTTATGTTGCGTACTTGATGTTTGACTTCAAATGCAGATATTGGCACCAAGATATGTAATTATCAAAAATTTTCTCCATCAACCATGTCACTGTACCACTGTATATCTGCAAGTCATATTATAAGCTCCTGAATAGGTTTAATATTGATGTATTTATAGGAAATTGAAATCACATGCAAAAAGGCTCCAAGAAGTTCATATGGTTCAAATTTAGTTATACAAAAAAGATGTTTCAAAGAGAAGATTTACCATGTGAGTGTTTCTTTCACCATGGGAGACATTACCCCCTTCTCTCATATCAATGTTGGCAAGCAGCAAAATCAAATGCTCCTTTTGATTCTCCACATTGCTTTTCTACAACAATGAAACAAAGCATAGTATAAAATGCTAAACAAATAACACAACATATTCATAGAGAACCTCAGTGCCTAGCCAATGAACTCGAAAACCATTGTACTATTTTGAAACTAGAGCACAGTAGCAATAAAAAAATCCTATTAAGTACATCAACTACAGGTAAAATAAAATAAATTTACTTAACATGTTTTTTTATTTATATTATTATGTGTAGCACAATTCAGGAATGATTGAAGCTAAATTGCATACATAGCAAACGTTATAACTTTAATATTGTTTGCATCTCCAATGTTTTGCATGAGCAAATTCCTTCTCCTAGTTGATGATATTGCCATTATTGATCAAATATTAGAATCAGAAAAGACCATGTTTGTGTGGTATTTGCGCTTCAAGGACTGCGATTACCCAGTTTTGGTTTTTAGGGACCAAAATGTGTGGCACGGCACGTTCATAGTTTTAGGGACCAACAAAGGACTTTTGAGTACTCTTGTTTATATAGAAGATATTTAGCTAATTTTGAACCCTTTCTCAAAGACCTGGCCCACAACCCAGTCTAGTCGTTCCTGCACCTGCACAGAACTGGACTGTAGTTGATCTGAAACATTGCCATGACGCCCTCGGCAGTCGGCTCTCATACTTGATACCCACCATGACAGGCCAAATATGTTTTTGGCCTCTGCCTTGGTATATGTGGAACCATGTAGGTTTCTCTGTAAATTACTTTTTATTTTATTAATGTATTTCAGTAGACCTCTGTCCTATTTGTTCTCCTAAAAAGAGAAGTTCCACATTAAAATTTACATGATATAACACAAGAGTATATGTTTGCATAGCATGCCGCCATAAGCATTATATTTCTAAGGTCCATGTCAAACCAAGTGTTGAAAGAACAAAATTTTGCAAGCTGATGTCCAGAACTAATTTAGAATACAAAATTATAAAATCTCTGCTATATAAAATAGCCTTGCGGTGAGCGGTACATTGCATTCAAAAAAAATTTGAATCTACGGCTGCTCACTCGCGGCTCCTGGCTCGGTTCACTCACCCTCTTCTGGCCCCAGCCCCGCCACTTCCTTTCCCCAAATCCTCTCCTTCCCTCAAACTCAACCCACGCAACCCTAGATTGCCGCCGCCACAAGGCCACACCGCACCCACGATGCCGCGATCCACGTGCACCCTCAACGGCCAATCTACGCATCCCTACCGCACCATCCACGAGGCCACGATACGCATGCGTGCTCGCAGCGCGACCCGCTCTTCCCGCACCCCCTCAAATCTGACGACCCCATCCCGCTACACACTAGCCTCCTACCTCCACCGCTCGGGCGGATCCGCTCGCCGACGGCACCGACAACGTTGAGCCCAAGCCAAAGTCAGAGGAGGTGGATTTCCGGAGAAGGACGCGGAGGAGTCACATCAGAAGAAGAAGCGCGGGCGGAGGAAGAAGGGGGATGTGGTGAATAAAGAAGCATCGGCGGAGAAGGCGCCGCCGGCCACAGCCACGGTGGATGGGTTGGTGGGGTCGCGGTGGCAGCGCTCGGCGAACCTGACAAGAAAGGAAAGACGGAGGTGTCCACCTCGAAGGATCCATTGTCTTGCTCAAAGGTCAACAGGGCAACGCCCACAACAAGCTCCACCACCAGAGTGCCGACGGGGCCCTGCCACTGATGCCGCCGCATCATCCCGCACTCTCCAGCGTCTCCGCCACCTGCGTTGCAGGCGCTTGTGGAATCGAATCCATCTGAATTGACGCCTATCCTCGAACCAATTGTCGCATGTACTGCTAGATTGATTCCCCTCTTCCATACCTCTTGATTGAGCCACATTTGGCAGCTGGGCGTGGTGTGTAGCAGCAAGTCTGGGCACCTAGGGCTAAAATCGTGAGTCCTCTCGCTAAAGTAAATAACTCAGGAGTCAGAGCATACAAACTGCATTTCGTTTCCCTTAGCAAATATGAGAACTGATCTAAAAACAGTAAAATACATTTACCAACAAAGGTTAAGCTCTAATGAGCAGAACTTCACTACGATTGGAGTCACAGCAAACTTTCAAGTCACAGTTATAATAATGCAGCCAGCATGAGAGTACTTGCTTATACATAACAAATTCTGTGCTTATGTCTTCTGAAAAGAATGAATTGTTGTGAGCTTGTGTGTTTACAAATTGTAGCAGAGCTATTATAAGTTCGGAAGTTCTTTGTTGTTCCTGAATTCTCAGATGAATATGGGGACGGTGGCCTTTCTTTCCAGCTTAGTTGTGAGCTGCTGCCTACTGGTTTGCATTTTGTAGTGTGAATAGCATCATGTTGTGGAACGGAACTTATTCGTTATGCATTGTACAAAGCAAAGATGTTTAATAGAGCTGAAGAGTACATCTCACTCTGCTCAGGTGCTCTGTTTGCATTTCATTTTCTATTTCTCTCTTTTTTTACCTTTGCATATACACTAAACCTTCGTAAACTTGTGAATTGGAACTATCATGACAAAGGAGCAACAATTGATATATATGTTGGGTCCTGTTGTAACCAAAACCTCACCATGAAGATATAAAGATAGTAGCAATATATTCTTAAAAATAACAATGCAATGTTTGCAAGGAGTAACTCTCTGTAAAATGGTTAATGAAGCCTCTTCTACTGCTCTCTTGGTAAAAAAAACTCATTTGTAAAATGGAAATAAGAAAATGGTTAGAGAAGTTACAGTGGTTATACATGCACGTTAGAGAGATTTTATCGATTGTGTAGTTTTTCAAGGTTAGCTGCTCTAATTTAGTTTTTTCTTTCAAACTCCAGAAGGTCAACTGGTCAAGTGGCTTAGGTGACATATGCATATGCAGTTTATGGTGTACCACTGATTATGTACGATTTTAAGGACCAACTTTGTGGTAGATGACAAATACATTATCGTTCAATAGCATTTGTTAAACATTCACACATTAATGGATGGATCAATGGAATTTTCATCTCTTCCTCCCTCCCTCCCTCCCTCTGCTGATCAGATGCCTACTTTGTAGGCTTCTTTCTTTGACAGTCAAAATGTAATTTCATTCTTAGCAGATTGCACTGTGTAACAAATTAATCAATGTAAGGCATCATGATTAATTTTTCAAGCTCCATGGTGCTCCTAGACAATAGTAGTACATGTCAGATTTAAACTTTTAGTCATGTAAGGTTTTAAAATTTGTGTTTCTACTATCTTTGGTCATAGGGTTTTATAAAGGTGTGTGTAGCTGATCAGTTGGTTTTGAGATGCAGATAATGTTGTTTTCTATTATGTTGTTCTACAGTCTCCTAATGTCTGCTGCATTCTTTCAGGGTAGTCCCACGTATGGCTAGACTAGAAACAAAGCAGGATTGCTTATAAGGAAAGGAAGGTAATCTGAAAAGGGCATGGCATGTTAAAATTTAGTGAGTGGCTTACTTGAATGTTGTTCATGTGGCAAACAAAAAATTGTCTTGAGCTAACGTTTTAGCTTGCTTTCATCATGGTAGTCACTGATTGATGAACAGTGTATTATGGTGCGTCGGGCGTGCCCTCAATGGCATTTAGCCACATGATTGTGGAGTGTAACTGTTGAGTGTTTTTGAAAACACATACTCTCTCCAGTCATAAATACATGTTGTGTTGGACATTGACACGGTATCCAAAACACACATTTGACCACTAATTACCAATACAATTTATTTATAAAACCCAAAAAAAATATAATATTATGAAAGTACTCTTCAAGATGAATCTATCCATTTGATTTTCATGTACTCAATCTAAATAGTTTAAAAGATATTTATAGTTAAAGATTTAAAATTTTAACTTGCACGTACTTCAAACGACATGTATTTGTGACTGGAGGAGTAATATGATATATTTTGGTGCTTGCTATCTTACACATATGTAATATCGTATTGAACCAAAATAAAGGACATAAAAATTCAATTTTTGATTTCACATAACATGTTTTATCTGTAATCATAGCAAAGCACGGACACTCGGCTAGTATGGAAACAGGCCAGCAAAATAAACAAAATGAAAACAAAAAAATCTCCAGATCATGCAGAAACACTAATGTGAGATTTGTATCAGGTATAAACTAGGAGTCTAGCAAATGAATTGAAGTATAAGTAAAGTTTGGACCTGAAACCCAAATGTGAGCCAAAGCCAATCAAGCAAATCACGAACAATAGGTCTATCCATCTCTTCAGTCATGGGATTTGTTTCTGGCCTTGGCATTGGAAGTTTCTCAGTCATGCGAAGAAGCTTTACTGCTGCTTTTATCTGCAAACAAGAAAGCATTCATACTACGTACGGTATTTACAACACGGTTTAAATAACAATTTAAGGTACAAATATAACCTCAGGAATTTCCATTACTGGTTGTATGGGACGACCAGGAATATCAGGACTATTAAGGGGTAGAATGTTGTAGCGTGTAGAGGAAGCTTCCTCAGCGTACTTATCAAACTGAACAAAAAAAATCAAAGTCATCATATTTCATTATATAAACAAAGTGGACAAGATGAATAATAACTTGCAAGTATTTTCAATAGCTAGATTTAGAACCTTATGGCGAAATTTTTCAGGTCTCATAGTCTTTAGCACATCGTATAGGACAGTGGCAATCTGATAGTATTTAGCCATCTCCTCCCTACACCATTCAAAGAATAATAAGTGAACATAGATTAAGGATGACAATTTGCCAAAAAAAAAGGCTGCTAATGCAATGAAACACTGGTCAATCTTACGGTTTTCTCGTTTCAAGACCCTTCTCGAGATATTCCTTACAGTAGTAATCATAAAACCTTTGAATCTCTTTTACGTCAGTTGTTGCAAGTGTGCTCTTTGTTTCTTGTTCATCCTGTCAAATAACAAACGTCAAACATGTCGAGGCACATGTATTTCTACTTTTGAAAGCCAGCTGGAGTAATTCACATGCTGAGGTTTTTTTACTCTAGTTATAAACAATCCACAATGATTCTATTTTATTTTCATATCATTTTTTATTATAAGCACCTTATTTCAGATTTTGTTAAGTAAAATTATATAAACTTCTTGCTCCACAAAGTTTTGCCAAAAACTAACAGAGACTAACTGGTTTTTGCATGAATCACAAAATGCTAGTTTTGCTGGATAAGTTGTCATAACTAGTAGCAAGCAAGCTAGCACCAGTAACTAAATGCAAAAAAGAATAGGCCACCAAGTGGTGCCTGGTATAGTACCAATTTTAGAAACACTAGTTCTGATTCGTCTGGCCATATGGTAACACTGTAAAACCAGTTGGGAAAATCCTCTACAGACTGCTTAAACTAGTGTTTTGGTGCTGCTGCTGCAGCCTGCATGACTGCATTAGGTTGAACAACATGTGCAAAGGAATCGATATGGGAAAGTAATCTCTTATAGCATTCTTTAATGACAATCAAATTTATCATGACACAATTCTTTAATTTTTTTTTTATGATGACAAGATACTTTAGTCATGTACTATACCTTTTCCAGCCTATGCAACAGATACGTTTTGAATTGTCGTACTCCACGTCCGCTTGAGTTTGGATCCATAGTGTGAGCCTTCTCGAACGCGGTAAAGCGGCCTTGTTGAACATGCACCAAATGCCAAACACAAGTCAGGTAGAAAGCAGAGGAGAAGAAAACAACAGTACATGAATACTTTTTACATTTTTTCTTGTCGAAAAACAAGGCAACATGATAACCATGCACAGGTTATTCTTTTTGGTAAATTTTATCAAAACAAAAGGATATAGCAGAATAGATTTACCATGTGTATTCGTGTTGATAACCAAATTAAGGCTGTGACGTGACATGTTCTGTTCACTTACGAGTGTGTTTGTGTGAGAGAGAGAGGATGATAAGCGTTCGTGTGACGCATGCATGCAAGCAGTAGAATGTACGCACAGAGGTAGGCGACGCGGGGGTTTTCTTCCTCGATCTCGTTGGCGGCGCGGAGAATGGGGACGACAACGGGCGCGAGGGAGGAGGGCACGAGCTCAGTCTCCTCCTGGAGGACGTCCCCGGCGTCCTCCCCGGAGAAGCCCTCCGGCAGCATGGTGAAGGCCCGCGAGACGCCGCGCCGCATCGACGGCCGCGGGCGAGACATCCCGGGGCCCTGGGCCGACATGCCGCCGCCGACGCGGTGGCGGCGCTCGACTGGAGGAGGACCGGTGGCGCTGGTGGAGGCAGCGGCGCGGAAGGGAGGGAAGGGAAGGGGAGGCAAGGGGGCGGCGGGGGGCAAGGCATCTTCTTAAGAGGAGAGGAGAGAGTGCGAGCGAGTGTGGAGCGCGCTTTTTCGCTTCGTGGCTTTGGCTTTCGCCCTCTCCCTCCTTTTCCCTTGCTAGCTTTTCCTTTTTGCGACGATGGAGCGCAGCGAAGGGAGGGAACAAGTGCCGGGGGATTGGGAATGGGATGGCCGGCGAGCCAAGCAACGAATTTCCAGCCGCCCAAGGACTGACGGGTGGGGCCGGGTACTGCCGGCGGGCTTTTTTGTGCTTTTATTTTAGGCATAGTCCTTGCTTTTAGAGTATCTAGAGCGGCCACTTCAAATTTCTACTCCGTAACACTATTTCTTATACACTCTATCCATTCTCTAAAATTCTTTCACATTTTATATTACACCCTAAAATATTTCTTCTTTCCGATAGCTACTCTATTCTTAAAAAATCAAATGAACACTATTATAAAGTGCCTACTAGATATGCTTTTGGAGAGAACTAAAATACTACTCCACACTCTCTTTTTTTCTCAATCATGTCAGCGCCGCACTGCGTGCTGCGTGGGAGGGCAAAGGATTCGCAGCTTGCTCAATGACTAGAGATTCTTCTAGCAATTTAAGAAGGGCGTCTTTTCTTTATTCTTTTCAGAGGAATAATTAACAGTACGGCTCAAGTTACATCTATACATTACATTACATACCTGCATGCGCATGCACTTCATATTTCTCTCTGTTCGTATATGCCTCATCATCAAATAGCTACTCTGGTTCTGTTCTCACCCCCAAAAAGACTAGGAGAGAATAGACCTGGGAATTGGGCCGGACTTCCGTGGGCAATTTTGGGACGCATCTTTTTTATGTAGACAATTTTTCCATTTGAGCAATGTATGAATTTATAAAAAAATATTTAGTGCGCTGTGTTCTCTCTCGTGCCATGCTCGGGCGGCCCAAAGACGACAATGATTTCGACATACCATTGGGCCATCTTTGGGTCTTGATTTTGCTCTGTGCCCATTGACAAAGACAAATAAATGATTGAGTCGTGCCGACCCATTTCATGTAGGCCCGAAGCACAACAGGCCTAGGCCATGTCGGTCCAATTCCCACCTATAGGAGAGAAGAGAGAACACGGCCCAAGTCCCATCTCTAGGAGAGAAGAGAGAAAAAAAAAGATGACTAACACATCAGTAGCTTGAGCTTAATTTCGGAAAATCGTTGTACCACATTACTTCACCATCCAGTATCTATTCAAGTGCTGTGTCGAAGCCTCTCTGTCCAGTCTAGTCTACCTAGTCTAGTCCAAGGTTCCACTTGCCGCGGCAAATCGACGTATCGAGCTGGTTCGGCAACGGCAAACCGCTAAGCAAATTCAAAATGTCATTTGAATTTAAAAAATTAAAAAAAATACGATAAAATTCGTAAAAATTGTAGATCCATTTATAAACACAATGGTGAAAAAAATCAAAAACAAAGCCGGATTCGTGTGTAAATTTGAATTGAAATCATGAAAAATTAAAAAGGGATGGCTCAAAATTTTGATTTGAATTTAAAATTGAAAAAACCCAAAAAATTCTTAAAAATTCTATAAGCCTGTATGAAGGTAATGGTGAAAAGAAAAATCAAAAACAACATAGGAATCAAGAGGAAATTTGAATTGAAATCGTGAAAAATTGGAAAATATACTGTTCATAGACTTATATATAGATGAATGTTGCATGTATATATGAATTTATCTATTGTCGTGCACCCCGGTATTTCTACCGGCTTGAGTGACCGAATACTAGTCACAGAAGACCATAGCTAGTATTGCACTCAAGGACATTTGGAATATCATCGCAGGCATTGCATTTAACTAGAATTTAACAGTTTACATAGCATAAATATCATCCCAGTTGACATAGACAATTACATAGTCTTGCACAGGGCTTAATTCAAGCACATAAAAATAAACACAGCGGAAGACTGAAGCGATGATATCCCGAGGTTGACCCGGAACACGCGGCTAATCACCTTGACCCTCCTGGTCACAGCTGGCACCGTTACTGAATTCTTGACCTGAACAAAGATCCGTGGTCCATATAATGAGTACACGGCTACTCAGCAAGCGGTCCTTAATAAATGAATGCAAGGTCAATGGATGGGTATGGTTCTTTTGCTAAAATGTCACCTATCTATTTGTTTATTTGTTCTTGATTCATTGAACACATGACAACACACGAGCGTAACCAAGGGATAGCTAACCAGCTCTAAGAGAGGCAATCCCTGCCTACACTGCCATCAAGTTGATTGATTAAAACACATTGGACTATCCTGTGAAAACTCCTTTCCCCCGCCCATAACCGCGGGCACGGCTACAATGATAGTTTTAACTCTACAGAGTGTGTACACGTTCCCCACAAGCCCTGTCTCATCCCAAGGGAGAAACAGTACAAAACCGTTCACTACTTTCACCTACCCCTTAATGTACCCTTTCTTTTGGTTTCGCGCCCACACGCCACGCTCGACCGAGCCAACAATCATCGCGACTCCTTCAAAGGACCGATAAGCGCACCGTATGGGATTAGCCCCCATTTAAGCCATTCGGAACCAGTGATCGCGAATCACGTCCGTCCACTACGAGTACATCGGAAGCAATGTTTCCACAGCTAGTAAATTAGGGCCAGAAGGCACAAGTGGCTGTACGGTTCAGGTTCGGTTTGGTAGTCACAGTATACGGTCCTTATAAGACCGAGGAGACCTGCACATCTCAACCACAAGCCCAAAGTCTGTCTCTTCTAGGTCTCCTCAAATCAACACACTCCACGTTGATTTTAGTTGATTAGGTTTACAAAAAACAGCACCACGAAGCCAAGACTCCACGGGTACCAGTTAATAATATGTGAAACCTATCAACTACCAATCCCAGAAGCTAGGCTAAGCATCTACATAAGGATAGGCTAGTAAAACAGTACCAAAATAGGCTAACAATGGAAGGCTATGTCATATCAGTAGAGTACTAATATGAAATCGGAACAAACTGACACATATGATGATAAATTAAGCATGCAAATTAAGTAAACATGAAATAATTAAAATTTAGCAAACTAGGAATTCAATATGAATCTAGCTTGCCTTTGAAGAAGTTAGGTTCTGGATCTCCTCCTTCGAACGGCTCCGGAACGTCTCCCGGACAACAGGTGCACGTCGGTTCTACGCGAGAAAGGTAACAAAGCAGCAATAAATATCTAACATACAGAAAACAGTATGGTAAAAATATATAAAATTCTTGGGATTATTTGTGATTTTTGGGCTCTGAATCTGAGTTCGGGAACTCTCTAAACAATTCATAGAAGTTTTGGGCTAAATAGAAAAGGCTGAAAAGAATAAACCTGCTGGCTCGTTGGATGGCGGGCGGCCTTGGGACACGTGGCGGGCGCGGGTTGGCGGCGTTGGTCACGCTTGGCCGACGTGGGGGGACAGCGGGCGGCGGTGATCGATGGGCGGCGGCGCGTGGCGCTGGCGATCATTGCTATGCAGCGTGTATAAGCAAGGCGGGTGATGGGACACACTGCATGGCCGGCTGGTGGCGACGTGTGCCCGCAGACATGCCTGCACGGGACCGGCGGGAAGCATGGCGGGCACGGGTTGGCGGGCGCTGAACCCGAGGCGGGGTTGGCGTCGCGCGGCTGACATGGGGGTGCGGATCCCGAGGTTCACCGGCGGCCGTGGGGGTTCCCAATCTTCGGCAACTTGTAGCTCCTCCAAATCTTGGCCAAATATGGTGATCCATATAGTCAAATTGACCAGCGCGACGAGCTCTACAACATGATGGCCTTGGTTTTGGTGATTGGGCACTGGAATAGGAGAATTACCTCGATTTGCTTCGGGTTTTGCACGAAAACCGAGGCGGCGGCTAGGGTTTCGAGGGGCTAGGGTGGTGTGGCCGACCAGGGAACCCTAGGGGGGTTTATATAGTGCTTGGGTCGGCTAGGGTCAGCCCTAATTATGGGTGGAGTTTGAATTGGGCTAAAATTAGGTCTTATGGTCAAATAGTAGTCCTAGTGGGTTTAGGACTAGATGGAGGGGGTTTTGGGCCTAGTTAGGGCCTAATTAGGCTATTCAAGCCTGTTAGGACCTTTTTCCTATTATTATTTTTATGTTTTTGGCTTTTAATTTATTTATTGCTAATATGCGACATTATAATTTTATTAGGATGTCACATCTATGCAATGAATTGTTTCGTGAAATAGATACATGAAACAGATACGAATTTAGCAAAGGTCATGCCGAAATTTTCAAAAATTTCATTTCCTATGTTGTGTCATCTCGAAGGTCATGCCAAAATATTTCATTTCCTAACATTCTACATAATTTTTAATGTTGCCTAAATGTTACATAATTACCCAATGTTATCTACCATTTACATAATTTTAAATCAATTTTTACCATTTTTCCGCACCATACAAAGTTTCAAATCGATTTTCCTAATAATTTCAAATGTTGCTTAAATGTTACATAATTACAAAAAGTCATGCCCTAACCATTTTCATATTTTTAAATTAACTTTTACCATTTTTGGCACCATATATTTTTACCATTTTATCACACCGCCCATTCGATTTATCGGTTAAACCAAACAATTTGCCGAATAATTCCATCGATTTGCCGAAATGTCCATCGATTTGCCCTTTTCCAGATTTGCCACGATTTGCCGGACTTGCCGATCGATTTGCCGTGATTTTTGCCCGATTTGCCGAAAAATTGATCGGTTTTTGCACTATCGGCAAGCAATTGTGATTCAAATTTCAAATTCCAAATTTTGTTCGATAAATCGCGATTTGCCACGGTAAACTGAAAATCGATGGGGAACAATTTTTTGGGGAAAACCGATTTTTGGAACCTTGGTCCAGTCTACAACACTTCTAGTTCCTAGTACACCTCGCTTTAGGATTGAGCTGCCCTTTTGTTTTTTATTATTTTGCGCGAAGCTGATGTGGCAGTTTGGTTTGCTCGTGTACACAGATAATATCAATCCGTCTGTTC
Source organism: Olyra latifolia (assembly GCA_036346145.1). Lineage (NCBI taxonomy): Eukaryota > Viridiplantae > Streptophyta > Magnoliopsida > Poales > Poaceae > Olyra > Olyra latifolia. Next base: position 42,948,442 of record CM070523.1, on the reverse strand, counting down.
TGCAGACTCGAATTATTTAATTATCCGCTCTGAACCGATGTTTCGAACAGTGTGGCAAAGCATTCTATCGGTACACCAAATCTGCAAGCGGCGGTGTGGCAGGTGCCATCCCGGCCATCATGGTACACAAGGCCATGCCGTTCCATGCCTTCACAGTTTGTTCATGTAACATTCAAAGCAAATATGGACTCCTTACAATACTCTGCAACACAACCAACAAGCTGATGTAGATATTGTAACCCCTTTGATGGTGGGGTGAGGTTATTCATTACCACCCACCTAGGTTCAATCAAGGTTTGGTTTATCATCGGCTTGCCACGATTTATCGTGGTAAATCGCGATATCGGCGCAGGTCGATAACGGCAAATCGCAAGTCATATTCAAAATTTGATTTAAATTTAAAAAATTGACAAAAAATCTCAAAACATTCTCAAAAATTCTCGAAGCGTGTATAAAGGCAATGGTGAAAAAAAAATAAAAAACAACGTCAGAATTGCTTGGAAATTTGAATTGAAATCGTGAAAAATTAGCAATTTACTCTTCATTGTGAGGCCCAAAAGAAGCAGCATCTCCATTATTGCATGTTGTGCCTTGTCTGCATTATTGCATGCAACTTGAGCACTTCCCTTTGCCTCGGTGCCTTCCCCCTCCTCCTCTGTGGGCGCTGCTCAGATCTCGCTTGAGGTTGTCGGCAATTCGTGAAGCTCGCTTGGCACATCGAGCACTTGAAGCGGCAAGCCGTGGCAAGCCGACGGCGGACAGAGGAAGGCGCGGTTGTGGCAAATCGACGCTAGGCGGCGGCAACTCGCAAGCTGAGGGTGGCAGATCGCGAGGAAGGACGGCAAATCGACGGTCAGTGCTTGGAGTGGCATAATTCATTTCCAACATTTTACATAATTTTGAATGTTGCCTAAATTTAAATAATTACCACAAAAGTCATGCCTACCATTTACATAATTTTAAATAAAATTTTACCTTTTTCCTCACCATATAAAGTTCCAAATCGATTTTTGGAATAATTTTAAATGTTGCCTAAATGTTAAATAATTACCAAAAATCATGCCTACCATTTACATAATTTTAAATAAATATTTACCATTTTTCTGCACCTTATACTTCCAAATCGATTTTTGGAACACACAAATTGGTTTGCCGGTAAAATCGCTCGATTTGCCGACAAAATCAATCGATTTTCCCTTTCCTCGATTTACCATGATTTGCCGCATTTATCAGTCGATTTGCCGCAAAAATCGCTCGATTTTCCGAAAAAAGGTCGGTTTTTGTATTTCGGCAACCAATTTGTGATTCAAAATTTAAATCCCAAATTTTGGTCAATTTTCCGCAATTTGCCACGGCAAACCGAAAATCGACCCCGAGCGATTTTTACCTATAAAATGATTTTTCAAACCTTGGGTTCAATACATAGGATCGGTATGGTGTGCTCCATACTAAGGTTGTGTATGTCTCACTATGTAGAGGTCGAAACAAAGTTCCATTTCAAAAAAAAAGCAAGTTAGTCTTGTCTCATCCTGTCTTCTGGTTCCCATGTGATTCTGCTCCCAGCTTGTTGATTCCATCGCACCTTGCACATCTTGATCTTTTTTCGTCGAGTTTGTTTAACGACAGTGTCGAGAATCCTCTCAGGTTGCACTGGATAAGTTAGGTGTGGCGTCGTTGACTTTGGAAGTTGATTCAGCTGATCTTTGGGCACTCGTAACATTTTCGGAGTTGCGATACATGGAAGACATCATGAACTTCACCGAGCTGGGGTGGCAACTCGAGCCGATAGGCAACTGGGCCAACTTTTGCCAAAATCTTGTATGGTCCCACATATCTTGGCGCTAGCTTGCCTTTAACTTGAAACCTGTGCACACCTCGAATAGGTGATACTTCAACTACACATAATCCAACATCAAAGCTTAATTCTAGACAGCGCTGATCTGCATAACTCTTTTCTCTAGACTGAGCTGTCAACAGTCGCTCCTTGATTAGTTTGACTTTCTCTTCTGCTTGCTTCAGGATCTCTACATCATATACATTGTTTTCTCCTGTTTGACTCCAAAGAAGTGGGGTTTGGCATCTTCTACCACACAATGCTTCAAAATGTGCCATTTGTAAACTGGACTGATAGCTGTTGTTATACGCGAACTTTGCATAGGGAAGGCACTTATCCTATTCCTGGGAAAAATCTAATGCACAAGCCCTAAGCATATCTTCGAGAATCTGGTGTGTCCTTTCTGTCTGTTTGTCAGTTTGTGGGTGGAATGTTGTGCTAAATGCTAAATTGGTACCCAAGGCAATCTGCAATTCATCCCAAAATGTTGGTGTGAATTGACTTCCTCGATCTGATATTATACATTGAGGTACTCCACACAGACTGACTATCCTTGCTAGGTACAATTCTGCTAGCTTCTTACCCTTGTATGTGGTCTCGACCGGTATAAAATGTGCTACCTTTGTCAGCCGGTTGACTATAACCCAGATTGAATCATATCTAGATTTGGTTCGAGGTAAACCAATTATGAAATCCATGGTTATCTCATCCCACTTCCATTCTGGTATTTGCAGTGGCTGCAATAATCATGCTAGTCGCTGGTGTTCAGCTTTAACTTGCTGGCATACATGGCATCTGGCTACGTACTCTACTATGTCTGCCTTCATACGTGGCCACCAAAATTCATCCTTTAGATCCCCGTACATTTTGGTACTACCAGGGTGAATAGTGTACACCGTGTGATGCGCTTCTTGGGGAGTGGTCGTTGACCTCCCAGAGGTTTCCCCGAGCTTATCCCTTTTGATGTATGCGGCCTAGGTCCAGCGCTGCCGCCCCATGGGATGCCACAGTGAAGAAAAGAGGGGAAAGAGCCGTGCGGTAGGGATACTTCCCATTTACCTCTCCCTTTCACCCTCCAGGGTGTCGCCTAGCTCCCAGGACGCTCATCGAGCCCTCAATTTCGCTGGAGCGTCGCCGGTAAGAAATTCCTTTGTTTTTCCCCCAAATCTTGCCACCTAGCTCAAAACTTCGATTCCTCCTTAGCCGTCGCTCTAAGGTGCAATTTTTCGTGCCCTAAGCCTTCTAGGAAGCTCTAGAACCTAACCCGAGCATGAATTTGCGCTTTCTTAGCTCTAAATGGCCATTGCCATGGGCGCCGCAGCTCAAGCTTTGCGGTGAATGCCGCTGGCTTAAGCCCGTAGCGCTCGAGCTTGGACAACGCAACTTAACACCTCAATGGCATCCCTAGAAGCTCATTGAACCTTCGATTCGACCCCGAAAGCTCCAGAACAAGGGGACAGGGAAAAGCCCTATTCGCCGGCTCCAGTTCGAGCTCACCGTCTTTGTAGACCGCCTCGAGCAGCGCCATTGGTTCTAGGAGAATCTGTGGCACCTAAGCAGGACCATCCTCTCACGTTTCGACCCTAGGGGGACCGGAAACGCCATGTCGCCTTGTAACCGCCATGAAGCTCCACTTCGAGCTCGTTGCCGGCCAAATCAGCGCCGCCTGAGCATGAACAAGCTCGGACTGAGGAGCCCTCGGATCCTAGATCCCATTCCCAGAGGTTTTGAGGCCTAAGGACCATTGGCTCACCCACAAATGTGCACTGGAGAGATCGCCGGAACAGTGCACACGTGGAGGGGAAATAGTGGGAGAAGAAGGCTGGTTTTCAATAACCATCGATTTTCTCGGTTTTTAACAAAAGTGATCGGTTCACCTAGTTTTAGGCCGGTTTTAAAAATGCTTCCAAAAGAGAAAATGTTTAGAATAAAAAATACATTTAATTATGAAATTATTTCCATATAAGGATATTTAGCACAATAAGTGAAGGTAAAAACCCCAAAAGGGTATATTTAAAATATAAAAATGAGGGGTAAAAGATAAATAAAACTGAGGAAAACCAATAAGGAATTTAAATATGTTTAAATTTTATAAATTTTAGGTGCATAACATATGTGTCTCATTCATTGCATATCATGCTAAAATTTATTTAGAATTTTTTTGGTTTATTTCAAATAGGAGCCGAAGGGAAGGGAAATAAAGCGGAAGCTGAAGGAGAAGCTGACCACCCACAGGAGCCACAAGACACAGGGATCGAGTGGGAAAGCCCTCATATAGAAGGCAAGTCATGTGTTTTTAAACATATTGAGTCCCTTATAGTATATATATTGCATTAATTTAAGGGAGTAAATTAATTTGAGTCAAGTGGTTTGATAAAGAATTTTTGAAAATATAAGATGCTATCCCAAATCCCACTAAGACCCTCTTTGGAATTTGAGCCTTTATGAATCCATTGTTGAGCCTAGATCGAGTAAAAATGACTTTAAAGCCGATGGGGCTTATGGGGTAAAGTTGTGTGAGACGAGGAAAGAAGCGTCCAAACAAATTTTAAAGTTTTAACAAGTTAAGGACTTCACCCCTTTCTGCTAAGGTGAAATGATATAATTTATGCCCATCCATGTGAGCGAGAAATCGACACGAGTGGCCAAAACAAGTCGTCCGCGAGTCATCTACCATTTTAGAAAGAGAAGAGTTAGGAAAAATTCCAGTTTGCGAAACCAATTGAATATGAAGGTAAGAATGAATATAAGATAGATGAGGAGAAAATTCAACAAGCTTATGTTTCAAAACACATTTGATAGTTAAAATAATTTGGACTCAAGACCTTCTAGCTAGCTAGCGGCCATGCTAAGTTCTAACTTGCAATCACATGTGCTCTGATACCAACCCCTGTGGCGCCCCTTCTAAATTCACATTCGGCTCAAAGAAGTCATTGCCCATTCGCTGTCCATGTGGTTGGAAAAACATACGAGCTGCTCAAAAGCAAGCCGAGCACGTTAGCTCCCAACCCGAGCATGCAGCGCTACACATGGTCGATCTTCGTTGAAACGAATGCAAACCGATGCCCGGATATGTGCCCAGTGATGGCTCCAAGATCAGCTACCATCACGCACATATCCTCACAAAGATGGATAGCACAACACATACATTGTGTGACACAATTTTAGATAACCAAAACAGTATGGGCTGCTGTCCATACAATGTATATGACATAATCAGAGTATCGTAGCAGCGAATAACAAGTTTGTTCAACAAAAACAGCGGAAGATTCATCATATTCAAACCAAAAGACCAGCGTGGTATGCCCCCATTAATCCCATAGGCAACCGAAAGGAAGCTAAAACTCTGCATCTTACCCGCTAGCGCAGTCATTCCCCGCTTGATAGTAGTACTCAAGCGTGGAATCATCTTCATAACCTGAAATTGCAGCATCCGGGTTGAGTATAAAAGGTACTCGCACTAGGGAGGTAATATATATCCTCATTCATGAGTGGCATGTAGTAAAGGAAGGCTTAAAGGTTATCTTCAGCATAAAGAGCATTTACAAGATATAAACATAAGTAGATTGTAAATTGCACTTTAATAAAATGTTGGAAAAGTAATAACTTGTAGTAACCATCATAATTCCTCATCATAAATTCCATCATCATCAATCTTTGGAGCTCTAACCGCCCTTGGTCTCCATCCGACCATAATCAAAACATGCTCGGGCTCTATCCGCCCTTGGTCTCTATCCGACCATACGCCACGAGCAATCCCATGCTCGGAAAGACACACGGCTATCCCACCATGCCCAAAACCAGTACCCAAAACTGAACCATGAGCTAACATCAGTGTCTCGCCTCACAAGTTTTCGTCCTTAACCCTGGACGCGGCTGTTCGAACAGTTTAACACTCTGCAGAGGTGTACGACTTTACCCACACGACATAGCAAGCCATGCCGAAACCTCTTAAATGTACATGCCAGTCCATTGGGTCACCCGGTAACTGTCACCCTACGACCCCACATGCCGTGTCGTGGTTCGAAGGAGTTAACCGTTGCTGTGGACGTTGCCCATGGCCCTCTGTCCGGACATCCATGGACCCCCATGGAAGCAGCGCTATCTGCGACTGTCCCCACACAAAACACCAGCAAATAAACCTCAATAGCCCCAATGGTACCCAACGGCGTGAGCATGCACAGAAAATTGGCCAAGTGTCCCCATAAACACGTGTGGTCGTACGTATAGTAACTTGAAGGGATTGGCACCATGTTCGGTCCTTAATTCACTCGAACGGGGCTACGTGTCCGGGATCCATCCTCCCATCATTCCCCTATCACCCGTTCAAGTCTAACTCAGAGCTCACACGTAATCCATCATCATCGTTACCAGTATCTTATAGCAAATTATTCACAATTGAAGTCGTACAACCAACAGAATAACTCCATCGATCACTTTACCTCGTTGACTCTAAGCATTGCTAAGCCTTCGTAGACCAAACATAGTTAATAGTACCCACTTAGGCAGCCAAGGAAGAGGGTCTCAAACCTATCATGGTACTGACCACTAAGTAGGAGATAACTAATTTCTACCCACCAATTAACATATACTTTAAAGTAGCATGCGAGCAACTCATAGAATATAATTAAAATCATGCATTTGTAAATCATGGGATCAACATGATTCAAAGGAGAGTATATAGTGCCTGGTTGCTGCTCGTTGGCGGGGAGAGCTTCTTGATCTAGCTCGAGCCCTTCCGGAACATCGGTTCCTATCGTCCGTTAAGAAGCATATCAAATAAAATCCAAATAAAATATTTAAAAATTAGAAAATGTAAATATTTTTAGAGATTCAGAAAGTTCACGAGCTAATGCAAATTTTGCAAAAGAATCACCCAAATCCGAGTTCGGATGAGGGAGATATGACCATTTGAAGTTTGGGGGTATTCTTGCTTGGGGGCTTGCTCGGGAATGATCGTAGTTGCTCGGGAATGGACCAATCTTGCTTGGGAAAGGATTCCCTTACTCGGGAAGGACATCCTCTTGCCCGGGAGTGGATTCCCTTGGTCGGATATGACATATCTTGCTCGGTTAGGACTAGCTCTTGGTCGGACATACCTAATCTTGCTCGGGAGGGTCGCACAGACTATATGTTGCTCGGTACGAACAACTTTTGGTGGTTAAGATGAGTTCGGTTGAGCTTGGGCTCAACTAGCTCTAGCTCGGGTAGGTCACTAATGAGCTCAGTTAAGCTCGGGCTCAACTAGCTCTAGCTCGGGTAGGTTACTAATAAGCTCGGTTCAGCTTGGGCTCAACACGAAAGTTGTAGAGAATTTTGAGGCGCATCTTTTTGATGTAGAACACTTTTCCATCTGAGCTATGGATTATTTTATAAGAATCCTTTTTCTGCACTGCTGTCCTGGAAAGAAGGTTGAGACAGAGTGCCTTGGGTTTGGTGGTTGGGGTTCTTCGGGAAGGGTCCTTACCCAGCAAGAAAAGCCTTGCTATGAAATGGACGTTTGATGAATGGAGAAGTCGAAGACGAACATGCCGGTTCATCCCAAGATGATGCTAGCTGCTCCTGGGCTTGTTCCTTGCGGTTTCCTTCTCCTTCTAGGCCGTGGATTTGGTTCTACTCTTACTTTAGCTCATGGAGATAGTCTCCATGCTCATCTCTAAGCTTGCATACGAACCAAAATGACATGCAAGGTAAGAAACGAACAGATTACCTTGCTACAGTCAAGAATATCAAAGTATGGAGATGAGAAGCATCAAGAACTCACCCAAAACCTTGTGCATGCACGAATGGCTTGGATGTACTTGAAGCTTTGGAAGTGACGACGCTATTATTGCTCATCTCCCGCCCTGGATATTATTGCCCAAACCACCAGAAAATGGCACAAGGAAGAGAGAAACGAAATCAGCACGTTGTTGTCTAGAAATCGAGCAGCAGAGAGAGAAGTGAGCAAGAACCATACTAAACCTTTGTGCATGTGCTTACCATGGAGATGGAATGGATGGCCAACGATTTCAGCTTTCCAACGATATATAACACCCTATATGGATTTCTGGTGGTTTGGGTGGAGATGAAGAACAGCTTGCTGTTCTTGCTGCTGTCAGAACTTGGACGTGGGAAGAATGAGGGTGAGGGCTGGTTGAAAAGGGTGGAGAGGGGTTTAAATAGAGGTATACTCTCCCATTGACAAGTGGGTCCAGGTCCACCTGTAATAGAGAGGCTGCGGGTAAGATTCCGGGTAAGAAAAGATGAGGGTCTGGGCTCCCTGCAGCACCGCCCAAGTCAGCCAGTGGATGGAAGATTCAGCTGATACCGCCGAAGGGCAAAAAGGAATAAAGAATAGATGTGGTGGCTCGGTTGTTTGAATGGATACCAGCTTACTCGAGCTTCTCCTTGCCCGGTCAGGTCTTCCGTTGCTCAGTTCGACCGTCTATAACTCGGGCAGCTTCCTCCGGACATCTTCTAGCTCGGACAAGTGATAATCAGCTCGGATGGGTAGCAACCAAGCTCAGGTAGAGCTCGGTGAAATCCAGCACCGTCACTACCTTGCTCGATAGAGCTCGGGTGGACTCTACCTTGCTCGGTTGAACTATTCTTTGCCCGGGTAGGCAGCTCCTTGCTTGATGGGTCTTTGCCGAGCAAAGTCACGCCTGGTAGAAGGGTAACATGCTCGTCCTGCATGAGGGCATGCTCGGTGGCTTTGACTCACTTGATTAGTTGCTCGGCTTACTAAGATGTATTGGGTTTCAGGTTCAGATTTTTATTTTTCCACCATAGAGGATGGTGGTTGCATGCAACTTTATGCGAAAACATTAAAAATCCAACTATGACCATGGAAACATGATAATGATATGCATAACTAACCGAAATTAACACCTGGGCTGTTACAAAAATCATTCCCCGACGGGTATCGCTAGGACAGGGACAAGGTAGATTATTCCCCTGAGGGGGCCTGGATAGGACCCGACATTCTAGCTTAACCCAAATTTATATAAGCCTATCACTCGACCCACCCTGTCTACACCCCACGCAGCCTACTTGTACAACCTAGCCCACGTTATCATGTACCCCTTTCCCTAAACCCTCACATGTCCAATGCCCTCACTGGCTCAGATACCACTCCTCACCTCCTTTCTCTAAACGAGTCGCCGCCAGCCACTCCTCACCTCTGCCTTCCCTACCTCTTCGCTAGAGCGCGAGCAAAAGCCTCTCCCTCGGCCTCTCCTCTACTCCCTTGTGCAACATAGGTGGCGGGATCTGGAGTTGCAGTGGCAACGACGACGTATGGTGCAGTGGATGGCGGCGCGTGGGACAACTCCGATGCGGCGGCGTAGTGAGGCTTAGGGTTTAGCTTCCTAGGGGGAGGTGGCGCGAGGCTTCCCTATGATGATGGCGGCAGCAGCACGAGGCATCCCAACAACGATGGTGGCCCATGTTAGATTTCAACAGGTGGCGAGCTGGCAATGCAACACAGATCTAGGGTACACAATCCTTTTCTTCCTCTCTTGTGGCTGTGTAGATTAGATGGAGATGGGGACCCGACGGGACCTTGTTACTTGTAACATACCTAAAAATTTCCCCATTTTTAGCATAAAAATTTTTCGCATCAAAAAGAGTTAAAACACCCTCCCTAAATCAAATATAAAATCCTGATCCAAATTCAATTTTTATCTCTTAGAAAACACCTTCTATTAATTTTTCAATAGATAAAAACCTTACAAATGTCAAATATTATTCCATATTTAAATTCTCCTTATTTTTATAAATTTTTAGAAACCAATTTCACATTTTCATGATTTTTCTATAATTAATTATGATTTTTGAAACCTTACATCTATTTCAAAAAATCTCAAAAACTATTAAATCCGTCCGGCCAGAACAGGCCCATTACAGCCCACAGCCTAGCTCAGCCCACTTAATCTTTAGAATAACTACACTAACTCTAGACCGTTGGATCAAGATCTAACGGATCTTTTAATACACCACCATACCGATTCAACCCTTCTAATCCTAGCCATCCATTTTAAAATTTACCGCCTCAATGCAGCCACGTCACCTCCAAAACCCGCCGCCCACAGCACCATCTCCTTCCTCACCAGCGCCGCCGTCTTAGTTCCTGGTTTCCACCGGAAACCGACGCAGCCACCGCCGTAACTCGCCACCGAACATGGTTTCAAAGTTTCCAGACCCTCCTCGACAACCTGAAACCTATCCACCACCTTCCCGAGCCTATTTCGCCGCCATTTGCCACGGATTTCTCGCCGTTGTTCTGCTATCTGCCCCGGACAAGGCACCGGCAACCGCCGTGTTTCCCTGCCAATAAATAGGGCTTTAACCTCACCATATCATACCAAGCTTGTTCCTCTGCCCTACTCTCCTACCTCTAGTGCCTTACTCCGCCGCCGCGCCCATCTTCTTCTCCAACTCCGGCAGCACCCTCCCCGTCGCTCTGTTCACTTTCAACCTTGAACACAAAAAGCAAAAACATCCCATTTGTTACCGCAAAGCTATTAGTGCTACTAACCCAAACCAAAATCCCTGAAATTCGTCGCCGACGACCTTCCAAGCTCGCCGCCGCCCCAAGCTCGTCGTCCGGCCATCATAAACAACCCCCAGCTCAACTCCGGCCATCCCTAGGTCCGTTTTGACCCCAATAGCATGAATCTAACCTTCAATTTCACCCTCCTACCTCCCTCAAATCCGTACCCTGTTCTTCCCCTTTTCTTTTATTTCTCATTTGTCATTTTTATTTAATAACCCAAAAGGCTGTCAAAATTCATTAAAGTAATAAAATAATAATTAAATTCTGTAAAAATTTACAGAGAATAAACAATATCATAAATAATTTTTATAAAAATATAAATACCAATTTTTATAATTAATAAAATAAAGTCTTTTCCCTCTTTTATCATTAGCATTCACCAAAAATCATATTAAATTTAAGAAAATGCATAAAAATTCTAAATAATAAAATTAAATTCATAAAACTTAAAATACCATTTTTCCATAGTAAATTATTCATATAAATTCGAAAAACCCCTTTTTCCTTTAATTTCTTTAAGCATTTTTAAATAACAAAAAGAATAACTTTTAAAAAATGCTCTTTTTACCCTCAATTGGCTCTATCTCGGAACTCTAACATGAGAAATGTTGTCGACCTCGATCTCTAGAGCTCAATTGATCCACATTTTAAAATGAAACACAATTAAATATCAAATTTTCTTGCCATCCGAAAGAAATTCCGAAACTCTGCTAAAATTTTTCCTAAATACCCAGTCTTATAAAGAAAATAATTTTAAATCATAAAATCATAAGAACTCATCATTAACCTGTCAACCTAACTCTCTATTCACATAAAATCATATGCATATTTTTTTATTTAAATTTTCATACCTTTTGAATCTTTGTTATATTTTTTTACTACATAGAAAACGAATTAGGACTACCTGAGACTACTGAATCGGACTTCCTGGAAGAATCTTTTGAATTTGAACCAACGATCGAAGAAGGCAGGTTTTCTTATCTTTGATGCATTTTGATATACCTACATTTTCTTTATTTATTATCTATTGCATATATTTTCTAGATATTTATTTATACATTTCAAGTATAATTTTTATCCAAGCCCCAATACCTTAAAAGCCACCTAAAAATAATCAACCTATGATAAAACCCTAGTATAGGTAAAAATATTAAAATTTGATTATCTCATGAAAGGATGGAGAATTGGTCTGTACAAATAAGTTTGATTGGATAACTTATTTAATGTAGAAAAGCTGTAGTTTGGAAGGTTGATTGAATTTATATATAGTAATTCAGAAACAGTGATATGTTATTTGGGCCGTTGGTACATGGAGTACCAGCCCAATAACACCAGGTGGAAAGAGTGTGAACTCCCTGGAATCGTTACTCTATAAACTATAGAAGCAAATTCGGAAACAGTGTTTTGCCGTCTTGGGTCAGAGGATCAAGAGTATTGATTGACACTCAAGAGCATTAGATATTTGCTCTGTGGTAAGAGAATATCTAGATATCATTTGGAGTATTGATTGACACTCAACGGCATTAAATATTTGCTCATATTTATCTAGAAAATAAATCAGAGTGCGACGAAGCAATTTATTACCATAGATTATAGTATCAGAAGAACCAAATAAAAACAACTGAAGTAGACCCATCATTAGCCACAAGCAAACTGACTGGGGAAGGTTCTAGTATTCCAGATCACCTTCTAGGAAAAATCCAACATTGCCCTACGTATCCTCATGATTTTGACCAGCTCGTGGAAAAAGCAGCCCCAAATAAAAGCCGAGGTTTGCATGTGAATGATAGCAAGTCTTTCTAGGAAGGGACAGACTAGGCTTATCCTAGAAAAGATAATGGCTCATTTGCATAAAAGCACTTAACTTAAAAGTATAAAAGCATTAAACAAAAACATACGTAAATAATAATAAGCAATTCTCATGATTAATCTTAACAGTAACATAAACATGGTATAGTTCTCAATCTCAGTGTCTTATATCTCAAGTTCTCATTGTCACATCTCATAGCCTCAATATAGTTCTCATCTCGTTCTCATTCATCATAAACCATCTAGCAACGGCATACGGATGAAAAACCTTACCCAAGTTAAATTAATTAAAAGGTGTAGCTATGATGTGAAAAACCACCAAGATGTTCATAACCGGGAGCACGGCCATTCAAATGGGTTTACACTCTGCGGAGGTTGTATGCTTTTTCCACAAGATATGATACTCTCTCGTCGGAAAGCATCATACCAAACCTATTAGAAGAGTCACCCCGAACTTGTCACGGTCATACCTGATAGGTCACACAAGTACCCCAGAATTCCATCCGGGCAATACACCGACGATGACGCATACCTCGGGACCTCATCCATGGTGCAAGTATGGTAACAATTCTGACATTATTCTTCATCTAGATTAGGCCATGTGCCATACCGGGCTTGCGACCGCATGATAATTTTTCAGTTAAATCCATCATAAGCATCGGTCCTTAGGGACCGGAGCGTCGACTCAGGTCACTTGCTTCCAATCAAATTATTAGTTGGTCAAATTTTAATTAATGAGTGAACAATCCCACCATAAATCCCAAATTCTCCATTCCCATACTCAATTATCTCATAATGGGTTTTTTTTAATAATCATAGGAGTAAATCACTCTTTGAAACTCGCTAGGCAATGCTAAGCCATCTAAATTCATGAAAAACAGTAGCAAATTATATAATAGTATTATCCTAGGGTTTTTCATGATATTGGGTGTATACCATATAAATAAACGACATGCAATAGAAATTTTAAAAGAAAATATGCATAATTTAATTAAATAGAAATTTTGGCAAAATCTAGAAATTAGGATTCTAGCGGGAAAGACTTGCCTTCCTGATCTTCGGGAACTTGCTGGGCGTCAGCGGAGTCAATGAATTCTCCTTCATCGCCCACATGGTCTAACACATGCAAAACGAGGAAACAACAATAAATACTAGAAATAGTAAATAAATTAAAAATTTATATAAAAATTGCAGTAAGTAGATATAAATTTTCTGAATTTTTAGAAACTGGAATCGCCGGATTTGGAGCTAGTATGAATTTACAGCGAAAAGGTGAAGGAACACTGTTTGCTGTAATTACAGAAAAAGAAAAATTACTGTAGCAGCAGCTACACTGTAGCAGATGGCCGGCGTGGAGTGGATAAGAGGGAGGGCTGCGATGAGAGTGGAAGAAAGAGAGAGAGAGAGAGATTGAGAGAGAGGGGCAGAGAGATGAGGAGGAGAGAAGGCGCACGGGTGGTAGCGGTGGCACGACACATGGCGTCGCTGCAATGCGGCACAGCTGCATGGTGGCAAGCGGCGACAAGACCTGGCGGCAACGGCGACGATGCCGACCCCTGCTTCGGCAACCACTGGGACAACAACAATGAAGACGAATAGCAGCCATGGCAATGTGCTCGACTTGCCTCAAGAATAGATGGATTTGATGACTTGGGATTAGGAGATGCGTTAGGGGGAACATCGGAGCCCGATTTTACTAAACCGAACCCATATGTGTTAACAGTACATGGGCTAAAGATCAGTGCATGTATCTACAGTAAACAAAAGCTGCACAGTACCATTGTCAACACTACATTAACTAGAAAGTACATCAGAGTGTTGCAAAGCAATAGATTACATTAGTTCATAATACCAGGTCCAAACTAATGCAAATAATAAGGCAAACCAAAAGTAGCAACCCGTCATGGCCACAGGCTCACGCTGATTTAGGAAGCAGCTAGTAGTTTGGATCCACCTCCAGGAAAACAACAACGAAGTTGTAACACCCCAATTCTTAGAAACAGAAATAAATAATTAATAAAAGAAAATAATAAAGATAATAAACAAGAAATAAACACAAAACATTAAAAATGCTACTCAGTCGATACAGGCACAGACTTTCGTTCCTAGCAGACTGGCGATCGGTCGCACTCCCGCACGAATGCTGACCCATGCAGCCCAGCCCATCCGAACTTCACGCAGCATAATGTCGTCACCTTATCACAGGACACTTGTATAGCAGGGTGTGGAGTTCGAGTTCCCTTGTTTAGAGTATCTACTGTATAACGTTCTTTCATCGCACCATTCCACGGTCGAACCAGAACTGAACTCATCCCTCTCAGACCATGAATATTATAATGCGACCACGGCTTTTCCTTTTTCTGCTTGTCCAGCTTCGAGTCACGTCAAATTCGAAATGGCGAGGTGCAAGGGCCTGATAATGTCGCCCTCCTCCTTCGGACGAGTAGTGCAAGGGCTACACCTTGTGGAAGGCAAACGTTCGAAGACACCGAAGTAGTCCGGCATCGTGGCGCCGATTCACCACCGGCACGAGAGGACATCTCCCCCCCCACAAAGGTCCGCCAGAAACCCATTTAACCCATTTAGTAAATAAGAAAATCAGTATATTGGTTTACAATTTCTAAAAATATTAAATATCCTCCAAAAATTGTGCAAAAATTCTATAAAATACTATAACGTCCAAGGAACTTAATAAAAATAAAATTATGGGATCTACAGAGAACTTATATCTATAAAAATTAAAAACTAGATAAACTAAGAAATAGACTAAATAAGAAATACCGAAAGTAATATATATATATACATATTTATAAAAAAGAAACTGATCAAAAAGGATAAAATTATACATACTCATAAAGTTACCTAAAAGTTAAACTCTAATTAAATTTTATACATTCCTCACCCCAAAAACCTATGTAATAAGAATAATAAATTGATAAATAATCAAGTAGGAAAAATCTGCGCAAGATTACAAATAACCCTTTCCCTAACAACCCTTATCCATCTATTGCCAAATATTTATTTTGAATTATTTAATAATTTAGAGAACGAGATGACCGACGACCTGTTGGATGAAGATCAAGTACAAGATCTAGACTACGAAGACATAGGCGAGCCAAAATCTCTTGACCATGCCTTTTCGGCTAATTTTTTTTTCTATTTGAACTGTGTTGATTTACACTGATAGCTTGCATGTCAAATGAATTTCTAAATACATTATGATAATTTCAAAATGCTAATAGAGCTAGTCTAGCTAATCCCTCTTTACAAGTTGTGCTGATAAGCATGACCCTTTCCTTGACTATTCCTGCCTTGTCCATTGAGAACCTAAGGTCTAGAAAACTAAACTTTATGGCTAATGAGCCTTTGATCATGGCTTAGACCTGCTTAATTCTAGAGTCCATGGATCACTTTCTTAGCTGTCAACTGTACGGTCCTAGGAAGACGGGTCAATATAAGTAACGGCATAGCCCGCTATCAATGGTGCAAGTGCAACGGTATAGCCTGCTATCAACGGTACCAATTGATCCCGACAAATACCGTATGCGGAGCAGGTACCTCTATGTTACGGTCCCATCATTTGCATGACGTGTACCACGACGGAGTTACATTCCTCTGATTAAGATTACAACACTGAAGCATCTGTATGGCTTCATGTTGGGCAGTCTAATCTTGGTGAATTTCTCGAGTACATAGTTATGGGAATGTATCGAGCCCCGTTCCGGAGTATTCCTTGCACTCGACAGACTATGGAAACAATCCATACACTCGGGTATCTGCAAAAACTGAGTGTGAACCAAGTCGCAATCATATGAGAATTTATTGATTGGACCTGAGGTTCTAGGCCATAGTTGAGCTCAAGGGGATCACGCCACTTGGCGAAGAGGGTGAGTCTACCGCCATTGCCTGGGAAACATGCGCCAGTTGTTGTATGGGCACGGGTTCGCTAGAAGACGGGAATCGTTCGCCAGTTGTAGTATGGGCACGGATTCGCCGTAGTGTCGGGGATAGCTTGCCATGGCGATGGAAGCTAGTCCGCCGATTGTGGAGACCATGTCCATGGCAATGGAATGTGTCTGCCACGTGTAACACGTGATCCTTGGTTAAGGATACGTGATCGCCGTTTTGGATATTAACTAAAGTATTTGGCATACATATATGGCCCGATACGTCTTTGATTTTGGAAATACTATATGGTAGGACTTTTAACTCTAAAGTTTTAAAGCATGTTTTGGAGCAAACAAAAGATATATAAACCCCCATCAAAGTTGGCTTTGCATCTCTGAATTGCATCCAGCAAGATTTTGGTTCGCGAGCATGGTTGAATGCGCTCACACTCGCACCCATTCACATTTTAGGTGAAGAGATTGACGGCGAGGATCCATACGATTGCTTTAGTGGAGAAGATGGGTTAGAAGAAGAAGACCCTAACGACGACTAAAGGTCAACTCCAGTCACTTACCTGTTGCCGTCCCGCTAGTTTCGCTTCTGTTTAGCTGTCCAAAGGTAGTTTAAGATTTCCGTTTGTAATAACAGGCCCTATCTAGCCTGGCATCCTGAACTTTAGATAATGTTTTTGGTTCTTATATGTAATATAACTGTAAAGAATGGCTAGTTTGATCCCAGCTCAATGTAATATTTATGTGCGGTGTTAGCCTGATCCTGGTCTAACGCTATGTGCACAAATATGGGTTCTGGATTTTATTTCTTCGGAGCCAGGGCCCACAGAAGTCCTGCGCGTCCTCGAACTCCTGACCTGCTCGTGGAATAAGCAGCCCTGCATGATAGGCGGCATTAGCACGCGAATGCTAGTAAGTCTTTCCTGAGAAGGGTCAAGTTAAGGCTCATCCTAGGAAGGCCGAGGATTATTTGCGTAAAAGCATTTAACCTAAAAGTATAAAAGCATTGAAGGAAACATACAGGAGTAAATAATTCATAATTCTCAAGATTAATCTTGACAGCAACATTGAACATTCCAAAGTTCTCAATCTCAGTGTCTTCTGTCTCATGTCTCATGATAATTCTCAGTATCTCGGTACACTTTCTCATTCTCAACAACCAAAAACAGCTAGCAGTGGCACACGGCCGGAAAACCTTACCCGAGTCATATTAATTAAGGTGAAGCTACGTTGTAAAGAACCACCAAGTCGCTCTTAACCGGAAGCATGGCTATTCGAATGGGTTTACACTCTGCAGAGATTGTACGCTTTACCCGCAAGATATGATACCTTCCCGTCGAAAAGTATCATAACAGAATTCATTAAAAGTCTAACCTCGGCCTTGCCACGATAATACCTGATATTCACAAAAGTACCCCGGGGCTTCCACCATACCTGATGTTCACACAAGTATACCGAAGTTCAATCCCCTGGACAATACACCTGCGGTGACGTATCCCTCGGGACCTCACCCACGGTGCACGTACAATGACAAACCCGACATTATTCTCCCTCTAGATTAGGCTCCTCCCATACCGAGCTTGCGGTCGCACCAGGATATCTCGGTTAAACTCATCACAATTGTCGGTCCTTATTCTCGGTGCAGTAGCCAAAGACAAACCCAAATCTCGTGCATGAAGGCACCCACCATACATTCCATCCACTCCCGATCCCAATTATTAGTTCGTCAAATTTTAATTAAAGAGTGATCAAGCCCATCATAACCAAGTTCACCAGTCTCATTGTCCGGTACACAATTCTCAAGAGGAATATAACCATAATCAACAGTGGGAATTACTCCCCCGATGTCTAACTAAGCATTGCTAAGTCAATTAATAATTAAAAACTATAGGACAACATATAATACAATTTATCCTAGGGTTTTGCATGGTAATGGGTGCATAACATATAAATAAACGGCATGCACTAGAAATTTCTAAGGTGAATACACATATTTTAATTAATTAGCAGTTTTGGTAAAATCTAGAAATTAGGATTCTAGGGGAAAGACTTGTCTTCCGGAACTCCTGGTTCTTGCTGGACGTCGACGGCCTCGAGGTACTCTCCTTCATCACCCGCACGATCTAGTGCACACAAAACGGGATAATAAACAATAAATAACAACACAATAAAGAAATATTTAAAATTATATAAAAATTATAGTAGGAAGATATGATTTTTTTATGAATTTTTAGAAGCTAGAATCACCGGATTTGGAACTAGGATGAAACCGTAGTGAAATAGTGAAGGATCACTATTCACTAAATTCCAAAAAAAAAAGTCACTGTAGCAGTAGGCTGCTACTGTGCAACCTAGCCCACGGGGGAAAGGAGGGGCTGAGCTGCGACCGATCAGTCGAGATGGGCTGCGTGGCGCAGGCCGGCCCACGCGGCTTCCATAGTGAGGATAAGGGAGAGTGAGAGCAGCGAGGCAGAGAGAGGGAGAGAGAGAAAGAAAGAGAAGAGAGGGGGGCGAGACCGACGGTGGACGGTGACGGGTGCGGCTGCGGCAGGGAGCTCGCCGACGGTGAGGTCGAGCAGTGTGGGGCACAGGCGTGTGGCTCGGGGACGGCATCGGCGTGAGCCCGGGTGGCGCGGGGCTCTAGTCGGCGGCGACGGGCAGCGAAGAGGCAGATTCGTTTTTAGCGGCGGTTCTTTGCTCCTATGGCGAGGGACGATGTCGACGGCAGCTGCATGCACGCATGCATGCGCAGCAAGCCGAGGGAAGAATAGAAAGAAAAAAGGAAAGAGAAAGAAAAGAAGAAGAAAAGGAAGGGAAGGAGGAGGGAAGGAAGGGGCTGCGGCGGCGGTGGCGGACGGCACGCGGCGTGGCGACGGTGTGGCGGCGGTGGCAAGCGTGGCGCAGACTGGCATGGCGGATCAAGCTGGTGGCGGTGAGCCTTGGTGGTAGCGATGGAGCGGTGTCCGCATGGCTCGGCCGAACAGAGCGAGACTCACCACGCAGAGGCGCAGTGCAGCATGACGACGACTGACCAGGGCGCTAACCAGAGTAGCATGATGCATGCATGAGCGCAGTGCGCATGCATGCACGCAGAACCAGGAAAGAAGGAGAAAGAGAAGAGAAGAAGAGAGGAAGAGGGGGAGAGGAGAGGAAAGGGAGGAGGAAGGAGGAAGAGAGGGAGGGGCTCATTGGCAACAATGGTGGCTCCGGCGAGGAGGCGATGAGAGGAGGAGGAGAGAAGGAGGGTGGCTGGGAGAAGAGGCAGGGAGGCTGCCTGGAAGAGGGGTGGTGAAAATGGATAAGGGAGAGAGAGAAGTGGGGGTAGAAAGGGAGAAATAGGGGAAAGGGTAGAAATGGAAAAAGGGAAATTGGAGGGGTAGAAATGGAAATAGAGAGGGGTGAGGAGGGGCAGAAGGGAAAAATAAAATTGATTTTGTAAATAAATTAAGATAACAAACAGCAAATTAGTTTGTGCTAAAATCAAATTACTAATGCAAATTTAATTTGGAAAATAAAATGACTTTTAAATATGTCATGAAAAAACAAAAGGTTTGAAAATGTGACATGCTCATTTTTTTAAAGTTTTAGGATTTTAACAAATTTTATGCAAATGAAAGATGAAATAATAAATAAATAAATATGCAAAAAAAAATTTGGAAATGAGGATGTCACAGGGAATTAGAGAAAATTGGGGATTTGCAGGTTTATATGATGGAGAGTTACAAATCGAGTCAGGCCAGAGATAGAGTTAGAATTGGTTTGGAACAGGGGATTGGGATAAGGACAAGGAGAGATAAAACTAATTTCTTTTGCAATTTTAATTTAATATTTTGAGATGTCACATGAGGACAGGTAGAAATCCCTCGCGAGGTCGGGGTCGGGGAATAGGGAAAATCATGCTCGCGGGGATCGGGGACGAGGGAGTACTCCTCGACGGGGAATGCCCCCGCTACCATCCCTATCCTTTACTTACCATATAGGAGAGAGTAGAAACTATTATTAAATGTTTTAAGTGTTTAGGGGATGAAATAGGGGATCCGTAAATATGGGAGAGCAAAACCCATCTCCTAAGTTCAGAGGGATGGGATAAGAGATTTATTAGCTCCATTTTTTCACATTCATCCTCTTAGTTTGACCTAGGGAGCTCTTGAACTTGCTGACTATTCGTTGAACAGTGGCTTTCGAAAAGCCGATACTGATAGTAGAAGCCGAATTTGAGAATATTTCATTTATGGCTTCAAGATTTTCGAAAAACAACACCAAAAATCAAAGCATTTAAGAAACAAGCAAATAATTTAAACAAATAATCTACCAACATGTTAAGACTTGTACCTAGCTACAAAGTGTACAACACCTCATAACCTCGCTTTAGGACTGAGCAACTCCTCTCTTTTTTTAAAAAAAAATTGTCGCTTATATTCCTGTACGTTACGCATATTGCAGTCCACTCAATTACTAGGATATTAATATGAGCAAAATCCATCCCATATTCCCCGTACGTTGCTACCTTGTTAACTCGTAGGGCCAGGTGCTATCCCATGACCCATCTCGTGCATTGAGCATTGAGCTCTATAAATTATTTTACCTACTCTAAACTTTTGGGCTTAAACATGGCTAAATCTATCTAATCATCTTAATATACCTAGTCATCTTCTAATTAAAAGAGGTATAGAGCCTTATGGATGAATTGCTAAATAAATTATTTTACCTACTCTAAAAGTTTTTGGGCCTAAACATCGCTAAATCTGTCTGATCATCTTAATATACTAAGTCCCCCTTCTAATTAAAGAGGTATAGAGCCTTATGGATGAATTGCTAAATTTGTGAACTCTTGGTAGGGCCTAAAGGGCATCATCTTCAACAATGTCCTATTTTTTCTCACCCTATTTCTCCACCCTATCGCTTCACATTCCTATTTCTCAGCCTAATCCAACCATCACCCTATTTTGCTATAGTAACTTGGTTAGGGCAAAAATGGGCGATTGTTGAAGATGCCTTAAACTATGGACGCGACTACGCGTCGGACGTCCGACGCGAGCGTTTCCATCGGACGCCCGCCCACCCCTCCGGCTCGGCCCAAACATATATTGCATGTGATGATGCAATGCCAACGTCAGCATACATTCCTTTTTTGTTTTTTTAATAGTGACCATAACTTTTGATTGGGTGCTCTAATACACCAACAGTTTGCACCAACGTGATCCTCTACTTTTTACGAACAAAACAAGACCAATGTTGCCATATAAATTTTTACTGCAACAAAATATTTGTGCTACTTCAACAATTTTCAACACCACGTGCAACAAAAATTTTGTGGTACTGCAACATTTTTTTGTCTACCTAGTGCAACAATTTGTTCAGCCTAGCTAGTGCAACAATTAGTTTAGCCTATTGCAACAATATGTCTAGCCTGTTAAAACAATTGGTTTAACCTATTAGAACAATATGTATAGCCAAGTACAACAATTAGTTTAGCCTATTTGGGAAAATCTGTCTAGCTTGCTGAAACAATTTGTGTAACATATTGGAACAATATGTTTGGCCTGCTGAAATAATTAGTTTAGGATATTAAAACAATCTTTCTAACAAAAACATTGTGCTACTGTAACATTTTTCAACACCACATGCAACAAGTAAGTTATACTGAATGTTTCAACAAGACAAAACATATGTTTCAGTAGAGAAAATGTTTCGGCAAGTATTAGAGAATGTTTCAGCAAACAACCAAATGTTTCTGTAAGGCAAAACAAATGTTTCTGTAGAGAAAACATGAACGTTTCAACAAGGTATTAGAGGATGTTTCAGTAGGTAGAACTCTATGTTTTAGTTACTACATGACAAATGTTTCAGTTAGTACAAATCCATTGTTTCGGCTAGGCTAATATAATGTTTCGGTTAGTATAAAACACTATGTTCTAGTTAATACAACTCTATGTTTCAGTTAGACTAATATAATGTTTCAGTTAATACAAATCTATGTTTCAATTAGCACAATCCAATGTTTCAGCTAGTAGTAACCTATGTTTCAGTTAGGCTAGTTTAATGTTTCAGTTAGTACAACTCTATATTTTGGTTACTGCAAACCTATGTTTCAGTTAGTATATTCTAACAAAGTATTAAAGATATTTCAGTAAGCAAAACCAAATGTTTCAAAAGGGTAAAACACATGTTTCAATAGAGTAAAAAACCAGCAAAATGTTTCAACAGAGCAAACTACTGCTGTAACATCCTCATTTTCAGAAAATAAAAACTCATTACATGGCATGGCATTTTGCATTGCATAGCATTGCATTAAAAACAAATTAAAAATAAAACTAATAAAATGAGAATGTTACCTGTTAATTAATAATTTTGCAAACTAAAATGTGTTTGTGCAAATAATTATTAATTTATAAAATATATTGTATTTTAGAAGTTTAAAGATTAATAAACTAGAAAAATTAATTTTTATTAAAAATCCTCCCTGGGCCCACCTGCCATTCTCCCCTTTCTTCCTTCTTCTTTCTTCTTCTCTCTTCTTTCTCTCCCTTCCTCCTCCCTGTTCACGCATGAACACCCTCACCTCCCACCTTCATCTCCCCCACTAGCTTGAATTGCCATTAATCCTCCCTAATGGCGGCCGTTTCGTGATTAGTGGTGTTAATCACCACTAATCCGTCCCCTTTCACCTCCCTAATTCCTTTAAAAACCGCCCCCCAAAGCCACCTCGGTTCCTTTCCTTTGTTCTGCGAATTCTCGCCGAGGTGAGCTCCGTTCGTCGATTCCTCCGAGGACATTGTTCGTCTTGACTCCGCGAACAACTTTCATGTTCATCTTTCCTTGTTTCGTGGTCTAGGTTCGCCGGATTTGGTCACCGAAGGAGGAGCCCGAGTTCACGGAAGTTCTTCGTGCACCGAATTAAATGCCGCCTTTGCTCGGTAAGCCCTCCTCTCCTTTCCCTAGAGCTCCCTAGGACTAGGCGGCTTTTCCCGGCAATTTGGCCCTAGGACGGCCGTAGCTCGTCGCCGGTGTGAGCCGCTCCTTCCCGTGCGGCCGGCCTCGTCGCCAGCCCGCGCTGCTCCTCCCAGCCCGTGAGACCACCCCACGGGTTCCACGTGCTCCCAGGTCCTCCTAGACCTCGCCGCCCGTGGCGCTTGCGCCAGCGCCGCGCCTCCTCCTTCCCTCCCGCTCGTCGTCTGCCACCCGGCCGACGCGCCGCCGCCTTCCTCTCGCCCAGTGAAGCTTCCGGCCCTTTTCGCTTGCCATGGCCTGTGGCCGTCTGCCGCTGTCGCCTGCCATATTCAAGGGCTCACCGCCGGATCCTTCTACCTGATGATTCGCCATCGAGCGCGCCGCCGCGAGCCGTGCCCCCGCCGCCTCCCTGCTTTCCCTCGCTGACCAGCAGACCCTTGAAGCGCCCCCAAGCCTCCTTCCCGGCTCAAGCCGAGCCGCCTTTTTTTTTTTCCTTTTCCAGAAAATTCCCTAGCTTGTAAAGTCTATATCTATTAGTAGAAAAATCCAAAAATTCCCAAACAAATTTTGTTAGACTCACAAAATTGCAATCTATTTAAATATGTCAATTTTTGTCACTGTCACTGTTCAAATTTAACTGTAAATATTTAAATGCTAAGAAACCTTGTTTAAATTGTTTAGGGTGATTCACTTGTCTAAAAATTACCAAATAAATTTTAAAATGACCATAAAAATGTGTATTACCGTTCTGTAAACTTTCATAGAATTTTAGGATAATTTAACTACTGTTTAATTGTTAAGATTGCTAAAATGCCTTTAAATTGCTTAATGGATGATTTAGGTTAATAAGAAAATTTAAAAATTGGTATTAGTTGAACCAGAGATTTAACTGAACATGTTTGGTAATATTTGTGCATAACATGAGCATACATATCATACATGTTTTATTTGGAGCATTAGTTTTATTTTGGTTTAATTTACATTTTAGGAACTAGTAACGATAATTGTATGAACCCCTGCTCGTAAGAGCTTCAGGGAAGTGCTGATCAAGGCAAGTGCTGAATCTTGGTCCTATGTTTTTAAATGGTTTCATTAGATATTTAAAACTGCATGCTATGTTAAAAATTAAAACTGCTAATTGGTTAGATGCTAGCTAAACACCCCAACTAACAATATCAGTATAAACACCTTCTATGCCACCCTAGGTTAATATTATATTGTTTAATATTGCCTTCACCCTCTTGAACTAGGTTTTAATCATGTTAGTTATGCTTAGATGCAATCACATGAAACTTGGGCATGTTAATATCAATGCTTGTTTCATCAATGATTTTAAAAGGCAGTGGGTGCTGCCACGTTTGCAAATGGGTGTAGCTGATAGTGGGTGCTATCGGGTAACTGTTTTATAAAACCTGATCAGGGTGGCTGGTTGCAAGGTTGGTGCAGAAAGCACGAGACTTGGGTCCAGTGTGGGAACCACCCTGGTCCCTAAGGACCGATTTCTTGAGGTAGACGAGCTAAGTTTAACAGTGCGACCATGTGTGCCTGTATGGGCGGGCCCTGGTTTAATATCCTTCGGACTCCTAGTTAGGGCATTTCAGTCGGTGGAGTAGGCAATCGGTGTTGTCCTGCAGGCGCAAGAGGGGCATTGCAGTGGAAACCTCAGCGGGAATGTCCTAGATAGGGGAAGGTTGGAGAAAAGCCTTGTGGTGACCATTTTTCTTTGGGGGCACCCGAGGAAGAACCACCTCGCATGGGTAAAGCGTACAACCTCTGCAGAGTGTACAACTATCATGATAGCCGTGTCCGCGGTCAAGGACGGACGACGGGGAGCTGCCTCATGGTACTTCTTACCTTTTTGTTTTCAAAAGGTGTTTTAAAGAAAAACCTCGATTGGTGTCGTGCGTTTTGTTTTCTCTCCTCACATGGGTCTTTGTGAGCGATGAGGGTTGTCGCCACGGTGGGTGCCGTGAGTAGCAGTCAAGCAAAACCGGTTTAAGCGGAGTTTCAAAAGAAATGAATTAAATATTTGATTTCTCTTAACTCCTTTCAAACCTTTTACAAAATTTAGGAAAAACCTTCAAAACTGGCTTTATGCAAAAAGAACCTTACCCTTCCTTTGTAACCTTAGTTGCATATTAGTCAATCTTGCTTGTTGAGTATTTTGTATACTCATCCTCGCATTTTATGCGGGGCTGCTCATTCCAACGAGCAGGTCCAGATCAGCATTGTCCCTACCCCGATGAGGAGCTATATCAAGACGAGGACTTCGCCGAAGGGATCCAGGATGAAGACTTCCCCGAAGCCTAGGAGCGTGCTTCTTCAGTTCTACCTGTGTGGAGTTGGAGTTTCACCGTTGAAGTTTTTGTCTTAAGTTGAATAATGTTCTTAAATTTTCTCTGCTGTTTGTAAGGCCGTGGTGCCAAACTATTGTAATAATTTGGCCGTGTTGGCCGTACTCTGATGTGGTTTATTTATGCGTTGATGGTTGTGATCCAAATCAGACATCTTGGCGCATTTAGCTACTTGATCCAGGGACTAGTACAGGTAAAAGCACAGCAGGGATTCGACTCCGTTTGACGGGTCCCTACAACTGCACAGGAAACAATGCCGGCCCATAGAATTCCCGGTATTCGCTGATATCGTCAACAACGCAAAAGAAAAAATAAAATGAAAACACTATAGACTTCATGTACTGCAGCAGACTTGCTCCCCGTCCCGCGACTTCACGTGCTGAACGCAAAAACCTTCCTCCCCGTCCACATACTGCAGCAGACTTGCTGGGCCGGGCCGTCGCGGCGTCCGAGTGCGCTCGGACGTCCGACGCCCAGCATTTCCGTTAAACTATTTTAAAGCCTTTTCTAGTTGGGTTAGGGAAAAATGGGCGATTATTAAAGATGCCATAACTATTTTAAAGCCTTTTCTAGTTTAAGATCCGTAGTTGTAGTTTTTCCCATAAAATCGCTAAAAAAGAGAGAGGCAGTCACAAAGGGTCTCTCCTATATTCCCCACAATGTTGCTACTTGCTGTCCACAGGGACAGGTGCTATATCCCATCCTACGCGTCAATACCTTCCCAGTTTAAAACGCATTTTTCTTTTTAATTTCCTTGGTTGACTGGTTCAATACCTTTTCCCTATCAAATTGGCAGCGGTGAAACAAGCAGCAGTGAAACAAATCTAACATTATCCGTCAAGAGGGTTTTGGATGTTCTTAGAAAATCAATTAATAAGGGGGAAAAAGGTATTACTGAGGTCAGCACCAACTAAATACCTAAATTTGGTGCATAGATAGTGTAAGTTACTGAGGTATTACTGAGGTCAGCGGTCTCATGCAGATTTCCATAATTGGCAGCTTAGAGTAGACCAACCCACATGCAAGGGAAAAAAAATATTTTCAGAACTTCACAAATTAATCAGGACAGTGCACATGATTCTTAATTAATTTCATTCTATTTAACTTAGCAATCAACCAGCAAGTTCACCCTCAAACGCACACTGGAAGACACCCTAACCAAACCATAGCACTTAGCAGACTCCAACTTAAGCTACTAATTAAGCTAAACATCCTAAGACCTGATTATATTTAGCAGGTGGCCTGAACGGTGAGCACGCCGGACTCGCACCCGGCGGCGCCGTCGAAGGCGCCGGTGTACCGCACCGTGCACGACTCCTTTTCGACGCACGCCGCCGTGAAGGCCTCGAACGCCGCCTTGGACTCGCACCCGCCCTCGTACGCGCCGCACTGGCCCCGGCCGACGCCAAAGCTGGCCACGTCCACGGTCGAGATGGTCTTCCCGTGCTGGCACGACAGCGTGACGCTGTCCCCCTTCTCGGCGGCCTCCGCGCACACGGGACCGACGGCGACGGTGCGGAAGCTGACCTGCGACGGATCGCCGCCGGCCTCCTCGAAGAGGACGACAGTGTTGGGCTCGCCGTCCTTGAGGAAGGAGCGGGGCACGTGGTAGAACCGCTGCGCGGGCTCGCCGCAGCCGGTGAGGCACTTGGTGCCGTCGCCCTCCGCCTGGAACGCACCGCGGTAGTCGCAGCGGTGGCAGCCGCCCATGTCGGCGGCCACGTACGACGGCCAGTAGCGGCCGAGGTTGTTTCCGTTCACCCACGCCACGCCCTTGTTCAGCCCCAGCAGGTCCACCACCACGGCGTCCTCGCCGATGGGAGCCTCGAAGGTGGCCTTGTACCAGGTGAACGGCCTGTTCACGGGGATGGTGCCATTGTGGCTGCGCCATTTGTACCCTGGCTTGTCAAGGTGGATCTGCCTGTACTCACCGGCCAATCCAGCCTGCAAGAACAAAGACGAAAGCAAGCAATGTCAGTACGTATCATACTCATGCAGATGAATGAATCTCTAGGGAAAGAGAAGCCGAGTAGATCAGAGAAGTTCTGCTTCTGCACCTTGTAAGACCAAGAGCTGTGGGAGAGATCAATGGCGGTGCCATTGCCGTCGACGAGCTTCACCGGCCCTCCGACGATGCCGGCGGGCATCAGCTCGAACAAAGCTCCGTAGTTCTGTTTGGCAAACAAGGAACACACATACATCTTTCAGCATACATGATCGGAATGAAAAAAAAAGAACCTTGGCTATGATCAAGCAAGCTGGCGAGATTGGAATTACGTACCTTCAGGCCAACGGTGGCGCTCAGGAGAGAGAGGTAGTTCTTGCCGTCGTGAAGCTTCACCGGAGACTCCAGCTGGAAGACGAAAGCTCCGTTCGGGGAGTGGTGTTGCCCTGTGAAGCACATTGTTTACAAACAAACAGTAGTTTCAACAAAAAATTATTTGGCTAGCAGTTAGCACGAGAGTACTCACCAACAAGCTTCCCATTGACGAAGGCATAAAGCTCATGGCCGGTTGTGTTCACATACAGAGTGTAGCTTGCGTGTCCCTTGTGCTCAAGGCTGTACATATTTCAGATTTTGAAATTTAGATCAATCTAAATATTCAGTAAACGTTTCATTTGAGATTTGTTTTAAGATGAACTTTTTTTCATAGACTACCTTGTCCTGTACCACAGGTAATCACTCTGGTCAGTAGATGTGACGATCTGCTCCAAGAGCTCATCCTTCCTGAAGTTGCCCTTATCATCAGTCATAAAAGGCTTTAGGTTCTCAGGCATCCAGGACCATTTCAGGCTCTTTGGCGCCTCCTCCACCGCGGGCTTCTTCACCATGACAGAGGTCTGTGTCTTGACCTAATGGCACCATCAACAATAAGATTACGAATTGTTGTTCGATCAGATTAAGTTAATTGCACAGTCCGCAATGATCATTTATCATCAAACCTTAGCACTGTTGAAAGCAACAGTCTTGCAGTCAGGCAAGATGCTGACGGACCAAGCAGGTATGACGTGATTGGTTCCGTCAAGGGTCACGTTCACATCCTTGTTGTCGAATTGGTTGCTGATGAAGCAAGCAGAGGAATCATCCAAAGTGAACTTAGTAACCTGCAATGATCAAAAGATTTGATTTAAGTTCTAAATATAGACAAAATAAGAGCGAATTATCTTTTAGTCAGCAAAGTGTACTTGCTAACCTGCATTGATCAATCTAAATACACAGAGAAAAGAAGGGCGAATTATTTTTAATCATACCGTAACATTCTTGCCGTAGCTGGTATCATTGTAATCGCCGTGGACAAGAATCTTCTCCATGGACTTGAGCACAGTGTGGAGCTCCTTCAAGTGTCCGTACTTGGGCTGCCTGAGGTTACCTGATTCATCAGTTACAGAGGCACGAGATTAAGAAGAAAGATTAGATGTCCACAAATTACAACTGCTTTGCCAGATGCCAAGTCACTGCCATGTCTTAACCTTCGTGTGCTAAAACAACTCACCATACTCATCCAAAGGCGCATCGTAGTCGTAGCTGGTTGTGATGTACGGACCACCTGAAGTGCGGCCAAAGTTGGTTCCACCATGGTACTGATGAACACATCAATGTGAGCCAAATTGACACGGCAGTGAAAAGATACAAGAAAACCATGCAAATCATATAGTTTATGATCAAGAAGTGTGAAGTGTGTGTACCATATAGTAGTTCTGGACCGTTCCACGGTTCTGGAAGAAGATGGCAACAGAGAAAGCAATGTCTTCAGCAGATCTATGGAAATCCGGCTTGTCCCAGGCTTTGAACCTAATGAAACCAATTGAAAGGTTAGCACTAATAGTAATAAAAAAAATACTAATCCAAAATATTAATCACTTAGGAGGAGAGGGATTTACCAGCCAGTCCAGTTCTCTGTCCAGATCTTGGGGATGTCCCTCCTTTTTGGGAACCAGTCATGGCAGTAGAATCCATTGCAAGTGTTGATCTGATTAGAAACCACAAGCATATCAACAAAACCAAAATTTTAATAACCTTACTCTGTCTGGTTAATTTGAAGTTTTAGGGAAAAAAGGGAGAGAGGAAAACTCACCACGTTGGGTGGCACATCGGAGTCCTGCTGGCACATGATCCACGGGACGCCAACGTTCTGCTTGTTCGCCATGTCTGCGCACCAGTGGATGTACTCCGAGGCAGACTGGGCATCGGTTAGGTTTTTCATGACGTTCCCGTACTCGTTCTCGATCTACAGATTCAGTCATTGACATGGGCATCAAGATGAGATCAAAGGAGAGTGTTAATGTGGATTAATTAGTTGATACGTTTAGTATGCACCTGAGACAGGATGATTGGGCCTCCCTGACCAGCGAACATGTTGGCATCCTTGAGCTTGTTCACTATGAGAGTGGTGAAGGTCTCCATCTCACGCTGTTTAATTAGGGGAGGCCAAAAAAGAACAGCGTAATTAAGACTGTGTTTGTGCTTGCAAATCTATTTCAGAATTCGACGAGATCGATCCGATTTTACCTCGAAAGGCTCGTTGTGCATCCTGAACTGCATGCCGGGGATGTCACGCAGCCAAGCGGGAAGTCCTCTGCGGCAGAGAGAGAAAAACAACAAGAGAGATAGACA
Source organism: Olyra latifolia (assembly GCA_036346145.1). Taxonomy (NCBI): domain Eukaryota; kingdom Viridiplantae; phylum Streptophyta; class Magnoliopsida; order Poales; family Poaceae; genus Olyra; species Olyra latifolia. The sequence goes on along the minus strand of CM070523.1, from coordinate 42,918,441 downwards.
TATTAATTAGCTTGATTTGCTTCATTGTTAGACAACAGTAATCAGTTTGAAGCAGCGTGCAGTGTCAAAGCTGGGCAACATATATATACATACGTACCCATAGTTCCACTCGCCGCAGATGTATGGGCCGATGCGAAGGATGGCGTACATACCAGCGTTCTGGATCTCCTTGAAGAACCTGACAATGTCGTAGTTCCCCTCGAAGTTGTACTGCAAATCATCCAAGAAAAAGGAAAAAAGAGAGACGTTTACAAGTGATCATTAGCACTAGATCATGCATGCGCATGGCCTTTTCCTAGCTAGCTAGTGCAAAGTGCAAACTAACCTCGCGCGGGCGAGGCTCATGGCCGTTCCAGAAGACGTAGGTCTCGATGGCGTCGAGGCCGCCCTCCTTGGCCTTCTTCATCAGATCAGGCCACATCTGCATACAAAAGAAAGTAGATAATTACATCAGATGAGTGTGTTAAAGATGCATGCAAACAGCTACAAGAAGAGCATGCAAGAAGAAGAGATCGATCGATCGAGCAGGCGCGAGCATAGCCGTAGACCGTAGGTACCTCAGGGGTGCTCCTGGGGTAGTGGATGGAGCCGGAGATGACGATGCGGCGGTCGCCGTCGATGACGAGCGCGCGGTTGTTGTAGGCGACGGTGGCGCCGCCCGCGCCGCCGGAGGCCGCGGCGGCCACGAGCAGCGCTAGCAGCAGCGCCAGCGGAACGCGCTCCATGTCGATGGTGCGGCGGCGGCGGCGGTAGCAGCAGCAGCTGGCTCTGTACGTACGCGCGGGACGGATCGAGATGGAGATGAGAAGAGAGAGATTGCGAAACAGGTGAGGGCGCGTCCACGGTATTTATAGTGGCTGGAAGAGGATGCGATGGATCCGATAAGCTAGGACTCCATGTCGTATGAGACAGGATTTAATTGATCTTGTTACGTACGGACAGTACCGATCCAATCCGATTGGTACCTGGCATGCTAATCGAACGGTTACAAAGCTAGGAGCTGGAGCTGGAGCTGGAGTCGGAGCCGTGCGAAACGGGGCCTAAGGCCCAGTTTGGCACGGCTCTAGCTCCCAGCTCCACCTTAGAGCTGGAGTTTGTAGATTAAAATAAAGTGACTTAAGTTTATATTTTTAGTTTAAAATGTAAATAAGATGACTCACTTAAACATCCTCAACGTGCTAACAACTCTAGCTCCATGAATTTCTGGAGCTAGGAATAGAGTGCTCTATCAGCTCCATCAAGTTTGGTGGAGCTGGAGCTGTGACAAACAGGGCCTAAATCTAGGTGGATAAGAATAAACAGCCTCGCTCCCACTAGTGCCTCACTCCCACCACTAGATTACAACCCATTCGCAAAAAAAGAGAGAGGTGCATGCCCAAGGTCTTTCAGTCGTTACACTTGGTTACAAAGCGTCGGGAGCTCTCTCGCGGAACGCATGCATGCACTACGTACGTACGCATGCATGTTTGTGTGGCCATGCATGCATGGCGTACGTCACGTGCGGAGGATGCAAGTTTGAACGAGGCGGGCAAGATTAGAGAAGGGAATATATTCACACGTACCGCGTAATAACTCTCTTAATTTTGATCGCATTGTGCCCCGTGTGTTGCACGCGCGTAATTAAGATGGTGACCAACAAGATTACTGGATAAGATCTTGATTCCTTCTCAAAAAATATATGAGCAATTAAGATAAGACCATATCTCGAATTTAAAAGCAGGCCGTAATCGTCGTAAGTGTGATGTGCCCAAGGTTCACCAAACCGCCGAATATACGGCCTATACTCCATATATAACCCAATAGGCCAATACAGACTATACAGTCCATATAGGGTAATACGGCGCGAGTGCGCAACGTTTCCGCGGCCGACGCGGCGACGTTTATGTAACATCCTTATTTTTAAAAACTAAAAATTATCATGCATCCTGCAATTGTATTTTAATGAATTTCATTAGAATTTAAAACTTTTGAAAATAAGTATGTTACATTAACTTTTGAGCTAAATAATTTGGTTCCCTCAGTAAAAGAGGAGTTTTAAATGAGATTTTGTCAAGGGTTTAACCGTAAAACAGATTTGCTTGAAAAGATGTTTGTTTCTAAAATATGATTCTAATAACTTTCAAAAGTAAAACCTTTAATAAACGATTTATTAAGATTAAAGAATCTATTTGAGTTTTAGAAACACTTTATTTCACATAAAGAAAATAGTTTCAAGTTCATCATTTCAAATAAAAGCCCTAATTAAAAGTTTTGCTTTCACAATGTTTAATTACAAATTATTCAATAAAAACCTAATATGATAATTTGTAAAAGTTGTGATTTCAAATTGGACTCTTGAAGCAACAATTTAAAAACTAAATCCAAAGTAAAATTTGCATCGCAAAATAAGTGATTAATTAAATTAATCATTGGTTTTTCCTATGTAACCCCTACTCTTTTGTTTTCTCTATCTCTTCCCTTTCTCCCACTATGACAAGTGGGTCCCCCCTGTCATCCTCTCCTATTTTTGGACCTTTCCCTTTTTGACCCTTCTATTTTTGGTAATTCCCCTTTTACCCCTTTTCCTAAATTGGACATGCCCCAAACCAGCCTCAATCTCTCATTTCCCCTTTTGCCCTCCCCTCCCACCAAAATAACCCCCTGCCAACCCTTTCTTTATTCCCACGCCACTCTCTCACTCTCTCTGTGAAACTCTCTCTCGAACTCTCCTCCCCCTCTCACTTCCCCACTAACCTCTCACTCAAACCACCCAGGTGCTCCCCCTGCCCAATCCCCTCCAGTACGTCTTCCCGCTCAACTCCTCTGCTCTGTTTACGGCCGTCGCCATTGTCGTCGGGTCGCCGGAGGGCGCCGCTGGCTCAAGACCGCCCCGAGCGCCATCGAGGCTCCCCCAGTGAATTCCCCTTCTTTCTCCCTAGCTTCCCCCACAGAAACCTTCCTCCACTGTGCCGCCTCGGAGCCGGCCGGCCGCCAGTGCGCCTCCGTCGCCCGTCTCGCCACGCCGCCGCCTTCGGGTCCTCCCTCCCTCGGCACCCTCCTCCTCCTCGCTTCCACGAACCTCGTGACCCCGCCGCCTCGCTCCTCGCTCGCTCGCCGGGTAACGAGCCGCCGCCGCCCGCCGCCCTCAAGACGACGCATTGAGGTCACCGCCGCCTTCCCTTCACCGCCCACCCCACCCCGGGTCCCTCTCCTCTCTCTCTCCTTCCCTCCCAACAGTTGTTGTCACGGATGCCGCAGCCGCCGAGCCGCTTCCACCGCTGTTCTCTGCTCGGGTGGTGACCGCGGGTCCTCTGAGTTAGTTCCCCATCTGTCGTGGTGGGCAGACCAGTGACTGGGCCACTCAAGACGCTGCCTGGCGAAGCCACCTCCTCTCCTCTCACGAGCGGCTGGCCGGCCATTGGCCAGTCTGCTTCCACCTGGCAGGGCAGCGCGCTCGCCTGGCCGCCTCCACAAGATCCGTGGTCGGCCGACATCATGACGACGCCGCCCCACGCTGCTGCCTGGCTTGCGGCCGGCCGTGCCTACCACCCCACCCGACCCTTTTCCTTTTTCCTAATAAATTTAAAACAATAAATTAGTAAAATTCATATCTTTAAAAATATAAATCCAAAATTAATAAAATAAATTTCTAGAAACTCATAAAAATATGAACTTTAATTTAAAAATATAATTTTCATAGTTTAATGCATGATTTAGTCTTAAAAATGCAAAAACATGTGTTAATTAGTCTTAATTAATTATGATAAATGAAAAATGAATTAATAGAATCTGGAATTATTAAATAGAATAAAATAAACATTTAATTTAGGAAATTAGTTTATTTCTACAATTCACAATTAAAAAGAAATACTTTTATTACATATGTATATTAGTTCAATTCCATGTGAAATAGGATTTCCAAAATTTATAAAAAGAAGTAAAATAAAATTTACACAAATTTCAATTTAAAATACCACCATCATATTTATGCATATCCATTTGCATACATAATTTTATTTCATTTTATTTGTTATTTTTAAATGTGTGTTGTTTGCCATCGTTAGATTCGACCGGATCCATGCCTGGAACTAAAGCTCACGACGGGCAGGAGTACGACTACAGTCACGGCAAGTCACTGTTGACACCTTCGCCCAAATTGCCAATTGATCATGTTGTTACCTAGTTTTTAAAATGTGTTATTAGAGTTATTAAAACTGCATTGCTATGTTAATAACAAACTACTATATGGTTAGGGTGTAGCTAAAAGCCAAAAACACTTTAATTACTGTTATCTAATCATGACCCTTGGTAACCCTAGATTATTAATTGCTTAATTAATAACCGACTTCTGTGATTAGAACTTAATCATGCTTAGCCATGCTGTTAGTACTTATTGATTTGTTTTCTGATGATTCACATTGAAACCCCAATTGCCAAAATTCATTGAATAACAGTAGTGGGTGCTACTGTTGGAAAAACTGTTTAGCAGGTAGTGGGTATGCTACCAGGGTTTTGAAAAGCAAATTGCTTTGAAATTTTGATTGGGGTAGATGGTTTCTGGCCGGTGCAGCAAGCATGAGATTTGGGCCCAGTGTGGGAACCACCCCAGTCCCTAAGGACCGATACCTTATGGTTGTCAAAACTAAGTACAATAGTGCGACCATGAGTGCTTGTATGGGCAAGCCCTGGCTGAGTACCTTTCGAACTCTTGGTTTGGACATCTCGTGTGGTGAAGTAGGTGCGGAGAATCCGTCGACCCTATCGGCTCAAGAGGGAGCTTCAGCCAACTAGAGAAACCAGCGCTGCGGTGGAAACCTTATAGGGGATGCCAGCCAAGAGCTAGGCTGTTAAAGGCTTTGTCGTGATGACCTTCGACGGGAGGGAATCATGTCTCATGGGTAAAGTGTGCGACCTCTGCAGAGTGTAAAACTTTCTAGAAAGCCGTGCCCACGGTCAAGGGCAGACAACGGTGGGTTGATCACAATGGTAGTTTTCTTCCCTCTCCTTCTCAGTGTTTAAAGAAGAATACCGGCAGTGCCGTGTTTTGTTTTGGGAGCCTGCGGCAGGAAGCCGTGAGAAAATGATTTTCGATGAAACCACGGTTGGTGCCGTAAGACGGCCAGGTTTAAGCAAAAGCCGGTGGGTGCCGGAGTTTGAAAAGATTATTAAATTGTTTTAATGAAAACCCCTCCCTTTTCTAAATTGCCTTTCCAAACCTTAGGCGAACTTTTTACAAAACTGGCTTTTCGCAAACAAACTCCTAACCCCCCTTGTCTAAGCCATGCATTTCATATGTCAATTGACTTGCGAGTATTTGCACCAATACTCACCCTCGCGCTTTGTCTTGGAAATTGCAAGATTCCGACGCCAGCAGTCCAGTGGTACCAATGCGACCCCGAAGACGGAGACCCCGAAGCCTATACCTTCGAAGATGGAGTTCAGGACGAGGAATACGCTGACGCTTAGGATTGCGTTCCTCCAGCTTTGTCTGTGGGGATTGTTTTGGTTTTCCACTTTTGGAATTTCAGTTGTAATATAAAGACTTTCGCTTTTGTAAGGCCTTCGAGCCAAACTTATGTAACCACGTCATGAGGCGCACTCTGATGTAAACATATGTAAATTAATCGTTATGGTTATGATCCAAGTTCTGTATCTGTGTGTGCTAACTATTGATCCAGGGACTAGCACAGGTAAGGCACAGGTGGGACCTTCCCTCCGCCAAGGGGGTCCCGACAGATTCCCATCCCGCGAGCTGCGAGGTCGCATTGTCGCAGGTCGCAGCGTAGCCATCGGCCGTCGCCACTCGCCCGTCGGCCGTTGCGGCGTCGCCCCTCGCCGTCAGCGCAGTACAGACCACGCAGCAGCACGCCACGACGCCGACGCCAGATAATTGCACTATGCACGCCAAAGTTATCCTGTGAATTAACTAACCTGAAAATTTTCCTTTCATTTTTCTACGCAGCAAATAGCAATCCGTATAATTGCTACGTTGCTTAGTTTGCTAGAAGATCAAGCACGCGGCACGCCGGCACGCGCAGTCTAAATGTCTAATCTCCTCCTGGCTCTTATTTGTTGTGATCATGATATGTGATTTGAGTGCAAGACTATTAGTTCATTTATAGACTATAGACTATAGAGTAGAAACAAATATAATTGCTACTTTGCTAGATACTAGAGAGTAATGCATTGTTTTTTTTGTTTGTAGAGTTGTTGAATTATGAAGAGAAATGGAGATATTGCATCTCTTTTCCGAAAACATGCAGCCAAGAAGGCTGCTGCTGCTTCATCTCCTTCCATGGCTCCGGCTAGAACCGTGGCGGAAGATGCACCCCAAAAGTAAGAGAGAGTAATTGAAGAAATTGTGAATCCTAAGCAATCTTCTTCTCCTTCAGTTCCCCTTGATAATGTCTCGCCACCGGCACCGCCACCGCCACCACCGTCGGCCTATGATATCAATCGTCTTCCACATGATCCAGGTGAAAGGCTGCCCATTCAAAGTTATCATATTAATGATTGAGATGCAATTCGAAGAGCATATATTCTTAAAGGTCCATTCCAACCATATGCACATGAATTTCCAAAAAGGGAAAATGGAAATAGAGATCGTCAATTCAATTTTGTATGGTTTGCTAAGCATCATTGGCTTGAATATAGTATTAAGAAGGATTCTGTGTTTTGCTTTGTATGCTACTTGTTCAAAGATAACAAATGTAAGGGCAAGGGGGCAGATACATTTACTACAGATGGTTGGAGAAATTGGAATATAGGAGAGAAAGCACTTTTGAAACATGTGGGTTCTAGTACACATAATACAATTCAAGAGAGATACAATGGCTTTGTAAATCCCAATGCAGCAATTGTTATCACATTGAGAAGTGGAGTGATGAGGATCTTCATCTTTACAAGATTAGGTTGATTTATTCACTTAGATGTATAAAATTTCTTTTGCATCAAGGATTGGCATTCCGTGGACATGATGAAAGCGAAGAGTCTAGCAATAGAGGGAACTTCCTTGAACTTTTGAAATTTCTTGCAACAAATAGTGAAGAAGTGAATAAGTATGTTTTGAAGAATGCTCCAGGTAATTGCACTTTAACTTGCCTAGAGATTCAAAAGGAAATTATTCAATGTTGTGCCATAGAAACTAGAAAGAAAATTATTGAAGAACTTGGTGATGAGCCCTATGCAATTCTAGCTGATGAGTCTAGTGACATGTCATATAAAGAATAACTAGCTCTTTGCTTGCGTTATGTTGATAAATTGGGAAGGCCACGTGAGCACTTTTTGGAGTTGTTCATGTAGATGATACTACCTCTTTGTCACTTAAGGAAGCAATTGAAGGTTTACTTCTTGCTCCCACTATTGAAGAAAAGAGGGATTGGGAGACAAAGGAAGAACAAGATAGTTGGGTGCCTTGACAAGAAAGCAAAAGAAAAGTGGAAGGTGAAGTGTAAGAGGTGTGGTGAATTGGGGCATAGACAGACCTCCACAAAATGCCCTCTAAATGGCACCAAGAAAAGGTATATGCATAACCATACGCTATCACTGAATCACACTAGATTTAGACATGAACATTTGTTCTATAGGAAAAGGAAGGCCAAACCAGGTAGACCTATGGAGCCATGCACAAGCATAAGCCCTGGCCCTCTCACAAGAAGGTATGTGTTCATTACATTGCAATAATTTTCCTATTCACTAACTCTGAAACTGATAACATAAACAATGCATCCATGAAGACAACTAGCAATGGAGACTGCAGGAGAAGGCACAAGCCAGCAAGCAGCAGCATCTCAAACCCAGCTACACCTACTAGACCAACTAGGCCAAACAAGATGAAGCATGCTGCTACAAAGAAAATCACTCCCAAAAAAAGGAAGTGACACCATGGTGCAATGTGTTTTGTCCCTCAAATGGAGCAAGCAATTTCTATTTTACTATGGTGTATTTTATATGGCCAAGACAATGCTAATGTCTTAAGTATGGTGTATTTTGTATGGCAAGGACAAAGCTAATGGGGGTGTATTTTGTATGGCCAAGACAATGCTAATATGGTGTATTTTGTATAGCCAACACTATGGCTACCACTGTTGATGTTTAGCAATGGAGAATGCATGAATCTAGACCTTGTGATGAAGTTATCTTGTTTCTGTCAACACTATGCCTCATGATGAAGTTATCTTGTTTCTGTCACCTTTGTGAGATTCATGATGAATTAATTTTTCTGTCACCTTTGTCAGTTCACAGTTCATTAAGATTTTAAACCACCGTGATGAAGTATTTTAACATCACAGGTTCATGCCCAGATACATTCACAGTTCTCTGAGATCTTGTTTTTGTCACCCTTGTTGTTATTGTGCACTTCTTGTTGTCACAGGTCACTGTTTCATTCCCAGATACAGGCCCCCAGTGAAACTTCTTGTTTCACCATGACAAAATTGGTTCAGAACCATAAAAAATTCCTAAGTTCAAAATTGGATACTATACAAAACCATACAAATCAGATGCAGTACAATGTACTGAACCATACAAAATTGGATACCATACCCTAGTACTGAACCATTCTTCCAAATTAGCATACCAATGTACTGAATCATTCTTCCAAATTGGATGCAATTCTGTACTGAACATACAAAATTTTCATTGAGTTCAGACCATACAAATCATACAAATTCAACAATACAAACCATAAAAATTGAATTGAGTACAATTGGATGACATACACATCCATATATCCACACAAGCACTGCACATATTCCTGCAAGTACTAAGCTAGCTTAAGTCACAGTGGATCTAGTTTTCTTCCTCTGCTCTCCCAAGTGAAGCCCTGAGAAGCGAAGCAGTGGAGAGTTGGTGTTATTGGTGAGCTCTAGCTCAACCTCCCCAAATCTATAGCGGTGAGCTCGTGATCCTGGTGAGCTCTAGCTCAATCTACCTCACGCGTGTACAACGAGTTCGCCGCCGAGACCACGCTCTCGGGCTTGTAAGTGCTGCTTCCTGCAATCGGTGGGGGAAGGCAGGGGTGGCGCTTCCTAGGTGCAGGCGGGCAGATGGCGGGCTTCCTACTCACATCGGCTCTGCTGGTGGGGGAGTAGCCGTAGTTGAGTAGCCGTCGTAGGGTCACCGCCGGTCGCCATCGTGTCGTAGCCATTGAGCCGCCGGTGTAAGGCTCATCGACTCTATCGAGTCAATCTCCTCTGGTTTGACTCGGATGTTCTGCTTTAGTAGCCAGTCACGACTCGGTTGGTCTATTCAGGGGCAAAACGGGTAGCAACACGTTTAAGCAAGAGGGAAATGGGGAAAATAGGGGATAAATGGGCATAATGTCATTCTAACAAGCAATTCGGTGACCCGGTGTCGATTTACCTCACCGCAACGAATTGGGTGTCATTTTGCACCATAGCAACAAATTGAGTGTCAATCCACCAAATTTCCCGAATTGGGCAACGCTTGGACTGCAGATGAAGTAACCTCCACCTTTGGATGCAATTTGAATGGTGGGATGGATGCACTTTGGATTCAGTCACCAGCCATCACTAGGAGTAGAGATGATTCCAGGTAGAAGATGGTTGAACACATGCTGCTCCTCATTGCTTCTCAAGAGCAATGCATGGTCACTCAACTGATATAGCTTATTTTTCTTATATTTGTACATCGTAATTTAGGAAGCTTCTGATTTTTTTTGAGATATGCTAAATCACTATACTAATATAACTTTTTTAATTTACTATGTTATATTTTAGGAAGCTTTTTAAGGTATAACAAATAAGGTAGTGCAGATGCACACAGTCAACCATCGAAGCGGAGCTAAAGCAATAAAACTGGTGATATGGAAGCACAACATAGTCGAGTGTGAAAGTAGAATTGAGGGGATAAGCACGATGTAGTCGAGTGTGAAGGTGGAGCTAAGGGTTTGTTGTTCGTAGGAAAGCACAAACGTTCAACTAGTGAAATGAAATGAAATAAAAATAGAGGTTACAAACCACGAGGTCACGAGTCATGGAAGAGGTGTCCAGAGGACTGGCCCTGTTATTATACGGGCCGGGCCAATCAGACTAGTATGAGCCAAGAATGATTCATACCCTAATGGGACAAACTGGACTGGTCCACTTAGTAAAGGGCCTTAGCCCATTTGGCTTGGAAAAATTATGAAAATAAAAAAATATAAGAACTAGGAAATATACATTACAAGTTAAATAAATAAATTATATATCAATAGAAAGTGCACATATCAATACATATACTCCCTCCGATAAAAAATATCTATCATTTAAAGTACATACAAGTCAAAGTTTTAAAACTTTAGATACAAATATTTTTAAACTATTTAGATTGAGTGCATAAAAATCGTATATGTAGATTCATATTGAAGAGTACTTTCATAATATATTATTTTTAGTTTTTAATAAATGAATTGTGATAGTAATTAGTGGTCAGGGTGTATTTTAGAAACTGTGGCAACGTTCGAAGAGACACCTATTTGTGAGAGTAATTAATTATAATAAGCTACACTTGCAGATCGAACCGGGCCAGCCCGGTTTGGTACTACTATACGAACGACCTGGGCCGGTCTGGCACGAAGCACGGTTCACTGGACCGACGGGTCACGGCAGAACTTCCAAATTCACTGGGCCAATCGCCCAAGCCCTTCCTGCTTCCGGCGGCTTCCCCAAAAATTTGAAATCAGGAACCCGAGCGAAACCCCAAATCGGACTCCCCAGTCCCCACGCACGCCTCCGCCGATCCACACGAGATGCCGGCAGAGGATGCCTCCGCCCCCGCGCCGGCGCCCACCCCGCCTCCGGTCCGTGGGACGGCGGCAGGCTCGCGGCTGCTGCTGCAGTCGCCGCCGCCCGCCTTCCCTCTCGGCTCCAACGACGACCAGCTCGAGCGCGCCCGCGCCCGCGCCGCCGCCCGCGCGGCTTCCGTCCGCCGTCGCTCCCTCGCCGCCTCGCTCGCTCCCAAGACCCAGCACCCCAACCTCCTCAACCGCGACCAGGTCATGGACCTCTTCCAGAACTGCATCAAGCTCGCCTCAGAGAACGTTCGCCCCCGCAACTAGTCTTCTCCACCGTCAAAACCCTAGTTCACTCTGTGCCTCTTAGTAAGCTTGCTTTTCTTTTTGCCGTTGTAAATTTGAGCAGAAGATTAACCAGAAGAACACGTGGGAGCTGGGGCTCATCGACCACCTCAGCGAAATCATCCAGGCGGGGGAGGAAGACGACGACGAGACCAACTTCCAGAAGGTGCAGGCGTACTAGCTCTTTCCATTTCCTATCTTTCTTTTCGTGGACTCGGGAGGATTGTCGTCATTTTTTAGTTTTGTTGAGGAAAAAAGATGTCTTGGGCATCAGGCTAGCTGCACGCTGGAGGCGGGCGTGAAGATCTACTCGTTGCGTGTGGATTCAGTGCACTCCGAGGCGTACAAGGTGCTCGGTGGGATCAACCGTGCCGGAAGGGGTGAAGAGAATGGTAAAGATCCACTGGCATTTGCTAATATCTTCCAATACTGTACCAACTTGCGTGTAATTTTTCTTTTTAAGTGAGTATACATCAACTGCAAGTTACTCTTATTATGCTGGAGTATCACTAAATTTTTTCAGTTAAAATTTGAAAGTAACTTGTTGAACACAATGAATTTTGGGTTTTTTCTGAAATCAACTTGGTCTAAATTGATTCAAAAGTAAAGAAAAATTTTTTTAGAAAGATTTTTAATTAAAACACCTGGAATCCATGTAGGAACGATTTTTCTGTTGATGTTCTCTCTTTGGCAAATTGGTCGGTCGGTATTTACATTACCATATTTCACAGCTTTACGATAGATTTACATGAGGTATCAACCCTCTCCAAGAAGGTCATTAGTTGAATTTGATCCACACGGTTGTTGATTTTATTGTTTTTAAAAAGATCTGGAAATACTTATCTGTTTTACGCTTTTGTCATGAAACTTATTATGCCCTTATCTGGTCATGTCCATTGAAGATTTAGAAGAAGGCAGCAATGCAGAGCCTGCACAAGAGGAAGGTGCCAACAAAAAGGATGCTGACAAGAGGGTACGTCTCTTTGAATTGATCACTTTTGGTCACTTCAATTCTGCTTGATTATTGCCAGTTCCTATGCATTTGTGCAGATTTCACCTGCTTCGACATTGGAGTCCTCATTTGAAGCTCTTAATGTAAAGAAGTTTGATGGTAGGCCCAAGCTTTTTTCTCTCGCTTTGTGCTTCTATGGAGAAGATCATGAGGTCAAAAGTAAAATCTAAATTTATTTTATGTGCTGCCAGTTGCCTTCACAGTGGATCCGTTGTACCACCAAACTACTGCTCAGTTTGATGAAGGTGGGGCGAAGGGTCTCTTGTTATATAACCTTGGAGTGTATGGCAGTTGTCGTGTGCTTTTTGATTCTTTTGAAACACCAGAAAAGTGCATCTTAAGTGAAATGCAAACTGAGAAGGCTGAGGTGATTGATCTTTCATTTGCCAAAGGTATTACCAATTTGTTGTGTGCTGCTATAATCACTCTTTACATGTTATTTCCATTGGGGTTTTTATTAAATGGGCTATTCTTGGACAGAACAAATTGAGAAAATGGTAATTCACATGCCTCTATGCAATGATATTTCTCCTACCCTGAGAGATATCGTGGCTCAATTTGATGAAGAAAACCAAAGGCCATCGCATGAAGCATCTTCTAGGCAAATACCAGTGGTGGGAGATCATGTGGCTAACATTGACACAGAAAATGATGACACCATGCCACCTGGCTGTGGAACCTGGGATTTTGGTAGTTGTGATGATCAGGAAAGTGCATGTGATGAAAACAGTGACCCGATGAATTTCAACTCAATGAACTATCAGAAGGTACTTTCTGTAAACTAGACAAAATTTAGCCATGGGCCTTATAGCTACCTTCATTAAGGGATTATCTATTATGCTTAATACTGTTTATATCTAATTTCCTATGTTGTATTATAGTATTTCTCTGTGTAACTGAAGATCCGAGAAGATGCCATTAACTGAAAGCTATTCAGGATATGTGAGAAAACGTCAATTAATCATGGAATATATTCATATATTTGTATACATACCTGCATTATTGAACTTTGTGGCTATAGTTTGATGCCTACACTACACCAATCCTTTCCGATTGTCTTCTGTTACAGTCTGTTTTTTTAAGCAAATCTGTTACACTCTTTTATAATTGAACCGTTTAAAGTTGAAAAATCTGATCTTACAAGCTGGTTGTCTTGACTATATTTTGGTATGCAGGAAACTGATGAATATACTTTCGAGGTTTCTGAGGGTCCTCATGTGGATGAAAGGCTTGACAAAATTGCAGATTTCTTGTCGCTTGGCATGGGGTTATCTTCAAAAACAAATGCATGGGCAGGACCTGAGCATTGGAAATATAGAAAACTTAAAGGTAGCTCATTATACATGGTCCTACTTGGGTTTCACTGCAGACAAGATTATCTAACATTGAACCTACATTCATCTAGATTTGGAGCCTGTCCCAACTTCATCTGGTGAATTAGAAGTAGCAAAAAAGGCGAAGAAGAAAAGAGGCAAAGAGGAACCTGATATTGATTTCACCAAAGCGTTGGAACATGACATTCCAAATATCTTTCCACCATGCAAGAATCCGAAGTTATTGCTATTGCCCGCAAACAAGGGCACCAGCTGCAATAAACTTCCAGAGGATTGTCATTATCGACCTGAAAGCCTTGTTAAATTATTTCTTCTGCCAGATGTTTTGGTAATTCTAACTTTTGAAGAAAATTATTCTTGATATGTATCTAGGGCTATCGTGTAATAGCTATTGATTTTTTTCAGTGTCTTGCTCGGAGAAGAAGAAAACCACTTGGTAAAGTCTTTCCACATTCCTGCATTCTGTATTTGAACTGAGGAATTTCTTTTGTTACTTTTAGTTATTTGAAGTCCTGTAGTTAATATAAAAAATTCTGAATACCGTTATATCAAATGTTACCTATTCTATTTTATACTTATGTGCTGCTTTTCTCTTCCTTTTAGTTTCTGGATCTTATGAAATATTGTATTATTGTGCAGCATCATGGGATTACTTTTACATAGCACCCTTAGTAGTTTGTAGGTTTTTTGAAACTATGAAATATCAAAATCATGTTGAAAGTTCAAGAGTCAAGACTGGCTTTATTTTTGTGAACTGTATTGCTCTATGTACGTATTCCAAGCAAGGTGATAATATGTATGCTGCCTAGACAATAGGTAGCTTACTGTCAACTTTCTTTTTTATAAAAAATTCAGTTATCTCATTTGGGATTGTCTTCAATTCATGCATTGCAGGTTGATTATACAAGTACTGCCTGCCTATTTTGTTAATGTGTTCTTTTGCTAATTTTCTGAATTGCATTGTTTTCCTGATACATTGTTCATTATAGACAATTCAAGAGAGAGCAACGGTGACTATATCCCCTGTGGACCTTGGGATGATGATAAATTGTGCAATGACGATAGCTTCTGCAATGATGATGTCAATGAAGGAAATGCTTGTAGTGATGTAGAAGAGCCTGTAAATCTTGTTAATAAACCAAGACAGGTATGTTCCTTTTGTTCTTTTAAGACATCCAGTTCCTCTTTGAAACCTGTTTATTTGATTTTATGTGTTGGTTTGCCTCTTGTTTTGTATGCCATTGGACCCTTCCATAAATTTGTTCTACTCAAAACAAAAAAATGATGCATGTAACTGTATGCTTTTATACTTCATTAGCAATAGAAGAAAACATCATGTATAGCCCGAAATATAGCATTAGCTGACTGTTGATAGCTTTGCATATGGTGGAGTTCCCCTTCCCTTTCTCCTCCTTCCATATTGCCAGAATACCACACTGCCTTTGAGCGCATGACTAGGAGGCACCAATGACGGTGGCTCCTAGGCTTGGCCACATCTGCCTCTGGCCAACTTCCTTCGCCCAGGAACCACCCCGCATTGATTTGCACAACACATCTAGCTAGGCGCTCTGTTCGCATAGTGTGCCAACTACTGTCCTTAGTCAACTGCCTAAGGGATCAGTGCTTAGGTTGACAGCCGAAGTAGGTAGTGTAATGAATATTGATATATTTATTGCTTGCTTAATAGCATTTGGCAGCCCCTCTATATAAATAGGCGACAAGTTGGAGAGGCGGCGGCGGCTGCTGGGTGGAAGAGAAATCCTAGAGGAAAGTCCCCTGGCTTGAAACCATGTTAGAATGCAGTCTGTCCATTCATGGACTCAATTGGGCTATGCATACATGTAAAGGACAAAACAGGACACAAGGAAAATATGAGAAATCAATCCTATACAAGTGACTATTCTATCAATGACAATGTAAGTTTGTTTGGGGGAGTTTGGGATCAAACATTGGAACCCAATTGAATGAATTAATTTGGCTAGTGTAGGTCATCCAACGGCTTCCCCAATCACAATACCATTGCGCAACTGATCTGTTGGTCACGCTACCATGGCGTGACTGGCTCCAATCGCTGTACCACGGCACGATAGGGTTATATTTATGCAAAAAAAAGGCATGGATTATTTCTGAAATTGGAAACAAATATGGTTTATTTTTCCTAATGTTTCTTAATGTTCGCCAGCATTGGCTTAATTCTCATTAACTAGTGGGCTGCAGGCTAGACTGTTCCCTGGTCAATGCTGATGCAGCTGACCTGATGCCTGTTTTCTCACTGAATCTTAGGTCAACAAGATTGATATACAATATGACAAGGTATCAAAACAAGTGGATGTTCATGCCTTAAAAGAAGTGCTCTGGAAGCACATTCATACATCTGCTGATACTGGTGATCTGGTAAGACTCATGCTCAACAAAAAGCCGTCATTAAAATATTTAGCATGCTTCTACAATCTACCTTGTAGTCATTTTTAGTATTTGGATGAACTGTCCCTTTGCAGAAGTAATTGCACAACACATGCATTTTGCCCTTCAATAATTTAGCCAATTTTACCCAAGTATGATGACAGATGTTCAACAAAGCCCTGATGCATCTATTATGTTACATCGTAGTACAGGAATGAATGACTGGCATGAGTAGTTGAGTACCTGCAGGGACTTAGTATATTTATTACCAGCTCTGCATAATCCGATGTATAACAGCCATGCTGGCATACTCCAACATACAATCACTGAATTTCCTTGTCTAGAACATTTTCAAAAACCATGTTGTTTAGATTTTATTTCTCTATGATTTTTTTAAATGGCTGGAAATCAGTTACCAACAGCAACTACCAGGACTGCATTTAAAAAATGTACAATAACAAATTGATTCCTATTTAGAGCAGGCCAATTGTGTCTTGGTTTCTGGCCCCACTAATAAACCAGGACCATGCAAGGATCAAAATCTGGATTTTGAAAGTTTACTGGAGCAACATAGTAGATGGTAACCAAGCATTTACTGGTCTATTCTGGTTTTGTTTTTGTTTTTGTTTTTCTTTGAGGGGAAATATTTATTTTTCTTTCATTTTTTATATGTTTTCCTCATTGTATTATCTCTTTGGTAGTTTGGTGTTCTGTAAGCATTAGCAGCAATGTTTCATTAAAATTTGTACGGAAGCACCTATTCCTGGCTCTATGAAACCTACTGGTTCAAGCCAGAAGAACTGGTGGGCAGTGGATAGCGGTAACAGGCCAGATACCACAATTTTTCATTTTTTTGGTGCCATTGTATCTCCAATCAGCAGGGTGATGTTGCAACTTGCAACTGATTTGGTACCACATTCCGAACTTTGAAAACAAATACCTGTAAACTATGCTGACAACAACAATCTCATTGCAATTTAATGACGCCATTTTCTTATTTCCATTTTTTTGAGAATTTCTCTTTTGATTACTAGCATTTTTGAGTGAGGACCTACCATAAGAGATTAAAAATTGGAACTCCATATTTTTTAATCTTTTGAGACAGCAACAGGAGGGTCTAAATACTCGAAGCATTCAGTAGATTTGTATTCAAATTTCCTGACTTCACTCTATTAGTGGTTTGGTTCAAATCAACCCTGAACGTAGAGAACCGTTCTCCCTGTCTTCTGATTTGCTTCAATTAGGTTTTTATTTTAACAAAATTATACTTGATTTGTAATGTCCAGCAGGATAGAGAGAAGGAATCATCGCTGAGATTATCTAAGGTACTGCAAGATCTTCCAAACTGCAACCTGGATGCTGCAGCAACAGAAATTTCGCCACACCTGTATTTCATTTGCCTGCTGCATCTGGCAAATGAACACTGTTTGACTCTATGTGACCGACCAACATTGGATGAAATCGACATCTACATGTCTGCTTCATCGCTTGTGAAGTAACTCTGTGCAGTTAAGTGTGTTGTTGTATGTGCTTGGTTTTAGGTTCTCTTGCGTGGAGGCTGTTTATTGCAAGTAGCTTGGTCTTGTACCATGTAAAATAACCTGTGATGACGATTTACGTAGGCTTCACAAAATATGAGATTTGTCAGATTGCACCCTCGATATGGTAATTTACTAATTTCTACCAAGAGGGCCATTCGCTGTAATGATACAGTAATTTATTATGCTTCTTTTAAAGTAGGGTATTTAGCAGCATCCATCTAAAATACTTCTACTTATTGTTGTTTCCCACTACTGTTGCTTTTTGCTCGAGAAGCAGAGAACATCAATCACAATTCACAAATGTTACTATAGTGTTCAATATAAGTTTACCATTGGGCTCGAAAGTTCCAAGTGGATCTGAAAGAAATATTACGGTCCTGGTGATCTGGTGGCATCATCAAAGGGACTGGCTGTTTGTCTCGTGGTACTGTTATGAAAATGTTGAAGTGTTCTCAAATTTTCCTTTTTAGCGCTGTGCATGATCTCGTGTCCTTTTTTTTCTTTTTTCTTTTTAAGATGGAGAAGTCTTTCGTCGCTGTCATTGAAAGATGGCGACGTATCATATGCAAGTATACTGGTGCACTCATGTAATGCTCATGTAGAGTTTGTTACCTGGTCATCCTAAAATCTTTCTTCCGATCATTCAGAAATACATGAGACGAACAAGAACAACTAGTTTAATTGTAGGCATTGCTGATGTTACGAATAAGACTGCTATTGATTTGTACGCGTTAGTAAGAAGAAAACTAATTGACTGTTGTGGACTTTTACGGCATAGACGAATTTGAAGACAAAGGAAGAAGTGACAAGTAAACTTGAGTGAACACGACGAAAACAATGATAAAACCCTAAAGAGAAAATCAAAACATGCCTGTAGCAGCAAAGAAGCAGAAAAGAGCCTAGATAAGACAAGGAGAGACTAGCAGGGGCAGTGGAAGGACTGAAGCCAGCCAAACTCCAAATTCTGCAGGAAAACAAACTGCAGATGCATGTCTATGTGAAAGGCAAAAGTGAATTTTGTTTTGTTTTTCCACCCGGCCGAGATGGGCAGACAAGAAGCATCACAACCTCTAACTAATAGAAGCTCATGAGCTCATCCAACCAAAGTTCACAACCACGCCAACCTAAAAGGAAACCGTGCAGAGCAGATGCATCCGACCAGCGACACGAGGACAAGAGGTAGCATGAGACGATCATGCTTGGCGAGAATATAGCACGAGCGACTGGAAGCCTAGAAGTGTAGATGGAGCTTGGAGTACGAGAATCATGTGTGGCTGGATCGGCACGTCCTGTGTGGCCTGTGGGGCAGCGGCATATAGGATGCAAAGCGGCCTAGAGCGGCGAGGGACGGACGTTCCTAGCAGCGGCGACAGAGCAAGATGACAGCGGTAGCCTAGGCCCTAGAGTAGAGCACGTCCGAGCAAGGGCAACGAGCTGTTGTCGTTGTCGTCGTTCTTGTTAAGAGGAGAGGATGTCGACATAGGGGCTGCCCCTGGAGTTGAGGTTCCTCTACTCGGAGGCAATTGCAACAAAGACGGTAGTGGCTAGGGTTTTGAGGAGTGAGAACCAATCTGTAGGCCAAAAGCATATATATATATATACACACACGATAAAAAGTCTTGATAAGATAGAAAAGTCTATATGTAATAAGGACTCTAATAATATCTCTAAATATTTTAGGACTCTAATTATATCTCTGACACATGCGGGCATAATAAACAGCATTGCTACTTTATCTTGTGTTTCCATATCTATACATGGTGATGCCACTCTTTGTTGGGCTTTTGCTCTTGTGGGCTTTACAATACTCTTTTCGGTGCTGCTATGTTTGGTGGATGCAAAGGGAAGAGGGTCTATTTGCATGCACGGCGTATACTTTACTTTCGACCGGCTCATATTTTTAAGATGACATTGACCACAAGGATAAAACTAATTATTTTTATTTGTTTGTTTTTTGTAACGTGCTATGAGCCCACACAGTGTAGTAGTGCACGCTTAATTAGCTAGTTGTTTAAGAGAGTTGCTGCGTTCCGCATGAGCTAAGGACCTCAAAGCTAAGGGGTCTGGATACACAGGGACCTCAAGAACACAAAGAGGTAAAGGGGATAATAGACGCTAAGCAGACACAAAGAGGTAAATCCTTTGCTCGGCAGACACCAAGTTCTCCCTTCCTCCTTGAGGATGACGACAGCGACGAGACTTGGTTACCAGCCGTCCCACTAGTGCATCATGGTGGTCGTTCCAGGAGTATACGTGCATGTCGTCTCTATCTCCGGTCATATCCATTTGGTGTATGTACAGTGAGCAAATAGATGTATTGCGGATGCGGATCCCTGTGCAGCAGTTGTGTTCATTTAGCCACCAGTGCTAGAGAAGTGGGCTTTACTACTGGTAGATCTGTACCGGTTACCCACAAATCCATAGTGATGGTGGCATCACTACTGGTTCAATGGCTACAAGGGCCACAACGGTCAGAACCGGTAGTAATGCCGAGTATCACTATCGGTTGAAATCACAAACCGGTAGTAATTCCCGAGGCACCATCACTACTGGTTGGTATACCAACCGGTAGTAATTCCTTGTTTTACTACCGGTTTAGGGTTTCAGTCAGTAGAGGTTCCCAATATTTAAACAGTAGTCTTCCTCCCCAAGCCCCGTCCATGAACAGATCAGAGGATCGAGCCCGCAATCTTGGGGGAGGTGCTGCCGAGTTTTTTTTTCTTTCAAAATTTGGTAATTTTACACTACTATAGATATCTACATCAGTGCCGGTTTGGAACCGGCATCACTACCGGTTTCTAAACCGGCACTCCGTAAGCGGCAGTGATAACCATGGTTATCACTGCCGGTTTTAGAACCGGCACAGATGCTTGGAATCACGGCCGGTTCATGGTAAAAACCGGCAGTGATAGTTGGGGAGCAGTTCCACCCAGAGTATTGCAGCCCCATCAGTGCCGGTTTGTTATTAATGAACCGGCAGTGATAATATCTACAGGAGTTTTTTTAAATGATATTTATGTGCTCGGATTTGTATAAACATCGGTTATATTTTTATTTGGTATATTAGTTCCTATTTTTCACAAACATGTATTATTACGGTATATTAATTACTAGACTAATGAAGTATTCACGGTCACAATTAATATATAATATAACAAGATATATATGTACATATGCACACACAGGTGACGTCTAGCTAGTTTTTAATTACAACAATTAAAATGTTCAACGTAGAGACTTGTTTTTACTCCCCCTAGCTAGGTGAGTCTTACTTTTGCTCCCACTAGCTAGGTCAGCCTTGCTTTTCCTCCCGCTAACTGGGTCAACCCTTTTCGTCCCGCTAGCTGGGTCAACCCTTTTCCTCCCACTAGCTAGGTCAATTTTTACCTTGTTCGCCCTATCCATGATTCGCCAATCAAGATTGTAAAATTCGCTGTCTCGATCGAGAATCTCGGTAACGATGAATCCAGCGAGCTGTTCTTGAATTGCTAGGAGTTCATTAGCCAGTAGCGAACTTGTGGATATTTGTAAACGTTGTCATTTAAAGAATTGAAGACATATGTTATTTACTAAGTAACATGCATGGAATATCTATATATGCAACATTGCATGTGTTTTATGACAAATTTAGTAGACCTCAATATTAGTTGTGCCCAACACGTCCCTAGTACAGTTGTGCATGAACTTTGCCGCATAGTACCCACAGAGATTGTTGCCAGGGGTTGCCTGTGACACTGAGAAAGGGAAATAATATATTTATAAACCCTTTTCATATCCGTTAAGTAGGAATTGCAAGACAATATTATTTCGTACGTACAGGAAAGTTGGTTCTGACAGTGAATTTCTTCTGATAAGGATGGTGGCGATTACTTTTTTGACAATATCATTCAAAAGCCCTATGCGTGAGTAATTCAGGATATCAGTAAACAGTTTTAGATTCGACATTAATGGCAACATGGAAAAGACTGTAGCAACTTAGAAAGATGATAGAATTTACTTGTCGAGCAAGTTTATGATGGGTTGGTAACTTTCTTGAGGTTTTCATTTCGAATCGAGGACAACTACCTTGCTATCCAATGACACGATGACAAGTACGATCCAGTGAAAGCTGTGCACATGTGGAGAATTAAATAGCAGTAACATCTTGTCCCTACTAAATTATACAACAAGAAGGGTATATGACATATACTTGAACGCATAGGGCAGTAGTATCGAACTCTTAAGTTCTTGCTTGATCAAGGCTTTAGCTACATAGTCCTCGATTATTTGATATTTGTCCCTGACGAGCGTCTCGTTGACCATCCCTGGATCGAGGAACCCTATATCTTGAATACCTTCTCTCTTGCATTTCTGAGCCTCCATTCTACAAAGGAAAAACACTAATTAATTATGAGTGCAATATATTGACAGAACAATGAATTATACGCAACACACTTACAGAGTCCAGCACCGAAGCATGCTGACATCGAGGGCGTCTTGCTGGTACAATTGATACAATTGATCAAGTTCCACCCAGAATGCGTAGTCCTCGTTGTGCAAATATTCATCTTTGAGATTAGCGGAGAACATTTCGCAGCCCATGTTGCTGTACTCCATGTACCAGTCATGTAGTTGAAGTAGTCTAGTTGTTAGACTGGGGAGCCAAATTGGGGAGACTGATGGTTTGCCTAACTGAAACCCCCATCTAAGAGGTGAGACCAGAATATCTTGATCATCTCCATATTGTAGTTCTGCAAGTTGATCCGGCGTAAGTCTTGCTTCTGCACGGTACCTATCAATTCCAAACTGCACCATGTCAGGCTTTTAGGCGATACGCTCGTAGTCTGACTTTGGCTTTTTCGAGGACCCATCTGTTTACTGCTGGCCATGGAAATGAAAAATTCACGAGCATGTTCAGGGACTTCATATTGCTCGGCACTCTGACCTGGATGATTCATCAAAGATGTTATGCTTCCACTGATTCCCTTTTCCTTTTTTGAGGGTGGAGGCAGATCATCAAACGCTTGCGATTTTTGTGAAGACTGTGATCTGTGAGATGATGATGTTCCTGAATTTTTTGTAGGTGGCCGTTTATGAGTAGGTCGTTTGATAGGTACTGCTGCCTTTTTTTGTTGGTGGCGGTTGGGAGTAGGGCTTTATCTAGGTCGAGCCTATGGAGGACTTGCACTTCTTGTTGCCGGTGCTGGGGGAGGACTTGCTTCTTCTGCATGATGAGAGGGGGGGGATCTCTTCGCGGCTCTTCGTCGTCATCGTCTTTTTCTAAGTCCGAGCCGAAAACTATGTATCGCTTTCTCCACGCAACGAAACCGTGTAGGTTGTCTCCTAGAGTGTTTTTCCCCTCCTCACCAGGGAAGCCCAACTCAAGTCTTCGGTACCTCTTGGAAAGTATATTGTCAATGCAGACTTTCTCATAGCCGGGCGGTATGGGCGGTTGTGCAACAGAACACCTTCCCCTGACGGAAAAGCTTGCCCGGTGGCCACCTTTGTTGAAAAGTTCAGAGTTTACACGTATAGCTTGCATGTAGTCGGTTCCTTGATGTCGTCCACAGCGTAATGGGTGTTAGGATCAGCCTCTACAAGCCCCCCAGAGACACAACTACTTCGTCGAGCCCTGGGGCTACCGAATACATCGACGGCTGCTGCCTGTTGCTGGCTGAGAGCTTGTTGTATCTCCCCTCGTATGCTTCTCCTCAATTCTTC
Source organism: Olyra latifolia (assembly GCA_036346145.1). Classification (NCBI taxonomy): domain Eukaryota; kingdom Viridiplantae; phylum Streptophyta; class Magnoliopsida; order Poales; family Poaceae; genus Olyra; species Olyra latifolia. Next base: position 42,895,395 of record CM070523.1, on the reverse strand, counting down.
TTTCATTAGCTCCATTGCCACATCTCGATATTCAGCATTCCTCGTCCGACTATGATAGATGGAAGCATCCTGGGGGAAGGCTGCTACCCAAGGCACCAAGCCAACGCCTCGCGCGTGACCCGGGTGTTCCTTGTTTCCCAGAGCCAGGGTGAGTTCATTCTTCTCCCTGCTAGCCTTGAAATCGCCTTGGGATGTCCGACGCATCCACAATCTTTTTTGTTACCTCTTGGTCTCGTGGGCCTCAAAAGTTTAAGGATCCATCATCCGCTAGTGTAGCCCCCCTTCCATAAGGTAATGCTTCACATGTGGGACCCACTCGGCCGTCATAGGTGTGACACCACTAGTCGTTAATTCTTCTTCCCACTTCTCCCACTCGGCTATTTCTTGATGTAACCACGTGAGCCGAGTGTGTGCGGGTAAACATTCTTATCCGCGTTAAGCTTATTAGCTTTGCTTAGCTGTATTGTGTCCTCGGATGTCTTGAACTCGACAAATTCAACCCAAAAATCTTTCAACTATGAAAATACTTTGAAGTCTGGCGTCCTCCGTTTCTGAACAAAATCTCTATTCAGTTTGCCCTTTCAATTCTTAAACGCGATGCCCATTATATTCATCGCACATTTCTTCGCTATGCCTTCAGTCCCTTTAGGGAACTTAAACTTTTGTTTAATTTTGCCCCAACATAAGTCTTTAACCTTATTAGGCACCACATATTGCTCATCTCTTCGGCCACTCCATCTTCGGTAGTTTATTGTGACTTGATCCCTAACGACCACTCCACAGGCAGTTTTGTATGGCCCGACTACTGAATCGGGGGCGATAGGTTCTCCGATTGTCAACATCTGGGTGATAACCGTTCGCCCCTTGGGCATCTTGCTAGGGCCACGACCACGTCGAGATGATTCAACGTTCGTTTCAATCGATTGAGCCTGGGAGAAGTAAATGGAAAGAGAATCGTTTCAATCTCCTGAGGCAAACACATATACACATGAATTTGTATCTATATGTGTGAATTACCTCATCAGCGTCATGATGTTGGTCCAGGTTGAGATAATCATTTGGTCTATAACTCCTTTGTGGTGTTGTCTCATGGTTCGATCCGTCGGTTTGTTGAGATACCATTATAGCTTTGATAGATGGAAAGGTATCTACATATTTAACAAAGTAATTCACGCCACGTAATAAATTTAAAATCATTGCGTGCATAATAAACAAATAAACAATCTATAGTCAAACCGTATGCACACATCAATGTAGATTGGATAGTTCACAACATTAGGAAAATATAACAGTACCAACAATGTTACAAGTACAGATAGTTCCCAACAAAATTAAAAAAATATTATAACATTGTTCAAACCATACAAAGTCTGACAAAAAAGAGTCACGGGGTCAAGCTAGATCGATCTCAATGTCAACTGATGAGTCGGAAGAGGAAGACTCACAGTCAGCAAGAGACCCCGTATTCACCGATACCTGCAGACCAGTCACTGACACCCTGACGCCATGCTCCGACACCTGCACCTCCAATTATTCACCATGCGCTGACCCTTCTTTTTTGGGTTTTCCCCTTTTTAAAATTTTTATCCTACCTCCGCCGAACTCTTTTTTTTTTTTGCTTTGTTTTGTCTTTGTCAGGCAGGGGGTGGGGGGGGGGGTCACGGAAAACAAGTGCAGTTTGTGATACATTTCATCGGGCAATTAAAAATACAACACATCTGTACGGACCCCATGGATATGACAACTGTGCCAAATAATTTAGTAAGTTTGGTTGTTGCCCACGCGCTACAAAGTAAAGTGCCCTCCACCACTAGTTCAAATCTAGGAAAACTAGAGCACACACAAATACAACTCGGCATGGCAACAGGCGGTGGGGAATTACCTCACTGACAGCTACGTGTCGAGGTGCCAACGATAAGGGGGCGTCGCGGAGGGTGTCCTTGGTCTAACAAGTAATATGACCATTTAGTTCCACATAAAGAGCAATATTCATCACTTGCACTATAGTACACATATATCATCACTTGCAAAATTCATCACTTGCACTATACTACACTATACTAGAAAAATTCATCACTTGCACTATACTACATATATATCATCACTTGCACTATACTACACTATACTTGCAATATTCATCACTTGCACTATACTACACTATACAAGCAAAATTCATCACTTGCACTATACTACACTATACTAGCAAAATTCATCACGCGTCGTGGGGGTTGAGATGGTCGGTGGCGTGGGAAGGCGGCGTGGGGGTGAGAGGAGAGGTGGCGTGGGGATGGCACAAGGGTAGAGAGGGTTGGTGGCACGGGGGGTGAGAGGAGAGGCGGTGCAGGAGGCGACACTGAGGTGGGGTGGAGAGAGAGGCTTGAGGAGGAGGCAGGGGAGGCGTGGGGGTGAGAGAGAGGGGGATGTGTGGGGACGGTGCAGGGGGTGAGAGGGAGGAGGCAATGCTGGGGGGGAGGCGTGGGAGTGAGAGGAGAGGTGGCCTGAGGAGGCAGAGGGTGGGGGCGGGGTGAGAGGAGAGGGAGGGGTGGGGTGAGAGGGAGGAAGGTGGCACGAGGGGCGGGGGTGGGGTGGGGAGGAGGCGGCAGGCGGTCGGGGACAGTCTGGGGTGAGAGGAGAGGCGGCGCGGGGATGAGAGGGGAGGCGGCGCGGATGGGTCACTCACCTTTAGGGAAGACGGTGGGGAGGCCGGCGTGGGGTTCAGAGGGGAGGCAGCGGTGGCGGCAACGGCGACAGCCCGGGGATTGGCGGCGACGCGGGAGGCCAAGGGCAGAGCTCCGGCAGCAAGGGCGAGTGGGGACTGGGGCGCGAGGGAAGAAATGAGGGAATCAGGAAGGCGGCACGGGGTTTAGGTGGAATCAGGGGCATCAGTGCCGGGTGTCATTACAAACCGGCACTGATATGCCAGTTATCAGTGCCAGTTTAATAAGGAACCGACACTGATAACTAGCAAATCAGTGCCGGTTTGTTGAAAACTGGCACTGATATGATTTTTCACCCTCTATTATTAATTTAATGGATATGATATTTTTCATTTCTTAAATATAGTTTTAGGCATAGGAATAATATATAAATGTTTTGATAAATTTTAATCACTATTCTTGCTGTGATAAAAATATCTTATTTCATTTTTTCCTGTTTTGTAATTCTTTATAAATAATCCAATAAATAGTATCGACTATTTAAATTACTAAATGACTTTGGTAAAATCTGTTAAAATTTATAAGAATAAGAATGTTATAAACAGTCTTCATCCTAGGAAAAATGTGATTCTCTCTTATTTAATGATTAATAATTTTGTGAAAATATGATTCATCTATTTTTTAACGTGTAATTAAGAGTATAATTTGGGTGTTAGGGTTTTATGATAATTTTGAAAAACATCCAAACTTTTTATGAACCTTCTTTGTGTAGCCATGGTTCCATTTTTGCAAACCATATATTTTTTTAGAATTTTAAACAGCGTAGAAAAAGAAAATAAAAAAGGAAAAATAGAAAGTAAAAGAAGATGCAGAGGAAGCAAATTTTTTTCTAATTTCAAAAATTTTTTAAAACATCCAAACTTTTTATGGACCTTCTTTGCACAGGCATGGTTCCATTTTTTTGCAAACTTTCTATTTTTTGAATTTTTACACAGCGTAGAAAAAAGAAAAAAGAAAGGAAAACGAAGGATGAGAAGGGGCGGAGCTAGGATTCGAACCCGTGTCACGGACGTGAGATATGGTGTGGATGACTAGCCCACCGAAGGCTGTTCTACAACTCTTTATAAATAATGCAATAAATAGTATCCGAATTATTTAAATTACTAAATGACTTTAGTAAAATCTGTAAAAATTTATAAGAATGTTATAAACAGTCTTCAACCTAGGAAAAATGTGATTCTCGCTTATTTAATGATTAATAATTTTGTGAAAAATATGATTCATCTCTTTTTTAACATGTAATTAACAATACAATTTGAGAGTTAGAGTCGTATGATAAATAAAATTGTAATTATTACATTAGATTACACATCATTTCTTACAACGGAGTTAGAATTAGACTACTAGTCCTTCATTATGATCACGGTGGATGTAAGTAGGTTCATCACTCTCTTCTATTAGACTCAGGTCGACGTTCTCTCCGAACGGAGCTACCTCTTCGTACTGATTATACTCTTCCTTGTCGACGACATTCTCAACCCGAAAAATTCTTCTTTTTCCTTGCAGAACCACGTGGCGGTCTTTGTTGGCCGGGTTACTGACATAGAATACTTGCATAACATCCTTTGCAAGCACGAATGGTTGTTCTCTATATCCAACACATTTAAGATCCACGATAGTCGTGCCATATTTGTCATTTTCCACCACAGTAGGGAGTTGGACCCATTGGCACTGAAAAATAGGGGCCTTCAAAGCTCCATAGTCCAACTCCTAGATCTCCTCTATGAATCCATAGTATGTCTCTATACAGCCATTGTTGTTGCATGCATCTGTATAGACACCACTATTTTGATTAATGCACTTGTCATCTTGTGCTCTCGTGTAAAATGTGTAACCGTTTATCTTGTATCCATGGAAAGTGAGGATTATAGTGGACGGTCCCCAGGCCAACACTTTCAAGTCAGCAGAGACCGTCTGCATGCCCATGACATGTCTGCGTAACCAGTCACTAAATTTATTTCTGTGCTCCCTCTCGATCCATTCATCTGACTTCTTCGGGTTATTTATCTGCAGAATTGTCATGTGCATATCACAATACTCAGCAACCACCATTGATTTTTGAAGAAGTGCGAAATGTGCTTGCACGAAAGATACTATGTCATTAGTACGCTCTGTTTTTTGACCAATGGTACCTTTTCCCTGTAGCCTTCCCTCATGACGGGAAACAGGCACACTGATCGGCTTGAGATCCATGTAATCAATGAAAAACTCAACGACCTCCTCAGATATCCATCCCTCGGCCATGCAGCCTTTCGGCCGATTTCGGTTACAAACATATTTCTTAAGAACCCCCATGAACCTCTCGAAAGGGTACATCTGATGTAAGAACACAGACCTAAGGACCCGTATCTGGGAGACGATATGAATTATGAGGTGAACCATCATATCGAAAAATGTTGGTGGGAAATGCATCTTAAGCCGGCATAGAGTGTGGACCACATATTCCTGTAGCTTGTCCAGTTTCTGCGGATCGATGACCTTATGTGAAATTACGTTAAAGAAAGAACACAATACTTTTTTTGGAAGAATTGCCTAAGTGCAACTGCGAGCATATGCGTCATCATCATATGACAGTCATAAGCCTTCATCATACCAATAAGTATCTTCTTACTAGCCTCTTCATGTTGGCAGAGTAACCGGACAGAACTTTAACTCCATGGAAGAAAGTGCACAAGTAAATTTTCTCCCTCTTGCTGAGTGTGTAGCAAGCTGGGGGGGGAAGGAGTTTATTTTTTCCATTATGTTGTACTATGTGTAGCTCTTTCCTCAGTTTTATATCTTCGAGGTCCTTACGGGCCTGCACTGTATATTTAGTCTTGCCAGGTATGCCTACTAAGAGTCCAAGAATACTCTCGCACATATTCTTCTCTATGTGCATGACGTCATGTACGTGGCGAACATCCAAATCCTTCCAATATGGGAATTTCGCAAAACACTGATTTCTTTTTCTACAACCCTTCTTTCGCGGTAGTTTTGTTGCTCCGTCCCTTTCCGAAGACAAATTCGATGTCCTTTACCAGCTTGAATAACTGTCTACCGATGCGACTTTCTGGAGCTGCATCAGTCTCAATAGTCCCATCAAAAAATTTCTTATTCTTCCGGTATGGGTGGTCCCGGCGTTGCTACCTACGATGACGCGTGTATACTGTTTTTCGACTGTTGCTTAGATACCAACCTGAAGTTCCCTCCATGCATACCACACATCCGTTGTAGTCTTTTGTAACCTGTCAAGATAGATTGCCTAGGGCAGGCCAGTCTTGGATTGTTACAAAAAGCATTGCACGCAGGTTGAAGTGCTCTCATTTGTACTCATCCCATACTTATACACCATCGTTCCACAACACTTTTAGGTCTTCAACCAACGGTTTCAGATACACATCTATATCGTTTCGCGGTTGCTTCGGGCCTTGGATCAATAAGGGCATCATAATATACTTCCATTTCATGCACAACCAAGGTGGTAGGTTGTACATAAATAGTGTGATGGGCCAAGTGCTATGACGACTGCTCACATTCCCGAATGGATTCATCCCATCCGTACTCAGCCCGAACCTTATATTTCTCGGGTCATATGCAAATGTCTTCTTGTATTTTTTATCGATTTTCTCCATTGCGCACCATCAGCTGGGTGTCTGAGCATTCCATCATTTTTACGCTCTTCGGTGTGCCATCGCATCAATTGGGCGTGCTTTTTGTTCGAAAACCATCGCTTCAGGCTTGGGATTATAGGAAAATACCAGATTATTTTTGCCGGTGGTCCCTTCTTGTTCTGCTTCGCACCAACTGCATCATTGCGTCGCTTGTACCGTGAATCTCCACACACTGGGTATGCATCTAACTCCTCATGCTCTTTGCGATACAAGATGCAGTCATTTAGACATGCATGAATTTTTTGTATCTCTAATCCCAATGGGCAAACAACTTGCTTGGCATGGTAGGTGGTATCGGGCATAACGTTCCCCTTCGGAAGCACGTCACCCAAGAGAAGTAGCAACTCATCGAAACTCTTATCTGACCAATTGTTGCTTGCTTTCAACTGCAACAGTGTCAACACGATGTGTAGCTTCGTGTGATCCTTCTTGCATCCCGGATACAATGGTGTCTTCGAGTCTTGTACCATACGGTGGAACTTCTGAAACTGTCTTTCAGTGGTGAATTCCCCTTCCCCATCACGCAGCATCTGATCTAGGTCATCATTGGGATCATCGACAACCACATTGTTAACGTCGTCAGCCTGCATCTCGCTTCCACCGGCGTCTTCGGCATTGTGTTGTGAGTCCTGATGTTCAGTGTCAACTTCTTCACCGTGCTTGCTCCAACATGTATATCGATCTTTGAAACCCCTTCAAAGCAGGTGAGTATGAATTTGCTCTATGCTACAGAACTGCTTCTCGTTCTTGCAATCCACACATGAACAACATATATACTCCAACTGGGTATCTGACTTGTACGCCTTAATAGCCCTTAGAAACGAGTCCACGCTGTTCAAGAACTCCGGGCTGCGACAGTCTGCATCGTACATCCATCTCCTGTCCATCTACAACTAAAGAACAAAAGTTTAATGTTATACTACCTATGAATATATATTTATCATATGTATAAACTAATAAACTAAATCCACTTTTCACTCCATCAACTAAATTATTTGAAATTACATAAATAAACCAAACTACTCTTCACCCGCATGTTCACTGCTGGATACGGTGACCGTAGAGTCCACCGCTAAGGGAGCCATACAGAAGATGTACTTAACAAAATACGCTTTCTCATAGCATATTTATACAGGTAATTAAAGCCGGTCCCACACATCAGCGACTATCAACGTAGTAACGAATATAGCACATTATTTTTACATTCAAATTTTATACTCAACAGGATATACAACTTTTCTTACTTAACAGAATACAAATAATATACCATAGATTTTTTTTATTAAATTTTTTTACTTGTTTCTTTGGTAATTAAGGAGGTTTTTAATACGAACTAAAAATTCACAACAAACAGTTTCTCTATTTAACTCGGTCATCTTGGATTATGATAAATATTGACACCCTACCGGCAATGAAAATATACTTCAAGTAAATTACTTAAAATTATAAAAACCAACTAAATTATTTGAAATAAACTAAATCAAATAAATGTACTTGGGTTTGGAGCCTCCACGCGATGAAAACTAGCACAATTGCTTGGATTAGATTTAGAGCCTCCACGCAACGAAAAAGCAACACAATTGCTTGGATTTAGAACCTCCACGCTTAGCCTTCAAAATTTGGAGCTCAAATATGCCTCATAGCCGCAATGTGCCCTCACCCGTAGCTCACACCGAGCTGCACAAAAATGTGCCTTCTACCTTATCTCCTACCGGGTTGAAATTTATAGACAACACAACACATCACTGGCAAGCAAAGGTTAAAAAATTATATTACAAATAGGTTTTAGATCTTTCAGAAGAACCGCTACAAATCTAACCAAAATGACTACAAAATGTTACAACGTGTGTCACTTGCACAAAAAAAAAAAATCAAATTTTAACACTGTAACTTTTAATCGAGTTTAAGCTGTAAAGAACAGAGCCAACATCAAATAAATGTACCTTAGTTAGATTTAGAATCTCCACGCATAGGCTTCACAATTTGATTCTCAAATATGCCTCACACCATCTCAACCCGAGCAGCTGCAGGCAAATGTGCCTTCCACACTGAAGCTCCCATCGGCTGGAATTTTATGGCCAACACATCACTGCCGGTTTTCAAACAAAACCGGCAGTGATAAGTGGCTTCCACCATATATGGCGGGAAAATCAACATAACTGGCACTGATAATGGACTAGTACTGTCGGTTCTATTATATGGGTGGGAACGTTGCAAAAATCGGCAATGAAAATTGAATTTTCACTGCCGGTTTGTGGGTGTCGGTGAGAGCCGGCACTGATATTAATTATCGGTGCCGGTTTTAAACTAAAATCGGCAGTGAAATTATCGATGCCGGTTTTAGTTAAAAACCGGTACTGATGCCCCGACTATTCCTGTGGCTAAGTTTTAAAACCGGCAGTGATAACTTATCACTGCCGATTTTCAGTGAACCGGCACAGATGAGACGGTTACAAAGGGCACTTCTGTTGTAGTGTTACTTCAATCCAAGTACTTCAAGGTTAGTAACATCATCAACACTCCATTTGTAGTTAGATGTAGGTGCTTCTTTGCTTTAGATTTGGGGAAAATTGTGGTAATTTTTTTTCTACAATTTTGAACCTAGAGCTCCCATTGAAGGTAGGGATCTAGCTTAAATTTAAGAATTCTTTTTTTTAGATGTAGTTAGATGAAGAATTTTGAACCTAGAGCTCTGATTGAAGATAGAGATCTAGCTCAAATATAAGAATTTTTCTATGATGAAGAATTTTGAACCTAGAGCTCTTGAAGGTGGGGGATCTAGCTCAAATTTAAGAATTCTTTGCTTTAGATGTAATTAGATGAAGAATTTTGAACCTAGAGCTCTCATTGAAGGTGGGGATCTAGCTCAAAGTTAACAATTTTTTTCATGATGAAAAATTTTGAACCTAGAGCTCTCATTGACGGTGGGGATCTAGCTCAAATTTAGAAATTTTTTTCATGATGCAACATTTTTAACCTAGAGCTCTCATTGATGGTGGGGATCTAGCTCAAATTTAAAAATTAGCTTGCTCTGACCTAATGCAGATAGACGGGCAATGGATGTACAACACGGACCAATGCTTCAAGGAGTTTATTGAGGGCGTGCAAGCTTTTATTAGTGCGACCATTGCATACAAGCCGTTAGGCTTCATATGCTGTCCATGCCTAGACCGGAAGAATGAGGAGTATTCAAACTCATGGTAGCTTCACAGCCATTTGATTTAAAGAGGTTTCATGCCTAATTATATCTGTTGGACCAAGCACGGCGAAGAAGGGATTATACAGAAAGACGATAAAGAAGAAGGAGGAGACAACAATAACCCGAACGCTGACCAATATAGTTCCATTGCAGATACATTGGGAGAATTTGGTGAAGATGATCTAGATCAGATGCTGCGTGATAGAGAGGGAGATAACACCGATGAAAGACAATTCCAAAAGTTTCAGTGCCTGTTAGAGGACCACAGAATACTGTTGTACCTAGACTGCGGACAGGGCCACAAAAGTTGCGTACCACACTAGAATTGATGCAATGAAAAGCAACAAATTGTTTGTCCAACAAAGGATTCGGCGAGTTGTTATGTCTTATAAAGAAGTTGCTTCCAAAGGATAACACGTTGCCTAAAACTACGTATGAAACTAAGCAAGTTGTCTACCATTTAGAATTGGAAGTATAGAAGATACATACATGTTCTAATGATTGTATCCTTTATCTTAAGGAGTACAAGGATTTAGATACTTGTCCAATGTGCCTTACAGGAAGAAGGACCTCAAAGCTAAGAGGTCTGGATACACAGGGACCTCAAGAACACAAAGAGGTAAAGATTTGACGATCTATCTCATTGCAAGGCTTTTCTATTCTGTTTGCATCACTAGCATGGATACAACCAAGGCGCCTTCCACCACGTTGCCTAAAGATCAAGGGGAATAACAAGTCGTCATGAAATCATGTCAATCCGTTCAAGCCATTCACACCGAGGACAGAGTCGGACAACTCACGACACTCCATGTCTAGCCCAAAATCAAGCCCACTTCGCCCACAAATTACGTTCAGCCATTAGGTACCAATCCAATTTCAAACAGACGCCCATGTCACTTATGAACTTCTTTTTGTCCAAATGAGTACTTAATTTAAAGGTTATCTCGTACTCTTTCTATCTAAAGGATCCGACATCACTACAAACTTGCATCAAGGTCACCCAAAATAGATGATATACCATTGTAGACAAAATCTATCAGGTGTTGTGCCACCTCTACTTTACACCCAAAGCCCATGTACTTCTAGAATTACATGTGCTCCTCTCAAGTTGGTTCTCCTTTTCTGGCTGCCACCCTTTTTCTTTTCCCATAGTTTTTTTTTTATTTCGGTTGAGTTTTCTCTTACGTGGAGCTACCTCTCAATCTATCTTGTATCGACTAGACCACCACTCCATCTTGTTCTTGCTTAATATTATTTCACAATTTCGGATTGCCTATTTATCTTGTTCTTGCATTTAGGGATTGATATTCGTGATTAGGTCAGTCATATTTTTGTGCAGTTGATAACGATTCTTGACCGTGGCTTAGCTATTGCCGGGTCTAAACTTGTTTGTATTGGTAGTTGTGCCGTCAAGGCCACGCTCCATCCAACCAAAATTATCTTTCTCATCACAAGATTGGATGCGTAGACCATTAGTTGGTATCAAAGCTCTGGTTTACTAGTGAGAATCCTTACATCTTAGATTATTTTTTAATCATGTTTCATCCTGAAGTCCAAAAAATTGTCCTACAAAAATTTGGAAACCAATCCACATCTAGCCTTTGCATTGTTCTTACGGTTTTGCATCATTGAATTTTCACCCATAGATGGATTGTTATTGGTCTTGTTTTGAGTTTTTCATCTTATATGTGTCACCTAGGATTTGCCTAGCCACATCGTCGGATGTGCTGTTAGTGCCAAGCACCGCACCACATCTTGCTGTTGGGGTTGTCACTATCGAAATCCCTAGGTGTTAGAGATTGGATAAAATACCCTGATGGTTGAGCTCTATGCTAGACTTGCCCCTGGGGTACATATCTAGAAAGGATAAGGCGAATATGGCAAGATTGGATTAACGACTCGCGTCTATACCCTGACTTTGATGCTCGGTAGTGGGTCTCTTTACTCATGGGCCATTGTGCGGGTCATCTTGGACCTAAGGGGCTGCTTTGAGACGATCAGCCCCGCGCCCTTAACCATCTTCAAAGTCTTTCTATATCGAGAGCGTGAAGCCTTTTAGATATGGATGTTTTTTGAGACGCAAGTTAGCATATTTTTAGAATATATCTATAGATTTAGCAGGATTCTGAGTTATCTAGATGGTTTCCCAGGTCGTATAGGATCAGGAGTGTGTTTACCTTGTACTATAATACCTCTCCTAGGGGAGAGAGAGATGGACATCGAAACATCCGTAATCCGATTGCAATAACACAAACACCCACATGTGACTGGAGTAGGGTTATTATCTCTTTTGAGAGGCCCAAACCAGGATAAATTCTATTGTAAATTAAGCGCTTCCATAAAATTGGTGCAACTTTTACCTAGCAGTTCCATTTTATGCGTTTAAGTAGTTGGAAAGCTGTCAAAGTTTCCTATAGGTATGAAACCACTTTGTCAGTTGTAGTACAATTTTTCAATCCTAGATTTAGCTTATTTGGAGCTATATCTCCCCAACAAGATTTTGTGCTTGTTTGCTTCACTCGTTTACCATCTAGATTTCACTTTCTTTGTATCTCCCTTGTGATTTTCAATCCTCAATTTAGTGTTCTTTCTCAATTTGAAAAAAGGAGAAAATAAACAAGAGAAAAGTTTACGCATCAAAAGAGCCCCACTGAGTTGTGTGCATGTTTGAGAGAGAGAACAAAGGAGGACCCAAAAGAGGAAATTCTCAGTGTTGCATCCCTGTGATTGTTACCCTTGGTGTTGCACCGCTTGCTTAGCTTAGTTTGAGTCTAGCTAGTCTAGGCCAACACTTTGATAAGTACTTTGGCTAATATTCAATCATGTATTACTTATTTTGAATAATTGTTGTTCACTTGCTACATATACTAGCTTTCCTGTTTGAGCTCCGTTGTTATCTACTAAATATACATTAACTGGCTTTACAAGTACTTTATTCACGATTGAGTTGAATTATCATGAACCAGCCACCAGCTGCACCTTCCTTGCTTGTGTTGGCTGAGATATTGGTAAAGGCTTGAGCGGGAGTGACTCGTCCAATTCTAGCCAATTCCAGTACATCGTAGTAATAGGGATTTTTTTTACGCTTGTTAGTTTCCCTTGTCTCTACAATTAATGGCATATTTACACGAGAGCAACACTTAACAGAACAAGGAACGAGACGGCCCTCTCACCTCTCGGTCAAAGATGATTGTTCTACACTTCGAGCGCTTGCTTAACATGCATGCAAATGGCAACCATGATGTGATGGGTAAAATCAACGACCGTCTTGCAACGCTCAACATGCACATCGAGCACCTCGATATGGTGGCATCCTCCATCCGTTGCTTGCTCTTGGGCAAATGAGGTAGAAAATGAAGAGAACAACTACGTTACTTATATGGAGGCATATATGGTTTCAATGACAATGAGCGTGAACACTTTCGACTTTATCACAACCGGCGAGCTACTATTAGAAACCCATGAAATCAACCAGATGTACGTGATGATCCATTAGCAAAAATACAATTTATGATGCCTTCTTTTGTTGTTAAGTATGACCCTGACGCTTAACTTAATTGGGAGCTAGCTGTAGATAAAAAATTTTCATGCTTTGTTTTTTCTCGAGAATAGAAAGATTAGGGTTACTACTGGTGAGTTGGCTAATATTGCTTCAATATGGTAGAGTGAGACTTGTAAAAAACCGAATATACCTAAAACTTGGGAAGCCTTGAAAAAGTAATGAAAACAACATTTGTTCCTTCATACTATACTCATGATTTGCTTAACAAGTTGTAGCATTTGAACCAAGGTTGTAAATATGTAGAGAAATATTACCAAGAGTTACAAACTAGTTTGTTGTGTTGTGCCTTAGAAAAAATGATAATGCAAAGATGGTTGGATTCCTAGAAGGGCTTGACTGTGAGGTTCAGAACATTCTTAATTATAATTTATACAATTGTATCACTCATTTGTTCTAGTTTGCTTGTAAAGTTGAAAGAAAATTGCCAGGATGCAATTCAAGAATGAGAGGGAACTTTGGAGACACTTCTCTATCATGATCAAACTTAATATAAGCAAAGGAAGAATCCTCCGCTTTCGGTTGTATATCTCCAACCGCTGTAACTATTTACAATCCTTCACGCGCACGTAAAGCAAGCAAGTCAACGATGGTGCAAGCCCTTGTGAAGAGTGCTTCTTTCATTGCTTCTATAGGATGATCCCGAGACATTTATTGTAATCATTGCAAAGGATTTGGATAAATGATGCACAATTGTGCAAGTCAGCGTGTTCTCGTTGTGAGGAAGGATGGTAAGTATACTTTAGGTAGTGATCTTGAGGATGAACGTGCTCTAGTTGAAATGATGTGAGAAAAATGAACGCGAGGAAGAACATTTGAGGGCTGAAATGTTGGAGAAGTACATAAGCTTAGTTCTCAAATATGTAATTAGTGCATAACCTAAGCATGTCAAACAGAATCGATGCCATAACCTCTTTCAGACCAAGTTCGTCGTCAAAGAGCACTAGGTGCAGGTCATCATTGATGGAGGGTGTTGCAATAACCTTAGTAGCATGGAATGGTTGAGAAACTTAACCATGAATCCACATCCACATTCGTACTTCATTGAATGGTTTAATACATGTGGTAAACTGATGGTAAGAAAAATTGTGAGAGTGCATTTCTCTATTGGTTTTTATTCTGATTATGTTGATTGCATTGCTGCAACTATGCAAGTATGCTCTTTTCTATTTAGCAAACTTTGGTTATATGATATAGATGCTCGTCATAGTACAGCTAAGCATGGCATAGAGCTCGGTGGAGACGATCTCATCTTCTGTTGGCTTCGAGTATTCCTCCGTTCCGAGCGCTCGCCATGCGTATGCGTCTAGGTGGCCTAATTTTTTGAGCTCGAGCAAATACTCGGTGGTGATGGAGCTTGTTCTAAATTGGCCATAGAGGTGATTTGGGAAGAAGAAGGAGGGAGAGGAAGATCCGGAGGATTCTCTCGTGCCAAGTGTCCCTAGTGCGGGAAGGATGAGAGAAAGGGAAGGGTGTTCTCATTGTGCGTGATTATTTATAGTATAAGAAGAGAAACTAAAAGGGCATAATTGTTCCGCCTACAAAGACGCACTCACAAATCGTAGGACGACGTGTATGGCGAGATTCCCGCCGGGCGTTGCAGTAGACGTTATGGACAATATACCTGTTGGAGAGAGCTTTTCTGCCCGGTCCTTGGTCAGCTCAGGTGGGTTTAGCTCGTGCTCGGTGGTTTGAGCTCGTCCCCGAGCATGCCTTGCCCGGATGAAGTATTATTGATGGTTTAAGCTCGTCCCCAAGCATGGCTTGCTCGAATGAGGTGATAGTGCTTTGCTACCGTTTTCCAATCCCTCCTTCGAGTCTTTAGCCTCAACCAAGTAGCTTTTCACTTGAGCCTCGGGGGTTAGCTGTCAGGGATTGGATAAAGTATTCTGACAGTTGGGCATATACACAACTTATTCCTAGGGTGCATACCCGAAGAAGATAAGGAAAATATGGCATGCTCAGGCTGACACCCAAGCGAATGATGCTTAGGAGTAGGCATTTTTTACTTATAGGCCGTTAAACGTGTCATCATGGGCCCCGAAGAGGTGCATCTGGATGGTCGGCCCAGTGCATCTGCCGTCTTAGGAAATCTTCCACGTCCAGAGCCGAAAGCCTTCCTGATATGGATGTTTCTTGGGGTCAAGTTAGCATGTTTATGTGATATACCTGTAAATCTGATAGAATTCTAGGTTATTCGCATAGGGTTTCAGGGGAGGGGGGGGCATCCACGTCAACGTCCATAGCCGCATTAACACAAATGCACACGTGTGACTGGACTAGAGTTATTATCTTTTTCTGAGAGGCTCTAACCAAGATAAACCTCTGTGCCTGATCTGTGTCTCCATCTCGGTGAATCCGTGCATCTACGACAAAAGCCCTTTGGCAAGAAGGGGTTGTGTGGTCCCTCAATCAACAAGTAAGTTTGATGGAGAATCTGTTTTCCAATTGTTGATAGTGTGTTAGCAAAAGAATTTTCATGTGAGAATTTTGCTAGAATTAGGAGGAAATTAATTGAACTTAGGAAACATACTTATACGTATCTATGTACTCGATGTCCCGATGTTGCCCAACAAAACAATTACTTGAAAATGACTTTAGAAAAGATGACAAATGGTGAGAAAAAGTTAAATATGATCCTAGATACTTCAAAATGCTCTTTATTTTTAAAAAAATACAATAAGAACCCTATCTCTCAAATACCGGTTGTCCAAGAAAACCTCAAGCGTCTTCCTCCTTTAAATGCTAAATCTCAATATAAAATTGTGATATGTTTTAACTGGAAAACCTGGACATATTAAGATGAATTCCTATGGTAATTTAGGTCCAAAATTTTGGGACATGTTTCATAATGTGTGTGCTACAATTGTAAAAGAATGGTCATTCTGCTAGAAAACTGTTTTGTTCGTCTTAACTGTAGGTTTGAGGCTAATGAAATTAATTTTTAGAAACATAAAAAATGTTCACTTCAATTTTAAAAGGTCTCAAGAACAGCGAAAAATGGTGGGGATTGCATCATCATATGTTAGACAACAAAGTGAAAGTTCAATTCTCTCAAATAGTGCAGAAACTGCTTGAGTTTCCAAAATTCTATGAAAACAACTGTCAGGTTCCAGTTTTACTAAATCGAACCCTCTGTGTAAACGGTATGAGTCCCAAGGATCCGTGCTCATACCCACAGTAAACAAAGATGAATTACCAGTATCACACTATATAACTAAATAAAATAATCAGAGTGCAACAGCTCCACTTATTACAATACTTTATAATGACCATAAATCTTCACTGAATGTAATTAAGAAGCAAATAAACATTGATAATGGTGTCCCATCACAGCCACAGGCACGCACTGAACGGGAGCCGCTAGTAGTCCTGCGCGTCATCCGGATACTCCGCAACGAACTCCTGGTCGTACTCTTGACCTGCTCGTGGAATAAGGAGCCCCGAATAAAAGCCGGGGTTAGCACGTGAATGCTACCAAGTCTTTCGTGTAAAGGGCAAGGCTAGACTTATCCTAAGAAAGATAGTGGCTCATTTGCATAAAAGCATTTAACTTAGAAGTATAAAAGCATTTAGCAAAACATAAATAAATAAATAGCAATTCTTATGATTAATCTCAACAAATGGCATAATTCTCAAACTCAATGTCTCATATCTCAGATTCTCATTATCTCAAATCATCATCTCAATATAGTTGTCATGCTCATTCTCGTTCACCATGAATCATTTAGCAATGGCACACTGCCGGAAAAACCTTACCTAAGTCAAGTTAGTTAAGGTGTAGCTACGATGTGAAAACCACCAAGATGCTCATAACTGGAAGCACGGTCATTCGAATGGGTTTACACTCTGTAGAGGTTGTACGCTCTCCCCGCAATATACGATACTCCCCTGTCGGAAAGTATCGTAACAAAATCCATCAAAAGACTAACCCCGAGTTTGACACGGTCATACCTGATATCTACACAAGTACCCCGGGGACCTCGACCATACTTGATATTTACACAAGTACCCTGAAGTCTAATCCCTGGGCTATACACCGGCAATGACGCATCCCTCGGGACCTTACCCATGGTGCAAAGATGGTGGCAATCCTGACGTTACTCTCCCTCTAGATCAGGCCCGTCTTATACGGGCTTGCGGTCGTACGGAAAATTCTTAGTTAAATCTATTACGATCATTGGTCCTTAGGGACTGGAGCATCGATCCAAGTCACCTGCTCTGAGTCAAATTATTAGTTGGTCAAATTTTAATTAATGAGTGAATAATCCCACCATAAACCCAGTTTCTGATGTCTCATACTCAGATACTCCAGATTCTCATATTAAAGTGCTTAATGATGATCATACAAGTGGGAATCACTCCGCGGTGACTATCTAAGCAATGCTAAGCCAACTAATAATTTAAAACAATAGCAACTTACATAATATTATCATCCTAAGGTTTGTCATGATCGTGGGTGCATACCATGTAAATAACGACATGCACTAGGAATCACTATACCAAATACGCATGATTTAATTAAATAGTAATTTTGGAAAATCTAGAAATTGGGATTCTAGGGGAAAAACTTGCCTTCCTGTCCTTCTTGACCTTGCAGAACGTCGGCGGCGTCGGCGAACTCTCCTTCGTCACCCACGTGATCTATCGCACGCAAATCGAGAAAAACAATAATAAATAACACAAACAGTAAATAAATTGAAAATTATATAAAATTACAATAGATAGATATGAATTTTATAAATTTTTAGAAACTGAAATCGCCGGATTTGAAGTTTGGATGAATTCGCAACAAAATAGTGAAGGAACACTATTACTGAAATTCAAAAATTAGAAAATTGCACTGTAGCTCGTGGGCTGGCTACTGTAGCAGTAAGCCCACTCATGAGAGGATAAGGTGCTGGCTGTGGCTGGCTGGGATAGTGTGAACTCACCAAGGCGACAGAGAGGGGGGGGAGTGAATGGAGCCTTTTTCAAATTTTTAATATTTTGTGCTCCATTCAGAACTCCAACCCAAACACCAGATAAAACAGCGGACAGAAGAGAAAAGACTTAAGCCAGCTGTTGGAGGTATAGGGATGTCCTTTAGATACCCAAGGGCATCTGGACTATTGAAAGACCCCTCCAACAACACCGAGAGAAATATACAACATGGACCGATTCGGACCGGGAAGGACTTGTTCAGATCTGGAAGCTCAGACTTGGACGGATCGGACCAGAAGGACCTGTTCAGATCTGGAAGAAACAAGTAAAGGACCAGTTCAAACCTGGATGGACCAGATTAGCTCTGGAAAACAAAAGCAAAAAGGAAAAGAGAGAAAGCCAAACTATCAAAGATACTTTCAGAAAAGTAAAAACAGATTTCCAGAATTTGCCTCCACTTGGAGCAGGAGGTTGGTGGGTTTCTGGAGCTCTAACTTTTTTGGGATTTTGTGTGCATAATCCTACATGAATCTCGAAGCACTTCACCAAAAATCTCCTCAAAAATCTCTGTACAAACAATATGAAAAATCAAACACTACAGACTGTCAGGAACTTCGAGCAGAAAGTTTGGAGCTCGGTATTCACCTCATGGCGTCCAAACGGTGCAATGGAATGACTCCAAATTTTTCTTCAGATGCACATATGAGTCACGCACCGTCTCCAATAAGAAGCACACAAAAATTATTTTTCTAGAGTTTTATAAAAATCAAACACTGGGTGCTGCGCGAAGAACAAAATCTGCAGAGATTTGCAACTTGATGGAAAACTTGATCTCTAGTCTATCCTAGGGTGCAAGAGAGGTGTAAACACCATATAAACACCCTCAAGACATCATGGATCAGAAGCATGTAGAAGGAGGGGAGGCATACAAACAAGTTGCAACAAAAACATCAAGGAAAGAAGATTGAAACAATAGAACTAGTAAGAACAAGACATGAACATGGAGGAACTAGTTTTGTTTGATTTGGGAAAGTTTTACACAGCCACCCTAGGGTGGAAAACACTCACAAGTGGCTAAACTTCAGAAACTATTGGCTACAAAAGACTTGAGTGGAGACACCCTCCACCCCTTCTTTTATAGGCCAACGGTTCTAGGGTATCTCGATATATCGCGATATATTGAGATCTCCCTTGAACCACCCATGAATGGCTGAGATTAACCCTCTCCAACCAGCCATTTACATGGGCCTTAACCTACTCACTCATGGCCCAACATGGACCATACATGGGCTAACCCGAAACCCAACACATACACGGGTTTTAACTCACACGCACGAATCTTAGAGCGTCGCGAACCGCCTCCAACGATCCCTTCGCGTCCAAGCATCCACACGTCCCAACGTCCAGTAAGAACTCGTGCTCCGAAGTGATAGCCGTTCCCACCGTGAAGCTCCGCGCCCAGCCTCCAACCGAACCGGCAGCCCACCTGGCGAACGGACTCATCCACTCCACCTCGCACCCTATTCTCACCTGCATCCACAACACCAACAACAACCAAAACACATCTAGAACGTCCGCGGCATCACCACGAACCCAACACAAGAAACCAATCCTCGATCGGGGTTAGTATGCAAAAATGATAACCGAAATAGTGACTAGTCCGACACGAAACAACCGTCTGGGGGCAAGTGCGTCCTGTGGCATTTTGGCGACTTCGCCGGCTACACCTAAATCATCTAGGGGTCTTTTCCATGCTAAGGAGATCACAAAAACTTCGCAAGAATCAAGGAACAACATGCCACATCAAGGTGGTCAAATTTGGAAGAATTTTGTCGGAAACTGAAAGTTTTGACCAACTCCACACATGCTCATCATCTTGACTCCACAGATAGAGAGAGAAGTGGAGTGAGAGAGAGAGAAAGAAGAAAAAGAGAGAAGAAGAAGAGAGGAAGAAGCGGGAGGAGAGGGAGGAAGAAGGAGGAGCGATGAAATTTGGCGGCTCTCCGTGAGGGGCGGCGGTCCGGGGACGGTGGTGGCTGGCGGTCTTGGCAGCGCGACGGCGAGGCACGACAGTGGAGTAGGCGGTGCGGCAAGCGCAGTGGTGGTCGGCGTGGCAGCAGCGACGCGGCAGCAAGGGTTCGGCCGGGTGCGGCGGCGGCGAAGCGGCGGCGGCAGCGGCGGCGCGCAGAAAGCGCGGCGGCTTAGCCGGCGGGCGCTAGCAGCGGCGGAGGCTACTGACGTAGGGCGGCAACAGGTGTGCACGACGGCAACGCGACAGCAAGAGGAGGAGGAGCGGTGGCGCGACATGATTCACGGTGGCGTTGGCTGCGCGTGGCACGGTGCCACTGTGGAATGGCTCAGCGCGCAGGCGGGGCTTGGGGTACGGCAACGAGGACAGGGGAAGCGACGATGTGGCTACCTCGGGACGTCCAGGACGACAGTGACCCCAGGAGGCACGAAGATGAGGACGAGCAAGAAGACGGCGGCACCACCACAATAGATTGGTTTAAGGGGAGGATTAGGTTTGATTTGGGGGTTATATAGGAGAGGTTATGGGTGAATTGGGTTGGGCTAGGATTGGGCTAGGCCCAATATGCGAAGGAGTTGAGATTAATTTCTATATGCTTACGGATTCGGATGCAAAGTAAGAAACTAATTTTTGTAATTTTTAGGGTGTCACAACAACAAAAGGTTGTGCCGCAACTTTTTATTTCGTCTTAGATCAAATTGAGCTTTGTAATATATGAATCTTGTTGCATATCATCTCATCATTTAGTACAAGCATTGTTTATTATCCTTCATGAAAACTTACCTTTATAGTGGTGATCATTTGCATGACTTTTTACTACGATAAAGTCAACTTCGTTGAGTTGTTTTCTTGCTAGTGGAGAGTGGTTTTCCTATGAGCTTACTATGTTCAAGAACTTCTTTTCAAAACATAAAATTGGCCAGTGTGTTTTTGTTACTGATTTTGAGCCTTATGTTGGTAAGCTGGATGATCATGATGACTCTTTTGCTTGACTTAGTATGTAGAAAAAAAAATACAGGGCAAAAGATGTGAGCTTGACCGTGTAATTTTACTTGTCAAATTAGCAAAAGATGTGAGGTCAACCTTAGCATACCTATGCAACACAAGATGTAAGTGAAATTATTTGACATATAGGAAAGATGCAAACTCAAACTTGCCATACCTGTGTGCTCAAAAAATCAGGGCATTGATATTCTTTTTGAAAGAAAAGAAAAGAGAGATGAAGAAAAAAATAGGATAATAAAAATCTAAGCATCTTTGGATAGATAATTGTGTCTGATGTTCTCTTTATGCTCAAATCTAGTATCTTTCTCGCACTGGTATATTTTCTACCCATACTATATTTATGTCCAAATGTACTTACTCTTATCTATGAGTTTCGACTAATCTTACAGTCATTCTATTCAAAACAAGTGGTTTGCACTTAAATATTGGGCAGTTCATGGAACTTGCCATACCTCTGTGCTTTTAGGGTTGTATGTCATGGCATACTAGTTTTAGCATCATGCTATCTTCGTTTCACACATGATAAAAAAATTTCGGTAATGCATGCTGTTGGGGAAAGTACGTGGCCCATGAAGGTTCGGCCCACTTACTTACCCGCGGCCCCGCGGGAGGCAAGCTCGGGGCCAGCAAGCTCGCGTCCGAGCTTGGCAAGCTCGAGCCCGAGCTTCCCCGCCTCGGAAGCCCGAGCCTCTTGCTTACCCCGCGACTCTGATGTACAAAGGAAAAGGACCCGAGGCAAATCGTGCCGCGCCGCAGACAGGATACGCTTCAGGTCCCCAGAGTCGCCGAGAATTAAATGCGCGCACTATACCAAGGAGCGCCTGGCGGCCGCTTCTGAAGGGTTGGCGGCCGGTCCCGTCAACCGCCCGCATGGGCAAAGACACGTGCTGACCGGTAGCGGTACAGCACGGTGATCGGAGGATTGCATTCGATTACCCGGAGGATTTGGTGCGCTACCGGCATGGCAAAAAGGCAACGACTAATTCAACGGACCAGCACAAACTACAGTGGCCGGAGAGTGCCTATAAAAGGGGCATACAGGCCACAACAACGAAGGGCTTCACCTCCGCGTACACACAACTCACCCGGAGAGTAGCTACCGTAGAACAGGAGCACTTGCACTCTCGTAGGAGCTTTAGTTCCCGACGGTTGTTCTCCGCATCCAGGTAACTGTAGGAACACACACACAAGTGGCTTGAGCACTCATTGTATTCGAGGCCCGGGCTTCCCAAAGCCCGGACATCACCCCCTTGTACTCGTTTAAACTCGGCATTAGACGAAAACTGGACGTAGGGCTGTTATCCTGCAGTGGAGGCCTGAACCAGGATAAAAACACTCGTGTCATCTTCCCCACTGATCCGGTCTCGACGCGCCCAGCCGCGTCGGGACTAAGGTCTTTTCCTTCGGCAGCGTCCGGCCACAAGGTCGGGCCTCGGTCCGGGGGACAGGGCCGCTTTCGGGCCTCGCACCCCCTTTCCTTGGTTATTGGCGCTGCGGAGGCTCGCCTCCCAGTCGCCGACAGCTGGCGCCCACCGTGGGGGCCAATTGCGGTGTTCTCCCCTCGATCGAGTCGAGGATGGCCTTGTTGTCTTACGACGACATCGATACCGTGGACCTCAACTACAACGATCGCGACGATCTCGATGACGTCGACGAGTCATATGAGGAGTGGCAGGCTGGTATCCTCGCCGGAGCTCAGTCCGACGAGATGGAGGTGGAGGCAACGCCCGCCTCGGGAGTAGTTGTTCGCTCCCCAGCTTTGCCCGGCACTTCGCTAACTCACGTCAGCGAGACCCTCATGGAGGGACTGGAGGCATCGCCATCGGTGCCGCATCCGGACGGACCGCATGCATTCGCGGTCATGTCCGAAGAGGAGGACCAGTCCTGTGCGCGCAACTGGCGCCCCGGCCTGTCGAGGCCGGCAGCGGACCGGCGTGAGCCCATGGTAGTTGAGGGTGACGATGGCACCGCCTCTGTGGACGACACCGACATGTCTCCTTCGCGGGAGCCTGCCTCACGTCATGTCTTTGCGGCGTCAGGCGGGGCGACCCCGCACCAGCCATATACCGACCTAAACGGAGAGAACCAGCGGCGTGAGGCTGCTCGGAGCCTCTTTGCTGGATCGGTTGGGCGAACCCTGACGGATATCCATCGCAGGCCTGCTGGCCTGACACACGCCGCGCGCTACACGCGTGCATTCGCCCACCACTACCGTCACCAACCCAGTGCTGCGCAGTCAGCAAAGTGTTAAGGCGATTGCCCAGATCATGCGTGACCTGGAAAAGGACCCGCGAGGGTTCACCATGGCTGACCTAGGCGCCGCGGTTGTTGATGGCCTAGAAGAGCTCGCTGGGGATCTCGGCGAGCACCTCCAGGCCCAGTCGCACACCAGTGGCTCCTCGAGGCGGCGCGGCCAGAGCGTTCGGTCGCGCCGGCAGGCATCCACGTCTACAGCGGACGGCGCTCCTCAGCGCACCCCGGGCGGAGTCTTTTCCCGCCTCGGGCCGCTTCCGGTGGCGAACTTCATTGAAACAACGGGCCGCCTGGTGCTCAAATTTCTCCCGAAGCTTTGCGTGAGGCCCCATGGCCTCGCAAGTTCAAGCCCGGAAGCATCAAGAAGTTCGACGGGAATAAGAACCCCGACGAATATTTCGCTGTTTATACTACCGCCATCCTCGCCGCAGGCGGTAACGAGGCCGTAATGGTCAACTATTTCCCTACCGTCTTGGAGGGAATGGCCCGAACCTGGCTGTTCAACCAACGTCGAGGTTCGATACGCAGCTGGGAACAGCTGCAGGAGGCGCTCCGGACAAACTTCCAGGGCTGCTATGCACGCCCTGGAAAGCCCCAGGACCTCAAGCTTGTGGTCCAAAGGACGGGAGAGGGCCTGCAGGACTACGTCCAGGTGCGCAACACCATTCCGTCGATCTCCGATGAGGCCATCGTTGAGGCCTTCAAGGAGGGAGTGCAGAATACCCGTTTCACCGAGGACCTTGAGCTCCATCCGGTCCACACCGCAGCCGATTTATTTCGTGCTGTAGAAGGATACATCAACGCCTCCGAGGCGGTGGAGCGCAAGAGAGGGAGGATGGAGGAGAAGGCGGCGGCCCGGACTGGCATGGATGCCAAGAAGGATCACGCCGAAGAAGAAGAAGAAGAAGAAGAAGAAGAAGAAGAAGAAGAAGGAGCTCGCCGCCTCGCCACGCCGCGCAGTAGAGCCCGAGAGGCCCGCTCCTCCTGAGTGGCCGCCTCCATGGCCAGCCCGTCTGGCGGGTGGAGGGAACGGCCGGGCGCGAGCAGGCGGGCGAGCTCTCGGCCTCGACCCGACCGCCTAGGGGCTAACCCTCCGAACAACCGCCATCGCTTCCCATCGGCAAGACGGCCATGACTCGCGAATCGCAGGACGGGCGCGCGGTTGGAGGACTTCTACGCCGGGCGCGGGCCCATGCCCGAGCTCCCCGATCACGGGGTGCCGGATGACCGAGCGCCTCAGGGCGCCCATAGCGACGCCTTCCAGGAGGCTCGCGCACACGTCGCCGTGATCTTCGACCGCGCCTCTGCCTATAGCTCGCGACGCGAGCTTAAGGCCGCTGCCCGGGAGGTTTACCACCTCGAGAAAGGCAAGCCCGGGGATGCATCCCTGCGGTGGTCCCACCAATCGATCACTTTCTCCGGCGATGATTGTCCCCCCGGGATGACCAGGCCCCAGCGCTTACCGCTGGTGCTCTGTCCCACCATCAGCAAAACGCGAGTCGATCGCGTGTTGGTAGACGGAGGGAGCTCCCTGGACATCGTCACTGCTCAGGTTCTTGAGCAGATGCAGGTCCCGCGGTCCAAGATCAAGAACATAGCCATCCCCTTCCACGGCATTGTCCCTAGATCGTCCCTACAGCCGATCGGGCAAATCGTGCTGCCCATGACGTTTGGGACCCCCAGAACTTCCGGACGGAGTACGTCACCTTCGAGGTGGTGGACTTCGAGCTCCCGTACAACGCCATCCTTGGACGCCCAGCGCTGTCCAAGTTCATGGCGGCCACCCACCACGGCTATCACTACCTAAAGATGCCGGCCCCTCACGGGGTCATCACGATCAAGGGCAGCCACAAGGCCGCAATGGCCTGTAACGAGAGCGCCTTAGCCATGGTCGGGTAGCTCCCCGAGCGTGGCCCGGCTAAGGCCGAACGGCCAACAGTCCGCCCCAAGGTGGCCGTGCAGCCGCAGGAGCCCACCAAGGCAGTCCCCCTCTCCGAGGATGACCCGGCCATGGTCGTCCACGTAGGGGTCAACCTCGAGACCAAATAGGAACTCGAGCTCGTCACCTTCCTCCGGGTTAACGCAGACGTGTTCGCGTGGGAACCGTCTGACATGCCCGGAGTCCCAAGGGAGGTCATCGAGCACAGGCTAGCTGTTCAGCCTGACAAAAAGCCTGTCAGACAGGCCCTACGGCGCTTCCCAAAGTGGAAGGCTGACATCATCCAGGAGCAACTTGGCAAGCTCCTCTAAGCCGGCTTCATTCGAGAAGTCTAGCATTCCGACTGGCTAGTTAATCCGGTCGTCGTCAAGAAGAAGGGCGGGAAATGGCGAATGTGAGTCGACCATCGCGACCTCAACGCCGCCTGCCCCAAGGACAATTTCCCCCTGCCGCACATAGACCAACTGGTCGACGCAATGGCAGACTCGGCGCTTATGAGCTTCCTGGAAGCCTACTCCGGCTATCTCCAGATCGCGCTGGCAAGGGAAGACGAAGAGAAGACTGCCTTCGTAACACCTTTTGGTACCTTCTGCTACACGACCATGTCCTTCGGTCTAAAGAACGCGGAAGCCACGTTCCAGCGACTAATGCAGAAGACGGTCCCTGATCAGATAGGGCGCAACGTAAATGTTTATGTAGACGATGTTGTTGTAAAAAGCAAAGTCCCACGGGACCATGTGACCGACCTTCAGGAAACTTTTGCTAATCTTAGAAAGCATCAAGTTAAGCTGAATCCTGAAAAATGTGTCTTTGGTGTCCGGTCTGGGATGTTGTTTGGCTATGTAATAGGAAAGGCGAGTATCGGGGCAAACCTAGAAAAAATCGAGGCCATCGAGAATATGAGGTTGCCAACCTGCACTAAGGAGGTGCAAGCCCTCACCGGGCGGATGGCAGCCCTCAGCAGATTCATATCTTGTCTCGGCGAGCGCAGTGCACCTTTTTGTAAGATCCTGCGCAAGCACGATGGTTTCGAATGGACAGAGGAAGCCGAGGCCGCTTTCAGCGAGCTAAAGCGTTACCTGTCCACGTCTCCCGTCCTAGCCACGCCAAAGCTCGAGGAAGCTCTACTCCTCTATTTGGCGCCGCCCGCAGTCGTAAGTCTTTGTACTAGCAAATCGAACGCGAAGGCAAGCAACAACCTGTCTACTACGTGAGCGAGGTGCTTCACGGACCTAAGGAGCGATACCCTGAGGTTCAGAAGCTCTTGTACGCCTTGCTTATGGCCTCGCGAAAGTTGCGTCACTATTTCCAAACCCATCCAATTTCGGTCCCAACGAGTTTCCCATTAAAGAACATCATTCGGAAGCCAGACGTGAACGGGAGGGTCGCAAAGTGGGCAGTCGAGCTTGGTGAATTTGACATCAAGTTCGTTCCCCGAACAGCGATCAAATCCCAAATCGTGGCTGACTTTTTGGCTGAATAGACCGGCCCGGCCAACCCTTCGGGAGGCTCACCCGAGCCCGCAAGCCAAGAAGCACACTGGACCATGTTTTTCGATGGGTCGCGCCAATTCGAGCGATCAGGCTGCTGGTTTGTTCTCATCTCCCCCCAAGGAGAACAAATTCAGCATATAGTACAGCTCCATTTTTCCGCAACGAACAATGCTGCGGAGTAAAGCCTACGAGCATGCACTGCGCTCGGCATAAAGCGACTAACAGCGAAAGGGGATTCGAAGTTGGTCGTCTGCCAAGTAAACAAGGAGTTTCAGTGTTACGACAACTCAGTGGTGCGATACTTGGCAGAAGTGAGAAAGCTGGAGAAGCACTTCACGAACTTCGAAGTGTGTTACGTTCCCAGACTGGCTAATAGCCTGGCCGATAAGCTCGCGAAGCTTGGCTCCTCACAAGAAACCGCCCGCGGGTGCTCGGCAAAGACCTACTAAAGCCCTCTATTCCCTCCGGAGAAGAGGCCCCCGAGAAGACGGTTGCCTCGACCCAAACGACCGGTACCGTTTCGTTCCTAGAGCAGCGTGACACCTGGATGGCGCCATTCGTCCAGTTCTTGACGCATGGGACACTGCCACAGGACACAACTGAGAAATCCCGGCTCCAAAGACAAGCCCGACCTTACCGATTGCTCGGGGGCTTGTTGTACCGGAGGGGTTCTAACGGCGTACTTTGCAAGTGCGTGACTCAGGAGGAAGGCAAATTTCTCCTCCAAGACATCCACGACGGGATCTGTTGGGAAAAGTATGTGGCCCCATGAAGGTTCGGCCCACTTACTTACCCACGGCCCCGCGGGAGGCAAACTCGGGGCTAGCAAGCTCGCGTCCGAGCTTGGCAAGCTCGAGCCCGAGCTTCCCCGCCTCGGAAGCCCGAGCCTCTTGCTTACCCCGCGACTCTGATGTACAAAGGAACAGGACCCAAGGCAAATCGTGTCGCGCCGCGGACAGGATACGCTTCGGGTCCCCAGAGTCGCCGAGAATTAAATGCACGTACTATACCAAGGAGCGCCTGGCGGCAGCTTCTGACAGGTTGGCGGCCGGTCCCGTCAACCGCCCGCATGGGCAAAGACACGTGCTGACCGGTAGCGGTACGACATGGTGATCGGAGGATTGCACTCGATTACCCGGAGGATTTGGTGCGCTACCGGCATGGCAAAAAGGCAACAACTAATTCAACGGACCAGCACAAGCTACAGTGGCCGGAGAGCGCCTATAAAAGGGGCATACAGGCCACAACAACGAAGGGCTTCACCTCCGCATACACACAACTCACCCGGAGAATAGCTACTGTAGAACAGGAGCACTTACACTCTCGTAGGAGCTCTAGTTTCTGGCGGTAGTTCTCCGCATTCAGGTAACTGTAGGAACACACACACAGGTGTCTTGAGGACTCATTGTACTCGAGGCCCGGGCTTCCCAAAGCCCGGACTTCACCCCCTTGTACTCGTTTAAGCTCGGCATTAGACGAAGACTAGACGTAGGGCTGTTATCCCGCAGTGGAGGACTGAACCAGGATAAAAACACTCGTGTCATCTTCCCCACCGATCCAGTCTCGACGCGCCCAGCCGCGTCGGGACTAAGGTCTTTTTCGTCGGCAGCGTCCGGCCACAAGGCCGGGTCTCGGTCCGGGGGACAGGGCCGCCTTCGGGCCTCGCACCCCCTTTCCTTGCTTATTGGCGCTGCGGAGGCTCGCCTCCCAGTCGCCGACACATGCTTTGCCAAGGGGGGAGAAATTGTTGATATGGGATAGCTTATGTTAAGGGGAAGGAATTTACTGTGAACATGAACTATTTGGTGAAAATTATTTGTTGTCAAATGACTCATTAAGGAGGAGGTTGTTGAGCGGAGATTATGTGTTAGAGTTGATTTGACAATTAAGACAAAGATATTTATGAGGAACTAATCTATTTACAGAAGAACGAGCTGAGGTTTGGTTTTGTGTTGATTTGTCCTGAAGACGATTGGACTAGAGTTGTGCGGCGGCGTGGACGTCTGATGCATGTAGATCTAGGCGAGGTCAGAATCAGATATATCAAGCTAGCGCAGTGACACAGATGGCTCAGATACATATAAATTTAGGCGAGGTTACACATGTTGAGCTAGGCGCAGCAAGTGTAGACGTCGAATCGGATAGCAGTGCGTTGCTGCACGTTTATGGCAAGGAGTTGGTTGGCTCAGCTTATACGGCTCAGCTTGTACGTGGCACTAGGTAGCTGTCCACGCTGGCTTGCATGGCCCGTGGTTGTGCAGCATGCAGGAGTGCATGCATGCAAGCGGGGGCCACCAATGCATGCATGAGCAGCAGGCAAGCCAGGCGGCTTGCGGGCCGGGTGCGTAGCAGCAGTAGACCTAGGAATTGGGCCGGGCTTCGGTGGCCTAGTACAAGCACGTCCTGATTATAATAGCCCAAAGCACGATCCGACACGAAAAAATAGATCAGGCTAGCATGGCCCGAATGGTATGTCAGGCCAGGCATAAAAACCTGGCATGATGGACCGCCCGGCACGGTCGAATTGAAGTTCAAACCTGTAATTTGTATTTTTTCGGGTTTTTCTGTACTCATATGAATTTATATTCTACATGAAAATTGTATAGAATTTCGAGACGCATCTTTTTCATGTAGACAACTTTTCATTTGGGCAATGTATGAATTTAAAAAAAAAATTTAGTGCGCTCTGTAGTTTCTGATCGACGCCACCTCTCTCGGTAATCTGCAATGTTTTAGAGTTTTTCTGTGCTCATATGAATTTATATTCTATATAAAAGTTGTAGAGAATTTCTAATCACATCTTTTTCATATAGACAACTTTTCCATTTGAGCAACGTACGAATTTATAAAAATATTTAGCGTGCTGTGTAGTTTCAGACCGACGCACCTCTTTTAGTCTGTATTTTTCGGGGTCTTCCTTTGCTCATATGAATTTATATTCTACATGAAAGTTGTAAAGAATTGCGAGACACATCTTTTTTATGTAGACAACATTTTCATTTGAGCAACGTATGAATTTATAAAAAAATATTTAGTATGCTGTGTTCTCCCCCTGCCGTGCTCCGGCCGGCCTGGCCCGACAGCAGCCTGGCATGCCTTTGGGCCATGTCGGGCCTTGATTTTTGCCGTCCGTGTCGGCCTAGCCTAGCACGAATAAATGACCGGGCCATGGCCATGCTGGCCCGTTTCATGCAGGCCCAAAGCACGATGAGCCTAGGCTGTGCCGGCCCGGTACGGCCCAAGTCCCAACTCTAAGCAGCAGGCGGGCCGGGCCGAGCATGGCTAGGACAGTGCAGGCGGTGCACAGGATAATACTAAAAAGGATCTGGGTGTTAAGAGACAGAGATGACAAGAAAAAGGCAGAGGCGGCGGCTGAGCATTACGCTGAGGTCGTTGCGGTGCAACAAAAGAAAATAGGAGATTGAAAAGCAGAGCTCGGCGGTAAAAAGCAGACATGTAGATCTAGGCAAGGTGAGACATGTCAAAAGTTAGCACAGCGATGCAGACGGTTGAGATAGATTTAGGGAAGGTTATACATGTTGGGCTAGGCGCAGCAAGTGTAGACGTCGGAGAGCAGTGCGTTGCTGCACGTTTACAGCAAGGAGTAGCTTGCATGGCCCGTGGTTGTGCAGCATGCAGAAGTGCAGGCGGTGCACAGGATTATACTAAAACGGATCTGGGTGTTAAGACATCTTAACTCAGATGACAACAGAAAGCCAGAGGCGGCAGCTGAGCATTAGTCTTACGTACGCTCGGGTCGTTGAGGCGCAAGACAAGAAAATAGGAGATTGAAAAGAAGAGCTCGGCGGCAAAAAGCAGTAAAAGGAGGCCACCAGGAGCAGTGAGCAGGTTGAGAGAGAGGGGGCTGAAGGCTGATCTATTAGTAAGCATGGGTTCTGTGTTCTTTGTTCTCTCTGGTAGATTAATCTTCTAGTGTTATACATGCATGTTCGTTAATCTACTGTTCTAAATTGATTGTTTCTGCTTGATAATTAGTAGATTAGAAACTTGTTCGAGTATTAGATTGATATATTCACCCTGCCAGTATGCCAAATCATTCATTTTACTACGGATCGGAGGATCGTTTGCAAAAAATCAAAGGCTTGACTTGGAACATGCTATCAGAGTAAAGCTCAAATACTATTAAATTATTTTACATTAACGTGTGATACATTGTTTCAAACATTTATGAAAAATGTTTTGATAGTTATGCAAGGATGTTTTAACCAAACGATTGAGTGATGTTTCCCAGAAAAAAAACGAGCTATGTTTCGTGTGAAACATTGTTTCAAACATTTATGAAAAATGTTTCGGTAGTTATGCAAGAATGTTTTAGCCAAACAAGTGATGTTTCTCAAAAAAAAAAAAAAAGAGCTATGTTTCCACAATTGCAAACACGCTAATTTCACCGTTGGAGGACACATCTGGTGCTGTCCCGACGCGAGCTGGTGTGCGCTAGTGCTCGCTCCTCCGAGGTCCGGGGCCATCATGAGGTCGATTGCTGCGGTGGATGAGCACTTGACGGTTGACGCCGCACTATATAAGCAGCATCATGCATTTAGGAGCGACAAAAGCAAACTAAACTTCCGAGTTAATAGCTATATATAGCCACACAACACGTATTGACAGGCATAGCTAGGCAACTAATTCAGTGTTTTAGTGAGGCAACCCGATGAATGTTCTGCTCGTGCTCGCTCTGGCTGTGGCCGCCAATGGGCTCGCCGCGCTGCGCGTCACAGAGGGTTCGGACCAAGAGCCAAGAAAACATACCATTGGTACGCGAATTGCTATTCAATTCGGCGCACACGCAAGTGCGCACAGTCGTATCACATACAGCTCATGACAAAAAGAAACTTTTTTTTAAGGAGATGGTTTTTTTTAACATAAAACGCAAACAAAGTACTCATTTTGTTGAAGGATAGGACTACGGATCGGACGTCCGATCACAGAAAAAAAGGGAAATCATCTGGCCTCTTCTCCAAATCCGGCCACCATCTTATCTAGATCCGGCGAGCCTCCACTGGATCCGGCCGCCGAGCTCCCCAAATAAGCCCATCAAGAGGGTAGAGATGAAAAAATAGAGAGAGAGAGATAGAGAGCTACGAGAGAGAGAGCATGAGAGGGGAAAAATGAAGAGGAAAAGGGGGGCGCGAGAAAACCAGGGTGCCAGCGATGCGATCGTTGGCGGAGCGGACGGCGGCCTCGATGTCGATCCCGAAGCCTCCTGAGCCGGAGAACCACGCCTGTATCTTGGCATCACGCCGCCAGTGAGATGCGGGCCGCAGCCTGCGCTGTGTCCATTTTGCTCCAGCACTTCATCTGAGTCCTAGGCGTCCGATTTTTTTGCCTGGATCGGACACTCGGGTCTAAGCATTATCGTTTATTGAAAGTGTTTTAGTTTTTCCCCAAATAATGTTTGTTTTAACCTACAAAAGAAAACAATATAGTATTATTTTCTTAAAAGGTTTATTTTTTAACTAATATTTAAACCAAACCATTTTCTTTTCTTTTACAAAGATGCTTCCACAGAAACTATTTGCACTGTGCAGCCTAACTCGGGCTCAGGTCGATTAAGGGCCCTACGGGTGGCTCGATCGGCTCGGAAAAAATTCTATGGCACCCTATGCCATGTAACCTATGTGGCATCCCCTCTATCCACCATCCAACAAATAATCAACATCCAAAATTAGTTCTAACTTCTAGTCATCACAAAATATTGGTAAAAAAAAATTGAGGATTTAAAATTTCAAAGTTTGGTCAAATTTTGAAATTTTAAAATTTGACCAAATTTCAAAATTCAGTTAGATTTCACACCTCGGGTAGGTTTGAAAATTTTCAAATTCAACCAAATTTGAAACTTTAGAATTTAGATAGGTTTCAAAACTTTTCAAATTTGGTCAAATTTAGATTTTAAAATATGGCTAGTTTTAAAAAACAAATTTTAAAAATTTTGAAACCTGTCTAAATTTGAAATCTAACCAAAATTTGAAATTTGATAAAATTTTAAATCTTCAAAATCTAGCCAAACTATGAAATTTTAAATCTTCAATTTTTGAGGTGACTAAAAACGGATTAATCCTGTGCATTGATTAGTTGTTGGACGTAGAGGTGCCACATAAATTGTGCATGGCATAGGGTGCCATAGAATTTTTCTCCGATCGGCTCACCCAGAGAGAGGGAGAGGAGAAGGAGGAGCGGCGGACGATGGTGAGGAGAGCCACTAGGGCATCCGGCCCTGGCGGCGAACGACGGTGATGGCGCGAGGTGAAGGCGGAGCGGCACGACGCTCAGCCATAGTTCCAGCGACGGCGGCACATGGCGAAGAGACAGCGGCAGCACGACGGAGATGGCAGCGCGGCTGAGGAAGGCGGCGAAGCTCGGGTAAAGATGGCGCACGGCTCCGACTGTGGCAGAGGATGGCATGGCAGCAGGTAGCGGCGGGGGAGACGGCACGGTGGCGAGCTCCGGCGACGAGGCGGCGGCGGCGGCGGCGGCGGCGCTCGACGGTGGCCCCAGTGTAGCAGCAACAGCGGCAGAAGGGGAGAGAGGGGCAACGACAAAGCGCGGCGAAGGAGGACGATGGGGAGAAAGGTCTTCTCGTCGGCTCCGGATTGATCTGCGACGAGGACAAAGGTATGGTTCTAGCGCTCCGGGCTTGGGATTTGCATGGGTTTTTGAGGGGGTGCCGATGGCTTATACAGGGGGCGGTCGGTGGGGATTAGGCTTGGGCTTGAAGGCAATTAGAGATAGATTAGGGTTAACTAGAGATAGAAAAGAAGGAATAAAGATGAGTTGGTTTGGGTTAGAGATCGAAGGAGATTGGAAGAGATGGGAAAGAGATGAGGCTGCCTCGGCCAAGAAAAGAGGGCATGGCCAGGGAGAGAAACAGGGAGGAAGAAAGAGAAAAATCAGGGAAAACTAGTGATTTTTCTAGAGGTTTAACTGAAATTTGAATTTTTGTTTGAATTGAAAATTGCTTTTGAAATGAATTTGAACTTGAAATCCAAATTTTGATTTTGATTTTGAATTTTAAGATCCGAAATTTTTGGGATGTCACACCACCAGAGCAACGTCAGCAGGTTGCCGTCGTGCCTAGGCCCAGGAGGAAACGGAGAGGAGATGGAAGAACACTCAGAGAAGAGAGATTAGTTAGGAGGAATGGGGAGGAGGTTGAAGAAGAGGAAGAGTATGATTCTTTCTTCTCCCCATCAACATCACTGCAGAGCTTAGCGACAGCCTTCTTGCCACCATCATAAAGCACCTCGGGTTGGGAGAGGAGGCGGCACCGTTCATTAGGGGCAGAAGGGGAGGACCCCAAAGGAATGGCGCCATGAGGAAGGGAAGGGAAGCAGAGAGGCAGGGGAAGGGCAGGTGGCTAGAAAGGAGCTAGGGAAGAGATGGGCAGGCCGGACGAGCATAGGCGGCTCTCTATTCCTTGTCTCACGAAAGGGGAGAATGAGAGGAGGTAAACGCACGAGCGGATAAGGCGCGGCTAAAAAAGTGGCATAATATACATGGCAGGAGGAAACCCGACCTGCTTCCACTTCCCAAGAAGTAATATGCCATCAAGTAACAAATATGTACTGATGATATACCAGTTACTTCCAAGTCCAGAAACTAGTAAATCTCATTAAGGAACGGACGCCTAAAATTGATCGCATGGTCATGGAACATGCCTCTTGCTTTGCTGCCCAACAGAGTGAACGGCAGGAGGGGATGAAACCGGCCATTCGGAATCCCCAATATCCTTCTGACCGGCAAGGAGCCTTGAGATCTGGAGGCCCCGGCTGAAGGCTTGGTTAAAGAGCAACCGTGTCTGGAACTCCGAGACAAAGGGAAACCACGACAAGAAGCCGATGGGCAAGAAGAGGACGAGACCCATCATGTTGTCGTATGCTCTCCCGAGCTCCATAATGGAGTCCCATATGTTGGTCTTCTTGACCAATGGAGAGCATGCTTGCCCGATCTGCAAAGAAGAATTCATAAAATTAAATCAATGGCTACAGATTTGTCTAAAATGCGCTGAACCTGTATAACATAAGTTTGCTATAATAGATGTTGGCAGTGTCCCATATATGATCAAACTACCAGTGTTACTGCTAGTCAATGAGCTTTTCAATCAACTGCTTGAGAATTAACAAGGTCAAATAAGTTGGTAAACAGAGGTTTCACTCACCAGAAGAATACACCAACCAGTAGGCATGAACCCAAGAATGCTAGCGAAGACATCGGAAACTGTGAGGTTACATACGACAAATAGAACCGCCATCACAGAGACAAAGCCAAGAAAGAGAAGACCTTTGAGGATGCGGAACATAAGCTGCAGGTCTGTCCCAAATTTCTGCCTTCCTATTGAAACCATCTGAAGAGACAAACAGCATCCAGCTAGTAAGATTTTCTATCGTCAGAGGTAACTAGACCAAACAGAAGGCCAAAGTCGTACCTTCAAAACTACCAAAACTATGAGCATGACCAGCCATGACAATGCATATACCTAGAAGTTGAAAGGAAATGAGCATTACAATAGTTCCTGCAACTGTAAAAACTAGAAAAGAAGAAATAGCTAGAGCAGATAAGAAAGTACCAGAATGCTATTGTTGTGGCGTGCTATGTTCAGATGGTACACAATACCATACTGGTAGATCAAGAAGCGAAGTGAAAGGATGATTTCCAAAAGGAGAGCACGGATGCTAGTCTTCCTGAGGTGCTCCTGTTCACTTGTCCACCAAGCCTCCCAGCTTTGATCCACAGACATGCCGATACCCCCTCGGTTCCCCATCCACATTCCCCAATCTGTCCAGTCTTCAACCGTCTTCTGCCACTCAAAACATGATGGATTGAAGATAAATGGCGCAAAGAGCCAAGATGCAACCAGGAACCATATGGAGAAGGTGACAAAAAGGTACAAGTTCGAGCTGCGGTAGGAACTTCCGTAGACTAGATACACGACCAGAAGTATTAGTAGTTCAAGTCCTTTGACAAAGTGGCTACGGGAGTACATGCGATAATTGTCAGCAAACTTTGCATGGTACACAACAAACCCACGGCCTGTAGATATATACTTGGCACCGCCATGGAGTATTGTTCTCCCATAGTAGTGGATTTTAGTGCCAAGCTGGAATGTGAAGAACACAGAGGCCAACTGAAGCTGCATGATGACAAACTCTCCTAATGCTGTTCGGAACCCCTTCTCTAAGCCAACTTCCATGACCATCGGGAGGACAAGCAGCAAACCCAGCTGGAAAACAGATTGTGAAGCCAGTGCATTTTCAAGAGGCTTGATGTTCTCCTGAATACGTGGGTCCAACAAAATAGATTTTTCCAGACCACTCAAAACTAGATATAACCTCCCATACAAAAATACATAAACGGTAAGTACAGTAACCTGAAAGAAGGAATAACGGACGTCAGTTTAACAAAAATATGCAGAGTACAACATATTGATACCATGTAAAAGCTTTTATTTATGAATGCTGTCGAGCATTTGCACATCAAAGCATACTGAATGTTTATGGATAATAACTGAATCCTGAGAGGACTCAATTTAACATTTGTTTCACATTAAGACATTCTGAATCTCGCTGATAGACAAAATCAACATACTGGTGCATGAAGAAATAAATTGTTTAGGCTATGTTTGGTTCGGGTTTAAGGGGTGGGTTATGAGCTTAACCAGCAAAAAGTTGGAATAAATTATCCCTCTCAATTTTGTTCTCTTCCTGCTATGCACATATATAGTTATTTTGTGCCCCAAAAAATAACTATAAAATACACTATAAATAACTATAATTTTTACAACAATTAACTACTGATCGCCACGGAATTATAGATTAACTGGGTTAGTGGCCAAAACTAATCTAGCTGGATTGAGGTTACCTATCCTGGTTAATCTAAACCGAACCAGATAATGCCTTAAAATTCGATTATCTCCACCTATGTAGGATGAAATCCCTCCTTTGTTTTTTTGTAAACTTCCAAGAAGTTTAGTTTTATTAAAATTTCTGGTAGGGTCCTCTCCAACATACACCATTAGAAAGAAAGGAATAGCTTAGGTATTCTTTAGCGAAAAAGGTTCGCATCGATATCTTCAATTCATATTCTTACCATGCTACTAAAATAAAACCCAACTGTAGTGAAGTAGAAAGATAGCATCCTATAAAAGTCAAATCTGTGTCCAAGCCGATAGATGTCACGACTTAATGTTTGTTCACCATTGCCATTGGCGACCTTAGCTTCAAAGCTTGAAATTTGATTCATTCCCACATCACGCCCTTTACCAACTTGCATGTACTCATGATGCGTGACATTTCCTTCTCTCATTGTCGAGTTAAAACCTACAAACAATGAATTCAGTTACTGCATTTAGGTAACAATATATGCAAGATGTTCATACAAGATGCAGGATTACCTGAAAAGATATCTTCACTTAGATTTATGGTCTTTGAGGCTTTACTTATGCCACCTCTAGTGATATGGAAGAGTCTATCAAAAATATCAGGATGGCCATAATGAAACCGGACTCTGTATTACATTATAATAATGAGTTAGGCATGAAAAGCCTCATGATCAAAAGAAAATGTGCATCTTGTATACGGAAATATACAATGATGAAAAGAATGAAGGGAAACAATATTTGACAATGTGGAAATAAAAATCAAATCTTATTGATTTCGTCTCATAATTATGTTCGTTACCATTGCGGTATGTTCATCCAGCAAGACCTGGGCTTCTTCTTACTTAGACGTATTTCTACAACACTTTGTCAAAGGATCTTGACTGCTCCCTTTTCCCACTCTCCAAATCTTTATGTTGTCGGCACAAGGTGACCACATATGGTCTCCTCGGCCTGCAACCGTGGCCACCACCTGGCAGCTCGAGGGCAAGCTACATGTCTGATTGGGGTGAAGTATCGTGAGAGTTGGCCCATGGACCACCTACAGCCGTGTGAACAGTACCCCGTGAGGACTGTAGTGACCAACAGTAAGCGTGGGTACTGTAGCATATGGGCCAAACTGCTAGTTGATTAGGGAATTACAGATATGATTGGATAACATTGGTTAGGATAATATTTGGGTTGTTTGGGACCAAGAGTCTATCTATTAGGTGCTAGCCTCTATACATAAGGAGGGCTATGTATATCCATTATATTGAGCAAGCAAGAGATAAATCAGATTAGTCTATGCTCTTTATACTAGTCTATCTCCCTGCCCCTAGAGTGTGGTTGTCGGCCTATCGTGCTCCTTGGGTCCAAGGCCATCAAATTCTAGTTCATGACACACACCACCATAGTAAAATCCTCACAGTGGTCTAGTTACAAGAAAACTACCATGAACTATTCATCAACTATGGATTAGGGAAGAGTAAAATACACAATAGCCCTTGAAGTTGTACCAAAGTCTTACTTAGCCTCCGAAACTTTAAAATTACTTTTTCGCCCCTTGGAAGTTATTTCTATTTGCATCGTGGCCCCATATCAGTTAGGTGATCAGCTACTTGTTGATGTGGATGTCTGCATGTGCGCGCATGAGTCTGACTTGGCATCCATGTATGCACCACCTAATCTTCTTCCAACCTCTCATCTCTCTCAATCTCTCTCTCGTCAGGACGAAGCAGGGGATGGGAGGGGTGCTGCCTCTATCTCCTCACCACCACGCTAGCCGGCCACCGTGGCCATCTTCCCTTCCCCCCTCGTCCTCCCTCCTCTTGTTGGCCATGGCGCAGGCCGCCCGGCTAGCCACCTCCGCCGTGTCCCCCTCTCCCTCATCCTTCCTCGTCTAGTCACGTATCTCTCTCTCTCTTGGCAAGCACGGCACAGGCCGGCCCAGTGGTGCCTTGAAGCTTGAGGTGGTGCCTTGAGGACGGCAAGCCGGAGCGGCCATGGCTATGCACGAGGGGGCGGTGGCGCCTTGAAGCTCAGGCTATTGCGGCTGGGTCAAGGTGGGAGGCGATGGTACCCAAGCAGCTCTAGGATGCGGGATAGGAGGAGGGGAGGCAGTGAGGGCATAGGCTAGGAGTAGGGGAGGCAGCGACAACGCGGGCTGGGACGAAGGGAGACGACGATGGCACAAGCTGGGTAGGGGCAACGGCGTGAGCTGGAAGGGGATGTGGCGATGGCACAGGCTGGGAGAAGCAAGCTCCGGCAGCAAGATGTTGGTGGCCGAGCTCCAACGGTGGCTTTGGCTCACTCCGGCCGAGCACGGGCAGGATCGAGTGGAGAGAGAGTAGGGAAGAAGGTAATGTGGCAGCCAAGAGGGTGCCATGTCATCCTCATTTGGACATGTGGTCACCTGACGGATTTGGCACCATGGTGCAAACAGAAACAACTTCCAAGGTGTGAGGAAGTAATTTTAGGGGGCTAAGTGAGACTTTGGTACAACTTCCAGGGGCAATGTGTGCTTTACCCATTACCGAATTTCCCGGCATATTGATGATTGGGTGGGCCAGCTGATTAGGCTATTGGTGATTACTTCCTCAGGTCACATTGCCATAGTCCTTAAAATGCAACTCTAAAAACCAATTCCTATTGCAATTTACTTATAAAACCCAAAAAACTATAGTATCATGGAATTATCTTTTGAGACGAATCTATATATATGATTTTGATGCATCCAATATAAATGTTTAAAACATATTCAT
This sequence comes from Olyra latifolia, assembly GCA_036346145.1. NCBI lineage: Eukaryota > Viridiplantae > Streptophyta > Magnoliopsida > Poales > Poaceae > Olyra > Olyra latifolia. The sequence goes on along the minus strand of CM070523.1, from coordinate 42,855,992 downwards.
AAAAGTTTCAAAACTTTGACTTGCACGTGTCTCAAACGAAAATATTTTGACCAAAAGGAGCAATATTTAAGAATAAAGTAATTGATATTTGGGGATACTAGTCATAGCTAGCTCTTCTTTTTGCTCAACCCATAATTAACTTTACTTTAATTCTTATTAGAATTACGATAACCCATCATATCTCTGATCTTCTTAGCAACATAGCATATCATCCCACTTATGATGTTTTCTTAGCACAGTTGTCCATGGTCATGGTTTGCATAAAACGGAAAGAAGCTAGGCATACCAAATATTTATAAGTGGACCAAGCAGCAAATTCAAATATATTATCATTTTATAGAAATGCATTGGATAAAGAAACTTCTATATCAAAAATAAAGATTACATACTTGAGAGGATTGGCCAAAACTCGTTGCCCAATAGTGACAAAACTGTTCTCTTGGTTGGACATAAACCAAGCAAGTGATGAAACACTAAAATAGAAAAAAAATGTTACTAACAGAAATATTTAAAATAGATGACATGAGCAAGACGCAATTTTACAGAACTTTTCATAGATGGGCATACCTTCCAGTAAAGATATGCTCACGAAGGCCTAATATAGTGGGCTTGCCCTTTCCATACTTATCACTCCCAAACTCCTCCAGCACATTTCTCATTTTAAATGCCTCTTCAAGGTAATTATCCTACAAGTAAAAGAGCAATAATTACAAGTACTTTATTACTCGTATTGTTAGTGTATATAAGTATTAGGAATAGTTTAAATTAGTCCAAATTGGTTCCACGTAGTTTGCCCAATGGCTTGCACATGTATATATAATAGAAGGAAAAAGTTCTGATTCGGTCCTTAAACCATCGCGTTCAAGTCAAATTGGTCCCTATGATACAAAACCGGGTGAAATTGGTCTCTTAACTTTTTAAACAGTGCTTATTTGGTCCCTTGACCAATCAAACCTGGTTTTGTCAGTGGTTTTGCTGATGTGGCACCCAGATTGGCGGTTTTGTGTGACGTGGAGAACTTGTGGGCTGCACGAGCGGACGCCACATGGACGCAAATTAAACGTGTCCTCCATGTCATACAAAACCGTCCACATAACCACTCACAAAACCAGGTTTGACTGGTCAAAGGACCAAATTGGCATAGTTTGGAAAGTTGAGTGACTAATTTCACCCAATTTTGTACTATAGGGACCAATTTGGCTCAAACGCAGTAGTTCATGGACCAAATTGGTACTTTCTCCATAATGGAACTGCTAGTCCATGATGGAGATTATTAGTGTTTGCCCATACGTGTAACATAGTATAAGAACTAGAGGCGTGTGTTTAAGACCTAGTTAGTACAATTTTAACACATCACAATGACAATGTCATGTGCAGGAATTATTGTTCAGACGTGGTCCTGTAACATTCCACAATATTCATACAGCACTGGTGCAGAGTATAGATAAAAAAAGCTAAATTTTTTTTGTTGTTGGGCTTACTTATAGATATATTGTCATGCATTATATAGGAACAGATCCATTTTGCCACCCTGAACTTTGTAAGAAGTCCATTTAACACCCACAACTACAAAACCAGGTAGTTGACATGTCAGACTTACAAAACCCGTTCGATTACATCCTAAGGCTGTTTTGGGAGATGGTTTTGATGACGTGGAACACCATGAAGGTGGTTTTTGCTATATTGGGATCCATGCCATAGGATCTTCTTCATGTGATCCTCCTCCCTGCTCTCTTTTTTTAGACTTCTCTCATTTGTATTCATATCCATAGAAATCGCTAAATTAATAACATAGTTTTGTCAGTATAGGGCGTTGAACAACCAATTTTGTAGTTCATGGGGTTAAGTGCAGTATTTTTCCAAGTTTGTGGGTGTGTAATGTCCTTGTCCTTGTTATGTATAAATTATTTTCTTAAGAGGGAAGTAGAGATTTTGTTCCGTAGGGTCAAGTGTATCCATTATTATCAATTAGTCAAGAAAAATAGTGAAATTAATCTTTTCTTTTGTCTAAAGTTCATCATCCTAGTGTATGGTCTCATCTTTCTTGTAAGATCCCCTCTCCTTCAGCAGTGGTCGTCTAGCCCTCTCCCATGTATTGTTTATCCCCATTATGAACTAAGGTTCATAACAGTCCAACAGAAGATTATCATTTAAGGTATGTTTGGGCAATGAAGTGTGTGCCATTAAATGAAGATGATTATGAAGTGCGCTGGGGAAAATCATAATAAATGCAGCCAATTATGCAAAAAGAGGTCCATCCAGGTGCTGAGGCCAAGAAGTTCACAGGGTAGACCATGCGCTGGCCCATTAGAAGTCCATATGTTGGCCTGGTTTAGCTACTGTGTGACAGGCAGCATTTTAAGTGTGACTGTTTATCCCACCTTCTTCAACAACTCAATCATAGGGTGAACTGCTTAACGCATTGAATTTAACATGTACAATGTGGAAATCAAAACTATACCTGATTCATATCAATAGCCTGGAGTGCTTCTCCCCTGGTAAAAATTATGGCATGATTTTGATTTTCAGGTTTCCCCTCTCCAATGTCTGTAGGTTTACCAGGAAGCTTGATGCGGTAAATTTCCTAAATCAAGTTTAAAGCATATATATAAGAAAATAGTGAATTGCTGCTTAACCTGAGTTTTTTATTGCATAAATGGTGCATACAAATTGATGAAAAAGACTCCCTCCAATCACAAAAAATGGTCAGTAAACTGCAGCCTTAACTGCTAATTTTCTACTATAATATGTTTATAGAACCCAATATAAATACTGTTAACATGAGAGGAGTGTGTGTGAATAAGTTTTGGTTAGCTATTGAACAGCCCAAAGGGCAATATATAGAGTACAAGAGTGAACCCTAAAATTGGGAAAAGACAATTCTATCCCTACTAGACACAAATGACTACAATACCCTTAACACCTCCCCTCAAATGCAAGGCATATGCAATACCTTTGCATTTGGAGGAAAACACACACTCTAATAAAGGAAAGATCCAAAGTCCAAGTCTTGTCAATGTCATCGAAACATGCAGCTCTGGAAAAATATGCCGAACTCCATAATGACCTCATCCATCCGGTGTAACTGACGGTGACGAGACACGAGCTCGAAGATGAAAGCAACGCAGACCGCAGCCTTGAAGGCATCATCACGAAGGAGAGGGTGATGCGTCACGACGGAGGGAGAGACACGACGGCCAAGGAAGACCAAGGAGCGGCAACTAAGAAGCCGACTCCAAGTCTTTGTGAAGATAAAGACTTTCACGAACTGCAGAAAACTCCGATGAAGCTAGCCATATCAAGAAAGGACAACCGGGAGGATCGAGTATGAGTGGAGTGACGATAGTGGTAAAAAGAGAGGTCGTCAAATCAAGCCGAGGAAGGAAGGAGGCTAGAAACATGGCAGTGTCGATCGCAACCTTGGAAAGCATCATCACAGAGAGAAGAACGTGATGCGTCACGAAGGGGAGAGATCGTGACGGCCGAGATCAAGGAGCGATAACAGCTGCCATGGTGGAAAAGAAAGAAGAGCAAAGCAATCGGCTGATTGACGAGGAATGAAGCACTAGCATGGGCATTGACGAACCGAGGCGAAAATACAATATTATGCAAATAATTTTCTAGAAAAATCTACATATGATTTTAATATATCCGGTTTATATATATATAGTAAAAGTATTAAATTTTGGACAACCAGTATCCTAAAATGATATGTTGTGACTAGAGGGAGTACTAAAAAGTGTGAACCACAAGAAACTTCAAATAAAAGTTTAATATTAGTAAATGAAACTTAATATGAAGTCTGTTTCCTTCACAGTCAACTTCAATTCAATAAAGCTTTATGACACAAATGAAGTTAAGTGAAAAATCTATAGCTTTATGTTCAGCAAGTACCTCATCATACTTGTCACCTCCTTTAACAAGAACAGAATAATAAGTCTTCTGTATCGTTCCATTTGCAGACAGAGCTTCTGCTTCATCAATGTAAGCAACACGTAAGGATGGGTTCCTGTGCAATTTAAATGTCAGGATTGGAGTGACATTAATATTTTAAATGATCTCTTTGCAAAGTTCAAAGCAATTGGTTTGTACATCAACATGAGATTAAGGATGCTCAGATAGGAAGCTTTATCTTTGGTATCCTTGGATATTTTTTGCATGCCATAGACTTGACAAGAGACAACGTAGGTGAATTTGATATCTGCAATGGCTGCCTGGCGGCGTAGCTGCAGAATATTAAATTGCAGTCAAAATATATATAGATTTACAAATATTTAAAAAAAATGGAGAAAATATAAACCTAACCAAGATCAGCATTATCTTGAGCACACTGAAGCTTAAGTGCTTTCCTATAGTACATCATTCCTCTCACTAGCAAAGTAAAATAAGATATAGTTAGACAAGTTAGATGTAGATGATATAACACAAGATTGAATTGGTGATTTTACCAGTTCTAGTAAGCGTTTGCCCCCTATAAGATGCCCAGTGACAGATTTCGTCCATGTTTTGTTCAAGTGACTTTTCATCCATAGATTTAAGATTTATCCGCTCACGAAAATTCGTCCATTCGTCTATTAGCAAGCAAATCATGATAAATTGTTTACTCACAAAAGGACAATTAACATTCTGAATTGTGAGATGAACATGTAAGAAGTACCTGGAAATATTTTCTGCAGATAGAACAGGATGGATATCCCATCTTCATTCTTTTCATGAAGATCATCTTTTAAATAGAGCACATCCTCTTTATAGTATGGAGTTAAAACACTGATGTAAAAGCAGAAAGGCTATTAGTGAAATATTCTTTTCAGCAAACAAAATTGATTGTAGAGAGGTACGGTTAGACAAGAAAAATTGATAAAGCCATGGTTGGCGTTAGCATACAGTTCAAAATGAAGTGAAACTAGGTGCCAACAGAAAGAAAAAAAAAGATTTGCCAACATGGTTTGTGAAATAAAAGGGCGGGTGACTGAGTTTGATTTTCTTGCCTGAAGGACATCATGTTGCGAACTTGTGGAGCCCTTGGCATTTTCATAAAAAGAGAATTTGCAAAGAAAGTGATCCTGCGCCGAGCATCCAAGTTTGTTGGAATATTAATTGCAGATTCTTTCGTTGTCAACAACAATTGAAGCCTAACACACTGTTAATACAGAATGCAAATAGATAATGAGAGGACACCAGTGCTTTTAAACTTTTAGAAAAATACTATTAAAATACGTTGCTTGAAAGGAAACGTGACCTTCTCCCTCCAAGTTGCATCCTTTATAGAATCCAGATTTAGTTTTGCAAACAATTGTTTGCGATCTTGTATATTTCGCTTTTCCGTATCTCTGTCATCATCCCTCAAAATACTACAAAATTTGCGAGAAATATAATTGTCAAAAGTATTTCTTCTGGGTGCACATTTCACTAAATAGAAGTCTTACCCTTGTCCATTCTTCATGATATCCTGCGTGATGATTTCCATTATGTCTTGTAAAAGATTAGCAATCTGTGTCTTTATTTGATCTATGTCCTCATAATCAGTGTTCTGGGTGTCAATCAATTTTATAAAGTGTTAGAACTAAAATGAAGAACAGAAAAGACATTTGGTAAAGAAAACACAAGAATATTAGTTTTTTGTATTTATTACCAGTAGTAGACTTAGCAGCTTTTCAAACTTAGCACTTAGCTGAGAAAGTTCATCCAATCGGTATTCTTTCACAAGTGACTGACGACCTATGCTATCTTCAATGCTATTGGATATTCGATCAATAACTCTGTACCCATGGAGCGATGCAACATAAACTAAATTAATAAGCCACATAACCATATACTTAATTAGTTGCACCAGTATAAAAACAATACCAAACATAATTTGAGGGGCCAAAAGAAAAGAAGGCTTACCTCTTATCACTTGGCTCTGCTGTAAGGCTGTACAGAATATTTAAAAGAGACTCATAGCATTCTATCACAGCATATAGGGTATACGGATCCTGGTTTATTCTCTTTTTCAATTCTTCATCCCTTTTCTTCACACTCCTTGCCATATCAAGTGCAATAGGAATCTAAAATATTAATGTTGTGAGCATCATAGTACCACCAAATGGAGAATCTTGAGTAGTTCAATTAGTACATCATCGACAATTTGTACCTTACTAGCAAGAAGGAAAGGAGGCCATTGAAAGACACTAGTGTCACCCACAGAAGATGGAACGACCAATAAATCTTTCTCCCTGGAAACAAATGCAAACACAACTTTAGAACATGTTAAAAACAAAAAGAAAGACTTTCACCAAATGCAAACCTATTGTTTATTAGGTCTTCATCTCGCAAAGACATAATGAATGCATTCCACATGCTGGCAAACTTATCAAATTGCAAACGCAAATTTATGTCCTCCTGGTGAAAAAAATTTACACAAGTATAAAATAACAATGATAAATCTGCTATCAAATCAACCAGAGTGACAGAAAAAAGATTGCTAACAGAATTTTAGCAAACCTGGAGCTCACGGCTATTTGGTTCACTACGACGTATAGGCACAAGTTGCTTGCCAAAGGTTTTTGGGATCGCCTCGAATCTTGATCTTAACATTCTGAGGGTTCGAATCTACAGGAAGTAAAACATTCTGCAAGCATTAGTATTAGTAAAAACGAAACCAAGCGTCAATACTCCAAGTGTAGAAATAGGCAAGCAACCAACCTCGCCCAAGTGGCTAAAGGCACCATTCACTCCTCCACATATCGTTGAAAAAATGGCATACCATATTTGTGTGTCCATGAAGTACACCTATATGACAAATCCAAATGAACAGCTTGGTAATGCGAAATTAAAAGGCCCCGATGGGTTGATACATATAACATACCATGACAATCGGTGCCCACACAGTAATCACAACACCTAAATTATGCTGCACTGTGAAAAACCAGCATCCTATCAGCTCTTGAAGATTTATGCAAAGAAATTAGAAATGATATTGCATTAAACAACATAATCTTACAGGATGGAAAGAACTCATGCCACACATAGTTCGGCCGTCCTAAAAACATAATTATCTTGGTAGGTCCAACTAGAGGGGAAATCTGCCAACAGTGTAGATAATAGAAAATCTCAGTAAACTTTGTGTGTTTGAAGTTACACAAGAGAAAAAAAATGCTAGCAGGTAAAAAATATATCATAGTGTTAGCTATCCGGTAATCCTAACCCAGCTAAGTTAGTTTAACACAGGCACAGCAATTGTTTGGCAATAAAATAAAGTTAGTTTAAAATACTGTTTGGCTTCATTAATTTTGGCAGCAGGATTGACAATATATAAAGGGAATTCATGAAGATTAATTGGCTAGGTTAGCTTATTTCGCCTTTGTATAGGTTAGCCTGATCCTTAGTTAAGAGAATTAAATCTTTGACCAAATTAAGTTACTTGTGCCTAACCTAGAGGGATTTGGAAAATTAAAATCTCTATGATTCCTCATAATCCCAAACTAGGGGTAAGTGAGTTGTACAGATTATTCCTTATGCAATGTGTTCCTCTCACGTTGCTACAAATAAACATGCAGGACTAATAACAATGCTTTGTGAGTCTTGGTCAAACTGGACTTGGATCTTATATACAAGCAATACGATATGTTATTACCACCCTGAAATGTAACAACACGACCCAAGTAGTGGTGGCCTCTAGGGCCCCCATGTGTAATACGAGCCTACTAGGGGCTTGTGGGGTTAGTCCCAAAGAAGTTAAAACTTTAAAGTTTGCAATATTGGCATGTAATGTGTGAGGATCCAAATGTAGTAACTTCGCCTCCTTTTGAGGTTTGACCAAAGACAGAATGAATCTCAAGTGAATTTCTACATGCGTGTAAGCATGCTTCATGTCAGGGAAGAGCTTTCGCGATCATAGGGTATGATGGATTGTATTAGAGCATGACCCTTGCATGATGATGTGCTGGTGGGACAACCAATGGGTAGTTCTGGACTTCTGGTCATTTGTCATGGGTTCCTGTGCTGATGAAGGTTCAAATAGAGCACCCCTATGTGTAGTGGAAGGGTTAGTCTTGCCTTAGAAGTTTAAACTGCATTATACTATTATAATAATAAGTAATGCTTGATAGGTTGAGGGTTCAAATGTGACTACAATCTTTTTGGATGAAGCAAGAGAGGATAAAAGACTAAGTGATTTACTACACATGTGTAAGCCCCTCCCACATTCCCACATTAGTTTCGGAATCAAATTAGTAAATTTTGGACCCTGGGTCATTACATTAAATCAATATGTGTTATGCTTGCGACTCACGAAGGTTAAGTGGCATGTGCCTGGTCGGCGGATTGGTGGCCCATTTGGTGTCGGACGGGCGCCGGTCGAGTTGAGGAAGACGACCTGGCAGCGTGGAGGCCTTGCAGGTGAGAGAGACGAGTAGAGATGAAAACAACAGTAATCTGTTGCTTGCTTCTTTATTCCCTTTCTTGGCTATTTATAGCCCAAAGCTAAACATAGAGTCCTTATAACAAGATATCCACTAATTAAGGAACAACTCACGACACCTAACAACTTTATCTATATCTTAACTCTCCAAACTACTACTGCATGGCCCTTGGGCCTTGGCCTGCGCCGGACTGATCAGGTTCTAGTGCGACGCACGTAGTGCGCGCCGGCGAACCTGACATCTCTCCTCTCCTCCAAGAACAGCTCGTCCTCGAGCTGGAAGTCAGGATACAGCTGCTGAAAGGTGGGAACATGCTCCCATGTTGCTTGCGAGGCCGGTAGACCTTTCCAACGGATGAGCACTTGGCGATGGCCGCGCACCACGCGTCCCCGTAATGCTTGCTCCGGAATAGGAACCGCACGACCATGGATGAGTTGAGGTAGCAGTGCTGGTTCCGATGGGGGCACGCCATGGAACTTCTTGAGAACGCCAACATGAAATACATTGTGAATGCGTGCACCGAAAGGAAGAAGAAGGCGATATGCGACCGATCCAATACGCTGAGCCACTTGATACGGTCCATAGTAGCATGGACTGAGTTTGCTCGGGGCGGCTGATGATAATGAAAGAGATGGTCGTGGAGAAATGCGCAACCAAACCCAATCATCCACCTCAAAGGTCACCTCCCGATGGGAACGGTTGTAGTAAGAAGCTGCGGCAGATTGGGCCTGAAGAAGCCGGTCACGAACTTCCGCTAAGAACTCATCTCGTTCCATCATTTGGGACTCCACAGCAGGTGCACGAGCCTCACCCTTAACATAAGAGTGGAGACTTGGTGGATCGCGGCCATATACCACACGGAACGGTGTGGTCTTGAGTGATGATTGAAATGAAGTGTTGTAGCAATATTCAGCCCAAGGCAGCCACCTAATCCACTGCTTTTGACGATCTCCAGTGAAACACCGCAAATACATGGCAATAATTTTATTGGTCACTTCGGATTGGCCATCCGTCTGCGGATGATAAGCGGAAATCATGTGTAGACGAACGCCGGCCAGCAGGAACAATTCCTGCCAAAAGGTGCTGGTGAAGACTACATCGCGATCAGTGACGATGGATGTCGGAATCCCGTGAAGTCGTACCACAGTATCAAAGAAAACCCTGCTCACAGAGGCTGCCGTATACGGGTGTGCTAATGGAATGAAGTGTGCAGCCTTAGAGAAGCGGTCCACTACTGTCAAGATGACAGTTTTACCACCTGACTTCGGGAGGCCTTCAATGAAGTCCATAGCGATATCAGACCAGACCGCCTGAGGTACTTCGAGTGGTTGGAGGAGGCCTCCTGGATGAAGATGTTCCATCTTATTGCGTTGGCAGGTGGCACACTCACGGATGAATTCCTGAATGAGTTGACGAGCACGAGGGATATAAAAATCTGCACGTACTCGGTGTAGGGTCTTCTGCACTCCTTCATGACCAACAGCGTGGCAATCTGCCACAATGGAGGCCACAAAGGGAGATGATGCCGGCACGAAAACCCAACCCTTGTACAGAATCAGACCGTCACAAACCGACCAGGGTGCGGTGAGGCACCCTGCTTGGATATCCTCGTGGATGGAAGCCCACTCCTCCTCCGGAAGGGCACGGCGAAGATCGTCAAAGAGAGCCAGCGTCGGAGCAGAGATGGCGTGTAGGGATGTGGCAGGCGCCTCACCATCACGCCGGGAAAGAGCATCGGCCACAGTATTCAGGCGACCCGGACGGTATTCGACTGAAAAATCGAACCCCACCAGCTTGCTTGCCCACTGGTGCTGCGGAATAGTGGACAGGCGCTGATCTAAGAGGAACTTTAAACTGTAGTGATCAGTGCGCACAATGAATGGGAGGCCCCAGATATATGGCGCCCGATGGCGTCAACTGAACCAACCCGATCATCAAGGCCAGAGGCGCAAGCCAGCGTCTTGCGGCAGCGATAGGTCGACTGTAAAATGCAATTGGCCCGTTGCCTTGATGGAGTACGGCGCCGAATCCTGAACCTGAAGCATCACATTCAATAATGAATGGACGTCCGAAGTCCGGTAGTTGAAGAACCAGTGCTGAAGAAAGTGCTTGTTTGAGCGCGGTGAAGACGTAGGCAGCCTCATCCCCCCACACAAACACCTCTTTGCGTAGGAGACGTGTCAGGGGGGCCGCAATAGCACCGTAGTGCTCGATGAAACAGCGGTACGGTAGTATCCGGCTAATCCAAGAAAGGCGCGGACAGCCCGCACCGAGGTGGGAATCGGCCAGTCCTCCACCGCCGCCACCTTCTGCCAGTCCATGGCTACCCCCTCCGCGGAGATGACGTGTCCGAGGTATGCCACGGAGGGAGTACCGAAGGAGCACTTGGAGCGCTTCAGCACGAGACCATGTTTAGATAGTTCCTGCAAGACGAGACGCACATAACAGAGGTGCTCCACCCAAGATGAGCTATAGATGAGAATATCATCAAAAAAGACAAGCACGAATCTGCGGAGGAATGGGCCGAGGACGTCGTTCATGAGTGCCTGGAATGTCGCCGGAGCATTGGAGAGCCCAAAAGGCATAACCAAAAACTCAAAGTGCCCATGATGAGTCCGAAATGCCGTCTTGTGGATGTCCTCAGGATGCATGCGCACCTGATGATAACCGGAGCGGAGGTCCAGCTTAGTGAAAAAGCGCACACCCTTCAACTCATCTAGAAGTTCTTCGACCACTGGAATCAGAAATTTATCCTTGATGGTCTTATCATTGTGGGCGCGGTAGTCAACGCAGAAACGCCATGAGTCATCCTTCTTGCGCACCAATAACACTGGCGAGGAAAACGCCGATGTACTGACACGGATGATGCCTTGATGTAACATCTCGTGACACTGCGCCTCGAGTTCATCTTTCTGAAGTTGTGGATAGCGGTATGGTCGTACGGCCACCGCGTCAACCCCCTGCAGAAGGTGGATCCGATGGTCATAAGCTAGGGATGGTGGAAGCCCCTGGGGTTGAGCGAACACCTCCTGATATTCATCCAGCAGGGCGGCCATTAAATCTGGCGTTGCGGTTGCCCAAGCCGCAAGAGGTGGGCGGTGGGCTGTAAGGCCCTGTAGGGTGACTTGGCGATCCTCATGCCAAAACGTCATTGTCAGGCGCTGAAAATCCCAAGTATGGGTCCCAGTGTCAAGAGCCACTGTATGCCGAGGACGAGATCGACTCCGGGCAGCAGTAAGGCATAGCAGTCCAGTGTGAAATCAGTAGAGCCAATGCGGATAGGCACCTGCTGACATGCGCCACTGCTGCTAATATGATCCCCATTTGCTACTGCCACTCGGATAGGTTGAGATGATCTCTCCACGTCCAATTTCCCACGAGCTAGCATGGACTCGGTGATGAAGTTGTGCGTGGAGCCCAAATCAACGAGCGCAACAAGCTGCTGGCCACCGAGCATGATGGGAAGCCGCATCGTGCGACTCGAGTTGATGCCGGTGAGCGCAAGAAGGGAGATGGACAACTCACTGCCCCCTTCCTCCCCACTGTCGGTAGCCTTAGCATCTGGGATCACTTCCAACGCGAAGACCTGCTGACATGAATGTCCGGGGACGTACTTTTCATCGCAGTTGTAGCAAAGGCCCAACCGTCGCCGTTCCTCCATCTGTGCCCGGTTAAGCTTTTTGATGAACTTAGCTCCAGATGTGCTGCTGTCCACGCCCTTGGCCGACGCTGTGGAAGTGCTCGGCGGCACGGTCGTGCTAGAGAGTGGCAGCGCACCGGTCCCGCCTTGGCGCTGCTGCTCCTGACGGTCACCTTAGCCGGCGACCGACCCTCGTCGGCGTCCGGTTGCTGTAGGCGCTCGTGGGCCCTTGCCAAGCTCATGGCCATGGCGAGGCTCTGGGGCGCGGCCAGGTCAACGGCAATGGCGATCCGCTCCTTTAATCCTGCCATGAACATCTCAATCTTTTGATCTTGTCGTAGTCTAGCGTGGGGAAGTAGCGCTTCGAACTCCTTTTGATATTGCGCCACTGTCCCTGTTTGACGCAACTGTTTGATCTCCGCGAGGTGGTTGCGGTGCATCGGTGGGCCGAAACGCAGGTTGACGGCCTCCTTGAATTGTGGCCATGTTGGCTCTCCACCTTCCTCCTGCTGCAGCATGTACCTCTGTAGGGCTTCTCCCCGTAAGTGATAGGCAGCTGTACGTACCTTCTCTCCTTCCGGGGTGTGTTGTCCCCGAAAAAACAGCTCACAAGAATTCAGCCAAGGAAGCGGGTAGCCGATACCCTCATAGATGGCGAAGTCCCAGCGCTGATGTTTGGGTGGGCGCCCTTCTTCAGCAGCCGCGCATGCTCCGCTCGGGCTGCTGTGATCGCGGCGGCCCGGTGGTACATAGATGCCCAAATCATCGGTGATCTTCTCCTTCCCTGTCTCAGTGACGCCCAGGGCTGTACAGACCAGCTCCTCTACCCTGGCGATGCGCGCGTCGTGCCGATCCAAGCGTGTGGTGACCGTGGCGAGTTGTGCCGTTTGGCCATCTTGAACCAGCGCCATGTCCTCAAGTTTACGGAGGACATCTTGGACCATCGTCTTGAGTGTTGCTTCTTCATATCGATCACCATCATTGGGGGCCATGGCGCCAGCAACGACGGGTTCTGATACCAAGATGTTATGTGCGCGACTACGAAGGTCATAGCGGTGCACAGGTCGGCGGATTGGTGGCTTCGGCTGGCGTCGGACGGGCGCCAGTCGAGTTGAGGAAGACGCACAGCAGCGTGGAGGCCGCCGCGCGTGAGAGAGACGAGGTAGAGATGAGAAAACAACAGGTAATCTGTTGCTTGCTTCTTTATTCCCTTTCTTGGCTATTTATAGCCCAAAGCTAAACATAGAGTCCTTATAACAAGATATCCACTAATTAAGGAACAACTCACGACACCTAACAACTTTATCTATATCTTAACTCTCCAAACTACTACCGCGTGGCCCTTGGGCCTTGGCCTGCGCCGGACTGATCAGGTTCTAGTGCGACGCACATAGTGCGCGCCGGCGAACCTGACAATATGATTGAGCCTCATGCACTAGATAGTCCACCCAAAATCTTAAGATACTAAGGGAAACGCAGACTATTCATACTTCAGCAATTACTGTCATGACTACCACTCAACCAAGCCTACAGCATGGATTTGACATATTGACATGGGATGGAACACAGTCAACCCAAGAGAACCTCTTGATTTCTCAGCCCGGACCCTCTACTGTCACAAGTAATAACCAATGATATTCAGACTATTATTATTTAAATACTATATTTAAATTGAAAGAAATATATATTGGCCAAATTCTCAAATCATTTTTTCTAGTTTGCCCAATCGAACACCCGCAGCCAATCCAGCAACGATACTGCCTGTGTCAGACTAACACTGATCACAACTATATTGTTTACAAAATTGCGCCAGCCAGATCTTAAACATAGACCTCTGGCTTTAATATTGTGTTGAATGTTAGCACCAACCAATTCACCAAAGTTCAAGATGTTCAAGAAAGGTGCAAAATCCACTCATACTTCAATAAATATTAACTCAGTAGCTAATGATGCTCACCTCATCTAGAAAAGCACTGCCATACTACAAACTACATTCTATATAATTAGTGCATATTGCAAATCGGTGGATTCACTTGAGCAAGTACAATAAAGCATAAACTCAGTATAGCGGAATCTGATGTGATATTTTCTATGCAACAGACTTGTAGTATTGCTGCAATATCACTACTAGATAAAAAATACACAAAGTACTATATGGCCCTATAAATAATTACACTAATAGAAAACTATAATGCTAGGCTATACCAACCTCAACATAAAAACTGAAGGTGAGCTTGCATATAAGCAACAGAATCCAGAATGATGTGTACCTGTTTTATGAAGAAAAACAATAGTTTTATACAAACTATAAAATTGAGATGTTGTGTATGAAAGAAAGAGTCAAGACTTACTTAAGAAGTGAACAAGTGTCCTCATACATGCCTCGGGCAACATATAATTTTGGCTGATAATAAAAACATGTCAGAACTAACAAGTACAAGCTATTCTGCTACGTTATGTAGATAGATCTAGAATTACACCTGAGTCCACCATAAAAAAATCTAACAATGCGGGAATTTGAAAGCTCCAATGCCCTTCGAATTGGTAGAAATATGAAAAACAAAGCACTGAATATGTTTGGTAACATGTAAAGAGCAACCGCAAAATTATAAATTGATTCACTCTGAATTCCAATCCAACTGCTGAAGAACTTGACAAGGCCTGTGGGATTTTGAATAGAACTTGAGTATGTTGCTGCAAGAATTATTAACCAGGCAATAGCTACAGCAAATTTCAGAACATATCGTATCATCTGTGAGCACTCCAGGCTCCTCCAAGCCTTCCAGTTAAGAACTATATCAAGTGTGGCTGAAAAATGTAAAAGACCAATTTTAGAAATTGTGCAGCATTACAAACAAGAACAAGAAATAACATGTTGAACTATTAATCTAATATGAGTATGTATTGCTACTGTAAATAAAATGTGTGACGTCCTAAGAGACACATCCAATTATTTCCAAATCCACAGTAGTTTCAAATTCCACTATGATGCCATAAACAAATCAAAACTAAGCAAGGCTTGCTTTAACATTTGGATAAAAATAAGTGGCACATTGATATATATTAGAGTGTTGATTTTTTTTTTAGATGAAGGAAAGAATCCGGCCTCTACATCCAAAGATGTATACAGCCCAACAAGTTAGAGAGTATTGATACATACTATGACCAGATGATGTGATTTCTTGGTAGTAAAACAACTAAATATATTGTCAAAAGATGTATAAAGTCCCAGAATACATTATACCTTGAAGAAAGTTCAAAAAAGCAGCTGTTATGAATATTGTCAAAACATTCCTGAGAACAGCTGGTTGAAATATAGAAGACAGTGACCCAGTAGGGCTCCAGGCCATAATTACCATAGCCTACAAGAAAAAAAACATGATACAAAATAAAGAAATACATAACAACTGTTTACTCAAGGAGAAAGGACAATAATTATACCTGGAAAGATAATATAAAGAAAGCCCACATTCGATCAAAACTCCGGAACAGGTGCAAAAATGTACGAACTTCAACAAAATTTGTTTTTGACATCCTGCGTCTCCTAACTGGATGACCATGTTGCTGCATATATCTTAAGTTAGTTGCATTATTTTATCAGATACCTAATTTGATCAAATTTCCATCAGAAACAAGTATATGAAGTTCTGAACTGTTCTGAGCACAAATGCACACATATCCCCATTAAGTTCAGATTGTATGTAACTATGTACGTCTGCATTAAATAAGGGAAATAGAATATGTTTTCCTTTGGGTCATTTTTTCAATCTGCACACATCTCAATTCTCTCATCAGTGTGCCAAACTGCACATCTGCAGTGGTAAAATCACATGTTACAGTTGGTTTACATCACTCCAATGAGAGGCAATCGTAGCACACTGACAGGCAACATGAAGCAACAACAAAAACAGTGCACAAGTAGTATTGACTCTAAAAAAAATAGTATTAACTAACAAGAGGTGGGTAGCTGCAGAGAATAAAATCGCAACAGGAAGCAGATTCCTAGTGTGTAGAGACTGGTAGCTGAGCAAACTGTGCAGGAAATATATATAAATTATTGAGCAAAGGAAAAAATAGAAAGGAAGAAAAATGTTAGGTGTGTTGTTTTTTCTTAGCTGTTTATCTATACCTATTTTAATTAAGTACCCTGAGGAAATTCTGCCATTAATTGGAGAAAATGAAAAACATCTGGCCATCTATCTAGTGGGTCCCAGTTATAATGGCTAAGATTTAAAATTTGTTTTTATTAGACAAGTATTTGATAAGAACTATTGTTAATGGAAGTTTATCTATGTAGCATCCTTTATGGATTCCCCCTCAAACCAAGACAAAAACACCTCACGCACATACAGCAGGACATGCCCCTTTGGCCTTTGCACCTCTAGTAAAAAATAACATGCTCAAAGTCTAATGCCCGACTATATTTTGGATGTTAGAATAGTCATTTGTATAGGATTGTTTTGTCTTTTTTCCTTTTGTCCTGTACATGTATACATAGCCCAATTGGGCCCAGGAAGGACATGCTGCATTCTAACATAGTATCAAGCAAGGGGACCCTCTAGGGTTTCCCTTCTACCTAGCCACCCAGCAGCCGTCGCCGCCTCTTTGGCTCGTCGCCGGCCGGTGTCGCCATCGTCACCGGCTGTCCCTCCCTCTCTTCTTCTTTCCCTACCTCCTTCCTCCGCCGTCTGCACGCTGCAACCTTGCGCGCGGCGCCGGCCCCCCTCATCCCCAAACCACGCCACCCCGACGCAGCCCCGGTCCCACCTGCACCGGATCCATGCCGCCCTGGCCCCGCCTGTGCCGGATCCATCCTGACCGCTTAGGATCCGCGTCGCCCTGGCCCCACCCGCTCGAATCCGCGACCGCGGCCGCTGCCCCAACCCAACCCAACCCGCGTGTCTTGCGCCACTGTTTTGCCGCTACGGCTCGCCGTCACGCGCCGGCCGCCGCCATGCCACTCGACCGCCGCCGGATTTATGCCGCCGCCGGCCGCCCATCACCACCGGCTACTTCTCAGGTCGGATCCGACTCCCACGGCCCCCTCTCGACCATGGCTGAACCCTACCCGAGCTGCCACTCCTTGGGCCAACCATGGCCTGCTCATGCCGTCGGTCCGGTTGCGCTTCTGCCGGTGCAGTTTGATGGTACCAATTTCCGGGAGTGGGCCACGATGCTTCACTTGTCTTGACAGTCAGCGTCTCTGGGGTCACCCTACTAGCACTTCTTTGCCGCCTGCGGTGCCCTCGCCTCTGTGCACTCGAGCTCACATCGATAGTACCCCGTCCTCGACGCTTAGGACGATACGAAAGCGAGCTCGAGTACACTCATCGCTCTTGGCCGGGAGGATGGATCGCTTCGAGGCTCGAGCCATCGCTGCTCTTATAGGCAGCATGTGCATTGACCTTGCCCTGGACGTGTGCGACGTGGCGTCTTCCAAGATGATGTGGGAGTATGTGCGGGCTTAGTACCAACCGAGCAACCATGCTCTCTACACCTCCCTACCGCGCCTTGCTTCCTCTCTCTAGCAGCAGGACTCCTCCGTCGACGCTTTCTTCATTCGGTTCAGCGACGTCTATCGTCAGCTTGACGCTTTGGAGCCAACCCCTGACACGTCCTGTGTGACTTGTGTCCGCCTTCAGGACCACCGTGTTGGCGCTTGTGTCTTTTGAGTTCCTCACCAGGCTTCGTCCCGAGTTTGAGCCGCTTCGTGCTTAGCTCCTGGCTTGCTCGTCTCTCCCGTCGCTAGTGGAGGCCCTGACAAGTCCGTGCTGAGAAGACTCGCCTTAGGGCATTCTCTCCTCACCCACGATTGTTTTGGCTGCTCCTATGTCTCCCTCACTCTCCCCGCGCCAGCAGGCGGCTTGGTCGTAGAGAGGGTACTATGGCCGCTCACTAGCAGGAGCACCAGTAGGAGGCTCGATTGCTCGCTGCAACTACTGCAAGAAGAATGGGCACACCATTCAGCAATGCAGGCGACGCCTTAAGAAGGCTATGGGCACCTCTGGAGGCACTTCTAGTGCTTTTGGCAGTATTGGTGCCACTTGCCCACCTAACTGGGCCCAGGAGTTGACTCGGCGCCTTGAACGCATGGAGCTTCGCTTGGATAGCAGGTCCCCTACTGCTTCATCTGCTACAGCCAACCAGGCTCCTTCAGCTGCCTCAGTTACTTGGTACCTTGATTCTAGAGCCTCTTTTCACATGACACCTGATCCGACTCACCTTGACTCCTTGCGGCCTCCAACCACTCCTGTCCGTCAAGACAGCTGACTGTACACATCTCACGGTTGTTAGACAGGGCACACTTCGCACATTCTCTTTCTGTGTTCTCTCTGTTTCTCATGTGCCTCGTCTTGATATGCAGCTGATTTCTACTGGTCAGCTCAGTGATCTTGGGTTTAGTATTACTCTTGAGTTTGACTCTTGTTCTATTCAGACTCGCAGCATAGGGACCCTGGTTGGTACTGGCCACAGATCCCGTGGGAACTCGACTGGCTTCATCTACCGTTCCTGATGCCACTCCCTTCGCCACCAACACTTCCGCTAGTTTTGCTCAGTGGCATCATAGACTGGGTCACATGTCAGGATCGCGTTTGTCTTCGTTGATAGGTCGTGGTGTTCTTGGGAAGGTCTCTCGTGATATCCCCCTCTCTTATCAGGGCTATAAGCTTGGTAAATAGCTACAGCTGCCATATCCTAGTAGTGATCCTGTGTCCAGTCGTCCTTTTGATTTAGTTCACTCTGATGTTTGGAGCCTTGCTCTCTTCGTTTCGAAAGGGGCCATCGTTGGTATGTAATCTTTATTGATGATTTCTCTCGGTTCACTTGGATTTATTTTCTCAAGTCTCGTCATCAGGTGCTGGCTGCCTATCAGGCCTTCGCGGCCATGGTCCGCACTCAGTTCGATTCACCCATTCGTGTGTTTCGTGCTGATTCTGCTGGAGAGTATCTTTCTACTGCTCTTCGTCAGGTTCTTGTCGAGCAGGGCACCCTTCCTCAGTACTCTTGCACCGGTTCTCATGCCTAGAACAGTGTCGCCGAGCGCAAACACCGTCATCTCCTTGAGACTGCGAGAGCAATGATACTCTCTGCTTCTATTCCACCACACTTCTGGGCTGAGGGTGTCTCCACTGCTGTTTATCTCATCAACCTTCAACCCTCCACTGCTCTTCAGGGTGCCACACCAGTTGAGTGTCTCTTTGGCAGACCCGCTCAGTACAAGCACCTTCGCACCTTTGGCTGTGTTGCTTACGTCCTTCTTTAGCCTCGTGAGTGGACAAAGTTGATTGCTCAGTTTGTTTAGTGCACTTTTCTTGGCTACGACTCTGAGCGCAAGGGGTTTCGTTGTTGGGACCCTCTTGGTCGTCGGATCAGGGTCTCTCGAGACGTCACGTTCGATGAGTCTCGTCCCTTCTTTGATGAGTCTCGTTTCTTTGACTCCTACTTGCCTGATTAGGGTTTCCTTGAGTCTCTCTTGTTTCTCAGTTTTCCCCAGCAGTTCTCTATTACTCTTTCCTCCTCACCTGATCCATCACCTTCCCTACCTTCCTCCCCACTCTCTCCAATGCCGTCCTCTCTACCCATTCCTCCTGCTGTTTCTTCTCCACCTTATCCTGTGCCTCTTCTCCCTTGCCATCCTCCTATCCGGCTTCACTACTCACGTCGGTCCTCTCCTGGTTCTTCCTCCCCCTCCTTGTTGGGACCTCCCCCGGCTCCTTCTGCTTCGGAGTCCCCTTCTTCCTTGGATCCTGCTCCCACTCAGGATTCCTCTCCTGCTTCTCCCAGGTACGCTCTTCGTGATTGGAGCAGGATCTCCCCTCCAGATTGCTATGGCTTCTCTGCTCCGGTCACCACCACCTCTGAGCCTACTTCCTACCGCGATGATGTTGGTTATCCTGAGTGGCAGTTTGCCATGGCTGTGGAGATTGCTGCCCTTGAGCATACTAGCACTTGGGATCTCGTTCCTTGTCCTTCCACTGTCACTCCTATCACATGCAAGTGGGTCTATAAGATCAAGACTCACTCTGACGGTTCCCTTGAGCGCCACAAGGCGTGTCTTGTGGCTCGTGGCTTTCAGCAGGAGTACGGCCGTGACTACGGGAAGACTTTCTCCCCGGTTGCCTACTGGACCACTGCTCACTCTCTGGTCGCTGTTGCCTCTGTTCGTCGGTGGACCATCTTCCGGCTTGATGTGAAGAATGCCTTTCTTCATGGTGAGTTGCGTGAGGAGGTCTACATGCACCCTCCTTCTAGCTACAGTGTTCCTAATGGTCACGTGTGTCGTATTCGCCATGCTCTCTACAGCCTCAAGCAGGCCTCTTGTGCGTGGTTTGAGCGCTTTGCCTCTGTTATCACTGCAGCTAGCTTTGTTGCTAGTCAACATGACCCTACTCTCTTTGTCCACACCTCTCCTCGTGGTCAGACTCTTCTTGTCTATGTGGATGACATGCTCATCACTGGAGATGATCCTCAGTACATCGCCTTTGTTAAGGCGTGCCTCAGTAAGCAGTTCCAGATGTCTGATCTGGGCCCTCTTTGGTACTTCTTTGGGATTGAGGTTACTTCCACCCTTGAGGGCTACTACCTCTCTCAATGTAAATACATTCAGGATCTTCTTGCTCGTGCTTGTCTTACTAACGAGCGCACCGTTGACACTCCGATGGAGCTTCACCTTCAGTTTCGGGGCACTGATGGTGTTCCTCTTGAGGATCCTACTCGCTACCGCCGCCTTATTGGGAGCCTTGTCTACCTTGGCATCACTCGCCCTGACATCTGCCACGCCATTCACATCCTCAGCCAGTTTATGGCTTCTCCCACCACCATACACTACAGTCACCTTCTCCATGTCCTTCACTACCTTCGTGGTACTGTTGACCGCCGTCTCTTCTTCTCCAGCTCTAGCTCTTTATAGCTTCATGCCTACATAGATGCCAGTTGGGCTAGTGATCCCTCCGATCGCAAGTCCATCTCTGCTTACTGTGTCTTTCTTGGTTCTTCCCTGATCTCCTGGAAGACCAAGCGACAGACAACTGTTTCTCGCTCCAGTACTAAGGCTGAGCGCCGAGCACTGGCTTCTATCACGGCTGAGGTGACTTGGCTTCGGTGGCTCCTTGCCAACCTGGGTGTGCCCGTTTTTGCTCCTACGATTGTCTGCTCCGACAGTACTAGTGCCATCAGCATTGCTCATGATCCGGTGAAGCATGAGCTCACCAAACACATTGCCATCGATGCTCACTATATTCGGTCTCAGGTGCAGGCTCAGGTGGTTTCTCTTTGTCATGTGCCTTTAGCTCTCCAGCTCGCCAACTTCTTCACCAAGGCACCGACTAGAATTCATCATGATTTACATCTTTCCAAACTCAGTGTTGTTGATCCACCATGAGTTGGAGGGGGATGTTAGAATAGTCACTTGTATAGGGTTGTTTTGTCTTTCCCTTCTGTCCTGTACATGTATGCATAGCCCAGTTGGGCCCAGCAAGGGGCATGCTGCATTCTGACATTGGACTGTTCATTTATGGATGCATGCAAGTTTTCTTCTTCCCTGTTACAAAGTTCTTCTGTTGAATTATTTTACTGATTGCTTGCATTTATGTACCTTTTTTTCTAAAACAAATTGCATGCATGTAGATCATTTTATATATTTCAAATTAAATCTACATGCAAACTGTGCCTGAGGAAAAAAAGCTTCATGGTTATTTTTTTCCATATGTGATTTTATTGTAGAATAAATCTACATGCAAGCTTTTCTTGGCCAGCAATGTCATTTCTGCCATCACAAATTTGTTGTTTTTCTTTTTTACCACTCCAAAATCAGGCTTAGTTTTGTTTTTGACAATTCTATTACAAACCATCAGTTAACTCATTATTGTGCATTTTAACCACCACTAAGCTTCTGAGACCAGAACCCGTGTTTAGATAGCCCAGCCACATTGTCAGGCACTCAAGCCCTTGTCAATTCACCAAATTAACTCCAAAAATAGTTTTAGAAAAATAAGACTCCCAATCATTTTGAATTTAAGTAAATTATTTATCATGTGATTAACCTCTAATTATAGCCACAAATATTTTTAAAATTCAAAAATAAAATTCTAGAATTTTTATAAAAAAATCAGAAATGAAATTCTAGAAAATATGTAAAATTTAGAAATGGCAGAAGTCAAATACTACATGGATCATATAAAGCCATAAAAAAGAATAGCCCACATATATGCAGGTGGCCTCCTCTAGGGTAACAAGGGGCAGCATTGTATTTTCCCATGTCTATTAAGGCTGATTGTGGCCTTGGTTCACAGGAGTGGCAAAAATGAAAAAGCCAATTTTTTTATGGCAAAAACAAAATTTTCCTCGTATGTAAAGCTACATGTCCATAATATTATATTTCTTTGTGCATGGTGTTGGAGGTTAGTTCAGGAACCCAAAAATTTCTAGCCCAATTTATAACTTATTATAGAGCTGTTGAGCTGTTCGTATTGAACGGATGGAACATATATGAAAGATACAGAAGCTGAATACTACCGGAAGAATTAGCTGATGCATGCAAGACTGAAGAATCCAGTGTAAGAAAAACATGCATGCATATTTGGTTTGGGGATTGAACTAAGAAATTGAGTATCATAGGCAGGCATGAAAGAATATGGGACGCAACACATGAGTGAATAACTATACAAGAAAGACACCCCTCAAAAGGTTAACAAATTGATGAAATATACTATGATGCCTGATTATATACCATGAGTCGGAAGTAAATAACAACTATTGGTTGTCATGCCAGATCACAGATAGTATTAATTGCACACAAAAAATCATCAATGAATAACCTCGATTTCATTTTTATTTTTTGTAGGATCCACAGCAAAAAAGTCAGCTGTTGGTTTCATCGGCCAACCAAGATGTTTGAAGCATTTCTTTGACCTGAAAGTGTGGATGTTTATGACAAAGTTAACCAGTAAGAAATATAACTTCTGCCTAAATTTCTTGGCTCTTACTAATAGGTAAAGCACAAAAAAATGAACTGTCAGGAAAAACATACCAAAAGTATTCATTTAGGTCATCATAGTTTCTCCACTTTGAGTGGCTCACAGTATCACGTTTTCTCCTTGCAGCTTCCTTTCACATGAAATAAACATTAAAGAAATAAGCATAGCCAAAAAAAATTGCAGCAAAGAAAATTTCACAAGATATATAACATCAACACATACCTCCTCCAAAACACTGTAGATTGGCTGAATAACAAGCTGTAGAAATGCATCTTCACTCCCCTCTCGCCGAAAGGGTGGGTCAAAAGAATCTTCTCTATCAGATATTATGTCATATAAATCCCTTGCCATCTAGCTCACAAATTTAAGGCAAAAGGATTTGACCAGTGAGTTAGTGTATGTTCAGGACATGCCCATGGCATTAGATAGCCTTGGGGGTTTGTTTATGAGAAAAACAATGTTGCAGGCAGGTTCATGTTTCAAAACACATCTGAAAAAATGGTTATTCAATAAAAATTACAAATATCATAAAACATTTGAAAAACGAAAAGTTCTTTTTTTTGGAAGGAAAAGTGACACTAATGTTATTTGTCAATTTATCCTTTATTTTGTATATTTCAGTCTTACATAGTTCCCCTGGAGTGGATTTTATGCTCACCCATAACCAGTTCATGTGTTCTCCTACTTGTGGTCTTGAAATGTGCTAAAAATATACACGGATTCCTAACTTACAAAAAAAAAGTAGCATCACAGTGCATAAGATGGTAAAGGTTCTACTTCAAAAAATAAGATGGTAAAAAGTATTACCTGAAATAATCAGCCAATAATAATGTGTATTCCTTTTTTTAAAGAATAAATAAGTATCTTTCTTAGGAACCTTTGTGCCGTACCGTTCCAGTACTCATGTTTTAGTGTTTTACACATAAAACTCTCTTTTTCATGGGTATGATAGGATTTTATCATGCATAACCCACAAATTAAAACTTAATTCATTGTTCTCGAGACTCTACAGGAACATGACATAATAACCTTCAGGCATGGCGCAGAAGACATTTCTACTTCATATGATATGTGTGATATCCATAGTTCTATAGACCAACAAGATTTGACATTTGCCAGCATTATTGCCATTGATGCAGGTACAGAGACGAATTGAACATAGTAAACTTTCGATAAAACAGCAAACAAAACTTAAGTGAAAAAATCTCATGTAAGGAATTTATCACAAGTAGAAGGTATCTTAGAAGGTATCTCAAAAGTGTTACTTACATGGTGAAAGATATAACAAAGGCATTCAGGCATAAAACGAACATTAGAAGCTTCACCCCAGATCAGCAAATACAGCCCTATATATAGAAGCTCTGGTTGTTGTGTGGAGGCATCTTCTGGAATTCTGCAATATGAAAAATCTTTGTGGTTAACGAGGTTGATGATTTTGAGCACCAGATGTGCAACAGACTTATGTTACTTACTTGATGTTTGACTCCAAATGCAGATATTGGCACCAAGATATGTAATTATCAAAAATTTTCTTCAGCAACCATGTCACTGTACCACTATGTCTCTGCAAGTCATATTATAAGCTCCTGAATAGGTTTAATATTGATGTATTTATAGGAAATTGAAATCACATGCAAAAAGGCTCCAAGAAGTTCATATGGGTCAAGCTTAGTTATACAAAAAAGATGTTTCAAAGAGAAGATTTACCATGTGAGTGAAGGCATTACCCCCTTCTCTCATATCAATGTTGGCAAGCAGCAAAATCAAATGCTCCTTTTGATTCTCCACATTGCCTTTCTACAACAATGAAACAAAGCATAGTATAAAATGCTAAACAAATAACACAACATATTCATAGAGAACCTCAGCGCCAAGCCAATGAACTCGAAAACCATTGTACTATTTTGAAACTAGAGCACGGTAGCAATAAAAAAAAATCCTATTAAGTACATCAACTACAGGTAAAATAAAATAAATTTACTTAACATGTTTTTTATTTATATTATTATGTGTGGCACAATTCAGGAATGATTGAAGCTAAATTGCATACATAGCAAACGTCATAACTGTAATATTGTTTGCATCTCCAATGTTTTGCATGAGCAAATTCCTTCTCCCAGTTGATGATATTGCCATTATTGATCAAATATTAGAATAAAAAAAGACCATGTTTGTGTGGTATTTGCGCTTCAAGGACTACGATTACCCAGTTTTGGTTTTTACGGACCAAAATGTGTGGCACGGCACGTTCATAGTTTGAGGGACCAACAAAGGACTTTTGAGTACTCTTGTTTATATAGAAGATATTTAGCTAATTTTGAACCCTTTCTCAAAGACCTGGCCCACAACCCAGTCCAGTCGTTCCTGCACCTGCATAGAACTGGACTATAGTTGATCTGAAACATTGCCATGACGCCCTCGGCAGTTGGCACTGATACTTGATACCCACCATTACAGGCCAAATATGCTTTTGGGCTCTGCCTTGGTATATGTGGAACCATGTAAGTTTCTCTATGAATTACTTTTTATTTTATTAATGTATTTCAGTAGGCCTCTGCCCTATTTATTCTCCTGAAAAGAGAAGTTCCACATTAAAATTTACATGATATAACACAAGAGTATATGTTTGCATAGCATGCCGCCATAAGCATTATATTTCTAAGGTCTATGTCAAACCAAGTGTTGAAAGAATAGAATTTTGCAAGCTGGTGTCCAGAACTGATTTAGAATACAAAATTATAAAATCTCTACTATATAAAAGAGCCTTGTGGTGAGTGGTACGTTGCATTCAAAAAAATTTGAATCTACAGCTGCTCACTCGCAGCTCCTGGCTCAGCTCACTCCCCCTCTTCTGGCCCAGCCCCGCCACTTCCTTTCCCCAAATCCTCTCCTCCCCTTGAACTCAACCCACGCAACCCTAGAGTGCCGCTGCCACACGGCCACACCGCACCCACGATGCCGCGATCCACGTGCACCCTCAACGGCCAATCTACGCACCCCTACTGCGTATACGCATGCGTGCTCGCAGTGCGACCCGCTCTTCCCGCACCCCCTCAAATCCGATGACCCACTAGCCTCCTGCCTCCACCGCTCGGGCGGATCTGCTCACCGACTTCGCCGACAACGTTGAGCCCAAGCCAAAGCCAGAGGAGGTGGATTTCCGGAGAAGGACGCGGAGGAGTCGCATCAGGAGAAGAAGCGCGGGCTGAGGAATAAGGGGGATGTGGTGAATAAAGAGGCATCGGCGGAGAAGGCGCCGCTAGCCATAGCCAGGGTTGGTGGGGTTGCGATGGCAGCGCTCGACGGGGCCCTGCCACCGATGCCGCCGCAGCATCCCGCACTCTCCAGCGTCTCCGCCACCTGCGTTTCAGGCGCTTGTGGAACCGAATCCATCTGAATTGACGCCTATCCTCGAACCAATTGTCGCATGTACTGCTAGATTGATTCCCCTCTTCCATACCTCTTGATTGAGCCACATTTCGCAGCTGGGCGTGGTGTGTAGCAGCAAGTCTGGGCACGTAGAGCTAAAATCGTGAGTCCTCTCGCTAAAGTAAACAACTCAGGAGTCGGAGCTTACAAACTGCATTTCGTTTCCCTTAGCAAATATGAGAACTGATCTAAAAACAGTAAAGTACATTTACCAACAAAGGTTAAGCTCTAATGAGTAGAACTTCACTACGATTGGAGTCAGAGCAAACTTTCAAGTCACAGTTATAATAATGCAGCCAGTATGAGGGTACTTGCTTATACATAACAAATTTTGTGCTTATGTCTTCTGAAAAGAATGAATTGTTGTGAGCTTGTGTGTTTACGAATTGTAGCAGAGCTATTGTAAGTTCGGAAGTTCTTTGTTGTGCCTGAATTCTCAGATGAATATGGGGACGGTGGCCTTTCTTTCCAGCTTAGTTGTGAGCTGCTGCCTACTGGTTTGCATTTTGTAGTGTGAATAGCATCATGTTGTGGAACGGAACTTATTCATTATGCATTGTACAAAGCAAAGATGTTTAATTAATAGAGCTGAAGAGTACATCTCACTCTGCTCAGGTGCTTTGTTTGAATTTCATTTTCTATTTCTCTCTTTTTTTACCTTTGCATATACATTAAACCTTCGTAAACTTGTGAATTGGAACTATCATGACAAAGGAGCAACAATTGATATATATGTTGGGTCCTGTTGTAACCAAAACCTCACCATGAAGATCTAAAGATAGTAGCAATATATTCTGTAAAATGGTTAATGAAGCCTCTTCTACTGCTCTCTTGGTAAAAAAAAACTCATTTGTAAAATGGAAATAAGAAAATGGTTAGAGAAGTTACGGTGGTTATACATGCACGTTAGAGAGATTTTATCGATTGTGTAGTTTTTCAAGGTTAGCTGCTCTAATTTAGTTTTTTCTTTCAAACTCCACAAAGTCAACTAGTGAAGTGGCTTAGGTGATATATGCATATGCAGTTTATGGTGTACCACTGATTATGTACGATTTTAAGGACCAACTTTGTGGTAGATGACAAGTACATTATCGTTCAATAGCATTTGTTAAACATTCACACATTAATGGATGGATCAATGGAATTTTCATCTCTTCCTCCCTCCCTCCCTCCCTCTGCTGATCAGATGCCTACTTTGTAGGCTTCTTTCTTTGACAGTCAAAATGTAATTTCATTCTTAGCAGATTGCACTCTGTAACAAATTAATCAATGTTAGGCACCATGATTAATTTTTCAAGCTCCATGGTGCTCCTAGACAATAGTAGTACATGTCAGATTTAAACTTTTAGTCATGTAAGGTTTTAAAATTTGTGTTTCTACTATCTTTGGTCATAGGGTTTTATAAAGGTGTGTGTAGCTGATCAGTTGGTTTTGAGATGCAGATAATGTTGTTTTCTATTATGTTTTTCTATAGTCTCCTAATGTCTGCTGCATTCTTTCAGGGTGGTCCCACGTATGTATGGCTGGACTAGAAACAAAGCAGGATTGCTTATAAGGAAAGGAAGGTAATCTGAGAAGGGCATGGCATGTTAAAATTTAGCGAGTGGCTTACTTGAATGTTGTTCATGTGGCAGACAAAAAATTGTCTTGAGCTAGCGTTTTAGCTTGCTTTCATCATGGTAGTCACTGATTGATGAACAGTGTATTATGGTGCGTCGGGCGTGCCCTGAATGGCATTTAGCCACATGATTGTGGAGTGTAACTGTTGAGTGTTTTTGAAAACACACTCTCTCCGGTCACAAATACATGTTGTGTTGGACATTGACACGGTATCTAAAATACACATTTGACCACTAATTACCAATATAATTTATTTATAAAACCCCAAAAAATAATATTATGAAAGTACTCTTCAAGACGAATCTACATATATGATTTTTATGTACTCAATCTAAATAGTTTAAAAAAAATTTGTAGTTAAAGATTTAAAACTTTGACTTGCATGTACTTCAAACGACATGTATTTCTGACTGGAGGGAGTAATATGATATATTTTGGTGCTTGCTATCTTACACATATGTAATATTGTATTGAACCAAAATAAAGGACATAAAAATTGAATTTTTGATTTCACATAACATGTTTTATCTGTAATCATAGCAAAGCACGGGCACTCGGCTAGTATGGAAATAGGCCAGCAAAATAAACAAAATGAAAACAAAAAAATCTCCAGATCATGCAGAAACACTAATGTGAGATTTGTATCAGGTATAAACTAGGAGTCTAGCAAATGAATTGAAGTATAAGTAAAGTTTGGACCTGAAACCCAAATGTGAGCCAAAGCCAATCAAGCAAATCACGAACAATAGGTCTATCCATCTCTTCAGTCATGGGATTTGTTTCTGGCCTTGGCATTGGAAGTTTCTCAGTCATGCGAAGAAGCTTTACTGCTGCTTTTATCTGCAAACAAGAAAGCATTCATACTACGTACGGTATTTACAACACGGTTTAAATAACAATTTAAGGTACAAATATAACCTCAGGAATTTCCATTACTGGTTGTATGGGACGACCAGGAATATCAGGACTATTAAGGGGTAGAATGTTGTAGCGTGTAGAGGAAGCTTCCTCAGCGTACTTATCAAACTGAACAAAAAAAATCAAAGTCATCATATTTCATTATATAAACAAAGTGGACAAGATGAATAGTAACTTGCAAGTATTTTCAATAGCTAGATTTAGAACCTTATGGCGAAATTTTTCAGGTCTCATAGTCTTTAGCACATCGTATAGGACAGTGGCAATCTGATAGTATTTAGCCATCTCCTCCCTACACCATTCAAAGAATAATAAGTGAACATAGATTAAGGATGACAATTTGCCAAAAAAAAGGCTGCTAATGCAATGAAACACTGGTCAATCTTACGGTTTTCTCGTTTCAAGACCCTTCTCGAGATATTCCTTACAGTAGTAATCATAAAACCTTTGAATCTCTTTTACGTCAGCTGTTGCAAGTGTGCTCTTTGTTTCTTGTTCATCCTGTCAAATAACAAACGTCAAACATGTCGAGGCACATGTATTTTTACTTTTGAAAGCCAACTGGAGTAATTCACATACTGAGGTTTTTTTACTCTAGTTATAAACAATCCACAATGATTCTATTTTATTTTCATATCATTTTTTATAATAAGCACCTTATTTCAGATTTTGTTAAGTAAAATTATATAAACTTCTTGCTCCACAAAGTGCTGCCAAAAACTAACAGAGACTAAGTGGTTTTTGCATGAATCACAAAATGCTAAGTTTTGCTGGATAAGTTGTCATAACTAGTAGCAAGCCAAGCTAGCACCAGTAACTAAATGCAAAAAAGAATAGGCCACCAAGTGGTGGCTGGTATAGTATACCAATTTTAGAAAAACTAGTTCTGAGTCGTCTGGCCATATGGTAACACTGTAAAACCAGTTGGGAAAATCCTCTACAGACTGCTTAAACTACTGTTTTGGTGCTGCTGCTGCAGCCTGCATGACTGCATTAGGTTGAACAACGTGTGCAAAGGAATCGATAAGGGAAAGTAATCTCTTATAGCATTCTTTAATGACAATCAAATTTATCATGACACAATTCTTCTTTTTTTGTTGAGGACAAGATACTTTAGTCATGTATACCTTTTCCAGCCTATGCAACAGATACGTTTTGAATTGTCGTACTCCACGTCCGCTTGAGTTTGGATCCATATTGTGAGCCTTCTCGAACGCGGTAAAGCGGCCTTGTTGAACATGCACCAAAAGCCAAACACAAGTCAGGTAGAAAGCAGAGGAGAAGAAAACAACAGTACATGAATACTTTTTACATTTTTTTCTTGTCGATAAACAAGGCAACAAGATAACCATGCACAGGTTATTCTTTTTGGTAAATTTTATCAAAACAAAAGGATATAGCAGAATAGATTTACCATGTGTATGCGTGTTGATAACTAAATTAAGGCTGTGACGTGACATGTTCTGTTCACTTACGAGAGTGTGTTTGTGTGAGACAGAGAGGATGATAAGCGTTCGTATGACGCATGCATGCAAGCAGTAGAATGTACGCACAGAGGTAGGCGACGCGGGGGCTTTCTTTCTCGATCTCGTTGGCGGCGCGGAGAATGGGGACGACGATGGGCGCGAGGGAGGAGGGCACGAGCTCAGTCTCCTCCTGGAAGGCGTCCCCGGCGTCCTCCGCGGAGGAGCCCTCCGGTAGCATGGTGAAGGCACGCGAGACGCCCCGTCGCAGCGACGGCCGCGGGCGAGACATCCCGGGGCCCTGGGCTGACATGCCGCCTCCGACGCGGTGGCGGCGCTCGACTGGAGGAGGACCGGTGGCGCTGGTGGAGGCAGCGGCGCGGGAGGGAGGGGAGGGAAGGGGAGCCAAGGGGGCGGCGGGGGGCAAGGCATCTTCTTAAGAGGAGAGGAGAGAGTGCGAGTGAGTGTGGAGCGCGCTTTTTCGCTTGGTGGCTTTGGCTTTCGTGGTGGGGTCAGCTTGTGCTCCCTCTCCGTCCTTTCCCTTGGGAATGGGATGGCCGGCGAGCCAAGCAACGAATTTCCAGCCGCCCAAGGACTGACGAGTGGCCGGCGGGTTTTTTTTGTGCTTTTATTTTAGGCATAGTCCGGGCTTTTAAGTATCTCTAGCGGCCACTTCAAATTTCTACTCTATAACACGATGGGCCGTCCGGCACAGCCCGACTGTATGGGCCGTGCTTTGGCCGGCACGGCCCGAATCAAAACCCGAACCTGTAATTTATATTTTTTGGAGTTTTCTATGCTCATATGAATTTATATTCTACATAAAAGTTGTAGAGAATTTTGAGATGCATCTTTTTTATGTAGACAACTTTTTCATTTGAGCAACGTATAAATTTATAAGAAAATATTTAGTGTGCTGTGTAGTTTCGGACCGACACCACCTCTCTCGGTAATCTATATTTTTCGAAGTCTTTCTATACTCATATGAATTTATATTCTACATGAAAGTTGTAGAGAATTTTCGGACGCATCTTTTTTATGCAGACAATTTTTCCATTTGTGCAAGGTATGAATTTATAAAAAAAAATATTTAGTACGCTGTGTTTTCTCCCGTGCCATGCTCGAGCCGGCCCGGCCCAGAAACAGTCCGGCGTGCCTTTGGGCCGTGCTAGGCCTTGATTTTGCCGTTCGTGTTAGCCTAGCTCGGCACAAATAAATGATTGGGCCATGCCGGCCCATTTCATGCAAGCCCAAAGCACGATGGGTCTGGGCCGTGCTGGCCCAGCATGGCCTAATTCTCACCTCTAGGAGAGAAGAGAGAACACGGCCCAAGTCCCACCTCTAGGAGAGAAGAGAGGAAAAAAAAAAAGATGACTAACACATTAGTAGCTTGAGCTCTGTTTTCTATCAATTTCGGAAAATCGTTGTACCACATTACTTCATCACCCAGTAAGTATCTATTCGAGTGCTGTGTCAAAGCCTCTCTGTCCAGTCTAGTCTGCCTAGTCTAGTCTAGTCTACAACACTTCTAGTTCCTAGTACACCTCGCTTTAGGATTGAGCTGCTCTTTTGTTTTTTATTATTTTGCGCGAAGCTGATGTGGCAGTTTGGTTTGCTCGTGTACACAGATAATATCAATCCGTCTGTTCTGCAGACTCGAATTATTTAATTATCCGCTCTAAACCGATGTTTCGAACAGTGTGGCAAAGCATTCTATCGGTACACCAAATCTGCAAGCGGCGGTGTGGCAGGTGCTATCCCGGCCATCATGGTACACAAGGCCATGCCGTTCCATACCTTCATAGTTTGTTCATGTAAGATTCAAAGCAAACATGGACTCCTTACAATATTCTGCAACACAACCAACAAGCTGATGTAGATATTGTAACCCCTCTCGTGGTGGGTGAGGTTATTCATTACCAGCCATCTAGATTTAATATACAGGATCGGTATGGTGTGCTTCATACTAAGGTTGTGTATGTCTCACTATGTAGAAGCCGAAACAAAGTTCCATTTTAAAAAAAAGCAAGCTGATCAACATACGCACACAATAGGGGGTGTTATTTAGTGCTAATCTGATTTGATGCTGATGAGTTGAACTTCAAAAGCTTCCACAATGGCTCAGAGAATTTGGTCCATTCTATTTGAATTATTTTGTAGAGCTTTCAGGTGCGCCATTTTTTTCCTTAGGCGAGCCAAACTTTGGTACTAAGGGTGTGTTTGGTTATCGGCCAGGTCTGGCCGAGCCCGACTGTGACATTCCAAAATTTCAGCATAAAATTTTTTTCGCAGTTTTGACTTGCAGTATGCATACATGATGATTGCCATTTCAATGTTAGCAAGGGGTCCACTTATAACCGTTAGTAAAAAGAGATTAAAATTGAATGTTATATAACATACCTATAAGGGGAGTGAACTGGCAGAGCTATATCTTACAATGATCGTAGTACTCCATGGAGTTCTAAAAAAGAGTATCTCTAATCGAGGATCCTAGTTTACATCCAAGTTTTGGGAACATCTCCATGCAGCAATGGGAACCCAGTTGGCTTTTAGTTCCGCCTACCATCCTAAGGGGTCCCCCTTTACCATACTAGAAACATCCTCCATGACTTAGCTCTAGTCCCTGGACCAGTATACTAAAGCACACATTTACATAGGTAGATCATTTCATACATCACATTCATTATCAAAATATTATATTGTGAGAGTACAAGTCCAAATTCGCACATTTGTGTTTAATACATCAAGTCCAAAAGAGGGTACAGAATACATTAATCCAGCGGAAGATTTAAAACCAAAAGCCTCCAGCAGCTATGCAAACTGTAAACGACTGGAGAGAATCTCTAAACATTAGCCTGACCGCCATCTTCAGAGACATCGTCTTCGTGGCAATCGTAAGCGTATCCATCGGGTCCAACCTCTAAAAGAGTAAGTTATGCGAGAGTGAGTGCTCAATCTAACTGCACTCGCAAGCCAACTCCCAGCCTAATGCATGTCTTTATAGAGGTTTCAAAGAAAAGGCTGAGGGTTGCTTTTATTGCGGAAGACCAATTTTAAAGAATATATATGTGTCAAATCCTATGACTTAGCGATTTCCAAGAACATTTTCAGAGATAAGAAGTAATTGTTCCAAAAGGGTTTGTATCCGGGCCGATCCGCGGCCTTACCCAAATATTCATAGATAAGGAGTATACACAAGGAACGATTTCGCTCCTACCCTCCTTGTACAAAACCCCAGCAAAGCCTACCCACTTGTACAAGATCATGAGACGGATACAAATCGTACCCTCATGCTCCTAGTCTATTGCCAGTTTCCAATCAGCATGTCCTATAGACGAATCTGCTCCTACCCTTCTTATACAAAACTCAGGCAAAACCTATCCACATGTACAGGATCCAGAGACATATACCAATCCTACACACATGCTCATAGTCTATTGCCAGTTTCCAATCAGCATACCCCAAAGACAAATCTGCTCCTACCCTTCTTGTACAAAACCCAGGCAAAGCCAACCCACATGTACAAGATTCAGAGACGGATACGAATCCTACGCACATGCTCATAGTCTATTGCTAGTTTCCAATCAGCATGTCCCAGAGACGAATCCGCTCCTACCCTCCTTGTACAAAACCCAGGCCAAGCCTACCCACATGTACAAGATCCAGAGATGGATATGAATCCTATCCACATGCTCATAGTCTGTTGCTAGTTTCCATTCCTACCCTCTTTGTACAAAATCCAGGCAAAGCCTACCCACATCTACAAGATCCAGAGATGGAAATGACAAAGTCACAATCGTCATAATATGATACTGCTAGCAGGCCTCAATAACATTCACATAACCATAAGTTGATTAATGTCGTGTCCAATGGACGATAGCCCACCATTTAGGCGTTTATACCCGAAGGAATTCATTTTAAGACCTAAGCAAGTTTTACCCAGACTATTGGTCTAAATAGATATACTTATCCTAGGGTTATCCAAAGGATCATGATAATCAAAACCATCTTGTGGGGTATTCACAAGAAAATCAAATAACAAGCATGTTATAACATGATTAAGGCAACAGGTATTTATCTAGGGTTTTTCATTTGATATACTGGTAGTCATATACTTAAGCACACACAGTTTTGATAATTTAAAGCTAAATATATTTATAAAAGTAGGATCAATATGCACTTCAATCAGTCGTCTAACCCTTGATCAACAATGTTGGTATCTACTCGGTTGCAAATAAATACCAAGTAAATAAACAAAAAATACAACATAGGTGCATATGATGCATGCTCTATAGTAAAAATCACCTATTTACACTACATGCCTTTTTTTTTGTGTAGATTCTAATATTATCTTACCTACTTATCAAGGAAGTTCCAAGTTTAAATGAAATTTACCATTTAATGACATGGGGTGGCCTACTTCAGGTCTTAGCCCTAAGTCTTATTCTTGGAAAATGTGGTTATGTCCAAATATATATTTCATATATATTTTGTGAATATTGCCATAAGGGTTATTTTGCCTATATATTTATTTCTAGTAAATCTAGTACCCAAGTTATGGTGCCTGATATTTTTACTAAGTCCAAGGGGTTATTTTGGTCCTACAAAATTATTTTCATAATTTTTAGGCTACTAATCATATTTTATTTGCGAGATATCTCTTTTCTGCCATTTTCTATTCAGTAGAAAATACTATATTGCTATTGTTCTATTTTTCCAGAGCAAAGTATATATGAATGATGTGTCATACTATTTTTCTTAGCTTCAGATTATCATAACATATTTTCTGGTATTTTTCCATATTTTTTTTGGGATTCATCTACTATATACAATAAATGAAATGCATTTTCTAGAATATCTAAAAATACTAAAATCAAGGATTATCTTGCTACAGTGATGGGCCGGCCCACCAAGCTCGGTCCGCTAGTCGCGAGTCGCTAGGGCCGGCTTGGCTCGGCAGGACGTGGCCCACTCCGGCACGGCCCAACGGAGAGGAAGGAAGGGGGAGGGCTGCTGACAAGTGGAGCCGCTCGTTAGCGTCCCAGAGCAGGGGAGGTGGAGCAGGGGCATCGGAGGCACGATTCCGGCAGCGGTGGTGCTCTCCGGCAAGGGAAAAAGGGAGAAAAGGGGATGCTCAGGGTAGGCTCGGCCGGGTAAGAGAGCGCTGATGGCGAGCTCGGCGGTGGCCGAGGTGGAGGAAGACGGCAGCGCATGGCGAGACCGCACGCCGGCGAC
This sequence comes from Olyra latifolia, assembly GCA_036346145.1. NCBI lineage: Eukaryota > Viridiplantae > Streptophyta > Magnoliopsida > Poales > Poaceae > Olyra > Olyra latifolia. The sequence continues at coordinate 42,820,309 of CM070523.1, read as the reverse complement.
AAAATCGACCAGGTGGCAGGGTTGCCGAGCTCCGGGAAGGGAGAGGGAAGGCGAAGAAGTGGCTGCAGTAGTCCTGCTAGTCGCTGATGTTCAGCTTTAACTTGCTGGCATACGTGGCATCTGGCTATGCACTCTACTATGTCTGCCTTCATACGTGGCCATCGGAATTCATCCTTTAGATCCCCATACATTTTGGTACTGCCAGGGTGACTAGTGTACACCGTGTCATGTGCTTCCTAGGGAGTGGTTGCTGACCTCCCAGAGGTTTCCCTGAGCTTATCTTCCCACCGTATATGGCCTTAGTCCAGTGTCGTCACCCCATGTGACGCCACGGTGAAGAAAAGAGGGGAAAGAGCTGTGCGGTGGGGATACTTCCCATTCACCTCTCCCTTTCACCCTCCAGAGCGTTGCCTAGCCCTCAATTTCGCCGGAGCGTCGCTGGTAAGAAATTCCCCTTTTTTCCCCCAAATTTTTCTACCTCACTCAAAACTTCGATTCCTCCTTAGTCGTCGCTCTAAGGTGCAATTGTCCGTGCCCTAAGCCTTCTAGGAAGCTCTAGAACCTAACCCGAGCACGAATTTGCGCTTGCTTAGCTCTAAATGGCCGTTGCCATGGGTGTCGTCGCTCAAGCTTTGCGGTGAATGCCGCTGGCTTAAGCCCGTAGCGCTCGAGCTTGGACAAGGCAACCAAACACCTCAATGGCATCCATACAAGCTCACCGAACCTTCGATTCGACCCCGAAAATTCCAGAACAAGGCGACAGGGAGAAGCCCTATTCGCCAGCTCCAGTTCAAGCTGGCCGTCTTTGTAGACCGCCCCGAGCAGCGCCATTGGTTCTAGGAGAATCTGTGGCACATAAGCAGGACCGTCCTCTCACGTTTCGATCCTAGGGGGACCGAAAATGCCATGTCGCCTTGTAACCGCCGTGAAGCTCTAGTTCGACCTCTTTGCTGGCCAAATCAGCACCGTTCGAGTAGTGCTGGGAGAATGGGTCGGGCTGGTCGGGCTGGCACTAGCACGCCCTGAACAAAAGGCCCGAAGCCTGACCCGACACAAATGGCAGATGGGCCGTGCCAGCCCGGCCTGAGATACATGCCCGTGACACGCCTCAAAACGGGGCACGCCAGGCTACCCAAGACGATCGATGCGCGTGCGTCGCTTTGGCCGCCCGACACGGAAAATGGCCCGAATACGCGGAGCCTCCCACCAGCCCACCTTGGCACCTCCTGCTTGTCTTTATGGCTCGACGTCGACCTCGGTACCCCCGATCCCTAATTCCAAAGCTCCCTACCTCGTCGATCCCTAACCCTAGTGAATAGTGATGGTGATGACGCGGGTGATTTCCTCTAGATCTGGGGCGCGGGCGACGGTGACGGCGACGGCACGGGCGCGTGGTCCGACAGTTCCTACCATCACGGGGCACAGCGCCGGCGGTGAGACGAGACGAGGTCGTGGACCGGCGGTGGCCCAAGCGACGGTGTAGCCTCCTCGACGTCCTCGTCCTTTCCAACGAAGGTGATCCCCTCCACCTTGGTGGCCACAACCTCAGGTCAGGTATGCTTTTTGACTTTGTTAGTTATGATTTGCTCCGATTTGTCCCCGATGCATTGATTTCTCCTGTTGTCCATGAGCATGGCTCCTCGATTCCTCTTACCTCTGCTGCTTTTCTTTGAGAATCGAGATCTTCCTCTACTTCTGTTAAATGCTAGTTTCACGGTGGTCGCCTGGTCGGTGCTTGTCTATTCACATCCAATTTGCATCTGCCTATAAAATGTATTGCTGCCTTGCTGGTTCTTCTCTAGTACTCTAAGTTCTCTCTTCTCTCAAACTCTTCCCTCTCCAGTCTCCAGTCCAGTAGTCCAACCCTAGCATTAGAAATGATCTAAGCGTGAGTGACTGAGTGTGTGATGAGGAACAAGAAGCAAGTTACAACAAAGGGGGCAGGCTCGGCACCAGCAGGGTGTAAATCAAAACGCCCTGCAGCTGCAGCCCATGCCCGTCCTAACACTGCTACAGTTGGTAGTTCTTCTCATCCCATTTCTTGTGATGATGGCCACATCCATCCTTGCCAACTCTCCCCAAGCATGGGAGATTGTGGCATGGACGACTGTCATATGGATGGCATAGAGAGTGAGGAAGAGGCTGTATTCACGCAAGGTAGTGGTGGTAATGTGATTGGAGATCAGCCTCCCTGTGATGGTAATGGTAGTAGGAGGATTGAGGTTGAGGATGACTCGCAAGGCGATGGTAGTACGGCTGCAACTATGCCACCATCATCTGGTGCATCTGGTGGTGGCAGTAAACGTTCTGCTGAATGTTGGAAGCATATGCAGAAGCGTATGCTTGTTATTGATGGTATACCGCAAGAATTTGCGGTGTGTAACTATTATAAAGCTGAGTTGAGTGTAGGTTCCATTGGAGGCACTGGGCATTTGAATCGCCATTACAAAGCTTGTTTGATCAAGTTAGGAAAGACTCAAGGAGGTGTGTAGACTCCATTGAACTTCACTTCAGACGGGTCTGTAAGTACATGGGTTTACAACCCATAGGTAGCGCGCGATGAAATAGCGCGGTATATTGTTTCTGAAGATTTACATATTATGATGGGCGAAAGCCGTAGCTTTGCTAGAATGATTCAACGTGCTTTCTGCCCGCAGTGCCAACCTGTTAGTAGAAGAACCACAAAATCTGATTTGATAGCATTATATAAGAATGAGCTTGCTGTGTTGAAAGAAACTTTTAAAAAGGTTCGGTTTTCATTTGCTTTAACCTCTGATATTTGACTTCAACTCACGAAAGAACATGCTATCTTAGTGTAGTTGCTCACTATTTAGATGATTCTTACAATCTAAACAAGAGAGTGATAGGCTTTAGTCTAATGGATGAATCACGTAGTGGAGATGCCATTACTAAAACTATTTTTGAGGTAATTAATGATTTCAATCTAGCTAATAAAATCCTTTCTATTACCCTTGACAATGCATCCTCTAATACAACTGCCATGGATATCCTTAGTCCTAAAATTCAGTCTTATATTAATGGATATGTTATTCATCAGAGATGTATGTGCCATATTATAAATCTGATTGTTCAAGATGGTATAGCTGTTATTGGCAAATATTTAAACAACATTCGTGGTGCTATTCGACATATCAAGTAGCCCCCAGGTTGCATCTAAATTTGCTGATTATTGCAGGGCCAATGATATTAGACCAAGAAAATTTGGTCTTGATATGAAGGCTAGGTGGAATTTTACCTACCTTATGCTTAAGAAGCTAGAGGGCTATGAACATATCATTACTGTGTTTGTCAATGCTAATGCTCAAGATCTTAATTTGGTACTTACTGATTATGATTGGAGTGTTGTGAGTCGTTTTAGAGAGTTTTTAAAGAATTTCTATGCAGCAACAAATGTTCTATCTGGTATTTATTACTCTACATCATGCTTAGTAATTGAGTATATATGGTTAATTGCTGAACCCTTTGCTAAGTGTAGATCTGATCCACTTCTTTCCTCTGTTGTTGCACCAATGGAGGTCAAGTTTTTGAAATACTTTAGTTCTATATCTCATGTATATTGCTTTGCAACCATTTTTGATCCACGTTAAAAAGTAGATGGATTGCAATGTGCTATGGAGGGCATAGGTGAGGCACTTGATATGGATTTCTCTAAGTCTTTTAATCATGTAAAAGATGACTTGTTTCGAGTTTTTAACTTGTATTATAGGAAGTCTGGCGAAAGCGAGGTGGAGTCTCATGCTGCTGAGGAGGAGACAGAAACTGATCACACCCTTACATCACACTTGTGGAAGAGGGCTAAGGGCAAAGAATCTGCTGCTTCTACCTCCTCTTAAAGATGGAATCCTAATACTGAATTGAATCATTATCTTAGTACTAACTTTGCTGGCACCGTTTGTACTTTGAGGGATGTTAAAGTAAATTTACTTGAGTGGTGGAAGGAACACCAATACAGTTTTCCTATTTTAAGTCATTTTGCCAGGGACATTTTACTTGTACCAGTCTCAACTGTTTCTTCAGAAGCAACATTCAGCACAATTGGGAGGATTATCAAAGAACGGAGGTCTTCTCTCGCACCTGAGACGGTGGAAGCAATAACATGCCTCAAAGATTGGCAAAGAGCAGATGAGATGAAGCAGCATTAGCTTGAAGGTCCAGAGATTGAACTTGCAGCTGTAGATTTGAACATTGATTAGTTTTTACTTAGTTCTTAGTTGCAGTTTGAACTGCTTATTATGTAACTGGAGTCTGGACTGTTATGGACTTTTAAACATGGTCTGTACTCCTTTTCTTACAGAGGGAGCCCCACCCTGGGGTGTAAGGTTTTTAACGAGGCAGACCATTAATAAATTTTTCTTTTCCTTCTAAAATTTGTTTTTCTATGGTTTTGTACTACTGTGCTAGCGTGCTTGAACTGTTGTGCACTGCTGAAACTGTCATTTGAGATTGGGCTGTGGTTTTGTGATTGAAACTGCCACCCTGGGCTGTGGTTGTGTGTTTGAAACTATCATTTGAGACTTGTAATTGAACTGTTGTGCACTATTATGGCCTTGAGTCATTGACTGAGAGTTTGAGACTTGTGTTGGTTGGAAAATTAGATGAAACTGTCATTTTTTTCTTAATTATTGCTTGCCATCCAGATTGAGGTGTAACTAGGTTCTCAACCGGCCGTGCCGTGCTTGGGCCAGCACGGCCCGATCGAGCCACGACGTGCTTCTGGGCCGTGCCGTTCCCAGGATTGTGCACATCGGGCCAGCCTGGCACGGCACGCACAAAACAATGGGCCGTGCCAACCCGATTCATTTAGGCCCAAGGCATGACGGGTCTGGGCGGCACGGCTCAACTCCCAGCACTACGCCCAAGCATGAACAAGCTCGGACCAGGGAGCCCTCGGATCCCAGATACAATTCCCGGAGGTTTCGAGGCCTAAGGACCACTGGCTCACCCACAAATGCACGCTGAAGAGATCGCTGGAACAGTGCACGCGTGGCGGGGGAAATAGCGGGAGAAGACGACCGGTTTTTAGTAATCGTCGGTTTTCTCGGTTTTTCACAAAAGTGACCGGTTGACCTAGTTTTAGGCCGGTTTTAAAAATGCTTCCAAATGAGAAAATGTTTAGAATAAAAAACATTTAAATATGAATTTAATTTCCATATAAGGATAGTTACCACAATAAGTAAAAGTAAAAACCCCAAAAGGGTACATTTAAAATATAAAAATGAGGGGTAAAAGATAAATAAAACTGAGGAAAAACAATAAGGGATTTAAATATGTTTAAATTTTATAAATTTTAGGTGCATAACATATGTGTCTCATTCATTGCATATCATGCTGAAATTTATTTAAAATTTTTCCGGTTTATTTCAAATAGGAGCCGGAGGGAAGGGAAATAAAGCTAAAGCAAGCTGACCACCCACAGGAGCCACAAGAAGCAGGGATTGAGTGGGAAAGCCCTGATATAGAAGGCAAGTCATGTGTTTTCTGAACATATTGAGTCCCTTATGGTATTTATATTGCATTAATTTAAGGGAGTAAATTAATTTTGAGTCAAGTGGTTTGATAAAGAATTTTTGAAATATAAGATGCTATCCCAAATCCCACTAAGACGTACCCTCTTTGGAATTTGAGCCTTTATGAATCCATTGTTGAGCCTAGATCGAGTAAAAATGACTTTAAAGCCGATGGGGCTTATGGGGTAAAGTTGTGTGAGACCAGGAAAGAAGCGTCCAAAATTTTTTTAAAGTTTTAACAAGTTAAGGACTTCACCCCTTTCTGCTAAGGTGAAGTGACAATTTACGCCCATCCATGTGAGCGAGAAATTGGACTTGGAAGTGGCCCTGAACCACTAGGATGAGGTTTTTCCCATGGTTGCAATAAGTCGCTGACAGCTGGGTATGGTGGTCTCAGTCCCCCAATCAGGTCTCAATAACAGCTGAGAACCACTCTTCTATGGGGTGACAAAACCTGTCGGCCTATAGGTTTCCATGGTTAGAGGGTGGACGGGGTCTCGCTGGGTGGAAAACTAATCCCGTGGAAGAGTTCATTTCATGGGTGTTCTAACTCTAGCTAAGTTGCGACATCATATGGGTAAAGCAGGGCAGATTCTGTAGAATCGACAAACTACCATCGATGAACCGTGCTTACGGTATATGGAGCTATATTTTGGGTGATACCAATCATCATAGCATAAATAGTTTTGGAAAATATGAAAATCCGGGAGAATGAGCATCGTACCAACTCACCTAAGTGAAACCTTGAAACAGAAATTATTGCAAATAAAGGTTTTTCAAGGGAAAACGAAACCTAGGAAGTCATTAAAAATCATACTTGTTAGCATTGTGGAGTTCACAAAGAAACCCCAATCCAATCCTTCACTATTCCTAAGCATATAATAAATAGTTCCTTTTTTACATATGACCTGCTAAGAATTTTTAAAAGATTCTCATACTTGCAATTATTGCGGCCTGCTTAATCCCATGAGCAGGACAGGGCTTCTACGAGAAGAATGATCTTGAAGCAGTGGACCCAGTGGAGTGGGTAGGAGACAACTTCGAGTTCTAGGGTAGTCCTTATGCTCGGTTACCTATGGCCGTTGAGGCAAGTGTTGGAGTTTGAATAATAGGTCTGGAAGACCTTGAGTTTGTAAAACTTGGTCAATAGACCACTACTTCCACTGTAAAATACTCTGCAATTTTTTTAAGCCATCGTTACAGGCTTGTATCATGTCTAAACACAACTGGAATCCTAGATAGCTGTGTTGTGGTAAGGTTGCATTAACTGTCGCTGTTTTCGCACCCTCACATCGACTGAGCCAACCAGGCTTGCCAGAACCATGCTAGGATCATGCAAGACGACATGTTTGATTGTCTTGCATCACCTTAGCTTGTCCTACTGTAACCCGCTTTTTTTATTGACTCGAGCTTACCCACCATTGGTTGAATTCGACGCTGAGCTCGTTGTCCACCGGCCAGATCCACTGCCCTTGTGCCCTACCAGGTCGGATCCATTGTTGTCGCGCTCTGTCCTGTCGGATTTGATGCTACCACGCCTCGTCCCAGCCGGATCCGACGTTGTCATGCCTCACCCGGCCGAATCCGATGATGCCTCACCTCATCGATGCTTCTCCTATCCTGTGGTGTTGCACATCCACGTCGTTGCGTACTTTGCAGCCTAAGCTCATGGAAACGGCCACTTCGAGTGTGTTCGAGGAGCTAGATCTACACAGTTTGCATAGATGGAGCCTACCTTCGCAGGACGCCCTGGCAACCAAATGCCTAGATGGTGGCTCCCGCGAGCCTAGCTCAGTGGTGGCCGTCCAACTAAATACGCCTAGCCCTAAGTGTGCTTGTTTGAAGTCCCACCTAGCCCTACCAAAAAATTAGCTATACCCTAAGAGCATCCGTAGCAGGGTCTTTAAAAGGTAATATTTTCTATATTTAGAGATTCTCGGTCTCTATATCACTCCTACATTAGCCTTTATGTCAGTCCTTAAATTTAGAGGTCCTCTCTCCGAAGATTCTCTCCCCTGTCTCTGTATCTTTTTTTGGACAGAGACTCTGTTAGAGAGGATAAAAATATTAGGAACGAATAGTGGTTTAGAGAAGAAAATATAGAGAAATGAATTTTGAGACTTTGCTATGCTCTAAGGTTCTAGATGTAATTTGGATTATAGCCTAACATTGGTGAGCCCTTCTCAAACAATGGTGTGCCAACCAAAAAGCACATCTCGGCTTTCTAAGCATGGAAAAACAGCGCCAACGCGAGCCAAAGAACAATGATGTGGCCAATGTGGTCAGTCTAACCCTAACGGCTACCAACTAGTTAGGAGACAGTGCATGTTTATTTATTTTGAATTTGATTTTCTGATTTTTTTTCATATCTGTTATATCCGGAGTCCAAATTGCATGAAATATATTTTTAATTATTTTAAACCCAAATATATATCTTTGTAATTGTTTTATATTTTTTATAATTTATTTGGTTTTCTCAAATTTTTTTCCATGTTTTATCTGAAGTTTAAAATTTTATTATTACAATTTTTCATAAATTTATTCATGTATGACACTAAAGTAAACAATACCCACATAATTTGCCAAATTTTGGCTAACTAATTTGGCTTCCAATCAAACAAAACCCATTCATATCCTACCAAATTTTGGCTTCAAGCCAAGCACTGTGATTTTGCCAATCATTTGGTCGTGCCCTAGATTTCGTCTTGACAAGAAATGGCAGGACTACCAAGGGTCATGAACTAAACTAAAATAGAGCCAAATTACTTTCTTTTGTTTTTGTTTAAATTTGAAAAACAATAAAAATATATTGTTTCATGTAAAGTATGGAAAATATAATAGTTTAAATCAAACACATCCTTTACTAGGTACGACAATGGGCCTTGTTCCCGATCCCTGGTAGGGAATTCCCTTATTAGGGGATGGGTATGAGAGGAATTGTCCCTCTGTGGGATGAAAATGGGGGAAAAATCATTCCCTGTTGGGTATCGCTAGGACGGGGACAAGGTAGATTATTTCTCCGGGAGGCCTAGATAGGACCCACCCCGTCTACACCCCACGCGGCCCCACTTGTACAACCCAGCCCACGTTGCCATGTACCCCTTTCCCTAAACCCTCACATGTCCAATGCCCTCACTGGCTCACATACCACTCCTCACCTCCTTTCTCTAAACGAGTCACCGCTAGCCACTCCTCACCTCTGCCTTTCCTACCTCTTCGCTAGAGCGCAAGCACAAGCCTCTCTCTCTCTCGGACTCTCCTCTCTACTCTCCTCCCTCTCCTCCACTCCCTCGTGCAACATAGGTGGCGGGATCCGAAGTTGCGGTGGCAGCGGCGATGTATGGTGCAGTGGATGGCGGCCCGTGGGACAATTCCGAGGCAGCAGCGTAGTGAGGCTTAGGGTTTAGCTTCCTCGGTTGAGGTGGCGGAGGCTTCCCTATGATGATGGCGGCGGCGCGTGGCATCCCAACAACGACGGTGGCCTGAGTTTAATTTCAACAGGTGGCGAGCCGGCGATGCAACATAGATCTAGGGTACACACTGCTAGAAAAACGGGCTTTAGTCCCAGTTCCCCTAACTACTACTAAATCGTAGAAAATATCTAAAAAATAAGGCGAACCCAAGACTCGAACCTGGGACCTCATGCCACCACGTGACTCTCCACTCACTCTTCTAACCAACCCACCCACCCACGCGTATTTAATAGACTAGGATATGCATTCCTTTTGAAGTATCTTTGAAATGAGCCTTTATACCGGTTCGTAACACTAACCGACTAAAGGCTCATTTAGTACCGGTTCAGTATTTAACCGACTAATTTGTGTCTGTGCTAACTAGCATGTACCCACTTGCCAAAACCACCTTTAATACCGGTTCGTGCTCTGAACCGACTAATGTGAGCCACGAACCGACTAATCGTGTTTTTAGCCTCAGAGCTACTGAACCGGGACTATTGCTACATCAGTCGGTGCCAGGCCAATCGGGACTGATGTACCAGTATGGAAGGTCATTTCTCTAGTAGTGACACAATCCTTTTCTTCCTCTTTTCCGGCTGTAGATTAGACGGAGATGGGGACCCGACGGGTCCTTGTTACCTGAATAGGGACAAGGTGTTGGGACCCGGTTTTACTAAGCTAAATCTCTCTGTGTTAACAGTATGAGTCCCAAGGATCAGTGCTCGTACCCACAGTAAAACAGAATAAAGTATCAATACAAACATTGTATTAATTCCCGATTTTACTAAACCGAACCATTCTGCGTTAACAGTATGAGTCCCAAGAATTAATGCTCATACCCATAGTAAAACAGAATAAAGTATCAATATCAACACTGTATTAACTAGAAAGTAAATCAGAGTGTGACGAAGCAATTTATTACCATAGATTATAGTATCAGAAGAACCAAATAAAAACAACTGAACTAGACCTATCATTAGCCACAGGCAAACTGACTGGGGAAGCTACTAGTATACAGGATCATCTTCTATGAAAAATCCAACGTTGTCCTGCGTATCCTCATGATTCTGACCTGCTCGTGGAATAAGCAGCCCTGAATAAAAGCCAGGGTTAGCACGCGAATAATAGCAAGTCTTTTCTGGGAAGGGGTAGACTAGGCTCATCCTAGAAAAGATAATGGCTCATTTACATAAAAGCATTTAACTTAAAAGTATAAAAGTATTTAACAAAACATACGTAAATAATAATAAGCAATTCTCATAATTAATCTTAACGGTAACATAAACATGGTATAGTTCTCAATCTCAGTGTCTCATATTTCAAGTTCTCATTGTCACATCTCATAGCCTCAATATAGTTCTTATCTCGTTCTCATTCATCATAAACCATCTAGCAACGGCATACAGCTGAAAAACCTTACCCAAGTTAAATTAATTAAAAGGTGTAGCTACGATGTGAAAAACCACCAAGATGCTCATAACTGGGAGCATGGACATTCAAATGGGTTTACACTCTGCGGAGGTTGTATACTTTTCCCGCAAGATATGATACTCTCTCGTCGGAAAGCATCATAAAAAACCTATTAGAAGAGTAACCCCGAACTTGTCACGTTCATACCTGATAGGTCACACAAGTACCCCAGAATTCCATCCGAGCAATACACCGGTGATGACACATCCCTTGGGACCTCACCCACGGTGCAAATATGGTAACAATTCTAACATTATTCTCCATCTAGATTAGGCCACGTGCCATACCGGGCTTGCGATCGCACGATAATTTCTCAGTTAAATCCATCACGATCATCGGTCCTTAGGGACCGGAGCGTCGACTCAGGTCATCTGCTTTGAGTCAAATTATTAGTTGGTCAAATTTTAATTAATGAGTGAACAATCCCACCATAAATCCCAAATTCTCCATTCCCATACTCAGTTATCTCATAATGCGGTTTTTTTAATAATCATAGGAGTAAATAACTTTTCAAAACAAGCTAGGCAATGCTAAGCCATCTAAATTCATGAAAAACAGTAGCAAATTACATAATAATATTATCCTAAGGTTCTTCATGATATTGGGTGCATACCATATAAATAAACGATATGCACTAGGAATTTTTAAACCAAATACACATAATTTAATTAAATAGAAATTTTGACAAAATCTAGAAATTAGCATTCTAGAGAGAAAGACTTGCCTTCTTGATCTTCGGGAATTTTCTGGGCGTCAGCGGAGTTAATGAATTCTCCTTTGTCGCCCACATGGTCTAACACATGCAAAACGAGTAAACAACGATAAATACTAGAAACATTAAATAAATTAAAAATTTATATAAAAATTATAGTAAGTAGATATGAATTTTCTGAATTTTTTAAAACTGGAATCGCTGGATTTGGAGGTAGTATGAATTTACATCGAAAAGATGAACGAACACTGTTCGCTGTAATTACAGAAAAAGGGAAAATTTACTGTAGCAGCACCTGCGCTGTAGCAGATGGGCCAGCGTGGAGTGGATAAGCGGGAGGGCTGCGATGAGAGTGGGAGAGAGAGAGAGCGCAGAGAGATATTGAGAGATAGGGAAAGAGAGGCTGAGAGATGAGGGAGAGAGAGGGCGCACGGGTGGCAGCGGCGGTGAGTGTCGACGGCGAGGTGGCAGCGGCACGGCGCACGATGACGCTGCAACGAGGCACGGCTGCATGGTGGCGAGCGGCGGCAACGGCGACAACGACGACCCCTGCTTCGGCAACCACTAGGACAACAACAATGAAGATGAATAGCGGCTGTTGCGACGTGCTCGACTTGCCTCAAGAATAGATGGATTTGATGACTTGGGATTAGTAGATGTGTTAGGGGGATGTCGGAGCCTGATTTTACTAAACCGAACCCTTCTGTGTTAACAGTACGTGTCCCAAGGATCAATGCACGTACCTATAGTAAACAGAAGCACTGTACCACTGCCAACACTGCATTAACTAGAAAGTACATCAGAGTGCTGCGGAGAATAGATATGTATTCATAGTACCAGGTCCTGACTACTGCAAATAATAAGGCGGACCAAAAGTAGCGACCCATCACGGCCACAGGCACACGCTGATTTAGGAAGCAGCTAGTAGTTCGGATGCACCTCCAGGAAAACAACAATGAAGTCCTGCGCGTCCTGAAACTCTCGACCTGCTCGTGGAATAAGCAGCCCCGTATGATAGGGGGTTATCACGCGAATGCTAACAAGTCTTTCCTCGGAAGGGCTAGATTACGGCTCATCCTAGGAAGGCTGAGGGTTATTTTCTGTAAAAGCATTTAACCTAGAAGTATAAAAGCATTTAAGAAAACATACAAGAGTAAATAATTCGTAATTCTCAAGATTAATCTTGACAGCAACATTGAACATACCAAAGTTCTCAGTCTCAGTGTCTCATGTCACATGATAATTCTCAGTGTCTTGGCACACTTTCTCATTCTCAACAACCAAGAACAGCTAGCAGCGGCACACGGCCGAAAAACTATACCCGGGTCATATTAATTAAGGTGAAGCTACGTTGTAAAGAACCACTAAGTCATTCTTAACCGGGAGCATGGCCATTCAAATGGGTTTACACTCTACAGAGATTGTACTCTTTACCCGGAAGATATGGTACCTTCCGTCGAAAGGTACATAATAGAATTCATTATAATTCTTACTCCGGCCTTGCCATGGTAATACCTGATATTCATAAAAGTACCTCGGGGGCTTTCACCATACCTGATGTTCACACAAGTATCCCGAAGTTCAATCCCCCAAGCAATACACCGGCGGTGACACATCCCTCGGGATCTCACCCACGGTGCATGTATGGTGACAAACCCGATGTTATTCTCCCTCTAGATCAGGCTCGTCTCATACCGAGCTTGCGGTCACACAGGGATATCTCGGTTAAACTCATCACAATCGTTGGTCCTTATTCTCGGAGCAGCAACTAAACACAAACCCAAGTCTCGTGCATGAAGGCACCCACCATATATTCCATCCGCTCCCGATCCCAATTATTAGTTGGTCAAATTTTAATTAAAGAGTGATCAAGCCCACCATAACCAAGTTCACTAGTCTCATTCTCCGGTACACAATTATCAAGAGGAATATAACCATAATCAACAATGGGAATTACTCCCCCGATGTCTAACTAAGCATTGCTAAGTCAATTAGTAATATAAAACTGTAGGATAACATATAACACAATTTATCCTAAGGTTTTGCATGGCAATGGGTGCATAACATATAAATAAACGGCATGCACTATGAATTTCTAAGGTAAATACGCATATTTTGATTAATTAGCAGTTTTTGCAAAATATAGAAATTAGAATTCAGATATTTTGAATTTTGTAACATAATTATATGTACAAGTGCATGTAACACTCCAGTAAAAGATCTTTGAAGGTAGCTGAAAATTATAACTTGGTGTAGATAAACGGTAATGGATGTACAATGCGGACCGTCGCTCTAAAGAGTTCATTGATGGCGTGCAGGGTTTTCTCGATGCGGCCGTTGCCTTATTGCCTCCGGACAGCTACATATATTGTTCGTGCGTAGACTGCAAGAATGAGAAGAAGCACTTCCACCGATGGCAGGTTATGAACCATTTGATGATGAGATGTTTCATGCCAAACTATACCTGTTGGACCAACCATGGCGAAGTAGAGGGGATTAGCCGGGAAGACGATGAAGAAGACGACGAAGAAGAAGAGGGATTGAACAGTATCCCGGACACCACACAATACTGTTCTGTGGAATATACACTCGGGGAGTTTGGTGATGATGAGCTAGACCAGATGTTGCGTGACGGAGAGAGAGACTACACAGATAAAAGACAATTCGAGAAGTTCTAGCGTATGTTAGAGGACCACGGGACTCGGGACTCCTTTGTACCCAAGCAGTGGGCAGGGCCATAAAAAGTTGCGTACCACATTGAAACTAATGCAACGTAAGGCCACAAATAGTGTGTCAGATAAGAGATTCAATGAGTTGTTATCACTCATGAGAAGTTGCTTCCGGAAGATAACACGCTGCCTGAATCTATATATGAAGCCAAGCAAGTCGTTTGTCCTTTGGATTGGAAGTACAGAAGATACACGCATGTCTTAACGATTATATCCTGTATCGTGATGAGTACGAGGATTTTGATGTTTGTCCAGTGTGCAAAAAATCACGTTATAAGATGAAGCGTGACGACCCAGGTGAAATAGATGGGGAGCGTGCGAAGAAGAGACCTCCCGCTAAGGTGGTGTGGTATTTCCCTGTGATCCCCCAATTAAAACGTCTGTTTGCTAACAAAGCGTATACCTAGATGATGCGTTGGCACAAAGAAGACCGTAAGGACAAGGGGATGCTTAGACACCCCGCTGATGGCTCCCAGTGGAGGAAAGTCGATCGAACATACCCGCACTTTGCAGATGAGGTGAGAAACATAAGGTTTGGATTGTGTACCGATGGTATGAATCCTTTCGGCGAGTTGAGCAGTAGCCATAGCACCTGGCATGTTAAACTATGTATCTATAACATTCCTCTTTGGTTGTGCATGAAGTGAAAGTACATAATGGTGTAGTTGTTTATCCAAGGCCCCAAGCAACCGGAAAACGACATCGATGTCTATCTGAAACCATTGGTTGAAGATCTTGTAACGTTGTGGGAGGATGGTGTACGGGTATGGGATGAGCACAAAAGGCAGTATTTCACCCTATGTGCATTGTTGTTTATAACCATCAACGACTGGCCTGCGCTTGGTAATCTGTTCGGCCTAACTATAAAAAGATATAGAGGCTGCGTGCAGTGCTTACATGAAACGGACAGAATGTACCTCAAAAACTCTTGGAAGGTTATGTACATGGGCCATCGTAGGTTTCTTCTTACGAGGCACTCGTTGCGGAAGAAAGGCAAGAATTTTAATAGAAAACCAGACCTTTGTGCTAAGCCTGAGGATCGAAGTGGGCCGCATGTATTTGCTATGGTAAAGGATATGAAAGTAGTATTTGGAAAGGGTCCTGGGAGCAAATCTGTCCCGAATGAGGAAGGTGAGATACCCATCTGAAAGAAAAAGTCAATATTTTGGAATTTGCCTTATTGGAAAGTTTTGGAGGTCCGTCACTCACTTGACTTCATGCACATAACGAAGAATGTTTGTGTGAACCTGCTAGGAAACTTAGATATGTACGGCAAGCTCGGAAGGATCTAAAACTTTTGAAACTGAGGAACAATCTACATCCAGAAAAGAGAGGGAAAGGACAACATTATCTATATTCTGCGAGTTACACTCTAAGCAAAGAAGAGAAAAAAGCATAATAGAGTGCTTAAACAGTGTGAAGGTCCCTTCTGGATACTCCTCGAATGTAAAGAGACTCATAAACATGAAAGAGAATAAAATCGTAGACCTAAAATCCCATGGCTGTCTTGTATTGATGACACAGTTGCTCCTAGTGACTGTGAGAGGTATTTTGCCCGAGTGGGTCCAGGGGACAATCACAAAGCTGTATTCCTTTTTCAACGTGGTTTCGCAGAAAGTCATCAATCCAGATAAACTAAGTAAGTTGCAGGATGACGTGGTACAAAGTGTGGTTAGCCTTGAGATGATCTTTTCTCCAACATTTTTTGATATTATGGTTCATTTCATTGTCCACATTGTTAAGGAGATAGGTATCCTCGGATCCGTGTTTCTACACAACATATTACCTTTCGAGAGGTACATGCGTGTCCTAAAGAAGTCTGTCGGTAACCGTTCTCATCCAAAAGGATGCATAGCCGAGGGTTATGGGACAAAGGAGGTAATTGAGTTTTGTGTGGATTACATTAATGATCTAAATCCGATTGGCGTCCCTATATCACGCCATGAGGGGAGGCTACGGGGAAAAGGGACACTAGGACGGAAAGCAATTGCATGCAATGATCTTCTTACATTTAAACAAGCATATTTTACGGTTCTGAAGCAACCTATTGTAGTGGCCCCTTATGTCCTTCAGCACAAGAGTATTCTATGCCGCGAATTCCCAGGGAGGTCTAAGGATTGGACAACACTGAGGCACATGGATTCATTCGGCGCTTGGTTACAAAACTACATCCTTTCCAAAGGGTCAGACAATGAATAGTTGCAACGCCTGGCTCGGAGACCATCTAGTGAAATCGTGACATTCAAGGGGTGTGAGATAAATGGTTACACATTCTACACGAAATCGTAGGATAAGATGAGCAACAACCAGAACAGCGGTGTCCGTATAGACGCCACAGACAACACTGGCAAGGTGGACATATATTATGGTTCCATAAAAGAGATATGGGAGCTCGACTATGTATCTTTAAAGGTCTCTTTATTGAAGTGCCAATGGGTCAAACTGACTTTACGTGGCGTGAAGATTGATAAATACGGCATGACAACCGTGGACCTCACATAAGTCGACTATAGACGCGAACCATTCGTTCTCTCACATGATGTGAGACAGGTCTTCTGCGTAATAAACATGTCAAGCAAACCTAAGAAGCAGAAGGACAAGCAAAAGGATTGTGGTAGTAAGCCAAAGCGACATGTGGTAGAGAGAGATAGAGAGAGGGATAGAGAGAGATAGAGTGAGAGATAGAGAGCTAGGGAGAGATAGAGAGAGAGATAGTAAATGTGATCAAGTCATGAAGCATATTTAACATTGTTTCGCAATTATTTCATGTGCATAAGTAGCAATACTAATTTAACATTGTTTCGCAATTATGATATATAGATTGCGCAACCAGGCCGTGGTGACCCTAATTTCGATGAGGGAGAACAGTTCCTGCTAGACTTAATCGCGTAGGGTAGCATCATAGGCTACGACGAAGATGACGCTAATGCTACTGCTGAGGCGACCGATAACGCTGCTGCCGATGAGGCCGTGGACCAAGGTGACGCTAATGCTACTACCGGTGGTTCCGGTGATGCCGTGGACACTGGGGCCAGCGCGGTAATGCCACAATAATGCCATGGTACATGCCGCCTTTCAACCAATATAAAACACTCTGACACGCTCATATCTTTCTGTATTTTAAGCACGGTACATCGAGCAACCAAGCGAAGAGAAGACCTAACAAGAAGCCGTCGGCAAAGCATATCTTTACCGACGTTAACTCCAATGGGATGCCGGTTGCCCCTCTTTCAGCAACTGGCCCATTCAACAACGCTTGCGGTTACCATGTAAGGGATCACGTCCCAATTAGCATCCAGAAATAGGCTGAAGTCCCTCAAGTTGCCAAGGACCTGCTGTGGAAAGATATTAAGTACAATTTCAAATCCCCAGAAGGGTTCAAAGACAAAGTGAAGAAATACACTTTGAACAAGATGGCAACCGTATTTCAGGCATGGAAGTCGTCTCTAAATACCAAGTATGTGCAAAAAGGACAAAGGCCTGACTTCAATCAATTTCCTAAGCTGCGGATCACTAGGAAGCGTTTGAGGAGTACAAGCTGTCAGCTAAAGGCCAAGCCGCGAGCCAAAAGAACAAGATTAATGCACATAAGAAGAAATACCACCACCATCTCGGCACCGGTGGTTACATCATGGCTATACCGAAATAGGAGAAGCGGGAGGAAGAATTATTGGTCAACGATGTCGCACCTGCTACTGCTGACTGGAAATTCTGCTTGCAAAATTGGTTCATGGCTCACAGGGGGTCCTTGCAGATGACGGTAGCTTGATGATGGCACCGGGAGTGCAAGATGTTGGTCAAAGGATTGTACAAGCCGTTGAGTAATCTTAGTTAGGTTCCTTTGTGACAGACAGGGAGAATGACGAGGTAACACGTGCCTTCCAAAACCCCGAGCACCCGGGACGGATAAGAGGTATTAGTTCGTCGATGCCATGGAAGTACGGATTCGCCAAGGATTTCCATACGTACAGGAGCCAAGCAAGAAGCAAAATCAGCGAGCTATACAAATACTGCCAATTAGAAAGGGAGCTGAGAGCAACGTACCCAGGCTAGCATCGGCGACATAGTTGCGCAGCAAGTGCAAATAGCCCTCAACAAGTTTCAGGGAGTAGGTCCGAGCAATCTGCCAGATGCCATGATCAGCCCGCAGGCCTCCGCGCGGCGGAGCAGCTATGCGTCCACCACGGCACCTAAAGTGGATGACCTGGGCCATTTTTCAGTGGACGACATCAAGTTTCGCTACCAGTGTGAGCTACACGTTGAGGCGCGTAACCTCTCCATCAAGGTGGCTTACGGCATGGCGTTCCCAGTGGAATTGGGCCAAACATTCTGATGCAACGAGATACCTCCCGGTTACTCGAAGGTTGCCGTGGAGGAGGTGTTAAGCGGTTTCGAAGATCTTCTACTCGATATTGCTGGAGGCGACGAGGTGACCAAGCTTGGACAGGCCCTCCACGATAGCATCCTCTGGCGAAAACAGTACATCATGCTTCTAGATGACGTGGAGGTGTCATCTCCACCAAGAGACATCCAACAATTGGAGCCGGCTAGAGGAAGCTCGCCTCCTCCACAGCGACAAACTACACCTCCTCCAATGTCACCTCCACACAATGCCTCGTCGCCAATACAGAGTACTCCTCCACCACCTGCTCCACGTAGAAGCCCAACTCCACAAGCACCTCCAACGAAAACGAACCCCCTCAGGAAAAGCACGCCTCCACCATCTCCCTCGAGAAGGAAGCTTCAAATCAGAAGGAGCAATTCTCCTCCACCCCTCCTCCCGAGAAGGCCTAGTCCAGCCGATCAACAAGGTCAAAGGAACCTCCAAAAAGTGCATATGATAGGACGGACGAGGAGACAAACAAAATCGTTGCCGCAGAAGTTGCTGCACACTTCGCACCTAAGGTGCCAGCACCGAAGCAAGCAATTGATCAAAAAGATACAAAACACTTCGTAACATGCCGTGCAGCGCCACTGCCTGTGCCGTCAGACCACAACCGGACAATAGCAAAGGCTACACTGAAGGCTAAATAGGATAAGGCAGGGGCGACAAAGAAGAAGAGAGCAAGAGCAGCTTGAGCAATTCATGAAAGAGGCAAGACTCGGTTTTGCAGCTGAAGCTCTTGGATTAACGGATGATCTTCCAATGGTAGAAGTGGGATGGCAATATGAGTTGGGCCGGGAGTTGGTTGACTCTGAAAACATAAAGGATTTAACAACCAAGATGTGACAATTTCATGAATGGTACATGGTAGAGTCCGCTCAAGGAAGAAAAATGTTCTCCCTCCGTATCAAAAATGAAGATTTCTAGCGCGGGGACAACCAAATATGGCTAAAATTCGAAGACTTGTACCATTTTTACCATTACGACGCTGTCAACATGTCTCTCATGAGCTGCTAGTGTCTATAAGTGTCAAGCTAATAAGTTTACCATGTGTTTCCTCGTACCAAAAAGTTGCAACTCTAATAACTTATCCCTTTCTACGTAGAATGGAGATACAACGATGTAGAAGACAGGCTGCTTCCAACGTGGGCTTCATGGACCCAGAGATTGTCAACGAGGCTATCTTCCGACACAACTCAAAGGATGTTAAGAATTACATTCTGGATGCATTCTTCAGATAGCACTACAAACCGTACATACTTCTACCCTTCAACTTCGAGTACGTATATATATGTGTCCTCACAACCTCTTGTTCCTATCTTTTTAAGGCATTCATAATACGACTAATTACATATATATGTTACAATATATTAATATGTTTCACTGGATCCTTGTTATTATCATGCTTGATAATAGCAAAATCATTGTTTAAGACTCAAGAAGGAACCATAGCAAAAATATCAATATATCATTGACACGCTAAATCGGTATGGCACATATTAATTTACTAGATGGTTTCCTTATTGTATTGAAATGCCTAGCTAATTAATTAATTCGAACTCTAATAATTACTATTCCTGTAATAACGTATCACAGGGCATTCGCAAGGTTCTGGAAGAAGCATAAAGGAAGTTTCAAGAACGAATTCACATCCAATTGAGCACTCGAGTACGTAATAAAGAATATTTATTAATTCATATTCTTTAGTGATAGTTTTTCATCTCAATAATTGTATTCTTTTTAAATTTCATCGTAGGTTCTATAGCAAATGGCTGGAAACAACTTATGTGCCTATTATGTGTGCCACTACGTGCAAAATCTTTCCTAAGGCGATGTAAAGAAACGACGAGGTGCGTGTGTCAAAAATACCAAATAATGATGCATCTCAATTTCTTAGTACTTACACTTTACGTGTCCAGAGATTTATTTATTTCCTACTATGGCAGCCTGACCTCGATGTGCAAGGCGTGATCCCGCCGTACCGGGTTGCAGCAATCCAAGAACAACTCGGCGGCTTCAGATTATATCCGCCAAAGGCGAGTTCCACACAAAGGGATGGAGAGATTGTCCTTCTATAAGGACAGGTGAAGTAACGGAATCATCGAAGGGCACAAAGAGCGATGCATGCAAGAAATGAGTTCAGGATTCACCCTTGTACTCTTGAAATGTGTAAACATTGCTTCTGTGTGCTCATTATTTCATGTGTACATAAACTTGTCCATTTTTGATTCAATTAAATTCGTATTATTGTGTAAATGAACTTATGGTTGTGTGAATGAGTACACATCATAATATATATTTAATTGTGAAAAAATATTGTAGTTGTATTTAATTTTATTGTCAGAATTCATATTGAAAACCCTCCCAGAACATATTCTATATTGAATATAATTTGCGCTCAGGCTCTCTACAAGTCGTTAGTAACTCCACACGTGGCGCCTTCGGGTATCACTCGCGGTTGCTATAACCGGTTCCAAAACCAGTTGTGAACCGGTTTCGAACCGGTTGTAATAGCTGGTTCACTGGTAGTGCTTTTGGGCTTAAACATGGCAAAATCTATCTAATCATTTTAATATACCTAGTCTTCTTCTAATTAAAAGAGGTATAGAGCCTTATGGATGAATTGCTAAATAAATTATTTTACCTACTCTAAATTTTTTGGGCCTAAACATCGCTAAATCTGTCTGATCATCTTAATATACCGAGTCCCCCTTCTAATTAAAAGAGGTATAGAGCCTTATGGATGAATTGCTAAATTTGTGAACTCTTGGTAGGGCCTAAAGGGCATCTTCAACAATATCCAATTTTTTGTCACCCTATTTCTCCACCCTAGCGCCTTATTAGTATTCACATTCCTATTTCTCAGCCTAATCCAACAGTCACCCTATTTTGCTATAGTAACATGGTTAGGGCAAAAATGCGCGATTGTTGAAGATGCCCTAAACTATTTTAAAGCCTTTTCTAGTTTAAGATCTGTAGTTGTAGTTTTTCCCTTAAAATCACTAAAAAAGAGATAGGCAGTCACAAAGGGTCTCTCCTATATTCCCTACAATGTTGCTACTTGCTGTCCGCAGGGACAGGTGCTATATCCCATGCATTTTTCTTTTTTCCTTGGTTCATGTCTGGTTGACTGGTTCAATACCTTTTCCCTATCAGATTGGCAGCGGTGAAACAAGCAGCAGTGAAACAAATCTAACATTATCCGTCAAGAGGGTTTTGGATGTTCTTAGGAAATCAATTATTAAGGGGGGGAAAAGGTATTACTGAGGTCAGCACCAACTAAGGTAGTGTTTCTTTAAGCGGTTGCGGTTGCGTTTGCTTATAAGCTGGAAATTTGTAACTCCTCAATAAGGACATCCGAGGGATTAAAAATTATAAAAAAAAGTTTTGAAAGCTTTAAGAAGTAATAGTAAGACCTACAAAAATTGGCTACCAAACGTCAAAGCGTTTGACTTGTACAAAAATAATAAATTTCTAACTTATAAGCAAACGCAAACGCTGAAAGAAACACTGCCTAAATACCTAAATTTGGTGCATAGATAGTACTGTAAGCCTCATGCAGATTTCCATAATTGGCAGCTTTTAGAGTAGACCAACCCACATGCAAGGAAAAAAAAAATATTTTCAGAACTTCACAAATTAATCAGGACAGTGCACATGATTCTTAATTTCATTCTATTTAACTTAGCAATCAACCAGCAAGTTCACCCTCAAACGCACACTGGAAGACACCCTAACCAAACCATAGCACTTAGCAGACTCCAACTTAAGCTACTAATTAAGCTAAACATCCTAAGACCCGATTACATTTAGCAGGTGGCCTGAACGGTGAGCACGCCGGACTCGCACCCGGCGACGCCGTCGAAGGCGCCCGTGTACTGCACCGTGCACGACTCCTTGCCGACGCACGCCGCCGTGAAGGCCTCGAGCGCCGCCTTGGACTCGCACCCGCCCTCGTACGCGCCGCACTGGCCCCGGCCGACGCCAAAGCTGGCCACGTCCACGCTCGAGATGGTCTTCCCGTGCTGGCACGACAGCGTGACGCTGTCCCCCTTCTCGGCGGCCTCCGCGCACACGGGACCGACGGCGACGGTGCGGAAGCTGACCTGCGACGGATCGCCGCCGGCCTCCTCGAAGAGGACGACAGTGTTGTGCTCGCCGGCCTTGAGGAAGGAGCGGGGCACGTGGTAGAACCGCTGCGCGGGCTCGCCGCAGCCGGTGAGGCACTTGGTGCCGTCGCCCTCCGCCTGGAACGCACCGCGGTAGTCGCAGCGGTGGCAGCCGCCCATGTCGGCGGCCACGTACGACGGCCAGTAGCGGCCGAGGTTGTTGCCGTTCACCCACGCCACGCCCTTGTTCAGCCCCAGCAGGTCCACCACCACGGCGTCCTCGCCGATGGGAGCCTCGAAGGTGGCCTTGTACCAGGTGAACGGCCTGTTCACGGGGATGGTGCCATTGTGGCTGCGCCATTTGTACCCTGGCTTGTCAAGGTGGATCTGCCTGTACTCACCTGCCAATCCAGCCTGCAAGAACAAAGACGAAAGCAAGCAATGTCAGTACGTATCATACTCATGCAGATGAATGAATCTCTAGGGAAAGAGAAGCCGAGTAGATCAGAGAAGTTCTGCTTCTGCACCTTGTAAGACCAAGAGCTGTGGGAGAGATTAATGGCGGTGCCATTGCCGTCGACCAGCTTCACCGGCCCTCCGACGATGCCGGCGGGCATCAGCTCGAACAAAGCTCCGTAGTTCTGTTTGGCAAACAAGGAACACACATACATCTTTCAGCATACATGATCGGAATGAAAAAAAAAAGAACCTTGGCTATGATCAAGCAAGCTGGCGAGATTGGAATTACGTACCTTCAGGCCAACGGTGGCGCTCAGGAGAGAGATGTAGTTCCTGCCGTCGTGAAGCTTCACCGGAGACTCCAGCTGGAAGACGAAAGCTCCGTTCGGGGAGTGGTGTTGCCCTGTGAAG
Source organism: Olyra latifolia (assembly GCA_036346145.1). NCBI lineage: Eukaryota > Viridiplantae > Streptophyta > Magnoliopsida > Poales > Poaceae > Olyra > Olyra latifolia. The sequence goes on along the minus strand of CM070523.1, from coordinate 42,797,052 downwards.
CACATTGTTTACAAACAAACAGTAGTTTCAACAAAAAATTATTTGGCTAGCAGTTAGCACGAGAGTACTCACCAACAAGCTTCCCATTGACGAAGGCATAAAGCTCATGGCCGGTTGTGTTCACATACAGAGTGTAGCTTGCGTCTCCCTTGTGCTCAAGGCTGTGCATATTTCAGATTTTGAAATTTAGATCAATCTAAATATTCAGTAAACGTTTCATTTGAGATTTGTTTTAAGATGAACTTTTTTTCATAGACTACCTTGTCCTGTACCACAGGTAATCACTCTGGTCAGTAGATGTGACGATCTGCTCCAAGAGCTCATCCTTCCTGAAGTTGCCCTTGTCATCAGTCATAAAAGGCTTTAGGTTCTCAGGCATCCAGGACCATTTCAGGCTCTTTGGCGCCTCCTCCACCGCGGGCTTCTTCACCATGACAGAGGTCTGTGTCTTGACCTAGTGGCACCATCAACAGTAAGATTACGAATTGTTGTTCGATCAGATTAAGTTAATTGCACCGTCCGCAATGATCATTTATCATCAAACCTTAGCACTGTTGAAAGCAACAGTCTTGCAGTCAGGCAAGATGCTGACGGACCAAGCAGGTATGACGTGAGTGGTTCCGTCAAGGGTCACGTTCACATCCTTGTCGTCGAATTGGTTGCTGATGAAGCAAGCAGAGGAATCATCCAAAGTGAACTTAGTAACCTGCAATGATCAAAAGATTTGATTTAAGTTCTAAATATAGACAAAATAAGAGCGAATTATCTTTTAGTCAGCAAAGTGTACCTGCTAACCTGCATTGATCAATCTAAATACAGAGAGAAAAGAAGGGCGAATTATTTTTAATCATACCGTAACATTCTTGCCGTAGCTGGTATCATTGTAATCGCCGTGGACAAGAATCTTCTCCATGGACTTGAGCACAGTGTGGAGCTCCTTCAAGTGTCCGTACTTGGTCTGCCTGAGGTTACCTGCACGAGATTAAAAAGAAAGATTAGATGTCCACAAATTACAACTGCTTTGCCAAATAGCAAGTCACTGCCATGTCTTAACCTTCGTGTGCTAAAACAACTCACCATACTCATCCAAAGGCGCATCGTAGTCGTAGCTGGTTGTGATGTACGGACCACCTGAAGTGCGGCCAAAATTGGTTCCACCATGGTACTGATGAACACATCAGTGTGAGCCAATTGACACAGCAGTGAAAAGATACAAGAAAACCTTGCAAATCATACAGTTCATGGTCAAGAAGTGTGAAGTGTGTGTACCATATAGTAGTTTTGGACCGTTCCACGCTTCTGGAAGAACATGGCAACAGAGAAAGCAATGTCTTCAGCAGATCTATGGAAATCCGGCTTGTCCCAGGCTTTGAACCTAACGAAACCAATTGAAAGGTTAGCATTAATACTAATAATAAAATACTAATCCAAAAAGGTAATCACTTAGGAGGAGAGGGATTTACCAGCCAGTCCAGTTCTCTGTCCAGATCTTAGGGATGTCCCTCCTTTTTGGGAACCAGTCATGGCAGTAGAATCCATTGCAAGTGTTGATCTGATTAGAAACCACAAGCATATCAACAAAACCAAAATTTTAATAACCTTACTCTGTCTGGTTAATTTGAAGTTTTAGGGAAAAAAGGGAGAGAGGAAAACTCACCACGTTGGGTGGCACATCGGAGTCCTGCTGGCACATGATCCACGGGACGCCAACGTTCTGCTTGTTCGCCATGTCTGCGCACCAGTGGATGTACTCCGAGGCAGACTGGGCATCGGTTAGGTTTTTCATGACGTTCCCGTACTCGTTCTCGATCTACAGATTCAGTCATTGACATGGGCATCAAGATGAGATCAAAGGAGAGTGTTAATGTGGATTAATTAGTTGATACGTTTAGTATGCACCTGAGACAGGATGATTGGGCCTCCCTGACCAGCGAACATGTTGGCATCCTTGAGCTTGTTCACTATGAGAGTGGTGAAGGTCTCCATCTCACGCTGTTTAATTAGGGGAGGCCAAAAAAGAAAAGCGTAATTAAGACTGTGTTTGTGCTTGCAAATCTATTTCAGAATTCGACGAGATCGATCCGATTTTACCTCGAAAGGCTCGTTGTGCATCCTGAACTGCATGCCGGGGATGTCACGCAGCCAAGCGGGAAGTCCTCTGCGGCAGAGAGAAAAACAACAAGAGAGATAGACATATTAATTAGCTTGATTTGCTTCATTGTTAGACAACAGTAATCAGTTTGAAGCAGCGTGCAGTGTCAAAGCTGGGCAACATATATATATATATATATACATACGTACCCATAGTTCCACTCGCCGCAGATGTATGGGCCGATGCGAAGGATGGCGTACATACCAGCGTTCTGGATCTCCTTGAAGAACCTGACAATGTCGTAGTTCCCCTCGAAGTTGTACTGCAAATCATCCAAGAAAAAGGAAAAAAGAGAGACGTTTACAAGTGATCATTAGCACTAGATCATGCATGCGCATGGCCTTTTCCTAGCTAGCTAGTGCAAAGTGCAAACTAACCTCGCGCGGGCGAGGCTCATGGCCGTTCCAGAAGACGTAGGTCTCGATGGCGTCGAGGCCGCCCTCCTTGGCCTTCTTGATCAGATCAGGCCACATCTGCATACAAAAGAAAGTAGATAATTACATCAGATGAGTATGTTAAAGATGCATGCAAACAGCTACAAGAAGAGCATGCAGGAAGAAGAGATCGATCGAGCAGGCGCGAGCATAGCCGTAGCCCGTAGGTACCTCAGGGGTGCTCCTGGGGTAGTGGATGGAGCCGGAGATGACGATGCGGCGGTCGCCGTCGATGACGAGCGCGCGGTTGTTGTAGGCGACGGTGGCGCCGCCCGCGCCTCCGGAGGCCGCGGCGGCCACTAGCAGCGCTAGCAGCAGCGCCAGCGGAACGCGCTCCATGTCGATGGTGCGGCGGCGGCGGCGGCAGCAGCAGCAGCTGGCTCTGTACGTACGCGCGGGACGGATCGAGATGGAGATGAGAAGAGAGAGATTGCGAAACAGGTGAGGGCGCGTCCACGGTATTTATAGTGGCTGGAAGAGGATGCGATGGATCCGATAAGCTAGGACTCCATGTCGTATGAGACAGGATTTAATTGATCTTATTACGTACGGACAGTACCGATCCAATCCGATTGGTACCTGGCATGCTAATCGAACGGTTACAAAGCTAGGAGCTGGAGCTAGAGTTGGAGCTGTGCGAAACGGGGCCTAAGGCCCAGTTTGGCACGGCTCTAGCTCCCAGCTCCACCTTAGAGCTGGAGTTTGTAGATTAAAATAAAGTGACTTAAGTTTATATTTTAGTTTAAAATGTAAATAAGATGACTCACTTAAACATCCTCAACGTGCTAACAACTCTAGCTCCATGAATTTCTGGAGTTAGGAATAGAGTGCTCTACCAGCTCCATCAAGTTTGGTGGAGCTGGAGCTGTGACAAACAGGGCCTAAATCTAGGTGGATGAGAATAAACAGCCTCGCTCCCACTAGTGCCTCACTCCCACCACTAGATTACAACCCATTCGCAAAAAAAGAGAGAGGTGCATGCCCAAGGTCTTTCAGTCGTTACACTTGGTTACAAAGCGTCGGGAGCTCTCTCGCGGAACGCATGCATGCACTACGTACGTACGCATGCATGGCGTACGTCACGTGCGGAGGATGCACGTTTGAACGAGGCGGGCGAGATTAGAGAAGGGAATATATTCACACGTACCGCGTAATAACTCTCTTGAGTTTTGATCGCATTGTGCCCCGGGTGTTGCACGCGTGTAATTAAGATGGTGACCGACAAGATTACTGGATAAGATCTTGATTCCTTCTCAAAAAATATCTGAGCAATTAAGATCAGATAAGACTTCATATCTCGAATTTACAAGCTGGCCATGATCGTCGTATCTTTCCTGTATTTTTCTCCCTCCATGCCATGCAAAGCAACGACTTGGCCTAGCTCGTATCCTCAATCTTTGGGAAAGGACTTGGCCACGGCCCACGACAATGTGCAGCACCCAGAAAAGGAACAGATCGAGTCTTTCTTTTTCGACGCATGTCTGTAGCTAGCTGCCGCGCTCTTGTAGTACACAGAGCTTCTTGCTTCACACTTCTGAATATATATATTCATGCATTCATGGCCAAAATATATATATTCATGCATTCATGGCCAACACTCTGATCCAATGCAAAGCGTTGTTCTGCCTGCATTGCTGGTGCAACAAGTACAAAAAGTGCAAAAAAATGGTAGCGCTTTCATAACTTCTTTTAAGAACAAAAAATATAGAATTTTTTTAAACGGAATTTTGTTCCGGTCTTTACATCGTGTACACAGCCTTAATATACAGCACATCACGCCGATCTTAGAGATTGAATCTAGGTGGGTGAGAATGATAAGCCTCACTCCCACTAGTGCCTCACTCCCACCAGGGCGGATCCAGGATTTCGAAGCAGGGAGTGCACACTTTAAACGAAAATTGTCCAATGTAAGATAGAGATATAATGACATCACAAATATAGCTAGTTAACACTAAAGTACTTAAGTTACAATATAAAGTCTTACATAGTAATTAAAAAAATAGGAGTAGTACTCTATAAAATCATTTTACGGGTCTTCATTCCTTTCTATTATATCATCATTGGACACTTTGGAGAAAATATCCCACTTAATAAAAGTGACTAAACAATCATTTAAGAATTAATTGTCCATGCTATTTCTTAGTTTGTTCTTCACAAGATTCACGGCAGAAAAGGCTCTTTCAACACTTGCTGTCGCCACCAGCCAGTAAGAGCAATATCAATTTAAGAAGCAAGTAGACCAACCTATAAATATCATGTTTTTTTGTTTCAACTAGCTTGATAGAGAGATCAACAAGACCTTTAAGGTCTTTAAACTTGTTATCACTTCGCACATCATCAATGAAGTTGTCAAGTTGACATGGAAGTCTCATCAAATCCATACTTGAGAACTCATTAGGATAAAATTCAGCAAGCTTGAGTACTCTGTTCTTATCAAATGCTTCAAATGACTTGTTAGGACTCAAAGCAGACATGCAAATAAGAAGCTCCATATTAACTTTGTCAAATCAACTATCAAGCTTCTGGAGAACACTATCAATGATGGCAAGAAACACCTCATCATCATTTGTTTGTTTAGGGAAAAATCGCTTTGATCTTCCAAAAGGCACATACCTCATATCCGGCCTAGGCACTTGGATTTGATGTTTCACACAAAATGAGATGGCCATTTCTTAGAGGAATTCTTTCCACCCATCACTCCTTATATGTTGCAATCTACTCTTAGCCAAAGTGACAAGTGACATAGCATTGACAATATATTGGTCTTTCTTTTGCAAAGATTGACACAAGTCATCTGTGTAACCAAGTATCACTAACATCAAATTTGCCATGAAAACAAAATCAAATGACTCAAAAGTTGCCGCCATAGCATGAGTTTTTCCCCATTCATTCTTGAAGGATGGATCTTTTCCAATCTTTATAAGTACGTTGTGAATGAAAGAATACATTCCAATGTTATGCAAAATAGTCCTATAGTGAGAACCCCAATGAGTGTCACCGAGCCTACCCAATTCCATTTCTTGATTCAGTCCTTATCCATTTTCAATTTCACGTAACTCTAGAACTTGTACAATTTCTTGAGTTCCAGTGTTTCGGAGCATATCATGACGCTTACAAGAGACTCCAATAACATTTAGCAAATTTTTCACTTGCTCAAAAAACCAAACACAATCAGCATTACCCTTAGCAACAGCAACAAGAACTAATTGGAGTTGATGTGCAAAACAGTGTATGTAAAAAGCAGAAGGAGACTCTTTCATAATTTATTTTTTTAATCCATGTATCTCACCCTTTATGTTACTAGCTCCATCATATCCTTGACCATGAATTTGAGTAAGGCTCAATGAATGTTCCATAGGCAAAAACTTAATTGCATTTTTGATGGACAAAGAAGTGGTATCGGCCACATGAACCACTCCAAGAAACCTCTCACATACCCTTCCAAGTTTATCAACATAACACAAACAAAGAGCTAGTTGTTCCTTTTAAGAAACATCACTAGACTCATCAGCAAGAATTGCAAAGTAATCATCTACAATTTCTTCGATTATGTATGCAGTAGTTTCCTTGGCACAACAATTAATGATTTCCTTTTGTATGGAAGGAGCAGTTAACATGCCATTCCTAGGAGCATTATTCAAACCAACATTATTAACATCTTCATTGCTATTTGCAAGCCATTTAAGAAGCTCAAGAAAGTTTCCTCTATTCATTGATTGTTCACTTTCATCATGTCCACGGCAAGCCAAGTCGCAATAAAAACCTCAAGCATCTAAGTGAACTAGTGAGCCTAGCCTTGTAATTAATTTTCTCCCCTTTGCTTTGTTTCTCAATAACATGAGCAATTGATGATTTAGGTTTCACAAAGAAGTTATATTTTTCTTGAGCTTTGTTATGGACACTTTGCACACTACCCATATGTTTGTCAAGAGAGTCATATTTGTTCCAGTTTCTCCAACCACCGTTAACAAAGCTATCACCTCCTGTGGTTTTCTCCCTAAATAGGTAGCACACAAAGCAAAATGCGGCATCCTTTTTCGCACTATATTCAACCCAATTGTATTGATCAAACCAAGTAATGCTGAAGTGATGTCTTTTACCTGAAATTTCTCTGTAAGAAAAGTCATATGTGTAAGGTTGGCATGGACCTTTAACAACATATCCCCTCCGGACAACATCTTGATCATTGATATCATAGCTTGAAATGGGTTTCCTTTTCCCTGGATCATGAGGAAGGAGATCGACATCATAAATCCATTCCCCGTCACTGGATCTAGTGAGAGATATTGAATTCGAAGCTCCGACACTTGGAGGTTGGGGTTCTGGTTGTGGTTGTGAAGTCCAAGGCCCCGGATTGTCAATAACAACCATTGCTAGTCGATTTGCACTACCTTTTGTTTCTCTTCCCTCGCTACCCCGCAATTCTGTCCCTTGTTTGCCCTCAACAAGTGATGGCGACGGTCCAGACAGAGGTGTGCTCTTCTTTGCATTCCTTCTACACTCCAAAAAAATGAAGCAATGTCTCTATTCCTCTTCATCTTTGGTTATCTGGTTCACAATCAATCAGTCACAAATCACAATGAATTCACTAGTTGTCTAATTCACATACCAAATTCACATAATTCATAGACCAAATTCACATTGAGTCAATGGGTCATTAAGGGCTTACAGAGGATAGAGGCACTGAGGTCTGAGGACTGAGTGTGATGTGCCTACGTGGCAGGGCCTCTTTCCTGTATTTTTCTCCCTCCATGCCATGCAATGCAACGACTTGGCCTCGTATCCTCAATCTTCGGGAAAGGACTTGGCCATGGCCCACGACAATGTGCAGCACCCAGAAAAGGAACAAATCGAGTATTCCTTTTTTGACGCATGTCTGTAGCTAGCTGCCACGCTCTCGTAGTACACAGAGCTTCTTGCTTCACACTTCCGAATATATATATTCATGCATTCATGGCCAACACTCTGATCCAATGCAAAGCGTTGTTCTGCGTGCAAACCTTTATTCGTGCAGCCTTCGCATACAATCCATCTGGGATATGTTGTCCGTGCGCATATTGCAGGAATGAAAAAGAGTATGTAAACTCATGTCACCCTCATAGCCATTTGATCCAAAGAGGTTTCATTCCAAACTATGTTTGTTGGACTAAGCATGGTGAAGAAGAGATTATATAGGAAGATGATGAAGAAGAAGAGGGAGACATCAATATCCCGGACGGTGCCCAATACGGTTCTTTCCAAGATACATTAGAGGGGTTGGGTGATGATGAGCTAGATCAAATGCTGCGTGATGGAGAGGGAGACTACGACGACGAAAGATAGTTTGAAAAGTTCCAACGCCTATTGAAGGACCACAGAAAAACGTTGTACCCAAACTGCAGAAAAGGCATCAAAAAGTTGCGCATCACACTAGGATTGATGCAATGCAAGGCGAAAAATGGGTTGTCTGATAAGGGATTCGACGAGTTGTTATGCCTCATAAAGAAGTTGCTTCTATAGGATAACATGCTGTCTGAAACTAAGTATGAAGCCAAGCAAGTTGTCTGTCCTTTGGAATTAGAAGTACAGAAGATACATGCATATCCTAATGATTGTATCCTTTATCGTAAAGAGCACGAGGATTTGAAAGCTTGTCCGATGTGCAAGGCATTATGGTATAAGATCAAGCGTGATGACCAGGTGAGGTAGAAGGGGAACGTAAGAAAAAGAGACCCCCCGATAAGGCGGTGTGGTATTTCTCCATAACCCCCCGATTGAAGCGGCTGTTTGCGAACAAAGCGTATGCCCAGATGATGCATTGGCACAAAGTGAAGCGTTAGGATGACGGAATGCTAAGACAACCCGCTGATAGCTCCCAGTAAAGGAAAGTCGATAGAACATTCCTGGACTTTACAAAGGATGTGAGGAACATAAGGTTTGGGTTGAGCACAGATGAATGAATCTTTTCGGCAATATGAGCAGCAGCCACAACACCTGGCCTGTGACTCTATGTATCTACAACCTACCTCCTTGGTTGTGCATGAAGCGAAAGTACATCATGATGCCGTTACTTATCCAAGGCCCAAAGCAACCTGGAAATGACATTAACGTGTACCTGAAACCATTGGTTGAAGATCTTCTAACGCTCTGGAATGTTGGCATACGAGTGTGGGATGAGTGCAAAAGAGAGTACTTCACCCTACGCGCAATGCTATTCGAAACCATCAACGATTGGCCTACGCTTGGTAACCTATCAAGTCTAAGTAACAAAGGATATAGAGCCTGCATCTAGTGCTTACATGATACAGACAGCATATACATGAAAAAACTGTCGGAAGGTTGTGTACATGGGCCACCACAGATTTCTTCTGACGAAGCACGCGTTACGGAAGAAAGGTAAACATTTTAATAGGAAAGCAGATAACGTACGAAGCCCCCGCATCGCAATGTCATAAACACGAAAGAGGATAAAATCATACACCTGAAATCTCATGATTATCACGTGTTGATGACACAGTTGCTTCTAATTGCAGTTAGAGGTATTTTACCGAATTGAGTATAGGGGACAATCATAAAGCTATGTTCGTTCTTCAACGCTGTATCGCAGAAGGTAATCGATCCAACAAAACTTTCCAAGCTGGAGGAAGACGTGGTTCAAAGTGTGGTTAGCCTTGAGATGATCTTTTATGATCCATCTCAAGGTTCACATTGTTAAAGAGATAGAAATTCTCGGACCAGTATTTCTGCACAACATGTACCCTTTCGAAAGATACATGGGAGTCCTAAAGAAGTATGTTTGTAACCGATTTTATTCAGAAGGCTGCATTGCCCAGGGTGTTTTCACAGAGGAGGTCATTGAGTTTCGTGTCGATTACATTGATGATCTGAATCCGATTGAGGTCCGTATATCATGCCATGAGGGGAGGCTACTGGGAAAAGAGACGCTAGGGAGAAAAGAAATCCGTAGCAATGATCTTATCAAATTTAGGGAAGCACATTTCACATTTTTGAAACAATCAACCGTAGTGGCTCCATATATCCATGAGCACAAGAGGATTCTACGCAGCCAATACCCGGGGAAGTCAGAGGCTTGGATCACAGTCTAACGCATAGCTTGTTTTGGGGGGTTGGTTACAAATGCACCTAATAAACAAGCCTATAAACGATGAACAGTTGAAATGCTTGGCTCGGGGACCATCCAGTACAATCTTGACATTCCAAGGGTACGAGATAAATGGATACACATTTTACACGAGAGCCCAAGATAACAAGAGCACCAACCAAAACAGCGGTGTCCATATAGATGCCTTGGACAATGATGGGAAGAAGGACACATATTATGGTTTCATAGAGGAGATCTGGGAGCTCGATTACGGACCTTTGAAGGTCCCTCTGTTTCGGTGCCAATAGGCCAAACTGATAGCTGGTGGCATGAAGATAGACCAGTACGGTATGACAACTGTGGATCTAACACAAACCGGCTATTGGAACGAACCGTTCCTGCTCGCCAATGATGTGACACAGGTCTTTTATGTGATGGATATGTCTAGCAAACCAAAGAAGCAAAAACACACGTCTACGAAGAGCACGAATCAGAAGGACAAGACTACCGTTAGTGATCAGCCAAGGCGCCATGTGGTTCTTTCAGGCAAACAAAGGATTGTTAGCGTCGAGAACGTCATAGACGAAGAAGAGTATAATCAGTTCAACGAGTTGCCTCCTTTCGTGGTGGATGTCGACATAAGTGTTCTAAATGATAATGAGGAAACTCTGTACATACGCCGCGATCACAAGGAAGGAGCACTTGTAAAAACAAAGTATATTAGCAATTAAGAATTAACATGTTGTATTTTCTATTTTCTAGTGTACTAAGAATACGATTGTATTAACTTGTGTGTAAATACATACCAAAAGGAAGAATATGATTGTATTAACATCTTGCATGTATTTCTCCGTTGAATGTCAATCGGGTAGGCTGAGGATTCCCCCTAGCAGATAACAACCGTCGAACACTCCACTCCACATAATCTGCTTCACTCTCTCTCTCTCTCTCTCTCTGATCCCTCTCTCATGCCCTAGCCTCAATATAAAGAAGTATTTAAAAACATTTTAAACTATTTTGAAATGAGTTGTCAATATTTAAAAGCAATTGAAAAGTATTGTAAAATGATTTATAAATACATAAAAATATTTAAAAAAATTTAAAACTATTTGGAAATAAGTTGTCAATATTTAATTGCAATGAAAAGTATGTTAAAATGATTTATCAATATATAGAAGTGGCACGAACCACGACTGGACGGCCCTAGGGACCTGGGGAGTTGTGATGCCCTCTCACGTGTCGCGGTTCGTGCCACGAACCGTAACTGGTAGGGAGGAACCAGTCGTGGTTCATGCCACGAACCATGATTGGGGTCTCTCCAGTCACAGTTGGTGCCACGAACCGCAACTAGTTCCCCTACCATATATATCCCCATTGCCCCAATGATGCTAAGTCCCCAACGCTAAGTCCCCAGCCCTCCTCTATTGCCGCCGCCGCCACCCTCAGACGTCCTGCGCACCGCCGCCGGCTCTGGGCTCCAGCACAGCCACCTCCGATGACCCCCGCGCCACCGCCGGCTCTTGACTCTAGTGCTCCTCCACCTCCGATGATCCCACACCTCCGATGACCCCATGCATGCTGGCTCCGATGACCCCACGCATGTCACCTCCCGTCCTCCTCGCCGTCGCTGAGCGCCCATCCAAGAGGTCACCCACGCGGGCCACTGCCTCCGCCCTAGTTAGCGGCTCCCATCCTCCTCACCGTCGCTGCCCAATCCCGTAGGAAAAACCTCCCTCTTCCTTTCTGCCGCCACCTCCAACCTCCGTCCCCAAGGTATTCGATTGAATGCCTGTGAGATATTCGTCTTCATCGTTGCTAGCTTGAATCCGGCACTACGCAAACTTAGGGCTAAAATTTTTGATGCATAGCCAAGAGTTTCAAATGTTATGTATAATGTATGCTGAAGATATTGAAATGTTATGTATGATGTAAGTTGAAGATATTCAAATATGATGTGTATATATATATGATGTATGTTCACATGAATACATGATTTGTCCCTTTACTATTTTTGTAAAATTCGTAGAATTGCTGGGGGATCGAACTTATGTCTCGATATTCGAACAACAGTTACTGATGGGTTATTACTTTTCAGGGCCTTCTAATTTAAAAGTCACGATGGCGGGACCAGGTCGTCTTAACATGAATCAAGATGAGGACCAACAATTTCTTATGGATTTTATCGTGGAAGGTAGCTGCTGGCCTGGTTGCGAGGTAGAGCCACCCATCCACGAGGATGAACCCATGCCCAACGAGGCCGATGAGTCCGACAAGGCCGGCGAGGCCGACGAGTCCAGCGAGGCCACCGAGGTCGCCGAGGTAATTCATATGAATGCGTATGCCGGTTGCCCTTTAAAACTTAGTCCTCATTCTGACCTGTTCATTCTTTACCTTATTTTCAGACTAGTCAATCGAACACCCAAAGTAGGCATCGAGGCATAAACAAGAAGTCGAAAGGCAAGCATATTATCACCGAAGTCAGCCGACAAGGTCAGCCTATACTACCAGAGTCGGTCATTGGGCCGTTCAATAATGCATGCGGCTACCATGTTAGGGATGTGCCCATTAGCATAAAGAAATGAGACGAGGTCCCTGAAGATACCAAGAATTTGCTATGGGTCGATATGAAAGAGACATTCATCTTTCCCAACGGTACCGAAGAGCTGGTGAAGAAATATACATTGAAGAAAATGGCCATCTCATTCCAGGTTTGGAAGAAGAACATGAGCAACAAATATGTCAAGAAGGACTTAATGGCTGACTTTAACATGTTCCCAAAGTTGGCGGATCATTGGGATGCATTCGTTGAGTACAAGCTATCAGAACAAGGGCAAGCTATTAGTGCAAAGAACAAGTTGAATGCACAGAAGAAGAAATACCACCACCGCCTCGACACCGGTGGTTACCTGAAGAAGATACCCCTATGGCAGAAGAGGGAGGATGAACTGATGAAGAATAATATCACACCGGCAACGGCTGAATGGAACAAAAGAACGAAGCACTGGTACTACGCTCATGGGGGTAGCCTTACCGATGACGGCAGCTTGGTGATTACGTCGAGCATGAGAGAAGTTGGGGAAAAGCTTGTAAAAGTGCATGAGGATTCCTCCCAAGGCACCTTTGTGCCAGACAGAGAGAACGACGAGCTCACCAGGACCCTAGAAAACCCAGAGCACCCTGGACGTACATGGGGAGTTGGCGTGGTTCTATGGAAGGTTGGTTTCGCTCAGGACGCCGAGACATACAGGAGTCGGCATAGAAGCAAGGTGTGACAATCACGAAAAGTCTATGAGCTTGAAGAACGCCTGATCGCAACACAGGTGAGCATAGCAAAAGAGTTCAGAAGAGAAGTGGCAGCAGCCTTGAGCCGTCATCAGGCAGTTGCCAGTGTTCTTGATGACGCCATTAGCCTCTCCCAAAGACGCAGCAGCTGCGCTTCTACTGAGCTCCCTGCACCGGACCTGGGCCACTATCCCGTGGACGACATATTGAAGTGGACAAGTTATGAGCTACATATTGAAGCACGCAACCTTTCCTTGAAGGCAGCTTATACCATGGCTTACCCAGTGGAGCCGGGCCAGGTTATCCATTGCAAAGAGATACCACCGGGCTATGCCAAGGTTTCGGTGGAGGAGGTATGCATAGGATACGAGGACCTTGAGCTTGAAATTCCAGGAGGTGACGGGATCACCAGGCTTGGAGATGGCCATACACGGCATCATTCTCTAGCGCAAGCGGTACATAATAATCTGAGATGGTGATGTGGTGTCCTCTCTACGGCGAGACCTCCCGCAGTCGTATCCTGTCAGAAGAAGCCCGCCTCCTCCATCACCTCCCACATGCGGTAGCAATCCAGCTCCACCATCTCCTGCACGCACTCCAACTCCACCACCTCTAGCACGCTCTCCAACTCCACCACCTCCCGCACGTGCTCCAACTCCACCACGCCGAACTCCAACTCCACCGTCGGCACCATGAAGATGGCAAAGCAACCTCTTCCATCAGCTCTCAAGAAGGGGAGTCTACCGGATCCACGAGCTGGCTCCACTAAAAAAGTTGCTGTACGAATTAACAGATGAGGAGACCGATAAGATTGTGAACGCTAGCGTGACTGCACACTTTAAACGTGTAGAGCCTCTGAAGAAGGATCCAATCGATGCTAGAACAAAAAAGTTTTACTCGAATATATACTCAGTCAAGCAGATGGGGGATCCATCGAGGTCTCTATCCGACTACGAGCGCATGTTAAGTAAGGCTATCGTACAACAGGAGAGGCAGAAGCCGCATGACCAAAAGGAAACAGACATGGCGGCATTTTTGAAAGACGCTGGAATTACGGCATCTCACTTTCTTGGCCAGAGCGAGATTGAAGCGACACCACTTGGATGGCCGTTTAAACTGGGCAACCCATTGGTTAAGCCTGAGGAGGTGGCCAAGCTGACAACAAAATGCGACAATTGCACGAATGGTACCTAAGGGAGTCAAAGAATGGCAGAGATATGTTCGCCGTCCACTACAAAGAGCATGATTTTTTCCACGGTGACGGTCTCTTTTGGGTCGATTTCAAGGTCATCTATGACCTATACCAAGCAGACGTCCTCGACGTCGCCATGTTGAGTTGCTGGACTCAGTAAGTGTCTTATTTCTATAATTCACAACGCGTGCCCTTTTACTATTAAATTGCAAGATTAACTAATTTAGTTTTATGTAGAATAGAGGTACAAAGATGCAGAAAACTGAACATCTTCAACACTGGCTTCATCGACCCATTAGTTGTCAATGAAAATGTTGTAGCTTTGCACCCAAAGACCATAGAGACCAACATATTCAATGCTCTAGTCGCACAAAACTACAAGACATATATACTTCTACTCTACAACTTTCAGTACGTGTTTTCATACCAAGCTATTCTAATCTTTTTTTGCTAACATGATGTAACAACTAATTGTCTACGCTCACATATATATATAATATATATGAATAGGTTCCATTGGATTCTTCTTATAATCAAGCTAGATTCTAGCATGATCAAGGTTTGGACTCACAAAGGAGACAGGTAGAAGGGTACCAAAACATTATAGACATGCTCAACCGATATTTTGGTTCCTTTCATTCTAAACTAGTTCTACTTGCTTCGATTGATTCGAACTCTAACCATTGCGTACACTTCATAATCACTCGTAGTGCATTCACACGATTCCGTGCACAAACCACAGGCGAATTCTTGGAGGAATTTGATGTTTTCAACACTAAAGTAGGTACATATAGCATTTTCTTCGGGGGAAGTACGTGTATCATAATGCTATATCTTTCTAACTTTGTGTATCATAATGCTATATCTTTCTAACTTTTCTTCCATTTCATAATGTGTAACTCTTTTCACCACAGTGTCACAGACAGGAGTCGGGCACCAATTTATGTGGCTTCTATGTTTGTCAGTTTTTTGAAAGGTGGCGACAAGATTGCTACAGTTTTTTGAAAGGTTGCCAGGCGGCGAGTAAATACAGTTATTAATGCTTAATAATATATGTAGCTTACTCCTCACATCGATCGATCTTGTACAAATAATACAAGGATTGATTAATTCACGTAATTTCCTAAATGACAGGTCGGACGTGACATTGATGGTAATACTTCCGCTCTCTCGTCGCACCGAATCAAAGCAATCCAAGAACAACTCGTCAGCTTCCTTATTGATGAGGTCATAAGTACAGTAGGCGAGTTTTATGATAGTTCCAATAGATCGTTATCGTCATTTAGGACTAGTGAACTAACAGGTTCATCGACGGCCACCAAGAGCGATGCAAGGAAGTCAGGCGACAAATGCAAAAGATGACATAATTTACTATACGTTGTTTGATTTGTAGACTTGATCGAACTAATTAATGCTCTCGACCATGTATATTTTGTAATTATCAGTTGTAAATGTAATTATAAAGTTGTTAATAAAGTTCTGTGATTTATTTATCAGTTAATTATGATTAATCTATGTGCATCAATGCATTCATGTGATAACATATGTATATATAGCTAGCTAGTGGCTCCATTATATAATTATAAAATATATATATATATATAGCTAGCTAGTGGCTGCATGCATTGAAATAGATAAATATATACAAACCTTTGTATCAGTTGGTGTTACTAACCAGTACTGGTGTCACAGCTCCACGGGGTGTCCCTGGCTATGACACACACCAGTACCGATTGGTACAACCGGGAGTGGAACCCAAAGGCATCACTCCCGATTGGCCTGAACCGGGAACCGGTTCTAGAGGCTCTTACCAACCGGTACAAGTGTGCAGATCCCTAGTAGTGTAATCACCATTCTCCACAAGCTTGGGAACCAATAGTATTGATGGCCCACTCTATAAACCGTCGAACCTATTCCTATGCAATCTAGATGGCCAAGGAAAGGGTTGTTGACCCTATTCCTATGCAGTCTCAATGACCAACAAAAGGACCGTTGACCCTAGCCTGAATCAAGGGTTTTCCTACTACATCTTATTAGTCAGTATAGAATGGACCATGGTTGTCTACATAACAAGCATAACAAAAAATCCATGAAAATCTAGAACATTTGCAGCAATGGCATAGTACCATAGATTCGCATACATATTGCATCACATATCAAAATATCATACATTCACATGCATCCACAACACACATGCATCTCACTAACTAGTTGAATAGTTCTCATACATGCATCTCACACACACATGCATGCCTCAACATATGACACATAGTGCATCCACATCTCAACAAACCAAATAGTGCATCCACATCCACATATCATAAAGATAAGATAAGGACCGTGCCATCACCTGGAACTCAATCATACAAGGGATCCGAAGCAAAAGCAAAGAAGGATGTCCGAGAGGGAGATGGATATGGGGTCGTTCGGTGGGGGTATGGCAAACTGCAAGTGAGCTGGGTAGGCATTGAGGTGGCACTAACGGCATGTGTAGGGAGAGGAAATTTTGTGGGCCTCGTGAAGAAAACCAATTCACGACTCACAAGTGCCTAATGTTACTTTCATACATGTGAGTGTCGACGACAAGAGGCTGGGTTGTTGACCCTAAGTCCAATCCCACGACCATCCTGGCAATTAACAAAAAAGACTAAAGCTCGATGGCTAGAATCGCGGTGGGTTTTGCGACCACGACTCTAGGACTCTCCCGGGCAGTACCTCAATTCGGGAGCTCGTCCGTCGGTGATTGCGACTATCTCGAGTAGTACTTCTGGACACACAGCATCGTGATGCTGGAGGCACCAATAGGCTAACAACTATCCTCTCCAGGTCTTTCGCCACTGCTTGACCGACGCCTTTGGCATCGAACCTTGTCATGTCACTCGAACGACCTTGGCGATCACCTAGAGGTGATCCCGAGGACACCCAAGCGAAGACAAGAAATCCGAGGGTACGTTCGACCTCACGAGCATTTGGAATAAGGCTCGCAATGAACACTACACCAAAATATATCATATATACCTGTGAATTTGTACCGATCCAGTTAGAACCGACGCAAATAAGGTTACTAGTGCTAGTTCTTCAGTGGACACATGACAAAAGTTTTTATGTGTAGGTGGTAATTACCAACCGATACAGATTACAGATTATATGTGTTGATTCTAATTACCAACTAGCATATATATATCTGTGCCGGTTCGTATAACGACCCAAAATATATAATCTGTATGTGTGTGTACACATGCACACACACACATATATATAGAGTGAGGCTCCGGTCAGCTGCAGCCGACCGTGGCTTCATGCTTTACAATGCTGGCCGTTGGATGGAATACTCTGAGCCGTCGGATCTCAGCCCGCTGCCAACTCTCTCTCTCTCTCTCTCTCTCTCTCTCTCTCTCGTCTCTTCCTCCTCCAAGCCGCCGCAACAATCTCTCAGACGCTGCCCCTGCAGCTCTCAGCGTCGCCACCGCACTCTCTTAGCGCTGCCCCTGCAATCTTTCAGCGCCGTCGCACTCTCAGCATCTCTTGACGCTCTCTCCCTCCACACAAAACCCTAGGCACCGCAGCCCCTCAGCATCGCCGTACTCTCTCGTGAACGCGGCCCCTCTCCTCCGTCGAGGCTAGCCGGCGCCGTTCTGGTCAGCGCCGCCTCGAGGGCACGTTGAGCTCAAGGAGAAGCCACACTGCCTAGGACCTCCGGCTCCGGCTACGGCTCCTTCTACATTAGGATTTGAATTAGTTGTATGAGATGGAATTATTTGTATTGGGCACTTGGTGTATTTGAGATTTCATTTAGTTGTATGAGATGGAACTCCATGTAATTTATGCTAATCTTAGTTCACCCTGAGCTGTAAAGTCTGTCCTTTTTGAAAGCAGTGGTTCTTGTGGAATTAGTGCTTTGTTCACATTTCAATTAGAGCTGTAAAGAGATGGAATTAGTGCTTGGTTCACATTTCAATTGATGCTAGTCTTTGTTCACATTACAATTAATTGTATGAGATGGAATTTTGCAATGGCTGAATGTTTCATCAAGCTGTGAATGTTCAATAACTCTAAATGTTCAGTGGTTTAGTGCTTTGTGGATGTATCGGGGGTTTGGAGCAGCAGAAAAGCTAGGTTCCAAGTTTTGATGCTTGTATGAGCTGTACATTCTGCTGTATGATGCTTGTAAGTTACATTGTCAATGTATAGCTTTGATGCTTGTAATTTACATTGCCAATGTACAGCTTGTTCCAGCCAATGTACAGCTTGTTCAGTGCTATT
The DNA here is from genome assembly GCA_036346145.1 of Olyra latifolia. NCBI lineage: Eukaryota > Viridiplantae > Streptophyta > Magnoliopsida > Poales > Poaceae > Olyra > Olyra latifolia. The sequence continues at coordinate 42,778,648 of CM070523.1, read as the reverse complement.
TTGATGCTTGTAATTTACATTGCCAATGTACAGGTTGTTCCAGGCAACATATAGCTTGTTTAGTGCTGGAACTGGAATTTTCAGAGAACCAAAGTGGAGTGACCATGGGAACCATACACTAGAAGATGCATATCATTCAAGCAAGAGTGACTACAGTGGACATGGCAACCATACACTGGAACCATACATTGTCTAAAGTGACCATAGGCATTACATTGAGGCAAGAATGACTAAAGTGACCATGGCAACCATACATTGGAACAAAGTGACGGTCACTACAAACTGATAAGGTGATTAGAACAAACATAACTCTTACATATGGAGAACATAATATAAGACACTTGTACATATGGATTCGGATACATATGGCTAACAAATTGGATGCTCAATTGACAACATCTGTGCACTGTACGAGGAAAAACTTGCTCAATTGCCTTTCTCATGGCTGAATCTTGGTCGGTGATTATGGCAGTTGTGTATTTTTTATACATAGGTGACAACCATGTCTCAAAAAGCCAAACAAAGTTTGTAGCATCCTCTGATCTTAGCAAAGCCATCCCAAAAAATATAGAATGCCTATAATGATTAACCCTAATAAAGGGAGCTAATGGCATGCTATATTTATTTGTGTTGTATGTGGTATCAAATGTAACAATGTCACCGAATTCTTGATAGGCTCGTCTTCCCCTTCCATGAACCCAAAACATGTTTCTAACAAGACCATTGGTTTCACAATCTATAGCAAAGAAAAACTCGGAATCTTCTTCATGTTTCTTCCTAAAATATAGTAGAGTGGTCTCAACGTCACAACCGATAAGTTGGCTATTTAGCTTGGATATTGTTGGGGAACGGGTAGGCTACAATAGCACAAATCGAAAATTTTCTACCGCGAACATCCAAGATCACAGGCAAATAGGGGATTACGGGTCGTTACCCTTGACACAGAGGCAGTGGAAGGAGAGTCACGCACATCGAGGAAGTAATTGTACACACCAAACACCTCCTCGCTGGTCGTCAAGTGTCCCTAAGCAGCACCGAGTAGCATGTGGTCGTAGCCAAGCACCACGAGATCACCATGGTTATCGTCGTCAGAGGATTCACCGATCAGCACGTCCATGTGTGGCAGCGCCTCTAATGGTATCCACACGTCCGGGGAAGGAACGTCGTGCGGGGTATGCTAGCACCTCACCACATGGCTAGGGTTTCGGGCGAGCAGGAGGGGCGCAACGGCTAGGGCTTGGTGAGAGCTCGTATATAACGCTCGCTCCGTCCTAGGCCTCCCTTTCTATGTATGTGCTAGCGGGCTCTAGTCGAGGCCCACCAGGACTCCAATTCCTATGCGGATCGTATCCGCGCACAAACCTTTCTTGTAATAGATCAAATCCATTAGATATGTTCTAACCCGTTAAGTGTGTGACCTATTAGGTTCATATGCAAGTTGGCCGTGAATCCGAAAAGTCCCTTACCAATCCATAGATCAATAGCGGCACCTAGTAGTACATATTGACCCTCTGAATGCACAAAAATGATCTCATCAGCTGAACCCTGATACACTCAACATACCGATCCTTTTGCCATACGATACCAGTCAAGATCAAGGTGAGATACGTGCCACCCTTGTGATAGCTCGACCATTCACTCGTTAATGTGATGGATATAAATATGATGATTAACTCTTTAATCATATTAGCATGGCCTTACGCTTTCCTTATTCATTCACGCCGAGGGGCCCAGAGATATCTCTCCCGTTATCGAGGAGGGACAAATTCCATCTTGATCAATCACATCCTTACGCCATGCTTCACGGCATACCCGGTAGTTATCTTTATAACTGCCCTGTTATGGTGTAGCGTTTGATAACACCAAAGCATACGACCCCACACGCTGGGACTCCATGATGACCTCAGATCTAAGGACCATATAGGTGTACCACTCGAGATTACACGCTGATGGCACTTTGTAAATAACAATCTCAGCAGCGTCTCAGAGTAGGTCTATCCAACCACCTATGTTCTCTAACATGTGTTCATATTATTGATTTGATATCTCCATATCTATCGTATATGAAACAATACCGTTAATCAATACATGTGCTGATCAAATCATTACCGCTCCTCGTAATGATATGGACTAGGGATCATTTAGAACAATATCACAATGACAATATGTCTCACAACCAAGTCGTATTTGATGAACAAAGTCGTGACATTAATTCATGTAACTGATAAGCAATTTATCATAAGTACATGAACAAAGACATTATACAATTATCATATGATTGCCTCTAGGGTACATTCCCTTTAGATATTCTATTGCTTACATCCTTCTTTTTCATCCTTATATTTTTTATTACCACTTAAGTACTCATAAATTCTAGATGTTTCCACTTCTTGGGCACTCAAATCCTGAATTACTTCTACATTCGCTTGACTTATGGACCTATGAGACCTCAAATTGCGTTTCTTAGATGGGCAAGTTACAAGGGGATGGTTGTGGTTCTCCTCAAAAATAAAAACTTGCCAAATACCCTTTTTGAGCCTGATCCTACAAGAAGCCCTGCACCCAACTCTTGTAATAGACATCAATTTTGTTGGACTCTTCTCAATTGACGTACTACCAATTGGCGTCTCATATTTCTTTTCCCGCTTAGATTTACCTTCCTTACTACAGGTAAACCTAACAGACGATAGTCCAACCTTTGTTTTAGTTTGGCTAGCTTTTCGAATGCTAAAACCAATCCGTTCTGCATAATCATTATAAAAATTGTATGCTTCTTCCACAGAGAGAAATTGCTTGCCAACAAATGGCTTAACCAAAGGAACTTCTAAATCTTCGATCAGAATCTCAGCTTCCATGGTGCTTGCATCTATTCCAATATATGGAACGTGCACATCCGTTTGTTTAAAGACAAAAACAAATACTTGTAAATGTGCTTTACCAACTAAAACAGATGTAATTCATGCAGATTTCAAATTTACAATTGTGATACATACCCTTAATTGTACTCTTTCACTGGAGTCCATCTGGCCACTACTCGACCCACAAGCTGACATTGAAGATGGAGGAGGCTGGCCACAAGCTGACATTGAAGATGGAGGAGGCCGGCGATATGCTGAACTCAGGGTGCTCCCATGCTTGGCGACAAGGTAGCTAGAGTGGCGCGGCTAGGTATTCACAGCGCCTCAGCAACAAGCAGCCATAGCAACCACAGTCTAGCAAGAAGCCGCGGCCATAGTCCAGCAGGGCATTCGCGGTGCTGAAGAGAGGCCGTCGGTGGCGGTGCTAGACAAAGGCCGTCGACTGCGGTGCTGACCAGGGGGGTGGCGCCGTCTAGGGTTTTGAGGGGAAGGAGAGACCGTGAGGGAGAGAGAGTGAGTGAGAGAGTGGGCTTGATCCGAGTCAGAGAGAGCGTGAGTCAGAGAGAGGGTGGTGCAGGCGGGACCGGATGGATCGGAGTATTCCATCCAACGGCCAGCGTTGCAAAACACGGAGCCACGGTCAACTGCAGCTGACCGGAGCCTTACTTATATGTGTGTGTGTGTGTGTGTGTGTGTGTGGCGGTTAGAAATTAGAACCGGCACATGTAAAGCTTTTTCCATGTGTCAACTAAAGAGCCGTGTCTCTTTGTAGTCATATGTGCCAGTTGGTAATTACAATAGGCACACATAATGATTCGTCTCCCAAGGCGTTTCGCGGGCAAATTTTTCCCCATATATCTATATAATCTATCCCACCAATCATCTCTCCCATTTCGATCGATCTCCACCTATTCCTACTCCTCAATCTCTAGCACCATGGTCCAATCTCCTTTGTCTTCCATGTCACCGATGCCCTCTCCACCCGTCTTGCCGCCGCAGTCGGCCTCCCCATAATCACCATGACCTACCGGTGATCAGGAGCCCCGCTAGGAGGAGCCCCACGACTAGGAGAAGGCACCTAGGAGGCAACTGGTCACATCACTGGATCTGTCTTTAGATCCTTTAGTGTGTGGCCCCATCAGCTAGGTGCTATTGGAGGAGGAGGACAACGACGTCGACGAGCCCATCCTCGCCATGTCGGAGAAGGAGTTTGATGAGCAGTTGGTCGGATGGGCTCGAGCGTTCGACGACGGGGACATCTCCCCCCGATCCTCAGCATAGCCCTATCCTGCCCAACGTCTATGATAAGTTCAGTGGCTCCTCCGACCCCGAGGTGGCAGCAACGACGATGACGATGACTCGTAGATGTATATAACTATGGTATGTAGTGTAGGCGTACCTAGCTAGCCGGTGCTAGCTAGACTAGCTAATTTAAAAATATTTTAGAATATATCTATGCCAGTTCTAGTCATAAATCGGCACAGAGAATTGGTCAACTATGCTGGTAACCGGCACAGATGACCGATCACATTAGTAGATGTGGTATTGTGCCGGTTCAAACATTGACATTGATCATAGTTTAGAACCGGCACTGATGATGTGTTCTGTAGTAGTGTAATGCTCTTGCATGGATGGCATGAGGGGACAACAACCGCCCTCCCGGGACAACTTGTGCCAGCAAGCCAGTGTGGCAGCCATCCAAATTCATATTTGGCTCGATAGAGAGATTACTCTCTTGTTGCCCTCAAGTTGACGACCAACATATGAGCTACCTAAGCAAGCCGCACGTGTTAATTCTCAACCCGACAAATAGCAATTTTGGCGAGCTTCCTCAATTGAGACGAAGGTAAATTGGGTGCCAGAATATGTGATCCGTGATAGCTTCTAAGATCAACGACCATCACATACATATTCTTTCAACGATCGATAGCACAACACATACAACAGTTGACATAATTTACATAAAACCAAATAGTATGGACTGTTGTCCATGCAACATGTTCAAGTTAATCAGAGTATTGTAACAACGGTGATTACAATTTTGTCCAACAAAAATAACAGAGGAAGTTCAACATAATTGAACCAAAAGAATAGCGTGGTATGCCCTCAATACTCATGGGCAACCAACTGGAAATTAGAACAATGCTTCACCCGCTAGCTTTATCGCATCCCGCTTGATAATAGTACTTAAGTGTGGGATCGTCATCACCTGAAATTGCAGCAATTGAGTTGAGTACAAAAGGTACTCACACTAAGAGATATTATATCATAAATCATGAATGCCATGTAAACAATGAAAGGTTAAAAGGTTATTTTTACCATAAAGAGCATTTGCAAGACATAGCCATAAATAGGTTGTAAATGGCATTTGAGTAAATATTTTTAGAAATATAATCATATCATAAGCATCATCATATTCCCACCATCATCAATAAATTCCAACTTTCATCATACTACAAATTAGACAACCTGTCCATATGGCTTCCTGCCCTTTCATTAACAACAATGGACTCCTTGTCCATAGGGCTTCCTGCCCTTTCTTTAACACCACGAGTAACCTTGTACTCGGAAATGATACTACAGCCTAAACCATTATACTCAAAGCCAGGCTATATGCTAACAAGGGAGGCTTGCCAACTTAAGTTCATCCTTAACCCGAGATGTGGCTATTTGAATAGTTTAAATTCTGCAGAGGTGTTTAAACTCATGCATTTGCAAACCATGGGATAAATATGATTCAAAGGAGGGAGAGTACATGGTGCCTTGTTGCTCTATGTCGTGGTGGGGAGTTTCTTGATCAAGCTTGGGCTCCTCCGAAACATCAACGCCTATCGTTTAGTAACAAGAACACTAAATAAGATCTAAAATAAATATTTAACAACTAGAAACATAAAATATTTTTAAATATTCAGAAAGTTCATGAGCTAATGAAAATTTAGCAAAAAGAATTACTCAATTATAAGTTCGAATGAGTGAGATATGACCATTTGAAGTATGAGTGCTCTTTCTAGTTGGGAATAACTTGTCCTTAGTCGGGAAAACTCTTTATGGTCGGGGATAGCTTCACTTTGGTCGGGAATAACCATTCATGGTCTGGAATATTTGTATCTTGGTCAGGAATAACTCTTTAAATTCAGGAATGGCTTAAGCTTGGTTCATATAAGTTGTTATGGTCGGTGATGACTTTCTATGGTCAGAATAATGTGAAGATAGTTGGGAGTGACTTTAGGTGGTCTTTCCATACTCGGTTCAACTTGTATTCTACATGAAAGTTGTAGAGAATTTCGAGACACATCCTTTTAATGTTGGAGACATTTTCATCTAAGTAACGGATGATTTTATAAGAATTATTTTGTGCGCTGTTGTTTTATGAGAGTCTTGAAATGCATGTTTTCAAGTTCGGATGCTCGAATACTTCATTTCCAGCAAGTAAATGACTTAGTCATGAGTTTTACCTGATGAAAAACATTAAAGATAGGTAGAGTGGGCTCTCACCAGCAAGGGAAGCCTTGCTCAAGTTGGGAGCTCAAGGATGAAGAGATCGGAGAGGAACAAGTCGATCCGTCCAAAAGATAGTCGAGACTACTTCTCAGCTTGTCCCTCGCTGTTCCTTAGCATTCTAGGTTGTGGATATGTTCCTCCTCCTTCACCAGCTCATGGGTAAACTCTTGCTCATCTTGAGGCTTGCATATAAGCCAATATTGCATAAAGTAAAAAATAAAGATAATACCTCACTGCTGTCTAGAACAGTGAAGTGGAGGAAAAAAAAAAGCATCAAGAACTTACTCAAAACCTTGTGCATGCATGAATGGCTTCGATGATCTGAAGCTTAGGAAGTGGGGAAGCTAATTTTGCTCAACTTCAGGCCTGCATATATGTCAAAGTGGCACATAGAAGAGAAAAACAAAATCAGCATCTTCTTGTCCAAAAACTGAGCAGTAGAGAGAAAAAAGGCCAAGAACCATATCAAACCTTTGTTCATGTGTTTACCATGGTGATGGATCAATAGCCGATGAGTTAAACTTTCCAAAGGTATATAATACTCTAGGTGAATCTTTGTATTTTGGACACAGATTTCAATGGAAGATGGAGTGGAGGATGAACAACATAGGCTATTTTTGTTGCTCATGTGCTCCAACTCGTGGGAGGCAGGAAGAAATGAGGGGAAGGAAGGGTTGGAGGGGTGGAGATGTCAGTTATATAGCTGCTCAACTCTCTCTTACATGTATGACCTAGTCCCACAAGTCATAGAGAGGTTAGGGGTAGTAATCTGAGTGAGAAAAGAAAGAAGAGGCTGCTACTCCACCCCCTATTGTCATTGGATGGGTAAGAAGGGTCCTAGGTGCATCTGAGCCAAGGTCCTTCATTTTCAGAATTGGCATTTGTTAAGTGATTTAGATATCACTTAATCGATTTATTGTCTGAATATTTGTGATCATCGATTGCTAGTTCAGCTCTAGGAATCTTATTTTTAAATTTTAGTAAAGGCTTTAGCATCAATTATGTATATGAGCATGATGCAAAGGTTCAAAAATGTCCACAAACAAGCACGACCATGAGAATGAATGCATGTCTAACTGAAATAGAGAATTGGGGCTGTTACAGCTAGGACCTTATCGATGGAGCTATCGACGAAGGTCCTCGTGGCATGCTGGCGAAGCCCAAGTGCCTCTCACAAATACCGTTCTTGCTCAGACTCCTCTCGTGGAGTTTCGTCTTTGCAAGGATTTTCTTCCTCTAGCTTGGCCATTATGAACTCCCGGTTAGGCATGTCAATGGGCCCCATTTCCTGTTCCTCGGCCTGGAATTCCCCTATTAGGAAACAGGGATGGGGAGAAATGGTTCCCCGTTGGGATGGATATGGGAAAAATGCAGTCCCCATCGGAGATAGCGGGGACGGGGATTGTCACAGCCACTGCCCTCCTCAGCTTACCTTCCGAGGAATGGCCAGAACTGACCTGCACTAGGCCCTCGATTAGTAGGCTAGTGCAACAGTTACATAGCTAGATCATTTCATACATCGATCTTTCATTTATTACATAACGGCAATCACCCGATCGCAATAGTGGCAAACGGCCTTTAAACCTTAGTTACAAACCAATTCTTCAACAGAGTAAAGCCGAAGTCTTAAAGATTCAACAACATCAGAGTTTTAAGCGGAAACATCACAAAATCACACTAACAGCTATGTAACAACACATGGCTGCAGGAACGTCTAAACCCTATCGTCATTTTACTCTTGGTCCTAAAGAGAGGGACTCCATCCTCATGAGATTCATAGGCATTTTCTTGTCCTTGGTCTTCTATGTCTAAAGAGTATAAGTATGCGAGGTCAGTGTCATCCAAACACTGGCAAGTTAACACCCAACCTAATGCATTTAGTGATAGAGGCTTTAAGAAAAAGGTTGGGTTTGATTGTTTACAAAAAGCCAGTTTTGGAAATCAAAACCTATGACTTGCCTATGACTTAGTAGTTTTAACCAAATTTCTATATCTAGTTGATTATTGATCATAATCCTATTTTAATACCCATTCCCAATCCCATGGTAGCTTCCATGCACACTGCCAAACGATCTCCTCCTACTCCTGCCATCATCTTCTGGGTGTGGCGCACCCGTTGTGGATCACATCTCCAGTGAAGTGTCCGGTCTTGTCCTAGCTGGGTTGCTAGGCCACGCTAGACTCACGGCTCCCTGTGAGAATGGACCTAGATCATCCCTCGGATGACGACATGAGACTGTCTTCACCTCAAGCATGGCAGCAGACAGGGTACGCCGTAGGTCGTAACTACCATTGAATCTCCAATACCTGCACTACCGCGCAATGGTCAGCGCGTTGTGGTGTTACGAACAATCCACGATGGTCAATGACGTCACACTGTGCATCCCCGATACACCCGTCTGGGGAAACCTTGTTTCAGCTCAGCCTGTACACAAAGGGCCTCACCCTTATGCACTTCCTTCTTCGGCTAAATCATACCCTCCGTGTGATTCACACACGATGTGGTGGAACCCCTTTGGGGCAGCGCACGGCATTACCTGGATCTCACCGCACTCCTCTTCTCTGCACCGCGTATGTGGGTGATTAGCTCCTCAAAATCTCATAGCCCAGCTACTTCACCTATACCCAATGCCAGACCCAGTCCGCATTGAATCACAACCATATCCAACCTCACACACACTGGCATGCCAGGCCCAATACTCAATTAACCATGTTCATATTGTCATCATGTCTAGTGAATATCAGTTCACCGTTCCGAGTCGACTAAGCCTAAAATTAATAATTAGACCTGAACAATGTCTAAGTAAGATTTTAACCAAGACTTAAGAGTCTAAATCATTTTATTTGACCTAACCAGGCTATTAAGGGTGATCATCAAGGCAATCATTAATAAAGTCAAATGACAGATAATTTCATCAAAGCAAGATCATCATGGTAAATCAATAATAAGTAATTAGCATGGCATGATATATCATGATTAAGCAAGTAGGCATAATTACTTAAAAAGCATGCAATTTGATACTGTAAATAAAATACTTTGGAAAAGTGTGAATCAGCATGATCTAATTGAATGTTAACTCGCCATGGTTTTGAAGATCGAAGTCCTGGTTTGGTGCAAGATCGTCAAAATGTCCCTCAGGATCGACTACGTATATACGTAGAACAACAATCCACAATAAACACAATGCAACGGAAAAGAATGATGCATGAGATGCAATCGTAATAGCTTGCAATCATTCATCTATATACTTAATACTAATAGTGTTTATCTAGGAAGTTCCATGAGCCTTCTATGATATGATAATTTCTGCTGTAATTCAGAGCAGTGATGCTTATGAGATGATGCACATGAATATATATATATATATATATAGAGAGAGAGAGAGAGAGAGAGGATGGCTAGTGTACTCTCGAGAGTGCGGATTCCTTCGTACTCTCGACAGGTTTACGAAATTCGAGATTTTTAACGACCGATCCGAACCATTGATCATGTTCATCTCATTGAAATGTAGCTATCGACCAAGTTTCATATTTTTTTTGAATTTTTTTACTATTTTTTCATATTTTCTAAAATCAGTTTTTGGACGTTCCATGACTAATTAGAAGGCTGATTTTAAAAATACGAAACAAATAGTAAAAAATACAAAAAATACGAAACTTGGTCAGTAGCTACATTTCAATGAGATGAACAAGATCAACGTTCGGATCGGTTGTTAAAAATCTTGAATTTCATAAACCCGTCGAGAGTATGGAGGAATCCGTACTCTCGAGAGTATACTAGCCATCCTCTATATATATATTAATACTCTATAAGAATTAATACTCTAATAATAGCCCATTCAAATTAATCAGAGACTAATACCTGGTTAATGTTCATATTAATATTCTTATAAAGTTCAAAATGAGCTCTAGTATTTAACATGAATTTTCTAGAATTATTGGAGTAGTCCAGCTATTTTTAATAAATCATTTCTATTAACTGCATTTACTTTATTCGCTAAATCCGAAAAAATCTCATGAACAGTGATGGGCCGGCCCGCTAACTCAGCGGCCAAGCCAGCTATGATGGAAGCGTATTTTCTAAAGGCGCAGGCGCACGTGAAAAGCTCCGTCGTGGGGTTCGTCTCTACTAAACCTGACATGAGGGACCAAGGCCCACATGTTAGTGGCACACTAATACACCGCGGGAGTTTTTAAATCAGTGAGCGCCCGACAGTTGGGACCCGCCAGTCAGCGAGACATCCACACGGTAGATGGCACGAATCTTGGCACACCATCTACGGCCAAGAGTGTGTCTTCCACCACCGGCCGGGGCGGCGGAATGACGTCATGAAACTGGCGATCCTTCGGCGACTCATCGGCGGAGCTACGGAGCACTAGAGGTCGAGCGCAAGCTAGCTACTTGTTCAGGGTGGCTAGGACTAGAAAGTGTCACCGGAGTTTCGCCACGGCGAGCCTGGATCGGCGGCGACCATGAGCGAGGCAGAAACGAGCATCGGCGAGGCCTCGTGTGATCGAATCGGGTGATTCAAGCTCTATGGTTCGACAGGAAGCATGCTGGGGTGGAGAAGAAGCTCACCTAGCGCTTTGAGAAGCTCGAGGAGGCTTGGGATGTCTTGGCGACGTGGAGGTAGGCGGTGGCCAAAAACAGAGGAGTGCTCGCGGTCAAACTCCTGTGAAGGCTTTGCATCAACGAGTAAGGGGAAATGTCAGTAGGTTGAAGACGAAGATCTAGGAGCAAAGAATTGTGGGGAGACTCACCGAAGAGGAAGGAATCGACTTGACGGTGATTTCGGGCTACCGGTGGTGACGCGAGTTTTCCGGTTCACCGGCGGCGAGTTAGGCCGATCAGTCATGGCCAAAGCACTGCAGGGTTATGAGAAAACTCGCAGGGTGAGAGTGAAGGTCAACGTTTTCTGTTGTGGGCTGGCGACGTGCGCACGGTTGCAAGAAGAGGGCGACCGACGCATGTGGTTTACTTATAAGACATGGGCAAGCACAGGCTTGATCCATTGGCCCAAGAGGAGGATGTTGTGGTCGCGGTGGTGCCCTGAGCGTGATTGACAGATGTGGGCGGTGCCATGAGCGGGGGAGACCGAGGCATAGCAGCGGCGACCGGAACGGGGCAGTGGCGCAGCAGGACGCAATGGGACGGAGGCAGCCAGTGCCATGCACAGCGCGAGCGTAATGAAACGCTGCGACCAAGTGCAAGCGTCCAGGAGAGGATCACCCCGCGATCTCACAGCAGGCGGCGCATACCGCGTGGCGTGGGCGCAATTTGGTGGTCACCGTGGTGGCGTGCAGCCTGGCCGGAAATGACCGCCATCATGGCACGTTCAGGCAACGCGACGGGTCAGACGGCGCCCTGACTGTGTTCTAGTGGTGAGAGAGGAAAGACGACGAGCTCAGAGAGAGAGAGCGACGAGCTCTAGAAAGCAAGAGAGAGAGAGAAGGGAGACCTCGCAGGCCACCTGCTCGATGGAATGCTCACAAAAGCAGAGAGAGAAAGAGGCTGGCGCGATGGTCCCACCATGATAAAAAACGATCAAAACTCGGCTCAACGGGCAACTTAAGAGCAACACCAGCAGGTACGCAAAAGTACTGTGGCGATGGATATAACGGGGCGGCACAGTACTTTGGCGTTCCATGTCTCCTCCAAGCAGATGAGCCATCGGGCGATTAGCAACTAGCGGGGATGGTGGCAGACGCCAAATCTGGCGAGGCCGCGTCTGGGGGCTATCCCTGCCGCTTGCCCGCCCGTCACCAACGACTTCTCGCTCGCGCCGAAGCCCGGAGGCATCGACGGGAAGGAATCGTGGCGGGAGGAAGCAATCAGGCATCCGAGGCGCGGCGTTCCCGTCGTCATCATCTTCGGCGGCGGAGCACAGAGGGGATGATAAAGCTGCGAATCCGAGGTTGACGAGGTCGGCGGAGTCTGTCCCATCCGCGCATTCGTCGTCGGACGCCGCCGGCAACTGGAGGTCGCCCACAAGGTATGATTCATGGTTCACCTTGTTCCCCTTATGTCCAGATCTGGGAGATCTACATGCACCGCCGATTTGTACTGCCATGGCCGATTCCCTGCGAGATGGGGATTTGGCGCAGGTTTGGGTGTGAGATGGGGATGTGAATCTGGGAGATGGGGATTTGGGTGCGAGATGGGGATGTTAATCTGGGAGATGTAGAAGGGGATTGGGGGGGTGGGGGGAATGTGATTGTATGAACAGGTGCGGGATTTGGGGGATGAAGAATATAGATTACAGGATGGATTGGGATTGGGGGTGGGATGAACCTTCCTTGGCATATGTATTTCATCAGAAATTGCAAGACAGGTAGAGCCCCTTTCTTTGGCTCACCTTCCCCCTAATCAGTGGTGCCGCATTCGATTTAGGTTACATTTGTCCATCTGGTAGAGTACTACAATTACATGTACATATCTCCATCTCTACATGTGTTGTTCTTTATGACAAATCCATGGTGCCGCATGTGTCCATCTTGTATACTTGTGCAATTAGATGTACATATATGCATTTCTGCATGTATTGTTCTTTATGCCAAATGAAACTAAGAAGTGCAGAGAACTAATCATACATATTAGTTATATCTGTTCGTATCTTGACCAAATCTATATGAACTTGATTGGTAGTACCCCTGTTCTTATCTGCATACAGCTCTCCCTTGCTTAATTATATGCTGTCAACCCAACAAAACTATACAAGTTATAGCAATCAGGCTAAAGGATGGTAGTATTGTCGGTTCAGTTTTGTTTACTATGGAAGCTACACAAGTTATTGTCGGTTCAGTTTTCTTTACTATGAAAACTATACAAGCATTTGCTTCATAAATTTCCTTCCGACCTTGATTGTTGGCTTGTTCAGATTAATTTTCCTCCTTGCTTCCCAGTTGTAGGAGATTCGTGCATTATAACTAGCACCATTAATAAGTAGTTACTGCTACCGTAAGGTCAACTGATAATAAGATAACTCATTTATGTTCTCCACGTAGAGATCAATAATATAACAAGATAATTTACACATTGTCAAAATTATATGAATCATTGAGAACTATGAGCTTGTGGACAGTCAATTAGGTGGCAAGTACCCACATATACTCCCCCGTCACATAATGGTTGCTCCTAATACCGACTGTGCAAAATCCTATTAGAATGTATTACTTATCTTGTTAGTTCCCATTCCTTACAATTCATGCAGTTGGTTCCATATAGATGTCGACGGAACTTGAGAAGACTCAGGCTCTGTTGCGTGCGGTTCTAACAGCACTGGAGGAAGTTGCTGAAGAGGCTAGGCAACTCATGAGCAAAGATTATGATTCGGAGACACTCGGCATCGATTTGCAAACAAACCGGGCAGCTGGGACATTGACGGTTTAGGCCAACGTATGGACAGGCTAGCACTCGAGGCGCGGGACGAGATGACCAGGGTCTCTTCAGGGAGCCTCAACATTTTAGGGGTCAATCGGGAGGAGGGCAACGATAACCCTTGGGACGACATCGACCCTACGGACATAGTTAACTCCGACTATGATTCAGATGATGATCACCACTACTGCTGCATCCAGTGTTTCTGTGAAGCGAACGGTGTCGATTATGACAGTGAGCATTCTAGGGGAATGTAGTGCCAAGGGAGTGGACTATGTACTAGGTTGCAGTAGACTTATCATGGGCAGTTATTGCCTTCTTTCGTATGTAATATTAAGATTTCAGTGGAACATATAGTACCACCATGTACCCGTCGACTATTTCGTAACATGTTAAGGTTGGTAAAGTGTGTTTGTTCCATGGCCTTTATGGGGTTTCTTGTTTGGGCTGTTACGTGCAGAACAAGATGAACGAAGATGACCGCTAGTCCTTTCATGGGATATGGTGCATATGGGGTCCTCAACAGAATTTTCCATTCGGGAATTCAATTCCAATGCCCCCCCAAGTGGCCATGTTCCAATTAGTTTCGATGGAAGTGGTAATTCTCAACCCCTTGGCCCTATGTCAAGTCCACCCATGTTTGCAGGTCCCTACCTCCATAGCCCGGTCATGGGTGGGGTAGGTGTGTCATATGGTGCAAACTCCTCTCAAGGAGGAGTGCAATGGAGCCAGCAAAGCCAAAGTGAGGATTACGGGCAGCACGCAGATGGTCCCGAGGTAGAAGATGTTGAACCCACGCCTACACCTCCCACAAAGGGCAGGCAGAAGAAGAAGAAGGGAACTAGCGTGGAAGGCCGCGGGCCGAACTACAATGAGGCTGAGGACATTGTCCTCATGTCTGTTTGGTTGAATAGCTCATATGACCCCATAGTAGGAAACAATCAGTCTGGAGAGAAGTTTTGGGAATCAATTACACGGCAGTTCAACGCATTGATGAAAAGGGGAATAGAAAGACCAGCCAGGTCAGTTGAGTGTCGATGGCAAACAATTAACAGGGATGTGAGTAGATTCGTCGGGTGCCACCGTCGTATTGTTACACTAAACCAAAGTGGGAAAACGGATGAAGATAGGGTATGTATATCGTTAATCTAATTTCATTGCATATATGTCCATATGAATAACCGGTTCTTACACTTCTAATTTGACGACATTTCCTGGTCGTCACACAAATGAAGGATGCAAAGGCTCTGTTCAAGCAAGATTGGGCAAAGGAGTTCGACCTGGAGCATTGTTGGAAGGGTAGCCATAACGAGTCAAGTGGCTCGCTCAAGCTGCATTGCCATCATCGCACAAGAAGGCAAAAGGTTCGTCGGCTGCTTCGCCAGGTGACTCCAACAGCCCTATGTCGGAGGCTCAGGCAGAGTCCATTGATAGGAGGCCCATTGGGAGGAAGCAGGCCAAGAGCAAATCTGCTTCCATTGGTAGTCCGGTTATTGACCTCGTTGATAGGTGGGAGGCACGAAAGGATGGGGATGATGAGTACAAGAAGGCTTATTACGACCGCCTCGCTAAGGCTAAGGAAGAGGAGGTGCTGTTGAAGAGAATGGAGGTTGAGAGGAGTGCCAAAGCAGCAGAGGAGAAGGTCTACCTAAAGAGAATGGAGGTTGAGAGGGGGGCCAAAACAGCAGAGGAGAAGATGTTCCTAAAGAGGATGGAGTACGAACAGAAGGTAATGTCCATGGACCTTAGTACTTTGTCTGGGCCGCAACGTTTGTATTACGAGAAGAAGCAACAGGACATCGTTCAGGCATTGTTACAAGGTGGTCCTCCAACTGGGCAGTAGAATTGTGTGTGATGCTACCTGCTCAAATCTGTCCACTGAATTCTGCATCAATTTGTAGAACTTTGTTATGTGTGTGATGTGAACTTGCACATTATTTATGAGGTCCTGCTATGTTATCTGTTTGCTGACCAAACTATGAACTAGCAGTCAGCTCCCTATATGTTATGTGTGCACTTTGTCCTGTCATTTGTAGTTTGAACATTGATTCATGTTGAGATTGAGGCTGTTTTAATTTACTAGAAGTTTGGTAAGTGGTCTGGGTAAATTTGGTAAGTGCTGAAGATTGTCTATTAACTACAAGAAACAAGTCTGCACTGGCCGTTGGTAAGTGCTGAAGCTTGGCACACTGGACAGCATACCTCGTTGGTAAGTCCTGAAGTTTGTCAGTTTAATATCTAGATTCAGATTCTTAAGTGCTGAAGTTTGTCAATGTAATATCTGGGTTGAGTTTGATAAGTGCTCAAGTTTGTCAATAGGCGTGTATGCTGTCCAGTGTGCCAACCAGCAAGCAGCAAGCAAGCTGCACGAATAATCGCAGCAAGCAAGCTGCACGAATAATCATACCTTACTGAGTTCAGTTTGGCAGCAGCATGCTAGCAGTAGTAGACATATTATTTCGTGATTGAAGCACGAGGTGAAATTTGTAATGCACAATGACAGTCACTAATAATGAACTCATACACGCCATGATTAGGTCTACAATGGAACTTCAAATTGACATACACGGATGGGGAAACTACGACATGCAGGACACGTAAATAGGATAATAAGACAAACTAAGAAGAGGTCAGTACAATATGGAGCATGGTTTGTAATACTACAGACCATCGTGCATATCCCACTGATGCTGTACGAGGTCCTGCTTCAACTGCCTATGTACCTGTCTATCACGGATTGCAAGGTTGGTTGCCATGAAGTCGTTGAACAGCTGCGATCCTCCCCGTGCTGGTTCTACTAGTTCACCCATACCCTCAAACTCCGGGTAATCGTGCGATAGGCCACCCTCATCCTCAACAATCATGTTGTGCATGATGATGCAGGCAGTCATCATATAACGGAGTGAGGTTTGGTCCCACATACGGGCTGGCTCGCGGATCATGTGGAAGCGAGCCTGTAGCTGGCCGAATGTTCGCTCCACGTCTTTCCGGCATGCAGCATGAGCCACGGAATACACCTGCGCCTTTCGGGTAATTGGCACCGGTATATTCTTTACCAGAGTAGCCCACTCTGGATATATGCCGTCCGCAAGGTAGTAGCCCATGGTGTACTGCCTTCCATTCACAGTGTATGTCGCCGGTAGAGCCTCCCCCCTGGCAAGCCTGTCAAAGAGAGGAGAGCGATGCAGAACATTTATGTCATTCTTGGAACCGGGGACTCCAAAAAAGGAGTGCCAAATCCAACCATCGTACGCAGCAACAGCCTCAAGTATGATAGTAGGGCCATCGCAGTGACCCGTGTATGAGCCGTGGTATGCAGTAGGGCAGTTTTTCCACTGCCAGTGCATGCAGTCTAAGCTGCCCAGCATGCCGGGGAAGCCCCGGCTCTCTGCCTGTTGAAGGAGCCGAGCAGTGTCCTCGGCGGTGGGGGCCCAAAGGTACTGCGCCGCAAATACCTCCACAATGGCACGAGCAAAGTGGTGGGTGCTCTCAAGGGCAGTGGACTCAGCGATCCGGAGGTACTCGTCCAATGAATCGGCGGCATGACCATATGCCATCATATGGAGGGCGGCCGTGATCTTCACGAGCGGATGTAGGCCAAGCCTCATAGCATTGTTGCGCTTCTGCTTGAAATAATCATCATGTTCAATACCTCCCGCAGCTATACGGAGGAAAAGACGCTTGCTCATCCTAAACCTGAACAAATTGTGCGAAGAAAACACATAAGCGTACCGAAAGTGCGGAGTTTGGTAAACCACATAAATGAAATGTAACTTGCCTTCGGCGAAATAGGCCTTCGTGGTACATGGGGGGGTCGTCGAAGTAGTCGCGCATTAGCTGCGCGTGTGCTTCATGAGGGCGACGGTCGATTACACGGCGGCCAGGAACAGACCCTCCATGACGCCGGCCGGCCATTTGTTCATCTTGAGCCATCTGCAAAATTTGAAGCATCACGAAGTCGTCGTCGTCGGAGTCTGAGCTCATCTCGTACATTGGATCGGAGGACGGCGACCCCATATTGGAAACCACTGGAATGTACCTACTCTCTCCAATATCTGATGAGGGGGTTCATTGCCTATCTACCTCATTATATAGGCCCCATGGAATCCCAGGCTTCCTGGGGAAGGAAACCATGGTTGGCTTACGGAAGAAGCTAGTTGCTGGTTCCAACAAAGGTAAAGTACTTCGGGTGCTTTTCCTAGAATCCAGCTGACAACATGCACTACTTCATGTCTGGGCTAAATTCCACTAGCGAGCTAATCTTCGGATGTATTTTTTGCATAATCACTAGCGGATTTTGTAACATGAACAATATACGTGTCATCCGTACATTTCATACCCCTTTTCCGATAAGTGCAAAATTCGTAGCACAATGAGCAATTGCCAAAAAAAAAATTTGTGGTAAAATTTTTTTTTTACAACATTCATGCGTGCATAGGCCACGGAAATCATCAGGAATCCACGTATAAATACAGAAATACGATGGTTACGAAGCTGTTGGAGTATATGAATTTAAAATTATGGAGAGAGAATATAGAGTGGAACATATAGAGTAGCTGATGTGGGAGATGCTGTATTTATAGGAGAGAGAATATAGAGGGGGTGTTTTAGAGGGGAAATGGAGTGTGAAGGATGGAGTAGCACCTGGAGATGCTCTAAGGTCTAAACTAGTATCTAGGATTTTTGCAAGATTTTTAGTGTGCTTTTTCTTATATCTACATATGTATGAACATATATATATATATAGAGAGAGAGAGAGTCTGTCTATGGTCAGCCGCTGCTGACGGAGGCTTCCGTCAGCCGTGGCATTTTTTGCGAAATTGGTGATCGAATTCGACGATCCAAACCGACCATCTCCTTCGTCTCGCTGAAATCTCACTACTGACAAAATTTCACATTTTTTTGATTTTTTTACTATTTGTTTCGTATTTTTGAAAATCCATGATCTAATTAGTTGTGGTCCGTCCAATAATACCGGATTTCAAAAATACGAAAAAAATAGTAAAAAAAAATCAAAAAAATGTGAAATTTTGTCGGTAGTGAGATTTCAATGAGACGAAGGAGATGGTCGGTTCGGATCGTCAAATTCGATCACGGATTTCGCAAACAAGCCACGGCTGACGGAACGATCCGTCAACCGCGGCTGACAGTAGTGTATATATATATATAGAGAGAGAGAGAGAGAGAGAGTTGGGCTCCTGTTAGCTGCGGTGACGGAGCCAGTGCTTTGGCGTGGACCGTCGGATGAGCCAGAAGCAGCCTGCTCGATCCCAGAAGAAGCCGCCACCCCGCCTCTCTCTCTCTCTCACGGGCGCTCTCTCTCTCAACAGCAGAGCAGTGCCCCCCCCGCCTCTCTCTCTCTCACGGGCGCCCCTCCCCAACCCGCCTCCTCTCTCTCACGCTCTCTCTCGGTTACCCAAGCAAGCAAGCCGCTGCTCCACGCCGCCGCCGCCGCGCTTCGTCTCAGATCCGCCGCCGCCCGGCTGGTCCAGAGCCGCCGCCTCCGCTCTCTCTCTCTCGGTAACCCTAGCCGCCGCTCCACTCATCTGGTGCCGCCGTCGCCGTCCCACTCATCTGCTTTCGGTGCCGCCCCCACTCATGTGCTTCCGGCGCCGCCCCCTCTCCAGAGCCGTCGCCGCCGCCGCCGAAGCCCCCTCTCCAGATCTGAGCCGCCGCCGCACTCTCTTAGCGCCGCCCCTGCAATCTCTCAGCGCCGCCGCACTCTCCGCATCTCCTGACGCTCTCTCCCTCCCCAGAAAACCCTAGGCACCGCGGCCCCTTAGCGTCGCTGCACCTCTCCTCCGACGAGGCTAGTCGCCACCTCTCTGGTCAGCGCCGACTCGAGGGCACGTCGAGCTCAAGGAGGAGCCACGCCGCATGGGACCTCCGGCTGCAGCTACGGCTCCTTCTGCATCAGATTTGAATTAGTTGTATGGGGCACTTGGTGTATTTGAGATTTCAATTAGTTGTATGAGATGGAACTCCATGTAATTGATGCTAGTATTTGTTCACCCTGAGCTGTAAAGTCTGTCATTTTTTAAAGTTGTGGTGCTTGTAGAATTAGTGCTCTGTTCACATTTCAATTGGAGCTGTAAAGAGATGGAATTAGTGCTTTGTTCACATTTCAATTGATGCTAGTCTTTGTTGACATTACAATTAGTGGTATGAGATGGAATTTTGCAATGGCTGAATGTTTCATCAAGCTGTCAATGTTCAGTAGCTCAAAATTCAAAATGTTCAGTGGTTTAGTGCTTTGTGGATGTAATGGGGGTTTGGAGCAACAGAGAAGCTAGATTCCAAGTTTTGATGCTTGGATGAGCTGTACATTCTGCTGTATGATGCTTGTAAGTTACATTGCCAATGTACAGCTTTGATGTGTAATTTACATTGCCAATGTATAGCTTGTTCTAGCCAATGTACAGCTTGTTCAGTGCAATTTTGATGCCTGTAATTTACATTGCCAATGTACACTCTCTGAGGAAAATGTTGCTCCTGGTGGTCATTGGCTATATAATTCTTGTGCAAAATGCGCAGAACAAAACCATGCAAATCATTTTCAGATTTGATTCGTTCACATGTGCCACATGAATAGAACTTCAACTCCATAATACAGAACTGAGCTCATTGGTTATAGGTCTTGTAGCCTATTGGTTATAGTTCTTGTGGCCTGAACTCCATGCCAAATGCAAATATCTGCAGTGTCCCCAGGAGCAAAATGTAAATATGAATTCATCTTATATTTCTGGTTTCCAATTGGCTTCAGGTTGAATAGGATGATTGTAACAATAGGCTCCAGAGGACGTAGCAGACCATACATTCAGGCAAAAACTGGAATTTTCATTCATGAGCCCTAAATAATCACATGCACGCTGCCAGACCCTCCTGCCTGAAGGAAAGCAATAACCACACTTGCATGATGGATGGTGCTGACCAAGCAAAACTAGTGTCAGAACTAACACATTATAGCAAGCTCTGTCCAGAATTTTAAATACATGATTCAAACACCATTAAAATACATGATTCAAGCACCATTAAAATGCATGTCCAGAATTTAAACATGATTCAAGCGCAATTAAAATACATAGTTCAAGTACCATTAAAATACATGATTCAAACACCATTAAAATACATGATTCAAGCACCATTAAAATGCATGTCCAGAATTTAAACATGATTCAAGCGCAATTAAAATACATAGTTCAAGTACCATTAAAATACATGATTCAAACACCATTAAAATACATGATTCAAGCACCATTAAAATGCATGTCCAGAATTTAAACATGATTCAAGCGTAATTAAAATACATAGTTCAAGTACCATTAAGATACATGTCTAGAATAAATACATGGTTCAAACACTATTACAATACATGTCCAGAATAAATACATGTCCAGATTGAGAGATTACAAGAGTTCCAAATGACAGATTACAAGAGTTCTAATTGACAGATTACAAGGATTCTAATTGACAGATTACAAGGAAGCCTAATCTGAGCTCATTTCTTCTATTTCGTCATCTGTTTCCTCACTTGCAACATGTTTGCCTTTAGAAGATACATTGTCTCGCTGCATTTACATACAACAGAAGACACAATCAATTGCAAGTAAAAATCAAAGTTATCAACAAGAAATGCTTACCAATGGACATGTCCTTGCATTGTGGCCAGCTTGTTGGTTACAATAGCTGCATGTCCTTCTCTTCTTCACCTTAGCATTAGCCGGGGGTTCGAATCGGGCTGGTTTCTTTTTCCTTCCTTTGCACTGCGATTCAAAGGGATCACAAAGTTTTGAATTTTCATTGAGCGATGAGTTAGTGAATGGCCCTTGTTGGTGCACAGGCACCTCTTTAAAAGGCAATTCTGCCATATCTCCACAAAACTCCACCTTCCAATCAGCTAGACGCTTCTTCATTCTTGCAAACCCCTCCACAGATTTGGATGCGGCCATTGCTATTTCAAATAGATCAACTTTCAAGGATGAAAACCTATATTCTGTTAACTGGTTTGATTCACCCTCTTCAGTGAGTCTTTCACAAATTGAGCGTTTAATAATTGAATTTGCATCTTTAGTCCACCTTTGCTTCCTCCACTGAGACAAATTGCTGGCCAAGAAATGGCTTACCAAAAGGAACTTCTGAATCTTCAATTGGAGTCTCAGCTTCCACATTGTTTCCCTCTATTCCAGTATATGGATCATGCACATCCGTCTGTTCGAAAATATATACTTGTAAATGCCATGCACCATCAACAACAAATGTAATACATGTAGGTTCCAGATTCTTACCCTTAATTGAACTCTTTCACTAGAGTCCATCTGACCACTGGTTGAACCACAGGCTGACATTGAAGGCTGACGAGAGGCTCCCTACCTCCCTCCCTCGCAGCTGGGGCTTCCTTCCTCCCTTGCAGCGCTGGTTCGCTTCATGCGACGCAGCAGTGGCTCCTTGGAGGCAAAGTGGCGACGTAGCTAGGTTTGGAGTGCCGCATGTTGGAGAGGGCGAGGTCGTGACGAGCCAAGTCGTGCGGGAAATCGTCGGGCTCAATTAACTAGAGGGGGCGCCGGCGGCTCAGATCTGGAGAGGGGGCTTCGGCGGCGGCAGCAGATGGGTGGGGCGGCGGCCACGGCTCTGGAGAGGGGGCGGCACCGGAAGCACATGAGTGGGGGCGGCGCCGGAAGCAGATGAGTGGGGCGGCGACGGCGGCACCAGATGAGTGGAGCGGCGGCTAGGGTTACCGAGAGAGAGAGAGAGCGTGAGAGAGAGAGCGGGGCGGCGGCGGCTGGACTGGGCTAGGCGGCGGCGGCGGATCTGGAGACGGGGCGGCGGCGGCGGCGGCTGTGGAGCAGCGGCTTGCCGGCTTGGGTAACCGAGAGAGAGAGCGTGAGAGAGAGAGGGAGGCGGGTTGGGGAGGGGGCGCCCGTGAGAGAGAGAGAGGCGGGGTGGGGGCCTGTTGCTGCGCTGAGAGAGAGAGAGGGCGCCCGTGAGAGAGAGAGAGAGGCGGGGTGGCGGCCTGCTGCTGGGATCGGACGGTTGCTGCTGGCTCATCCGACGGTCCACGCTGCAAAGCACCGGGCTCCCGTCAGCTGCAGCTAACAGGAGCCCAACTCTATATATATATATATATATATATATATATACACACACACACACATACTTGTGTTTATAGAAGGGTGCAAAAAGAGTTAGCTAAAATTAGCTATGAGGTATCATGATCATTTTTTATCATAATTCATGACACGATTGAGGTTATGAATTTCTTCTTATATTTACTTATAAGCAAGTTCGTGATTCTTAGTATAAACACACAACAATTTAGGGTAAATTTAAAACATATATTTAAATTAGGATTTTTTTATTAGCATTATAAAAAAATGGCCTTGAGGGAAATATGACACTTCAAATGCCAAGCATTATAAAGTGTTTATCAAAATTCTCAGTTCTGGGCTATTACAGGGACGGGGGGAATTTATACCCCACAGGGATTTGGATGGGCCTGGAGTTCCTTCCTCAACCCTACTTCCTAGTTCCCGCTCCTCATAGCCTCGTCATAGCTGCAGCGATGGCGCCTGGAGACAAGCTTGAGCTGTAGCATGCTGCCTCTCTCCCTCACCTTCCTTCAACGTGGTGGCACAGGAGAAACATCGATTGGTGGCTATGGCTCAAGATCCATGCGAGAGCAATGATGAATGGAGCAGCGACGAGCTGGCAATGCACCTAATGCGTTCCTGAGCTCCAATGTTAGTGGCACGCGTGCGAGCTCCAATGACGGGTCTAGATTTTGGAGCAAGGACGGGCATGTCGACGACATGACGGGATGGGCATTGGTCCCTTGAGCGTCACTGCGTCACCTACACGGCTACACCCTGTAACATGGACATTGGAGGTCCATCGCACCGTCATACTGGTATGTCATTAGGGTCTTGACTTCTTGGTTTTGTGGGTATGGGGCCCCGCTGGGTTCCCATTCCTCGAGCGGGGACAAGGATGGGGTGAAATCATCCCCAAAAGCTAGGACGGGGAGCGGGGAGACCTGAGTCTATTGGGGATGGGGACGGGAGAGCATTCCCCGATGGGGAATGGACCCGATGCCATCCCTACTCTCGGTAAATCGGTTGTTATGATAGGGTCCTGACTGTGTCATCCCTTGAGAGGGAATCGCACCCGGAATCCTGCTCGGTCATGGAAACATCAGCCTCTGAGCTATCATGGAACTGGTCCATGAGAGGCTCGGGAACATACTTTGAGTCTTTTTGCTCCTGCTGTGAGCGAAGGAATTCCACCCTCGCATTGGTCCGGCGGCAAGGGCTCTCTATCTCAGTATGGCCTTCAGGATCTTGGACCTTAGCATCACCATAGTACTCATCATCATCTTCAACATCATCGAAGACACACAAGTCCAGGCCATCCTGAAGGATCTCTAAGTGCAAATACTAACCAATTGTAACAATCCAAAATTGTGTACTTTGAGAAACACTTTATAATGCTTGGTACATGAAGTGATATTTCCCCTAAGGCCATTTTTGAATAAAAAATAAAATGAAATATTGGGGACACTTGTATTTATATAGGAAAATTTTAGCTAATTAGCTTGTATAAATTGTTGAAAACTTTATCTTAGGTCATGGCTAAGGATTCCAAAAAAAAATTCTATCTTAAGTTGAACTTTAGTGATTTTAGATATTACTCTAAGTCCCATTTATATATAATTGTGTGTATATATACACGCATATATATGACTATATAAGAAAAATCACACTAAAACCCTACAAAAAATTCTATAGACTAGTTTAAACCCTAAGTGATAGCTTGAACCGAGTGTTGACCAAGCTTGACCAAGGTGGGACCTACATGGCAACCTCTCATTCTTCCTTCCCTTGTGAGCATTTCACTGAGCAGCTGAGCTATAGCAGCTCAGTTGACCTCACCGGGGCATTCACCACTCCTCTGCGCAAGATCTATATTGGAGATCTTCGTTTGGCTATTTGTGTCTATCATGTTGACCCCGTGGACCCCACGCCTAAGCCGAAGTGACCTCACCGCTAATGCTCTTCACCATCGCCCGAACCGCCGCGGCTGACAAGCCACCTTGTCGTGGGAGCTATGGTAGGTCGTTCCTAGCGCCGCCTCGCTGCCCAATCGCCGCTCGGCCAAGCACTTGATGGCGCTAAACCCAGCTATGACCCGAGCCGCCCTTGCTGCATGTCCAAGCAATTTTGCCGCAGGCTCGGGATTTAGCCCGTGCGTGATCAAGGAACCGCCCACGCCCGCCAATCGGCGACAATGCTTCCTTGTGACCGTCTCAATCTCCCGTGTGACCGCTGGTCCAAGTGCTCAACCGACCTAAGCTCAAAACGGCCGCACCGAGCCTGTCCACTTCCTCACTCACTCACTCTCGCGTCGCTAGCCCAAACCAGAGCCCCTCACCTCTGGCACTTGCGCGCACCAACTTCGCCACACTCTCGCGTTGCTCCTGCCCAAGGGTTCCGACCCGATAAGCCCCGAGCTCACCGGAACGCGCTCGCTGCCATTTTTGGCTGTGTCTTCCTCTTTCTTGATCTCTCCCTCTCCGGTGAGCTTCGCGGCGATTCCTCGCACCTTGAGCTTCACCTGGTTTCGCCTCACATCATATGCATCTCTTTTTTCATAGGGTTCCACCGGTTTTTGCCTACACCGTGAGCTCGCTACCTCCCTGTTCGGCCTCCATGCTGATCACCTAATCCGAGCCTCCCCAACCATCGATAATCACTTAGTAAGCATCCTCTAGCCCTCTAGAAGCTCATGCGCGCGATGTTTCGCTTAGAGCGTCTCCCTAGCATGTCTATCCGTGCTCACTGGAACTTAGCTCCGCCACCGCACACGGCACTGCCGCGTCAGGCCATCTCTGGCCTCGACGTGTGCGTCACTAGATGCACAGTGACTCATTGAAACTAGCGTGCCCAAGAACACCCAAAATGATGAACCGTAGCTCCGGCTAGCCACCGACAAAGCTCCGCCCTGTGGCGCGCAGGCCAGAGGTAGAAGACGATGCCAGAGCCATAGATCGTGTGCCAAGATTCGTGCTGTCTACCCAAGATGTGTCGCTGACTGGCGGACCCCAGTTGTCGGGCGCTCGTTGGTTTAAATATTCCCGCGGAGCCTTGGTGTGCCACTGACATGTGGGCCTCGATCCCATATGTCGGGTTTTGTGGAGGCGACCCCTCTCCCTCGATGGCGCTTTCCCTATGCGCTCACGTCTTTTGGAAATACGCCTTTAGCATGGCTAGCTCGACCTGTGAGATAGTGGGCCGGCCTGTTACTGTTCACAGGAATTTCTAGCTTCTAGCAAATAAAATAAAGATAGTTAATATAAATTATTTATTTAAAAATAGCTTGACTTCTCCAAAAATTTTAGATAATTCATGTTAAATACTAGAGCTCATTCTAAACTTCATAAAAATATTAATATGAACAATAACTAGGTATTAATCTCTGATTAATTTGAATGGTCTATTTTAGAGTATTAATCTATATAGAAAATAGGCAGAAATGGTTTGCTGATCTTTAAAAATAGTATATTACTTAATAAAAATCTAAGAAAATTCTAGAAAATACTTAAAACCTCTATGGGCCTAGGAAAAATATTAAATTGACAGTATGCACCTAATCACCAATGATCAAATAATTAACCTTGTTAATGATCATGATTAGTGTAATTAATCTTGTACTCTTAAATAACACGAAATTAAGGCAGACCCAAAGAATTATCCTCTGTCCAGAAGGAATTAAAGTAGAAAACCACACCACCTAGTATTTGTGATTTCATTGGCCTATGAATAAAGGAAATACTTCTGACGAAGTAATTTAAGACCATTAATTTCCTAAAACTATGAGTGTATATATATATATATTCTTACATTCTAAGCATTCATGGGTATATCATCACACCCTTCGATGCGTAGTTTTTCTTATAACGAAGAAGGCTCATGGAACTTCCTAGATAAGCACTATAGATATTAGATATATAGATGAGTGACTGCGAGCAACTATGATTGCATCTCATACATCATTCTTCATCGCTGCATTGTGTTTATTGTGGATTGTTGTTCTTCGTATAGACATAGATCCCGTGGGATAGTCCGAGGACCCTGAACCAAACCAGGACTTTGAACTCCAAAACCGAGGCAAGTTAATATCCTGTTAGATCATATTGATACCCAATTTATCAAAGTATTCTTTTTAAGGTATCAAATTGCACGCTCTTAAATTATGATATGCCTATTTGTTTATCATGATGATATCATGTCTTGTCCATTGATTGTTTACTTTCCATGAATGTATCACCTTGATGATGTCATTCGTCATTTGATTCAATTGATGATTTTCTTGATGACCATATCCTTGTTTAGCCGAGATAGAGAAAAATACGAAAATTTATTAGACTCCTTATGGCTGGGCTAAAACTTGCTTAGCAATGCTTAGGTCTCTATTACTCATTTCGGGCTTAATGGCCGTGGAACGGTGAACCGAGATTCACCGAGACAAGACATACATGAACATAACCTTGAGTTTGAGGTCTGGCATGCTAGTGTGTGTATGGTTGTCATGTGTTACAATGCGGACTGGGTCTAGCATTGGGTAAAAGATGAAGTAGCTAGGCTACGTGAATTGAGGAGCTAATCGCCCATATACGTAGTGCTGGAAGAGAAGCACTGTGAGATCCACGTAGTGCTGTGTGCTGCCCAATTCACACGAAGGGTGCGATTAGCCGAAGAAGGAAATGCATAAGGGTGAGACCCTTTGTGGATAGGCTAGGTTGAAACAAGGTTTCACCCAGAAGGGTGCATCAGGGATTCACAGTGTGACGTCATTGAGCATCGAGGATGGTTCCTAACACCACAACACGCCGGCCATCACGCGGTAGTGCAAGTATTGGGGATTCAGGGGTAGTTACGACCTGAGGGCGTACCCTGTCTGCTACCATGCTTGAGGTAAAGATAGTCTCATATCGTCATCCGAGGGATGATCTAGGTCCATACTCGCAGGGAGCCGTGAGTCTAGCGTCGGCCAGCAACCCAGTTAGGACAAGATCGGGCACTTCACTAGAGATGTGATCCACAACGGGTGTGCCACACCAGGAAGATGATGGCAGGAGTGGAAGAGAACGTTTGGCAGAGTGCTTATAACTGGCAATGGGATTGGGATTGTGAACTAAGATGGAACTCTAATGATGATTCAATTTGATATAGAATATTTGTTAAAATTGCTAAATCATAGGCTTTGATTTCCAAAACTGGCTTTCTGCAAATAAACAAACCTAGCCTTTCTTTGAAGCCCCTACCACTTTCAGACATGGAAGACCAAGGAGAAGAATACGCCTACGAATGCCATGAGGATGGAGATCCTCATTTCCAAGATTAGGAGTAGAAGAAAATTGGGGTTTCGGTCGTTCCGCCAGCCTGTATTGTTACATACTGCTAGTGTAATTTTGAAGTTTCTGCATAAAACACCGATGAGATTTGTATCTTTAAGACTTTTGCTTTAACTCTGATCAGGACTTGGTTTGTAACTAAGGCATAATGGCCCTACTGTTGCGATCTGGTGATCGTCGTTATGTAATAAATGAATGGTTGATGTATGAGATGATCCAGCTATGTAACTGTTGCACTAGCCTACTGATCCAGGGCCTCGTGTAGGTCAGGCCGTTCCTCGGAAGGTAAGCTAAGGTGGGCCACGGCACCAATCCCCACAGACGGCGCTCGCTATCGACGATTGGGACTAGGGCTCCTCGCCGAGCTTACTTCTTGATTGAGGGATCAATCAGCCTCTTTCTGTGAGAGAGAAGGCTTTCGAGAGGCATAGTTCACTTTCTGCGAGAGCAGGCTTTTGAGAGGCACAATTCACTGGAAACAAGACACAAGAATTTTATTGGTTCGGGCCTTCTTTAGGAGGAATAACAACCATACTCCAGTGAGCTCACCATGTACGAAAATGTGTTACCAGAGGTGTGTGCGCATGCAGTAGGCTATTGGCATATTATCCTTAACAACTTGTCATGCTCTAATACGAAAGAAGGGTGTTTATATAGCACCCGTACATGAAAACGTGTGATTAATGGGAATTAACTACCTCTGGATATCTAGGCTTCCGTTACCGCACGAGGTAGCGCACTCGTAATGGGTCAATAATCATGTGCCTTAATTGGATCATGGTGGCAACAGTCATCTCCATGCAGCGTTAGGCCCCTCCATGTAGGGTAGATTGGTTACATTTGATCAAGTCCTAGTCTAGTACCAGCGAGGCCACACAAGCAACAAGACTCCACGAGTAGTGACCAATCGAGCAGGGCCACAGGGGAAGTGCAATAGGCCATTTGTGGGTCCTTTAAATTTTTTTTGCATAAACTCAAAATCTTAATTGCATTTCATATATTTGCTTTTTCCAATTTAAAATGTTCCAAATCTTTAAGTCAAAATTCAATAGGAAAATCAAATCCCTTATAAAAAAAATCCAAATTGTACCTTATCAAAATCAAAGGTTTTTCTAGATAAATCAAAATCTGATCTTGATTTTCTTTATTAAGATCTTAAAATTTTAATTTAGAAACTTTCTAAAGCCTTAATTCCAAAAATACTATTTTGAGAAACTATATGGAAATTACAATTTCATATTGCAAATTTTAAAATTTCAAACTCAACTTTAACTTAATCAAATTTGGAAAGTTATACTTTCAATTTAATTGTTTTCCCAAAATTCAATTAAATCAAGTTTAATTGTCCAAAATATCCCCTTTTAATCATTTATTACTCAAAAAAAAATTTCCTTTAAAAATTTCAAAATCTATTCCTAAAGCTTCCTTGGGCTTTCCAAGCCCAGCCCAACCCATTTGGGCCCTAGGCCTAGCGAGCCCGAGTCTCTCTCTCTCCCACTCTCTCTTTCTCTCCTCCCTCTCTACCCGTGGCAGACACACCGCATGTGTCCCATCCATGCGTAGCGTGCCTTGCAGTCTTGCCGCCACACTGGCTAAGCTGTCTGTCGTCGGCGTCATTGCCGCCGCCTCTCCTCCTCACGCCTGGCATTACCGGCCGGCGCCTGCCCTCTGCCCAGGCCAGCCTCACCCTTCCCCCTCTCCCTCGCTGACGCGCCGCTCGTGCCGTGCCCTCGCGGCCCAAGCCCTCTCTGCCGCGAACCCGAGGATTTTCAGCACGTTTCCTATTTTAATTATTCCAGAATGTGTTTATGATTTTCTAAAAATATGATTTCAACTCCTAAAATATTGAGAAATTATGTTAAATACTTGAGAATAGGCTAGATCTAATAAATTATAACCTAGAATAGTAAATCATTTTTGCCTTCTGTATTAATCCAGAAGTCTTATTTTCCTATTTAAAGAATTAATCTTCTATCTTATAAATTATTAAATGATATCCATAAATCATGGTAAAATTTCAGCACACTGTAGATGCAATTTGGGATTTAATAAAATTATTTGATATATAACATCACCCTGTTCACTGTTCCTTTTATTAGTGAATTTTAAAACCTTATTCCCTAATGAAATAAATGGCAATTAATTAAACTGATTTATTTAAAATATCTTTTGGACTCTAAAATTTTCCAAAATTTTACAGAAACCTATTTAGCTCATAAACAATTTATTAAAAATATAAATCCACTTTTACCCTTATAAAGTTTGCATTGTAAATTAAGAACCCTAAATACCTTTATATTAATGTTCCAATGATATAATTAATTTTCAAAATTGTTTTCCTAGTAAGGAAAAGAGTAACTTTAGGAAACTAGGGCATACTCATTCATGTTATTATCCACCCGTAAACCCTAGTTTTGATATAGATTATTCCTCGTGCATTCATGCATCATTTTTTAATTGCATTTTATATTGGTTTTTATATTCGATTAGACGTCGAGGACCCTAAAGGAAGGTTCCATGACACCGAAGAAGACCCCAAGCCTCAGAACAAGGCGAGTTAACATTTTTAGTTTATATCTTACCTAATTTTCTTAAAACTTATGTTGAAGCAGTTATGACAGTTACATGCAATATAAATTTATTACCTAGCTTATTAATCATGTTATAGACATGCCATGACCCTGGACACTTTCAACTATCATGCCATGATTGCTTTGAATATCATGCCAAGAATGCCTTGATAGTCTTAACCTTTGTAAACCACTAAAACAATTAAAGATTTGAACTTTCAGTCTATGGATAGAACTTGGTTAGACATGCTTAGGTCTAAATGCTTGTTTTCGGGACACAACACCCCATAGTGGTGAACACTAGCTCACCACTAAAATACTAGATTTATACTATGAACTGGATATAGTGTGGTTTGGTAGGTTGTGTCAGTCGGTCTCGGGATGTGTGCTTGCGGCTGAATTGGGTTGAGACCCAAGGTTGGTTGTGGTCTAGAGTGGATCTAGGCGGGAAGGTCCTGGACCTGTTGAGTTGGGCAGTGAGCGATGGTTGGACCTTCGGCTCTCAGACCATGTGCAGCGGGATCGGAAGGATCCCTTAATTATGATTTGAGTGTTGGATGCGTCTGACATAATGCGTCGCCATCACGCGGTAGTGCAGGTGTGGAGGCCCAGGAGAGCGCTTTGCGGAGGCCCTGGCAAGAACTCCAACCTGAGGTAAGCGCGCTAGGAGCCACCACAGAAGGCGGTCTAGGTCATACACTCGCTGGGTCGAATCCCCAGGAGGTATAATTTACAATAGGATTGCCAAATCCTAGAATAAGATGGCGGGTGTGTGAAGGGAAAACTGTAAAGCAGGATCGGAAGAGGTCCCTTGTTGAGCTAGTGTTGGATGCGTCCGACACAACGTATGGCCATTACGCGACAGTATGGATTGGAGGCCTAGGAGAGCGCTCTGTGGAGGCTCTTGCTGAAGCTTCAATCTGAGGTAAGCACGGCAGGGTGCTACCACCCGAGGATGGTCTAAGTCATGCGTTCGCTGGACCGGCAATCCAGGAACAATGATCCACAACGGGATTTTAAATTTTGGAATAAGATGGTGGGTGTTCGAAGGAAGACTAGGAATGGTTGTTCTAGCAGGATTGGTCTAGTTGTACCATGGGATAGTACAGTGTTTAGTCTAATAGTTTGGAGATCAACTCTTTCTTATAACACTCTCTTTCCTGTTAAAAATTTAGCTAAGTCATAGGAATCTTACTAACATTACTTTAAAATGGTATTTCTCAAATAAACAAACCCTCAGCCTTCCTTGGCAGCCTTAGCATTAATTGCATTAGGAAGGTGTTAACTCACAAGTGCGGTTTGATTGTGCACTTAACCTCACACTCACTCAATATTTAGATGGCCAGATTGCTTGGAAGACCCGTATGCTTGCATCGAAGGGGAAGAAGAGCAAGGATTTGAAGGCGAAGAACCTTAAGGCGTTCCTTCTAGCCTCTTGTAGAGATGCATAGCCGCTGGATCTTGCTTTTGTTGAAGACTTCCTCATAACTCTGAATATTTCTTTTGTTGGATTGTAATTTTGACCTTGCATGGCTATACTATAACTGTTTTCCATAAGGTGGTTCCATCTATAATATTTAGTTAATTTATCGTTTGTGCTTAACTTATCCGGCTATGCAATCGTGGCAGAAGTGTACCAATCCAATCACTAGTGCAGGAATCATTCAGATGAACCCCGAGCGGGCCTCCACAGGAAGCTCCTCCACCAATACACACCCTGGTTGGGGTAGGGCATCCATGACCAGATATACTCGGGTATGACCAGATATACATAAACTCCATAGGCAAACGAGGGTCACTAGTTGTGGATAACATGGTCCCCGGATATCCTCATGGAGATAAATTAGATGGACCACCTCACGGAGCAGGTCACGCCTACCATCTAGAAGACGGGCCTGTCCCGCATAAAGACTCGACTTGTATCACAAGAAAGGCACAGTTGTAATTCGGCACTTACGTACTCGGCAAGAAAGGATAGAGATAGACTTTCTATCTCTATCCCCAGTTTCCATAACCAACTAGAATACTTATCTGTAACCCTACCTCCCTCCACTATATAAAGGGAGGCAGGGGCCCCTAGTTCGGGAGGAGAGGAGAGGAGAGGAGAGATCACATCAATCCATAGCCATCCTCAACATTGATCCATCAATATCAACCCTAATACAATCCACGAGCACCGGAGTAGGGTATTACCTCCACCACAGAGGGCCCGAACCTGTATAAATCTGTCTCCTGTGTTACCATCGGGTTTCGGTCTTACGCAAGGTTATAAATCGCGTTTTTTGCGGCTTCGCGGCGAGGTCCAGAAAAAGCTATAAAAGCTATTGCGGGCTATTGTGGAAGCTATCCTATATAGCGTTTTGATATAAAAATTATACGAAATGTGAAATATTTGCATTATATTAGTCACATCCAACTAAATAAGAAACATACACGTTACTTTAGAAGTATTTGTAGTCTAATGTATGTCCATATGTTCATAATTAATGTGTAGAATAAGTGATTGCAATCTATTCTTCTACTTATTCTACACATTCATTATAGAAGAACTTCTCTAAGTGATCACTTATTATTTCTATATTAATAGTATCACCTTTTGAGGTTAGATGATGTAAAAATGAAGTAGAGCATAACAAAACATGCAATTGATGGTTGGATTTTCAAAAGAAATTGTAAAAATTAGCATAGCGGTGCTATAGCGGCTACAAAAGTAGCGGAAATAGCGGTCAATTTAGCAGCTATAGCGGCCACAGTTGTGTTCGCGGAATTTTAGTCCTTAGCGTAGCGTTTTACGTCCGAAAACGCTATAGCGGTGCTATCGCGGAGCTATAGCGGGCTATTTAGAACTTTGGTCTTACGCATAGCCCCATAAAGTATATTGCCGACATAATTCATCGACACTAGTCAAACCGGGTATTTTAGCCAATCCCCGACAGGAGGGATCATGTTCGATTAGAGCCCCGAATGCTAATAAAAGATCAAGACTTTTTTATGGATAGAGATGCTGCTGAAGACTATATAAAGGCTCCTACACGAAGGGTGAGGGGCAAGACACAAGCAGATCTCAAACGCAAAAGCACCAGCATAGGTAATCATAAGCACATGAGGCTTAGGGTCAGGCATAGTTTTATCCCTAGTTCTTCAAAACTCAATGTAATCTTTATTTTCATCATCATATGGTGAAGAAAGACTATCCTAGGATTGTTCTGACATCGGACGTTCAAACCAGGATAACTCTATATTATTTCTCGGTCGTCTGGTACATCATTCCTCGATGAACAAATAAATCTATGTGATGGAAAAGATTACTCTCAATCATAGACGGTTGTCTCGCTATAAAACCCGCTACCTTGGGCATGGTGGCCTATGTTACCCGGATACGCCGATACGGATACGCGATACGGCGATACGTAGATTTCTCAAAAACCCCGATACGGGGATACGTTTGTACGTATATAATTTTATATATTAATCTATATACAAACTTATAGAAGATTATAATTGATAACTAGTTGAAAGCTAAAAAATAGAAATAGGCTATGCCTTTATAGGAAGTTAAGAAAGCTAACTTGGGCGGAGGCGGCGACAGAGACGCGACGCAGGCGGATGGAGGCGGCGACGAGACGACGGCGCAGCGATGGAGGCGGCAGCGAGGCGGGCGGGAGGAGAGGCGAGGGTGTCTTTTGAGGCGGTGCATGGGAGCGCAGTGGTAGTGGAGGCGGCGGCGACAGAGGCACGGGACGCAGGAGGCGGGCGGCGACAGAGGCGCAAGGACGCAGGAGGCGAGACGGCGGGGCGAGGATGCGAGGGCGGCGGCGAGAGGGCGGCGAGGAGGCGACGACGACGGCAGCGGAGGTGCTGGCGGATCTAGGATGGAGGCGGCCGATCTGGGACGCGCTGGATGCGGGAGGCGACGGCGGATGTAGGGAGCGGGGACGCGGGAGGCGACGGCGACGGCGACGGAGGCTGCGGCGGATCTAGGATGGAGGCGGCGGATATGGGACGCGCTGGGTGCGGGAGGCGACGGCGGATGTAGGGAGACGGGTGCGGGACTGCGGGGGCATAGGCTGAGTCCAATTGCTTGGATACGCGTCGGATACGTATCCGGGCCTATCGGATACGTATCCATATCCGGTACGTTACGGGTACGGTTATTTTTGGAAGTATCCGTGCAACGTAGATGGTGGCCAAATCAGGGTGGATCTAGGAGAGGAGATGGGACAGTAGAGGGAGATGCGTTGATGGTGGTTGGGCCGGAAGAGAGAGAAGGCTGGTGGCTTGCGCGGGGCGCATCCAAGATGGCTTTGTGGCCATGGGAAGGCTGTGGCCGTAGATGTGTTCAAGATCAAATTATATCATTTCACAAGGCAATACATTCTATCTAAGCTGCTGATATAATGACCCTAGTCGTAAGACGATTGCCAATGTTCCTGGAGAGGTTCTTTTTAGCCATTGTATATATTCACCAAGTTAATGCCCTATGGAAAATTGATAGGATAAGTGCGGAAAGGTGCTATGCTTCTGCAGCATTTTTTTTGTCATCGTGAAATACATGCATAAGATGTTCCTAGCAACACATGGACGCTTAACTAGCATACACTCATGTGCCGGATTGGCTACAGTGTAATATCGGCAGCAGCCGAAAACAACAGATAAGAGAAACAAAACTTAGGCTCGTCATGAACTGCTTGCCAGATCTTTAATCGCTAATGCTTCCGTGGAGAACTTACAAATTCAGTATGACGGTAGCTTACGAGCTTAGTTTGACTTGAAGCATTGAGAACCAATACAACCTCGAATACAACCCACCAACAAACCAATAGAAATCAACCTATTACGCATGCAACACGTGCGAGCTCCCTTTGTTAACAAACTGCACGCCCTGAAAGCTTGCTACATCTTACTGCACAGGATGGAACGAACTATCAGAAACAAATGCCACAGGGCAGCATGGAAACTGACATGGTGGCTTGCAAGCAACGTCAGTCACGCTTTGTACTGCTGCCATCCTGCCCAGCCAGGATCCTCGAGATTTGCAGCCCTCGGCTGAAGGCTTGGTTGAATAGGAGCCGCGTCTGGAACTCCGAGACAAAGGGGAACCACGACAAGACAGCGATGGGCAGGAAGATGAGAATACCCATGATGTACTCGTACATCCTAGCCATCTCTTGGATAGAGTCCCATGGCCCCAACCTACGAAGCGCAGCCCCACTCCTCTGCCTGAACTTGGCGCAGCAAGGCCCTCTGCATGAATCCCCAGCACCGCAGGAGCAGCATAGTGCCTGAAGTGGCTCTATGATTAACCTGTGAAACAGCGGCCCACATAGTTGTGCAATCTACAGGAGCAACAGAAGGAAATGTTAGCATGAGTTGGAGAATGTGGACATGCTTAAGTACATCAACCAGAGCTATACATTACTTGCCGTTTAGTTAAGACTTCAGATGTTCTTTACGAAGAGGTCGCAAAGAGTTATGTCGGCTATATTATATACAGTACGTTGACAGCTGAAGTACTGAAAAAGCTAACGGTGGAAGAATAGAAGAATCACTCACCAGGAGAATAAACCAGCCAGTAGGGATGAAGGCCAAGATACTGGCACCAATGTCAGAAACAGCGAGATCAAAACCAACAAATAAGAGGACCAGCAAGCCGATGAGGACAAGAAAGACAATGCCCTTGAGGATACGGAATACAAGTTGAAACTCCGTAACGAACTTCTCTCTCCCGAATGAAACAACCTGGTAGAAAATGCACACAAGTGTAAAAGTATGCAACATAGGATGCAGTGCGATACCAAATAGATTGTTACCTTTAGTGAAACAAGAACGATAGCTATAACCAGCCATGATAGGGCATACATCTGGGGAAACAGCAAAGCATTAGTTTAGGCGGACTTCTAAATGGGGATTCTGATGGATAAGGAGCAGTCGAGGCAGGAAAGGTACCATGAAACTTTTGTTCTCATGCACTATGTGCAAGTGGTAAACAATACCATATTGGTAGATCAGGAAGCGAAGGGAGAGGATGAGCTCCAAAAGCAAGCTACGGACTGTAGCGTACTTCAGGTGCTCATGTTCGCTAACCCACCAAGCTTCCCAGCTTTGCTCAGCTGCCAGGCCGATTCCACCTCTATTTCTCATCCATTTCCACCAGTCAGTCCAGTCATCAACAGTCTTGTGCCACTCAAAGCAGGATGGGTTGAAGACAAATGGTGCAAATAGCCAGCAGAAAACAAGGAACCATATAGAAATTGTGATATATATATACAAACTTGAGCTCCTGTACGAACTCCCATATGCTAGATAAACGACCAACAGAATAAGCAGCTCCAATGCTTTCACAAAGTGGCTTCGAGAATACATCCGGTAATTCTCAGCAAACTTTGCATGGCGCACAACAAACCCCCGGCCTGTTCCTCTATACTTCGCACCACCATGAAGTATTGTCCTTCCATAGTAGTGAGTCTTTGTTCCAAGATGGAAAGTGAAGAATACAGAAGCCAACTGAAGTTGCATGATTACAAACTCCGCCAGGGCTCTACCAAAACCTTTCTCCAAGCCAACCTCCATCATCATTGGTAGGATGAGCAACATCCCAAGTTGGTATACAGATTGAGTGGCAAGTGCATTTTCGAAAGGCTTGATGTTTTTAATCTGTGGATCTTGGAGAATTGATTTTTCTAGGCCACTCAAAACAAGATATAACCTCCCATACAAAAATATATACACTGTAAGAACAGCCACCTGAAAGAAACCAATGCTATAAATATATCAAGATTTATGTGTCATATGTACTTTGAACAAAACAT
Organism: Olyra latifolia; assembly: GCA_036346145.1. NCBI lineage: Eukaryota > Viridiplantae > Streptophyta > Magnoliopsida > Poales > Poaceae > Olyra > Olyra latifolia. The sequence continues at coordinate 42,741,125 of CM070523.1, read as the reverse complement.
GTCATGCTGAAACTCCAGAGCGCATATCTGTTATGTTGTTATGCAAACAAAGTAAATCAATATGCTTTTTTAACTTCCTATAAGTGGTTTCTATATGTTATTAAGTTGGTATGTCAAAGGATGAGATTCATACCATGCTATTGAAGTAGAAGCCAACGGTGGTGAAGTAGAGAGACAACATCCTGTAGAAATCAAATCTGTGTCCTAGTCGATAAATATCACGACATAGCGTTTGTTCACCATTTCCATTTGCCACCTTGGCCTCAAAGTTGGATATTTGGTTCATTCCAACATCACGTCCTTTACCCAATTGTATGTATTCATGATGGGTAACATTTCCTCGACGTAAGGTTGAATTGAATCCTTTAAATTTATTGGAACAATGATGAGATTACTGGGTAGAACTAAGAAAATTATGCATAATGCCTTTTCAAAATAAAAATATGCATAATGCATAATCCCTGGCTAATTGGCAATATTACCTGCAAAGATATCCTCACTGAGGTTGATAACCTTTGATGCCTTGCTTATGCCACCCCTTGTGAGGTGAAAGATTCTATCAAAAACATCAGGGTGACCATAATGGAATCGTACCCTGCACCAGAAATTTGGGAAAAAAAAAAACTCCAATTATCATGCTACAAAGACTTCCAAAACAACGTAAAAATAAATCATGCTGGTCCCGCCTATACTGTTTTAGTTCAATAATTCCTATATTTACTCATAGATTACCTCTTAGACTCACAAAATTATCTACATGAACTACAGTCATGTGGTAAAATTTACATAGCATCAAGGTTTACTAAACCAGAAGTGTGCTAACTCCTAGACCCGCTGGTTTGCCAAAAATCACTAAGTTCTATGGCACTTTCCAGAATTTACCCAAGATACCATCAATCAGTTCGAACCAGTGAAAAACATCCCACTTTGGTACAAATTGATCATAAGTTGGCCTAACTCAGAGTAAATCAGAATGTGGCTGCCACTGACTCAGTGCAAAAAAGGGTGAAATTTTTATTTACTGCCTCTTGCCAGTTTGACCAGCAGGAACTGATAGTCAGCTACATGCTATATGCTACATTGTTATAGCAGCTGAAGTGGCCTTCTGCAGCGCCACAACTGTAAAGAGCATAACAGCATTAAAGCAGTACCTACATGCCTACATGGCAACCTATGTTGACCAGATTATATTGGTTGATACAATTACATGTTTAGTAGTTACAGTTACATATTTATTTGTCATGTAGTTGATTGGACAAAGTTTATCCATCAGCAAATTCTGTGCATCTAATCTATTGGTTGAAGTTTTACTATTCATACATTAAGGATATCTTTGCTGAATAACACATGGAAAGCTAAACGCTCCAAGCTTTTGCATCAATTCAAAATTAATATAATAGAAGTGGAGGATATATGCCATCACTTGATATCAGTTTATCTATGTTAGTTAACAGCTTAGAATTTTTGTTAGAATAATGTTTTTAAGCCATAATTAGTAAATCTCACAGCAAATATTCTTTTTTCTATTGAAAATTTTGCAGTAAGTCTTGAAATTTTAGTAAGTAAATAGTACTTGCATAACCAATTAATTGTCATGAATCTGGAATTCATGGCAGAAGAGGATAATAGATTGATCTGTATTTCTTATTGCTTGATTGACTGATCTATATTTCTTATTGCTTGATCAATAATGGATACATAGCCCTCCCATGGGCCTAGCTAGTGTAATAAGTATGCACTTAGCCCACTAACAGTTAAGAAGTACTAAAATCACTGTTCACGCGTTCGTGTGAACGGTAACCATGGCACTGCAGCGCTGGGATTAGGTTTGTTTCTATCTATTAGGGAATAGTTAGGATAAGATTAGGGTTGTTAGGATTGGAGTCTTTCTGTGTCTCTCCCTCTATAAGGAGGGCTATATATCCATTATCAATCAAGCAAATAAGAAATAATAGATCAATCTATTATCGTCTTCTTCTGACTTGAATTCCATATTCATGACAGCACTTTCTAACTGTTAGTGGGCTAAGGCCATACTTATTATGCTGGTTAGGCCCATGGGCCATAGCCCATGAGTCCATGACACTAATATATGCTGGTTGTGTTAGGCAATGGCTGAGCGAAAATTTTTCTAGTTATTAGCCTTGTGTCACGCGAGATGGTCACAGTCCATGACTAATGTAAATACATTTTTTGCAACAGGGCAGGAGCTTTGTCACTATACAAGAAAAGAGAGTTCAATAGAAGGGAGATTTTTGCAAATAACACTCTTTAAAATTCACATTTCGCATTATGACATCCTAGCCCACAGATGGTCCCACATGTCATAAACACATGCTCTGGGACATACAAATTAAGTGTCATTTTCTGAATTTTTCCTCAATACAGAGGCCTGATTGACTGAACCATGGCGACGGCTTAGACATGATCTTCAGCTACACACAAGAAACTAACTGGAGGAAGAATGCTTGAGCAAAAACAGCATGAAAAAAAAACTTATGAATCAGCCAATGTTATGGTATTTGTACCACTCATGAACAGTACACATGTGCTATAGTAACTTTGTACTGTTCATGAATGACAGTCCTCAGGAGATTTAGTTATGAGATAAAAGTTCTAGCTGAATTAGTTAAGAGAATCATTTGGGGTAGAGATAAGTTGTTTTAATTTAAATCTTTAGTTATTTAAAGATATGTTTCTTAGGGATTAAAAGGTCATCCCTACAAAAGTGATAGCCATGTATCTGCTATAATTAAGCAATAAAACAAGATAATCTCTAGTCTACTTTTCATCTCAATCATACTCAGAGCCTTGGTGGTGGCATGGTCAGCCGATCAAGCAGGTGCCATACCCTTGGTTCTCGGAACCAGACCACAACAGCCAATCCATGCGGTGATCCCATACCATGGCTGTATTGTAAGAGGTATACAAAATGAAAAGTTTGATTGAATTTTATAAGTGGAAGAAGACATACTTCAGAGGGTTTGCAAGAACACGTTGTCCAATAGTAACAAAGCTGGTCTCTTGGTTGGACATAAACCAGGCAAGGGATGAAACACTACATGTGAAGTGACAATATTATGTTAGTACAAAGAGAGTTTTTTGAGCGGTAGTACAAAGAGAGTTATACAAAAATAATCAACAAGAAAAATGGAGAACTCAATAAAGTTAAGAGGTCATTGGTAGAAGGTGGAAAAACTAACCTCCCAGTAAAGATATGCTCACGGACACCCAATATTGTGGGGTTGGACTTTCCATGTTTAATAAGGAATTCTCCTAAGAGATTTCTCATTTTAAATGCTTCCTCAAGATAGTTATCCTACGTAGCAGGAAATGTAAGATGCATAGCTAACACAGAATTATTTTACATACAGATTATTTACCTGATTCATGTCAATTGCTTGCAGTGCTTCTCCTCTAGTGAATATGATGGCATGATTTTGATTATTAGGTTTCCCTTCTCCAACTTCTGTTGGTTTACCAGGCAGCCCTATCCGGTAAATTTCCTAAAACAAGGGAGTAAATGTTATGGCAATGCATCACTAGTCATTTATACTCAAGGTTCCATTCTCTAACTAAATTGATAGCAAACTAAAGCTTTTTTTTTAACACAAGGGCAGGAGCTCTGCCATTCCATTCAAGAAGGAGAGAAACTGTACAGCGATTAGAGAGAAAGAGATGGGTACAGGGGAGGGAGAAAGAGGATAGGAGGGGAAGGGGAAGAAGATGACCCAGCCGAGCAATGGCCACAACACACCAGCAAACTAAAGCTATATCAAAGTTTATGCCCGTTTACTTTGCATGCAAAATATTTAGATAAATGCATATTTAATCAACAGAGCAATAGTAGGATATTCAGTTCATAGTTATTTTGCTGGAATATTGACACCAATATTCTGAAATGTGTTATTGCATTTGCATACTGTTCCAAATTTATTTTGTAAATAATCCTAAAATACAACATGAGCTATAAATTGCATTTACCACTTAAAGTGAAAATAAACTATAATCTCTGGCAATAAAATATCCAGAGAAGAATGTAGCGATTTAAGTTCATGCAATGTAAATTCAGTACCTCATCGTCACCTTTCACAAGAACAGAGTAATACTGTTTCTCTATTTTACCATCTGGTAGTGCCACTTCCTTCTCATCAATGTAGGCTATGCGCAACTCTGGATACCTGTATGATTTGCATATGAAAATGAAGGAAGCAACACAAAATATATTTCATCAGAATATGGAGGATCAGTGACTTACGTTATCATAAGATTTAAGATGTTCTCGTAGAGACCTTTTTCTCGGGAATCCTTGGATGCCTTATGCATGCCATAGAGTTGACAGGAGACAACATAAGTGAATTTTATATCAGCAATGGCCTTGGACCTTGCAGATTCCTCTCCACTCAAATCAGCTAAAAGGTGTAACCAGATAATGCAATTCATCACCACATAACCAATGTTAACTTTCTCAAGTGCGTCCATGTAAAATGAAAAATGGAGGACCAGCATTCAGAACTCTATGTGACGAACCTTGGTCCATATCCTCATTGCATTGTAGTTCAAGAGCTCGTCTATAGTACGTCATTCCTCTCACTATATATAACAAGATAAAAGAATAAGCAGAGAAGACACAATTTTGGCAGCTTACTAAGAGGACAGACTATTCATGTTACCAGTTCTAGCAAGTGTTTGACCCCGGTAAGACGCCCATATACGGATATCATCCATGCATCCTTTTACTGCTTCTTCATTATCTGGGTCAACTCCCATGCGTTCTAGGAAGTTCTTCCATTCATCTAGTGGAGTGATAAGTATTACTTATTTAAGTTTTACCTATGAGTAGAAAAATCTGTTGAACTTTGTTTAAGAAATACACCAAAGAGATTGCAGCTCACCTGGATAAATCTTTTGTAGGTAGAATAAAATTGAGATGCCATCCTCATTCTTTCTTTTCAGTTCATGGGATGAATAGAGTACCTCCTCATTGTAATATGGAGTTAAAACACTGAACAGTGAAGCTTGTTAGAATGTGAAAGGTATCAAAGATAAAATATATTAGATAGTCAATCATAACAGAAATAACATTTCTTCATAGCTATGGACAATATTCTATGCCTGATAATTGTATAATAAAACAGCAACTTGTGATTTTTTTTTTATGAAATATATAAATTTCAATATGTTTCTTTCACAACAAATATAATTTGTGCACCATCTGTCTTGCAAGATTGTTGCAGACAGTCATATGGTGATTTCCACCATTGCAGACAGATCTAAGAAACAAATATCAACTATGTATCTGTTTGTAAGTAAAAAATTATGTATCGGTTTGCTTCTCATATTTTGGATCCAGAAAATCAGTCGATAGATTGAATTTAATCTCAAATATATAATTAACAGCTCAAAATCCAGCAATTTTATGCATCTGATGTTGGCGTATTAGAATATACTGCATCAAATGGTTTGATTTTTTACTAATGGTTTGATTTAATCTATCAACTTATCAACACTTTATGATCTGGTATTTCAAAATAATTATGATGTTAATGCAATGTAATGCTCAAAGGGCTATTAGGCAGGGTTTCAGAATCTGATCCAATTAGGCAATTACTGCTATAACAACAATCCAACATACATGGGCAGTACTCAATCTCAGTAAACTGCAGGTTCACACAGATTTATGGATTTTTCAACTACGTTACTGCATGCTACCCTATAGTTTCAGTTTTGAAATGCGACCCGTGCTGATTAGGACAAGTGTGTCCTGGACCCAATGTCAGTGAGACATCCAATAAATTGTTTTTGGACCAGACTATCGTGTAGCATATAGTAAAAGGCCCCAAAATTTCCATAACCAGAGAAGTACAGTTATTATCAAGTCCACTTCACAGATGATGAAATACACACCTAAAGGAAATCATATCATGCACTTGAGGTGCTGTCGGCATTTTCATAAAAAGTGAGTTTGCAAAGAAGGTGATCCTACGACGAGCATCCAAATTTGTTGGCACATCCATTGCAGAATCCTTCATAGTCAACAATAGATGCAGCCGGACAAACTGAGACCAAAACAATGGTTCAATATAAAAAAAAATAGCAACAACCTTTAAATAAATTACGTGATAACTGCAGACCTTCTCCTTCCAAAGGGCATCCTTTATCACGTTCATATTTAAATTTGTGAAACTCTGCTTTCTCTCATTCTCATCTTTCAAAATACTGCCACAGTTTTCCATACAAGTAGCACATCATAATTCATATATAAGGAATTTTCTTAAAATGGTATCATAAAATCACCATAATTCTCACCCTTGTCCATCTTTCATAAAATCCCGTGTAATAATTTCCATAAGATCTTGCAAGGCATTAACAATTTTCCTCTGTGCAATATCGTTAGTAGCTTCACCCTTCTGCAAATGGTAGGTTGTGATTTGAAACAAGCCTATATAAGTTGTAATGGATACGGAGATATGCCAAACATAAAAGTAAAAAACCAAAGTAAACAATCATAATAGTGTGTTACCAGTAGCTCTAATAATTTTGCCAATGTGGAGCAGACTTTCCCAATTTCTGCCATTTGAAAGTCTTCTAGGAGTGTGCTATCTTTCATACTATTCTGCACTATTTTATCAATATCATGGACTTTTCTGCAATCATAGGCAAAATGGCCAAGTCAACACTATCTGAGCCATTCAATTTGGAAAAATTAATAATTCCCCCAAGTAAAATTCAAAATGGAATAAGAGGATTGTTCTTTACTTCTGATCATTGTAGTCTACTAGAAGACTATCAAGTATGATTTTCAAGGATTCATAGCATTCTATAACAGCATTGTATCTGTCTTTGTCTAGTTTGATTTTTTCGATCAGCTCATGGTCGCCTCTTTCTTTGGTATTCATGGCCATATGAAGTGCAGTGGGTACCTGGTATATTCAAAAGGCCATGAGAATCTACGGAAAAGCACCAAATTATACAATTTTTTTGAGGATTCACCAAATTATATTTGATTATCAATCTCTGCTCATATATGACCTACATGGTGTTACGCACCTTGCTAGCAAGGAGGAAAGGAGGCCACTGAACAACAGGTAAATTAGTTGAAGATGATGGAGCCATCAACATGTCCTTCTCTCTGATGAAATAAAAATATGCAGGCTTTAACCTTAAGGTGAATGACATAACATGTAAGGAAGTCCACAGTACTCACCTATCACTAATGAAGTCCTCCTCTCGTAAGGAATTGATGAATGAATTCCAAACACAAAAAAATCTCCTCTGATCACTTGCTTGCTGGCAATTAAGGATATTAAACCAGTCAAATCCACAAGCATTTAAAAATTGGAGACACGGGCTAACTTTGCAGTATTTTCTAAGTAAAGAAATAACACATTGTGTGTTTGTAGCAACTAAACACATGGCCAGCAACAATTAGTCAAAATGCTAAGAAATCGATTCATTTGCGGTACAAAACCTCCTTATGTGTTGCTGCATGGCATTTCCTGAAAGCACGCGGCATTGATTTGAATCTAGCCCTCAACATGCCAAGGGTACGAATCTGCATTAAAAGCAAAGGTTAAAATTTGAGAACTAAAAAAAAAAATTGAGAACTGAACTTTTTAAAATATTGTGAACACATTGTCAAAAAATAAAAGGATCACCAACCTCACCGACATGACTGAGGGCACCTGAAACACCTCCAAAGGCAGTGGAGAAAATAGCATACCATATTTGTGTGTCCATAAAGTACACCTACAAGTAGAGGCGGGTAGTTCTTTTTGTTGCCATAGAGGCGGGTAGTTGATATGACTCATGGAACAACACAAGAGTTTTTGTAACTGTAATTACTAACCATGATAATTGGTGCCCATATAGTAACCACAACACCTGCGTTGCGTGGCACTACAAAAATTTAACAAGAATATTGTAAGTAACTAGAGTTTCTAGAAAAGTTCAGTTTTGATGCCCACAATTTTGATTCTTTGTTTGAAATATCATCTTCCTCTCAAACATTTACATAAGCAAAAAAGAAAGTATCGTTGATCCAAATAAACAAGAGAAATGTGCAAAATAAAATCACCAAAAAAACTAGAAATGATAAGAATTTGAAAAATACCTAATGCAATAAATCAATAAGTTTAAAACAATTAACCAGTTCTCTAGGTTAATACATTATAAAGTAGGACAACAGTACATGTTTAGATAATTCACATAAGTTATAAAAAGGATGACAGGAAATACAAAAAGAAATCAAACTAGTGTATTCTAGACCACTGTATAAATTCAACAAAAATAATAAAACATTTTTATCCATATGTAAACACCAAACATAATTAAATCCAAAATCTTCTAGGTTTAAAGGTTCTTTTATTCTATTTCTACTTGTTAAGCAATTTTCCAATCCACTATTCTCTAAATTATGATTATTGTATGTTTTCCTTGTATAGTACTCTTACATATTTTCAAACCATTTCATTCTTTTATTGAACCTTTGGATTTTATTGGTTTTCAATTATATTCTAATTAAAAGTCCACTGTTCATTAATACTGATTAATTTGTTACTATACATAGCATAAATGTTGCATTCCCGATGTCCATACAAAATCACAAAAATAGGCATCATTGAAGTGCATGAAACTTTTGAACGTAATTCAATGAAAGAGCACCAGGATTGCATAGATCAATCTAGCTATAAGACAATATACTTACAAAAAGGGAAGATTTGATGCCACTCATAACTCCCAGTTCCTTGATAGAGAATGAACTTTGTTGGATCAATCATTGGGGATATCTGTGTAAAATGGAAAAAAAGGGTATAGACTAAGGGATCTATAAAAAAAAAGCGATCTCTAATATTGTGTCTTAGATTTCCATTTTCTTCAAATGTCATCTAGTTTGCACAAGTTAAAGAGTCGTATTAAAATGTCAAAATCCAAATATTTGTTCATTTTCAGAAAAGTACTGCTTAAATTGTATAGAAATTTACCTCAACATAGAAACTGAATGCAAGTTTGCAGGTGAGCAACACAACCCAAAAGAAGACATACCTGTTGATTTCAACTGAAGAGTCATTTAAAATTTTCAAATTAAAGGAAGAAACCTATAATTTGATATGAAGCACACTTACTTCAGAATGGACAATATATCTTCATGCATGCCGCGTGCAACAAATAATCTTGGCTGAAATGCAGAAAAATATTACATAAACTGCTTTTTTATAGGGAAAGGCTTCCAACAATTGTCTTGCTACAAAAATGAAAGACTAACCTGAATCCACCACATAAGAAGAACAACAGCACGCCTATTTGAGCGTTCCATGATATTCTGAAGTTGTGGCAACAAGAAGAGCAAAGCAGACAAAATGTCCGGAACCATATATATGGCAATTGCAACATTATATGCTGACTGATTATACCAATTCCCTATATAGTCACTCAGGATTTTGCCAGCGCCAGATGGGTTTTTTATGGAACTAGCATAGGTTACTGGAAGGATTATCATCCAAGCAATGGCCACAAGGAATTTTAGTAAATATCTGACTATTTGCGTCCAGTCCATACTTCCCCATGCTTGAAACGTAAGCATTATATCCAATGTTACTGTGATTGTACGATTTGAAAAAATGGAGTTTCAGAAATAGCATAGTTTTTTGAAATCATGAGACATAATAACTCAACATAACAAAGTGAAAGTGCATTACGATGAATCACTGAGAAAATACTACACCTTTAATAAAGTTGAGTAGAGCTGCTGTTATAAAGACACTTAAAACGCTTCGAAAAACAGTTGCATCAGCAATTCCAGAGAGAGATCCAGAAGAACTCCATGAAACTATTAGCATCGCCTGAATAGTCAAAACATTTTAGTTCAATTTTTTAAGCAAAGTTTCTGTTCAATATTTATAAGTTGAAGAATTTGATGTGCTACAGAAAAAGAATCACCTGGAAAGCCAGTACAAAAAACATCCACATTCGATTGAAACTTCTAAATAGGTGCAGAAATGAGCGGACCTCAACAAAATTTGTTTTAGGCTTTCTAGCTGTACCACGCTGCAAGAAACAAAAATGACAATAGCATAAAAAGAGCAATAAACATTGACTGTTTGTTCCAAGTGAATTTGAAACCCTTTAATTTTTGAAGATTATTAACCATGTTTCCATGCAATTACAGTCTAACTTGGTCTGCATGCAAATAAACATATATAACTCAGTTATTCATCCATTTAAGGGACTGTGAGCGCTTTATAAGCAGAGGGTGGGGACTGGAAAGCAGCCACTTATCTCTTAAGTAGATGCTTAAATGGGCTGATAGGCTACCTGTTAGATTAATCCAACTTAATACTATTAACTCTTGAATCAGATATCTGTTGACCAATCAACTAGCTGGTGTACTAATTACTGAAGATGTAAGGCCATTTTGCCATATTAAGGTTCTAAAACCTTATATGCATTAAAATGCGGCCTTTGTTGACAAAAATCCGTTATATACTCTATGTTGTGATGTCAAAAGCTGCTTATATACTCTAATAGCTGAAAACTTAAAGCCGTTTAGTCATACTAAGGTGCTTATCAGAAGTGACTCTAAAACCTAAACTATAAATTCTTGGATGCACTACTTCTGATAAGCACTATATTGACATCACAAAAAAAAATCTTACTCATTCAAGATGAAACCATAATGCGATCAATCAAATTATTGAAAGTGAACTCCCCAATAAGATAATCATACTCTAACTTTTTAAAGAGTGAGTTGCACTGTCCTGAAGTTACTCAAAGTAATCGCAGGTGTTACTCACCCCTTGATGAAAAAAGTCTGCTGTCAGATCCCATGGCCAGTCAAGCTTTGTAAAACATTTCTCCGACCTATAAGGAACAAACAATTATCACAGAACACAGACAGTCAAAATAAAAAATAAAACATAAGAAAACGGGATTACCAAAATTGTTCATTCAAATCGTCATAATTTCTCCAAGCTGAGTGACCAGCTGTACCACCTTTACTTTTTTGTGCTTCCTTTAGGGTGAAGAATAACTTGTAAGCACAAGAACTTCTCCTACAAGGATAAACGACTTTGTTTCTCAAACTTAATATACTCACTTTCTGCAAAACCTTGTAGACAGGTTCGATGACCGTTTTCAGAAATGATCCCTCTTCTTCAAACCCTGGCGGTGGTTGAAAATAATTCCCGTCAACCAGTTGATGCAACTGTTTTGCCATCTGCCAAATTAATTAACATTACTGCCAGGTCAATCTTCATAAACAAGAGACATAAGGAAATCAATATTGCAACTTTAAAGTGTACAATAACAGGTTTGTTGAATGGATATAACGCCTGTGGTGGACTATTAATTATACTCCACATTGATTGTTTTATGATAGAATTGCCTCATAGGGTGAATATTGAGACATGCTTACAACTGGGCCTTGTTGGCATAACCTTGAGGTGAGGGAATTGCAATGAATGAAATAACTCAAATTTGTCATACGCAGTACCAGTGGAAGGGACAAGAGAGCCTCCAGTATAAACTGAGTTAATTATGTTTGTCTGGACCGAATTTCTATATAGCACAGTGATTAAAGAGATTTTTCTTGAGCTCTTAAGGTATGGAACCAGAAAAAAAAGGGACAGAAGTAAAAAATATTGAAAGATCTCCAAGCCCAAATTTAACCAAAAGTTCAAGAAACCGCTACTATCTTGCTGAAAAAAAGAAACTGCTACTAATACCGTCAGCACAAACAACTTAGAATCAATGTTGAAATTCTGAAAGCATATACTAACATATAATTTATTGGGATGGGATGATTCATTATATGCCACTGAATAACTTCAAATCTTCATGATATGACATCCATGTCTCACTGACAAGGGCCACAGTGAGTGGCACATTTTGGATTGTAGGTATTCAGTGTTATATCGTGAATTTTCACTAATTTATTTAACAACTATGGCCTAAAAACTAGCATCGAAACACTACTTGTGTAAATTGAAAAGATCAACCATGACCAAGAAGCAATTAAAGTAGGATAGCCCTTAAACAAGTAAATGAGAAGCTAGCTTGAAAAGCCCTTTATTTTTAGAAGGATTCTTACATGGTGGAATATGTAGCACAGGCACTCAGGCATAAATCGAACATTTGAAGCCTCGCCCCAGATAAGAAGGTACAATCCGATTTCAAGAAGCATTAGCTGCTGCTGCTTTTGTTCTGTACCATCATATCTGATCCTACAAAACAGGTAAAAAAAAGATATTTGAAGCTATCATATGCTAAAAAGAGACTGTAAGAAGCAACAGCTATCAAAAAAAATCTCAAAGTCGTCATAAACTGTAGCACATCTACTTGATAAATTTCATCCAAAAAAAAACTGCACCACGCACATGATACTTGAACTAACATGCAAATAACGACACCATGATTTGTAATTTTCAAATATCTTTTCCCACAATTCCTTCACAGTATCAACCTGAAAGTTAACATGCAAGCTCACTGTCAGATAAAGCTGAAGTACAACAAAGCAGGCAAAAATTTAGAATATAAGAGAAAATGGATGCAACAAGATCTTTCAAAGAGCATATATCTTACCAAAAGATACCCTTCGTAGCAAGCAATTCTTGTACTAGCATTTGCAAGAAGCAAAACCATGTTTTCTCTTTGATTTTCCACATTTGATCTCTACAATAGGAACCATTTAACTCAGATGATGATACAATTCTAAAGATGTTTTTCAAACATAATAACATGTGCACCAGTAATACTGGCAGCAATGGCGTTATACTACCTCTCATCTGGACATATATTAGAACATAAATGGACAAGCAACCAATTTACCTGAAATCCAAATGCTAGCGAAAGCCAGTCAAGTAAATCCTGGATAGACATGTGTGGCTTTGGAAGACCATCTATGTCACTTATAGCATCAGTAGCATCTTTTATCTGCATCATTTCCAGTACAAGCATAATCATGACTTAATGCAGATTTGGACAAACAAGTAGAAATAGTGTGAGAAAACATAAGCATTAGGACATATAACCAACCTCTGGGAGTTCCACAATTGCTTCAGAAGACCCAGGGAAATTGAGGGGAACTATGTTGTACTTGTAATTCTTGAAATGACCACTCTTTTCCTCAACTAATTTTGCATATTTCATTACCTACAAAAGAAAATTTGCAAGACAGTACTGAAGAAGCTTACCAAGGAAACAAGTGACAAATAACTTATATCCAGGAAAACTTTACAATGAAGTACCTCAGAATCAACTTTGTTGTTTGTTACATCTCTTAACACTTCATAAAGAGCAGATGCCACTTGGTATTTTCTAGCCAACTCCTCACTGAGTTTGAGCATCAAAATAGATGATTAAAACAGTTCACCACAAAAGAAATAGCTTATCAGCGTGTTATTCCTTACAAGTTTCTCCTTCTAGAAATTCTGCTCAGATTAGCACAGTAATCCTTATAGAATTGTTGGATCTCCTTTGCATCATTGCCGAGAACTTGTGTATCATCCTGGGAAACAGAGGTTAATCTCAACCATTCACCGCCAAAGAAAATATTACAAAGTGTGTAACATTGAAATAAAATAAGGTAAGACTAGTCAGTCATGCCTGTTACAAATGACAGACGCCCAGCAAAAAATATTTCCCTTTTATATTATCAAACTAAATGAAATAATGCAAGAACATAATTGCACTCATGTGTCATTTGCAAATGAATAAGGTTTTGGTGCCCCTCTGGCACTTACTCCTATTTATGAGGCTAATAAACAGCTAGTAACAAATCTAGATTGCCATTAGAAAATACTTAGCTAATTTGAGGCTCAGAAGAAAATCAAAACAAAAGTTAATAAAGTGTATTTACATTTAAAGCAGAACAAAAGTAATCTCATTAGTAACAACATTTACAATGTCAGGTACATGGTTACCTGATCTAGCTTAAATGACATGTATGTTTTGAACTGCCGAACTCCACGTTGGATTGATGATGGATCCATTCTTTGAACTTTCTTGTAGGCATATTTGCGACCTTGGTACGACATGCACAGTAGAACCAATTTCATATAAGAAAAGGCTGTACTACTTGATGTGACAATAGACAAAAAAGAAAAAGGAACCTAGAAGGTAAGAAGTTGAACAGACACTGAAACCACCAGCCTATCAACAAATTGGTTCATGATGACAACTAGACATGCGACAAACCAACATCAGAGTGAGATATATGTCAACTAATGGATTCATGAATCATGATTATTTATAGAAAGCCATTCTGTGTGTTACACAGTATATCTTATTACTAGTTGTTTTGAGTAGACTGCTATGGCAAGTAAAAACTTAAAACTGAGAAGTACAAGAATTGCTGTGCTCCACTGATCAGGAATTGACATATGGTTTGCCGGGAGTAAAATGGAGCAACTTTATGCTCTCTGAAAGCAATATACTGAAATCCCAATATGAATGTGCTTGTGCATTGGAATAGCCTCTCAAGTAGCCACTCCTATTGTATGTAGCCTATCACATTCTGACATTTGTGTGAAATACTGAAGCTAGCGTTTCTCATATGTTAACAAAGTATGTCTTTATTATATGAGTGTGTCTTACGCGTTGTGAAGCATAGCTCCCTAGACCTTTGACCTTTCCAACGAAACATGGATGTGCCATCAACGGCATGCATTGGCATCATGGACAACGATATTTGAAATTCCCAAATCCCAACTGAGCAGCATTTCTCCGTCGATGTGGGTTGATGGTTGGGCGGGTGGTGCTTACAGAGGAACGCGACGCGTGGGTTGTCCGGCTCGACCTCGTCGGCGGCGCGGACGAAGGGCATGATTTCGGGTGCCACGGCGCCGGGCACCCGCTCCCCGGCCCCCGCCACGCCCTCCGGCAGCCGCCGCAGCGCCAGTGTCTGCGCCAGCGCACCCCGCCTCCGGCTCACCGTCGCCATCGCCATCGCCATCGCCGTCGACGTCGACGCCGCTGCCATGTCCGCCTACCGATGCGTGACGAGGGGGCGAAGGGGCTCGGGGACGATTTATACGCCATTGGAGGAGAGAGCCGAGGCGGTGGCAGGGTGCTTGCGGGGATGGGCAAGCGGGTATTCGTATTCGAGTCCTCGCCGAGGAAGCAAGGGATGGGTAGGAGGCAGGCGCGCGCCTTTTTTCCTTCTTTTCTTTTTGCCCCAGCCTGTGTGTGCTCCTCTCCCCTCTATACTTTGCTTTCTCCGTTGGTTTTTCCGGCTTGCTCTGCTCTGCTCGTTTTCTTTGCCATTTTTTTTGTCGTGCTGGAAAGGTGTCCTTGGCGTCGCCATTCCGCGCTGGTGTTCTTTGCCATTTTTTTAAAAGAAAATTTTAGATATATATCATTATAAAGTGTAATATTTTAAAATATGTCACTCTATACATTAATGACATATGTGGCTCCAAAATCCACATGTTACAGACAGATTAAGTGTCAAATTTCAAAACATGGATTTTGCAGTGGTATAACTCTAAACCACCTTTTATGTATGGAATTTTGATTGGACGAATGAGATGATGTTTTTTTAGTGAGATGAATGAGATCATTATGTATAGGATGCTTTAGATAGGTTGATATAATCTTTTGTCTCGTTTCTTGCATGATTCTTGTACCACTAGGTCCAACCGAATTAATTAAATAGAATGGTACAACATATAAGATGAATATTTTCCTAAATTATATTCCATCATTCCGTACAAAATGATACGGTTCATCCAATCAAACACATAGGGTCTGTTTGGTTGCCTGGTTTCACACAGCCAGACTCGCGGGAGCCAGTGAACCAGTGTTTGGTTGCTCCTTGTACCGCGCGAGCCTGCATCCACGCATGCAAGATGGTTGTTTGGTTGCCTGTGCGCAGTGCGGAGCCATGGCTAGCACGATGCACAAAGCACCCGCAGCCAGGCTCATGGGAAATGAGCTCCATGGCCGTTTCCCCGGAGCCAGGCTGGGGTGGTGCAGGCTCCCACAGCCAGGCTCGCTTGAGATATCAACCAAACAGACCCATAATTATAATCATATCTTATATCCTCCTATGTAGACTCAATTTTGTACAAAAACCCAACACACCCTTAAACTAGGGATACAACAGAATGTCTAGCCACCGGATTCAAAATAGAATTAGGGGTCCGTAAATCATGACCTAACAATCTTGACCGACACAACGACTGTGCAGTGCTTTGGCCCATTCTTAATGGACTAATCTTATTTGCTGAAAAATTAAACTTTGAGAGCTTCTATAAGAGGAGGTTTGTAGAAGCCAGTTTACTTTGCTAGACTTGTTTTTAGAGTTTTGAAAAGCAATTTCGATGTAAAAAAAAGCGCAATGAACCATAGCCTCTGAATTTTTGAAATGTAGATAAAAAAATTAAGCCTTAAAGAATAGGTACACGACTATATTACGACGACAAGAACGATAGACCACACAATAGCTAATGAAGTTCATATGCACCAAGTTCTCACAAACAGTGAACTACAATTTATCCTCTAGAATTATAGTGAAATCTCACTTGGTCCCTGTTATTTGAAAATTTATTTGCTTGCTTCCTTTGAGTTGTCTCTTTCACGTCCCAGTCCTAGCTTTCTCTGACTCTGATCTCCTGTTTAAGTTCAGATGTGACAGCTAACTATACTCCTATGGCGCTAGAGACAGGGAAAAGTACAGCGTGGATACTAAAAGCTGTACGGCCTGTTTGGTTTGAGGGCATCTCCAGCACAGACTCTGAAACAGAATCTTCTCTATATTTAGAGTCTCTCGTTCTCCAGCAGAGTCTCTATATCAGTCTCTAAATTTAGAGTTTCTATCTCACGGCCTTTAAATTTAGAGGTTCTCTATATCAACCTCTATAGTTTTTTTGGATAGAGACTTTGCTGGAGAGGATAGAAATATCGAGAGCGAATAGTGATTTAGAGGGAGTGTATAGAGGCCCGATTTTAGAGCTTCTGCTGGAAATGCCCTGAGGTCAAATTTGGTTAAATTTGTCACGTCTAAATTGTCTAACTTGTCTAAGCTTAGTTCGTAAATTTCTCCGCCACACTTTAGCCTGCCTAAAAAAATCTTGCCAAATTTTCATAAGCCACCTACATGTGGGACCTGTGTAAAAAAAGAGCAATCCTGCCACAAGTGTGACAATGAACCAAACGCACGCTTAACTCGGTTGAACTTGTCTAACATGAAGCATGGCAAGGTGTGGCAATGTTAGGCACCAACCAAACACGCGCCGTAGTGTTGTATTACTAGACCATCTACATCAGCTACTCTATCTTCCCATTCTATAATACTATTCACTACTCTCTCTATCCAACACTCTAAAATTCCTTCACACTTTACACTACACTTTAAAAGATTCCTTCTTTGCACCGGTTGCTCTATCCCAAGCTACAGTGTTATAGAGTACTTGCTATGGATGCTCTAAGCACTGCAAAGTAAAAAAATATTCCATGTGCCTCTTAAAATTGTGTTCCTTTGGAACGAAGGGCCGTGTGATATACACACAACCATGATTAATTAATATGTATTTCTAGAAAACAAAAAAAATCATGTGGGCACAATGATACAGTGGAGCGCCCATAGGTGCTCGATGTAGATTTAAGATAACTTGCTCGATAACTATTGGGGCTCGATTTTACTAGACCGAACCTCTCTGTGTTAACAGTATAGTCGTAAAGATCAGTGCTTATACTCACAATACTCACAGTAAAACAAAATAAAGAATCAATACAACGCTATATTAACTAGAAAGAAAATCAGAGTGCGGTAAAGTAATTTATTACCATAAATTATAGTATCATAAGAACCAAATAAAAACAATTGAATTGACCTATCATCAGCCACAGGCAAACTGACTGGGGAAGCTCTAGTAATCCGGATCACCTTCCGGAAAAATTCAACGTTGTCCTTGAAAGGAGTCGGATGCCCTAGAGGGGGGTAAATAGGGCTAATCAAATTTTACTTTCTAATTCCAAGTTTTATTCTTTCAATACAACGTTGTCCTTGAAAAGAGTCGGATGCCCTAGAGGGGGTGAATAGGGTTAATCAAATTTTACTTTCTAATTCCAAGTTTTATTTTTGTGTTCAAACCCTAAAACATGCTGAAACGAAATACTAATGTTTGAACACAAGTGACTAGCTTAGGTGATGGCAATCTTAATTATGGTTAGAGCAATCAAGATAAGCACCCGAGAATAAAGATCATCTAAGTTGAGATATGCAATCCTAGAGTAACAAGCAAGCAATTTAATTCTAGGTATGTAAATACAAGCTATTAAATTGCTCACAAGATGAATCTAACACAAGCAAACACAATGGCAATGACACTATCAATAAGCTACCAACACATGGTAAAAGAGCAACTAGCATAGAATACACATTATCATCCAAGGCATAATATGCATCATAGATAAACAAAAGGTAGAACAATGCTTAAAGGAGACAAGAGATACCACAATTGACACGAGGACTTTTTCCCATGGTTCGAAGCCGCACTCCTACGTCCACATTGAGGCAAATTTTTACTCCTCACAAGAACCGGCTCTCTCTATTGCTTCATCCCCACTAGTTGTTGCTAATTTTCCTCGCTCCGGAGGTGGCAAGCACCAACGCCACGCACAAGATTCACTCAGGCCTTCTCACAAGCTCCCTGAGAAGGTCACCAGCGCACGACGCCTCCCACACCATCTAGGTGCTCGCAAACACCAAGAGTAACAAGACTGAGATGAATCGGTCACTCCGAATCAATCCACACCTTGAAGCACACTCTCAAAGATTTAATTAGATAACTAGGGTTTAGTGACTAAATGACACACCTTTAACTCACCCCAAACCCCTCTCTCATACCCTCTCAATTCTAGGGATACCAAACTTGCCAAATAGGATAGATCCCCTTCCAAAAGCCTCTCCAACGGCTATAAACGAGCTCCCAAATAAGAAAACTATCTGTTGGACCAATTTACACTAAAACACACTGTAACAGCCCAAAATTGTACTTTTGTTATCTTTAAACAAGTTTGTAATGATGCGTACTATTACGGCAATTCCCGTTAAATTTCTATGGGACCAACACAAATTTCCAGATTTCAAAGGCCATTAGAAATTTGATTGGTTCTAATTAAAAATTTTAAAATCACCAAATAGCTAATTAACAAATCTTACTTAGGAATTTATTATTTATAGCAAAATTTAGGAAATGTTGGAATAAAAGTTCAAATAGATCTTAAATGGGGAATATATTTTCATGTTCATAAAACATCCATACACATATATATATATATGAATATATGTATATGTATATATGTACACACATATTCACATAAAACCAAAAATGATAAATTGCTCTAAAAATCCGGAAAATTCTATATATTAGTTTAAACTCTAATTGAGAGTTTGACTCGGTGTTGACCAAAAGGAACCGGTGGGACCCACTTGGCGACCTCTTCTTTTACCCCTGCTCTTGTGAGCATTTCGCCGAAGCATGTTGTCTTTGCCTCGGCTAGCTCTCCCTCGCGGCAAAATCCACCATGCCGCAAAATCACCCGGAGATCTGCTCTTTGGTGCTTGTGCATGTCATCTTGGCTCTGGCGAGCCAAGAACCGCGCCAGTGACACTCACATCGTTCGCCGCCGCTTCATGGCGCAAGTGGCCGACCAAGCCACCTTGTCGGGATGGCCGTGACAGGACGTGCCAGGCACCGCCCACCTTGCCCAATGGCCGACTTGGTCGCGCCATCGATGCCCCTGGCACCGCCGCGTCTCCGGGCTGGCAAATGCCGCCCGCGCAAGCCACCTCGCCGCCCGGCTCAGACACTCGCCGCGCGTGAGCAAGCCACCGCCCCAGCTAGCCAATGAGCGCTAGAGCTCCTCTGCGGCAAATCTCACATCTTCGCGTGACCGCCGGTCAATAGCCGAAGCTCGGACCGAGCTTATATGCCACCGCACCACATCGGCCGTTTTCTCCCTCTTTTCACTCTCCGTCGACAGCCCAACCCATCCTCCCTAGTCTCCACATTGTCTCGCGTTTGCCTCGCCATGACCTCGTGGAGCTCTGCCCAAAAAATTGGCTCGAGTCATCCCGAGCTCGTCGGGCGCTCTCGCCACCGCCGACCGCCGGTTTTCCCCTTCCGATTTCTTCCTCTCTGGTGAGCTTCGCGGCAAGTCCTTGCTTTCGGTGAGCCGCTGTCTTCCCTCACACCGCTCCCTCTTTTAGCACAGGGCTTCACGGTCTTCCCAAAGATCGTGAGCGCCGCCTTCCTGCTCGGACCCGCGACGTGGACGCCGATCCAACCGTGCCCCGACCACCTTTGTGCTCGGTAGCACCCACTAACCCCGCATAGCTCATGCGCGCACTATTTTTCCATAAGCTCGACCCTAGGTCATTTACTCATGTCCGCGGTGGCGGTTCCGCCGCCGGGCATGGCTCGCCGCGTCCGCCGTTTCGCCTCGACGAGGCACCCCTAGATGCGCGTTAGCTCACCGGTTCCACCGCACCCAAGAACGCCCCAAACGGTGCACCTAGCTCGGCTAGCCGTCGGCTAGCCTCGGCCGTCTTGGCCACGGAGGAAGACGATGACGGCGAGCCGTCCGATCTGCGCCAAGATCCGTGCGACTTATCAGGCGTGGTCGCCGACAGTGGGCCCAATTGTCGGCCTTCATGGTTTTAAAAACTCCGCGGCTTCTTCCGTTGCCGACATGTGGGCCCTTGGTCCCACATGTCGGGGTTAATGGAGGCTATTTCTCACACAGGCGCCCGCGCATGGTTACGCCTCCCCAAAGTACGTTTTCGACGTGGCTGGCTCGGCCGCGAGTTAGCGGGCCGGCCCAGTACTGTTCACCCATTTTTCCCAGATTTTATAAATAAAACAAAGACAGTAATTAGAAACGATTTATTTAAAATAGGTAGATATCTTTAAAAATTCTGGAAAAAATTAGGGTAAATACTAGGGCTTGTGTTGGAGTTATTAAAAATAGTACCTCACACAGTAACCGAACACGGTTCCTAGATTAAATTTATTTAGCTTATTTTAGGGTATTAATTCATATTGAAATAAGCAAAAATAGAATGTTATGTATTAAAAATAGATTAACAATTAAGTTAAACATAAGAAAATCATGGATGCCGATAAATGACTTTTTGGACCTAGGTGAATATAATATAACCTATGATATGTTTCCTAATTACATGTTAACTCAATATTGGTATAATTAGGAAACATGAATAACTAACTTAACGTACCTAGTCTATGAACCTATTCAATTAAGCTATTACACAGCATGTTAGAATAGCAAATTTGTTGCTTCAATTCAATCTCACAACATGCAACATCATGATTATATATATATATATATATATATATATATATATATATATATATATATATATATATATATATATATATATATAGCATATATGACCATTATCACCCACACACCACTTAAATTCTACTCTACTAAGATAATAAGGATTAAATAAGTTGATGAAGGAAATACTTCAAACAAAATGCGAGTTAACATATTCTAACTATTTAAAGTACTTTAAAAGACGATAAAACCATATTTTGTCCTATTGGGTTAATTAGGGTAGAAATTACATTACATATATATATATATATATATATGTATATGTATCATGTGCATCATCTCACTAGCACTTCGCGGCCATTCCGCTATGATTCATTATTTAGAAGGATCATGGAACTTTCTCGATATATATATATATATGGATTCATAGAGATAGTTAAACATAGGAATAAGTAAATGAGCAAATCGAAGCGACCTCGATTGCATTTCATGCATCATTCTTTTCTTCGCCGCATTGTGCTTATGATGAATTGTTGATTCTCCGATTAGGCGTAGAGGATCCGAAACACTGTTCAAGACTCCGCACAAGACCGGACTTCAATTCCCAAGGCGAGTTAATACCTATCCTTAATAGTGTTGCTTTTACTAGGAGAGTATCGCTTTCCTAGTGCGAGTTAACATCCAATATTATCATATTGAATCCTGATTTCTAAAGTATTTATTTTACAATATTAAAGCGCATGCCTTTTTAAGTACTTATGCCTACTTGTTCAATCATGATATATCATGCCACTTACTTACTTGCTATCAATTTACCATGATGATGTTGCCTTGAATTAATCATCTGTCATTTGGTTTACTATTGATCGCTTTGATGATCACCCTTAGTAGCCTGGTTAAATTTAAATAAACTGGTTTAGACTCCTAAGTCTTGGTTAAAATCTTGCTTAGACATTGCTCAGGTCCAATTATTAATTTTAGGCTTAGAATTGCCTCGGAACGGTGAACCGACATTCACCGGACATGATCACACAATGAATATGGTTAATTGGAAATTGGGCCTGGCATGCCAGTGTGTGTATGGTTGTGATGTGATGCAATGCAGTCGGGCCGGCATTGGGTAAGAGAAGAAGTAGCTGGGCTACGTGATTTGAGGAGCTAATCGCCCACATACGTAGTGCATGGAAGAGGGCGGCGAGATCCGCGTAATGCCGGCGCTGCTGCCCCAAAGGAGGGTTCCGCCACATCGTGTGATTCACACGGAGGGTGCGAAGTTAGCCAAGAAGGAAGTGCATAAGGGTGAGGCCCTTCGTGGATGGTGGGCTGAATCAAGGATTCCCAGACGGGTGCATCGAGGATGCAGTGTGACGTCATCGACTATCTGCTGCGGAGATAGTTCCTAACACCACAACGCGCCGCCATCGCGCGGTAGTGCAAGTAGTGGGGATTCAGGGTAGTTACGACTGCGGGCGTACCACGCTCTGCCGCCATGCTTGAGGTGAAGGTTTCATGTCGTCATCGAGGATGATCTAGGTCCATTCTTCAGAGAGCCGTGAGTCTAGCGTGGGTCGGACCCAGCTAGGGACGAGACCGGGTACTTTTTCGGGAATGTGATCCTAACGAGTCGCCACACTCGGAAGATGATGGCGGAGTGGGAAGAGAACGTTTGGCGAGTGCTTGGAAGCGCCATGGGATTGGTTGTGCATTGAAAAGAAAATATGATAAATAATCAATTTAACAGGAATTTGGTTAAAGCTGCTAAGTCATAGGCTTTCATTTCCAAAGCGGCTTTCATGCAAATAAATAAACCCACCTTTCCTTAGAAACCTCTATCACTAAATGCATTGGGTTGGGTGTTAGCTCTTGGTGTTTGGATGACACCGACCTCGCATAAATATCTATCTTTAGACATGGAGGAGCTCGTCGAGGAAGATGCCTCACGATTGTCATGAGGAAGGAGATCCTCGATGCGGGACCAGGAGTAGTTGCTTAAGATAGGGTTTAGTGCGTTCCACCGATCGTGTGTGGTTACACACCTTTGGTGTGATTTTGTTGTTCTTTTGAACATGCAAGTTGCCTTTTGGGAGATTTCCGCTACTCGATGAACTTTGGTGCGTAACTAAGGCTTAAATGCCGTTTGCTACTAATGCGATCGGATGATCGCTGTTATGTAATATTTGGACACCGATGTATGAAATGATTCCGGTGTGTAACTCGGCACTAGCCCTCTTGATCCAGGGCCTAGTGCAGGTCCGACCGTTCTCGCTAGGTAAGCCGAGAAGGGGCGCGACAAGAGCTGGTATCAGAGCATACGACTGTAGGAACCCTAAACCCTGCCGCTAGCTAAGGATTGCGTATAGTTTATATAAAATATTTTTCCAAAACTGCTCTTGTATATCTTGTCTTTTAACTTTCACAACTATACTATTTCTTACTTAAAGGAATTCTTCTTTCGTTTTTGTAGATGGATGAGCAGGTTTCCCACAGCTTTTCTCTGGAGCGTGCTACCTACGGTTACGACGACCCTTTGCACGCCAGCCAGATGGTTCTTGTCCTCCGCCAGTTGTCGGACTTCCTGTGCTTTAACGACCGCCCTTGCTACTTCTGGAGGCTCGTTCGTACCCTGCCCCGCTTAGGGTACATTGTAGAGGTTCGAGTCTACTACCACCACCTGGACACAGTGGCCCACAGCTACAGGACGGAGACAGCCCGGGACCACTTGCACCCTGCTATCGATGATGCGGCAGCATTGGCGATACGGGGGCTACAGGAGAGGTACCACGACGACTTGGAGGGCACTTCTTTCGCCCGACCTTCCTTTCAGCACTTCGCACTTCTCCC
Organism: Olyra latifolia; assembly: GCA_036346145.1. Classification (NCBI taxonomy): domain Eukaryota; kingdom Viridiplantae; phylum Streptophyta; class Magnoliopsida; order Poales; family Poaceae; genus Olyra; species Olyra latifolia. The sequence continues at coordinate 42,716,981 of CM070523.1, read as the reverse complement.
AGGCTTTACCAGTGCCCCGCCTTCACTGAGGGACCACTTGGAGAGGGTTGCGCGCCTTCTCCAGGGCGCGGAGACAGACCGTGACAGCGCTCTTGAGGAGATCGGCTTCCTCCGCTACTCTCTTCGTACAGCAGACAACCGCCTGCGGGTGGTCGGACGGCGTCTTCACCACTACGTCAGCAGTCTGACGATGAGTAGACGCCAAAGGGACTCCGCACTTGCCCAGTTGGCGCGACAGCAGGCGAGGGACCCTTCCCTTTCCCCTCCGGGTCCTCAGTTTCCTCCACCTGAGTACCCTAACCGCCGCACTACCATGCGGAAACGGGGTCTTCCTCCTAGTGCCTTGGTGGGGATTCCTCGTCACGACGCTTCCCCACTGACCTCTTTGTCACTGCAGGAGTACTCTTCTGACTCGGAGACCTCCGTGGACCTACCTGCTCCCCCAGTTGAGCCACCTCCTGCTGTTGCTGCTGTGCCTTCTCAGCGGTCGCTAGAGGACTTCCTGGCTACTTCCAACCGCTACCCAGCTGGGAGACCGGTGATAGTTTACACTCGTCGTCCCCGCCCTTGAGTAGCTAGTTAGCTTGACAGACTGACCTAGATCGGATATGTGTCTTTTGTTTCGCCATAGTAGATGATTGGCGACTTGTATCCTTGTCAGGGTAATTGTACTTTTGTGGTATGATGTAAAACTGATTGGCTGTTGCCGCTTTTGGGTATCTTAAATGACAAGCGTTTCGTTGCTGCATTTCTTGGATTTCTTTGATATTGGCCTCATGCATGCATATTTAGCTATAATGTTAAGGATCACCATCATGCAGATGGTACGTGGTCGTGGAGCTGCCCGTGGCAAGGGGCGAGATCTAGGTCATGCAGGCGCCGTGGCCAAGGAGCGTGCCAAGCCCGTGGTGCTTGCAAGCAGCTAGAGGTCGTGGGCATGGTCGAGGCCGAGGTAATCTACCTCCCTCCGGCAGAGACCCAACCATGGCCCGGTCTTAGCTTATCAAGCACGATGTTGGGTCAAGTCTTTGTTCAACCAAAGAAAGTGACAGAATCGAAATGAGGGATCCAAACATGCTGCCTTTATGCGGACCAATCCCCCTACCTTCGCTCAAGCTACCGATCCCATGGAAGCAGAAGACTGGTTACGCACAGTAACCAAGAACCTGGAGTTGATTAGATGTCCAGAAATGGAAAAAGTGCGCTTGGCCTCCCACCTGCTAGTAGGACCTGCAGGCGTGTGGTGGGATAATTATGTCGCCACCCGGCCAGGTGTGGATGAAGAAGAAATGGAAGAAAATGAACTCGTGAAGATGGAGATGCCGACGAAGCTCAACAAGCCGATAATCTTTGAAGTGCCGCCTTATGTTCCCCCACCAAGGATTCATTCCATGGGAAGAATTTGTCATCGCTTTGAAATTTTCACATACCCATAGGAATCACCGGGATAAAGAAGTATGAGTTCATGAGACTCTCTCAAGGACGATGACAATTTCGAATATCTTACTAAGTTCAATGAGCTTGCAAGATATGCCCCCAAGACATCCACAATGAAGCCGAAAAGATAGATTGGTTCCTAGAAGGGATGGATTTTCGTACAAATCCGCCTTAGGATTTTGGAGTACCAAAACTTCCACCAGCTAGTCAACAAGGCCTTGGTGTTAGAAAGGGACTTGAAGGGCGAGGATCTCTCGCGTAAGCGCAAGATGGTTGAACGTACGGTCGCCGGGTCAAGCCGTACGGGACAATTCAAACCTCAACCTCCTCAGAGAGCTGGACAACAATCTTCCATGATCAACCGTGGATATGATATGAGGGGTGGGCGCGGTGCTAGAACCCCTGGTTTTCGCACCCAAGCACCAATGGCACCCCGCAATGCACCAGGCACCCAAAATAGGATGACAGGCAACTGCTACCTATGCCACCAGCCTGGACACTATGCTGCCAACTGCCCTAGTCAGAATCGCGCAAAACCTCAAGGGAATGTTGTGCAGTGGTCGTGGCGAGGTCGCCCACCACGAATCAAACTCAAGGTATGGGGACGTGGAAGACTCAACAATATCACTGCAGAAGCAGCACAAGAGGATGAAGGAGTACTTGTGGGTACGTTTGGACTTCACGACTCCCCAGTACAAGTTTTATTTGATTCTGGTGCATCACATTCATTTATTTCACAAGAATACGTAGATAAGCACCAGCTACAAACCTTTCCTCTTAATAAGCCCTTCACCATTAGATCTCCCGGTGGGATACTTAAGGCCTATAGGTCCTGCAAATGGGTAGAAATAAGACAGGAAAGAGTAGGATTCTATTTCGACCTAATGGTCATATCTGGATTAGGAGTTGATGTCATAATCGGCATGGATTGGCTAAGACTCTATAATGGAGTATTAGATTGTGCCAAGCGAGAAGTCAGGCTTGTAAAGGATGGTGTGTTTGAAAGAGTATGGAAGGTAGATGAACCCTACAGATGGGGCAGAGCCATCTGGTACCTCAAGGAAGACAACCCGAGTAAGGTGAAGGTAGTCCAAGAATATTTGGACGTATTCCCGGATGACTTACCTGGACTACCGCCTGACCGAGAGGTAGAGTTTGTTATAGAGTTAACACCTGGTACAGCCCCAATCTACAAAACATATTTCAAAATGAACTCGGAAGAATTAGAAGAACTCAAGAAACAACTGGACGATTTATTGAGCAAGGGTTTGATCCGGCCAAGCTCATCCGCTTGGGGATCCCCCGCCATGTTTGTGGATAAGAAGGATGGTGGACGAAGACTAGTGGTGGACTATAGGGCGTTAAACGCCGTCACTATTAAAAATAAGTATCCTCTGCCCAGGATCGATGACCTGTTTGACCAACTCCAAGGAGCTACACATTTTTTCAAGATTGACCTTCGATCTGGATACCATCAAGTAAAGGTGCGGAAGGATGATATACCCAAAACAGCCTTCACCACTCGGTATGGCCTGTTTGAATATTTGGTCATGTCTTTTGGGTTAACCAATGCACCGGCCTATTTCATGAACCTCATGAATTTAATCCTAATGGAATACCTTGACAAGTTTGTTGTCGTCTTCATTGACGACATCCTTGTGTATTCCAAATCGGACGAAGAGCATGAAAAGCACCTGAGAGCGGTGTTGGATAAACTCAGAGAGCATAAGCTATATGCAAAATATAGCAAATGTGAATTTTGGATTAGTGATGTCTGTTTCTTGGGACATATTATATCTCTTGAAGGAATTAAAGTGGACCCATCTAAGATAGACACGGTCATGAATTGGAAAACACCCGCCTTGTGAAGGAAATTAGCGATTTTCTAGGTCTGGCGAGGATATTATCGGCGTTTCATCGAAGGATTCTCAAAAATATCCCGACCATCGACCCGGCTATTGAAAAAGGAAAGGAAGTTTGAATGGACCAAGAATGTGAACTCGGTTTCGAAGCTCAAAACCCTTTTGACCACCACTCCCGTTTTGGCCACACCTAATATAGCCAAGAAGTTTGAAGTATACTGTGACGCTTCCCGACAAGGATTAGGATGTGTATTGATGCAAGATGGTAAGGTTGTAGCATACGCATCACGGCAGTTGCGCAAGCATGAGGACAATTACCCAACCCATGACCTAGAACTTGTCAGCCAGTAGTTCATGCACTCAAAGCGTGGAGACATTTTCGATAGGAAAGCAATGTGACATCTACACGCATCACAAAAGCCTAAAATATGTTTTCACACAAGCCAACCTCAACATGAGGCAAAGAAGGTGGTTAGAGTTGATTAAAGATTACAACCTAAATATATTATACCACCACAGCAAGGCCAACGTGGTTGCAGATGCTCTAGCAGAAGAGCGATGCAACTTCCTAATGATAATCCCAGAGAAGACATGAATACTCGGGAAGATACCTCCTCGTAGCGACTCTTGGAAGAATTGAATAAGCTATGCACGAATCTCGTAAAATCTGGAGAATTAGCCAACATCACGGTTCACCAGATCGATCGACCGTATCAAAGATAAACAACAAGACCATCCAAGTACCCTTAGGCTCGAAGGACTGATGAATAGGGGTTTCGGAACAAAAATTGTTAAGGATGAACAAGGAATTCTCTGGATGAAGAATAGGATCTTTGTGCCTCACGACCCGGAATTAAAGGAAGAGATCTTAAGGGAAGCACACGAGTCACCATTTTCAATGCACCCAGGATGTACAAAAATGTACCAAGATCTGAAGGCAATCTTCTGGTGGCCCCGAATGAAACGAGATGTAGCAGAATATGTGGCCAAATGTAATATCTGCTGCTTAGTTAAGGCAGAACACCAACGTCCAGCAGGGTTACTGCAACCAATCAAAATCCCAGAATGGAAGTGGGATGAAGTGACCATGGACTTTATTATAGGACTTCCCCGGTCTCGAAGTGGCCATGACTCTATATGGGTAATAGTAGACCGGTTGACCAAGGTAGCTCATTTCATCCCAGTCAAAACCACTCACAAGGGTAGCAAGCTAGCGTAACTATTTATCTTGGGATAGTGAGCCTTCATGGAGTTCCCAAAAGAATTATATCGATCGTGGATCACAGTTTACCTTGAAGTTTTGGGAAGAACTCCATAGCGCCTCGGGCACCAAATTGTCATTTAGCACAGCCTACCATCCTCAAACAGACGGACAAACGGAAAGGACTATCCGAACTCTAGAAGACATGCTTGAGCTTGTGCTTTGGAGATCCTCATGAGTGGGAAAAATGGGTGCCTTATGCGGAATTTGCTTATAACAACAGTTATCATGGCAGTCTGCAAATGTCTCCTTTCGAAGCTCTATACGGAAGAAAATGTAGGACCCCTCTCTATTGGTCTGAGTCTGGAGAAGGACAGGTATTTGGAAGGAACACCCTGCAGGAAGCCGAAGCAAAGGTCAAAATGATTAGGAAGCAATTGCTTGCTGCTCAATCCCGACAAAAGAGTTATGCTGACTCTCGTCGGAGGGACCTATCCTTCGAGGTTGGAGACTATGTGTATCTTAAGGTCTCACCCTTCAAGGAACTTCATGATTTCAAGTCAAGGGAAAATTGGCCCCAAGGTTTGTGGGACCTTATCCAGTCCTATCTCGTAAGGGTATGGTAGCTTACGAACTTGATCTTCCCAAGGAATTGGGAGAAGTGCACAACGTGTTTCACGTGTCCCAACTCAAAAAGTGTTTGAGAAAACCTGAAGAAGAAATAGTTCAGCTGGCTGCCGACACCCTACAACCCAACTTGGGATATCAAGTCAAGCCTATTCAAATATTAGAGACTCGGGAAAAGAAGCTCAAGAATAAGACCATTCGACTTTGCAAGGTGCAATGGAGCAATCAATCCGGAGGATGCTTTCATGGGAACCAAGAGAAAATCGTCAAGAATTCCCCTACCTATTCGCTTCATAGAAATAGCAATCTCGAGGTCGAGATTTGTTTTTAGGGGAGGATTTGTATATGACCCAAAATTGTACTTTTGTTATCTTTAAACAAGTTTGTAATGATGCGTACTATTACGGCAATTCCGTTAAATTTCTATGGGACCAACACAAATTTCAGATTTCAAAGGCCATTAGAAATTTGATTGGTTCTAATTAAAATTTTAATTTCACCAAATAGCTAATTAACAAATCTTACTTAGAATTTATTATTTATAGCAAAATTTAGGAAATGTTGGAATAAAAGTTCAAATAGATCTTAAATGGGAATATATTTTCATGTTCATAAAACATCCATACACATATATATATATATGAATATATGTATATGTATATATGTACACACATATTCACATAAAACCAAAAATGATAAATTGCTCTAAAATCCCGGAAAATTCTATATATTAGTTTAAACTCTAATTGAGAGTTTGACTCAGTGTTGACCAAAAGGAACCGGTGGGACCCACTTGGCGACCTCTTCTTTTACCCTGCTCTTGTGAGCATTTCACGAAAGCATTTGTCTTTGCCTCGGCTAGCTCTCTCCGCAAGCAAAATCCGGCCCTTGGCCGCAAAATCACCCGGAGATCTGCTCTTTGGTGCTTGTGCATGTCATCTTGGCTCTGGCGAGCCAAGAACCGCGCCAGTGACACTCCCATCGTTCGCCGCCGCATGGCGCCGTGGCCGACCAAGCCACCTTGTCGGGATGGCCGTGACAGGACGTGCCAGGCACCGCCCACCTTGCCCAATGGCCGACTTGGTCGCGCCATCGATGCCCCTGGCACCGCCGCGTCTCGGTGGCAAATGCCGCCGCAGAAGCCACCTCGCCGCCCGGCTCGAGACACTCGCCCAGCGTGAGCAAGCCACCGCCCAGCCTAGCCAATGGCGCTAGAGCTCCTCTGCGACCGCCTCACATCTTCGCGACCGCCGGTCAATAGCCGAGCTCGGACCGAGCTTATATGCCACCGCACCACATCGGCCGTTTTCTCCCTCTTTTCACTCTCCCGTCGACAGCCCAACCCAGTCCTCCCTAGTCTCCACATTGTCTCGCGTTTGCCTCGCCATGACCTCGTGGAGCTCTGCCGAAAAATTGGCTGAGTCATCCCGAGCTCGTCGGAACACTCTCGCCACCGCGACCGCCGGTTTTCCCCTTTCCGATTTCTTCCTCTCTGGTGAGCTTCGCGGCAAGTCCTTGCTTTCGGTGAGCCGCTGTCTTCCCTCACACCGTGCTCCCCTTTTGGCACAGGCTTCGCGGTCTTCCCAAAGATCGTGAGCGCCGCCTTCCCTCGCCGGACCAAGACGTGGACGCGCCGATCAACCGTGCCCCGACCACCTTTGTGCTCGGTAAGCACCCACTAACCCCGCATAGCTCATGCGCGCACTATTTTTCCATAAGCTCGACCCTAGGTCATTTACTCATGTCCGCCGATAGCGGTTCGCCGCCGGGCATGGCTCGCCGCGTCCGGCCGTTTACGGCCTCGGCGAGGCACCCCTAGATGCGCGTTAGCTCCTGGTTCCACGCGCCCAAAACGCCCCAAGCGGTGCACCTAGCTCCGGCTAGCCGTCGGCTAGCCTCGGCCGTCTTGGCCGGCCGGAGGAAGACGATGACGGCGAGCCGTCCGATCTGCGCCAAGATCCGTGCGACTTCACCGTGCGTGGTCGTGACAGTGGGCCCGGTGTCGGCCTTGGTTTTAAAAACTCAGCGGCTTCTTCACGTCGGCGACATGTGGGCCCTTGGTCCCACATGTCGGGGTTAATGAGGGCTATTTCTCGCCACAGGCGCCATTTCATGAGTTACGCCTCCCCAAAGTACGTTTTCGGCGTGGTGGCTCGGCCATGAGTTAGCGGTACCCCCGATCTTGTTCACCCATTTTCCCAGATTTTATAAATAAAACAAAGACGAGAATTAGAAAGCGATTTATTTAAAATAGGTAGATATCTTTAAAAATTCGGAAAAAATTAGGGTAAATACTAGGGCTTGTGTTGGAGTTATTAAAAATAGTACCTCACACGAAGAAGAACACGGTTCCTAGATTAAATTTATTTAGCTTATTTTAGGGTATTAATTCATATTGAAATAAGCAAAAATAGAATGTTATGTATTAAAAATAGATTAACAATTAAGTTAAACATAAGAAAATCATGGATGCCGATAAATGACTTTTTGGACCTAGGTGAATATAATATAACCTATGATATGTTTCCTAATTACATGTTAACTCAATATTGGTATAATTAGGAAACATGAATAACTAACTTAACGTACCTAGTCTATGAACCTATTCAATTAAGCTATTACACAGCATGTTAGAATAGCAAATTTGTTGCTTCAATTCAATCTCACAACATGCAACATCATGATTATATATATATATATATATATATATATATATATATATATATATATATAGAGCATATATGACCATTATCACCCACACACCACTTAAATTCTACTCTACTAAGATAATAAGGATTAAATAAGTTGATGAAGGAAATACTTCAAACAAAATGCGAGTTAACATATTCTAACTATTTAAAGTACTTTAAAAGACGATAAAACCATATTTTGTCCTATTGGGTTAATTAGGGTAGAAATTACATTACATATATATATATATATATATATATGTATATGTATCATGTGCATCATCTCACTAGCACTTCGCGGCCATTCCGCTATGATTCATTATTTAGAAGGATCATGGAACTTTCTCGATATATATATATATATATGGATTCATAGAGATAGTTAAACATAGGAATCGTAAATGAGCAAATCTGAAGCGACCTCGATTGCATTTCATGCATCATTCTTTTCTTCGCGCATTGTGCTTATGATGAATTGTTGATTCTCCGATTAGGCGTAGAGGATCCGAAACACTTGAAGACTCGCACAAGACCCGGACTTCAATTCCCAAGGCGAGTTAATACCTATCCTTAATAGTGTTGCTTTTACTAGGAGAGTATCGCTTTCCTAGTGCGAGTTAACATCAATATTATCATATTGAATCCTGATTTCTAAAGTATTTATTTTACAATATTAAAGCGCATGCCTTTTTAAGTACTTATGCCTACTTGTTCAATCATGAGATATCATGCCACTTACTTACTTGCTATCAATTTACCATGATGATGTTGCCTTGAATTAATCATCTGTCATTTGGTTTACTATTGATCGCTTTGATGATCACCCTTAGTAGCTTTGGTTAAATTTAAATAAACTGGTTTAGACTCCTAAGTCTTGGTTAAAATCTTGCTTAGACATTGCTCAGTCCAATTATTAATTTTAGGCTTAGAATTGCCTCGGAGCGGTGAACCGACATTCACCGGACATGATCACACAATGAATATGGTTAATTGGAAATTGGGCTGGCATGCCAATGTGTGTATGGTTGTGATGTGATGCAATGCATGGGCACGGCATTGGGTAAGAGAAGAAGTAGGCTAGCTACGTGATTTGAGAGCTAATCGCCCACATCGTAGTGCATGGAAGAGGGCGGCGAGATCCGCGTAATGCCGTCGGCGCTGCCCCTAAAAGGAGGGTTCCGCCACATCGTGTGATTCACACGGAGGGTGCGAGTTAGCCAAGAAGGAAGTGCATAAGGGTGAGGCCCTTCAGGATGGTTGGGCTGAATCAAGGATTCCCAGACGGGTGCATCGAGGATGCACAAGTGTGGCGTCATCGACTATCACTGCGGAGATAGTTCCTAACACCACAACGCCCGGCCATCGCGCGGTAGTGCAAGTAGTGGGGATTCGAGGGTAGTTACGACTGCGGGCGTACCTGTCTGCCGCCATGCTTGAGGTGAAGACAGTTTCATGTCGTCATCGAGGATGATCTAGGTCCATTCTTCAGAGAGCCGTGAGTCTAGCGTGGGTCGGCGGCCCAGCTAGGGCGAGACCGGTACTATTTGGGAATGTGATCCTAGCGAAAAGTCGCCACACTCGGAAGATGATGGCGGGAGTGGGAAGAGAAGCGTTTGGCGAGTGCTTGGAAGCGCCATGGGATTGGTTGTGCATTGAAAAGAAAATATGATAAATAATCAATTTAACAGGAATTTGGTTAAACTGCTAAGTCATAGGCTTTCATTTCCAAAAGCGGCTTTCATGCAAATAAATAAACCCGCCTTTCCTTAGAAACCTCTATCACTAAATGCATTGGGTTGGGTGTTAGCTCGCCGGTGTTTGGATGACCGACCTCGCATAAATATCTATCTTTAGACACGGAGGAGCTCGTCGAGGAAGATGCCTACGATTGTCATGAGGAAGGAGATCCTCAGTACCAGGACCAGGAGTAGTTGCTTAAGATAGGGTTTAGTGCGTTCCACCAGTCGTGTGTGGTTACACAGCTGCTGGTGTGATTTTGTTGTTCTTTTGAACTTGCAAGTTGCCTTTTGGGAGATTTCCGCTACTCTGATGAACTTTGGTCTGTAACTAAGGTTTAAATGCCGTTTGCTACTAATGCGATCGGATGATCGCTGTTATGTAATATTTGGACACCGATGTATGAAATGATTCCAGCTGTGTAACTCTGGCACTAGCCTACTGATCCAGGGCCTAGTGCAGGTCCGACCGTTCTCGCTAGGTAAGCCGAGAAGGGGCGCGACACACACCCATCCCGAAATCAGTCCGGAAGGTATAAAAACCACTACGGGGGACACGCTGCCACAAAAGTCCGAACGGTCCGGACTCAACTAAGGACAGAGCGGAACCACTGGAGTCCGGACCATCTGAACCCAAATCTAGACCGTCCGGCGTCCCCCTGACAACCCGACAGCCTTCCGCTAAGACGCCCGTAACTTCTAGCTCCGAACTCCGATTTTGGTGATCTTGGACTTTTTGGAAAGCTAAGAAAAAGGGCTACACAACCCACAAGGTCTCACCACCTCAAACCCAAAAGATAGGTGTAGGAAAGACAAGGAATCCAAAGGTGACCTGGTCCCCACACTATCCGATGCCGCCGACACCTCTCTTTCTCGCTACACGCTACCAACACCTAGACACCTCACCATGCTTACACGAACCCGACAAGGAACACCTAGAGAGTGTACAACATGGTGTAGGCGACCCGAGGTGATCCAAACACCTCGATCCCCTCTTAATAGTACGGTGATATATCCTATTGATCCGGTCTCCAAATCAATGCCGAGACCAGCAAAAGATTAGGAAAAATCCTTAGCCCTACATTAGCCATACCTTTGATTCACGATGACGCCTTCGTCTCATCAATCTCGACTTGATCACCTCATAAGGCTCTCTCGTCCTATCGACTTTAACCCGATCATCCCCTCGACGATCCTCCATCAAATCGATCTTGACTCTGTCCTTAACCCTTGGTGAACCTTCGTCTAGTTGACCTCGACTTAGCCATCATCCATAGATTCCTCTCCTTCACTTGACGATATTTTCCAAATTGCGATGATGCCTTCATTTCATCAACCTTGACTCAATCCCAAAGTTTGATTTTTTTGTGTCCTATTGACCTCAACTCGATCATCCTCCCCGACGATCATCCCGTCCTATTGGTCTCAACCTTGTCATCAACTATTGGTGATTCTTGTCTTGTTGATCTCAACTTGGCCATCATCTCATTTTATTTCTTTGTCGTCATCTACCTTCATAGGACCTAATCCTCTTCACACCACCTCATGAAAGGCATTAGTCCTTAAAGCTCAATATAAATTAATAGAATTGATACTTATGCTCAATTAAGCACCACAAGTATTTCACAATAAAGCTCATCATAAATGGAAACACTTGACACATGATAGTTCTCTAATGTGCATCATATGAAGAGGCTTTATATCAATATACACATGATAGATAGATGCCAAAAGATATTTATGCTAAAACCAAGGCAAAGTAATTAATCAAAGTAATTTAATCTCCAGCTTCACTAAATGTGTACATGGATGATATGAGGAAAGTACACATGTACTTTATAATTCAAGATAAGTGAAATTATTGATCCAATAAGAGAGGTAATTAAGAGCATGGATCAATATAGGAGACAACACATTATACATAATAAACATCACTTAATATGTGCATGTGAGAATATACATGACAAGCATACATGCACGAATATAATTTATGACATGGTGAAGTCTATCGAGTGTGTCACCTAGGAGATCACTAATACATGGCATGAAGCAATGAGCATAAATACAATACTATACGATGTACTAGCATAAGAATGATGCACTTATGGATAGGAGTGAAATACCAAACAAATACCTCAATGTCGCATATTCATTCTATTTGCAAGTGTGAGACTAAGACCACAATTTACTGAATTTACAAGATACATACCATATTCATTCTATCAATCAACCACAATTGTTAGTCTCACAAGATTTACTGAATTTACAAGATACATACCTTGCAATTGATGAATAGCTTATCATCATGATTCCCTCTAAAAGTGATGAGACTAGAACCATCTTATCAATAAACACATTAGTCTCGTGACAATAAGCATATTAGAGGTTTGACATTAAGCACTAACTAAATCAAGCATTCACATCAATCACGTGTTGTCATTAATCATATTTGTCATTAACTATGTTTGTCATTAATCACCAAAAACACACAAGGGCTATCTTGAACTTATAATCTCCCCTTTTTGGTGATTTATGACAAATCTCATATCAATTGTAATGAATGACAATGTAGCAATATAAACCATGATATTCTATCCTTAAGCAATAAGCATGACACAATAATGGGGACAATTGATATACATGAAATTCTCCCCTTTTTGGCATTAAAAATCCAAAAAGGAGCATCATACACAATGAATACATATTCTCCCCCATAAAATGGTACAAAGATTAGGATTATGGGGAGTAAAGCATAATAAGGAGCAATAGAATTTCATGAAGAATAAAGCTCCCCCTAAATCTAGGCACTTGTTATTCAAGATTTAGGCTAAAGATGAAGCAAGTAAACAAGAATGTCATGAATTAAATGATTTTAGTGAAAAATATCCATGACAAAGCAATGAATTACCACTTGTAAGAGATTAAACCTATAGCACCAAGATCATATAGCTAAAAAATATGAGTGAAGTACATGTTTATGATTTAATGGTGTAAACAATGGAAAAATGATATATCTCTTTCAAAATGTTATTCATATTACATTTCTCCTCTTTTAGCATGGTGTCATCCATATAAACCATTTTGATCAATTATTAGTGAGCTTGTAAGATACCACTTGAAGGTTACTTTGAACGATATGTGCTAAAAATCACTAGAAAGATTACTCACTAAACATGTTAGATGACACTAGAATATCGAAATATAATAATAAAACAAAATTTACATGATGCCATTTTAAAAGATTTTCTAGAGAAAACGTGTAAGGCATCACATGCTAGGAACAAAAATTTGAAACTTATTCCAACAAACTCTAGAACTTACAATGGATTCTAAAAGATACTTCATTCAAAAGCATTGAGAGAAAGCCATTAACGTCAAGAGCAATTATAAAGAGTAAATGAATACGAAAGAGCTTAAATATTAGTCTATCTTGCAAGAACTCCCCCTAAAACTATGCAATCAACCGATTTGATAAGTTAATTTAGCACACAGGAATGCAATGACATTTAAATATGTGGTCATGAGAAGAGAAACACCCATTCGTCGATTCTCATCCATCACATGCTTAGACCTGTCCCGATCAACTCGCACGGCCTTAGATCCCTCGGACCATGGAAGTTCCATCCACACCCTTCATCCTACCAGCGACATTGATCCTCCTCCGATCCCCTGCACATGCATAGACAAGTAAACGATTTTCGGAAACAAATATCTTTCAACTTGACCCAAGTTAGTTCATGAATGTCAACTTGCAAAAAAATGCAAGTAATGAATGAGTCCAAAAAGATACCACTTTGCAAGAGAAAGATTTGAAATTCATTCAATTTCAATTCTTGAAACAAAAGTTCTCATGACAAAATTAACAATAACATAAACATGATAAAATTCTCAATCTCAGTGTCTCATGTCTCAAGTTCTCATTGTCTCATGTCATAGTTTCAACATAGTTCTCATCTCATTCTCATTCATCATAAGTCATCCAGCAACGGCACACTGCCGGATAAACCTTGTCTAAGTCAAATTAATTAAGGTGTAGCTACGATGTGAACAACCACCAGGATACTCATAACCGGGAGCACGACCATTCGAATGGATTTATACTCTGCAGAGGTTGTACGTTTTTTCCGCAAGATATGATACTCTCTTGTCGGATAGCATCATAACAAAAACCTATTAGAAGTCTAACCTCGAACTTGTCATGATCATACCTGATAGGTCACACAGATACCCTGGAATTCCATTCGGGCAATACACTAGCGATGACGCATCCCTCGGGACCTCATCCACGGTGCAAGTACGGTGACAATTCCGATATTATTCTCCCTCTAGATTAGACCACGTCCCATACCGGACTTGCGGTCACACAATAAATTCTCACTTAAATCCATCACGATCATCGGTCCTTAGGGACCACAGTGTCGACTCAGGTCACCCGCTCCGAGTTAAATTATTAGTTGGTCAAATTTTAATTAATGAGTGAACCATCCCACCATAAATTCCAAATTCTCTAGTCTCATACTCAATTATCTCACAATTAGGTTCTTTAAATCACTCCTCGAAACTAGCTAAGCAAGGCTAAGCCATCTAAATTCAAGAAAAGCAGTAACAAATTACGTAACAATATTATCCTAAGATTTTTCATGATAATGGGTGCATACCATATGTCGGCGACTGGGAGGTGAGCCTCACTTGGCGCCAATAAGCAAGAAAGGGGTGCGAGGCCACGCGGCCTGTCCCCGGACCGAGGCCCGGCCACTGGCCGACGCGGCTGCCGAGGAAAAGACCTTAGTCCCGACGCGGTCGACGCGTCGAGACGGATCGATGGGGATGATGACACGAGTGTTTTATCTGGTTCGAGCCTCGCTGCGGGATAACAGACCCTCGTCCGATCTTCGTTTAATGCCGAGCTTAGCGAGTACAAGAGGTGAAGTCCGGGCTTTGGGAAGCACTGGGCTTCGAGTACTGATAAGTGCTCAAGGCACTTGTGTGTGTGTTCCTGATTATCGGATGCGGAGAACTACCGCTTGGGAACTAGAGCTCCTACGGAGTGCAGTGCTCCTATTCTCTGATAGCTATTCTCCAAGTGAGTTGCGTGTGTGCCGAAGTGAAGCTGTCTCTGTGTTGTTGTGGCCTGTGTGCCCCTTTTATAGGCGCCCTCCGGCCACTGTAGCCTGTGTTGGTCCGTTGAATTAGTCGTTGTCTTTTTCCCATCTTTGGCGTCATCAGAATCCACCAGTGTCGAGTACAATCCTCCGATCACCTTGTGGGACCGCTACCGGTCGGCCGCGTGTCCTTGCCCATGCGGGCGGTTGACGGGACCGGCCACCTACCCGTCAGAAGCTGCCACCAGGCGCTCCTCGGTACAGTGCGCACATTTAATTCTCGACGACTCTGGGGACCCAAAGCGTATCCTGTCCGCGGCGCGTGATGATTTGCCTTGGGCCCTATTCCTTTGTACCTCAGAAGCCCGGAGGAAGCAAGAGGCCCGAGCTTCCGAGGCGGGGAAGCTCGGACTCGAGCTTTGCCAAGCTCGAGCGCGAGCTTGCTGGCCCCGAGCTTGCCTCCTGTGGGGCCGCGGGTAAGTAAGTGGGCCGAACCTTCATGGGCCACATACTTTCCCCAACAGCTAGTCCCCGAGCCTCGAGCGGGATGGTGACGTGCCGCTCAGAGGTTTATCTGGTAACTGACTTCGGGCGAAAAGCTTGGTTTTTTGCGCGCGCGGGGCCCCCACAGCTTCGGCGGGAATCCCAAATCGGCCTTGATTCGCAAGGCCGCTTCCTTCTCCTCGGGTTCCACGTCTCCGCGAGACGGTGACGGTTCGTCTCCCCTCGTCGGTTTATATCAGGTAGTTTCTCTTTTCGTCATCTCTTCTCACGCCTTCTTATACTACTCGCGTCCCTTCGCCTTCTTCCTTCCTCCGCCTCTCCGCCATCTTTCTTCTCCGATTCTTCTCTTCCCGATGGTGCCCTTCACACGGAGCCTCCTCACCGAGGACGACCTGAAGGGGTTGGAAGCCGCCGGCTTCGTCAAGGTCGGCGGGTGGAGGGCGGCCGGCAGAAAGGCGGTCCCTGCGCCCAAGAGAAAGGAGTTTGTTTGCTTCGAGCTCTTCGCGATTCATGGGCTCCGGGTCCCGGAGTCCGATTTTGTCGACTCCGTCCTGGCCCAGTGCGGGATCGAGTTGCTGAACCTCAATCCCAACTCGATCCTGTTCCTGACGATCTTCGCGCACCTCTGCGAAGCGTTCGTCGGGGTGGAGCCGATGGTCAGCCTCCTCCTCCACTTCTACAAGCTGACCACGACCGGCGGACACAATGCAGCGGGGTGCGCCTACTTCAAGCTTCGCCGCGACATGAAGTCCTCGTACCCGGTGTTTAAAGCCAAGGAGAACGTCGGGGGGTGGGCGTCGCGGTGGTATTACGCCGAGAAACCCGACAACTGCCGATTCTGGTTTGCCAATGCAAGCCCTGGGAAGGTGACGATGCCTCGGCCCATGCTGGAGCCGGCGGAGGTAGCCCTGGCGGCCAAGATTCGGGACCTGGCCAGCCGGGGGCTCAACGGCTTCGACATCGTAGCCGACTTCACCAGGCATCGGGTGAGCCCGCTGAGGAAGCGGGTCTGCCCTTTCTTCGAGATCCGCGGGTGGGATGACCTCTCCCGCGAAGGCACTTCCCATAAGTATTCGTTTTTGACCTTGCAGCCTTTTGTCCGAGTTTTTCTCCGAACGTGTTTTGTAATGTTCGTCGCCCTTTCTTCTCTGTAGCCTTACCCCGAGACGACGTGGTTCGGGTCGTGGGGCTCCTCTTGCCTGCGAGCCACAACGAGCCATCAGGCTCGGGCGTTCATAATGTCCTGGACGAGGTACGTGCTTCTGCGGGCTTAGGTGCCCCGGGCGGTTTTCTCATGTCGTGGTGGCCCACGGCCTATTTTTCGCAGGGGGAAGCGAGAGTGGGAGCCGGGCTTGCCACATCCGCGTCGGCGGCGGTCCCGGAGGCCGCCAAACCGTCGGCCGTGTGGCGGCGAACAGCCCAGTGCGGAAAGGACGAGCTACCCTCGGCGACAACTGGGAAGAAAGCGGCGGGCGCTTCGGGCAAGGCTGCCCGCGTATGGCGGCAGGCGCCCTGTTCCAGCAAATCCGTCTCCGACCCAGCCCTGGCTGGAGGTTCCCGGGCTCGGGATTGATCGGTCTGCGCAGGATACCAGCCGGCGCCAAGCGTCGGTTGGTCTTTGGGCGACAACGACTTCAGACGACGAGATGAGCAAGGCGGCCGTCGCAGTTGCACGTAAGTTGCTTGTGCATGCCGGCTTCTCCCGTCTCCTTCCTTTGTTGGTTATGGCCCTTGGGCCGATCATGATCTGATTCTCCCTTATTTTTTAGTCTCGCTGTCTCCCCAAGCGGGGGAACTTATTCCGGCGCAGCCGGAGGCAGTGCCCCGGGAGATTGAACTTGTCAAGGGCAAACCCGAGCTCCGAGGTTCGAGACCCTTCGTCCTCTCGCTGGTAGCGCACAAGAACGTGCGCCCCCAGGCCTTGCTCGTGAAGGTGGAGACTTATCATGGCACCGAGCGCCTGGCGTCGATCCACGTTGAGGGGCGAACTTCGACCGGGTGGCGCCCGATCGATATCCGCGGCATTCGGGAGCTTTTTGACAGGAGCAACATACCTGTCCCTCCGCTGGACGCGAGCGACACTCTTCTTCTTGGGGGACCGCCCGTCCGGTCATCACGGCCATGGCGTCGTTCGTCTGCGGCGTGGGCGTGGCTCCGTTGGTATCTCGGGGTGGATCTCAGCAACGCCAGCGTGGATTGAGCACCACCTCGGACTTGTCACATGGAGCCGGCAAGACGCCGTCCGGCTTCGACCAGTCCCCGGCCAAATGCTCGAGGAATGGCTGGCGAATCGACTGGGGAGAGGGCCTCCAGTGGATGCCGCGGTGCAGACTGACTTCCCCCCGAGCCGTGTCTTCATGTTGTTGATGCTACCGAGCTTGTGGGGGAATCGGCGTAGCCGACAGGGGGAGCTCGCGAGGTCGCGGGAGAGACTGCCGAGCCGACGGGAGGCTTGGTCGTGCTGGCGGAAGGAGTGGCCGACCCTGCGGGAGACTCGGCCGAACCCACAGGAGGAGCGGCCGAGCCTGCGGAAGGCTTAGCCGGTCCTATGGGAGAGATGGCCGAGCCTTCGGGAGGCTTGGCCTGGCTTGCAGGAGAGGTGGCCGAGCCTGCGGGAGAGATGGCCGAGGGGCCAAGCAGCTCGGGCGACAACTCGGGCCGCCGGGTCGCGGTGCTCCCCTCGCCTAGGGGCGTTTCGCAGGCTCGGTACGATGTTGCGGCCGTGGCGGTCGCCAAGCGGGGTAAGTGCCTCCGGGCATGGTTTTTGTTGTCTTGTGTTTTTCTTGCTTTGGTCCTTCCTTTCCTTAGTCTATCCTCTGGGCGCAGCTCTACCGCGAGCTCGTTGGCATGGCTTGCTCATTTGAGGCTAAGCACGATGCCGAACAAGAGGCCCTCATGGGCGGAGGCATGTGATGGCAAGAGAAGTCAACGCCCTTGCCGAAGCTTTAAGCTCGCTCGAGCTCGATCGAGCAATGTCTCTGGAGGCTCGAGCCACGGCGGCCGTGGCGGTTTTAGCCGCGGGCGCAGAGGACGCCAAGGAGGTTTCTTGCGGTCATTGGAGGCCCTTAAGGCCAAACGCGATCCGCGCTTCTTGAGCTCGAGAACGCCTCCGGTCGATGGAAGCGTGCCGTGTGTCGTTGAGGTTGCTTTCATGCGATGGAGGCGCGACCTCCTTGCCGCGGAGCATTCCCAGACGAAGGCTGCTGCAACCACGACGGAGGGTCTGCTGAAGACCCACTAGGATACCATGCGGGATCTGGAGGCTGCCAACGAAGCCTTACTGGTCAAAATGCAGACTGCCCGGGCAAAAGAGAAGGAGCTCCTCGATCTTCAGGGCCAACATGAGGAGTTGCTGGCCGAGCTTCGGAAGCTCCGGTACCAGTCTAAGCCGTAGGCCCTTTTTCTTTTTGTTTCTTTTCCTTTTTTGTTGGGCGATAATCCGGCCTGCTCTTGTAAATACCCTTTATTAATGCAGTTGACTTGTTTTGACTTCTTTGCTTCGTCACTTCTTCCTGGAATGCCGATCGTCGTCTTGACTGCTTGCGCCATATCCCAAGAGACATTCGCGTTCAGTCTTGGAAACAGTTCCACGTCGGAACTGCTTCCCGACGCCATTACTCCTGAGATCGCTTCGGCTTCCCGAATCCTGGCTATAAAAAGGGACCAATGCGATGGTCACTTCTTATTCCAGACTCCTTTCTTCCATACCTTGCCCTCCTGCTTCCATGGCTTGTGATCCAGAGTTGGCGGAGCTTTGGGCTGACTTCGACCTTGCCATGGCCGAGATTGCGGAGGAGGAGGCGCGTGGCGGACGCCGAGGTCGGCGCTAGTTGAAGTTGTCCGCGACCGCGGCCTTTGATCCTTCGTGGGCGGCGCGCGCCGTGCCCGATCTTCTTCTTGCCGCCGCTGCTTTGGTCGAGCTGCCCCGGCGCTTGCCGAGGTGGCCGACGTCATTGCCAGGTTTCTGGAGCCCTTCCGCTAGGACTAAGTGTAGCTGGCTTGTAAGCCATCCCAGAACTCTTTTAATAAAGTTGCCTGTGGTTATTGTTGCTTCTCTTCGTTTTCTGTTGTTTTTCCTACATGCAAGCGAACACTAGTAGTCGTGTAGGCAAGAAAGGATTGAAAACGTAGTATAGTCCTACCGATCCTAGCCCCCGAGCCATGTCCGTGCTTCTAAGGAGAAGCCCGGGCATGGCTTAGAGAAGATCGGAAGTCTTTTGATTGGGAATCTAATCTTGAAAAATCAATTTTTTAAGAAATCGACCCTTAGAAAAAATCGACCCTTAAAAAATCGACCCCAGCCCCCGAGCCATGTCCGAGTTACTGAGGAGAAGCCCGGGGGTGGCTTAGAGAAGATCATATTTTGAAAAATCGACCCTAGTCCCCGAGCCATGTCCGAGCTTCTGAGGAGAAGCCCGAGCGTGGTTTAGAGAAGATCAATTTTTGAAAAATCGACCCTAGTCCCGAGCCATGTCAAGCTTCGAGGAGAAGAAGCATGGGCGTGGCTTAGAGAAGATCAATTTTTAAAAAATCGACCCTAGTGCCCGAGCCATGTCCGAGCTTCTGAGGAGAAGCCCGGGCGTGGTTTAGAGAAGATCAATTTTTGAAAAATCGACCTAGTCCCCGAGCCATGTCCGAAGCTTCGAGGAGAAGCTGGCGTGGCTTAGAGAAGATCAATTTTTAAAAATCGACCCTAGTCCCGAGCCATGTCAAGCTTCAAGAGAAGCCCGGGCGTGGTTTAGAGAAGATCAATTTTTGAAAAATCGACCCTAGTCCCCGACCCATGTCCGAGCTTCTGAGGAGAAGCCCGGGCGTGGCTTAGAGAAGATCAATTTTTAAAAAATCGACCCTAACCCGCGAGCCATGTCCGAGCTTCTGAGGAGAAGCCCGGGCATGGCTTAGAGACCGAACGCTTTTGAACGAAGCTTGTGGCCCTAGCTCCATCCCTTTGCAAGAGGCAGAGTGTTGGACCCTAGAGGTATCCCGGGCCTGTGGTAGGTTTGTGCGGGCTTATGGTATAGGGCCGGAAAGCGTGTGCCCGCACGGGATCTTGCGAGGTGCGATGGATATCGGCTTACCCGTGTGCAAGGGAATCCCGGGGGTTGGCTTTTGCGTAGCCACTATCTTGCCGATGTGTACTGGAACGGCCTGGGCTATCTCCCAAGCCCGATCATAAATTTGGGTCGCTGGGGTTAGTTTTTGAGGGCTCTCTAGGGAATGGTACGATGGTCAAAAGGGAGATAAAGAGGGGGGAAATAGAGACTTACGACCTTTTCTCAGGCGTAGAACCTCCAAAGTTGAGCGATGTTTCAGGAGCTGTTGAGGACTCTCCCATCCGGCATAACCAGTCTCACGGTTCCAGGCGTCGGTGATCTGTTGTGTCTGGACCCTCCCATCTTGGGGTGAGCTTGTTGGCGTGAGCGAGTTCGAACTCGTCTTAGAACCAGTCGCCCACTTGCGAGGTCCGGTTCAGATTTTTAGCTGCGTGCCGCCGCAGGATTCTTTGGTATCTTGCCACTCATGATAGTGCTTGCTCGCGGCAGGACTCAGATAAGTCGAGGTCCAGCAACCGCTCCTCGTCGTTGTCGATCTGCCCTGCAAAATCAACACGAGCTGAACCAAGTCTTAGCTCGTGGTAGGACCGCCTCGAGCCGTATACAAGCCTAAGCGGGTTTCGCCGAAGAGTCTGATTAGAGGTTGTTCGGGCTGCCCAAAGCACGGAGGGTAGTTCTTCTACCCAGTTGTGTCGTTGCTCGGCAAGAGCGTCGTACACTCGGCGCTTAATGCCCTGTATGATCTGCCCATTCGCGCGTTCGGCTGCACCATTACTTTGTGGGTGAGCTACCGAAGCTAGGGCGACCTTCATGTCGAGCTCTTCGCAGTAATCCTGGAATAGCTCACTTGTGAACTGTGTCCCATTGTCAGCGATCAGCTTACTTGGGACGCCGAACCTGGTCACGATATTGTTCCTAAGGAACCTCTTGGCCGTCTGGGCGGATATGCTCGACACTGGTTCGGCCTCGATCCACTTAGTGAAAGTGTCGATGGCGACGAACAGGTGTGTGCAGCCTTTTAGGCCTCTGGGGAACGGACTAAGTATGTCCATCCCCCATGTTGAGAATGACCAGGTTAGCGGGATAGTCTGCAGCTCATATGCGGGCTGGTGGGAAACCCGGGCATGATATTGGCAGGCTGGGCAGCGTTTTACTAGCTCTCTTGCGTCGGTCAACGCGGTGGGCCAGTAGTACCCCATGCGAAAGGCTTTTCCCACTAGGGTTCTGAAAGAGGCATGGGCCCCGCAGGTCCTATCGTGGATGTCTTGGAGAAGAAATTTGCCTTCCTCCCGGGTCACGCACTTGCACAAGATCGCCGTTAAAACCCTTGATACAATAAGCCCCTAATGTCGGTAAGGTCGGGCTTGTCTTTGGGCCGAATTTCTCCGTGTGTCTGTGGCGGTGTCCTATCGTCAAGAAGCGGGCGAATGGCGTCATCCAGTGTGTCGCTGCTCTAGGAACGAAACGGTACCGGTCGTTTGGGTCGAGGCAACCGTCCTCTCGGAGGCCTCTTCTCCGGGAGGAATAGAGGGCTTTAGTAGGTCTTTGACGAGCACTACCGGGTGGTGGTTTCTTGTGAGGAGTCAAGCTTTGCGAGCTTATCGGCCAGGCTATTAGCCAGTCTGGGAACGTAACACACTTTGAAGTTCGTGAAGTGTTTCTCCAGCTTTCTCACTTCTGCCAAGTATCACGCCATTAAGTCGTCGCAACACTGAAACTCCTTGTTTACTTGGCGGGCGACCAACCGCGAATCCCTTCATTTGTTAGCCGTTTATCTTTGCGCTTGATGCATGCTCAGAGGTCGCTAGGAGGCCTTTGTACCGCAAAGACATTGTTCGTTGCGGAAAAATGAAGTCAGACGATATCTTTGGATTTGTTCTCCTTGAGGAGATGAGAACAAACCCGCACCGATCCTTTCAATTGGCGCGACCCATCGAAAAACATGGTCAGGCGCTTCTTGGCTTGCGAGCTTGGGCGAGCCTCGAAGGGTTGGCGGGCCGGTCCACTCACCAAGAAGTCGGCCACGATTTGGGATTTGATCATTGCTCGAGGTCTGAACTTGATGTCGAATTCACCAAGCTCGATTGCCCACTTCGCGACCCTCCGTTCGCGTCTGGGTTCGAATGATGTCCTTGACGGAAACTCATTGGGACCGTAATTGGATGGGCTTGGAAATAGTGGCGAACTTCGCGAGGCCATAAGCAAGACGTACAAAACTTCGAACCTCGGTACCGCTCCTTAGGCCGTGAAGTACCTCGCTTACGTAGTAGGCGGGTTGTTACTTGCCTTCGCGTTCGATTGCTAGTACTGCACTTACGACTGCGGGGCAACCGCCAAATAGAGAGTAGAGCTTCCCGAGCTTTGGCGTGGCTAAGGCGAGGGCGTGGACGAGTAACGCTTAGCTCGCTAAAAGCGGCATCGGCTTCTTCCGTCCATTGAAACCATCGTGCTTATGCGAGATCTTACAAAAGGTGCATCTGCGCTTTCGCCGAGACGAGATATGAATCTCTCGAGAGCCGCCATCCGCCGGTGAGGGCTTTCACCTCCTTAGTGCGGGTTGGCGACCTCATATTCTCGATGGCCTCGATTTTCTCGTGGTTTGCCCGATACTCGCCTTTCCTATCACATAGCCAAGCAACATCGGGCCGGACACCAAAGACACATTTTTGATTCATTGACAACTTGATGCTTTCTAAGATTAGCAAAAGTTTCTTGAAGGTCGGTCACATGGTCCCGTAGGACTTTGCTTTTTACAACAACGTCGTCTACATGGACCTCTACGTTGCGCCCTATCTGATCTGGGACCGTCTTCTGCATTAGTCGCTAAAACGTGGCTCCCGCGTTCTTTAGACTGAAGGACATGGTCGTGTAGCAGAAGGTACCAAAAGGTGTTACGAAGGCAGTCTTCTCTTCGTCCTCCCTTGCCAGCGCGATCTGGTGATAGCCGGAGTAGGCATCCAGGAAGCTCATGCGCGCCGAGTCCGCCGTTGCGTCGACCAGTTGGTCTATGCGCGGCAGGGGCAAATTGTCCTTGGGGTAGGCGGCGTTGACGTTGCGATGGTCGACGCACATTCGCCACTTCCCGTCCTTCTTCTTGACGACGACCGGATTAGCTAGCCAGTCGGAATGCTCGACTTCTCGGATGAAGCCGGCTTGGAGGAGCTTGCCAAGTTGCTCCTGGATGATGTCGGCCTTCCATTTTGGGAAACGCCGTAAGGCCTGTCTGACAGGCTTTTTGTCAGGCTGAACAGCTAGCCTGTGCTCGATGACCTCTCTTAGGACCCCGGGCATGTCGGACGATTCCCACGTGAACACGTCTGCGTTAGCCCGGAGGAAGGTGACAAGCTCGAGTTCCTATTTGGACTCGAGGTTGACCCCTACGTGGACGACCTTGGCTGGGTCATCCTCGGAGAGGGGGACTGCCTTGGTGGGCTCCTGCGGCTGCAGGGCCACCTTGGGGCGGACGGGCGGCCACTCGGCCTTGGCCGGGCCACGCTCGGGAAGCTATCCGACCATGGCCAAGGCGCTCTCGTCGCAGGCTATTGCGGCCTTGTCACTGCCCTTGATCGTGATGACCCCGTGAGGGGCCGGCGTCTTCAGGCAGTGGTAGCCGTGGTGGGTAGCCGCCATGAACTTGGACAGCGCGGGGCGTCCAAGAATGGCGTTGTATGGGAGCTTGGAGTCCACCACCTCGAAGGTGACGTACTCCGTCCGGAAGTTCTGAGGGGTCCCAAACGTCACGGGCGGCACGATTTGCCCGATCGGCTGTAGGGACGACCCAGGGACATTGCCGTGGAAGGGGATGGCTATGTCCTTGATCTTGGACCGCGGGACTGCATGATCGCTCAAGAACTTGAGCAATGGCGATGTCGAGGAGCTCCCGCCATCTGTCTGCGATCGACTCGCGTGTTGCTGATGGTGGGACAGAGCACCAGCGGCAGACACTGGGGCCTGGTCATTCCGGGGGGACAATCTTCCCCGGAGAAGGTGATCGACTGGTGAGACCACCGCAGGGGTGTGGCCCTGGGCTTACCCTTCTCGAGGTGGTAAACCTCCCGGGCAGCGGCCTTAAGCTCGCGTCGCGAGCTATAGGCAGAAGTGCCACCGAAGATCACGGCGACTTGTGCGCGAGCCTCCTGGAAGGCGTCGCCATGGGCGCCCTGAGGCGCCCGGTCATCTGGCACCCCATGATCGGGGAGCTCGGGCGTGGGCCCGCGTCCTGCGTTGAAGTCCTCCAACCGCGCGGCCCACGTCCTGCGATTCTGCAGTCATGGCGTCTCGCCGATGGAGGAGGCGATGAGCGGTTGTTCGGAGGTTAGCCTGGGCGGTCGAGGTCGAGGCCGGGAGCCGCCTTACGCTGCGCCCGGCCGTTCCGCCACTGTCGGGCGGGGTGGCCATGAGGCGGCGCTTCGGGAGGCGGGCCTCTCGGGCTCTACCATCGCGACGAGGCGGGCGCGGCGAGCTCCTTCTTCTTCTTCTTTCGGCGTCACCCTTCTTGGCATCGGTGCCAGTCCGGGCCGCCATCTTCTCCTCCATCCTGTCTCTCTTGCGCTCCACCGCCTCGGAGGCGTTGATGTATCCTTCGCAAAGACGAAATAAATCGGCAGCGGTGTGGACCGGATGGAGCTCAAGGTTCTCGGTGAAGCGGGTATTCCGCGACTCCTCCTTGAAGGCCTCAACGATGGCCTCGTCTTGAGATCGGCGGAATGGTGTTGCGCACCTAGGCGAACTGCGCAGACGTAGTCCCTGAGCCCTCTCCGCTCTTTGAACCACAAGCTTGAGGTCTGGGGCTTTCGAGCATGCCAGCGACCACGAAAGTTTGTCCGGGCGCCTCTGCGGCTATTCCTAGCTGCGCAGATCGAACCTCGCTGGTTGAACAGCCAGTTCGGGCCATTCCTCCAAGACGGTAGGGAAGTAGTTGACCATTACGGCCTCATTACGCTGCGGCAGATGGCGGTAGTATAAACAACGAGATATTCGTCGGGTTTTACTCCGTCGAACTTCTCAATGCTCGGGCTTAAACTTGCGGGGCGGGGCCTCGCGCAAAGCTCGAGAAAGGGCACCAGTGGGCCCGTTGTTCCTAACGGAGACCTCCCGCTGATGCGCCCGAGGCGGAAAAACTCCGCCGGTGTGCGTTGAGGAGCACCGTCATTGTGGGCGTGGACGCTTTCTTGCCGCGATCAACGCTCTGTCGTGTGCCGCCGAGGAGCCAGCGGTGTGTGGCCGGCTCTGGAGGTGCTCGCGGAGATCCCCAGCGAGCTCCTCTAGGCCGTCAGCAACCGCGGCGCCTAGATCGGCCATGGTGAACCCTCGCGGGTCCTTCTCCAGGTCACGCATGACCTAGGCAATCGCCTTAACCCTTTGCCGATGCGCGACCTTTGGGTTGGTGACGGTCTTGGTGGGCGAATCTTGGCGTGTAGCGCTTGGCGGCGTCGGGCAGCGAGCTGCGGCGAATATCCGCCAAGGTTCGCCTAACCGATCCAAAGAAGAGGTTCGAAGCGGCTCGCGCGCCGGTGCTCTCGCTGGGTCAAGACGTGGGGTCGGTGCGGGTCGCCCGCCGACACCAAAGATATGGCGTGACGCGAGGCTCCGCGAAGGGACATGTCGGTGTCACCCACGGAGGCGGTGCCCTCGGCACTCTCAATCGCCATGGGCTCACGCGTCATTGCCGCGGCCTCGGCAGGCGGCGCGCCAGCTTGCGCGCAGATCGGTACTCTCAGACGTGGCGCGAATGCGCGCGGTCCGTCCGGATCTGGCACAGTGGCGGTGCCTCCGAGCCCTCCATGAGGGTTTCGGCGACGTGAGTCACCGGCTTCGCAAAGCCGGGAGCGAATAGCTACTCGAGGCGGGCGTTTTCCACCTCCATCTCGTCGGATCGAGCTCCGGCGAGATATACCACCGCCACTCCTCATCGACTCGTCGGCGACGCCATCGAGATCATCGCAATCGTCGTAGTTGAGGTCCACGGTATCAATGTCGCCAGAAGACAACAAGGTCATCCTCGACTCGTCGAGGGAGAAGACCGCAATCGGGCCCCACGGTGGGCGCCATTTGTCGGCGATTGGGAGGCGAGCCTCCGGCGTAATAAGCAAGAAAGGGTGCGAGGGAGGCGGCGGCCTCGTCCCGGACCGAGGCCCGGCTACCGCCGGCCACGCCGGAAAAAGACCTTAGTCTCGGCAGCGTCGGACGATCGAGACCGGATCGATGGGGATGATGACACGAGTGTTTTATCCTGGTTCAGGCCTCCACTGCGGGATAACAACCCTACGTCCAGTCTTCGTTTAATGCCGAGCTTAAACGAGTACAAGGGGGTGAAGTCCGGGCTTTGGGAAGCCCGGGCTTCGAGTACAGTAAGTGGTCAAGGCACTTGTGTGTGTGTTCCTACAGTTACCTGGATGCGGAGAACTACCGCCAGGAACTAGAGCTCCTACGGGAGTGCAGGTGCTCCTATTCTACAGTAGCTATTCTCCAAGTGAGTTGCGTGTGTGCCGAAGTGAAGCTGTCTCTGTGTTGTTGTGGCCTGTGCGTCCCTTTTATAGGCGCCCTCCGGCCACTGTAGCCTGTGTTGGTCCGTTGAATTAGTCGTTGCCTTTTTTCCATGCCGGTAGCATACCGAATCCACCGGGTAATCGAGTGCAATCCTCCGATCACCACGCCGGACCGCTACCAATCAGCACGTGTCCTTGCCCATGCGGGCGGTTGACGGGAGCGGCCGCCTACCCGTCAGAAGCTGCCGCCAAGCGCTCCTCGGTACAGTGTGCACATTTAATTCTCGACGACTCTAGGGACCTGAAGCGTATCCTGTTCGCGATGCGTGATGATTTGCCTTGGGCCCTGTTCCTTTTTACCTCAGAAGCCCAGAGGAAGCAAGAGGCCCGAGCTTCCGAGAAGGGAAGCTCGGACTCGAGCTTTGCCAAGCTTGGGCGCGAGTTTGCTGGTCCCGAGCTTGCCTCCTGTGGGGCCGCGGGTAAGTAAGTGGGCCGAACCTTCATGGGCCACATACTTTCCTCAACACCATATAAATAAACGACATGCACTAGAAATTTCTAAAGCAAATACACATAATTGTATTAAATAGCAATTTTGGCAAAATCTAGAAATTAGGATTCTAGGGAAAAGACTTTCCCTCCTGAACTTGCTGGACGTCAGCAGCGTCGATGAACTCTCCTTCGTTGCCCACACGGTCTAACACACGCAAAACAAGGAGCAACAAGAAATACCAGAAACAGTAAATAAATTGAAAATTATATAAAATTACAGTAAGTAGATATGAATTTTCTAGATTTTTAGAAACTGGAATTGTCGGATTTGGAGCTAGGGTGAGATCGCAGCAAAATAATGAAGGAACACTATTCAGTGCGGCAATTGGGCCGGCGAATGAGGATAAGAGAGTGTGTGGCTGCGGGTTAGAGTAAACAGGAGAGAGAGAGAGCAGAGAGATTGAGAGTTTTTGAGAGAGAGACAGGAGAGAGGGGAGGTTGGGTCTGCGGTGGCGGCCCGAAGACGGTGACGGTGGCGGTGGCTCGAAGGCGGCGATGGCTGGCGTCGCAGCTGCCGTGGCTGAGGAGCGGTGACGCACGGTGGCTTCTATGCCGGGACAGCGTCGGCGAGGCACTCGGGCGGAGACGGTGGCGCTAGCATGTGGCGGGGTGCATGGCAGCGACGGCGCCGGCAGTTATGAATGATAATGACTACTATCAATCTCGACCATCACTCCCTCATCAGATCCGTACTTTCTATTTATTTACATTGCTTTCTTATTTTAGTGCGTTTTATTTTTTGAAGCTTTTAATTAGCAAGAATGCTCTCTATTGTTCATATAATACATGAAGGTATTAATGGCAATAATGCAAAAATAGTCAGAGCCAAAAGCATATAGGCTCAAAGCAGTCAAGCTGATGAGGACATCCCTCCTATGGACGTTACCGCTGCTCCTCCTTCCTCTCCCATCACTCCGTCCCCTACGATCGTTGCTCCTTCCACTACTTCACCTATGACGAAGGGAGGCCTTAATCTGGAGCTCAACCTTACAAGCCTTCTTCAGCAGATCAGCACCTCAAGCCCATGATTCTAGAAGCTTTGGCGCGCCATGGATAGCCCAATTCCAAGCCTAAGTCGCCGTCAAGCCCGATACAGCCATCCAGAAGCAGCTCAACTTCAAACTGGCATAACTCGGCCATACGAAGTCCGTTTTTAGCGATCCACTACTCTACGGAAAGCTTAGGAGATAAGCTTTCCAATGGATCTAGTCCCACTACTAGATTCGGCCTGGATCGACAGGAATTTGTATAAGAGCATCACGGACTCAGTTTTCTCGGTGCCGCGCCACCACTGTTTTGGGCCCAAGGCCCATGTATCGTTAGGGTTTGGTGGGGGTTCGTATTCTGGCCGACTCCCCTGGCTTGGGCGCCCCTCCCTTGACCACCACTCTATATATGGCCGCCGTCCTCGTATGTTCTTCTTTATATTTTGTTGTGTTTGGATGTCCCAGTGTGTGACCCTCCTCGAATTCACGTGTGTCGGCTAGACCATCCGGATCGAGAAAAAGAACCTCACCATTTGTCTTTGAGTTGATTTATCAAAAGTTCAGTATGCTCCTTAACTTTGTTCTTGCGAGTTTCTCGATTGCTAGCAGGGACAGATCGATCGTGTGGATCAAGCCTCGTGTTGGTGGCATTGCGATTGCGGATCTCCTAACTGTTGGTTGGTAGCCGAAATTACAACTCCATCAATCTCTCAATCGACGTATCGTTCTCATTATAAGATCGGGCCGACCTGTGTGTGCATCACAAGCATGGAAGAGTAGCTCAATTGTTAAGCAATAAAAATAGTGGAACCAGAGGGTACATAGCCGTGACACACAACGAGTATGTACACATAGCTAAATGCATGAGCTAAACTCATTGATCACAACATGGTAGAGTGCTATTTGATATTTTTCTTTTATTGGTAGCAAAGTATTGCAGGATGTTTCTCGAGTATCATCGAGTTCCATCAACTCCACACGAGTTGTATTGACTCAGCATGAGTATCAAATTCTCTCTGCCTCTGCGGCAGCAAGCGGAGAGCGGCGAAGCATCGGCTTGGGGGTAGTGGGCTGGACCGGGCCGACAGAGTGGGAAGCTGCTGTAGAGAGGCCGGGCAACGAGGGGAGGATGCGATGTCGGCGTTGCAGTCCCGCGAAGCCCGACCTCATCCTCGCCGTTGCTAGCGAGCAGAGCGTGCAGACTGCACTGCAGAGCGAGCAGGTCGATCTGAGCGTAGGGGCCGAAGCGAGCAGTAGCCAGGGACAGTTTTCAGGCAAATGGGATGCAGTACTGATGACAAAAATTTCCCAGTCCGTCTTTTTCTTGATTTAATGTACCATATACAATACGCTAAGACATCTACAATAGTGGCTCTATACTTTTAATGTAGTTAGTCTTATTACTACGTAGATAGAGTTGTGAGTAAAATATAATAGAAAGAAATATGGGAAATGTGAAAATAGGGCCAATATTAGAGAGGTGAATTAATGATAAATTGGAACTATGAATAGGAGGTGAATAGTGAGCGAATAATAAAATAAAGTCAGAAAATAGGATCGACATTGGAGATGGATTTACACACCCCTGTGTCACCGACCTTGATTACCCCATGCCGTGAATTATTTGTTAGCGGCTGTGCATATACTAGGTGAGCAAGAATCACCCTACTTGGCGTGATACTTGGGGAACAAGATGGTCCGCTCCACCGGCTGCGGCGGCGCTCCGCCTCAACAGACTCGTCCTCGCGCCGTTTGCCGTTTACAGTTATCCAGTCAACTAGTACTTCATTACGAGCACGTATATGAATGTGTGTGTATATATACACATTCATGCACACAGCTCTCGCGGATTCGCTGCACAGACAGGCAGCAGACACGTACGTCATCGATCGGGGCCCTTCTAGCAGGTCAACCCTCGGGCGGGCCACGTCAAGATCCCCTGCCCCTTCCCGCGAGATCACCGCACCACCTATTATTCTCTTCCCAGCGTGGCCAGTGACGCCTCACGGAACGCTTCCTCAGCCCGCGTCACAGCTTTCTTCTTCTATAAAAGTTTATGGGTAACTTTTTTTTTCATACATGCAACCGCACAAGTATCTAGTTCCGTCTGTGCCATCACTAAAGCACCACGCCAATGCATACCATTGCATTTGGTCATTGTTTTCTTGTATGCCATCGTTGTTAGCTCCGTTAACTAACACCGTTAAAAAGATACCCATGATGTGCAAACTACCTATCTCATCGTGTGGCCAATAGGCTTTGCAAGCCCGTGAGAGGGAAAGTAAGGGAGAGGGAGATGACCATAGTCAGTTGCACAAAAGGAGAGAGGAAGTGAGGGAACAAGATGGTGGCACTGAGAATGAGCGGCACGTACGGTGGTAACATGGTAGAGTAGATGAAGGCGAGCAATGGAGCAGCTCGATGGTGATGACAACGTCGTGTGGAGTGTGGAGACGGAGACCGGTGTCATGATGACAATGGTTGGACTAGGTCGGTCAGTGTGATAGACGGCTGCGGGCAAGGGTTTAGACGTGGCTGATGGTGGTGGAGACGGTTAATTATGATGGCGGTGCGATCAGTGTGCTAGGAGGCGTGTTAGCCGGAGTCAAGGTGTGGCCGAAGAAGTAGAGTGCGACAGAGTAGAGCCGAACGGGCAGTCGACAATGTGGCGAATGGCAGTGCCAAGGTAGTGGTGCATCAATGGAAGTAGATTGGTCTGACAATCAATGAAGATATTGATTACAAGGGCAGCATCGAGGTGGCCTGAGCTGGTGGAGATGTACATGAGATGCCAGTGTAGGAGACGGGAGCTAGGATTGGCCTGTTGGAGACGATGGCGTGGCAGCCCCGTGGCACCGGTAGAGAGCTAGGCAGCGACGCAGGGCAACGTGGTTGTGCTTGGACGATGTTGAGGTGGAGGAGACCTGAGACAACGCCTTGGTCTGTCCCCGTCTCTCCTATGTGTCACCCTAGTCGGATGCTGCCTCACCCCCAACTCTCTCTCCATCACTTTGGTTCCTCATGTATGGACGAAACATAGTGAGAAGTGGGGAATTTTGGGATAAGGCAAGAAGAGAAGAGATGGAGGCTGGTGTGTGGGTCCTAGATGTCAGTGAAAGAAAAGAAAAGGAAGAAATATGCAATGGCACACAAGGGATTACAAAAGTATGGGTAATCGAGTCTTTTCATATAGCTCTGTAATTATAAGACTAATCAACAATGGCTTATAAGGGAACAACTCCAAAATATGATATTGAGTAGGGATGGCATGTTTCGGTAATAACATAGAGATGTTGAGGACCTTTGTATACAAGGTATTTTCTCTTTATAAAAAATGTTTCTTCTATAAGATGAACCCTCAAGTTCAGAAAATCTTCTACTTAACTATCGTGCAAATTGATTAAATAAAAATATGATGATATTGCAAATAGACATGAGCCCAGATATATACATGCTTGCATACATATGCACACATACGTGCACTGCTACAGAAGTGGGCATCACAACCAACCCATCAGAACTTGTTTGGTGCGAACCTGTTGTAATGTTCGCACCAGAACCGGTTCGTGGGCAACTGGCAGGAGAGGGCTTCCAGAAGCGGTTTGAAACACGAACCGCGTGTAGAGACCTAGCTCTACAGCCGGTTTGTGTCCCAAACCGGTTGTGGATTTTCAGAACCGGTTTGAGACACAAACTGGTTGTAAAAATCAAGCTCCAAAAGCGGTTTGCGTCTCAAACCGGTTCTGGAATCCATCTCACCCAGCGCATTTAAACATCTTCTTCCTCCTCGAGCCAGAGAGGTGAGCACAGAAGGGCCGAGTCATTGTTCATGGGGAGAGTCTTTGCCCAAATTTTCAATTGAGGTGATTTAGCTTTAAATTAAGTGTTTCAAGTTTAGTAACATCATGCTAACATCCTTCTCACCTAGGTATTGTTTTTTTTTTGCATTGGATGTGGAAAAATGTTGATTTGTTCTTGTTAAAAGGTGTTTGTTTGCTAGTTAGCTTGATCACTCTAGAACTGTTTAGGCGAGACCATGATCAATTATAGGGAGTTGTTCTCAAAAGTTGTTAGCTTTAGAATCCTAAATGTAACGATAAAATAGGTAGATGTAGATTTGCAAGGAAGTAATTATTGGTGTATAAAATAAAATAGAAAAAAATTAGAAGGATAAAACAATAAAAAGGTAGGAAGGGAAAAAATAATTAGTTAGATTTAGTTAAAAATGTAGAAGGATAAAAAATAATTACAAATATGTAACAATTAGTTATTTTTAGTTCAATAAATGTGAAGAGTAAAAAATAATTAGTTAGGTTTAGTTAAAAATGTAGAAGGACAAAAATAATTACAAAGGTAGAAAGGGAAAAAATAATTAGATAGATTTAATTCGAAAATGTAGAAGGGTAAAAAATAATTAAAAATGTAACAATTAGTTAGTTTTAGTTCAATACATGTAGAAGGACAAAAAATAATTAGTGTAGGTGGAGGTTTTTTTGTTGCACCAAAAAATTATTGTCTTTAATTATAGACTCAAGAAGAATAAAAAATAATTACAAAGGTAGATCTAAGTGCTTGTGAGCTTTAGATTTTTTAAATGTAACTATAAGTTAGGTTATGATTTTTTAATAAAATATGTTATAATTTTTAATGAAATTAGATAGTTTGAATTTTGTAGCATAATTATATATACAAGTGCATGTAACACTCTAGTAATAGATCTTTGAAGGTAGCCGAAAATTATAACTTGGTGTAGATGAACCAGCAATGGATGTACAATACAGACCGTCGCTCCAGAGAGTTCATTGATGGCGTGCAGGGTTTTGTTAATGCGGCCGTTGCCTTCTTGCCTCCAGACAGCTACATATATTGTCCGTGCGTAAACTGCAAGAATGAGAAGGAGCACTCCCACCGATGGCAGGTTATGAACCATTTGATCATGAGAGTTTTCATGCCAAACTATACCTGTTGGACCAACCATGGTGAAGTATAAGGGATTAGCTAGGAAGACGATGAAGAAGACGACGAAGAAGAAGAGGGATTGAACAGTATCCCAGACGCCACGCAATATTGTTCCGTGGAAGATACACTCGGTGAGTTTGGTGATGATGAGCTAGACCAGATGCTGTGTGATGGAGAGGAAGACTACACAGATGAAAGACAATTCGACAAGTTCTAGCGCATGTTAGAGGACCACGAGACTTCTTTGTATCCAAACTGTGGGCAGGGCCACAAAAAAGCTGCGTACCACACTAGAACTAATGCAATAGAAGGCCACAAATGGTGTGTCAGATAAGGGATTGATGAGTTGTTATCACTCATAAAGAAGTTTCTTCTGGAAGATAACACTCTGCCTGAATCTATATATGAAGCCAAGCAAGTCATCTGTCCTTTGGAATTAGAAGTATAGAAGATACACCCATATCCTAACGATTGTATCCTGTATCGCAATGGGTACGAGGATTTTGATGTTTGTCCAATGTGCAAAGAATCACGTTATAAGATGAAGCGTGACGACCCAGGTGAAATAGATGAGGAGCGTACGAAGAAGAGACCTCCTACTAAGGTGGTGTGGTATTTCCCTGTGATCCCCCGATTGAAGCGTCTGTTTGCTAACAAAGCGCATGCTAGATGATGCGTTGGCACAAAGAAAGGCGTAAGGACGACGGGATACTTAGACACCCCGCTGATGGCTCTCAGTGGAGGAAAGTCGATCGAACATACCCGCACTTTGCAGATGAGGTGAGAAACATAATGTTTGGGTTGAGTACCGATAGTATAAATCCTTTCGGCGAGTTGAGCAGCATGCCAGCAGCCATAGCACCTGACCTGTTACACTATGTATCTATAACATTCCTCATTGGTTGTGCATAAAGCGAAAGTACATAATGATACCGTTGTTGATCCAAGGCCCTAAGCAACCCGGAAACGACATCGATGTCTATCTGAAACTATTGGTTGAAGATTTTGTAACATTATGGGAGGATGGTGCATGGGTATGGGATGAGTACAAAAGGCAGTATTTCACCCTACATGCATTGTTGTTTGTACAGGGAGAATGACAAGCTAACACATGTCCTCGAAAATCCTGAGCACCTGGGACGGACAAGAGGTATTGGTTCGTCGACGCCATAGAAGTACGGATTCGCCAAGGATTCCCATACGTACAAGAGCCGAGTAAGAAGCAAAACCAGAGAGTTATACAAATACTACCAATTGAAAAGGGAGCTAAGAGCAACCCAGGCTAGCATCGGCGACATAGTTGCGCAACAAGTGCACATAGCCCTCGGCAAGCTTCAGAAAGCAGGTCTGAGCAATCTGCCTGACACCAGCTCGTAGGCCTCCGTGTGGCGGAGCAGCTGCGCGTCCACCGCGGCACCTGAAGTGGATGACCTAGGCCATTTTCCAGTGGATGACATCAAGGTTTGCCACTAGTGTGAGCTACATGTTGAGGCACGTAACCTCTCCATCAAGGTGGCTTACGGCATGACGTTTCCAGTGGAGCCGGGCTAGACATTCCACTGCAACGAGATACCCCCCGGTTACTCGAAAGTCGCCGTGAAGGAGGTGTTAAGCGGTTTCGAAGATCTTCTGCTTGATATTGCTGGAGGCAACGAGGTGACCAAGCTTGGACAGGCCCTCCACGGTATCATCCTCTGGTGAAAACAGTACATCATGTGTTCCAGATAGCGAGGAGGTGTTATCTCCACCAAGAGACATGTAACAATTGGAGCCGGCTGGAGGAAGCTCGCCTCCTCCACAACGACAAACCACGCCTCCTCCAATGTCACCTCCACGCAATGCCTCGCCGCCAATACAGAGTACTTCTCCTCCACCACCTGCTCCACGCAGAAGCCTAACTCTACCAGCACGCCTCTACTATCTTCACCGAGAAAGATGCTTCAAATTAGAAGGAGCCATTCTCCTCCACCCCTTCCTCCCGAGAAGGCCCAGTCTAGCCGATCAACAAAGTCAAAGGAACCTCCAAAAAGGCATATGATAGGATGGACAAGGAGACAAACAAAATCGTTGCCACAGAAGTTGCTGCACACTTCGCACCTAAGCTAATAGCACCGAAGCAAGCAATCGAAAAGCTGCAAAACACTTCGTGACATGCCGTGCAGCGCCACTGCCTGTGCCGTTAGACCACAACAGGACAATAGTAAAGGCTACACTGAAGGCTAAACAGGATAAGGCAGGGGCGGCAAAGAAGAAGAGAGAGCAAGAGCAGCTTGAACAATTCATGAAAGAGGCAAGACTTAGTTCTGCAGCTGAAGCTCTTGGATTAACAGATGATCTTCCAATGGCAGAAGTGAGATGGCAATATGAGTTGGGCCGGGAGTTGTTTGGCCCTGAAAACATAAAGGATTTAATAACCAAGATGCGGCAATTTCATGAATGGTACATGGTAGAATCTGCTCAAGGAAGAAAAATGTTCCCTCTCCATATCAAAAGAAGATTTCTATCGTGGGGACAACCAAATATGGCTAGAATTCAAAAATTTGTACCATTTTTACCATCAGGACGCTATCAACGTGTCTCTCATGAGCTGCTGGTGTCTGTAAGTGTCAAGCTAATAAGTTTACCATGTGTTTCCTCGTACCAGAAAGTTGCAACTCTAATAACTTATCCCTTTCTATGTAAAATGGAGATATAACGATGTAGAAGACAGGCTGCCTTCAACGTGGGCTTCATGGACCCAGAGATTGTCAACGAGACTGTCTTCCAACACAGCCCAAAGGATGTTGAGGATTATATTCTAGATGCATTCTTGGGACAGCACTATAAACCGTACATACTTCTGTCCTTCAACTTCGAGTACGTATATATACGTATCCTCACAACCTTTCGTTCCTATCTTTTTAAAGCATTTATAATACGACTAATTACATATATATGTTGCAATATATTAATAGCTTTCACTGGATCCTTGTTATTATCATGTTTGATAATAGCAAGATCATTGTTCAAGACTCAAAAAGGAAACCACAGCAAAAATATCAATATATCATTGACACACTAAATCGGTATGGCACACATTAATTTATAAGATGATTTTCTTATTATATTGAAATGCCTAGCTAATTAATTAATTCGAACTCTAATAATTACTATTCATGTAATAACGTATCACAGAGAATTCACAAGGTTCCGAAAGAAGCATAAAGGAAGTTTCAAGAACGAATTTACAGTCTAATTAAGCACTCGAGTACGTAATAAAGAATATTATTTGATTCATATTCTTTAGTGATAGTTTTTCATCTCAATAATTGTATTCTTTTTAAATTTCATCGCAGGTTCTATAGCAAATGGCTGGAAACAACTTATGTGGCTATTATGTGTACTACTACATGCAAAATCTTTCCCAAGGCGATGTGCCGAAAAGAAACGATGAGACGCATGTGTCAAAAATATCAAATTAATGATGCATCTCAATTTCTTAGTACTTACACTTTACGTGTTCAGAGATTTATTTATTTCCTGCTTTCACAGCCTGATCTCGATGTACAAGGCGTGATCCCGCCGCACTAGGTTGCAGCAATCCAAGAACAACTAATCGGCTTTATTGTCAACGAGAGTATATCCACCAAAGATGAGTTCCACACAAAGGGATAGAGAGATTGTCCTTCTATAAGGACATGTGAAGTAATGGAAACATCGAAGGGCACAAAGAGCGATGCATGCAAGAAATGAGCTCAAGATTTACCCTTGTACTTTTGAAATATGTAAACATTACTTCTATGTGCTCATTATTTCATGTGTACATCAACTTGTCCATTTTTGATTCAATTGAATTTGTATTATTGTATAAATGAACTTGTGGTTGTGTGAATGAGTACACATCATAATATATATTTAATTGTGAAAAAACTATTGTAGTTGTATTTAATTTTATTGTCAAAATTCATATTGAAAACCCTCTCAGAACATATTCTATATGAATATAATTTACACACGTGGCGTCTCCCCCTCGCTGCCTGAGAGGAGAGCACCCATGTGGCGACTCCAGCAGCCTGTCGGGGCGCCTTCCAAACCGCTTGTGGTGTCGTACCACAAGCAGTCGCGGTTCCAAGACCGGTTGTGAAACCGGTTTCGAACCGGTTGTAATAATGAACCGTTGACTGAAGTGTACATAAACAAAAAGCATCAGTATATTGAATCGCCAAGTGAGGCTGTAGATAAAAATGTGAAAGTGAATACGGAGGAGGAGCCGTGCATCCTTGTTCTGAATAAGGTAGACTTCGCTTCAAAATACCACCAAAAGAACGTATACATTTAAATATTTAATATGAGAGCACACACAGTATGTTTCGTGCGAGAGAACTCAGGGAAGGAAATGTAAAGTTAACAAGGTTGGAGGATACCAGTCACAGTGGTGCGTGCTCCCGTTTAAAATGGGGACGCACAACAACTAGAATAGTGATTAAGTACAGTACAGCGATATCTCATATACAATGGTTATTAATATAACTTGTTTTATACATGCTTGACGCCCAAGCATGTGACCCGCAAGCTCTACCCTTTTTATACGCTTGATCGGTCGTCTTCCCCACTTGGCAATTAGCCTAGCTAGCTAGCAATTCGAGCAGAATGAGCAGCTAACTCACCGGAATCAAGCAATACATAGCTCTCTCTCTAGGAAGCAAGGAGCTAGATAGATAATTAATCATGGTAGGGAGGGAGCAAGGCGGCGTGGAGACGAGCGGCGTCAACGGAGCGGGAGGAGGGGGGAGCACGGGCCATGAGAGGCGCGCGGCGGGGGCGAGTGCAGCGGCGGCGCCGCGCGTGCCGCTGCACCGGCTGTTCGCCTTCGCGGACAGGACGGACAGGGCGCTGATGGCGGTGGGCGTGGCGGCGGCGGTGGCCAACGGGATGGCGCAGCCGCTCATGACCTTCATCTTCGGCGACGTCATCGACGCCTTCGGCTCCGCCTCCTCGCCGGACGTCCTGCGCAAGGTCACCAAGGTGCCTCTCTGCGGCTCTGCGCAAGGTCACCAAGGCGCGCGCGCGTCACGGAGTCAAACGAGGAATTTTTTTATTTAATATTTTTAAAATCGTTTTTTTAAAATACTCGCAGACATTAATAAATAGCAGAAATAAGAGCTCGCCGCCTCATAGAAGGGCGATAGGTTACCTGACCGTTAGCGCCCAACAATCGAGGTGATGGCCGCTGGGTGGGGCTCACAAATCGCTCCTTATTAGGGCGATAGGTGGCTAGGGGCTAGGAGCGTCGTAGGAGTGCCGTTAAGGGCCGTTTGGTTGGGGATCCGTCGTCCAAAGTACGGGCGATCATCCTGGGGCGATGAGCTCCTATTCTGTTATTTATTAATGTCTTCCAGTATTTCGAAAAAACAATTAAATAAAATATTAAATAAAAAAATTCCGTCAAACGAGCTCAGAGCCTTTTCGGCCCCCACCAGCAAAATTTGGCCCATCGGGCCGTTTCAGCCCACGCTACATAGCAAGATTCGATTTTTTTTTCCGTTCTGAACCGCTGCACCTCCGCGCGGCCTCCTGACCTCCGCCGGACCATGGCTAGCCGGAGCTACGACGGCGATTCGGCAATCATGCCTCGGCCGCCTCCCCGTGCGGCGGGATTGTTTCTCCCGTCCGCTGCTGGGATACGGTATTCCCAAACAACACCCAGAATCAGATTTTCCGGGTGTTCTTCAATTTTGTTATTGCAGCTATATCGCGATCTTTTGGGGTGAAGAAATTAGGCGTTCTCCGTGGATTCGACGTGGAAAGAATTTGGAAATTTGCTAGCCGCTTTTCCGATGCCAACTTATCCTTTTCCTCCATTTCTTTAGCACTCGGGGTTCTTGTTGAGCAATCAGCGTTGCTTGTAGAAAAACAACAATTTTGCGGCTGTGGGGTTTAATCCGGATTAAAGCTGTACAGAAGAGGGCTAAACCAGTGGCCCAAGGTATTTCACACAAAAACAGAAGTTTGTTTTCAAGATTGAAACTACTGCAGTCACAATGTGGAAGTCTAATCTAATATTTGAGCTCTTGTGCAGTACATAGCAGCATATATACTAGGGTGGTAGTATAAGTTAGATCTAATCATTCGTTTAGGGGACATTCAGAAAAATATACTATCATGGTAGTATAAATACTGCCTTGGTAGTATAAAAAAATCGAAATCAATTTGAGCCTCTAGTATTCATTTTAGTGTATCGTAAAATTTTATCTTTCAAAGATCTTCTATCGTGCCGTGGTTATTTACAGAAGATATCTGTTTCATTTTTTTTTTTATCTTTGCATCTTTCTATCTATATGCTAGCACACCAACCATTTTCTTTTCTGGGAAATGAAGTAAAGTAACGGCAACACTATTTTCTTTTCCAGGAAAATGGTAGGAGCATCGGTCTGTTAAAAAATCTAGATGTATAGAGGTTTAAACTTACGAGAATGTTCCATATAGAGAAATCTATATTGGGTCCTAAGTAAACTGTATTCGTATAAGTGCCTTCTGTATAATTGTTCATACAGTATGGGCCCTTGAGTATGAAACAAAATGGCACCGATTCTTCTAGAAGAACACACACACACACACACACACACAAATAGTTGTAGTTTATATCTTGCTTTGTTTTGGCAGAAAAATTGTTTTTGTAATTTTATTAATCTCTAATCAAGCTTTTTTCCCTTATTTTAGGTGATCATGAACTTTGTCTATCTTGGCATTGGAGCAGGATTTGTTTCACTACTTCGTATGAGCTTTCCTATGCATCAAAATTATGATATCTTATTATCTATTTCTGGACAAAAAGTTGCTTAATCTTTTAAATTGACTCGACAACTAGTAAAAAATGGCTACTAATGCTGCTGTACTGGTGTCCAGAGTTTTTTCAATGGTATTACTGTTACTGTAGACTACCTTCCCTGATTTTTTTTCGTTCATGTCTTCATAGAGGTATCGTGCTGGACAATTACTGGGGAAAGACAGGCAGCACGAATTAGGGCCTTGTACCTCAAGGCAATTCTGAGACAGGACATTGCATTTTTTGACAAGGAAATGAGCACTGGACAAGTGGTTGAGAGGATGTCAGGAGACACATTCCTCATTCAAGATGCCATTGGAGAAAAGGTTGGCTGTTTGGCAGTATAAGGAGTGAACTTTAAATAGATAAAGTGAAATTACATTTTTTTTTTGGCACCATTCAATGCATCTTTAAATCTTTTAGATCTCTATGAACAATGTGGCAACTGGCCTAACTAGATATTTCTTGGCATAAAACATTGCTTCTACAATGATTCTACATATATTTGTGCACCATCCAACTACCTGAAAACTAAAAGCAAACTTTCCAGAAATGAACGTTAACTATAAAAAACTAAGCACTCATTTTAATTATATAAGTTACTGTAGTTAATTTTCCTTAGTTAGTTAGTCCAATGCATACATGTTTTAGGTTAATAACTCATTTATGCATCCAGATTAACTGCATGGTATGCCTCATGGGTTGTTTGCCTGTCTACAAGTCAACAGGAGTTCGTGCTGTCTTCACATGGATCAGTATTAATGTCTTTAGTCAAATTTATTGTGAAATATACACATTTAATAGAGTTTCCACAGCATAAATGGAGATTGATTCAGTAAATTTGGATATATAACACAATTTTGCTATCTAATATTGCAGCTTACGACATTAACCTTCTTAAAGAAAAAGAAGAAAGACATATGTACTCTTTTGTCAGTAAGCATCTGATAATTCTAACTACCAATTCATTTCCATTCAAAGCTTTGTTTTGTATATATTCTGGCGTAGGTTGGCAAGTGCATACAACTCCTTTCTACTTTCTTTGGAGGCTTCATTATTGCTTTTGTGAGAGGATGGCTCTTGGCACTTGTTATGCTCTCAAGTATTCCTCCGATTGCTGTGGCTGGAGCTATCGTGTCAAGGATGATGACAAGACTTTCTACCCGCATGCAAGCAAAGTATGGTGATGCTGGAGACATCGCTGAACAAACTATTGGTGCCATTAGGACGGTGAGTGCTACTAAATACTTATTTTTTCTTATGCTTCTTTCCTGTCACTAATATGTTAATCAGCTTATGCTCTGAAGGTTGTTTCATTCAATGGCGAGAAGCAAGCTATAGCAACATATAATAAGTTCATAAGAAAAGCATACGAATCTACTCTACAAGAAGGTGCTGTTAATGGTCTTGGATTGGGTTCTGTAATGGCAGTCTTGTTTTGCAGCTATGGGCTGGCAGTTTGGTATGGATCT
Source organism: Olyra latifolia (assembly GCA_036346145.1). Taxonomy (NCBI): domain Eukaryota; kingdom Viridiplantae; phylum Streptophyta; class Magnoliopsida; order Poales; family Poaceae; genus Olyra; species Olyra latifolia. Next base: position 42,675,506 of record CM070523.1, on the reverse strand, counting down.
AGATTGATAGTCGAGCGAGGATACAATGGTGGCATAGTTATTAATGTTCTAATGGCTGTCATGATGGGTGCAATGTAAGTTTCATACATCAATACTGATCACTGCAATATTCTTGAATGAGTAATATTTTATGACTATATGAACTTCAAACTTATTGCAAAATTTAAGTGAATCATTGAGATCATAGGAAGTAGTACAAACATAAGATTGGATGGCTTTTGGGTGGATGAACAATTTCCTTCTTGAGTTGTATTTGTCTCAAAATTGAAAACGTAAAAGAAAAATCTAATAAACCTCATTCTATACAAGTTAGATCAAATTTGCCATGTTTCTCCATCGTCTGCCATTCCATGTCTTCCATTTGTTGAAATTCAAAATATGTTTTGTCAACACTTCCCAGGACAACTTTGGCCATGACTTACTATGGCAGATAAACTTTTTTTTTTATAACCAAGAGCAGGAGCTCTGCCATTCATCCAAGTAGAGAATACAAACACCAACTCTAAAATAGTAGACACCACAACGCTCGGTCAAAACAACTGAAATGACTCCACAAAAGAAGACACCAAAACACCAGCCATGAAACACCAAATATTTCAAACACTAAGGGACTGAGCACTACTCCAAGCTACTCCCTAATGGAAAAGATGTCAGTTACCACCTTAGACATAGCAGCAACAACATCCCACAAGGCCCCATGTGAGTGTACAAGCAGCTGTAAAGAAAAGGGCGAGAACCGAGAACATCCCCTTTAAGAACTTCACGAAGCCCTCTGGCACAATTACATCAATTTCCTTTTCAAACAGAGTTGTCCTCACTAATGAATACAACAATTGTTATGAATAGTATTGTATTCATCTAGAAGTCAATAGGTCGTTATATATAGAGTATAGGAAGAAAACCTTAGAAAAGAGAAAAGACTAAAATATCCGTATGAGAGATAAGACTATAATATCGTTAACAATAATAAATGTTTTCCCTTCTCTGTTTTCAGATAATCTGATTTCTGATATTATATAATTCTCTTTTTCAGGTCCTTAGGTCAGGCAACACCATCAATTACAGCTTTTGCGGAAGGTCAAGGAGCAGCATATAGAATATTCAAGACAATTGAAAGACAACCAGATATTGATGTATATGATACCACTGGTGTCATATTGGAAGACATCAAGGGCGATGTTGAACTGAAGGATGTGTACTTCAGTTACCCTACCAGGCCTGAACATTTGGTATTTGATGGATTCTCCTTGCAAGTACCAAGTGGCACAACAATGGCCCTAGTTGGAGAGAGTGGCAGTGGGAAGTCAACGGTGATCACTTTGGTGGAGAGATTCTATGATCCACAGTCTGGGGAAGTCTTGGTTGATGGAGTTGACATTAGAAGAATGAAGCTTGCATGGATAAGAGGAAAAATTGGTCTTGTCAGCCAAGAACCAGTGTTATTCTCGAGTACAATCAGGGAAAATATTTCTTATGGGAAGGAAGATCTAACTCTTGAAGATATCAAGAGAGCAGTTGAGCTTGCGAATGCAGCAAAATTCATTGATAAGTTGCCAAATGTACAATGCAAAATTAAAATGTCCATAAGTATTAACTCATTTGCTATTTCACACATCTCAGTCAGTATATAATGTGAAACATTGCAGGGCCTTGAGACAATGGTTGGGGAACGAGGAATTCAACTGTCTGGAGGTCAGAAGCAAAGAATAGCGATCGCTAGGGCAATTATAAAAAACCCTAGGATCTTACTTCTAGATGAAGCAACCAGTGCGTTGGATATGGAATCTGAGAGGATAGTTCAAGAAGCTTTGAATAGAATAATGTTAGAGAGGACTACAATTATTGTTGCACATCGCCTAAGCACAGTCAAGAATGCTGATGTGATATCCGTCCTACAGCATGGGAAGATGGTGGAACAAGGTATACCATTTGAAAACTTATAAAAGATAAACTAAAAATCTAAAAATCAATTTCTTTGGTTAATACATCAAAGTATATATATCTTATTTGGATGTCACCAGTATCATGTTGTTCCCATACTGTAGTGTTTATGTTACAGACCACTATAAAGTTTAAAATACATGTGCCACAATTTTGCAGTCTTAGGATCATTTCTTAGCCAAAAATTGAAATTGGACTTAAGAGACTACACAAAAGATTTTTCTGACCACTAATCAGCAGATAGGTGACAGTCTATTAAACTAATTTGGTAATAGATATGGTACACACCTATGGTTATGGGCACTCCCGAAAATGTTAAATTCATTTTTGTTCAATAAGCTGCTTGACTAACAGGCTGGTAAATGATTGACGGTTGTTTGTGTAAATTCTGAGCAGGTTCACATGTAGAACTGATGAAGAAACCTGAAGGTGCTTATTCACAGCTGATTCATCTGCAAGAGTCTCAGCAGAAAGCAGAAGCACCTAATGTTGACCCTGATATGATAATAGCAAATGATTCTGGATTTATCAATAGCAAATCAAGAGGCGAAAGTATCTCATTAAGGAGACCCACCAGTAAAGGCTCCTCCTCTTTTGGGCATAGCAGTAGGCATTCTTTTCCTGCTTCACTTGGCCTACCTGATGCAATGGAATCCAACAATGGTCTGGACATACAGGAGGCTACAGAAAAAATGTCCAGTGGTCAGAAGAAAGCTCCAATCAGTCGACTGTTCTATCTGAACAAACCTGAGGCACTTGTTCTTGCACTTGGCTCTATAACTGCTGCAATGCATGGAGTCATTTTTCCTGTATTTGGCATATTGATTTCAAGTGCAATAAAGATTTTTTATGAGCCACCAGCTGAACTATTGAAGGACTCCAGGTTCTGGGCAAGTATGTTTGTAGTGCTGGGTGCTTCTGCATTTGCTCTGATTCCAGTAGAGTACTTCTTGTTTGGATTAGCAGGTGGGAAGCTTGTGGAGCGCATACGGTCATTGACATTCCGAAGTGTCATGCACCAGGATATCAACTGGTTTGATAAACCTGAGCACTCTAGGTGTGTGCTTAATGTTTCGCTCACCATGATGTTTACGAAGAATGTTTTCCCCAAAATACTGGCTCATCAATTTTTCACTTTCAAGATATATGAATTTGAATATAACTTAAAAATATTAAATATGTTCCCTGCATATATTATGTGCTCATTAATGTAGCAATGTAAAAAAAGTATAACATATAAACCATCTTTCACTAGTAAGTTTTATTCCACAACATCACAATTGTGTTTCACAGAACCTTAAAAATGTAGATTATTTTCTCAGTAGCACATTGGCACAAAAAAACCTTTATGAACCATTCTGTTTTTTTTAAATAAAGTAGAAGTCCATTTTGAAGAACATTTACAGTTAGCACCATCAATGAAACTCATTATTAAAATTAATTTTGGTTGCTTTTTATGATAAGTTGATAACAATGAAATATGTAATACTTCTCAACTGGTGCTATGTAATATATTTCTACAAATTTTTTCTTATACCCAACATTTGTTCTAGTGGATCAATTGGCGCGAGGCTATCGACTGATGCTCTGAATGTGAAACGCCTTGTTGGGGACAATCTAGCACTTAATGTCCAGACTGTATCAACTGTCATATCAGGATTCACAATAGCAATGGTGGCAAACTGGAAGTTGTCATTGATTATCACAGTGGTGGTTCCTTTGGTGGGTTTCCAAGGCTATGCTCAAATGAAGTTCCTGAAAGGTTTCAACAAAAATGCAAAGGTGCATGCCATGAACTAATCATGGCTATTTTTCATAGATGCATGCATCACAAGCCAAGTAGTTTTCTCAAATTGTTTGGTGGTATGCAGTTAAAGTATGAAGAAGCAAGTCAAGTAGCAACTGACGCAGTGGGCGGCATCAGAACTGTGGCGTCGTTTTGTGCTGAGCAGAAGGTGATTGATGCCTATGAAAAGAAATGTGAATCTCCAACAAGGCAAGGAATAAGGGAAGGTGTTGTTGGTGGTTTGGGCTTTGGCTTTTCCTTCCTTGTGTTGTACTTTACATATGCTCTCTGCTTCTACATTGGAGCAAAGTTCGTTCACCAAGGAACAGCAACATTTCCAGAAGTGTTTAGGGTGCGTCACATGTTTATTCATTTTGCATACCGTTGGTCATTGCGAACACTTTGGTTAATTGATCCAGTGGTTGTCAGGTCTTCTTCGTATTAGTTTTGGCGACGAGTGGAATCTCGCGAACAAGTGCAATAGGTGCAGACACCACCAAGGCAAATGAATCGGCTGTCTCTATCTTCGAAATTCTTGACAGTAAATGCGAGATTGATTCCAGCTGCGAGGAAGGTGTGGTCATTGCCAATGTGAGAGGTGATATTGAATTCCAGAACGTGAGCTTCAAGTACCCCTTACGTCCAAATGTTCAAATCTTCAAGGATTTATCCTTGAGCATTACTTGTGGAAAGGTTGTTTTCAATCTGAACTAAGAAGTGCATAAGTTTAGTAGTCTTTACAAATTGCTAACTAGTGCAAATGGTGACTTGGTGACATCCTTGCAGACTGCTGCACTTGTCGGAGAGAGTGGAAGTGGGAAGTCTACAGCCATCGCATTGCTCGAGAGGTTCTATGACCCAGATTCAGGCAATATCCTTTTAGACAGTGTGAAGCTTCAGACCCTCAAAGTTAGCTGGCTTCGGCGACAGGTTGGGCTCGTGGCGCAGGAGCCAGTGTTGTTCAATGACACCATCCATGCCAACATAACTTACGGGAAGCAAGGGGAGGCATCTGAAGAAGAGATCATTGCTGCTGCCGAAGCAGCCAATGCACACCAATTCATCTCTGGGCTGCCTGATGGGTACAAGACCGTCGTCGGTGAAAGAGGGATCCAACTGTCAGGCGGGCAGAAGCAGCGCGTCGCCATCGCCAGGGCCATCGTCAAGGACCCCAAGGTGCTCCTGCTGGATGAAGCTACAAGCGCACTGGATGCTGAATCAGAGCGTGTGGTGCAGGAGGCGTTGGACCAGGTGATGGTTGGGAGGACGACTCTGGTGGTGGCGCATCGTCTGTCCACAATAAAAGGGGCAGACATCATCGCCGTCCTAAAAAACGGGACAATAGTTGAGAAAGGAAGGCATGAAGAACTGATGCGGATAACTGATGGAATCTACGCTTCGCTTGTTGAGCTTTGCTCCACTTCAAAATAACCTTCTGGAAACTTGAGCATTACTCTTCCATTAATTTGAAGTTGAATTTTCTGCAACAAGGTTTGGTTGATATGTAAAAGGGTCGTAGATGTAAGTCTGTACTGGATAGTAGAAACAGATGTGCATTCTATTTTGTCAATTCGTGTTCTAGTATGATGGCACACCGCATTTATTTTTCTCCCAAAATTTCATGGAATGCATATCGATAATTGAGTTTATGTGAATATCTGTGTATAGGCCTTAGCCAATGTGGGTGTGGACAATTTTTTTTTTCCAACCGAAAAAAAACTCACCCTGTTTGGTAGTTTGGTATAGCAATTGAGGCCAGTATCTCCGAATTGAACCTGTTTCCATAGATGGAGGTGTTTGGCTACCACGGAACCGGAATCCTCGCTTCCACTTCTAAAACATGACGTCGGGCCTGTTTAGCACACCTAACCTTAGTCTTAGTCGCGTCACACATTTTTAAGTGTGCGTTTGGTTCTACGCCTAATATTAGTCGTGCTACACTTTCTTAGCTTTTGACCCCACACGTCATAGACTCATTTTCTTGCACACTTTGCCACAAGTGTGACGCCGATTTTGTCCTCCACGCCTTTTGTGGCTGCCTAACTTTGTCTAAGGGTAGTTGTGGCAAAGTTAGGTGGTAACTAAATAGGCCCGACATCTTCGTTTGTGCCACTTAGGAGTGAGATTTTTATTTTTTGAAGGCAACAAAAATGAGACTCCTTGCCTCGTGGATATCTGCCTCGTGGATATCTCTTCTGCTCTTTCCTCCTCTGCCCTTGCACTCGCTTCTCTTCGCATTTTGGTGGTATGTGCCTCAACTTTTAGCCTAGCTTCCCATGGTAGATGCCAATTCTCGACGGACGAGCTAAACAGTGAGATTTTGGAGTTGCCCCCAAAACCGGGCTTCCCCTTTGCAGCTGGAATGATGAGTGAAGCTTGACATTTGTCTTTATATATTCTTCATCCCTCCATTTAGAATGTACATGATACTCTAGAAGTGGGGGCACCGCTTCAAGACTGTTACAAAATGGTGGGGGCAGAATGGTCCATTAATTAATACGAGACTGACAAAGCCATATAGATGGTCCCCTTAAGCTCCTTTATGACATCACCCGCATCCAGATCTAGCTCTTCTACCTCCTCTTTGATGGAAGTGGTAGTCTTGATGAACTCTTTTGAAGGGCTAATATGGTGTCAGCTTCTTGGGAGCTACTTCCTCTCTCTTGATGGAGGTGGTTGTATCTTGAAACTACCTCCGGAGACTGGCGACGTTTGTTTGTTGGGTGATAGGCTTCAAAGGTGGTTTTGCACGGTAAACTTCCTTCAATACTCTTGCTAGGGTATAGATAGGTTCTCCTATAACAATTGATACAAAAGAAGATCAAACCCTTTTAGGTACTCAAAACACGTTTGGGTCCTTAACGGTTAGTAACCAATTCTTGGGCAGCCAAATGACATTCTTTTTATCATCAAGTATAGGAGTGTCAATAACTTAGCACATTGCCATTTCTAACCTTTTAAACTAACATGAATCATAAGGACCTAGCTTAGAGGATTTTCCCATAGGGCAATCACAAGCATTATATCCTATCTCTGCATTCGTGGGTGCGATGGGGCTCAGCTCGACGACGCAAGGTATGTGATGCCTGGCCGATGTTGAGTAATCCATGAAGGAGGTGTATGGGATGTGCGGTTTCTAGTCAACCAGGCACATAGTGGAGATGTTGTTGGCAATCGGGTCACTAGATACGATGGTGATGGATCAGGACAGTGATGACGGTGTGTCTGACTATAGGCAGGGATTGCGGTGTAGCTAGCAGGGTGTGGGTTTGGTGCTTTGCACGTTTGCTGAAAAAAATGTTAGTACGCCTGGTGCTGCTATCGATACGTGCATGCCTGTTAGTAGTGCTACATCCATCGATTCATGCTTGAACGAGGAGGAGGACAAGGAGCTGAACCGGTTTCCATTAGATTTTAAGAGCATGTCTAACGCCCTGTCTATTTCCTGTTCCTATTTCACTATTTACCTGACTAAGGACCTATTCTTTTCGGTTTATCTGTCTTATTTCTTATTTGCTTATTTGACTTATCTCGTAACTTCGAGAATTTTCTAAGGTGACCTCGAGAGTCAGATGCCCTTGGTTTTTAGGATTTAGGTGCTTTTAGACACGCCTACGAGATAAAAAAAGATTCAAAAAGTAATAAAAATTAAATAAGTCAAATAAAACACGAAATAAGTTAGATAAGACGTGGCTTATTTTGACTTTTTTATTACTTTTTGAATCTATTTTTTTTTTTATCTCGTAGACATGTCTAAAAACTCCATAAATCCTAAAAACCAAGGGCATCCGACTCTTAAGGCCATCTCGGAAAATTTTCAAAGTTACGAGATAAGTCAAATAAGCAAATAAGAAATAAGATAGATAAGCTGAAAAGAACGGGCCCTAAACAACGCTCGCCCTATTTTCTTAATCCCTATATTTTCTCTCTTATATTTTGCTTCCAACCCCGTTTTCACTATTTACAATCCCGCTTCTACAGTAATAGCGTCAGCTAAAGTAAAAAAAGAGGCCCACCGTTAGACATGGCCAGATCGAAACAAAGGCTGGGTGCAACAACCAAGAGTACAATTTAGAGTAAATTACACTGTAGGTCATTAAAGTTGTTCCGTGTTTCCGCTTAGGTCTAAAACTTAAAAAAACTGGATATTTGAGTACACAAAGTTGCGTAACCGTTTCGATTAGGTCTAAAGCGGGATGGAGAAGATGGTTTTGATAACATGGGCTGCTTAGTCAGCATAATAGATTGCCACGTGTCATCCTAAATCCACACAAAAGTGAATTCAAACTAAAAATTCGTAAAAAGTCATAAAATATTAAAAAAATCCCTAAATTCTTTTAAAAATATTTAAGAAAATTCTAAAAGCAAGAAAAACCTTAAAATTATAAAATGAAAATAAAAAATTATAAAAATTAGAAACTCCTAAAATTCATATAAAAATATAAGAATTCTAGGTTTTAAATGAATTTAGTACTTTTACGGTTTTTAATACTTTTAGGATTTTCTTTTTTTTAATGAATTTTAGAATTTTAAGTTTATTTATGAATTTTAGGACTTTTAAAGTTTTGTTTAAGAATTTTAGGATTCGTTAGGTTTTTTATATGAATTTTAGGAATTTTTAAGCAATATTTATGGATTTATAAATTTTTTCTAACAATTTAAACGAAATTTAGGGTTTTTTAATGTTTTTTTTAGAATTTTAGTTTTTTAGATTTATTTTACGAATTTTGAATTTAAATTTAATTTTTTTATAGATTTAGAATAACATGTGGCCATGTGTCATGCTGACTAGGTAGCCCATATCATCAAACCAGTCTCTTCATATCACTTTGGCCCCTAATTGAAATGGTAACGCAACTTTGTGTATCCAAATATCTGGTTTTGAAGTTTTGGACTTGAACGAAAACATGGAACAATTTTATGGACCTGTACAATTTACTCTACAATTTAACCCACACGGGACATCTCATCTAACTTTAATTAAGGTGTCTCCAAACTTCGCTACCTCCTCAGAGAACTCTCTCAGACAATACAATTCTTGCGGTAAACAAGTCCGATTTTTCGACCCTCTCTTACATTTGATCAGCGCAGAAGAGACATCAACCCGAAAAGTAACCAGAGTCAGACTCTGTCATCCTTCCCCGCATCTCCTCCTCCCCTGTTAATTATACATTCAGAGCATGAGCTGGCAGAAGCAGGCAAGCTGTTTGATCCAGCCTTACGCCACCCTGTTTTTTTTTGGTTTATTTGCTTGAGTTTATCATAAATGCTTTGTTACTTTTGACTTGTCTTTTTAGTCTTGAGGACGCATGTCAAAATTATGAAAAACAATTTAAATGAAGTTGGTTGGATTCTCTAAAGCGTTTCTGAAAGCTCTCGAAGTTAAGCTTATCAGCAATGAATCAACAAATCAGATTAACCCCAACGGAGACCCTAGTGCCCTCCATGAGTAAGCTTCTGCATATCCTCCTTTTGATGATCACAAATGTAGAGTGGCACACATGGAAAAAACAATCTGCATCAATAGGTGATCTCACTTAAAACAAACTTTTACGGCATGTTTAAAGTGGCTTAGACTTATTTGGTTAGAAAACCAATTTAACTTTTTTAATCTAGTTTTTTCTATTATAAAACCACCCCTGAAATGCAGATTTAAAAACCTCTCAAAATTCAGCTTAAAATTCACATCAGCCACTCCATTATTTCTTGGTTGGCAAACCGACCAACAAAGCAAACAGTGAACGTACGACCGACACAAGGACTTCCTCCCCTGAGGTGCCGTGCCACGTTTTTTGAGGAGAAAGATTGCTGTGTTTGACTTTGAGGTACACGTGCGTATATGCAGGTACTTGAAATATAATTTCGCAGTAATACGGACTTTTCCCTAACGTATGCCCGTATTGCCGAGATAGTGCATGTACGTTCGCCAGCTGATCAAGTTGACTGATGAACCCAGCTTGTTTTTTAATTCAGCTGCTGGCGTGACTAGCTGACTAGTCGGCTTGTACATTCGCTGTGAAGTAACAAAGTTGTTTTTCATTCAGGGGTCCTTTGCCATCAGCTGATGTACAGTAATCACGCACTGGCGTACGTATGCATGTCCGCATGCATTACCGGACTTTTCTTTTGACATGATCTAACACGGACGCACATAACTCATCCCCAGTGGCGTATTCACAGGGAGGGCTTTGGGGGGCTAAAGCCCTCCCTCCCCCCCCGCCCCCCGTGGGTCCCTATCTCCCCACCCCCTACCCCTATATACACAGATAAATGGTCAGCACTAAGAAGTCACTACTAGTCTCCTTGCATAGCTTGATTACTATTTAGTTTAAACATGATCACACTTATATGTTGTACCTGCACATGACGGTCTAGCTGTCTTGGTCTCTCTCTCGATCGGGTCTCAGCATCTTCCCTGATCGTCATTCCGTAACAACGTGTCTCTGTTCCAAGCGGCCGCCGACAATCCAAAATTCAAGAGCAAAGTATTCGGCGAGTGATAGAAACTTACACGAATGAAAAAATTATATACTATATATATTAAGATATTATATATACTAGTGTGGAGGTCTCAATTTTAGCCCCCTCCTTCTCAAGTTTCTGGATACGCCACTGCTCATCCCACATACAACACTAGACACGTGTGCGCGTTACACGCAGAACCAGATAAGAGGCCCAACAACTCTATACATGGACATATGTAGTTCCATTGAACACGCACGTGTGCACCTTGGGATTTAATCCCAGGTGTATCCAGCTTAGGACTAAATCCCGAATAAAACTACGACACGGTGCCAAGTCCGGGACTCGAACGTTTGTGGGCGCAGCAGCACGCAGCGGCTGCTGGCCACCCGAGCAACCCTCGGTTCGCCATGCATTACCGGACTTGGCGGACGTGCGTGTCGTGTGTGTGATCGCAAGGAAAACCGCACTTCTCTTCTCAGCGAATTAATGCTTCCTCAACCCATCACAGTACTACGTTTTCTCCTTCGAGGCTTCCATCTCCTCCTTTCTTTTCTTTTCAGTTAGATGAAACCTCACTACTACAGGTCTGGTCGTCAGTACAACTTTAACTACAGAACGTTCATCGTGATCTTTTATGTGCATCGCTCTTGGTAGGCATAGATGTCGACCCGACAGTTCACCGGTCTTTATCGAAGGGCCCCACCTATTTGACGTTGGATCGTAAAACTCGCCTCTTAGATTTACGACCTCATCGAAAATCCAGCCGACGAGTTGTTCTTGGATCGCTCTCAGTTTCGCCGGCGAGAAATCGGACGAACCTTGCAAGTCGCTAGCACATCCGGTCAGGATGTGCATAGTATGGCACACATAGTAGCCGCATAGATTGGTGCCCGACGGCTGACGCCAGATCTGTGGTGAAAAAAACTAACAGCGTGAAATGGATGCATGGAAATGAAGTTAACTAACTTAAAAACTACCATGATGGCATACATACTCGAGAGGCAAGTGTAATATCGAATTCCTCATTGAATTCATCCACGATTTCAGTACGGAACAGTGCGAATGCACTACACACGTGATTGCAAATTGAACATGATTAGAATTTGTTTAAAATGGAGTAGCACGAGCACAATAATGGAAAGAACAAGAATACCGGCTGAGCATGTCGATCAAGTTTTGGTACTTTTCAAGTGGTCTCCTCAACGAGTCTATAACTGTGATCATGCTACGATCTAGCTCGATAATGAGAAGAATGCAGTGAAAGCTATACATATATATGACAACATAGGTAACTAATTAGTTCTAACATCGTGTTGTGGAAAAAGATTAGAACGAGGCGGTACGAAAAAACTTACTCAAAGTTGTAGGGTAAAAGTATCTTTAAATGATATTTTTGACCTATTAGCCCCCTGTATATGTTGGTCTCTGTATCGGCAGGGGATAGTTGAACATTTGTCTCATTAATAACTAAAGGGTCAAGGAAGCCTTTGTTGACACTAGAAACACTTTTGCATCTTTGTATCTCCATTCTACATAAGAAGGAATTAGTTAGGTTTGCAAGTTAGTATAGTGTAAAGGCCCGCACGGTAGATTTTTGCAATTAAATAAGACACTTACAGAGTCCAGCAACTCAACATGGACACGTCGATGACGTCTGACTGGTATAGCTTGTACATTACTTGCCATTGGACATAAATTTCACTGTCACCGTGAAAAAAATGTTCTTCCTTGTACTTGACGGCAAATGATGTTAGGCCATGCTTGAACGCATCCAGGTACAATTCATGGAATTGGTGCATCCTAGTTGGTAGCTGGGCAAGCTCCTCACGCCTGACCAAGGAAGCGCCTGGTGTAAATGGCCATCTGACTTATGCAGCTTCAATCTGCATGTTGCCTAATATTTGATCTCGGTGCAGATCAGTTTCTTCGATGAATTTTTGCATCTCCTTGGCCTTCTGATCAGCTGATGACGTCGTCTCCTTTGACGTCTTCTTCTTGGACCTTTTCTTGACCAATGTGCGCTCGTAGTTAGATACACGAGGTTTTTCCTTTTTGTCCTTCAAATTTTTAATTATCCTCAAGCCTTTTAGAAATTCTTCCGTACTAGGCTGAACATTCTTCTCTGGTGACTTGGTTTTAAAAAATTTAGTGACCTCGGCTCTGACTACCTTCTCGGTCTCCTCCTCCGTCATATCGTCGCTTTGCTTTGGAAGTGCAACCCGGCTTCTTGGGTTGGGTGGACCTCGTCCTTACGAGTTCTTTGGGCGGTGGCTTGCTTGTCTTGGGCGACGATGTTGGAGTTAGAGTTTCGCGTGCGGGGTTTGGTGCAGGAGACGGGCTTCTTCTGGGACGCATCTCCTTTGGTGACGATGGAGGTGATGACAGACCGCTTATGTGTGTCGGAGGTGATGAATGTGTTGGAGAGGATACGTCCATGTGATCTCGAAAAATAATGTACTTCTTGTGCCATAGGATGAAATTGTGGACTGCCTCTCCTAACTTCGTAGTCCCGTCACCTCCGGAAATATTGAGGTCCAGGTCCTCGCACCCTGGGAATACCTCCTCCACCGAGACCCTGGAGTACCCCGGTTGTATCTGTTGGCCATGGATGACCTGCCCCGGCTCCACCGGGTAAGCCATGCCGTGAGCCGCCTTGAACGAGATGTTCCTCACTTGGACGTGCAGCTTACAAGGTGTCCGCTGCGTGATGTCGTTCACGGGCCAGTGGCCCAAGTCCGCTTCGGGCAACCCATCGGAGCGCTTGATTGTTTGTCGCCTTGAGGACTAATGAGGTCCAGATTAGTAGGAGGTTCTGGCCGCATCAGCCGTTGGCTCAAGGCTAACTGTACCTGTCTTTGGACCTCTTCTTTCATGCTCTGTTGTGTTTGATTCAGGCGTTCTTCAAGCATTAGGAGTTGTTGTGCCTGTCGGGACTTGCTTCTCACCCGACTCCTATAGGTATCGGCATCCTTAGCGAACCCAATCTTCCACAGAACGACGCCGACGCCTCGTGTACGTCCAGAGTGCTCCGAGTTTTGTAGGGCCCTTGTAAGCTCATTGTTCTCCTTGTTTGGCACGAAGATGCCCTGGGAAGATTCCTCGATCGACTTTACAAGTCTTCTGGCCACATCTGTCAGCACATTCCCGAACACCGTGTTTCCATCATCGTCAAGGCCGCCGTGAGCATAGAACCAGCTCTTCGCTCTGTCTGGCCATTCCATTGTCGCGGGTGCGACACCCTTCGCCAGCAGTTCCTGTTCCCTCATCTCTCATTTGTGCATCGCGTGGCGGTAACCACCAGGGCCGAGGTGGTGGTGGTATTGCTTCTTCTGAGCATTCTGGCTGTTCCTTTCAGTCATACTTTGACCTTCATTCAAATTCTTGTAGTTCACGAACGCATCCCAGTGATTCTGCAACTTTGGGTACTTGTTGAAGTCGGGCATTCGGTTCTTCTTGACGTACTCCGTGTTTAACTTTTTTTTATATGTTTGGAATGCGATGGCCATCTTCTTCAACGTGTAACCATCTTCTCCCGAAATCAAACTTCTCATAAACTGATCTCCATCAAATCCTTCTCCCGCCATCGTAGTTTCGTAGTCTATAAGAAGGCATTGAAAATTAACGAAAAAAGATTAACAAAAGTATACTTGCACATTTCACATATACTTATACATTTCACATATAGTTATACAGAAACGGGTGACAACGACGAGGAGGGCGATGGGGAAGAGGAGGTAGATGAGGACGGGCGACGGCGACAAGGACGGTATATACATTATATTTCACATATACTTATACATTTCACAATTGACATATACATCTCATATTTCAAATTTGCTATAAAATTGGCATATACATATACATATCAAAATTCATATAAATAAGATACAGAGGTCGGAATGTCTTGCATTATCTAAAAACTAGTACATACAAATAAGATACAAGATACACTATTCGATCACATTTATTGAACGGAATATCTTCTCCAAGGTTACCGATGATGTTAAAATAGAGCGTTTCCAAATGATGAAGCCCCTAAAATAATATTATAAGGTACTATTTCCATCATTCCATGCTCATTTTATTGTATGATATGTTTTAACTACTTTAATGTAAGAATTTATATCTAGGACCAATTATTTAATGTAAGAATTTATATCTAGAACCAATTATTTGGCAATTTAACTACTTTACTCCCCAGTTCTGAAATCCTGGCTCCGCCATTGCGCAGGTTTGGGCATTTAAATCGAAACGATCTGGGTGCATCGTGATTGTGCTCTGTTGGTCGCGCCAAGACTCTGTCGGTCATGCCCTTTGTGTCACGCTTTGTCATGCTTGCCCGCCGCCGCACTCATCGCCCCATGCTCTGCCGGCTGCACCATGCCGAGGAGCGAGGGAAGGGAAGGAGAGAGGAGCACATGGAGCACCTTGCTCGCGGGGTCGTCGGAGGCGAGGAAGACGGCAGCACTCGCGGGATCGTCGGTGACGAGGAGGACGGCGGCGCTGCTGGGTCGCTTCGCGAGGAGGACGGCGGCGCACGCTGGGTCGTCGGTGACGGGGAGGACGGAGCGCGCGCGGGGTCGTCGAAGGAGAGGAAGACGGCGGCGCGCGTGGGTCGTCGATGGCGGGGGCTAAAGGCGGCGTCAGCGAGAGAGGTTGGAGACAATAAAACACTTATGCCTCCACCCACTCTCGCTTTCGGATTTATATGATGGTGGCATTAGTCTCGGTTGGTATCATCCATCGGGACTGACCTCACATCAGTCCCGGTTGGTTACACCAACCGGGACCAACGCCCCCATCATGTGATGCCCTAGGAACCATCAGTCCCGGTTGGTACAACAAACCGGGACTAAATGTTCACTTAGTCCCGGTTCATGACATCAACGGGGACGGAATCTCCCTTAGTCCCGCTTAATTACACCAACCGGGACTGATTTCCCAAAAATATGGCGCGAGCTGGGCTCGAACCCGTGACAGTGCCGTACGGGGAGCCCGTGCTCAAGCGCACGCTGCTAGTCTCACTGACATGTTTGCCCATCTCTGGTGGGTCCCACATGTCATTGGTACTAATTTGCTATTAATTTCTTGAAAATTATAGAAAACTGTTGGGAGCCTTGAAATTTCTCTTTAATTTTCCAAATTTTAGTATAAATGTTCACCTTTTATATAAATTCAATTATTGCTTCATTGCTGACTAAAAAGTAATAAATCTTACTTATTCCACACTAAAATGATTTCAAAAAAAAAATTTTAAAATTCACATATTCTTTACAATTTAATTTTTCAACTATCTTAATACAGATTTTCACCTTTTTATATAAATTCAATTATTGCTTCCTTGCTTAATAAAAAATCATAATTCATACACGGGTTTATATAACACTGTTCGACTTATTTGCTAACATACTTTGTAATTTATGGCAAATTACTACTACTGACATATGGGAACCACAAGCCCGTGACCTCTATTTTGGGGGAAGCAATCCCGGTTGGTGTCTTTAACCGGGACTATTTAAATCCCGGTTACTGTCTCTAACCGGGACTATGTGGGAATTCGAAACAACGCAATATTGGCGCGAACCGAAGAGCCGCCTCTGCCTCTTCCTCTGCCTCTTTGTCTTCCTCGGCCTCTTCTATAAAACCGACGATCTTCCTCTGCCTGATTAACCGTCTTCCTCTACCGCGCGCCATGGCTTCTTCCTCTGTCTCTTCCTGTTCCTCCACCCCACCACCACCGATGCCTGCCCCACCTGCGGGTCTACCTCCACCGCCGCCGCCGTCTTTCGAGGACGAGAGTCCCCCTCGGAAGCGCATTCGTCGCAACCGGCCGAGGAAGGAGTCCGTCTTCTACCCGGCGAAGTTCTCGATGTCGGACTAGTTGTCCGATGACGACGAC
Source organism: Olyra latifolia (assembly GCA_036346145.1). Taxonomy (NCBI): domain Eukaryota; kingdom Viridiplantae; phylum Streptophyta; class Magnoliopsida; order Poales; family Poaceae; genus Olyra; species Olyra latifolia. The sequence continues at coordinate 42,659,415 of CM070523.1, read as the reverse complement.
GACGACGACGACGACGAGGACTTCGACGACGAGGATGTCGTCGCGGAGGAGGATGATGACGAGGAGGAGGAGGAGGACGATCCAGAGGATGAGGAGGAGCACGACGACGACGACGACGCCTCCGACGATGGCGCCGACACCGACGAGGAGGAGGAGGACGACGACGACGAAGACAACGACTAGTTATTAATAATAGAAATTAATTAGTTAATTAGTATATTATTAGAAATTAGCTTTTAGCATCTTTTGTGGTAACCCTATGGGACATTGTACAGGTACCATTATTTCTAAATTATTATAATGGTATAATATATGTACACTTCCTATAATACTACTTGTTTTTGGACCCACAAGATTTGTCCTCACATTTTTTGAGCCTACTACTATTTTCTACAAATTTTTATACATTTATTCACAAATACATTCATGTACCAAAAATTAAAAATCAAAAGTTTAAAACATTCTATATAAACTATAAATTATGATACTAAAGAAAATCACATTGGAAGTTGCTGTAATACACCGGGACTTCTCGCTTTCGAATTTATATGATGGGGGAATCAGCCCCGGTTAGTGTCATCCACCGGGACTAACCTCACATCAGTCCCGGTTGATTACACCAACCGGGACCAACACCCCCATCAACTGGTGCCCTAGGAACCATCAGTCCCGGTTGGTGTATTACACCAGGACTTCTTGCTCATATCACTCCCGGTTGGTGTAACAAACAGGGAATGAATGCTCACTTAGTCCCGACTCGATCGATTACACAAAAATAAAGAATAGAATCTGGCCATGGAAGGGTTTGAACCCGTGACCGCACGGGGAGACCACGCTCAAGCGCACGCTGCTAGCCAGGGGGAGGAGGGGGTTTTGATCAGTCCTACACGGCACGAATCTATTTTGTACCCTTCTTAGGGGAAAGGGATGAGCTCACTGACATGTGGGCCCATCTCTAGTGGGTCCCACATGTCATTGGTACTAATTTGACATTAATTTCTCGATAATTATAGAAAACTGTTGGGAGCCTTGAAATCTCTTTTAACTTTTCAAATTTTATGTCAAAATTTTCACCTTTTGTATAAATTCAATTATTGATTCATTGCTTACTAAAAAATAATAAATCATACTTATTCCACACTAAAATGATTTTCAAAAAATAAAATAAATTAAAATTTATTTATTCTTTACATTATTATTTTCCAACCATCTTAATACAGATTTTCACCTTGTTATATAAATTCAATTGTTGCTTCCTTGCTTAATAAAAAATCATAATTATTCATACACGGGTTTATATAACACGGTTCGACTTATATGCTAACATACTTTGTGTGGGGCCTGTCCTTTGCCCACCACACGATCTGCACTAGTCCCTGGATCAGTACACTAGTGCACACCTTTCACATAGCCGGAATCATTTCATACAAGCGGAAGTCTTATATATTACACAAATACCGTATTTAGCCTCGGGGCTAATAAGTATTACAAATGGCACATTGGCCCAAATAGTCGAAAGTCCAAAAGATCGAGAGCGGAGACCCAAAAGATGCAAAAGAGTCTCGTGTCGGCTATGCCTAAGCACTCGACCGAGAGACGCCTAAGCCTCATACAGTCGTCAAGAAAAATCGTCCTTCATCTTCATGGCAAGCGTCGATCTCGCTCATATTCTCCATCTAAAAGAGAATATGAATGCGAGGTCGATGTCATCCAAACATCTTGGCGAGCTAACACCCAACCCGATGCAATTTAGTGATAGGGTTCCAAGGAAAGGTTGGGGTTTATTTGTTTGCGGAAAGCAAGTTTTCTAAATCAAAGCCTATGACTTAGCACTTTTAACCCAAAGTTTCGCTAATCATTATTTTCATTGTTGTAGTTTGTCACAATCCACATTCCACCAATCACAATCCACATCCACCCGGTCCTTAAATCTCTCGCACACACTGCCATCTCATTAGGGTGTGGCGCGCCGTTAAGGATCTTACGCCCGGCGAAGTGCCGTTCTTCCCTAGCCGGGTGCCACGCCCGCACTAGAGTCACGGCTCCCGACACGTAAGACCTAGATCATCCCACGGATGACGACATGATCTTGTTTTCACCTCAAGCATGGCAGAGACAGGCACGCCCGCAGTCGTACTATCCTCGAATCCCCAATACTTGCACTACCGCGCGATGGCCACGCGTTGTGGTGGTAGGAACCAAATCCCGCAGCATTTGGTCACGACTTCCGCTGTGTGCCTCATCGCACACCCGTCCGGTCCACTCTACGAGTCACATCGGATCCGCAATCCACACACATTCACATTCACTTCCTTCTTCGCTATCGTTCCTCCGTGTGCCCCGCACACGATGTGGCGGAACCACCCTTGGTGGCGGCGATTAGCGACTCGCGTGTTGCCCGCGCTCCTCTCAAGACCGCGTCAGTGAACGATAGCCCTCTTCACATCACACCAAGAGCCATGCTACTTCCACCTTAACCACAAGTCGGACCACGCCCGCTTTCCCAACCACAACCAACACACACACACCGGCATGCCAGCCCAATTTCAGTTCGGGTTCATTATGTAATCATGTCCGGTGAATGTCGGTTCACCGTCCGAGGCCAACTTAAGCCTAAAATTATTAATTGGACTGAGCAATGTCTAAGCAAATTTTAACCAAGACTTAAGAGTCTAAAATTGTTTTATTTCACCTAGCGGCTATCAAGGGTGATTTTCAAGGCAATCATTCAGTAAAGTCAAAGGACGATGAATATTATCAAGGCAATATCATCGAGGTAGAACAATAACAAATGATAATAAGGCATGATAAAACATGATTAAGCAAGTAGGTATTATTTACTTAAAAAGCATGCGATTTAGTCTTGTAAATAAAATATTTAATAAAAGCGGGAATCAATATGATCCATTAGAGTGTTAACTTGCACTAGGAAAGCTGACTTTTCCTAATAAAAGCAAACACTTTTATGGCTTAACATGTTAACTCGCACTAGGAAAGCGCATCCTCTCCTAGTAAAAGCAACACTATTAAGGGTAGTATTAACTCGCACTAGGGAAAATCAAGATTCTCCTAGTAAAAGCAATCCTTAGAGGGTGAATGTTAACTCGCCTTGGTCCCGAGAGTAGTGGGGATCTTCTTGCTGCTCTTGAAATGTCCGTGGGCTCTTCAAGCGTCTATTAACTGCATGCAATTCAAGAAGAATAAATAAAGCTTCAACATGCAATAGGAAATTATGATGCATGAAATGCTTGTGCTATGTCTAACGATCTGCGGTGGTGATATATCATATTCTAGATATCGAGGAAGTTCCATGAGTCTACTTCTAAACAAGTAACTTCGTGAAGATAACGGTAGTGCGGGCAATATGAAAATGATATGCGATGATGCATAAGGCTACCCATAGTCTACCCATAGAATTAGCCAATAGACGTAATAAGCAAAAATAGATTTCTGTATGAAGAATTTCCTTCATCAACTCAGCTAATTAACTAACTATATATAGGGTAGGTGGGTTGTCGCAAATTTTAACTTGGTATTAAATTCCCATAACTTATGGGTCTTATTTACCCTAGTTAAGTAATTAAGTAATCCATGTTTTACTAAGTCCTCATATTTTTAGTAAATTTTATTTAGTTTGACAAGGTTTCTCTAAAATTTTGAGATTTAATTGAAATCATTTGGTATTTAAAATAATTTAGGTTCTATTACTGTAATATTGATACATAAGGAAAAAGGGGTAAACTTGGCTAAATAATTACCCCGTGGGTATTAAAGGTCCTAAAAATGGGTCAATAATTTCTTAAAATTCCTAAGTCATGATTATATCTCACTGAAATTTTCTCATGAATTTAGGGCTTTTTTAAACAGTCAAAACAATGGAAAAGCCTATTTATAACTTACTAAAGAAGTGAGTTTTGATTTATCTAATAGGCTGAAAAAGGGGTCAATAGTCCAAATTAAAATTTTACTATGTGTATCATGTTATTAGAGACTATTTCAGTATCTTCTCAGATTTTTCCTAAGTCATTTACTATATTTATTTACTCAATACCCCCTTTTTGGGTTTATTCCCTAAAGGAAAAATCCTAGAATAGGACTAGGTATTTAAACAGAGACACAAATTAGTCTTATAATTCCCTTAAATATTTTTAATAAAGCCATGATGCCTTCTAATATTTAACATAATTTATCTAGAATTTTTAGAGTCATAAAACTATGCTTATTAATTCTATTTTATTTATTGGTATTATCTAAAAGGATAAAAGACTAGAAAATCCCTTGTGCAGTGTTGGGCGGCCCAAAGCGCGGCCACGTGAGAGGCAGGCGAACACGGCTTCCTTAAAGGCGCGAGTCTTTAGCGAAAGCGTAAACTAAGTTTCTGCGACCATTATATATGACATGTGGGGCCACGGCCCACAAGTCGATCACCAATGACCGCCAGAGGAGGTCATCTTCAACCTCGGCGGGCAAAGGTATTTGTGGCCTTAGGCGGCGAGGCGGGATCGGCGCCGTGAAGGCCATGGCGGCGGGGTCCACGGCCAAAACGAAGTTACCCACGGTCCGCGCCCCGAGACAGACGAGACGACGGCGGCTGGCCTCTGGCGGCGGCGCGACGAGCGGAAAGCGGCGGCATGGCGTGAAATGGTGCCGATGATGTAGGGCCTAGGGGCTCCGGGATGGGTCTTCTGGCATGCAACGAGGGTGGGTACTACGCAAAGTCGTCATGGCGGAGAAGGTCCCAGCGGACCGGCGACGGAGAGGGTGGCGGCGGCGAAGTGGCTCACGGCGACTTCGCCCGATGGAACCTAGAGCAAATGGGGTTGAGGACATGGGTGTCATGCCCCGAGAAGCTCGGGAGCGAGCGATTGAGCGAGGCTCACCGTAAGGAGAAATCAAGAAAGGGGAGAACTTGGGCAGCGGCGGTCCAGGCGATTTTCCGAGCTCGACAGAGCCTCCAAGCTCGATTGGGCCGAGGACGAGGTAGAGGATGTAGGTGGCAAGGCGTGGGCGGAATATGGTGGCGAATGGTGGGTGAAGTGAGCGAATCGTGTCGCCAAGATAGGTGGCCAAAGTGAAACAGGCGAAGAGATGGTGTGAGCCTTGGCTTGGTTTATATAGGCACGGATGGTCTCGGGATGGCTTGAGAGGAGGGTGGCTTCAGGCGAAGCCACGCACGAAGTCCAAAGAGAAGGGAGTGAGGTAGAGCAGATGGCGAGAGGCTGCGGGAGCTCCATTGGGGCGTTTAGGCGGTGAAGCGGCTCGGCGCCCTTGGGCAGAAGGTGGCTCGTCGATTAGCCATGAGGCGGTGGCGTGCGGCTTGCTGGTGGGCGTGAGGGAGCAGAGAGAGAGACAGAACGAGCGTGAGGAGCAGAGAGAGAGAGCCGAGAGAGAGGACACGGAGTGATAGAGCTTGAGCAGAGAGTGCCCAATGAGAGAGGAGACCGAGAGAGGTAACAGAGAGAGAGAGAGAGAGAGACCTGCTCGTGGGCCCCACCATAAGTAGAGTTCTCTTGACCAATCAAGATGAGGGATTTCTAGGAATATCCCAAAATAACCTCATAGGTTTCTAATTTAAATTGGAGTCCCAATTCGGTTTAGAGTTTTGAATTTGAGATTTCCATAACAAGAGTAAATGTTGTTTTCATGTGTTGATTTCTTTAGGTCACAAGAGGGCTAGGTTTAATTTTAACCATAATAGGGATTAAATTTTCTAAATGAAAGATCTTTCATATATATATATATATATATATATATGTGTGTGTGTGTGTGTGTATATATGTATATATATGTCTATTTCTTATAGGGTTGTAACTATTATTAATATTAGTAACAGTTTCCATTAGTCATGAATCTCATGATTTGATTAATACTTGTGCAAAACTAATTCTTGAGTTTTACATATCAAATATGGTTCGAGTCGTTATTCCTTATATTTTGGATATTAATAATGTGTTTTGGATTAACACCATCTTATTGGGGATTTAAATTTGATAAATTTTTGGAGTTTTTATGGAGAGTTTTAGGAAAATTTCTTGATTTTCGCCGATTATCGAGATTTCTATTGTAAAATTTTTAATAAGTGTAAAAACAATATACTTATAAGCATGCACAAATCTTATGCCCAAATTTGTCGTTACAAATCCTACCCCTAACAATAAATCTCGACCTCGAGATTTGATAGTCTAGAAGGTAAGTAGGATATAGAGGTTGCATTCCATCGTTCTTTCCACAAGGTCCTAGGTAAGCTCAATAATTTTAATTCTTCGAATACTTGGTAGCCTTGAGCCTTGGTAACTTATGGTGTCAATCCTTGGGAGGAGACGATCTCTATCTTGAATTATTAGTGAGTTATTGGTACTTATATCTTGGCGTTAAGCCCCTTTGTTCTATTAGTTAGAAGGAGATGAGAGGATTAGCTCTAGGACAAGGGTGATAAGGAACAAGGAGGAAAAAGGTCGAGTGAGTAGCGAAAGAAACTTTTATCTTTGTGAGGCTAGATTATGGCCTTGTTCCCCGAGGTTAGCACCTAAAAGGTAGTCAATCCATTCTCGGCATTTGTCACTATGCACTAAGCCTGCAGACACTTCTTAAGAAAATTATATCTAAGTTTGGTTCTATCATACATCATGCCTCATCCATCTATCATAGGGCTCTTGCCGAGTGGTCCAAAGGCGTCCATTGTCATTGGCTATTCGATGATCACTTCAATCCATGTGTCGGGAGTGACCATTTGGTCAAACTCAAATCTAACCTTTTCCTTAGAGGTTCTATCACCACATGATTGGGTGGCCTTAGGGTTTAGCCATATGATCTTATATCTAGGGGCTTATCTAAGGAAGGGTCCATAGCCTTTATTTATCTACATATTCCTTAAATATGGATGAATGAGATACTATAGAATCAAAAGAACGAGGCGGGGTTACGATGGATTTCAGCGTACCTAGTTGAACTCCACAGGTTTCTTTGGCATTTTCTCGCAGAGAGTTGGTTGAGTCTTCCACGGCCATAAGTTGGAGGGGTTGTTTTTGGTGGAACTGTTCCTTGCCCCTACGGACTGTGGGGCATTGTTTGTCCGGCACACTCGGCGAGGTGACCAGCAGATGGCACCTAAAGCATGTGCAGCGGCTTTACCCTCTGTTGACCAACTAGGTCGGGAGGAACTGTCTGAGGGGTCTTGGCCTTGATCGGTATGGAGGCGGTAGGGTCCTCACGCGACCGTTCCTTGCGCGACCGGGTCTCGGCTATGCGTTCTTGGTAGCTTCTTCTCCCTTAAGCTCCTTCTCCAGAATGAGAGCCTTGTTCACCAGGTGGTGGAAGTTGGGGTGGTCATGCAAAATGAGCTTTGACCGGTAAATTGGGGTCATCCCCTCAAGGAATTTGTCCACCTTTTCTTCTTCGTCCGCTATATCTTGTTGGGCATACCGTGCCAGCAGGTTGAATTTCGTCAAGTATTCATTGACCGTCATGCCTCCTTGTCGTAGAGTGCGGAATTCTTGTCTCTTCATCCGGAGCACTCCACGCGGAATATAATTTTCCCGATAGGCTCTTTCAAACTCAGCCCAAGAGATATTCTGAGCGGCTGTCCACAAGTTTGGAACTTCATGATGTTCTTCAGCTTCATTGTCCTCGCCTTCTTCGACATTGTCACCATCTCCTTGTTCAGCTTCTTCCTCATCATTAGCCTCTTCTTCTTCATCATCCGTATCTTCTGAGCGGGTAGCTAAGTAATTTTCCCACCAAACCTCGGCGGGTCCTTCAAACAGTTGGGTGGCGAATAACACCTTGTCCTCTTCTGGGCAGCGTACTAAGTTCAGCTTGCGGATGACGGTCCTCAACCAATCCTCCGCGTCGGTAGGTTCAGTGGCATAGGTGAAGGTTGGAGGCTTAGTTCTCATGAAATCAGCCAGCTTAGATCCCTGGCGATGCTGTGCGGCATGCTGTGCAGCTTGTTGGCTTTCTAGTATGGCACCAAGCATCTGTGCCTGGTATGCCAAAACTTGTGCCGTGGTGGGATTGCCAACTGGTGGTGGTGGTAAGTTGCATGGCCTCGACCACGGCCCGGTTGTTACGGGGCGGCACCTCGGCCTCTTGCGGCACCACGACCACGAGCCATCTGCAGAGTTTTTTACGGATTTAGATGCAAGTTCTATATGGTGATATGCATGCTTGATGACCATAAAATCCAAGAAAATCCAAATGCAGGCCAAAAGCGAAGAAAGGACACAATTATACATAATTTTGGAATAGTTCGACTAGTACCAGGTAGTTTCTACCAATCATCTATTATGGCAGTATAAAAATAAAGGAAACTACATCTATTTGTGGTCGGGTTGTATGGTTGACTGGTGAATCATGGCCCTTCCCCTCGTGTCTCTAATGGTGAGAAAGAGGGTAGATTAGACCTTTGGATCAGAGAGAATTTAAAAGTGGCTCTTGTTTGAGATATATACAAGGTATATAAACTTACGTGGGGAGAATATGAGACAAGATAGAAGCTTAAAAAGGTCGGGTAAGAGGAGATATGAGAGAAAAGTTTCCCAAAATCTTCCGGAAAGATTGGAATGCAATTCAGAGGAAAGAATACAACATATTTTTATAAATGGTGTATTTACAAAAATACCCTTTTTTTTTTGTTTAATTACGGTAAGCTAACGGCCAAGGTCTAGGGTCCTCTGATCAGTATGCTCGATACCACTCTGTGGGGCCTGTCCTTTGCCCACCACACGATCTGCACTAGTCCTGGATCAAGACACTAGTGCACACCTTTCACATAGCCTAATCATTTCATACAAGCGGAAGTCTTATATATTACACAAATATACAGATTTAGCCTCGGGGCTAATAAGTATTACAAATGGCACATTGGCCCAAATAGTCGAAAGTCCAAAAGATCGAGTCACGGAGACCCAAAGATGCAAAAGAGTCTCGTGCGGCTATGCCTAAGCACTCGACCGAGAGACGCCTAAGCCTCGCAGTCGTCGGCAAAAATCCTGTCCTTCATCTTCATGGCAAAGGCGTCGATCCTGCTCATATTCTCCATCTAAAAGAGAATATGAATGCGAGGTCGATGTCATCCAAACACTGGCGAGCTAACACCCAACCTGATGCAATTTAGTGATAGGGTTCCAAGGAAAGGTTGGGGTTTATTTGTTTGCGGAAAGCAAGTTTTCTAAATCAAAGCCTATGACTTAGCACTTTTAACCCAAAGTTCTGCTAATCATTATTTTCATTGTTGTAGTTTGTTACAATCCACATTCCACCAATCACAATCCACATCCACCCCGGTCCTTAAATCTCGCACACACACGCCATCTCATTCGGTGTGCGCGCACCGTTAATGGATCTTACGCCGGAAGTGCCCGTTCTTCCCTAGCCGGGTGCCACGCCCGCACTAGAGTCACGGCTCACGACACATAAGACCTAGATCATCCCACGGATGACGACATGATCTTGTTTTCACCTCAAGCATGGCAGCAGAGCAGGCACGCCCGCAGTCGTACTATCCCGAATCCCCAATACTTGCACTACCGCGCGATGGCCACGCGTTGTGGTGGTAGGAACCAAATCCCGCAGGCATTTGGTCAGCGACTTCCCGCTGTGTGCCTCACTGCACACCCGTCCGGTCCACTCTACGAGTCACATCGGATCCGCAATCCACACACATTCACATTCACTTCCTTCTTCGCTATCGTTCCTCCGTGTGCCCCGCACACGATGTGGTGGAACCACCCTTGGTGGCGGCGATTAGCGACCACGCGTGTTGCCCAGCGCTCCTCTCTCAAAGCGTCTGTGAGAACGATAGCCCTCTTCACATCACACCAAGAGCCATGCTACTTCCACCTTAACCACAAGTCGGACCACGCCCGCTTCTCCCAACCACAACCAACACACACACACCGGCATGCCAGCCCAATTTCAGTTCGGGTTCATTATGTAATCATGTCCGGTGAATGTCGGTTCACCGTTCCGAGGCCAACTTAAGCCTAAAATTATTAATTGGACCTGAGCAATGTCTAAGCAAATTTTAACCAAGACTTAAGAGTCTAAAATTGTTTTATTTCACCTAGCTGGCTATCAAGGGTGATTTTCAAGGCAATCATTCGTAAAGTCAAAGGACAGATGAATATTATCAAGGCAATATCATCGAGGTAGAACAATAACAAATGATAATAAGGCATGATAAAACATGATTAAGCAAGTAGGTATTATTTACTTAAAAAGCATGCGCTTTAGTATGTAAATAAAATATTTAATAAAGCGGGAATCAATATGATCCATTAGAGTGTTAACTTGCACTAGGGAAAGTGACTTTTCCTAATAAAAGCAAACACTTTTATGGCTTAACATGTTAACTCGCACTAGGAAAGCGCATCCTCTCCTAGTAAAAGCAACACTATTAAGGGTAGGTATTAACTCGCACTAGGGAAAATCAAGATTCTCCTAGTAAAAGCAATCCTTAGAGGGTGAATGTTAACTCGCCTTGGTCCCGAGAGTGGGGATCTTCTTGCTGCTCTTGAAATGTCCCGTGGGCTCTTTCAAGCGTCTATTAACTGCATGCAATTGAAGACGAGAATAAATAAAGCTTCAACATGCAATAGGAAATTATGATGCATGAAATGCTTGTGCTATGTCTAACGATCTGCGGTGGTGATATATCATATTCTAGATATCGAGGAAGTTCCATGAGTCTACTTCTAAACAAGTAACTTACTGAAGATAACGGTGGTGCGGGCAATATGAAAATGATATGCGATGATGCATAAGGCTACCCATAGTCTACCCATAGAATTAGCCAATAGGCGTAATAAGCAAAAATAGATTTACGTATGAAGAATTTCCTTCATCAACTCAGCTAATTAACTAACTATATATAGGGTAGGTGGGTTGTCATAAATTTTAACTTGGTATTAAATTCCCATAACTTGCGGGTCTTATTTACCCTAGTTAAGTAATTAAGTAATCCATGTTTTACTAAGTCCTCATATTTTTAGTAAATTTTATTTAGTTTGACAAGGTTTCTCTAAAATTTTGAGATTTAATTGAAATCATTTGGTATTTAAAATAATTTAGGTTCTATTCTTGTAATATTGATACATAAGGAAAAAGGGTAAACTTGGCTAAATAATTACCCGTGGGTATTAAAGGTCCTAAAATGGGTCAATAATTTCTTAAAATTCCTAAGTCATGATTATATCTCACTGAAATTTTCTCATGAATTTAGGGCTTTTTAAGCAGTCAAAACAATGGAAAAGCCTATTTATAACTTACTAAAGAAGTGAGTTTTGATTTATCTAATAGGTGAAAAAGGGTCAATAGTCCAAATTAAAATTTTACTATGTGTATCATGTTATTAGAGACTATTCTCAGTATCTTCTCAGATTTTTCCTAAGTCATTTACTATATTTATTTACTCAATACCCCTTTTTGGGTTTATTCCTAAAGGAAAAATCCTAGAATAGGACTAGGTATTTAAACAGAGACACAAATTAGTCTTATAATTCCCTTAAATATTTTTAATAAAGCCATGATGCCTTCTAATATTTAACATAATTTATCTAGAATTTTTAGAGTCATAAAACTATGCTTATTAATTCTATTTTATTTCTTGGTATTATCTAAAAGGATAAAAGACTAGAAAATCCCTTGTGTGCAGTGTTGGGTCGGCCAAGGCGCAATTTCACGTGAGAGGCAGTCGAACACGGCTTCCTTAAAGCGCGAGTCTTTAGCGAAAGCGTAAACTAAGTTTGCGACCATTATATATGACATGTGGGGCCACGGCCCACAAGTCGATCACCAGCCGGACCGCCAGAGGAGGTCATCTTCAACCTCGGTGGCAAAGGCGCTGTGGCCTTAGGCGGCGAGAGGATCGGGCCGGGGAAGGCATGGCGGCGGGGTCCACGGCCAAAACGAAGTTACCACGGGTCCGCGCTCCGAAGACACAGAGCAAGACGGCAAATAGCTGACCTCGGCGGCGCGACGAGCGAAAGCGGCGGCGGCATGGCGTGAAATGGTGCCGATGATGTAGGGCCTAGGGGCTCCGGGATGGGTCTTCTGACATGCAACGAGGGAGTGGGTACTACACGCAAAGTCGTCATGGCGGAGAAGGTCCCAAAGGACCGGCGACGGAGAAGGTGGCGGCGGCAAGTGGCTCTCGGCGACGGCTCGCTCCGATGGAACCTAGAGCAAATGGGGTTGAGGACATGGGTGTCATGCCCGAGAAGCTCCGGGAGCGGCGATTGGAGCGAGGCTCACCGTGTAAGGAGAAATCAAGAAAGGGGCGAACTTGGGCAGCAGCGGTCCAGGCGATTTTCGAGCTCGACAGAGCCTCCAAGCTCGATTGGGCGAGGACGAGGTAGAGGATGTAGGTGGCAAGCGTGGCCGAATATGGTGGCGAATGGTGGGTGAAGTGAGCGAATCGTGTCGCCAAGATAGGCGGCCAAAGTGAAACAGGCGAAGAGATGGTGTGAGCCTTGGCTTGGTTTATATAGGCACGGATGGTCTCGGGATGGCTTGAGAGGAGGGTGGCCAGCGGCGAAGCCACGACGAAGTCCAAGGCAGAGAAGGGAGTGAGGTAGAGCAGATGGCGATGGCTGCGGGAGCTCCATTAGGCGTTTAGGCGGTGAAGCGACGGCTCGGCGCCTTAGGCGAAGGTGGCTCCGTCGATTGGCCATGAGGCGGTGGCGTCGGCTTGCACTGGGGCGTGAGGGAGAGAGAGAGACGAAGAGCGTGAGGAGCAGAGAGAGAGAGCCGAGAGAGAGGACACGGAGTGATAGAGCTTGAGCAGAGAGTGCCCAATGAGAGAGGAGACCGAGAGAGGTAACAGAGAGAGAGAGAGAGAGACCTGCCACGTGGGCCCCACCATAAGTAGAGTTCTCTTGACCAATCAAGATGAGGGATTTCTAGGAATATCCCAAAATAACCTCATAGGTTTCTAATTTAAATTGGAGTCCCAATTCAGTTTAGAGTTTTGAATTTGAGATTTCCATAACAAGAGTAAATGTTGTTTTCATGTGTTGATTTCTTTAGGTCACAAGAGGGCTAGGTTTAATTTTAACCATAATAGGGATTAAATTTTCTAAATGAAAGATCTTTCATATATATATATATATATATATATATGTGTGTGTGTGTGTGTATATATGTATATATATGTCTATTTCTTATAGGGTTGTAACTATTATTAATATTAGTAACAGATTTCCATTAGTCATGAATCTCATGATTTGATTAATACTTGTGCAAAACTAATTCTTGAGTTTTACATATCAAATATGGTTCGAGTCGTTATTCCTTATATTTTGGATATTAATAATGTGTTTTGGATTAACACCATCTTATTGGGGATTTAAATTTGATAAATTTGCTGGAGTTTTTATGGAGAGTTTTTAGGAAAATTTCTTGATTTTCGTCGATTATCGAGATTTCTATTGTAAAATTTTTAATAAGTGTAAAAACAATATACTTATAAGCATGCACAAATCTTATGCCCAAATTTGGGTCGTTACACTTTGTTTTTACAAGTGATCCTTCATTATGATCGTGTCGTACATAGGGGATTCCTCTATATTATTCAAGACAGTAATATCTACGTCCACCATAAAAGGAGGTAGCTCGTCGAACTGATTGTACTCTTTTTCATCTGTGACGCCCTCAACTCCGACGATCCTTCTTTTACCTGGAAGAACCACGTGGCGCCTTGGCTGATCGCTAGTCTTCTGCTTCTGCTTGTTATCTTCGGTAGGCTTGGCTTTTACTTTTTGCTTTTAGTAGGCCTGTCCTTCTGCTTTTTCGGTTTGCTGTTCATGTCCATCACATAGAATACCTGTGGCACATCATTTGCGAGCATGAACGGTTCGTCCCTATAGGCCACTTGCTTGAGGTCCACGGTTGTCATACCGTACTCGTCGATCTCAACGGCTGTCAATTTGACCCATTGGCACCGAAACAGAGGGATTTTTAAAGGTCCATACTCGAGCTCCCAGATATCCTCTATATAACCATAGTAGGTGTCCATGTTTCCATTTTTATCAAAGGCATCTATACGGACGTCGCTGTTTTGGTTGGTGCTCTTGCTATCCTGGCAGTTGTGTAAAATGTGTACCCATTTATCTCATACCCATGGAATGATACGATTGTCATGGATGGTTCCTGAGCCAAGAGTTTCAACAGTTCATTGTCTGTCCGGGAGCCCATCGGTTGCTTTCTAACCAACCACCGAAACGATCTATTTGCTCTAGTGCGATTCACTTTTCTGACTTCTCTGGGTATTGGTCACGTAGAATCATCTCATGTTCATGGATAAACCCAGCCACTACAGTTGCTTGTTTCAAGACTGTGAAATGTGTTTGTTTAAATGAAAGTAGATCGTCGCTAAAGAATTCTCTTCTCCCTAGAGTCTCTTTTCCCCGTATCTTCCCCTTATGGCATGAAACAGGGACGCCAATCGGATTTAGCTCATCAATGTAGTCGACACAGAACTCAATCACCTCCTCTGTGCCAACATCCTGTGCAATGCAGCCTTCTGGACGAGACCGATTATGAACATATTTCTTTAGGACACCCATGTACCTCTCAAAAGGGAACATACTATGCAGGAACATGGGTCCGAGAATTTCTATCTCTTTGACAATGTGGACCATGAGATGGACCGTAATATCAAAAAAGGACGGAGGAAAAATCATCTCAAGGCTGACCAGACTATCGACCACGTCATCCTGCAGCTTTGATAAGTTCCGTGGTTCGATGACCTTCAGCGACACCGCGTTGAAGAACGAGCACAGCTTTACGATTGTCTCTCGTACCCAGTCCGGCAGAATACCTCTCAGCGCCACTGGGAGCAACTGTGTCATCAATATGTGACAATCATGTGATTTTAGGTGTACTATCTTATTCTCTTTCGTGTTGATGAGTTTCGTTATGTTCGAGGAGTATTCAGAAGGGACCTTCACACTGTTCAAGAACTTAATCATATTTTTTTCTCTTCCGTGCTCAAAGTGTAGCTCGCAGGGTGGAGGTAATGTTGTCCTTTCGCTCTCTTTTCTGGATGTAGGTCGTTCCTGAGTCCCAGTAGATACAAGTCCTTTCGTGCTTGAAGTATATCTTTTGATTTACCGTACATATCAAGAAAGCCTAGCAAGTTCACGCAGACATTCTTCGTGATATGCATGAAGTCCAGTGAGTGACGGGCCTCTAAGTCTTTCCAGTAAGGTAAATCCTAAAATATTGACTTCTTCTTCCAAATGGGCTTCGTATGACCTTGTTCAGTCGGGACAGATTTGCTATCAAGACCCTTTCCAAATACTACTTTTAGATCCTTTATCAGAGAAAATACAAGTGTCCCACTGCGATGCAAGGGCTTTTTACGTTTCTCTTCTGTCCCATCGAAATTCTCACCCTTTCGTCGTAACGGGTACTTCATATGGAGGAACCTACGGTGGCCCATGTACATGACCTTTCGGGAGTTTTTCAGATACTTGCTGTCCGTATCCTCTAAGCACTGGATGCAGGCTTTATATCCTTCGATAGATAGGCCTGACAGGTTACCAAGTGCAGGCCAGTCGTTGATGGTTATAAATAGCAATGCACGTAGGGTGAAGTGCTCTCTTTTATACTCATCCCATACACGTACACCATCGGTCCACAGCGTTAGCAGATCTTCCACCAACGGTTTGAGGTACACGTCGATGTCGTTTCCAGGTTTCTTCGGCTCTTGGATAAGCAACGGCATCATAATGTACTTTCACTTCATACACAGCCAAGGAGAAAGGTTGTAGATACATAGTCACGAGCCAAGTGCTGTGACTACTGCTCATCTCGCCGAACGGGTTCATCCCATCCGTACTCAACCCAAACCTTATGTTTCTTACATCCTCAGCAAAGTCTGGGTATTTTCTATCGACTTTCCTCCACTGGGAGCCATCAGCGGGGTGGCTTAGCCTTCCGTCGTTCTTACGATCTTCTTTGTACCAGCGCATCATCTGGGCATGCGCGTTGCTCGCAAATAAACGCTTCAACCGGGGGATTATAGGGAAATATCAGACCACCTTAACGGGGGGTCTCTTCTTCTTACGCTGCCCCTCTTCCTTGCCTCGATCATCACGCCTAGTTTTATACCTCGAAGTTCTGCACACCGGACAAGCTTCCAAATCCTCGTACTTATTGCGATACAGGATACAATCATTCCGACATGCATGTATCTTTTGTACCTCCAATCCCAAAGGGCAGACAACTTGCTTGGCGTCGTATGTAGTTTTAGGCGACGTGTTACCCTTTGGAAGCAACTTCTTTATGAGGCATAACAACTCGTCGAATCCCTTATCAGACAATCCATTTTTCGCCTTCCACTGCATGAGTTCTAGCGTGGTACGCAATTTTTTGTGGCCCTGTCGGCAGTTTGGGTACAATAATGTTCTGTGGTCCTCCATAGGCGTTGGAACTTTTCGTAATGTCTTTCATCGGTGTATTCTCCCTCTCTATCAAGCATCATCTATTCTAGGTCATCATCGCCAAACTCCCCCAATGTATCTTCGAAAGAACCGTGTTAGCCAGCATCGGGGTTATTGTTGTCCCCCTGATCTTCTTCTTCTTCACCATCTTCTCGTATAGTCTCTTCTTCACCATGCTTGGTCCAACAGGTATAGTTTGGCATGAAACCTCTTGAGAGCAAATGGAAGTGAAGGTGCCTGGATTTTGGCCACTCCTTATTTTTGCAGTCTATGCATGGACCACATATGTACCTAAATTTAGACTAGATCCACACTTAACAACAAAGACTTGATAGATCAAAGTTTAGATTCAAAATTCTTCATTGATCGATGGAACCAAAACCTAAATTTGGGCTAGATCCACACCTAACAACAAAGACTTGGTAGATCAAAGTCTAGATTCAAAATTCTTCATCGATCGATGGAACCAAAACCTAAATTTGGGCCAGATCCACACTTAATAACAAAGACTTGGTAGATCAAAGTCTAGATTCAAAATTCTTCACTGATCAATGAAACCAAAACCTAAATTTGGGCTAGATCCACACCTAATAACAAAGACTTGGTAGATCAAAGTCTCGATTCAAAATTCTTCATCGATCGATGGAACCAAAACCTAAATTTGCGCTAGATCCACACCTAACAACGAAGACTTGGTAGATCAAAGTCTAGATTCAAAATTCTTCACCGATCGAAGGAACCAAAACCTAAATTTGGGCTAGATCCACACCTAACAACAAAGACTTGGTAGATCAAAGTCTAGATTCAAAATTCTTCATCGATTGATGGAACCAAAAACTAAATTTGCACTAGATCCACACCTAACAACAAAGACTTGGTAGATCAAAGTCTAGATTCAAAATTCTTCACCGATCGATAGAACCAAAACCTAAATTTGAGCTAGATCCACACCTAACAACAAAGACTTGGTAGATCAAAGTCTAGATTCAAAATTCTTCATCGATCGATAGAACCAAAACCTAAATTTGAGCTAGATCCACACATTCAACGCGAGCTACATCTAATCCAAGCAAATTCTAAACTTACACAACAAGTTATTGCAACCTACACGAAAAGATCGAGTTAGCTCTCTACATTCATAATCTTTCATCAATCATGAGAAAAGATCAAATTTTCTTCACATTTCAAGCAAAGAAGAAGCTCCATTTTGCACCAAATGTAGTGAGGAACGATGTTACTAACCTTGCTTAACTTCACCGGGAGTAAATGACCAAAATTTTGGCAAGACCTCCCTTTCTTGAAGTCTTGGTCGTATTTGACCGTTCTTGATCGATCATGAGAAAAGATCAAATTTTCTTCACATTTCAAGCAAAGAAGAAGCTCCATTTTACACCAAATATAGTGAGGAACGATGTTACTAACCTTGGTTAACTTGGCTGGGAGTAAAATGACCAAAATTTTGGCAGCACCTCCCCCTTTCTTGAAGCTCCTGGCCGACGCTGCATTGTTCGGATCTGGCAGGGTGTGGGAAGGAAGCGGGGAAGAGGATGTTCAAATAAGGCTGCTTAGTACCTGTTTAAGAAACCGGCCTGTACTGATACCCTAACATCGGTCACGGTTCTTGTAACTAACCGGTATTAAGCAGGCCGAGTTCCGGTTTGTGTAACCAACCCAGATCGATGTTAGAGAATCAAGACGGTTGGTTTCTTCAACAGTCCATGTTATGGAAGGCTGTGATCGATGCTCTAACATCGGTCCTGATTCTTGTAACTAATCGGTATTAAGCAGGCCGAGTTCCGGTTGGTGTAACCAACCGGTACTGATGTTAGAGAATCAGTACCGGTTGGTTTCTTCAACCGATCCATGTTATGGAAGGCCAAATCTGTTCGGGGGGTTGCTGTACCGGCTCATGTTATGAACCGGTAATGGTGGGCACCCAGATCACCATTTCAATGCAAATCGGCATTTGCACATATCACCAATTCATTGCACAAATCACCATTTCAATTTGAAGAAAAAGACTTAACATTCATTTGATAAACATTTGCACAGATCACCAATTCATTGCACAGATCACCATTTCACAGATTCATACTTATACTCATTTGATGAATATTTTTGCACATATCAACAATTCATTGCACAGATCACCATTTCACCATAACTCATTTCATGAACATTTGCACAGATTACCATCACTCACAAATAACCATTTCATCATCCATCACACACTGATACAAATAATTCATAATTAAGGACATCACATAATTAAACACTGATCCCATTCCATCACAAAATAGTTCATCACATAATAACATACATACATAATAACTAACACTGATCCACTACATCAAATAATTAAACAACATATATACATATATATATAATAGCTATATTTTAGTCATCCTCCTCCGCCATCAGCGCCTCTCAGTTGATTTTGTCATCGTCGGGCAGAGGACGAGGCGGAGGGGGGAGGACGAGGCGGCGCACGCCACGTCGGATCCCTACCTCCATGTGCATCCGATCCTGGAAGCTTGGCGGTGGCAACAGCGGCAGCAGCAGCGAGGCCAGTTCCTTCCAGCTGCGAGGTTGATATGGTGCCGGGTAGTAGATAGGGCTCCGGCGGTCGAAGGCCCTCCATACCTCCTCCAGGCTGGTGCCGGAGGTTGCGGCGGAGGTGAGCGGGGCGGCGCGCGAGGTTGCGGCGGAGGAGGTGGGTGGGGCGGCGCGGGCAGTTGCGACGGAGGAGGTGGACTGGCCTGCTCTGGCGGTGGAGGAGGTGGATAGGCCTGCGCTGGCGGCGGGAGGTTGCAGCGAAGGATGGAGATTGCAAGTCAACCTGCAGGTCTTGAGGCGGCGAACCATGGCGGAGGGAATGCGGGCGATTGCGGCAGAGGAGAGAAGATCGAAATGGTGCGGTACTGTTCTCTATGTGGATGGAGGGGGAAAATATACGGGAGGGGAAGATAGAAGGTCGGATCCATTAAACACACGGCAAATTCCAATGCAGAACTGCAAAATCCAATGCGAAATCAATAAAAACAAGTTATAATGAACCGAAGAAAAACCAATGAACTGAAGAAAACCAGGGATGAACTGAAGCCGAGGTGGTAGCTAGGAAGAAGAAGAGTGTGGGGCTAGCCGTGTAGGTGGGGTTCAAATAAGGTGCTTAGTACCGGTTGGTTGCACCAACTGCATCGATGTTAGAAACATTAATGCGAGTTGGTGTAACCAACCGCACTAAGCGCACTTCGCCGCCTAGCTCGCTTAGTACCGGTTGGTTACACCAACCGCATGGATGTTAGAACATTAGTACCGGTTGGTGTCTTCACTTCATCGATGTTCCCCGACGATGAACCGTTGAACCGGATCGATGTAATCGTCGTCGGTTCATGCATAACCGGTACTGATGTGCCGGTATGAAAGGCCATTTCTGTAGCAGTGCCTCAAGTTCAGAGAATCATTTACTTAATTGTCATGCAATTTGGTTAAGACAATTCTCATCATATATACTGCAGATTGATGCGTAATATTGCAAACTGATTCGTAATATCTAGAAAGGTTACTTTCGCCCAATAGTCGTCAGTCTGGAGCTGGCCTTCTATTGCTCACATCCTGGACAACGAGATCAAAAAGTTTGCACCGATTGTGCATCGTTTTGAAAAAATCTTTATTCATTTCCTTCCAAACATTCTAGGTAGCCTATTGTTGTGGAAGTGTAGCATCCATCCCCTGCGACATAGCGGTGCTAGACTGGGGCCTCACGGCTCTTTCGGCCCGGGGAGTCTAGCGAAGGGAATAGCTTCGGAGCGGAGCACCCAGCTAGAGGAGGCGGGGCTGCAAAGCCCCCTTCACTCTGAGGCACCCAGCGAAGAGGTCGCTTCGGAGCAAGAGGCTCAGGGTGAAGCAAGGAAGCAGTAGTGGCCCACGGAGAAGCATGCCTTGCGGCGGAGGGGGGGGGAACACTTTTGAAGGAAGAGCCAAATTCCTTGGGCGTTACTCGACCTCCCGGGAGACAGTCTGTATCAGGCAAGGATAAAGTGTGTCAGTAAAAGCATCATTGCCTTCCAAGCCAGGGGACAAGCTGTAACCGCTTATAAAAGTTGTAATGACCCCGGTAACCTTACTTTAGATAGTCGGTTGTAGGGCAATTTAGGAATTTGTGCCTCTTAGCCGGGGGGAAACCCCATAGTAGCCCCCGGAGGAGCAGAAAAGAAGAGACATCATGGTCATTATCGGAGTAAAGACCCTGCCACCTCTGCTTTATCGCCTAAGCTAATGATGCTTGAGAGCATTTCCGTCTGAATGGGCTTGTAAACTCCTTGTACAAATACGATACTCAAATTAATGAAATAACACGAGAAATCAAAAAAGAAAAATTAAGTCTCAAAGTTTGTGTGTTCCTTTTGAGCTAGTTCCTGGGGTCCTATTCCCTTGACGTAGAGCTTGAGCGCACTGAGGGCTGTCCCTTTCTGGGTGGTCCGACTTAGGCCGACGACACTTGGCGCCGTCCGTGGGAATCGCACAGACAGAGAGAAAGCACTCATCATTTGAAAGGATGCCGCCGAAGAAGAAAGCTGGAGTGTCTGCGAGCAGGGGGGAATCGCTGCTGAGCAGGGTACACCTCAAACTTGCTCACGCAGCAGTAGGGGGGAGGAGTCCTAGCCGGTCCGGCCCCTCCTCAGGGTCCTGTCCATGAGGAGGGGGCCTCGCACGAAGCCCCGACGAACATCCTAGAGCGGGAGGTGGCGGCCGCACCAGTGCAAATGTCGGCCCCTACTTCTGCCGCCCCGGCGTTGCTGGATTCTAACGTGCAAGCTTTGATCCTTGCCAACACAAGACTGGTGGAGTAGGTGGAGCGCCTTCAAGAGCAGGTCCGGCAAGGAACACGACGCGATGCATCTGTCCCCTCTCTACTGGTGGAAGGTCTGGAGACGAAGTCTAGTCGCCCACGGAAGAGGTGGGGCACTAATGCGACAAGGAAGATCCCAAGCCCCTGTGCCCGCGCCTGAGGAGCAAGAAGTGGCCTGGACCGGGCTCATTCAACCTACCCACCTTCAAGCCGTACAATGGGAAGACTAATCCGAGGGAGTTTCTTCGAGTGTACGAGACGGATGTTGAAGCGACCAGAGGAGACGATGACATCAAGGCCAAGGGACTTCTACTCGCCATCGACGGGATTGCACTCTCGTGGTATTCTTCTCTTGAACCAGGTTCCATCCAAGACTGGACCCAGCTTCGCTTGAAGATGGAGAGCAACTTCTAGGAAAACTTTGATGGGATGAAGGAGAAAAGCGATCTTTTCGCAGTAAGGCAAAGGGAAGGAGAGACCCTAAAAAGTTACTTTTAGCGGTTCTCGAAGGTGAAGTGCCAGCTTCGGGGGGTCAGTGACACCACCATCATCAACACTGCAAGGTACGGACTGCGAAGAGGCCCTCTCTCGGAGCGGCTGGCCTAGAAAGAAGTGAAAACTGTAGAGGAGCTCTTCGCCAAAATGAAGGAGTATGCGCGTGCGGAGGAAGATACCCTCAGGAGGAATGAGAAGCCCAAGTTCGAGGCCAAGGGCCAAGCATCTCCGAAGAGAGGCAATCGAAGGAGGAGCCAAGGTACCCATGTGGAAAAAGGGAGGCGCGAAGGAGGTGCTGATTATGAAGATTGCAGGAAAAGGGTATACCAGATTGAGGAGTAGGAGGATCGATGGGGCGAGAGAAAGAATCGAGGTGCCCCAAGGGAAAGGTCCCCCTCGAAGCGATACCAGGCCCAAGATAACTGAAGAGTGGAGCCTAGGAGAGGTGAGCTGGTGGAGCGAAGGTACCACTGCAAGTACCATGGGAACAACTCCTCCCATGACTCCGCAAGGTGCAAGGTGCTTACCGGCTACCGTGAATATGAGCGGCGGTGAAGGAATCCTGCGAGGCAGCCAGAGCAAGACCCCCCACGTCCGCCCCCTCCGGCTCCGGTACAATAGGTGCGAAGAGTGATAAACACCATCACTGGGGGATCCTCGTAGCAGCTATCATCAAAGAGACAGCGGAAGGCGTACGTGAGGCACATTAACCATGCGGGGGGTATTCCCAACACCCCTTCAGCCGTAACACTTCGACCCCATCACTTTTAGCAAAGCAGATGCCAAGGGAGTGCACTTCCCACACCAGGATTCCCTGGTGATAAACACAAACATTGCAGATTTCAATATTCGAAGGGTGATGGTCGACGGAGGGAGTGCAACCGATATCCTGTTCACCGAGGCGTTCAAGTAAATGATGATACTCGAAGACCGGCTCCATCCATCGGAGGTGCCTCTGCTGGGGTTTGGTGGCGCCCTAGTCTGGATGCTTGGGCAAATTGAGCTCCAGGTCACCTTCGGAGCAGGAGAAGCTTGCATATACCAGGGTGTGACTTTTGATGTTGTTGACATCCCCTCGCTCTACAACGCCATCCTCGGCCGGGGGTCGCTGAAGCCCTTCGAGACGATGGTCCATCATGGCTGCATCTGCATGAAGGTTCCTTCATCCGGAGGTGTGATCATGGTACGGGGTGATCAAGCGCTGGCAAGGAGAATCGACCTCGAGGGGCCTTCCCAGGTGAAGATGGTGTACACCACCGAAGCAGAATCAAGGAGTGGGGACAAGTGGGTGTCTAAGCCCAAGGCAGAAGGAGGGACAAAGCGGGTGCCCTTGTTCTGAGGCATAGAGAAGCTAGGCGGTTACCCTTGGAACGGAGCTGGGGGAAGCAAAGGAGGAAGAGATTCTTGAGGTGCTTCGTCAGCACGGGGCGGTGTCCGCTTGGGGGCCAAAAGACCTGCAGGACGTGGCTCGAGAAACTATCCAGCACGCCTGTCGGTAAAACTTGAGGCGAAGCGGAGGAAGCAAAAGCTTCGCAAGCTATCCATGGAGAGACAGGAGGCAGCGAAGGTTAAGGTGGCAAAGCTCCTAAAAGCCGGAGTCTTAAGGGAGGCGCTTCATACTGAATGGCTGGCAAACATCGTGCTGGTGAAAAAAGCCAGCGGAAGCTAGAGGATGTGTATAGATTTCACTAACCCGAACAAATCATGCCCTAAAGATGATTTCCTGTTGCCTCCTTCCTTTGTTCCATGAAATTAATTTTTTATGTTACGGCGTGATAGGCATGCATAAACCTACGCTGTCGTATATACACAGTTTTCCTAGAATTCTTGAGCCACATGCTCTCGATTTCATCCAAGCAAACGGGAAAAGCTTTGCCTCCTTTTGTTTTCTGACCTGACAGGTTTCCAAGCGACAGGAAAATTGTTTATTGTATAAAACAAGAATACGCATAGATTGAAGTACATACTCTCGTTTGTACCCATCCCATACTTGCATGCCTTCGTTTCGTAGTATCACAAGATCTTCCACCAATGGTGTTAGGTAAACATTAGTATTGTTGCAAGGTTGTCTCAGAACTTGGATAAACAATGTCATTATTATGTACTTTTGGTTCATACACAACCAAAGAGAAAGGTTATTTACACAAAGGGTCACAGTTAGATGCTAAGAGTTCTGCTTATGTTACCGAAAGGATTCATTTCATCTATGCTTAACCCAAACCGGATATTCCTCAGTTCATTCCCAAAGTTCGTAAAGGGAGAATCGACTCTTCTCCACTAGGCATCATCAACAGGGTGTCTCTGCGTGCCATCTCTCTTACGATCAGCGGAGTGCTAGCATAGCAATTTTGCATGTTTCTTGTTACCAAACCAATGCTACAATTGTAGGATTATTGAAAAATACCACACCACCTTAACAAGAGGTTCTTTCGTCAACTCATTGTCCTCAGACACATCATCCTTACGTTTATATCGCGATGCATTGCACACTGGGTACACATGCCTTTCTGCATATTCTTTGCGATAAAGGACAATCATTAGGACACGCATGAATTCTTTCCACGTCCAATCCCAAAGGGCAAACAACTTCTTTGGTGAGGTACATGCTATCCGACAACATGTTTCCCTCGGGAAGCATGTCTGATCAATTGTTGATTTCTTCAATTGCAGAAGTGAAAGCATGGTACACAACTAGGTAAACTCCTCTTTGTAGCATAGGAACAAGGTGTCTCCTTCGACATCATGCAACATCTACGCCATATCGTTGCCATCGTCCAAATCATAGAATATATCATTGGCTCCCTCGTCAATGTCATTATCACATTCCTATCTGACCTTCACCTCCCTATGTCTTGTCTAACATGTGTAGCCATACACAAACCCCCTTTGAATCTAGTAGTCGAGGATCTGATCTCTTTTCGAAAATATGTTATCATTCTTGTAATCTAAGTATGGACAACGTTTGTATTGTGCATTCCCTTCATGCTT
The DNA here is from genome assembly GCA_036346145.1 of Olyra latifolia. NCBI lineage: Eukaryota > Viridiplantae > Streptophyta > Magnoliopsida > Poales > Poaceae > Olyra > Olyra latifolia. The sequence continues at coordinate 42,634,635 of CM070523.1, read as the reverse complement.
GTACTCCTCGGCGACATTGAGAAAAGCAGACACGCCTTCTAAGTACTCCAAGCTACTATGGTTTTGATTCTACATCCATCTTCAGTGGTCCATCTATACTAAAATAATTTTATTTCAACCAATAGTTCAAAGGTAGCTAATCATAATTTATCAAATGATGGTGCACAAATTACTCACCTATGGGAGCACCTAGATCGAGCAATTGGATGCACAAGGTTGAAGCTCCCAAATAGTCCAACCCACAGCACCTACATAAGTGACATGAATTCTTGTAATTACCGTGCAAACCAAGTTAATTCATATCTATTTGCACATAATCAATTTAAAAGAATGCATTTGCAACATACAAAATAAGTTAAACTTTTTATATTTCCATTGGGGGCAGGGGGCAGGTGATCATAATATCCATATAACAGACAAATACTTCCCATTCGACAACATTGTAGTGCTCCATGCCGACTACAATTGGACACCCAGGGCTACAAAAGTGTTTACATGCATACCTAGCTACTTTAAGTCATACTAGCTAGCTATACAATCTAACAGCATAGCGGAGGGGCAACCGAACCAGCGTTGTCATCCAACATCTGCTCCGAGTCAAACTCTAGCCAACAGGGGCACTGGAAGTCCACATTAGGGTCGTTGAAGGGCTGGCATGGATGGAGGTGGTAGTTGCGCCTTGCTAGGCCGACAGAGGAAGAGGATCTAATCGCGGCTTGCTCTTCGCGGTCTCACAGCAGCCGCTGCATCAGGTAGGCCCAACATAGCCACTCCTTGAGCTGTGCGGAGCACAGCCGCGGCAGCATCTGCGGTGGAATCGGAGCTCGTGGCAGTGGCAGTGGCAGTGGCAGTGCTAGAGGTGGAGGCTGAGACGGCGTCCCTGGTTGAGGCAACGTTGGTGGCGGAGTCGGCGTGGAATTAGCGATCACGCGGTGTTGTTGTGCCATGCGGTAGAAGCACCTGCGGGATGCAAAGATGAATGAACTGAACACCAGTGGTGGCGGCTAAGCCATTTGATGTTGGGCGAGCTGGAATTAATTCGAGATGGAAAAGGCGGAGATGGAAGGCGAAGCCGATGATTACGTACCTTCATAACACATCATCGGAATCGACAAACCCTAGTCTGGGGAGACCGGTCACTGCACTCCAGTGCCTGGTCTTCTCAATGAGCGCGGGAACGAAGAGCTGCCTAGCCGTAATAATGGGGAAAATGGCATAGAGGATTTATCAGTATTAGTAGTAAAATAAAAACGGCACAGAGAACAACTTATATGCACCGGTTCATTATTTGAACCACCACAACAATATATCTGGTGGTTTGTGTTACTAACCACAATAGATGCGGAACATATTTTGCCGGTTTTTATTATTAACTGTTACATATTTATTTGTGTTGGTTGATAATAAAAACAGGCATATAAAAGGTGGGCGTTAGTGTTAGTTTAGATATAGGACTGACATAGGTGAGGTCCTCCCACCCACCTACTACTGCAGCAGAGCACCGCATTCTGTATGGACCGACACTAGTATACCAACGATATATATATACTAGTACAATGCACGTACGTTGCAACGGAAGTACAAAGGGAAGAAAAGAAAATATAAATCGGACGGTGCAGCGTATCCTCGTATTCTTAATCTTCATCGCTGGCGTGTTGAGAATAGGACTTAGCTTCCATAGCGGTGCGGATAGGCACTGCGTGGATGTATGTGCAATTTTATTTTTTAATAAGGGACTTTGGTGTAATTTATATGTTATAGCTAAACGCACATGCTTTGCTATGAATAAATATCATGTTACTATCTATTGTGTCATATTTGATTTGTTTAGCACACACTTTAGCTTCGCTTTCAGCCTTTTCCACTTGATTACGTTTTGTTTTTGCATTCTCAAAGGCTGCTTCAACGCTCAAATGCATAGTTTTTTAGGATCCTTTAATTGGTATATATGTTAATCTGATCGAAAATTTCCTAAAATACAATATATTAAAATAAGGAAGTTAGATAAATATGATGAATTTTAATAGGTTGATTGAAAACTTTCAAGAATACAATGCATTGAAATAAGGAGAGCAAGTCTAAATAAGTAGAAAGTACTCATACTATATTTAAACAATTGGATAGATTGTATGGTAGAGATTAAAAGTTGATAACACCACCACCATAAGACTCTTTTTAATAGTATAGAAAAGAAAATATTTATGGAACATAATTCATGTATCTCTCAAAATCCATCTTAATGTCCAGCTCAGCCAACTTGTTCCTTCAACTCAACCCATCTCAATGAATAAAAGGAAAGATTTACGCGAGAAATCATGAGTGACGGTAGAATAACTAAGATTATTAGTGCGGAGGCTAGGTGGTCACCGTCGCAGGGTAAGGCTAAACGTGTAGGGAGATGCGACACTGATGGAGGCAGGGTAACATCGACGGAGCCCCTTGAAGGAGCGCGGGACACCTGAGGGGAGCCACCCTTGGTGCTCTGCTAAATATGCTATAGAGGTCATCGACGTTTGAGTCGCCTCTAGATTAAGATCACCACACCAAATCTGCGCGTTTGAGGAAAGAGATGATTTGTGCAAATAGAAATTGCAATCGTGTGCTACCTATAATTAATGTATCCACTAATTTAGGGATCTAGTAATTAATGGCATGCTAATTAATGTCTCCAGTAATTTAGGATCTAGTAATTATAGACATGCTAATTATGTCTCCACTAATTTAGGGATCCAGTTGTGGAAAACATGGGCCCTGGGTATCCGAATATATATTACAAGACGTACCACCTCCTTGGGCCAAGTCAATTGGGCCTTCCAGAAGACAGGCTTGGAGGATGGCGCGGCCTAGCATGATCTACAAGGAAATAGATTCGTTTCCTACTCGAATACATGGATATAGGCGTAGCCGTATCGGTTATATATGTATCTTCCATACACGGATTAGGGATTCTATCTATAACCCGATCCCCTGCACTATATAAAGAGGGTCCGGGGCCCCTAGTTCGACATCCAATCCCACATCTTACAATCATCATCATCATCCACCATAATACAATCCACGAGCACAGGAGTAGGGTATTACCTCCCCCCGAGGGCCCGAACCTGTATAATTTCGACTCCCTGTGCTACCATCGTAGTTGTGATCTTTCGTATCGCCCCCTAAAATACATTGCCGACGCAAATAGTCGACAGTTGGCGCGCCAGGTAGGGGCTAGCGTCATGATCAACTACATCGACTTCGATAGCTTCCATTGACGGATTCGTCTTCACCTACGCTCCTGGCCAAGGCTTCATCTTCGGAGATCTCGGCTTCATGGCCGGCGACTTCGGAGAGCTTTAGTTGTGTGAGCCGGACTTCATTCGGTCCACGCATTACCGGGGGAGATGGTACGCGACTCCAGCCGAGCCTCACCACTTTGGGATCTCTTCCCTGGATTTCGATCCAGAGGAGATCCGATCTGATGATGATGATTCCGACTGGCCTACCGCTGGGTTTCCCTTCGGTTACGGTCGAGATCCACCGCTTCTCTCTTCGCCAGCCCTTTATGTTGACGAAGCATCGAGTGGCGACCTGACTCCTGACCAGGATCGTTCTCAGATCGAGTCAGGGGTCACAGTCCCTCAGTCGTGGTCCGTCCCGTTCGGATTTGGAAACTCAGCCGCTGTTTTCCACCGGATAACATGCCGGCTTTTTCAATCCGGGCTAAGGAGTGGGACATGACACATACACACTAGAACGAGCTTTTTGAGTCAAGACTCGGGGACAAATCTAGCCAGGCCAAATTCCCGAATGGTTATGCCACTCGGACTGGTCAATTCGGCTAAAAGTTTCCAGCAGATTCGTTCTGCCGAAACTCAGTCGGACCCTCTTCTGATCAGAGATCCAGCACGTGAGGTGGGAGTTATCATCACTCCCATCGACGAGCTAACAAATCGGGATCGATTGAGCTTCTCCTTCTCGGAATCCGAGTCAGAAGAGAGCGTCAATGGGTTCCCCGACTTCTGCGGTGTCTACGTGCTGGATGGCCAAGCCTCCGGATCGGCTCGGCGCCCCCACAGGGGAGGCGGGAGCCGAACCCAATCGCGAAGGTGGAGAAGACTTACGCGACCAATTACGCGGTCGTGCGAGGGAAGTCCAGGAGGAACTGCTTCAAGTCCGTATGGAAGATCACTCGGTCTTCCGTACGCCACAGCAGAACATCCTCGCTTGTAACACCCTCCTGGACAATGTTGGCCCTTTACTTGGAGAGAACAACCCCGCAACGCCGATCATGGAACAAATCAAGGCCATGGTGACGGCAGCGGCTGTCCAAGGCACTCGGGATCAACCGGCCAACTCGGCGAAGCGATCGCTACTGAGTAGTACTCGGCGCGATCGCACACCTGTAATCGCGGGCAAGATGCTCGCCGGAGTGCAAGCCAAGACCTTCGCCTCGACATCGAAGCCCGGCGCAGAGAGCGAGACGAAGATCGGCGCCGTAGTCCGCCACGTCGAAACCCCCTCCGACGATCTCCTTCCCCTGGGGAAGGGTTGATCAACGGGATCAAGCCATTCACTTCCCGACTCCGTCAGGTAAACTGGCCCGAGGGGTTTAACCATAAAGGCATTGTGAAATTTGATGGAGAACGGGACCCCGAGGCTTGGTTGCAGATTGATTCTTTGGCAATCAAGGCCGCGGGTGGAGGATATGATGTGATGGCAAATTATTTGCCCGTCATGTTAACCCCTCCGGCTCAGAACTGGCTCGCGGGCCTTCCAGAGAACTCGATCGATTCCTAGGGAGAGCTCTGCGACTAGTTCGTTGCCAATTTCTAGGGCACTTACGAGAAGCCTGGGACCCAATGGGACCTTTATCAGATTCACCAGAAAAAAGATAAGTCGTTAAGGGATTTCATTCGGCGTTTTACCAAAAAGAAAAACACAATCCGGGAGATCTCAGAGGCGGTCGTCGTCGCAGCTTTCCAAAAAGGAGTTCGCGACCCCGATCTAATCAAGAAGATGTCTCGGAAGCCTCCGACTACCGTCAAAGAGATGTTCGCTTTGGCGGATCGATATGTTCCCGTCTCGGATGCTCTCGCTGAACGTCAAGAGGATCACCCAAGTAAGCGCGAAAGCAAGAAGGACAGGCTCGAGTCGTCCTCCAAGAAAGACAAGAAGCGCAAGGGTGAAGAGATGGTAGCGGTCGCAGATCAGGGACGGCTAAGGCCGCCTCGGTCCGCCGACTACAATAAAGTCATGGAGGCACCGTGTCCTTTCCATCCAAACGGAAAGCATGCGGCCAAGAATTACAACATCTTGAAGAAGTTCGCTGAGGATCACAACAGCGACACTCCGAGAGATGCCAAGCAAGATGACAAGCGTGACCCTCCTGAGGGCGACGCTTCCCAAGAAACCGAGCGAGAGCTCAACTACATATTCGGGGGATCGGATGCATATGAGTCCAAGCTTAAGCAAAAGCTTACCGATCGGGAAATCAATGCAGCTATTCCGGTGACCCCCGAGTATCTCCGGTGGTCTGAAATTCCGATCATATTTGATCGCTCAGATCACCCAGATCACGTCCCTTGCCCAGGAAGATATCCACACATCCTGGATCCTGTGGTACAGGGCGTCCGATTGCGCAAGGTCCTGGTTGATGGCAGGAGTGGATTGAATATCCTATTTGCTAAGACTCTGGGTGAGATGCAGATCCCAAGAACGGCGTTCCAGCAGACAGACGCGCCGTTTCATGGTATAATTCCGGGAACCTCGTCGGTGCCAATCGGAAAAATCGCTCTTCCTGTCACCTTTGGAACTCGGGATAATTACCGGACGAAAAACCTCAGTTTTGAGGTGGCCGATTTCGAGACTGCATATCATGCGATCTTGGGAAGGCCGGGCTTGGCCAAGTTCATGGCTATGCCACACTATACCTATCTGGTTATGAAGATGCCAGGTCCACGGGGCGTAATCACGGTCCGTGGAGATGTCAAGTTTTCCCACCTCCTCGACAGGGAAAGCTACGACTTCGCCCAGTCGGTTAAAGCGGTTGCCGAGTTGGACGGGATCCGGCGGGCGGTCACCACTCTCCGCGACGAGGGCAATCTACCGAACAAGAAGCCATCTAAGTCAAGCATCAAGCCTGGCGAAGATGACGAGTAAAGAGGCGCCCGGTGTTCTTCCCCAAGTAGATCAGGACGTCTTCATGACACTCGGCGGTACGCCCGGGGGCATGGCAATCGCGTCGGTGCTATAACTGACGACCATTGTAACCCATGATCACAAATAAATAAAGTTAAGTTTTCGCTCACATTGTCGCTACGCTTATGCAATTCAGTTTCTGACTTGCTACTTATTTGTATGTCAATTAAGTACTAAGTCGGGGGCTACACCTAATTAGGTGCACAATCGCGCACCTAATCTTCTATCTAACTCGACTTACTACCTTGAAGCTAGTAAGTCGGGGGCTACACCTAATTAGGTGTAGTCCGCGCCTAACCAATACCTAATCGATTTTTTCTCTTTTAAGTCTATGACGAAGCCTAGCATAAGTCGTTCCGAGTAATAAAGGAACGTAGTTTATTCAGGCCAGAAGCACGACTTAAGTAGAGAAAGGATGGTTAGCATATGCCATGTTAATAATGAAAGTCATTTACATGGATAATTTATGAGTTCCTATATTTTTACAGGAAATCCAACTCTAAGTTGTCTAGAAGGCACTCGGCAGTCGGCTTCACTTCCTCGAGCAGCGCCATCGCCTCCTCTTCCAAGCAGGCGAAGCCATCCTTGATAGCGTCAAGCTCGATTCGAGGATAGTGCGACTTGACAATTCCCAGCACTTGACTGGAACTCGTCAGGCCGACTTCCCTGAGCTGCACCTTCAGTTTCTTGGGGGCTTCGGTCCACCTCTGGATCAGCTCGGCCCGAGAGCTCGGCTCGACTTCGCCAGCATAGTGTTGGCGTCGAGTGGGTTCCACCGCCACCAAAAGCTCATCATATCGCGCTTGCGCAATCTTGGCGTTCTCTTAAAAAACGTCATACTGCGCTAGCGTCTTCCTCCTATGCTCTGTCAAAGAACAGGGAATGCACGATTACAAAACCGTGTAAATAATAGGGGTTCAGAGTCGGTCGGGTTCGGGGGCTTACCCTCCAACTCGGTGACGGCTTTTGCCTCCGACTTATCCAGGGCCAGCTTCTCCGCTCGAAGCCTGGCGATCGTGGCATCGCGTGCTGCACATGATGCGGGGCACAACGTCATCCAGTCACACGCGAGACAAGTAAATTCTGACTCAGGTCAGGGTACTTACACCGAAGGGAACCCGCAAGGTCAAACTTTTCGTCCTGCAGCTCCTTAATCCGGGCCTGCAGCTCCCAGCGCTCCTTGGCTGCCTCGGTCCGGACCCCGATGACCTCCCCTTCCACGGATTTGATCCGCTCTATTTGGGGGAGGAACTGCCATTTGCTCTTTACCTGAGACATCTCTGGACTCATCAACTAGCAAACAAAATACATCATGTCCAATTTCCTGTAGAATTGACTGCAATATTTCCTTTGCAAAACAATGAGCAATTTCCTTCTGAATAGGTGGAGATATCATTAGACTATTCCCAGCGGCATTTTTATCTTTGCTATATTTCCACTCATGAATTTCCAAGAAGTTACCTTTGTTTGTTATAGGACTCCTTTGACTCATCATGTCCTTGAAAAGGTAATCCTTGTTTTAATAACAGACGAGCAACATCAACTGATGCCCTTAGTCGAGTGAAATAAGCAATCTTAGCAGCTTCACTCTGTGTGTGCATAGCAACATCAATGTGCTGGTCTCTTTTTAACAAATCAGTACAATTTTTCAATGCATTGTTGTGAACACTATTGACACCTCCTACATGCTCTTTTAGTTTTGCTTTTTTATTCCAGCTATTCCAACCATTTATAACAAATGCATCATACCCAACTTCCTTCTTGTTGCGGTCTCTAAATAAGAAACAACAAAAGCAGTATGCTCTATCTTTGGATTCGCTATACTCAAGCCAACTCCCAAACTCATCAAACCATTCAGAATTAAACCTTCTATTTTTATCCCCAAATTGTGTGTATGGAAAATCATAAGTCCGAGGTTGACAAGGCCCATTATCTAAGTATTTTCTTCTTACCGCATCTTTGTGATTAGGATGACAGCAATCTATCCCTTTCCTTTTACCTGGATCAAATTTAATTTCCTCTTCCCAATTGATGTCTTTAGGTCGTGAATTCCCAACATTTGTAGCACTATCTGGAGCTTTTCTTTTGAGAAATTTTTCCATTAGTTTACCTATCATTTGTATAATAGATGGCAACTTAGCTACAACTTATAAATATACATGTTGTTGTTAGGTCATAAAAAAAGAGCAAATGTTTCTCGATAATGTTACATACGTAGATATGCTATGCAGCTATGCCTCTGCTTCAACCGACGCCTCGATGACAACTTAAATCATCAAATGCCCAATTCCAAATTTCCAACTCTACACATGTCATATTATTTTGCTAAGGTATATTTGTTAATTGTTACTGCTCTCATCAATATCATCAAAAACACAAGATTGAAATCTATTATGCAAATGATAGATAAACTAATGGAAATATATTATCATCTATTGACTAATGACTATACATGTTCTGATCATCTGATGTTCACCACGTACTGACTAGTGACTAAATGACGTACTCAATTACTCGTCTAATCACGTACCTTGCCGGCTCGCCGAACGGCCGAAGGCCCGAAGCTTCGCGAGTTCGCTGCCGGTGACAGCGCCGCCGCCGAAGACGTGCCCGTGCCGTCGGTGCCGACGGTGCCGTGCGGGCCGTGCGGCCTTGCCGGACTGCGGACTGCCGTGATGCCGTCGGTGCCGAGGCAGGCAGGCAGCGCTAAGCCGCTACTCGACACGCCGACGCCGCCGAGGCCCGAGTAGAACGTCAATCGTGCAGCCGTGCAGGGAGATGGAGATCAACCGTCGCGTTATTCGCGTGCGGGCTGTGGCTAGGTATGTTTGGTTCATGGTCCTGACCCTGCCAATTTTTAGTCATGCCTTCAAGATTTGGCTTCCATTTGGTTCGTTGCCAAATTTTGGCCCGCCTTACCGATTCATTGGCGCGCCGATGAATTTACATGCAATGAGCAGCTTTGGCGCGGGCGCAGGAATTCTGTGCCCACGAATTGGCGAGCCGATGCTTGCTCGTTTGCTTGGCATGGGCCCCAGCAGCAGACAGACATAACGCATGCATACAAGCACATGCAACCAACGTGGGTCCCAGCTAGCATGCAATGCACGCAGCCATGCTACGCAGGTCTGCTAGTCAGCCAGACATTAGTAGAGGATTCACATTTAATTGGCAACAAACCAAATATACCACCTACTTTGCCAAAATTTGGCAACCCTTAACTGGTTTCAATCCAAACAACACGTTTTTGCCAATGAATTAGTCATGCCTTCGATTGGTCATGACCAAATCATTGGTATGGCTAGCGAGGATCACGAACCAAACACACCCTATGTGGCATCGCATCACTAATCCCATATTCCCATGCGAGCAGCGGGCTGTGGCAGCTCAGCGGCACTGCGGGCTGTAGGCCTCTGGCAGCGCTGTCTTTAATTAGCCCAGCGGCCCAGCCGCATTATTGCTGCCGCAGGTCGCCACCCGAATGATTGAATGGCTGCTCGGCTCAGCTTCCGGGGTTCACTCATTTTTTGTAAGGGTTCACCCATGGGCCATACTAGTTCATTATCACTAAAATTTTTTTTGAACCCTATGTCCTGTGACACCCGGTGGGCCTATTGGGCTCCGCCCCTAGCGGTTCGTAGTATCTTTCTGTCCTTCTTGATCACCTCCTTCGCTTGTGGATCTTCATGTTCTTCTTGTTTGTCTTAGTAACTTGTGACAGTCCTTCGCGCTAATAACATGTTGAGTAATCCTGCTACCGGGTGTAGTCTAGGGTTCCCGATAAAATCACAAATAAAGAATAGTGAAACATATATAGAGAGATAGAGGGGAATAGTCTTTATTATTCTTTCTCTACTAAATTGCACTAGTTGCACGTCCCCAAAATTGTCGTCCATTTCCACTTAGATCCAAAACTTCAAAAACTGGATATTTAAGTGCACGAAGTTGCGTTACCGTTCCGATTAGGTTCAAATCAGTATGGAGAAGGCGGTTTTGATAACATGGCTGCCTAGTTAGTATAATATATAACCACAAATGGGTGCGTGTCACTCTAAATCCATAAAAAATGAATTCAAATTAACCATTATAAAAAAATCTCTAAAAATCATAAAATTCTAAGAAAGCTCTTAAATTATTTTTAGAATCTAAAAAATCCAGAATCCAAAAAAAATTCTAAATTCCTACATTCTAAAAAGTAAACAAAATCTAAAATTAATAAAAGATCTTATAAAATTTTAAAAGCCACAAAAATCTTGAAAAATCCTAAAAGTCATAAAAGCGATAAATAAATTTTATTATATTTTAAAAATATTTTCTTTACAATTTTTGGGAAATTTTTATGGCTTTTATCTTTTCTAACTTTTTACAAATTTAGGAATTTTTAGTTTTTATGAATTTTAGATAATTTTATTTTTTATGGAATTTATTATTTTTAAAAGAATTTAAGGTTTTTAGAATTTTAAATTTGAATTCAATATTTAATAGATTTAGGATGTCACGTAGCCACATTATGCTGACTATGTATCTCGTATCACCAAAACCATTCTCTCCATACCACATTGTATCTAATCGAAACGTTAAAGTAACTTCGTGTAGCAAATATCTGATTTTACAAGTTTTGGACCTATGCGAAACACAGGACAATTTTAAGAACCTACGGTGCAATTTAATCTTCTTTCTCAGATGCATTTACAATTGGGGCACCTCTCCTTTTTTTAATCTCCGTCCAGGGTTTTGACAAAGAGTCACTAATGAGCCTTCCTGGGTTTTAGGGTTTTCCAACAGTAATATCACCGTTGAAAGTCCCGCATGCATGCGTACGTTGACCACCCCTTCAATTCATTAACACGGGGGAGCGCGCCAATCTGCACGACGATTAACTTATAGCGAACAGGATCGCATCAGCATCATAAATCAGGTACTAATTAATATAACTTAATAGAGATATAACGGTAATCAATATAACTTCTTTTTAATGCGTTGATGGCCAAGCTTGTGATCGACAAGCTCTTCTTTTTTATACGCTCAGTCGTCTCCTCCACATGCATGGCAGCTATAGCTAGCAAGCTTCGAAGACCTGCTATCTAGAATCAAGCTAGCTAGCTGAGAAGTCAGGAACCAAGGAGATCATGTCAGGGACGGAGCAAGGCGGTAGGGAGAGACCCGCGGCGGGGGCGAGTAGTGCGGCGGCGGCGGCGCGCGTGCCGCTGTACCGGTTGTTCGCCTTTGCGGACAGGACGGACAGGGCGCTGATGGCGGTGGGCACGGTGGCGGCGGTGGCCAGCGGGATGGCGAATCCGCTCATGACCTTCATCCTCGGCGACGTCATCGACGCCTTCGGCTCCGCCTCCTCGCTGGACATCCTGCACAAGGTCACCAAGGTCAATATAAGCCACGTCTTATCTGACCTATTTCGTGTCTTATCTGACTTATATTAGCTTATTTGACTTTTTTTATTATTTTGAATCCATTTTTTTTATGTCGTAGACGTGTCTAAAAACTCCCTAAATCCTAAAAACCAAGGGCATCCGACTCTCGAGGCCACCTCAAGAAATTCTCGAAGTTACGAGATAAGTTAGATTAGCAGATTAGATAAATTAGGGAGAACAAGCCTTAAGGATGACCCAAAAAAATTGCCAAAGTTCAGTGATCACAACGTGGGATACTTTTCTAATCCTTTTCTTAGCTCGTCTCTCATTTGCTATCTACGTAGATTTCTGATTAGTTCATTTTATTATCGTTGTAGTTTTATTTTCTATATGCTATCACATAAGCCATTTTTTCTGGCTAAACTTCCACTCATTATTTATTCAGGATTTACCACTAAATTCCAGAAAATTCATAAGGTGCTGCTGGCTGTTGGAAATGAAGTAAAGCAGCAACAATATTTTATTTCAGAAAAATTGTAGGGGACACGCATCCAATTTCAAAATTTTATGAATTAATTCATAAGGTAGAAGTATTGTTTCTATCATCTCGACCGTACGGAATAAAATACTTTAGTATCTCGAACCCTTTGATCTAGGCTGTCCAATTTCAATCCTTTCAATCCAATGACCGATGATGTGGGCCATTTCATTCCATTACTGCTTAAAGGAAGAGGATCTGCATCCAAGTAATTGTAGACGCGTAAAGCTATATTACTATATGCATAGAGGTTTAATATCTTACGAGAGCGTTCCTTACAGAGAATATATTGGGTCTTTTATATAAGGGTTAATTAGATACATGCTACTTCTCAATGTCAAAATTTGAGAATCGCCACCGCTCAATTAAAAATAGTAAAAATGACACCGCTTGATTGCAGAGATTAGATTCGTGTCACTCGGAATAAAAGTAAAGAGATGCTCAAGGACTTTTCTCCAAGGCTCAGGGAAGGTTGACGTCTTGCTCTACTCTTTATTAAAGCACTCCTCACGAAGTGGAGTATCGCTCTAACCCTTGCCCAAAGAACAAGATTAGACCATCCAACATAGGTAGGAGTAGTCCTTCATCTCTTTGACAAGACGGACTCTAAAATCTTCTACACCGCTTGATGGCTTTCACAAGCTCCTCCTTAGAAGCTCACCAAGCTCAGCATCTCCAACCGTCTAGAAGCCATCAAGCTCCAAGAATAACAAACCCAAATAGAGCCTCGATCATACCAAATCACAATTCCCAAGCGATGCACACAAATTGTTGGCTTGAATCTCTGAAAGGATCAGCAAGATGAGCGCTCTCCCCATATCAAAGTGCTCCTCTCTACCTCACAAGGACTCAAGGATATGAAATGGAATTTGAGTGGTTTGTGTGACGTGGAGGATACATGGGTTGCACTGGTGGCATTTTTACTTTGTTTGGAATTATTTTTTAGCAGGGCCAACTGTCATCCTGCCATGGGTGAGAAGAACAAAGAGAGGAGGAGGAAGGCAATGCAGGGGTAGCTTGGCCTTCAACTCCAGTAGTGGCTCATTGGCAGGGAGGGCGACTGCGTGGCACGACAAAGATGCAGTCAAGCATGGGGAAGACTGTGGCGGCTCAGGCACAGAGGAGCCGGGCGTCAAGCTGAGGCGGTGACGGGCAAGAAGACACGATGTGGAGGTGCTAGGGCACAATTCGGTGATGGCCAGTGGTGGTGGCTGCAAGGCGACGGTCAAGGGAAACTCTTGGGCTGCTCGGTTTGGCTTGGGGCGGACTGAGGCAGTGCATCCATGGAGCAGCGACGGTGGGAGGATTTGGAGTTCGGGACGATGGTTCGAATGGTGGCAGCAGCGGAGACATCCTCTCTTGCCAAACCGCCATTGTCGTCCTCCTCCTCCCTCACCTGGTGCTGACCTCCGGTGGCCTATCCTCCCCACCGCCGGCAGGGCCCTCTCCTTCTCTATTGCCAGCCACGAGAGCCCCTTCTCCTTGTGTGTCATTTTGTCCATCTCGGTCGAGCTCCATAGCAATCGTCAGCGTCGAGTCTCTCATGGCGATAGTGCTAGCGAGGAAGAGAGCTGGTCAGGGACAGAGTTAAAGAGAATCAGAGAGAGATTGAGAGAGGGAGAGCGGCGTTGGAGGCGACGGCTCGGTGGAGAGCAGATCTGGTGGAGGGAGGTTGGCAGCGCGTCAAATGGCTCCAATCGTGGCTCTAGTGGAAGGGCAGATCTAGGTGAAGAGTGGCGTTGGATGCACGTGGCATAGGGGAGACAAGGTTCCAAAAATCGGTTTCCCTAAAAAAATTGTTCCTCAGCGATTTTCGATTTGCCACGGCAAATCGCGATTTATTGAGCAAAATGTGGGATTTGAAATTTAAATCACAATTGCTTGCCGATAGTGCAAATATCGATCGAATTTTCGACAAATCGTGATGAAATCGCAGCAAATCGATCGGCAACACCGGCAAATCGGGCAAATGGGCAAATCGATGGAATTTTCGGCAAATCGATGGAAATTGTCGGCAAATCGTTCGGTGTAACCGACAAACCGAATGGGCGGTGTGATAAAATGGTAAAAATATATATGGTGCGAAAAATGGTAAAAATTAATTTAAAATATGAAAATGGTTAGAGCATGACATTTTGTAATTATGTAACATTTAAGCAATATTTGAAATTATTGAAAAATCAATTTGAAACTTTGTGTGGTGCAAAAAAATGGTAAAAATTGATTTAAAATTATGTAGTGGACTAGTGGAGGAGCTCTCGTGGGAAAAGGCAACGGGCAATGCACAGAGCATGCAATAATGATGAATCACGGGACAATAGTCTACAGAGCATGCAATAATGCAGCAGTCATCTATATATAAGTCTATGAACAGTGTATTTTCCTATTTTTCATGATTTCAATTCAAATTTCCTCGTGATTCCGATGTTGTTTTTGATTTTTCTTTTCACCATTGCCTTCATACATGCTTATAGAATTTTTGAGAATTTTTTTGAAATTTTTTTAAAATTTTAAATTCAAATCAAAATTTTGGGTCGTCCCTTTTTTAATTTTTCATGATTTTATTTCAAATTTGCACACGAATCCGGCTTTGTTTTTGATTTTTTTCCACCATTGTGTTTATAAATGGATCTACAATTTTTACGAATTTTATCGGATTTTTTTTAAAATTTTAAATTCAAATCACATTTTGAATTTGCTTAGCGATTTGCCGTTGCCGAACCAGCTCGATACGTCGATTTGCCACGGCAAGTGGTCGATTTGCCGCGGTAAGTGGAACCTTGAGGGGAGACGGCTGCAAGAAGAGATGGAGACCATACGAGCGAGGTAGGAAGAGATGATAGAAAGGAGACAGAGTGAAAGGAGAGCGAGGCAAGTCCCACATTAACAAAATTGTACACATGGACATCTCATCAGAGAAACCTCAAAACCACAGTTTTGACCGGTCAAAGAACATTTTGGCTTGGTTTTCACATTTCAGGATGAAGTATACCCGATAACCGTGTTCTCAACCAATTTTATACCATAGCATACGTTAGATACCAATTAGTTATTTTTTCTTTTTTTTAAAGTTTTGGTTCGGTTTCTTTAACCCCGCTCGCGTCCACACTATGCTCGGATTGCTACTGCTCTTCCGATGCCCCAAGAGCATGAAGACCACATGCCTCCTAGCAGAGCTGACACTGCTTCCTACCCGGGTGGTGCCCTTCCGTTCCTCTCTCTTAGAGAAGCGGTGCGGTGGGGTTGGAGACTCGAAGTTAGTGTTGGCCATATGGGCCGAATCAACCGAGCCGAAGCAAGGCGGCCTAATCTTGTTCACCGACCGGCTGCATGATTGTTCAATGGCCGCCGGTTTGGTTAAATATAATGAGACGGGTTTGTTACTATACGAACCCGGTTGGTTCATTTTATTTTTTCCATTTTCTAAAATTTTTAATCATTTCACGATTTTTCGTTGCCATTTTTAAATTTCCTAATTTTAAAAAAATTTAATTTTTTTACTTGAACTGGGCCAACCGGTACAAAAGGGGCCAATTGGGCCAAATAGGAACGGGCCAGCCCGGTTCGTTTGATTCAATAAGCGGGCCCAGAATGAACCGGGCCGAAACGAACCGGGCGGGCCGGTCCGTTGGCCAGGTCTGCTCGGAGTGAGCTCAAAGACGATGCTGTGGCTGCGGAGTCAGGAGGCTGGGTCATGGCAGCAGTAGTCGGGGGAGAGGAGACCTGCGCGATACGGAAGTGACGGCGGCAGAGCAGCGGTGGATAGGGGAGCAGAGTAGTGGGAGTTGAGAGATGAGGGACGGCAGGGGCAGCATGTCGAGGTGGAGTGGCGGCTGCCCCGGCCACTCCCACGGATGGCATTTTCAGCAGAGCGCCAGAGCCTGGAAAAGCTAGGGGAGGAGGTTGGCTGCAAGTAATTAGTTGTCCTCGTCATGGACTGAGAAGAGAAGAGGTAATGGAAGGAAGAAGAAACAATGGAGGAGAGGTAGAAGAGGGTACATGTGGCACTGATGTGGCAAACAATGCCCATGGGTATAACTTATGTGGCAAAACCACCTCCAGGGGCTTATTTTCCCAGTTTTGCATAGCTCATGGGGTGGAATATCCAGTTTGTGAGTCAAGGGTAAAGTAGACAAAGAACTCGGGGGTCAAGGGTCCAGTAAAATTTTTTCTTATTATTATTAACAAGGGGGACACATTATTGATGTTGTGCACCATGATCTAAAATTAATATTTTCCCTCAAGTATCGCACCCGAATGGTTTCTTTGATGTCAAGCTTAACATACTAATTAGTTCAAACTGAAATTTAAACTAGAGTTGCCTCTTTTTTGTTTGATTAAACTAATATTTGTGAAAAATATACCTTGCTTAAAAAAAAATATATACCTGAATCTGTGTTGAATTCCCCCATTTAAAATCACGCTGTCCAGTCACTGTGATGTCCTATTTCGGTGTTAGAATGTTATATATGAATAATAGTAGCATGTAGCATATGAGATGAAAAATCATGAAATTATTGGTTCTTGTTTTGGCATGAAAAGTGTTTGTCATTTTTTAAATATCTAATCAACCTTTTCTTTCTTATTTTTAGGTGATCATGAACTTCGTCTATCTTGGCATTGGAGCAGGATTTGTTTCAACACTTCGTGTGGGCTTTCCTATCATAAAGATTAGGATATGTTGATATCTATTTCTGTCCAATTTGTTTAATCTTTTAGATTAAGAAGTCGACAACAAGTACAAAATGGGTACCAATACTTCAGTACTGTTGTCCAGAGGTTTTTTTAAGGGTATTACTAAATATAAAACACTCTTTCCCTGATTTGTTTTTACCCTGATGACCTGGTAGAGGTATCATGTTGGACAATTACCGGAGAAAGACAGGCAGCGCGAATCAGGGCCTTGTATCTCAAGGCAATTCTTAGACAGGACATTGCATTTTTCGACAAGGAAATAAGCACCGGACAAGTGGTTGAGAGGATCTCAGGAGATACATTCCTCATTCAAGATGCCATTGGAGAAAAGGTTTGCTGTTTGAGAGTATAATGGTGAAATTTTTATGGATAAACCGAAGTTACATTTCTGCACCATTCAATTCATAGTTAGATGCTATATATCTCTATGTGCAATGTGTGAACTGGCATAGCTAGATAATTTTTGGCACAAAAGATTGCTTCTATAATGATACTGCATACACTTGGTTTGGGTTAAAAACTCATATTATGCATCAAAAAAAACATGGTTTGGGTTAATAACTCACTTTATGCATCAAAATTAACTGCATGAGCTTGCCTTTCTAGAAGTCTCAGAGGTTTGCGCTGTCTTCACATGGATCAGTATTAATAACATTATGAGTCCAGTTTATTGGCAAATATATCCATCTCATAGAGTTGCCAGAACATAAATGGAGGTGGATTCTGTGAATTTGGATACATACCATGATCTTGCTATCTAAAGTTGCAAAGCTTAGGACAAAATCCTTCATAAAGAAGAAAGACATGTAGTTTGTTGTGTATAAGCATCTGATAAAACCTAGCTACAACTAAACTCCATTTTCATGTCTTTGTTTTGCACATATTCTATCATAGGTTGGCAAGTGCATACAACTCCTTTCTACTTTCTTTGGAGGCTACATTATTGCATTTGTGAGAGGATGGCTCTTGGCACTCCTTTTGCTCTCTAGTGTTCCTCCAATGGTTTTTGCCGGTGCTATTGTTTCAAGGTTCAAGACAAGACTTTCCACCCACATGCAAGCAAAATATGGTGATGCTGGAAACATTGTTGAACAAACTATTGGGGCCATTAGAACAGTGAGTACTACTAGATACTTATTTTTGCTTATGCTTCTTTCTTGTCACTGGTAAATTAATCAGGTTCTGTTTGATATGCTTATGCTATGAAGGTTGTCTCATTCAATGGCGAGGAGCAAGCCATAACAACATACAATAAGTTCATAAGAAAAGCATATGAATCCGCTCTACATGAAGGTGCTATTAATGGCCTTGGATTGGGTTCAGTAATGGCAGTCTTGTTTTGCAGTTATGGGTTGGCAGTATGGTATGGATCTAGATTGATAATCGAGCGAGGATACAATGGAGGGATAGTTATTAATGTTATAATGGCTGTCATGATGGGTGCAATGTAAGTATCACATATCAATCCTGGTCACTGCAATATTTCTTGAATGAGTAATATTATATGACTATACATACTTAAAAAATTTTGTTACAATATTTAAGTAGATTCTAAAGATCATAGGTAATGAGTGCATATGAGGAGGCTTGGAGTAGTGTTGGATGGAGTGTAGTTTTCTAAAGATTGTGCATATCTTATTGGTAGGTGAACACTTTTCCTTCATCAGTTGTGTCAGTTCAAAGAGTGAGACTGTAAAAGGACAAAACATCTAATAAATCTTAAGAAAAGTGAGGAGTGGTCAGTGCTAAATGGTTGATTCTTTAGTCTTTTCCTGCAGTTTTGCATTTTAGCCCGTCCATTTTCCTATCTTCGCGCATATACCCTCGCCTACCTGCACATTTTACATTTCACCTCCCTAGTTTCCAAAACTCTCGCATAGGTTCCTGGCTTTTACTGTTTTACATCCTTGCGAAGCATGGATACTCAACCAGTGTATACAAATTTAGGAATAATTGTTGATAAATGAGCCATGTTTTTCAATTGCTATGCCTTTGTGTACAGTGGCGTATCCAGAAACTTGAGAAGGAGGGGGCTAAAATTGAGACCTCCACACTAGTATATATAATATCTTAATATATATAGTATATAATTTTTTCATTCGTGTAAGTTTCTATCACTCGTCGAATACTTTGCTCTTGAATTTTGGATTGTCGGCGGCCGCTTGGAACAGAGACACGTAATTACGGAATGACGATTAGGGGAGATGCTGAGACCCGATCGAGAGAGAGACCAAGACAGCTAGACCGTCATGTGCAGGTACAACATATAAGTGTGATCATGTTCAAACTAAATAGTAATCAAGCTATGCAAGGAGACTAGTAGTGACTTCTTAGTGCTGACCATTTATCTGTGTATATAGGGGTAGGGGGTGGGGGGATAGGAGACCCACGCAGTGGGGCTTCACCCCAAAGCCCCCCTGTGGATATGCCATATCTGTGTATATAGGGGTAGGGGTGGGGGATAGGGACCCACGAGGGGGGGGGCTTCACCCCAAAGCCCCCTGTGGATATGCCACTGTTTGTGTATCTTCCATTCGGTAAAATGCAAAAAGTATTACTACCCAGTTGGAGGCCAGGACCAGGGAAAAATTTACCGGTGGGGAGCAGGGAAGACTGAAATTCAGTTTTCAGGCAAAAATTTGAAATTTCAAACAAAAAATGAATTTGAAACAAAAATGAACAAAATATAGTTTTCTAGGGGAAAGCTTGAACCCAAGAACCTCTAATGCAGGTTCCTTAAAGCTTACCACTGGGCTGTTAGCAGCCATATGACTAGGTATTGTTGTACATATACTTGTATCATTGTATGCATGTTGAGTATTTGATAAAATCCATTCAAATTTAAATTTTTTTTCCGGTTTTTCCTTTTATTGGGGTGCCTGTAAGGGCTAATTTCAGCAAATTTTCGCGATAAGATTTTCCCTGGCCAGGACAACATTGGCACCAACAACACTTACTTTTAGCAAACAAACATTAATAGAGTTGAGGTCACTAATATAATACTATACAGGTAGTATATTTTTTTTATTTTTTTCTAATACATATATGCATATTGAGTATTCGATAAAATTCATTCAAATTTAAATTTTTTGGCCGGTTTTTCCTTTTACTGGGGTGCCGGTAAGGCCGAATTTCAGCGAATCTTCATGATAAAATTTTCCCTGGCCAAGACATCATTGGCACAAACAACACTTACTTTAGCAAACAAACATTAATAGAGTTGAGGTCATTAATATAGTACTATACAAGTAGTGTATTTTTTTTATTTTTTTCTAAGACATATATGCATATTGAGTATTCAATAAAATTCATTCAAATTTGATTTTTTTTTTTGGCCTGTTTTTCCTTTTACTGGGATGCCAGTAAGGCCGAATTTTAGCGAATCTTTGCAACAAGATTTTCCCTGGTCAGGACATCATTAGCACCAACACCACTTACTTTAGCAAGCAAACATTAATAGAGTTGAGGTCACTACTATAGTACTATACAAGGTGTATTTCATTTTTTTTTCAGTTAATCTTTTTTTATTTCTAATACATCTTTTCTGCAGGTCCTTAGGTCAGGCAACACCATCAATAGCAGCTTTCGCAGATGGTCAAGGAGCAGCATACAGAATGTTCAAGATAATTGAAAGACAACCAGATATTGATATATGTGATACCACAGGTATCATATTGCAAGACATCAAGGGTGATGTTGAATTAAAGGATGTGTACTTCAGCTACCCTACCAGGCCTGAACATTTGGTATTTGATGGATTCTCCTTGCGAGTACCAAGTGGCACAACCATGGCCCTAGTTGGAGAGAGTGGCAGCGGGAAGTCAACTGTAATCAGTTTAGTGGAGAGATTCTATGATCCACAGTCTGGAGAAGTCTTGATTGATAGAATTGACATTAGAAGAATGAAGCTTGCATGGATAAGAGAAAAAATTGGTCTTGTTAGCCAAGAACCAGTGTTGTTCTCAAGTACAATCAGGGAAAATATTGCCTATGGGAAGGAAGATCTAACTCTTGAAGAGATCAAGAGAGCAATTGAGCTTGCGAATGCAGCAAAATTCATTGATAAGTTGCCAAATGTATAATGCAGAATTAAAATGTCCATAATATTAACTCATTTGCTATCTCACATTCTTAATCAGTATATCATGCGAAACATTTCAGGGCCTTGAGACAATGGTTGGGGAGCGTGGTATTCAACTGTCTGGAGGGCAGAAGCAAAGAATAGCGATCGCTAGAGCAATTATAAAGAACCCCAAGATCTTGCTACTAGATGAAGCAACAAGTGCGTTGGATATGGAATCTGAGAGGGTAGTTCAAGAAGCTTTGAATAGGGTAATGTTAGAGAGGACTACAATTATTGTTGCACATCGCCTAAGCACAGTAAAGAATGCAGATGTGATATCCGTCCTACAGCATGGGAAGATGGTGGAACAAGGTATGCCATGTAAAAACATCTGAGGAGATTAATGAAAAATACAAAAAAAATTTCTTTGGTTATATTTTTTTGAAACTGGAATTTCTTTGGTTATAACCTCTAGAAAGTATGTATGTATAACCTCTAGAAAGTATGTATGTCGTGTTTGCATATCACCGGCAACATGTTGTTCCCATACTGTAGTGTTTATGTTGCAGGCCACTTTAAAATATGTAGGTTCCACAATTTTGCAGTATTGTGAACACAGCTTAGCTAGATAAATTCAGATTGGACGTAAGAGACTAAACTTGCTTTTTCTGACCACTAATTCACAGATATGTGACTGTCTAAAGTAGTTTGGTAATAGCTACAATACAACCTTACAAGCTGCATGGTTGACAAGCTGGTAGATGACTGGACTGTTGTTTGTGTGAATTCCGTTTAGGTTCGCACATGGAACTGATGGAGATAACTGAAGGTGTTTACTCCCAGTTGATTCATCTGCAAGAGACTCAGCGGAAAGCAGAAGCACATAATTTTGACCCTGATATCATAGTAGCAAACGGCTCTGGATCTATCAATAGCGAACCTAGAAACCTAAGTATCTCATTAAGGAGATCAGCTAGTAAGGGCTCCTCCTCCTTTGGGCATAGTGGTAGGCATTCTTTTCCTGCTCCATTTGGGCTACCTAATACGGTGGAACTCAACGATAGTCTGGACAAAGAGGAGTCTACAGACAAGATGTCCAGTGGTCAGATGAAAGCTCCACTCAGTCGACTCTTCTATCTGAACAAGCCTGAGGCTTTTGTTCTTCTTCTTGGCTCTATAGCTTCTGCAATGCATGGAGTCATTTTTCCTCTATATGGCACATTGATTTCAAGTGCAATAAAGATTTTTTATGAGCCACCAGCTGAACTACTGAAGGACTCGAGGTTCTGGGCAAGTATGTTTGTCGTGCTTGGAGCTTCCTCATTTGCTCTGATTCCACTAGAGTACTTCTTGTTTGGATTAGCAGGTGGGAAGCTTGTGGAGCGCATACGGTCATTGACATTCCAAAGTGTCTTGCGCCAGGAAATCAATTGGTTTGATAAACCGGAGAACTGTAGGTGTGTGTTTAATCTTTTGCTGACATGGTGTTTGACAAGGATGCATGTTCCCCCAAAATACCGTCTTTTTAATTCTTTTCGCTTTCAAGATATATGAGCTTGCAGTTAAATCAATTTAAAGTACCTGCACGTAATTTACTGAATTTAAAAATATCAAATACGTGCCTTGCATAAATTGTTTGCTGATTTACTGAATTTAAAAATATCAAATACGTGCCTTGCATAAATTATTTGCTGAGTAATCTAGCATTGTTAAAATATTTATAAAATATAAACCATCTTCTAACAGTAATTTTTATTTGCAAAATCAAATGATATTTCATGGAATCTGGAAAACATAGATTATTTTCTCAGCAGTCTTGTGTCACAAGAAGCCTTTTTTAACCGTTCTCTTTTTTTTTGTTCTGAAAAATGCAGAAATCTGTTTTTGAATAACATTTATAATTAAAGCTAACCATACAGCTCATTATTAGAATTAATTTTGGTCCCTTTTTATATTTAAAATGAATGATGCAAATCTTGTCAACTAGTGTTATATTTCAACAAATTTTCTTATGCTACAATTTTTTACATTTGTTATAGTGGAACAATTGGTGCAAGGCTATCGAATGATGCTCTAAACGTGAAACGCCTTGTCGGGGATAATTTAGCACTTAATGTCCAGACTTTATCGACTGTAATATCTGGTTTCACAATCGCAATGGTGGCAAATTGGAAGCTATCATTGATTATCACAGTGGTGGTTCCTTTGGTTGGTTTCCAAGCCTATGCTCAAATGGTGTTCCTGAAAGGTTTCAGCAAAAATGCAAAGGTACATGCCATGAACTAATCATGACTTGTGTATTGTTCGTAGTATGCATCACACTACATGTTTGTTTTGTCTAACTGTTTAGTGGGATGCAGTTAAAATATGAAGAAGCAAGTCAAGTAGCAGCTGATGCAGTTGGCGGCATCAGAACGGTGGCATCGTTTTGTGCCGAGCAGAAGGTGATGGACACCTACGAAAAGAAATGTGAATCTCCAACGAGGCAAGGAATAAGGGAAGGTGTCGTTGGTGGCTTGGGGTTTGGCTTCTCCTACCTTGTGTTCTACTTTACTTATGCTATCTGCTTCTATATTGGAGCAAAGTTCGTTCAACAAGGGACAGCAACCTTTCCTGAAGTGTTTAGGGTGAGCTCACATTTTCATTCATTTTCTATACCGTTGGGCGCTTTGGTTAATTTATCCAGTGGTTGTCAGGTCTTCTTCGTGTTAGTTTTGGGCACAAGTGCAATCTCACGAACAAGTGCACTAGGTGCAGACAGCACCAAGGCCAATGAATCGGCCATCTCTGTCTTCAAAATTCTAGACCGTGCATCCAAGATTGACTCCAGCAGCGAGGAGGGCGTGGTCATTGCCAATGTGAGGGGTGACATTGAGTTCCAGAACGTGAGCTTCATGTACCCCCTACGCCCAAATGTTGAGATATTCAAGGATCTATCCTTGAGCATTCCTGCAGGAAAGGTTGCCTTCTTTCTGAACCAAGAAGCACATGAGCTTAGTACCAGTTACAAATTGCTAGCTGCTGCAGAGCGTAAGTTGGTGACATTATCAATTCAATTTTTATCATTGCAGACTGCTGCACTTGTGGGAGAGAGTGGAAGCGGGAAATCTACAGCGATCGCGTTGCTCGAGAGGTTCTACGACCCAGATTCAGGCAGTATCCTTCTCGACGGGGTGGAGCTTCGGAGCCTCAGAGTTAGCTGGCTCCGGCTGCAGGTTGGGCTCGTGACGCAGGAGCCAGTGTTGTTCAATGACACCATCCATGCCAACATAACGTACGGGAAGCAAGGGGAGGCATCCGAAGAGGAGATCATGGCTGCCGCGGAAGCCGCCAATGCGCATCACTTCATCTCTGGGCTGCCTGACGGGTACAGCACCATTGTTGGTGAAAGAGGGATCCAACTGTCAGGCGGGCAGAAGCAGCGTGTGGCCATCGCCAGGGCCATCGTCAAGGACCCCAAGGTGCTCCTGCTGGATGAAGCCACCAGCGCGCTGGATGCGGAATCGGAGCGCGTGGTGCAGGAGGCGCTGGACCAGGTGATGGTCGGGAGGACGGCGCTGGTGGTGGCGCACCGCCTGTCCACGGTAAGAGGGGCCGACATCATCGCCGTCCTCAGCAACGGGACAGTAGTTGAGAAAGGAAGGCACCATGAGTTGATGCGGATAAAGGACGGAGCCTACGCGTCGCTTGTTGAGCTTAGCTCCACGTCTAGATAGCTAAGACCCTGGCGCGCTATGCAGAAATGCAGTCCGGATGGCCTATCCAAAACGATTGCTGCGATCTACTTAATTTATCAAAATCTTGTACGAAACTAAATTTTACTATTTTCAGGTTCCTTTTTACGATATTAACGTCCAACGCGAGCCTTTACCATCGGACGCTCCTCTCACACCCCCGCACTTATTAATTACTCGCTACTCACACCCGCACTTACCCCATCCTTTTGCTGCTCCTCTACACTTCCTCCACGCTAGGGGTGCAACTGGAACTGGAACGGATATTTTTCGACCTATCGAATCAATTTGGATAGTGATTTGAATAGTTTTTTGGATATTCGAAGAATTTTCTAGATACGGATATGGATAAGGATAGTTATCTTGGATAATGATACGGATACGGATAGTAATTATCCGACGGATACAGGAATATCCGAGTTTATAATCGGATAATATCTGGATATAAAATATGGATATTATCCGAAAACTTTAAAGACTTCTAAGGTGGTGTCGTGGATAAGTGCCAAGTGGTGCATTGGTGGACTGGTTATGTTATTACCTTACGTTGTACATGCATGCACCTAACTGATTGAGTAGACTATAATTAGTAGTGCATAAATTTGATATATGATATTATATGATTCTATCATATTTAGCTTACTAGTCTGTGACTTCTAATCTGCTAGTGCCATTGTCTTTGATAATTCTATTATGGCTCTACATTTAGTTTTTATATAATCTCTAGTGCGTTTAGTATTAATTCTTAATTATGTACAACGCAACTATAGTTAATTCTTGTACTATTTTCTTCACATTTTGTTAGTAATTATTCATAACTCATAAGTAATCTACCATCAGTAATTCAGTATGTTACATATGCAATAAATGATCTATATTTTCGTGTATTATCCGGCTAAAAATATTCGTACCTGTATTGAAGCCGATCTATATTCGCTTCGTATTCGTAAGTGATAGTATCTGGTATTATTCGCATTCGTATTCTCATCCGACACCATTCGTATCCGACTTCGTATTTGATAAAAAAATATGGATACGGATACGGGATGAACAATATCCGACCGTATCCGATCCGATTACATCCCTACTCCACGGACCATCTCTCCTCTCCCTCTCTTTCTTCTCTTCATCCAATGCCTCTGCTCCCATCTTTGTATCTCTCTTGATGGCTCCCCGTCTTTCTTCCTCTCTCCATTTTCCATCTGATGGGCTCATCTAGCGAGCTTAGTGGTAGGATTTGAAGAAGAGACTAGAAGTTGAAGAAGAAAGAAGAGCATTTTCGTTTGAAATATTACCCTGGTATGTACGAAATATTGTGTTTTGTCTGATGAAATATGGTGTTTGCTTTAGTAAAAACACACTGACACTATTTGTTTATGGAACATTGGTATTGCTTTGCTAAAATATAGTGTTTACTCTTGCAAAACATTTATCTATATGAAGTGAAACATTTTTGTGAACATCACTTCAACAATATTTTATTAGTATTTTTACTATGTTTCATCGGTACTTTGCACATGTTCCTATAATGTTTCACCAGCATTTTGTCCATGTTTCATCACAACTTTTTGCATGCTTCATCGGCACTTTTTTAATGTTTCATCGGTACCTCGTTCATATTTAATCAGTAGTTCGACAATGTTTCAATCTCATACGAGAGACGCGAACCACAGCAGATTCTCGCCGAAGTTGCACTGTCGGTAGCGGAGGATAGGGCATGAAGGCCCCATAGGAGGAGAGGAGAGGGGCAGAGACGCCACCAAGGGATCATGTTATCGCGATGTTTTGATAGGACAATCGTCTTGTTTCAATAATTCTTATGCTTTGTTTCAACAATTTGCTACGTATGTTTCGAAAAAGGGTCTGATTTTTTTTCCAAAGTATGAGACGTCCGATCCCTAACATTACTTTTTCATTTATTTATTTATTTTTGGATAGGGAAAAGACTCTTATTTCAAGTATTTAGATCCGCTAAAATAGGTGAGTTGTATCCCTACCCGATAAAATAGTTAAAAATTCTAAAAAAAAATAAATTTGAGTTTTCTACATGATTTTGATATGTAGATCGCACACTGAGCAGCTCGAATTAACGTTTAGACCCCGAAAAAGTGGAATACGAATCCATAGTATGGACATGCTCTTAAGTATGCATAGAATCGTAGTTAAACTCGGTATAATATTATCTAAATAATTTTTTTCTTATAGTTACTTGTTAAGTTCTTAATAGCACATGTAAGTGTTTTTTTCAGCGGTTGCAGTTGCGTTTAAACTAGAAATTTGTAACTCCTCGATAAGGACATCCGAGGGATCAAAAAATTATAGAAAAAATGGTTTTGAGTGCTTTGAGAATAAATAGTAAGACCTACAAAAATTGGCTACCAAACGTCAAAGCGTTTGACTTGTACAAAAATAATAAATTTTCAGCTTATAAGCAAACGCAAACGCAAACGCTGAAAGAAACACTGTGGTAGTCAATTTTTAGTTCAACGACCTATGGCATTCGAGATATATAATGCCATCAAGGTGTTCCTGACCAAGCGCGGAACATGGACAATCACGAACATGTGATGTTCAGCGACCAACATGAAGTCTTTGACCATGAACAATAATGGATTGCAAATCAACTCCGAATTCCGTATTATTAAAAAAAACTCTAAATTTCATTTTCTTTACTTCAATGCATGGAAATTAATGATTCCTCAACATTCCTATTTTAGCGGAGCTAATTAACAAAAGGAAGTCTGTACATATATGGAATAAGATACGAAGGAAGGATGCCATGTAGGAGGAGAGTCCGAGTAGGAAACTTGCAAAGTACACCGAGATATGTCTTAAGTCTAGACTATAAGAATTGTCGTATGTACATAGTTTAGTCTTAAAATTGTGTTTATGACTGTTGCTATTAGCTGCCTCTGAACAATTGGTTCATATATCAAATTGACGAGCGCCTCAAATCAAACATTCGATGGGAATCCGCGTGGACTGCTGGATCGCGACAGGTTTATCTTGATCTTTCATTTTGTTTGAACAACTAAAACATCGATTTTGCCTAATGAAACATGACAAAGTACTGATAAAATATGATCAAAGTACCGATAAAACATGTGAAATACTGATGAAACATGGAGAAACTACTGATAAACGTGGCGAAGTACTAATAGAACATGAGCGAAGTATCAATGAAAACTGACAAAGAATGATCAAATATGGGCGAAGCACTAATGAAACATTGTCGATGCAATGTTCTCGCAGTTATTCAAAGATGTTTCGTCTCATAGGAACAAATATTTCACGAAAGAAAACATCATGTTTCACATGAGCAAAATACAATGTTTCACTAGGGTAAAAACATGTTTTACTAGAGCAAAAAACATATTTTATAAGTAACAGGGGTGATATTTCAAACCAAATTGCACTATACATCTTTCTCATCTGGCTCCTTACTCCTTCCAATGGAGTATCAAGCTTCCTCATGCGGCAAGCTTCAGGAGGAGCCGACGGGCTTCCAAGCAGCACATCGACGCTCCTTGCCATCCTTTACCCGAGAGAGAGAGGTAGAGAGGGGGAAGAGGGGGAGGAGGAGAGGAGACGGAAGTGACGCCATGGTCGTTGCTCAAGGGGAGTGGAGAGGAGCTAGGAGGAAGAGGGGAGAAGAGGAACCACTGGGATCTGAGAGAGAAAGGGGATCTGGAAGAGGATGCGAGGTGGATGCAATGGGACGCAATGATCGTCGCTCAGGGGAAATAGGGGGGAGCTGGGAAGAAGAGGGGAGGAAGGGGATTTGGGGGAGGATGTGATGGGAAGGAGTGTATCTCACACAAGACGCTCCATCGAATGAATTGCTTCTTCTGTGTCACAGTTGATAACTAATCTAAAAAAGATGTAGCGATTATGATGTTGATAGTTATGTGTATCGTGGTTAGCTTCCCATCATCAAAGTCGCGACAAACTCGAGGGTACATGTCTTAAGGCAAGGCATGTGTGCATGAGGCAGTATCGAAATTTTTGTTGCCAGATTTCATCTTTCTTAGTTGAGAATAGATTTTTTTTTTACCTGTGTCTAGAAAATTGCCACACAAAATTTCTCCAATTTCTAGCCCATTAATTGAAGAAATTTCACTTTGCTTTCTTTAAACCCTGTTCTCCTCACCTTATTAGACTTATCGACTTATCTATCTATTTACTTATCTTCGTTTAAATTAAAAATAATTTTTTTTTATTTTTTCTATCTCAAAGACTTATCTAAAAGCTTTGAAACATAAGTCAAATTTAGCGGATCTAACTCTTAAGGCTATCTCGAAAATATTTTGAAGTTAGGAGATAAATCAGATACTACCAAATTCCCAAACCAAGAGCTCGACATATTTATTATTGATCACGTGTACTGGTACCTTGCATTCACTCTACTGATTTTCATTTAAGATTTACCACGAACAAACAACACGTGAGCAAATTTTGAGGAAATGAGAAGGGCGAGAACTGTAGTAGGTAAGCTTGTGAGATTTGAGTTTCCACATAAATATTTCCTCGATTGTAGGTTTTTACTACTAGTGCTAGTAACTTTAGGATGTCAAGAATCTTATTATGGCGCGAGATAAGGTGCTTCTGCAGAAAGCAGCTTGTTAAATGCCTTCAAAAATTTGGTGCAAGAACATGTCATCCCACAAGTAGAGGGGGGGATTTCGTCGAGCAGACAGAATCGGCAGCACCGCCAAGGCAACATATATATCGACGTGAGGGGTTGCTGCTTCAATGTGGCTGTAGCCGTGCCGCTAATGCCTTGGTCACACGACCATAGGGATGCGATCGGACCGGATACGGTC
The DNA here is from genome assembly GCA_036346145.1 of Olyra latifolia. Taxonomy (NCBI): domain Eukaryota; kingdom Viridiplantae; phylum Streptophyta; class Magnoliopsida; order Poales; family Poaceae; genus Olyra; species Olyra latifolia. The sequence continues at coordinate 42,605,233 of CM070523.1, read as the reverse complement.
TGATATCGTCCTATTCGTATCCATATCCATATTTTTTATCGAATATAGAATCGAATATAAATAGTGCCAAATAAAGAATCGAATACGAAATATACCGGATAATATCGGTTACGAATACAAATCAAATACGGATCGGAATCGACGTGGATACGAATAATATTAGTCGGATAATTTAAAATCCAATTTTGGTTTTTTTTTTCCAAAATTAGTCCAAATTTAAATTCAAAATTAGGAATTTTAAAAATAAGAAAATGTCAAAAATTAAAAAATTTGTGCATGAATATTATTAAATCAGTACAAATTCAAAATTTATAAATTTAAATTGAAAATTAGGAGAAAGATCAATCAAAATTTTGAGAATTTCATTTAAATTCCGACTGGTATTTAAAATAAATTACAAACAAGAAAAATCAAGTGGACAGTGACTATGCCCAGCGGCTGTGGCTTGGCCTCTCCACCAGTCCGCCTCTAATATGTGTTATTCGGATAATATCCGTATATTATATTCGGATATTATCCAAACAAAAACTCGGATATTCCGTATCCATCGGATAATCAGTGTTCCGTATCCATATACGTATACATATAAATTATCTGTATCCATATCCTTATTCGAGAAATCAACCGGATATATGTGGAACTATCCAAATCATCATTCAAATCAATTCGGTCGGTCGGTCGGTCGAAAAATATCCGTACCAGTTCCATCCCTACACGACCATGGACATCTATGCTTGGAGGAACGCAAGGGAGTGCTCCTCTGTGGCTCTGACCACCTCCGTTATCCATGATGACGACGACGACAATAAACACTCTAATCTTGAAGACCAAGACATGGAGCTAAACCACAACGCCAAAGATGCACGACTCTGTGAGAGAGTACTGCCTTTAGAGCATCTCCAGCCGATACTATAAAATCGGGTCTCTATACATTCTCTATAAATCACTATTCGTTCTCTATATTTTTATCCTCTTCAGCAGAACCTCTATCCAGAGAAACTATAGAGATTGATACAAAGAGCCTTCAAATTTAGAGGCTAGAAGAGAGAAATCTAAATTTAGAGACTGAGATAGAGACTCTGTTAGAGGACGAAGACTCTAAATATAGAGAAGATTGTGTTTTACAGACTCTGCTGAAGATGCTCTTAAACCACGACTCTGTGAGAGAGTACTGCCTTTAGAGCATCTCCAGCCGATACTATAAAATCGGGTCTCTATACATTCTCTATAAATCACTATTCGTTCTCTATATTTTTATCCTCTTCAGCAGAACCTCTATCCAGAGAAACTATAGAGATTGATACAAAGAGCCTCTAAATTTAGAGGCTAGAAGAGAGAAATCTAAATTTAGAGACTGAGATAGAGACTCTGTTAGAGGATGAAGACTCTAAATATAGAGAAGATTGTGTTTTACAGACTCTGCTGAAGATGCTCTTAAACCGATGTGGCATGATGGATCGTGATCATGCCGGTTGTCCCAAAGGATAGGAATCTTTCCGTCAAAATTTGCAGGATTTCCTAACACAAGAAGTAACCGCATGTTAAAATTCCTTTAAGAATTCCAATGCATCTTCTTTCTTTTTCTCTCCATTATCTATATAATCAATTAATATTTAATCTTAAAAGCCCTACATTTTTCCTATGAAGCAATCAGACACATTTTTTTGAACAATTCATATTCCCTTCGAGATTCAACATGTTAGGGCATCCTAATCCTGCATTTTTCCTATTTTTGTGTTTTTAGAATATGCAAATAAGGAGGCCCCGAGTAGTTATTCGGTGCTAGATCGTTATGTAGTAGCGTGTATGGACTTTGCCTATGTAGTGCTTAATTTGTCAACTTGGATCCTGGGTTGAAATTTTGGAATTTTGATTTTTGAGTGAATTTCGTGGTAGCGGTTTTTGAAAAAAAAAAGCCTTGAAAGTCACAAGGGAAAGGGTACAAAACGGATAACTTTTGGTTTTCAAAATTTGAAATTTACTGTTGAAAGTTTCAGTTCTTCATCGGACTAGTTTAATAAATTAAATTTCATAAAAAAAAACCCGACTAAACCAGCCTTCTATTGAAAACTGATAGGTTTTTCACAAAAACCAACCGGCCCTGTAGGTCTAAGGCTCTCCCATCATGTACTCCTCCCGAGCCCGAGACCCTCTAGTCCTGATTCCCTGTCGAGCCCCTGAGCACCGACTCTTCCCCTCTTCCATAAAGTTTCCAATCCTAGCCCCTCTCCTCTTGGTGTGCCGTCGCCAACCCTGCAGCTTCTCCTCTCTCCTTCGCTCACCTTGCCTTCTTTATTCGTCTTTTTTTCTATTTTCTCGACTCGGTTTTCGACAAAATCTACATGGAAGATTTTTTTTAAGAATTTTTATGCTACATGTTCAAAACACATCAATATTGTTTTTAGGAATTTTAATGATTTCCCTATATTTAATTTGAATATGAAATTTTGTAATTTTGGTCAGCTTCACCAGCAGTTTTTCATCCGGCTACCCAGTGAAATGATGACATTTTCATCGAAAAGTTGAAGCTTGCTCAATGGATGTAGCCGATACCTCATTTGATCTTGCACAATGGAGAGATCGTATACCGAGAACGTATCCCGTGTAATGGATGCAGTCGCCGCATGCCAGCCAATCGATCGTTGGAGCCTGGCTGTGGAACTTTGGAAATTTGGTCTCCCCTCTAGGTCCACACCTCAATCGCTCGCAATCCCTCTTCCCCTTCCATCTCTATGCCACCGTCTCTCTCACGGCTTGTTTGGGAGGCCCAATCCTGCCCAAGATCCCAGCCCATTCTTAGATATAGACATCCCCGTGAGAGATTTCCCTGGACCAGTCCACGTTCACGTTTGGAAGCCCATGAACCAGAGTTTTTTTTACCCCTTTCCATCCTGTATCCCTAGGGAAAACACCCTTCCCTCCGGACTTGTGGAACTCCTTCTTGGCCTCGTCACCACCACCACGAACCTTCCCCGCCCTCCTGCTGCTGCGGCGCCTGCTGCTCCGCGCCGTGTTGCCACTACCCAGCGCCGCCGCCCCAATCCACCTCCACCTCCTCCACACCATCGCTGCCTACCTCCTCCTCACCTCCGCGCCGTCTCCTCCCCCGCAGCTGCAGCCCCAGGCCCAGCCTCAGCCTCCTCCCGCTACGCACCACATGAATCCCTACCCGTACGCATACCACCACCAGCAACCCAAATCCCACGCCTACCCCCATCCCTATCCCCAGCCCCAGCAGCCGCCCAATCCATCCGACTAGGGCCACCTCCTGCTCCACTCGCTCTTGTGCCTGGTGTCTGCGCTTGAGTCCACCCTTCCTCACTGCTTCCCATCCCTTCTGGTGTGGCCGCCACGCCAGAAACCTTGCCCGCGCCGCCCCGATGCAGGCTAGGAGACTCCGGCTCGTGTGCGGGGCTGTCATCTTCAAGGGAGCTCGCCGCGCGGACAATCCAGGCGCACTTCTTCCACTTCTTGGCGTGGCGCCCCTGCACGCTGCACCAGCTCAAGGAGCTTGCCATCCTCCGGTCCAACATTTTTTTCCCTGCATTTTTGAGGTTTTCTTTTTGGATGCCCGGGATCTTGCCTTTCCAAACAGGATTTAGGAAATAATTCCCAGAGGGGGAGTTTTTCCCTCAGTAATGAGATGCCACCAAAATCCTCTTTTGAAATTTTTATCCCTGAATTTTATTCTCTTTGCATCTAAATAAGCCCTCCTATCTTTCGATGCCGCCTGTGCGCTCACTCCTAGGTTCCTCGGCAGCGTCTTCGTGGTTGTCTCCTCCACCAAAGCTTCCCCGCGTGTTGGATTACCTAGACCGTCCGCGTGGTCACCCCCACCGTCGGTCATGGAGCTGTCACCCCGCTGCTGCCATAGTATTTCTCTGTTTCAATTCGTTGGATTGAATCAAGTATGCATTTCCTTCCCTAGAAAAATACTTTGGTCGCATTTATGTTTTTTTTTAATAATGAGAATTATTAATTAGCATATTATCTGTTTAACTGTGAACCATCAATGTGTTGGCATGCTCCCAGATGCGCTGTTTGTGCACAAATACATGTATCCCTGTCAGTTCAGTGAATAAGGATTATTATTGCACAACTTGATTGTTATCTCTTACTCCCTCCCTTGGAAAATATAGGCCATATAGTCTGAATGATCTTGTGTAAAAATATAAGGCATGCATACTATCTTAATGAGGTTTTCCTTATATAGCTCTATTTATTCTCTTTAACCATCTACATTTATTTATTAATACACATACAAAGTATTCTCTCTCATCTTTCCAAGACAATATATAGGGGTGTATAAGTCATTTTCTTTCACTCCTTTCTCAAATTCATCACCATCTTAATCCGTGTGCCAAAGTAAATATTTATCAATGGTGGGAGTAGTTAGTAAGGATTATTATAACAAAACTGGAGAATTAGTTACAACATGGAGCAATATTGAGTTGAACTAAAACATCAAGGCACTGATGTGTTCAATTTTGATGAAAGTTGCTACTTAGGGCATCTCCAGTGGTTGGGCGCATCTGCCCTGCCCTAACACTATTCACATGGATGGGGCAGCGGTATGTCGCCCAAAAGCTGCCTCATAGCGATGAACAGGGATGGGGCTGCCTCATCCTATGCGAGACTGTGTCGGCGCCTGTGGATCAAGGTCTTCCAATGCTCGCCCGGCAGGACAAATCCGCGCGGTGTGAAAGGGCTCCGGGTGAGGATGTTGTTCGGTCGTGGAGAGTGGGCACAATAATGGTGATAGAGTAGCGGAGAAGAGGGCGCGGGTGCGAAGGAGTCACTGTGGGCAAACGTTCATCGATGACCGAGGAAACATCACCAGATCCATCACGGTCGAAGGCTTCCTTGGTAGGTCCGGCAGCTTTGACTTCACCTGCGCCTTCGTGCTGCTCAGTGTCGTTACCGATCTCCCTCAGCTCCTTTAGCGAGTCTGAGTAAGCATCCATCGCCATGACCATCCCCTGCTGATCCCCATTGGCCTCTCCTCCCCGCGCACCTCTCATCGTCGTCCTGATCTGCCCCTCATCTAGCTGTCCGGCCCGGGGTTGTATCGTCCCCTTAAAAATCCGGTCATCCTATATTCTCTGTGTTGTGCTCGCCATTGGCATGTCATACCTGACCGGGTATCCTCCCTGGTTGCCTCTCCTCCCCTTGCGCCGTTATGCTGCGTTCGCGTATGCTCACCCTCTTGGTTCTCTTTCCCTTCCCTCTCTCTTCCCTCCCTCCGCCGCTCTTGCCCTTCGAGTTCTCCTCGCCAACCAGTGTTGTTGTGCACTACCGGAGCTGCTGCTGGTGCTCCTGGGGGTACAACACTTTTCGTCACATGTGAGATGAACACAAACTTCCGATCTCTAGCCCAAATAGTGATGAACTACCAAATTTGTTGCTTATTTTTTTGTTTCATTATGGTTATTACTTGCAAGTTTTTATTTATCATATGCACTTTACTTATTAATTGCAATCTCAGTTACAATAAAATTGATATCAATTCAACTATGTGAACTATTCTGTGTGTTCAAATTGGGTTGTCGATGATTTACATGGTTCTCTTTGCTGTTTGTTCTATGTACCCATAATTTTTGAACCTTAATTATCGGTACTGTATTATGAAGTCTAATTGATTGTTGTATATTTCCACCTAGGGTGATAGAATTGAAAAAATGATGACAATAACACTGAAAAATGTTGAGAATGCTATGGCCGATCTCCTCAAGCTTGTGCAAGAGAACTTTGATCCAGACTGTTTGGAGGCTGCCACTACACTTAACTCGATCCTTCTCGACGTGAAGGGCGTAGCTGAAAGGCTTGATTAGTTGGCTCTAGAAGCAGGGGAGTAGATGAAGCAGGACTGCATGCTGGAAGAAGAGGCAGCATACTTGCCAAGTAATGGAGTTGATCCCGACGATGTCATACCTGCAGACTACAGCCCCAAGCAGCCATTTTGATTTCAAAGAATGGTGAGATAAAAATGGGATCAATTATGATAGCGAACAGTCACGTATGGTTTAAATTTGTTAATTTGGGCCAACTTTGAAAGACATGTTTTCGCATATGGCTATGTGTATGTCTAGTATGACTTCATTTTCCTAGTATTCGGAGTACTGTGTGCCATGATTAATGTTGTCGATGAACATATTATCCTTTTGGTCCTATTTTAATGGTATTGAACCATGTTTACTTACAAGCATTTGTCATGCTTATTATGTGTGTTTCTGTATGTACTGCCCTTTCAACTCCTTCAATGCATGCACACCAGCTTCTCAATACATCTACTTTCTTTGGTTGCCTTGTAGGTATGGCATGGATAGCCCCGAGGCATATTGTTGAATGTTTGGCGTGTCGGAGAATGTGTTCCACTAGATGTCCACTCAAGGCCAACCTGTGGCCAACCCAGCTATAGGAATGAGAGTGTAGGTGTGGGCACATAGAACTTGAACAAGGACATAGATGAGATTGAAGTGAATGACACAAATCCTTCTATTTTGAGTGCATCTAGATGCTGTCAGTGCAAGAGCAGGTACACCTGCATGACAAGGCATGGCTTGAGGTGAGCCGAGATGCCATGGTTGGGAAAGACCAGAGCATGGAAGACTTTTGGACTAGTGTGCACGTTGCTTTCCTTAAACCCATCAAACCTAGCAGCCCGCGGAATTGGAATTCTCTCAGGAAACATTTTGGGACCATTTCTTAATGCATCAGCAAGTTTTGCAACCACCACGACAACGTCGTGAGGATAATTCCTCGAAAATAAAGGCCTCCTCATCCGAAACCTAGTGAAATATCGGTATACTTTCATTGAAAATCAAATGCACGTGGAATGTGAAAACATAAATGACGGCGGCACCAACTCACCTTCGCCTAAACATGTTCTTGTCATACACTAGGTCCTCTACAAAGTAGTCATTAAACAATCGTTCATGGCCTAAGACATGGCCACGATGCACTGTACGATGACCAGGGACGGATCCACCCCACCTTCGGGGGGGGTGTGTGCGTTCACCATCGTGGTGAGCATGTTCACCGCAATGTGGCTGATTGCATCAATGCCCTCTTGCTCCTGTTCAGACGAGCTCATGGCTGCTATGAAGATAGTAGGGGGGGTCACTCCAGCTTGCTTCTCCACCACCTCCCCCACCCCTTTTATGCGCACTTCGAACTTCCTTCCGGCGGAAGCCAAGTACCTCATCCTTCTTGCAATGCAAGTCATCCGGGCTCCTTCCAAGGGAAGCTACTCTGTTGGTCACTCATTTCGTATCTGACAAATTATGACTCCTTCATCAAGGAGCATATCTGCAGGCCCCGAACAAGCCATAATGCATGTGCAGCAATATTCCGGTTGGTTGTTAATTTAATTATGCTACTCTTATGATCCTAATTATGTAATCCCTAATTTAATAATATCATTGCTCTTACGAAATACGCTTAGTATAACTTGCTACTATGTTTTGCGGGTGGTTATGGCGGTTGAGATGTTATATTAATTTATAGGAGGAAGAACAAATGGGGCTGTTGTTGGGTCTGGTGTATAGTGATGGGGCAATGAATAGTGTTAAGACAGTGCCCCAACATTGTAGATAAATAGTGATGGGGCTGGAGCAATGGGACGAATTGCTGGAGATGGCCTTAGGTCCTGTTCTCCTTACCTTAATTTATTGGACTTATCTACTTATCTAGTTATCTCCTAACTTCGAGAACTTTTTGAGGCAGCCTCGAGAGTCGGATTTGCTTCGTTTGACTTGTGTTTTAGAGCTTTTAGACAAGTCTTTGAAATAAAAAAAATGGATTCCAAAAACTAAATTATTTTAATTTAAACGAAGATAAGTAAATAGTCACATAAATCCGAGGCCTCAAGTTCTACATTAGATGTTCTGAGCTCCAAGTACAATGACTAAAATTTGTCTGTAGCTGATGAAACATGAGCTCAGTTCTAATATGAATTTTGTCAATCTTGTGAGAAAAAAATATTCTGGTCAATCATCTTTGTTTGATCCATAAGACCATCACATGCAAAATAAATACTTGGAGAAAATCATATCATGTGCTTGGGCCAAACAGATTCTTACATCTTGTCAAAGCAAGCATTTCATTCAATTCGTAAAATACTTGGAGCAAACAGATCCCACATTTAATTAAAAATAATTTACATACACATATCATTTATTTGCAAAATGACTTCAGAGAAAACAAAGCTTGTATTCAATGTAAAAATCATTGTATTTCCACACTTCATTCATTTAAAAAACGACTTACAACAAACAGAGCTTGCATTTCTTACAATTGCATTCATTTCTTACAACAACTCTGAACCTTGCAACTTAAGAGTAAAAAGAGCTTGCATTCATTTCTTACTACACTCCTTTCTTACAACAAGAAATACAACGAGGCTTGTGGATTCCATAGATTGGCATCACATAATCCCAGATATGGACATCAACTAGGCAGCTCGAGCTAGAATATCCTTGAACACCTTGAACAAATTGAAGACGCATCGACATCTCTGAAGAACCTTGCACTCATAAGCTCCAGATTGACAACCTTGATGGCACAATAAAAATTGAAACAATGTCAGGGCAGGCGGGCGATATCATGGCCATTCTCGCCGGTCAATGGTGCCTTTACCACTAGCTAGGGTTTACAACAATCTGGCACAAACAACAGGGGGGAGACATGAGACATGCGGCCGACGAGATGCGGGGAAGACAGGAGGGCTATAGGGGAGGGGGCGCCGACAATACAGAGGAATCAAGAGGGTGGAGACTGGAGACAAACATGGCGACTTGAGAGGAAGCAAGAGGAGGCAGATTCGAGGGTGTGACCGTGTGAAGTTGGTTAAGCGGCGGATGGTAATTAAACTTCAAAATTACCGTAGAAAGATTGGGAATGATTGGATTTCAATAGAAGGACGCTGGTTACCAGTTACAGTAAACTGCAAAATTACTATAGAATGATCGGGAACAGTTGGCTTTAGAGGTGGCCATCTAAGCCGAATCAAACAAGTGGTACTGGATAGTCTGTTACTGTTCATCAGTTCGGGCTGGTTTGGTGCAGTGAGTGGTGCTTGGGCCTCACCCTTAGCCCGGCGGGTAGACACAATCCAGCTTGCATAGTAGTAGCATGGTTTGTTCCTATGCGAACCAACCGGGCCGATTTGATTTGTTTGGCTCGTTCTACTGTAACATTATATTCAAATTTTGAGCCCCGCATGGCCTCACCCTCCTCCCCTGCCGCCACGCGTCAGTTGTCCATTCATCTGTCGCTGCTGCGTCGCCGTGCGTCCGCCCTCCCGCTCCAGCGCTCGCGCCCGCACCTAGGATCGCGCATGTGGCCTGCATGGCAGCGCCACGTGGTGGGCGCCAACTGTGCGTGTCCCATGGCCACACGACCAAAGTGGGCTAGCCCAACTCGCTCAATTAGTATTCAAAAAATATATGTTGGTTGACCATTGCATGAATATAGCCCTTTTTTTGTTTGTTTGGACCTTAGAAATTTCAAAAAAAATAGAGGACAAATTCAAAAAATAGGCATGCACCCCGCCACATCCAGCCATACTTCCGACCACATTCTCTTCTCTGGATTGCGGGTTAAAAATTTAGTTGTTTTTTGCGAATTTGGACAAAGCTTGAAATATTTTGAAATATTTTTCCAATTTTCAGATTCGGTAGCGTGAGGTTTGTATGACTGTATCACATCCATATTTTTTTGTTATATTTTTATTCTCTAATTTATTTGTTCAATTGTTTTGCAATTGAGGCTATTCGAAATGGCCAATGGAAATTCTCCGTATGATGAATTTTATCTTAGGTGTGGTTTTTTTTAGCTTATCTCATTTTCTTTTCTCGTTTGCTTATTTGTTCCCCGAGGTGGCCTCGAGAGTCGGATCCGCTTTGTTTGACTTTTTTTAGAGAGCTTTTAGACACGCCTTTGAGATAAAAAAAGGGAATCAAAAATTTTAAAAAAATCTCGATAAGTCAAATAAGCAAACGAGACAAGGAGATAAGCAACTTAGTTCGATTTAAGAACAGAGGACTATGAACCGATTGGTCATAGTGTGTCGGATGTGGATGACGAAACAGGAATACAAGGAATCGGGAAAATACCCTGCAAATATTGCAGTTCGACCTGCGCTTCAAGCTCCGATACCATCGGATCGAAGTAGGCCCAAGTGAACCCGTCAAAGGTCTGGACGACTTCAACGAGTTGAAAGACCTTGTCAACAGGCGGCAAGTGATGTACGAAGCTAGATGTAAAATTTGTCGATAGGAGTTGTCGGCGGTGACAGGCTCGGGCGCAGGACACTTGAAGAGACATGCTGCGGCATGTAAGAAGAGGAAATGCATTCAAATGAGGCAACAACAATTGAATTACAACCCTAACGGTACAATAAGTAATTAAGAGTACAATCCCGGAGTAGCTAGACAGACTTTGTGTCGTCTAATTGTTTCCGAAGATTTACCATTATGATTTGGTGAATCTCCTACTTTTCAAGAATATATTAAGATTGCTCATTATCCTAGATTTACTAGTGTTTTCCGTTAGACAACAACTAGAGATTTGAAAAAATTGTATAACACAAACAAGTCAAAAGTAAAAGAACAATTTAAAACTTGCATATTTTCTATTTGGTTAACCTCGGACATGTTGACTGGTAGGGTTAGGGAAGATTATTTAAGTGTTGTTACTCATTATGTTAACCAAAATTGAGAAGAAAAAAGAATTGCCCTAAGACTTATAGATGTTAATCATACAGGTGAAAATATATATGATAACATTATGAATGTAGTTCAGAAATTTAAAATAGCAAATAAGATTTTTTTTTCTGTTATCTTAGATAATGTATCAGTTAATACTAGTGCCATGAACATTTTGACACCTCTACTAGCTACATATGTTGATTCTTTCATAATACATCAACGTTGCGTATGCCATATTATTAATCTAATTATTAAAAGTGGCTTGAAAAAATTGCAACCTTACATTCAAACCATTCCGGATGCCATCTCATTATTAAATAGCACTAATGTAATAATTGCTACATAGAAGAACTATTGTCGTGATCACAGGTACAAGGAAATTTAGTTTACACATGCCTGTGAGGTGAAATTTAACATACCTTATGCTTCAACATATTACCCATTAGGTGGAATTTCACATACCTTATGCATCAACATATTACCCATTTCTATTATTCAATGCATTTATCTTATATTTAATCATTTGAAGAGATTTAAAAATGATGTTATTTTATTTGATGCATTTAGCCATACGAAAGCCAAATATTTAAAAATATTATAGAGAACTTTTATTTTATATTGTTTACTTTTTTGTTAGACCCTAGTGCCAAACTTCCAGGGCTAACTAATGCTCTAATACAACTTGGTGTTACTACTAACATAGATTACTCTAATTATTTTCATAAAGTTAGAAATAGACTCAATGATTTATATAGAAAATATGAAGAAAAGTATGCAGGAGATCATCCACAACGGCCACAACCAGTTCAACATACAGGAAAAAAGATGTCCTTTTAGAAATCTGTCATGAGTAAGGACAGTTGAAGTTCTTCAAGCATGACACCTCGTACTGCACTGACACCATCACGCGAATCTGTTGATGAGCTTGCCCCCATGCCTAGCGAAGGACACCGTCGACTTCCAGGAAGAGGAGTTTAATATTTTCACATGGTGGCGGCACCACAATGGAACATATCTCGTGCTAACAATCCTAGCACAAGATGTGTTAACTGTTCTAGTCTCCATGGTTTCCTTAGAGTCTGCTTTCAGTCTCGCGGGAGAATACTTGAGGATAGACGAACTTTCCTTCATAGCGATATGGTTAAAATATTACTGAGCACGAAGGACTGGGCGCTAGCAAAAAGACGACTCTAGAGCCTTCCCGTTGAGAGGTACAATCAAGAATCGGTGGCTGCATTCAGAGACCTAGAGCTTGATGAAGAAGGCTCTTAAAATATTTATATATGTATTGTTGAGCTTTACGCTGTACTCTTTTTTCTTTGCTAAGAGTTTCTCAACTTTCAGTTTTTACTTGGCAGAGTTTTTAATGAGGCAGCCACATGCTACCTCCGCAATAATAAAGCTTTTCAATGCATTCCAAATATTTTTTTTCTATTTCTTGCAATTTTTAATTATTTTCACGATTTTTTGCTGCTATTTTTTAATTTTTCTAAATTTTTTGAAGCATTTTCTTTGAATCGGACCAACTAGCATTACCAAAGGATCAACCAGGCCAAATATGACCCAGGTTGCCCCGATTCATCCGATTCTTTATTTGAACTGAACCTAGGCTTAGTCCCCGACTTGTGATTGGTTCGGTTCCTATAGTGACCGGGCCCACGAAACGAACTGGTTCAAAACGAATTGGGCTCGAACCGGGCCGGCCCGTTGGCCACGTTGGATTTCAATAGGAGGGAGATTCTAGGATTTACTCAAGTCAATAAAGAAAAAAAAACCCAGATAAACCTCGCTTCCCCGGATCCTGGACGGACAAGCAGCACGGCGGCGGAAGAACCGAAGGCAGAATGGCCTGGACGGCCACGGCCTCCCTGTGCTGCCGCCTTGCCCGCCTCCCCTGCGCCCGCCGCGGTCCTCCGCCGTCGACCCGGTGCTGCGCCGCGCAGAGCCCTGACGCGGTGGACACGGAGTACGCCGACCTCAACCTCCGGCCCCTCTACCCCAATGTCCGCCCGCCTCCCTTTCCCCTTTCTTCCTCCAAAATAGGCCGCCAGTCTCACCGCCCTCCCGTCGTTGGTGCTCGCAGAGGGGCCATCACCTTCGCATCCGGCAGCACGTGAACCCCCTCAGCTCTTCCTTCGTCGTGAGCACCTTCCAAACCCAGCATTTCAAGATTGCAATGCAAACACGAGGTCCCATCTTCTTCTTCCGTTCTTTAAGTTTAATCTGTGCTCTGTTGTGTGCGCAGGATCCCACCAACCCACCGGAGTGGAATGAGGCGTTCGAGGACCCCCTGCTGCCCCTCATGGTCGACATCGGCTGCGGTCGGTACACGCTTATCGTCACTCTCTTTTAATTGTGCTGATACATTTCTTGCAGCGGCTGTGCTTAGGGGATGTTGGTGTGTAGGGAGTGGGAGGTTCTTGATTTGGCTTGCTAAGAACTCCAGTGAAAGGCGGAACTACCTTGGACTGGAAATCCGGCAAAAGGTTTTTGTAGCTAAGGTTTAAGCATTTACTTAATATATGGATAATGCAATGTGGAAATTTTTTATGTGGCAACGGTGCTGCTTTTTTTATTTGTGTAGTTGGTGGAGCGGACACAGTTCTGGGTAACAGAATTGGGGCTTAGGAATGCGTAAGACAATACATCTTTTCCTCTTATATGCATTGATTCATGTTAGCACCGCAATGTAACAGTACTTGAAATGAATCTGTTGGAACAGATATTTTATGTTTGCAAATGCAACAGTGTCATTCGAGCGAATTGTGTTGTCATATCCTGGCCCCTTGTCACTTGTTTCAATACTGGTGAGTGTGATCTCATAGGTTTTTTAGTTGTCCAGTCGCTGGTTCAGTTCTTAATTGTTTCACTTGATGGAACTCTTATTGTTGTTGTCGTCTACCATCTGGTTTTGTAGTGCCCTGATCCTCACTTTAAGAAAAGGCATCACAAGAGAAGAGTGCTACAACCACCATTGGTGGATTCAATCGCAAAGAACCTTTGTCTAGGTGGATGGGTATGACAGTTCTGTGATACACTTCAAAATACATGATTTTCATGAACAATTTTTTCCTGTTATACTAATAATTTGCGCTAGGACCAGGATGCTTTACTATGATTCAGATTGTGTGCAATGATATCCTTTAGTCCTTTAGTTTACAGTAACAAAGATTTTGTTAGTTGTAGAATTACAAGGGCTTTGATTAGGTAAGAAGCCATGATTGATATCTCATACTGCACCCTGAAGGAAATGTATTAAAAGAATCTAATGTAATTACCTTAGTAAAAAGTGGTAAAAGTTATATTTTAGGCTTGAAACAAGTCACAACTATTATTTACTAAATAGGTCTGTGAGGAAAATTGCTCTTGAGGGCTCCCAAGGTACATTAGGTTGAAGACTTAATCATGTACACCAAGCAAAAGCATGTTTTCCAAGGACTAAACCAAAAACAAGCATTTAGTTGAAGACTTAATCATGTACACCAAGCAAAAGCATGTCGTCCAAGGACTAAACTAAAAACAAGCATTTAGCTTTGTCCTGAACTCCTCTTTATGAGATATGGAACTCGATTTGTATATTTAAAGCTTTGTCTTGCTGTTGTGAAAGGCATCAACTATCATAGTGTCCGTTGGATTGCTATGTTCCTTGTAATAGTTATTATTGCTTTGTTGATTGTAATCATCCGTCTCTATCATGGCCATATGCACATACACTTGTTCTTTTGTATATTAACATCTAAATATCTAATTGTACTTTCCTTTCTAGGTTCTTCTACAATCAGATGTGCTTGATGTAGCTGCAAACATGAGAGAAAGGTTTGATGTATATGCAGATGTGTTTCAACATGTTGATTGTATTGATAAAGATTTTCGGTGTAATAATGAAGGATGGCTTCTGGACAACCCAATGGGGATACGGACAGAGAGAGAAATCCATGCTGAGCTAGAAGGAGCAACCATATACAGGAGGATGTACCAAAAGACTAGAGATGTTTCTCACTAGCGGTTCATAAGTTCAGTGGAGCTGTCCAGGCAATTATGGCATATGGCTTTCTGCTTGATTCATGGCTTCACGCATCATAACTGACTACCACCCTCACTGGTCTTTTTCTAATGCAAGTTGGCATCTTTTCTGCATGAATTTGCCCCTGTTTTGCTGATACTGCAGTAGTGCAGAGCCTTACCCTTTGCTCGTCAGATGTGATGGTTCGTACTAGTAAATGCTTCCCTAAGGTTTGATAATTTCTTTCAGATCGCTGTTCTGGTTAAGGACAATGCTATGGCTGAGGGAAGATCACACTGCAATTACTTTGTGTTGCTGACCATACACCAGAAAGTTTGGCAGCTGCTAGTATGTGTCCAACATAATATCGGGGTGGTGTGGTTCTCTAGAGATCAAAATCATAGTCCTGGCAATCCTGATTGTGTATGGCTATTTGATCTAAGGTAGGATTTACCCATACTGGGCTCACTAGTTATAATAGGGAAAAAAGGTAGCCAAGCCACTACACTGAAATAGTTATTGAGTTGTAAATCTCTGAATTTGAGTTGTATCGCTGAAAGCGATCTGTAAATTTTTGTTAAAAAAATCACTCCGTGCAAGCTATGGAATCTAACAACTCTCCTGAGTGATCATGGTGTCTTGCCTTCGTTACATGTACTTTCCACATTGGAAAGATGACCAATCCATATTATATTCAAGTTTTTTTTTTATCATTATCACAGCGGAACGATTGAAACCACAAATTGTGTGCAGATTGTTTAGCAGGTCAGTAACATACAGTGCTGTCACACCGTATGTAACTGAGACAAACATAACAAAGACCCAGTAGCAAACTGCTATCTCTCACACTGCATGCATTTCTACAGTGAACATACAGCCCCGTTCTCTCTAAAAAACATGCAGCTCTGTTTATTGCAAGAGGAGATACGCAGAGATGTAGCAGCATCCAGTGAGTGCAACTCACGTTGTATCCAGATAAATCAATAAGACCCGCCAATTTGGTAGAACTGCACACATGACAGAACATAGTGCCATGCAAGTCATCTGGTACTGCCGTTTCCAAATTAGTCATTTTATTTTCCAAAAGGGGTTTCCCCGATTTCCATTACTCCCTCTAGTTTCTAAAAATTTGCCATTTTAGACATTGGTACGGTCTTCGAAATGAACGTTTGACTATTAATTACCATTATAATTTATTTATAAAGTTCAAAAAATTATAATATCATATAAGTGCTTTTCAAAACAAATCTAAATGTATAATTTTCATATGCCCAATCCAAATAGTTCAAAATATTTTTATAAATAAAATTTTAAAACTTTGACTTAGAACTAGTCTAAAACGTCATGTTTTCAAAAACCAAAGGAAGTACTAATTTAGAATAACGGAAACAACTGCCTAACCGTTTTTTCTTCACAAGATCCTATGCGGCTATTCCCTTAAAGGACAACTTGACTGTAAGACTAGTAAGCTCAACAAGTCTTCAAAATTAGTCATCTGTTACTGGAATTCGCTCATCTCAATGCAAGTTAGTAATTAAACAGTGCAAATGAAAATAAATCAACCTCTTATAATAGTTTACAAGTCGAGCAATGTTTTGGAGCAAGCCCTATCTCTCCCCAAACAAACCAGAAGATAGGTGAGCTACAATTAGTTTGATACATCTTTACAGAGAATACCAAAACCTTTACTAGATGGGCCTCTTTGTACAAGGATACTCTTAATATACAGCCATGGGATACCACTTGAACATTGATTCCTATAACTAAAATAGTATCAAAGATCAATTGTGGTACACTCCACAAGCACATTCACTCATCAAGTCCGGGATACATATCTCAGACCGCACAGTATTAGGTTATATATGTTACCTGCAACAAGTGGATACACAGACACGTGTGGTTAGAGATAAATCATTCAAATAAGTGGTTGTCTGGTTGACAGATGCAATTATAGCCATAGAGTTGAAAACAGAGCTAGACAACGGCATACAAATAATGGGCAGTGAGAGCAAATTAGCGCTTTGATTGCCCGGATATCCTTGATTTGCCCTTCTCAATTGGAAATTTCCAGATGATATCATCTAATTTGCTGCAGTAGTTATTTACAAACTGCAACAAAATCAAAAGAAGATTTGCAGAGTTAACTGTGCATGTACCAGCAAAATCAAAAGCAATTGAACAGATTAATTTATGTTTCACATTTTAAAATTTTCACAAGGATAATCTGTGCAGTAAGAAGCTAAAGCTACATAAAATAACTACAAGCATTACGTATTTAGTTAACTTGTACCTACTTAAAATTTTCATTAGGCTTGGTCATTAGGTGATTAGGACCTTCATGTTTTATGCTAGAAGGTTGCATGCTGTCACGAATAGGGAATAGATTGGACAGTTGTCTCGCCCGGACGATAGGAGGCTGGCGGCACTCCTCACGCCCGGGTGGTACACATACATGGGTTGAACCCTATTTCTTGCTTCATTGATAATGGATACATGGCATCCCTTTTATGGATGACTTACTTGTAACTTAAGAAGACAATCTTTAATATATAATAACTAATCTTATCTAATCTCTCGATCACTTAGAAAGCCGGTCCATGTGCCAGTTGCTACAGTCCCACGGTACAGTTTATGCCGCTGCAGTACCGCGGTGCTGTTCATAGGAGGACCATGGGCCACCACCTAGAACACATACTTCATAGTGTCATCCTAAAGTCATCAGGCACATACATAAATAGAAAATAAGACCACCAAATAAATAGTACAGGCCATGTGTTATGCACAAAAACAAATTACTGTTCATGCATTTGAATAGTGCCTGTAGAAACCGCGCTGGGCAGATTGGTTGGTTTATATTTGTTTTGATTTGTTAGTTGGAGATAATATTCGGTTGGTTGGTTGGATTTAGTTTGTTAAAGATAAGATTGATCAGCAGCCCTATAAAAAGGATGGACCATTTAGATCAAAGGTAAGCAAATAAAAAAAATAAATCCTTATCTTTCTTCTCCCCTGTCCGGCTGTCCCTCTGCCTCAGCTCTCCCCCACTATGAGAGCGAGGCCTTAACACCATGCAAGTAGACAGGTAGATTCCACATCATGACATCACTCTGTTACTAGTACTATACCAAGAAAAAAAATTTCAAGATTGTTTTTGAAAAGTACTTCGTGTAACACTAGACGATCTACAGACTAGATGTATCAATTGCATTGAGCTATATGTGGTGAATCAGTTACAGGAATATGATGATAAACTAGTAGACCGGTAGGTTCCACATCACTCTGTCACTAGTACTATACCAAGAAAAAATTTCAAGATAGATTTTGAAAGCGTAAGTTGCACCGTAGGTACATGAAGTTGTAATGCATTCTCGCTTAGGTCCAAAATTCCCAAAAATGTGTATTTTTGTGCATGAAGTTGTATTATTGTTTTAATTAGGTCCAAAATAGTATGCCGAGGGTGGCTTAAAGACATGGCATTCCCAATCACTACCCCATGTGGCCATGACATGGCAATGGGCTCACATGCACCCTTTCTCTCTTCTTCTCCCCTCCTCCAACAGTGCTGCCGCTACCTCCACTGCACCGCCTCCTCGTCCTCATGTGGGGTTGGGGTGTGGCGCAGCTCGGCGGCCATGCCAGCGCAGCCCAGCATGGTGGCAGCCGGATGCCGATTTGGCCGCCGCTGCCTAGGCCTAGGAGGAGGGAGGGAGGGAGACTGGGGGAGGACGTTGGCAGGGAGGGTGGCATCTAGGAGGCGGCAGCGCTATGATGGAGAACAAGAGGGGGAGAGAAGGGAGTGAGAAGAGAGAAATAGAGTAGAGAGGGGAAGGGAAAGAAGATGAGGTGTGAGACGTGTGCAATGTGGCCACGTGTCACAGTGACTGGGGGTGCCACGTCATGAAACTGCTCTTTGCAAACCACTTTGGATCTAATCGAAACATCAACGCAACTTCATGTATCCAAATATCCGGTTTTAGGAGTTTTAAACCTATGCAGAAACGCGGGACAACTTTAAGGACCTACAATGCAATTTACCCTTTCTAGAAAGTACTTCGCTGTTAACACTAGACAATCTACTGACTAGATGTATCAGTTGCATTAAGCTATATGTGGTGAATCAGTTACAGGAATACGATAAACAGAATAATACAAGTACGAAAGAACACCTCTGACCTTGTTATACTCAGAAGTACCTCCAGCTGCCTTTTGCAGTTCCACCATGAAGATTGATGGGGCAACTTCAAAAATCTGAAACCAGAGAAAAATTAGCAAGAGGAAAGGAATACAAGCATTCTACAACAGAAAACAATAAAACAAGATATATACTGGAGCATAGAGAGGGAAAGGCTCACTTCAAGCATAATTGTGAGATGACTGGTCCTGTTCGCATTTAGACCTTCCACCCTCATCTGAATATATTAATAATGCAACTAGTGTTAAGATCTAAGGTCAGAAGATTTGCAATATCTGCATGACGGATGAAGTGCATGGTTGTAGATCTGGAGACAGTAAACCTTACCTTATAATTTCGAATGTGAGTTTTAAACCCCATAGATTGAGCAACAACTTCCATACTTGACAAGATAACATTTGCCGGTTTTCGTGATAAAAATCTATTTTGAAGCTTGTCATAGTCCTGTAGATAAAGAAATTATTAACTCTGAGAAGAAAAACATAATAACCATATGCATCTTGATCATGATTACAAAAGATCAGATTTATGGACACTATTGCCCAAACATATAGCAACAATTTCATCCTATGACGATGATATGAATTATTACCCAGCTAGGAATGTTGGGCAGAAACACCATCGTCGGTGCAAATATTAAAACATCAAGAAAATAAAAACCAGTTTGCCGGAAACTATTTTCTTGCTTCTTTCCTTCTAGTAAAAAATGTAAAACTCTACTAATATCCATAAGATACTAGTAGGTTTAAATTTTGCTCAATCTCTACTATTAAAAAGCCTCTAGTGGTGGTCGTTGGAGGTTGACATCACAGTTCAGTGAAATTATCCACCATGCCATCCATCATAACAAATCCATCTTTTCCATTAAAATTACCCACCATACCATCCATTGTAATAAATCCATCTTAATTATCCACTAAAATTACCCACCACCTATCAAGCACAACACGTGTACACTACAAAACACTCGCGCGGTCGCTCGCAAGTCGCGATGTGTCGCGCCCTGCGCACGGCAAAGCCGAAGGTATATGACTTGCTCTCTCATAGTATCGATGATGGAATTTAGATTTTCTCGTAGCAAAGCTTGGGCACTCGACTAGTATAACTATAATGGATTTCTCAATTTTACAACTGTTCTACAATTTCTATTTATCTTTTGTCATCGTAATTCTAAATAGAATACCACATCATTATGGATGATACTGCTAGGAGCCCTGCTAGATCTCCCAACCATTACAGGTCTTAACTATTACAATCATCCTGTCCTATGGTTTTTGTTGCTCTGTTTGATGTAAATTAGGAGTGTGATGCCTCCTCCTTGCAAAGCATGTATCTTGAAGTTACTTCAGTTCAATAACTGTCAGGAATGACATAACAGTAATACTAGGAGTGACCTATGATGTCCTTAAACAAATTTCTTGCTCTTAGTCAGATGTGCTAACATTGTCCTAAAAATTTATTAAAAGGTAAATTCAATCAAATGAGTTATAACTTTTGGTATGCCTGCAATACAACAGTGCAAAATTATACATACTGCCGCAATAAATAAGGTACCCAATCTTCAAGCACTATTTAAACAGAATATTCAATTTTACTAACAAAAAGCAGCCAGGATTACATATACAAATCAAATAATATCAATAAAAAAGTAGATCTGGGTACTGATATGGTAATCACATTACCCCTTTCGATATTTGTTTGTTAAAACATTAGGCAGTAAAATGGCTTGTATCATACCTGCCGGCGATCAAACAGGGCTGCAAGGTTCAAACCTTGAGATAGAATGATTAAGTCAAATGCATTAAGTATCAGAGGGCCTCTTTCATCATCAAAATTATGCTCAGTGTCCTCCTGAAATAACAAAAATCAAATTGGAAAAGAAATATAAATGCAACTACTATTACTACTATTAGTTTCATGGTTTCACCTCAAAAAACTGCTTTACAATACAAGTGTCCAAATTAACAATAGAACAGCAAATATAAGAATTGCTGTCTAAAAGCACAAGTGAACTCAGTTTGGTTCAAAACCAAGCAAGCTTGTATATTTTTGGATAGAAAAGCTCAAACTGCAAGTCATTAGTCCACCTCGTTTAACAATGTGACAGGCATGAAACGCAGCACATCTAAATAATCTGATTTTGGCTTCTAACTCAATATTTGTGGAAGAATACCAAATAGCTGACTAGTTGTTTGCTTAGTTACTGCATTCTCAAATAATTTGAGTACTGCATAAAATTGAATGACATAAACATGTGAAAGCACAATAAGCCAAAAAGTACAAGAAGTCGATAACTAAGTAGAAACACTCATACAAAGCACTGGTGAGCAAGGTTCAACACATTTTAAATATCCACATTACGATGGCATTTTCTTATATTTAAGGATTGGCAACCATAAAGTGTTTCTAAGGTTGAAGCGTTGGACTACATTTTGCAAGGGATTTAATCACAACCCGATGTGTATCAGGGTACGGGTACATTATATTGAAGGAGCATCAGTGCATCATAGCTCGGAACCAAATGCTGATGATTGTAGTACACTAATTGATACAATCATGTATGCACTGTTTTCCTTCCAAAGGAGTTCTAAGAAATGGAGACAATAGCGTCTATACCTCAGGATCATCAAAAGCTGCGTTAACGTCATCAAGATTGACTTCTTCATTTTCTACTTCTTTGACAGGTTCATAGTTCTTCATAAACCATTCATCATTTCTGATCTCTTCTATCCTGATTCGCTGTTCGAAGTCAGAAGACACATTGAGTCCACAAAATACCAATGAAGATCACAACTGCACAAACATGCAATGTCCACGTATGTTGCATGGAAGATAATCCATGTTCATTGAACTTAAATTTGTTCTTTGTATGGTCAGATAAAAGCTACAGTAACCTAGTTCATTTGAATTACCAAGAGTAAGTATGAAATAACAAAGTCAAGATGATTTGAGGAGCCAGACCGCTTTGCTTTCAAAATGGTACAGGTAAACCGACCAACTGATCATGATTTATGGCCAGTGGATAAAAGCCAGAAACTGTCATTCGCTGAGTTAAATCCTAAACCTCACACAGTTAAGTATATAGCAGTACCTTAAACTAAAATACCCATTAACCAAAAAGCTGGTTTGTCATTGTAAAGTTTCTCCTATTCAGTAATAGTGGATATGGCATATATGGTTACAATCTACCTATCCTTCTCAGCATTATGTAGATTTTCCATATTCTGGATTATACACAAACATAATCCAATTCCGCTTACAAAGGTAGGAGATAAATACAAAGATGATGATAAGCGTGAAATTCTACTTATTCACGAATGTATGTCAATCAGATCTAGCTGATATCGCTAAAATGCTTAACTTTAGTTAGTATTCATGTATTTCAGCAAATTTGTACTAAAACCTCCACCCTCTTTGAACTATTAGCTGTCTATCAAGTATAAGAAACGAAATCTTTAACAATGAAAACACAGAAGGCCAGATGTACACTAAATTGGTAGAATATCTAACAGGAGTTGTGCTTGTGGAGCAATCCTTATGACACAGTGGCAAACATGCCAAGATTTACAACCATAAGGTTCATAACAAATAAAAAAAGAACATGATAGGTATTTTAATATTTTATTAGTCTCTCATTGTCAACATCTGATTGGATATGTTTGAGCACTGATAAATGACTAGCTATGGTTAAAGCAAAAATGCTATACCATCAAGTCATGATAATGTATATCAGCTCGTAGCAATTTTTTTGGGCTAAACAATTGTACAACTTCACTTACTGTGTCTGGATTTGGGTCAAGAATTCTACGAATCAGTGACTTTGCACCTTTTGAAAACCAGGGTGGGAATGAATATTCTGCACTCTCAACCTGTCTTAGGAAAATAGATAGTAAGGTATAGAAAATATATTTTCCACAAAAGTAATAAACCATTTATGATTAAAAAAAAAACTGTTCAGGCCACCAAGACATAAGGCATTGACTACACAAATCAAAAGTACCAAATAGCTACATACAACTCAGATACAGAAGGCTATAGCAAAAGGCGAAAATTCTTAATACAAATAGATATTGCTTTGTGACATCTCTACAAGATTGCCAATGTTTTATTTCCTTTGCAAATAAACAAAATAAACATAAAGGAGCAAATTAAGAATCGTTTATTTGTGTGGTCACACTTATGCTACCTTGCTTCTCCCCAACTAAACATTAAATTCCTAAAGCATCCTAAGGCTCTTGAAGCTCATTGCATATACTTGGCCTATGGTTTTTTTTCCTAGTTAGAATCCTTCGTTGCAGAACAAGTAGGTGATAGGTCACTATAGTTACAGGTTCAGAGCCACAGCCAGGTTCTATCAATTTGACTGCTAGCAAACACACTGCATGAAATAGACTACTTAATTCTCCATGCACCAAGAAGTATGTTTAGTTGTTTTGATGATTATTGGTACTTGGATTACACAAGTTCATAAACAAGAACCACCCAGTCTAAACTCATTGCCTAAATAATTGGTATGACAGTAAAATTAACTAGCATTCATAGTGATATTTTATGCAAATGATACAAAGAAAGAAGGGACAAAAATAAAACATTGTGAGTGTTGGTAGCTGAATTCTTACTCTCATTGAGAGGATGACACTAGGAGTTGGGGCAATTTTCTGGTTTATTTCTCACACAATGCCATACAAACCCGAGGGGTTGGGGTTACATATTTATAGCTGGCCAAGGCAGCCAAGCATATGCTAAGATGCTGTCCTAAAGGTGGTCTAAGATGCTGTCCTAAAAGTGGTCTAAGATGCTGTCCTAGATGCTGTCCTAAAGGTCTAAGATGCTGTCCTAGATGCTGTCCTAAAGGTGGTCTAAGATGCTGTCCTAAAGGTCTAAGATGCCATGCAGCCCCCCCCACAAAGACCAACAGTACAAGGACTTATTCCATCATTCTCCCCCTAAGTCTTGTGCGTCGTCTTGTGGGAAAGTTGGACCATCCCGGTCCGGGAGCGAAGCTCAAGGAACTTGATCCTCCCAAGGGGCTTGGTGAGCAGGTCCGCAAGCTGGTCCTTAGTGTTGATGTAACACGCCTTGATGCTTCCTTCGTCCAAGCAATCCCGGATGAAATGGTACCGCACCCGGATGTGCTTGCTCCGTTCATGGAAGACGGGGTTCTTTGCCAGGGCCAGAGCGGACTTGTTTGCCCACCCCGAGTTCCACCGCCGTTGTCTCGCTGGGAGATCACCAAGCAGTCGAGCAAGCCAAAGTGCCTGAGTCGAAGCGGTGGAAGCCGCTATGTACTCGGCCTCGCAGCAGGACAGGGCCACCACTTGCTGCTTAACTGACTGCCAGCTAACGAGGCACTTGCCGAGGAAGAAAAGAATCCCGCTCGTGCTCTTGCTGGTGTCGATGTCTTGTTGTGGTCGCTGCCGCCGTAGCTAACGAGGTGTGCCTCTCCCGCACCTCGGGTAGAAGAGGCCGTGGTCGAGAGTCCCCGCAACATAGCGGATGATCTTCTTCACTTCTTTGGTGCTCCGTGGTCGGTCATTTGCATGAACCGACTAACGAGCCGACGGAGAAAGCCAAATCAAAGCGTGTGTGGGCGAGGTGGCGGAGGCTCCCCACAAGACGCCCAGATTGCGAAGCGTCCACCTCCTCCGTCGTGTCGTCGCGGCTCAGCTTCAGCCTCTCCTCCATCGGAGTGAGTGCTGGGTTGCAGTCGGTGAGCCCAGCCAGCTCAACGACGCGCTTGGCGTAGGCGGTCTGTCGAAGCGTGATTCCGGAGTCGTCCTGGTGCACCTCGATCCCCAGGTAGAAGGAGAGAGGCCCCAGGTCACTCATCTGGAAAGTGGCCTTCATTTCTTCCTTGAACGCTGCCACCTCCACATCCTTGGTGCCGGTGATCACCAAGTCGTCGACGTAGACACCCACCGCCAGTATGAGCGTCTCGCGATGCCCGCCGGTAGATGGCCGCCTCGTGCGGGCTTGGCTCGAAGCCCATCCTTTTGAGCGTGGAATCCAACTTGGCATTCCACGCCTCGCTCGCCGCAGCCATAGAGGCCTTGCGCAGCGCAAAGACTTGCCCTCCTTGCCGGAATTTCAAATCCCGGTGGTGCACGAGACCTCCTCCTTCAAATCGCCGTTAAACGCCGATTTAACGTCCATGTGATGAACATGCCGGCCTTCCGGGCGACCCGCGCAAGAAGAGAGTCGACGGATTCCATCCGTGCCGCGAAGCGAAGGCATCGTCGGTCGATCCTCTTCTCGCACGAAACCGCGTGCCACCAAGCGAGCCTTGTGCTTGACGATGGCGCCGCGCCATCCTCTTCGACTTGAACACCCACTTAAGAGTAATCGCGGTGACCACGAGGAGATCGGCAAGCTCCCAGCGCGGTTCTTCTCAACCGCGTCCATCTCCGATCGCATCGCGGCACGCCATGCAGCGTGTCTCGCGCCTCCGCAAAAAACGGGTTCGCCGTCGCCACACGCAACGTGCAAATCGCGCCTCCGGATCGCGAGGCACTAGTCCGCGACCGGCCGGTCGCCGAGAAGGTTCTCAACAGACGATATCAAGAACGGCTCGCCGTCGGGTACGCGCCGAGGCGCCTTGTCGCGGAGAGGCGGATGGCGAACTCCATCGCCGTGGTCGACACGAAGTGGTGTCGGAGTGGGACGCATCGGAGGAGCGGACGTTGGTCTTTGGGATGCATGGAGTTTCCTACCGTGGTGGTGTTGGCGAAGAGCTTGCCGCACGAAGTTGTGGTGGAGAACATGATGCCGAGTCGCGAAGCTCGGGGACCGGAGTAGGCATGCTTGGTGAAGAGCCGCTTACTCCCAGCCTCCTTGAAGTGATCGTACTTTCGACGGTGAAGTCGTTATGCGTCGGAGTCGAGCCGTCGTCCACCGCTTGTCCCATGCCCATCCTCGCTTTTCGTCGAACACTACGTCGGCGTCGTCTTGCGCACACGCCGTGTCCTCGGTCAAGAACGCGGTAGGCCTTCGAGCCTCCGCGTAGCCGATGAACACACAGGGTGTTTCTCGTCGCCGAGCTTGCCGATGTGGCTAAGCTCTTGACGAACGCGAGGCGTACCAAGACCAGAGGTGAGAGACCGCCGGCTTGCGCCCATGCCAAGCCTCGACGGCGTCTTGCCATTAAGAGCCTTAGTGGGTGGCGGTTGAGGATGTAGACAACCGCCACCACCGCTTTCCCCGAAAATAAATGCGCCCTCTCGCTGAGGAGGCCCGAGCCATCCCTACAACCGTCTGGTTGCGCCGCCGACGACGCCTTATTCTGCTGCGGTCAGCGGTAGCGGAGTAGTGGCGCTGAATGCCCTCATCCGCGACAAGACGACGCGAACTCGATTGCCGTGAATTCGCCGCCGTTGTCGGTCGCGCAAGAAGACGCTGACTTTGCGGTCGCGCTCGCTTTCGCGCAGATAACTGCATAGCGCCGATGGCGTCCGCACCTCTCCCTTGCCGCCGAGAACCATCACCCACATGTAGCGGGAGAGGTCGCCGACGAGCAGCAGAAGTAGCGTCGTCTCCGCGTGGCCGGTGTCATGGGCCACACAAGTCCCCGGCACGAGCTCGAGCCGCTTGGATCGGAAGCTCGACCGCAGGGAAAAGGAGCCGCTCGCTGGTCAAGACGCAGACGCCGCAGAATCGCTTCCACGTGGTCAAGGCACGGCAGCGCGCGACCATCTCGCGGCACCGAGCCTCTTGAGGCCTCAAAGTGAAAGGTGCCGGCGCTCATGCCATCGCACGCCTCGTCGTCCCGACGAGCAACAAGGCGAGAGGTTGTGCCACGCGCACGCTGAGGACGTAAAGTCGATTGGTGCCTCGTTACCTTGGCAAGAAGGCGATGATGGTGATCCCAAATCCTCATGACTCATTTCTTGATCGCCACGCGCGAACCGTTCTCATCCACCGTCCCAGTCGATGATAGAGTTCTCAACGCGGGGATGTAATAGACTCGCGAAAGCAACTGTGCTTTCCGAGACGCGGCGATGAAGAGGAGAGCCGACGCCTTGATCTCCACGCCGGAGGCGCCCCAAACTTGACGGAGCCTCGGGACGTTGGAGTCAAGCTCGGTGAAGAACTCCGTCGACCGGTCATGTGATGGGTAGCGCCAGATGTCGAGGCACCACCCGTCGATCACGTCGGCTCGCTGAGCTGCCGCCGAAAGCGTGTCTTTCGGGCCATCAAGATGGAGAGATTCGCTACGGCCGATGCCACCTGGAGGTAGCTCGATGCTTGCGTGTGCGAGAGAGCGAGCGGCTCTTCCTCCTCCGGTTAACGCGTGGGCTCGCCGCGTCGTGGTTGCCGACAATCCTGGCCCAATGGCTGCTTGCCTGATTGTGGCGAGGAGTCGCCTCGTCGTCGGCTTTGTTGCCGTGGCGCCGCCTGGCGCCTCCATGGCGTCTCTCAAGACGCCCTTGCACCCTACCGACGAAGTCGCGCTTTGGCGCTGCTTAGCGCTATTTGCGGCGATGCGTCGTCGAAAGTAAGGCTCTTCTTCTTCCGTCACACCTGGCGAGCCTCCCATCGCTCCCGAGCGAGATAAAGCTTCCGCCGATGGTGATAGGCCCCGAGAGATCGTGGTTCGTCATTGTCGACGACCTTGAGACGACTATCGCTTCTCGATCGACATCGTGAGAGGTCAGCGAGAGACTCGATCGAGCGAGCGATCTGCTTGTACTTCTCGGGATACAACGGAAGAGCTTCGGGCGGCTCTCCGCCGTTGTAGGTGTCGTCGCCGAATCGCACCATCTTCTACAGCAGAGTGTTGAGGCGGAGAGCAAAGTCATCAACGCCCTCACCGCTTGAAGGCGTGTTCTCCCACTCCTGCGAAGTGCTGCGGTGTGGTCTTGCGGCGCGCCGCCGCCGTCGCGTGCCGCGGCGATGGCGTCGAGCCTCTTTGGCGATTCGCTTTTGAAGCGAGAGCGCATCTCGACGAGCTGCAGCTATGAGGCATCCAGCGCCGTCGATCCTCGTAGTAGTCGACGTCGCCGCATCAATCGCTTCCCACACGCGCCGCACTGGAGCCGCACCATCACCGCATGACCCACTCGACGTAGTTGGTCTTAGTGAGGTAGGCCACCCACCGCCGGACCGACGCCCCGGCAATGGCTCGATCCCGTGGTGACCATAGTACGGTCCGGAGGGAGCCGCCGCCAGAAGGCCGCGATCTCCGTCGACCAACCACCGCCGCCGGAAGCGCCGTTGCGCGTCGCGCTTATCTGGCCGCCATCGCTGTCGGGAGCGCGCTGCCGCTGCACGCCGCCGAGCGCGCCGTCGTAGCGTCCGCGCTGTCTGGCTGCCACCGCGCTCGTGGGGCGCGCGTCGCTTATTCTGTTGCCGCTTCGCTGCCGCCTCCTCGCCAACTTGAGCCCCACGCCGTCGGTGTCGCGTCGGGCAGAAGCCGCTGAGCTCTCGCCTGCAGAACCTCGAAGCTCTGCTGCCGCCGCCGCGTCTTCGCATCTGCCGCCGCCGCTTGCTTCACTTCGCTTCTTGTTGCCGATTCCTGCATTGCCAGCCTCGCCGCTTTCGCCATTGCCGCTGCGATCTCTGTTCGCTGTTCATGTCCTCGCCTGGCGACCTCGCCACTGCTCTGTGGTGCAGCTTCGAGGTGACCGAAGGCCGAGATATTCTTCGGACATGGCGCTAGTGGGCCGCTTGGGAAGAAAGCGCCTCGAGCAAGCCGCCGCTCGTCTGTTCAGAGATGGAGGAAAAAGCGAGAACAGTGTTGTTATTCTGTTGCTTGGTCAAGGCTACGGGGGCGTGGGAAGGAGATGAGCAAGAGATGTTTAGGGCTGCAGAAACACGGGCTCGATACCAAATGTTGGTAGCTGAATTCTTACTCTCATTGAGAGGATGACACTAGGAGTTGGGGCAATTTTCTGGTTTATTTCTCACACAATGCCATACAAACCCGAGGGGTTGGGGTTACATATTTATAGCTGGCCAAGGCAGCCAAGCATATGCTAAGATGCTGTCCTAAAGGTGGTCTAAGATGCTGTCCTAAAAGTGGTCTAAGATGCTGTCCTAGATGCTGTCCTAAAGGTCTAAGATGCTGTCCTAGATGCTGTCCTAAAGGTGGTCTAAGATGCTGTCCTAGATGCTGTCCTAAAGGTCTAAGATGCCATGCAGCCCCCCCCACAAAGACCAACAGTACAAGGACTTATTCCATCAGTGAGATCCTGAGTAACAGACACAGATTCCATGTAGCACAGTCATATCCAAAATTACAAAAGGGTGTCATATATATACTTCTTCTGTAGTCTCTACTCCCTAGGAACTTTCTAAGAAACATACCTTCCCATAAAGGGTAGTCAAATCCACTTCATCAAATGGAAGATAACCTGCCAGCAGGACATAGAGAATAACTCCACATGACCATGTATCGGCAAGTGCTCCATCATATCCTTTATGACTGAGAACCTGATTCATAAGATAAATGAAAAGGTTGCATTGCAGTTAACACAATATCTGACGGTAAAATACAAAAACGGCTATACCTGACCAAGAACAAGAAAACTGTATTTACCAAGAAAAGAATTGATAGCTATTAATTGCATTCTGGAAACGGCCTAACCATTTGTGGATGATGAACTTAAGTATAACTGTGCAAAGGTACAAGTTCTCTACAGAAAAATCATAAGTGGACGGTACAAATTTTTATTCTCTTTCAAGACTTCCTGCAGTAATTATTTGGCTAGTTCAGTATAGATACAGGTGTAGCTTTATTTAAAATCCCCACCTGCAGGCAATATGATCGAAATATAACAATCGTCTCAGGTTACACGGTAGAATGACATTAATCAACCCACTTCCCCATGAAGTTTTTAGTATTTGAATGCTTAGATGCTATAGTTAATTATTTTGATTTTCAGATTGACATAGTAAATCCATGATACATATGAGCCAACAGGAAATTCTTAACATCTCAAGGTGGGGTAAAGATAATTCTTAAATGCACCCCTTTGTTGCAGTGGACAGGTTTATTGACTTCTAATTAGAAGAACTCAGGCGACATGATTCAGATGTAATACCTCTGGGGCAACATAGTTAGGGGTTCCACATGTAGTACGTAAAAGTGCAGCCCCCTGCATGTGACCAAAATAAGCAAGTCAAGAAATGAACTAAAAGAAATGAAGCATATGACGAAGCTTCAGAAAGGGATGGACCTGAGCAGGCCAGGCGCTGAGTCCAAAGTCGGAAATTTTAAGATTACCATGCGAGTCAAGGAGGAGATTTTCGGGCTGCACGCATGCAGAATAAGATCAACAAGCCCACAAATTCTAAACTCATCGTTATTTATATTCAATGTTCACCTTTAAATCTCGATGGTAGACTCCTTTGCTGTGGCAAAAATCAACACCATCAATAAGCTGCTGAAAATATCTACGTGCATCAGCTTCATTGAGTCTCCCATGACGAATCTGAAAATGGTATTTTTTCACAGGATTGTTAGGTTGCCATTTCACAACAACATATTGTTCAAACTTCAAACTGAACCTCAGTAAGAAGATGAAGTACAAGAAACTAAGTTTGACTATTCAAATTTAATTCCTTAGATTATTGTACAACATATTGAAATGGAATCAGAAATAATAGTCGTAACAATCATCCACAAAAAAAAATCTGCAAGTAAATCTGTCAACAGCATGTAGTCTCAAATGTATTTTTTTTGCAAGTATATAGAAACTAAACACAGAAAATTTGTGTCTTCATGCTATCTTGTAATGGTGCAAGATAGTTTCCCCCATTTCCACTAATACTATTTTTTTTCAGGAAAACAGTAGTGGTACTTCGACATATACTCAGAATCAACAGAATGAATTTTGAAAATTCATGTTTGTGTGTTAAATCCAACAAGGACAAGCGACGATTGTACATTCCAGAATCCAGGAGGAACAAAGTAGGCATCTATGTAACAAAAACGAGAAGTAATATTTAATTTCACATGTCATATCTAGAAGCCAAGATGGAAAAAGACAGTTAGCATTAACATTGGGGGTCTTACAATTTTATCAAATAGTTCACCACCAGTGATGTACTCCAAGATTATAAATATCTTCTTCCGGCTTGCCAAGACCTGTACGTAACAGAATGGACAGGATTCATCCGACTGGCACTTGGGAAAAAAAAAAGCAATCACATTTATCGGAAAGAGATAAATACCATACCTCGTGCAGCCTAACCACATTGGGATGCCTCACAAGCTTCATTATAGATATCTCTCTTTTAATCTGCATAAAATAATAATGTAACATCAGATTAATCATCCTGAGACTGACATCTATCATTTAGTCAACTTTTGCAGCTGTACGTCACACAGCTAGTACAGCTTCGCTAACAGAAGGTGAAGAAAAGGGGCCTTGTTCATACAATCCAAAATTCCAAGCATTAACGGACATCAGAAAAGAAATTAGCAATAGTATAATAAGATGAGCTACCCGCTGGGAAGAAGCTTGATCTAATTCATCAAATCTGGCATACAAATTTTTGGAAAAGAGGCCCTATCAAAGTAGTTAAACTAGAAATGAATTCGGGGCACAGAAGTATGAGCAAAGGTAAAATTAAGCATCTTTCGATCCATTGAGCAATTCTTCATCTACACCAGGCGAGTCACGCCTCAAAAAATTAGTCAAATTCGCAACATCAACTGATCCCCGAGTTACAGAGCAAAGAAATGCTTCCACGAACCATTCCAAGAACATTTGGGGGAGAGGTCCCAGTTGTCGATCAAACCCAACCGAGGGCAAGAGCTTAGAGGGGAAGGGAACAAATCGAATCAAAAGCATGAGCCGGCTCACCTGGTCTGCCATCTTGTGCTTGAGGATGGAGGAGCGGTCGAGCACCTTCATGGCGACGCTCTCCCCGCTCTCCGTGTTCTGCGCGAACTTGACCTTGGCGAACGTCCCCTCCCCGATGGTCCGCCCCACCTCGTACTTCCCCACCCGCCGCAGCGCCCCGCCGCCTCCGCCTCCCCCCACCATTTCCGGCAGGGAATGGTGTTGTACTACTGCTACTGACAAGGCAGCTCGCTCCGGCCCGCGGCTGGCTTTATAAGACTATCCAACCATTTTCTCCTTTTCTTTTTCTACGCCATATTTTTTTATTTTCCACTATCTTCGACGCATATTTTTCAAAAAAATAATATAGAAAAAGAAGTGGTATTTTGTTTTAAAAGGAATGAACAAATTCTTTTCTAAAAAAGAACGGTGAAGAAATTCTGTTAAAGAGCTGAAATTCTTTCGAAAAGAAAACAAGGCTCTCTAGCAACTAGTGCTGGCCAATAGGCTGAACCGTGCCGGCCCAGTTCGGTTAGGCCCGGGGGCTAAGATTAGGTTTGGTTTACTTACTGAACCGGGCTGGTCTAGTTCTGGTTTGGCTCATTTGGCTCGGTTGACCCGGTTTGCATATTATATATCCAAAAAATCAGGAAAAAAAAAGAGGATTCCAAAAATAACAAAGAAAAATCGTAAGAGTGATTGAAAAAATTGCAATATATAGGAAAAAATATTTGAGAACAGAAAAAACACATAAATGAAATCTCTTGGTCTCTTCAATCCTAAAAAAAGATTTTGATGTTCTACAAATCAAACAACAACACAGAAAGAAACAGTATGGATTGCAATCCTACACCAAAAAAAAAGTATTCCTTTTGAGAATGTATTCATCAGAATTTAGCAGAAGCATTTTTTGTGGCCATAAACATTGGGACTCCCGTGTTGCAAAAAAAAGTCAGGATGTATTGAATTGCTCTGGCTGGAAACTATCACATTCAAGTGTTGCAGCATTTGGTCAAAGCCTGCAGCTGTTTAAACGGAAAAAACTTTACACACAAATCAAGAAGCATAAACAGTGTATGACGATTTGCAATCACTTGTACTCCGTAACCTTCTATCTTCAAAAAATATAATTGGGGACATGTATGGCTAGGTTTTATTTTGTGTATTTGGCGGAATTTGGCATGTATGAATCTCTGAAATCTAGTGCTGCGGGTTATCAAAAACGGCCAGCCTCAGCTCAAGAACTGCCGGTGCCGGGTGAGAAGGCACCGTTACTGTCAACTCATAGCGCCTTCTCCAGCCGATCGCACTCCCATCTTTGAGAAACACATGAGCACAGAATGTGACCCCAAACTCCTGACGGCGGAAAGCCTCCTCAGTGTTGTAGTACCATATGATCACTCGGTCTCTGCTCTCGGCCACCTGGTATATCTGCCACCGAGGCCATCGAAGGTAGACGAGGGTCCTCCGTATGGGGTGGCCGTCGACCTCAAACGGCGCCTGCAATGGCACCGGGAACCTCGGTTGCCCACACCGGCACCTGGGGCTGGGATGCGCAGAGCAGTTGTCGCACAGCTGGGTCAGGCAACATGGCGCGAACCACTTGGCCTCTTCATCTGGGCACCGTGCACAGGAGGATCCAAGCCGATCCCACCGGCATCGTCGGGTCACTCCACGAAGGAGCAGCTCGCCGTCGCCGTCGCCGTCGCCGTCTCGGACCTGATTGCAAAATGACCAAGCGGGCAAGGTGATCAGGCCGTTGATGAACAGAACAGCGAATTCGGTGGTAAAGATACTCATTTCTTTCTCACCCTGGCTGAGGCTGAGCTAGATGCAGTGGTGCCATGATGTGAGGAGGTAGGATGAGACGGGGGTGTGCTGCTCAGGGGCTGGCAGGAGAAGAGAATGTTAGGATAGGCTCCAAGACAGGAAGGAAGGAAGGACAGTGTAACACACCAACGATTTCAACAAATTAAGCATTCATGCTAGCTCTTTATACACTGATGCATCCTACTTTGTGAGGTGTGCTGCTTGTATGTGTTTGTATGCTTTCAACGGAAGGCATGCTCTTGTTAATTAGCATCCTTGGTACTTACTGTAGCAGGATGGATTGTTCACGCGCTGACAACCATGACACATTCTTAGCTAATTCTAAAATCTAAGGATGATCAGAACACAGAATAGTACTCCGTGTTGTGGGTTCTGTAAGTTTAATACCCTGTTTTCATAAGCCTGTTTCTCCATTTTGATTTCATGTTTAATAGCTTAATTTGTGCAGTATGTGTGCTGATGCCTGATGGCATTCTTATTTCTTACTTCCTGTGGTGTAGTATCCTCTCTACGCAAGTATTGATGGCCTTACTTCTAAAAATTTTGATCTCACTTAGTGAAATTCCAGAGTTCATGGCCTGATATTGTTCAGAAAAAGAAATCAGCAACCTTCCATTCTAAAACACCGTCAGAACTCAGAACAGATCATGAGAGTAACATGTCATTGTCCACTGTCAGGACAGTTTTCTATTCTCTATGCGGACGGTCTAAACTTAACAACCAGAACTCAATAATGGATGAAAATGCTGGATAAAGGAAATGCAGAACAAAACAGTAGTTCAAGTTTTCAAGAAACCGGGGGGGGGGGGGGGAAGAAACAATCTTTAGAAGAAAGAAGAAGAAGTGTAACCTGGCCGTTGAAGAGCAAGATTGCCAACAATGAACAAATGGCGTGAGCTTCCTCAGAGTCAGGGGCCAAGGCCTGAGAAAGAATACGCGATGAGGAACAGGAGATGAACGAAGGTATGGTGCATTCTGCAGAGCAAGAACTAACCTGGGGTGGGTCGTGTGGTTGGTCATGGCGGATGACGGCGATCGGAAGTGTATCTGCAAGCGCCACGGTTGCGGAGCGAGCGCCACCGACGCCGGTGTCCGGGGGCGCGGACTGAGAGAGAAAAAGGCCGGCCGGCAAGTTTAGCCGTAGTTCAGAGAGAACTAACATGGAGCAGAGAGAGCCAAGAAAGGCAAGAAAAACCAAGAAATGACCTGGTGGACGTCTGATGACAGAGGTAAAGATGGAACTGTGCTTTCTGGTTCTGCATCGCCGGAGTCTGGAGGCGCAGGCTGAGAGAAAAAAAACAGGCCGGCAGGTTTAGCCGTACTTGGGAGAGGAGCAGAGAAAGCAAGAAAGCCAAGACATGGCCTGGTGATGGAAGTGCGCTTACTGGGTCTAGCTCGCCGCCGGTGTGGTGCCTGAATGGCTCCATTGGTGCTTCGAGGGACGAGGTCGGGAGGTGGAAGAGGCGGGAGAGCCAGAGAGGAAGAAGTCGGCTCTGTTTTTTTGGGAAAGCAAATGGGCGAGACACCTTCATTTTAAATTCCAGGCCCATGCATGGCCCGGAACGGCGGCCCATGGGAATTCTGTCACTCCCTTGATCTCCCGTTAAAGAAACTACTTTTTCTTAACGATCTTCTCGTTTAAAATTTATTTGAGTAATAACTCAACTCTAAGTCAATTGTTACATTGAAGATCGAAAGCAAACAAAATTTTACCAAGTCCAAGGATAGATTTGTATTTTTTTCCTTGCATTTTTCCTTCTATTTTACCTATACATATTAGGGCCATATTGAATATTTGAATTCAAGCTGCCCATTCGTATCAAAGCCCACAGTTCCAAACCATAGCCTCTAGTGTTTCCCACCTGTATCCGCCGCTGTCAACGATCCCCACCGACGACGCCACCTTCTGTCTCTCTTCTTCATTCCCGAGGGGACCAGGCCCGCGGCCTTGGATCTGCACCGACACCATCCATGTGCTCTGCTACAACAGACATTCGTCATTTAGTCTCTAATCCGCTTGCTCACCGCTACAGTTGGCACTATAGCCGTCACACCTGTCGTTGTTTGACCATCGAGATTGGCCCTCGGAGCTGCCGCAGTCGTTAGGATCTATCGTGATCCCTCGAGCTCGCCAGCCTTCGGCTTTAGATAATTTGTGCCTTTGAGCTCTGTCCACTGCCGGTTTTGGGTTTGTCAGCATCAGTGACTCCGTTTGGCCTTCTCGAGCCTAGATATGCGGCTAGCCTCCTCCACTATGATTGCTGCACACCACTGGCCTCTAACTCACCACTGGCTAGAATTTATGTGGCTTCTTGAGCTTGCCTGTCTCCAGCCGTTGGATCCATCACTGTCCTGCTAGCTTCGAGAGCACGCACTACTGTCGGAACTCTTACTCTGTCATCACCTAGCCCACTGCTCCACCCGCCACCTCGGGCTCCGCTGAGCCTTGGCCATAGCCTTCTTCGACCACCACTGTAGTGCTTCCCTATTGCCTTGATTGATGCTTCAATCCCACCAGCTTCTATAGTTTTGAGTGGATCAGTGGCCGCTCAGTGCATGAGGCGACCTCAAGGTCATCCTAGAGATCAGTGTGGTCCTTCCTCTTGAGATGATATCTAGTCTAACCTCATGCAACAGTTGGTCTCTCTGGTTCATTGCCTTGAGCGCATGAAGTGTCGGGTAGCCAATCCTTTGTTTAGATTCTTAGTGGTTGTCATTCTTGCCCCTTAGCTTTCCTTCTGTATGCTTGAAGGACCGAAGGATGACCAACTAGAGGGGGTGAATGGGTGGTCTAATATTTTATTGCTTTTCTTTTCTTAATATGAGCTTACACTTATTAGTCAAGTTATAGTGCACAGAAGTAATGTGTACTGTACCAATGTATGACCGTGGTTAAACCAAAGGTATAACCGAAGTGCAAATGTGAGTACAAATGCGTAGGTCTATCAATTAATCACAAGTGTGGAAATGGTCAATTACTAATATGTTCACATGTATGTGAGTAATTGACTAAGCATGTAACAATCTATATCAAGTGACAATTTGTGTGCAATCCATTAAGACTCCCACCATAACCCCGCCAACAAAGATGGCAAGGCCTCTGCGACATGCGTTAAAACTGCCACCTTAACCCTCCCAACAAAGATGGTGAGGCCTCTGGCGACTCGGGCACCCCTAGTGGTGATTCCTCCATCACGGTGTTTCTACCGAATTCTTCTTCCTCTTGGCAATGGATCCAAATTAAATCAAGGCTTGGGATTTCAGCATTGGAGAAGACATCAATAGAGAGGCTTTTCATCACCTTGGTTCATCAATTCAACCCCGTTCTCCTGTTTTTAGTGGTTTTTTTTTCTCTCGACTACATTCTTTAGATTCACTTTTAGGCTCAACGAACACTCGGTGAGTCAAGCTTTAAAATGTTGTCTTGGTGGATCATCCTCTGGTTTTCATTTTCTTAAGGCTTATGATCAAGGTTTTCAGTTCTATGTGGCCTCAAAACATATTGGGCTTTGGGTTTGTTGTCTTGGCCATTGCATCACATCTCATTTCACTTCACAGTCCATTTCTTTCTCTAGAGAGATGGTGGTGCCAATTTTCGATATGAATACAAACTTAGCTTTAGGAACATGAAAATCAATGGACTACGGTATCTTCGAAGAAGAGGTCTAGATGATCTAATTCTTAGCAATACAACTTTGAAAAGTGG
Organism: Olyra latifolia; assembly: GCA_036346145.1. Lineage (NCBI taxonomy): Eukaryota > Viridiplantae > Streptophyta > Magnoliopsida > Poales > Poaceae > Olyra > Olyra latifolia. The sequence continues at coordinate 42,568,008 of CM070523.1, read as the reverse complement.
GTTTCATTCAATCTAGTGCATCAAGTTCGCATTATCAAGGATACTCCTCCAAATATTAGGATTGGAAATGTCTTTTTTTTATTGCAAAATGATCTTGCTCTTCCGATGGTTCAAAATCCAGTTCGTCCTATTCAAGAGGTGCATCAACATGTAGGGTCATCAGACAAAACCATACAAAATTCAAATTTTCAAAGGCTCTCTCTTAAAGAATGGAGTAACTCTCGCACCAGAGCTAATGCTTTGTCTACATGTGTCAACAACAGTATGTGTCCATAACGCTTAATGCAAGGCCATGACACAAAATACTATAACAGCTCTATCTGATGCAACCAATGCTATAATTATGGTCATTTTGGAAAGAATTGACTAAATTCTAGGTGTTTTAAAGGAAAATCTTGGCAACAAAAACACGCCAAAAATTTGGGTAACGTGGCTTCTCCTGAAACAACACCAATGGCTCCAACTAAAACAACTACCCTCAATTCTCGTGCCTAAGATACAATCAATACTAGTACGACCACAGTTTCCTCTCTATCAGCTGTCATGGCGAATTTTGCCCTTCATCCCGAGCAGTTCCCGCCTCCTAGTGCTGCTATCTATGATGGCGGAGTGGCGTGATTGGCGGTGAACCACCCCATCTCCATGATGATTTCATCGTAGCAGTGGCAGAGCCAGAAGTCCCCCTTGAAAATCTTGACCAACGCAAAAAAGATGTCCATCAACTTCTCCAACATTAATTCCAGGTCCTGGTCCTCTCTTCTTCGCTCCATCTCCTTGGACTTGGACTCTATCAAGTAGGAAGTGTTTACCAAATGGATAGATTGCAATCTATACGACCTATAATTATGGGAGATAGTTGGGTGCACGTGGGTGGTGTAGGTGTGGACCAATCAGGCTCTAGAGGTCGGGGCCGCTGGTAATTTCTCATAGGAGTTCCGAGACAGGGCCAATTAGGCATAGAGAGCTATGAGGGTGCTATGGAACAATTGAGTGCATAGTAAGATTGCTTGGCAGCTGCGGTGGTCTTCTCAAGATATGGTGATGGTGGTGTTGTAGTAGGGTCGAGCTCGAGCCAATAGTTGGATGATGATCGGTGGAGCTTGTGGACAATTTTTTCCTATTGTAGTCGAGGTTTAGGGAGAGGCCTAGATGCAGAGCTTCACATTCGCCGAAGTTGGGGAAGGAGTGCTCATCGATGGCAAACTAGGATAGTTAAGGAGTCAAGGGGTGGAAAGGTTTGGTTCTAGATTTTGATCTCTTTAAGGTGCTCTGGATACACAGGAAACTATGGCAGCGAGAGCAAAAATCCAATAACAGCAAGGCTATGGGCTAGAAATTACCACTGGTTAGGCAGATGGGGCTGGATCAGCAAGGATGGCCGACAGGGAGTGGGTTATTCTGAGGCGGGGATAAGGGTGAAAACAAGTCGGATACGGTAGGATATGGGTCAACCCATATCTGTATCCGTATTTTATATCGGATACGGATTTGGACGCGGATAGTATCGGATACAGATTCGAATACGGATTTAGTCGGATACGGTTTCAGATCGGATATGGGTCGGATACAAATATGAAACCGGGTTTTACCATAATACCTCAACAAGAATAAATCGACATAAACCTACACTCATTGTTGGTCATCCACAAAAGCACAACACGTAGTATAAAATTAAATGCAATTTGAAAGACATACAAGCTATAAATATAATAATCTATGCTACTAGAAAATAAAGTGGAATAATCCAAACAACCCGATAATAAGTACTAAACATAAATTCATAAAATCTAATAATAAGTGCCAGATGTAAGTGAACATACTCATATACATGCAATATCCAAATTCTGAAATCTGGATATCCGAATTCCTATATCCGGATAATTATCCGTATCCGTATCTGAATAGCACTGCCCGCCGGACACTCCTAACCCGTATCCGTATCCGTATCCATTAAAAAATCCAGATAATTATCCGTATCCGCCCGAATAGGAAAATAAGTTCCAAATCACTAAAATCCAGATCCGGATCCGGTTAGGATATTATCCGACCCGTTTTCACTCCTAGGCGGCGGAAATGGGTGACATGAGAGACATATTCCTCATCGGCCGCGGCAGGCTCACGCAGCTTATGGGTGGGGAAGGTTTGGTTCTAGATTCTAATCTCTCTGAGGTGCTCTAGATACACATAGGAAACTGTGGCAGCGAGAGCAAAAATCCAACAATGGCAAGGCTATGGGCTAGAAATTGGTGGCTTTTAGAGAAAATATGGATGGAAAATGGATGGATGGGTTTCATAGAGGTTAGCTACATTTCTTGTTTGGTCATTGGGTTGATAAAGCAGTAGGGTAGGAGCGCATTTGGACGTAATATAGAGAGTGGCATCAACGTCAAACTAGAAGAGGCCGAATGTGAGATGGAGATGCAAAGGAAAATGGATAGATTCGTGGGAGGACTTTCTACAACATTTACTAGGCACCTACGAAAAGAAATGGTGCCGGCAGTGTTCAAGGGTTGGCGACTATGTGGCCGACGAAGCAGGTAGTGGCGCTGCGTCCGAAGGAGGCGAACGACAGTGTGAGGTAGACAATGAATGACGACCGTTGAATTAGGATGAAGATCGGATAATGGTCGTTAGATTTCACTTATCCATAGGGGTAAGGATGGCCGATTGATATAGGTCGTTGGTTTGAGATGAAGTTTGAACGAGGTTCATTGGATTTATGTAAACGGGCAGTTGCATGCTTGTGTGTGGGTTGGGCTTGCCGTTGGTTAGGTAAACGATGGGGCCGGATCAGCTAGGATGGCCGACAGGGATTGGGCTATTCTAAGGCGGGGGGAAATGGGTGACATGAGAGACATATTCCCGGAAGGAAAAGCGACTATTTTCTAAAAAGGGAAGGTTGTCGGTGGAAAAAGAAAGTAGGTTTTCGAATAAGGAAAAGTTAGGGGAAAAACCTAGAAAATTCTAGAAATTCATAGGAATCAAAGAAAAAGGCCCAACAATTTAGAATATTACAATAGTACCATCTCTTGCAAAAAAAAAAAATCTATATTGTCCACTCGTAGGGAACAATGGAACATGTTATAGTAATGGTGCATTGAGCTGGCTGAGTATTATGTTCCGTAAAAAAGTGTAACCACTCAGCTCTCGTCGGTGCTGTTGAGATATCATGCGGCTGCCGAGCTTCACCTTCAGCCTCCTGTCTCCGGCGCGGGGCTGCCACACGCCGGCGGCGCTTTCCTCGTACAGGCCGATGTTGAGCAGCAGCGCGGACTCTGGCGGGGCGTCGACGAAGTCCCGCATGGCGAACACCATGGCCATGCTGCTGCTCCCGGTGTCGTAGGCGAAAACCTTGTGGTTGCTTGCGGCGAGCAGGATCTTTCCTCTGTAGGAGCAAAGCGGAACAACACGCAGCACACCGCCCAGCTCATCCCTCATCGGCCGCGGCAGGCTCGCCCAGCTTATGCGGCAGCGCAGCGACCACGACGCGGCGCCGGCGGGGGTGGCGCCGCCGCCGCTCCATGTCCAGAGCGCGAACAGGTCGGCGCCGAAGCGGGCTCCCACCACCGCGCACAGGGAGCCGTCGAGTTCGGCGAGGTAGGAGACGTGGTGCGTTAGTTCTTGCGGCGTCTGTACCAGCCCGAACTGCTCGGCGTCGAGGGAGAAGGAAAGGATGCTCCCCTCCGCCGCGTTCAACAAGCTGGAATTGTATCTATGGTGGAAAGCCTCGATAGGCCAGTAGAAAGACCCGTTCACCAACACCGGCGGCCGGCCGTTGGGACAGCTCGCCGCCAGCGGCGGGACCTCTCCGGCGCATGGGCGCCATCCGCCGGATCTAAGACTGTACACCTCGCAGGTGACCTGCTTCTCCGAGTTCACGTAGAGCCTGACCACCTTGTGCTCACCGGCCGCCGTGTCGAAGCCGAGCCCGGTGCTCGAGAGGTCGAAGTGGCCTCCGTAAGGCAAGTCTGTGGCGGCCGGTCCGCAGGGGGGCAAGGCAGCGTGCTCGCCGGTGGAGAGGTTGCAGACGTAGAAGTTCTCCGACGAGGCCGGGCGGAAGAGTAGGGCGAGGCCGTGGCACGGCTTGTCGGACAGGACGAGCTGGCGCTTGCCGCCCGGGTTGTCCACGGTGACGAGCTCGCGGACAGACGCGTCCGATCCGTCCCGGAGGGTGCAGGTGTAGAAAGCGGTGGCGGCACCCGCGGCCGGGACGGAGAAGACGATCTCCGGGTGACGGGCGGCGGCCGCCCTGGCAGCGCGGTGCGCGTCAATGAAGCGTGCAGAGGTGAGCTCGGCGTGCCACGCCCGGCAGACTGCGCGGAAGCGAACGGCATCGACGGCCGGGACGCGCGTCAGGATGTGGTCGACGACCAGCTCGTCGGGCAGCAGCGGCTGGCCATGCCGGAGCCTCGTGGACGGTGGTGCTGCCATGGTCGTGCGTGCTGTGCGTATTTGGTTATGGACGGTGGCTAGATTGATGAGTTGATGCATATATATAGAACGGGCAAGCGATTAATTAAGCGAAGCTACGCCCGTATCCGTATCGGCTACGTAAATGCGCGCTCGATGTTTAATCGGAGAGGATCGGAAATTATCGGAGATGGTTGGTACCTTTTCTTTTGTTCCACTTGATTCCTCTCGTACACTACTGCATCTGTGCCAACCTAGGGTTCCTGTGCATTTACGTCGACTACGATTTTATTTACTTTCGGTTACATAAAGTTGCACATTGGTAAATATAAAATTACGATTTTTACTGATGTGCAATTTTAGTATAGTTATACTCCAGTCTAGTTCATTTACTTAATTTTGTGTTACTAGAGTTCATGTATAGGTTACAATATTTGTAATCTAGATTTTGTAGGCCGGGTTCGCTAAACTTAATATTGTATATGGTTCATTGAATTTTTTTTGTGTAAGTTATATTTTTTGTTTTTTACTTTATCTGTACGAGTGTATCTAAGTTAAACATTTTTTAAAGTATATATATATCATATCCAAATTTTATCCAAAAGACCAAGAGTTTACAATTATTAAGGATTCTAATCATTTCCTTTTTTATCAAATTAGGGACGATTTTAAATCCAGTTTTTAAATACAATTGGAAATCCACTTTCATGACCTAGCTTAAATTCTAATCTTAGGTCCTTTTCTTTCAAATTCACAATTTGAATTTGAATATCAATCAGACCTAAGATTCATACCCTATTAACCAATTCTATTATAAATTGCCCTAATTTTAAATCAAAACTCAAACTCTACACTAAATTGCCATTCAAATTCAAAATTTCCAAATTTGAATTCATCTCAAATATTCAAATTTCCTAATTTAGGCTGGCCTAGCCAACTAGCCTAGCCAGCCTGGTCGAGCCAGCCCTAGCCGGCCACCCTCTCGGCTCACTCCCCGCCACTCCCTATTGTCCGGCGGTCCATACGCCGTCCCTCCCCTCGTCGCACTATCGGCCACGCTCTGCCGCGTCCCGCCTCGTGGCACCTCTTCCCTACAACCACCGTCCTGTGGCATGGTTGCCCCTGCACGCAAGCGCTGTTCGTGCCAAAGTTCTAGCTGTGCCACTGCCCCTGCCTGGCCACGCCGCTGCAATGCCATCCTGTCACACCCTTCCCCTCTACCCTGTCCCTCAGCGGACCAAACACTCATTTTCCCGTGGCCTTGCCCTTTCTAGCGCGTCGTGCCACTACTCTGCTCACCCCGCACTTGTGCTCCCGTCGCCAGACCGCCTCAAAGCGTAATTGCCTCTGCAACCACTCTCCATTGCCTCCTCCACTCTCTAAGGTGCTTCAGCCTCGAGCAATCGACCCCTAGCCTACCCCAGCTTGCCAGAGCACTGTTTTCGGCACTGCCGGCTAGAATCTCTCCCTTTCGATTCCCGCTTGTTCAAAAAGCCATTCCCCAATTCCTTCGAGCTCGAGCAACCCTAGGGGATGCCTAACACTCTAGCCTCTTGCAGCTCGCTAGAGATCCAGCAGTATCGGCCAGCGCCGATGCCCCTATTTCGAGCATTTTTGGCCTCCACATCGCCAGCCCGCACCGAGCCTCCTTCGCCCTATCCCTCTATTCGGTAAAGTCTCTGGTAGTCCCTAGTTGCTCCTCGGCCAAAAATCTAGGATTAAATGGCCTAGGATCGTCACATTGAATGCTTTCCTGAAGCTTTGGCTGCCTCTGGCCATGGCACCACTGTCTCGGCTCGTCGCCGGCGACTTCTCCAGCGACACGGCCTAGCCCTAGCTACTCCGAACCTAATGTGCCCAAGAACTCTGACCCTAGAGCCCCGTAGCATCGCCGGTCTGGCGCTGGTGCTTCGCCAGAACTCGGTCGGAGGAGCGGCGCCAGGCGCTAGCGTTTGTTGCCGTCATGGTTCACGTTCACTGTGAACGTGAACCATGCCTCAGAGAAATCTTGTCCCATCAAGGGTTGCCTGACCTCAACCAGTAGGCAGGAAAACCGTTTAAATCTCTCGCTATTTGATTAAGCTGTTACTGATAGGTGGGGCCTCGGGTCCACCAGTCAGCATTAGTGGAAGCGTATTCTCAGGAGTCCGTCTTCACCGTTGGAATTCGCCTCTACACGAACGAGTGCACCTCGTAGGCCAATTGGGTTGCACGAGCGCTCTGCCGATGCATAGTGCTAGGCTTAGCCCAGTACTGGTTAGGGATTTTTCCCAGCTTTAGTGATACTAGATAATCCAGTAAACAATTGGGTTGCACGAGCGCTCTGCCGATGCATAGTGCTAGGCTCAGCCCAGTACTGGTTAGGGATTTTTCCCAGCTTTAGTGATACTAGATAATCCAGTAAATGATTTGGATTTATTAAAAATAGTAGATAGCTACCAAAAATTATAAGAATATTCTAGAAAATAGTATATTGTAGGCTGGATATAATAAAATTATGACTTGAAATAGTAACCCACATAAACCCTCTGTTTTAATCCAGAAGTCTCATTTAAACCATTTAAAATAATATTATAAATAGCCTTTCTATTTAAATAAATTAGTTAATGAGCTCGTAAAATCATGATAAATATCCAGAAGTGCATAAACTTAGTTTAGAATTGAAACAAATTTATTATACAATTTTAATATTAATACTGCTCTCTGGATAATTAGTACAAGCATGTAAACCATTTTCCTTAAGAATTAATAATGCAGTAACTGACCTTGATTTATTTTAAATACTGTATGAACTCAATAATTCTCCAAATTTTTACAGAAATCTTCCTAGCACCAATATTAATTATTAAAATATTGTAACGTATTTTATCATGTTTTCTATACACCATATGCTTAATAAATGTAATAAGGACCCTTTTTCCTAAGAATTAATATTGTTGTTAACTAAATAAAATTATTTATAATACTGTATTAGCAACTCCCTAATAATTTTAAGAAATACTTCAGACAAAATTATTTTTAAACTTATATGCTAAATTATAGGTAACCTAATTAGGGTTTATTAGTGCATCATCATCGTCATCCTTATATATTTATTCGTTATCACTCACGCCACCATTATCCATCTATAAAATATATAAATCCTAGTAGACTCAAGGTACTTCCTTGATGTGTATGGAAAGGTATTGTCAAGACATTCTACCGTGATTCGCCGATCACTAGACTTAGCGCATTGCATCTCATACATTATTCTTTCTTGCTGCATGTGGTTATTTATTGTCAAATCATTCCGTTATTATATGCTGAGGAGCCAGAAGGACAATTCGACAACCCCCAAGAAGACCACTACTCCCCGGATCAAGGTAAGTTAACATCCAGTTAGATTGTATTGCCACCCAGTTTTCTAAAGTATTTCATTTAAATTATCAAATTGCATGCTCTTTAAGTATGACTGCCTACTTGTTAATCATGTTATATCATGCGTAGTCACTGTCTTATTATTGATCTACCATAAATGATTTTGCCTTGATGATATCATTCTACCTTTGAAATTGATAATGATTGCCTTGATTATCAACCCTTGTTAGTGTGAGAACCGGTTTCCAATATGATAATATCGGAGATTCTCTAAAATACAATTGTCCAGGATTCCAATTGTATAACAGAAATGACACCATTGCATAGCCTTTATTGATACTAGTAACAATGTTACAGCGGAAGGGAGAAATACAAAAGATATTACAATTAGATCTATACACCCATTCCACAGGCTTGGCCTGAGGATAGGAATTCCTTAGAAAAACGTCGAGTCATCAGAGTTCCTTAATCTGTAAAAATTGAATTTAGCAGGGGTGAGTATTTCTACTCAGCAGGTCTTCACCAATGCAAGCGACTATTAATTACATGCAAGTTACCTAAATAAGAAGAGCAAGATTTAAGTAGATATAATGCAACAATTGAAATGGCTTACCAGTTATTTCAAAGAGTTTTGTAAAACATTTAAGAATCAAATTCTTTACACAACCAAATTCTTTACTCATCACACCCATACACCACCTTGTTACATCGCGTCGCGTTGAGATTATTAATTAAATCACTGAGCATATGTCACAAATCATGCAGGTATCACCCTTCAGACACAACTCCATATACCGGGAGTACGGTCCATTAATGATTTATTTTCATTCGATTCTGCAGAACCTAGGTCAACTTATATATTGATCAGATATATAGTTGAACAATTGTGTCTTTAACTCATGACATTCTCAGGTTTTAGCATTAGATAGGCCCACCATTCCTGTTTCATCAAGCTCGTGTTCTCCATGCAGCGCATGAGCAACCCACCACCGGTCCTTTTAACCTATGCCTATCCTTTGCAGGAAATATTTTGTTTAACACTAACAATCCATATCCATTGTCATACCAGAATAATGTGCTTATCCAAGTAGATAATGAATGTCTATATGAGTTGTCATATGATTGACTATTTATTCTATTCTAGGGTTTTATGATGTTATTTATTTAGGTATATCCTAATGGTACAACTCTAACATGGAATATAATTATTCTATATGATGTATATACATATGATATCAAAGTAAATTGACTCAGAATAATCAACTAGAAAATAATGCATAATGTAATAATTAGAGAATTCTAAATGAGTGGAGAAAACCTGCCTTGGTTATGGATATAACTAAATTCTTTCTTCGGCTTTACTTCTTGATCATCATCTCCGTCCCAAGAGTAGCTTGAATCTTAGTCTTCTTCTATTATCGCGAGATTTTAATATTTAATAAAATAGGAAGAATAAGAATCAAATCAAGTGAAAAAGGAATTTATATGCCATGCGAAAATGTTTTAGAAAAGGTTTAGGTTTTTGGAATGCAACGGCCTTTGGATAGGATAGGAGTTATGAAAATATTTGATAGGGTGATGGAGATGGAATTATGAGATATTTTATGAAGAGGATGAGAATGGAAGAAAATTATGAAGAATCTTCACCATGAAGAATCATGAAGAAGATAAGGACGGAAAGAAATTATGAAGAGGATGAGATAGAATCTTGGTAGATATTTGAGCTGGAGTGAAGTGACTGCGAGATATTGTGGTAATTGAGATTTATCACAGGATATTCTACGAATGGATAGGATTATAAGATATTTGTACGAAAGGATAGAATTACAAAGTTACGAATGGATAAAGTTACAGAATTACGAATGGATAGAGTCATAGGATATTTCATGAATAGATAGGAATGGACGATTGTAAAATATCTTGTTCTTTTATTTAAAGAATTAAAGAAAATTAATACCTAGTGCACTTTCATGAAATATTGAAATTTAGGGTTTAGAAGATTTTTAAAACTCTAAAAGAGATAAATTTTATAAATAGGAATAGCATTATAAGTCTTTGAAATTTAAGAAATATTAAAGATTGCTTATGACTCCTTAAAATATTCATTTTGTATTTTTGTTATTATTAGAAAGATTTTTGTATACAATTGAATTATTATTTTTACTTAAGAAATTATTTTTATAAAAATTTAAAGGAAGAGAAGTATACCATTCTTATATTTTATAAAATAGTCCTGAAATTGATAATTTTATAAATTTTGTATATATTTTTATTTGCTAGGAAAAATATCAATTTTACATTCTCAAAGACTTTTATATTTTTAGAAATTCTCTAAATTGTTAAAGAGAGGGTTTAGGATTCAAATTTAAATTCTGGTTGGTTTTAAAAATCTGGAAAAATTATATCTAGATGTAAAACATTATTTGGAACAACTTTTGTATAGAAAATTTGGGCTAATTTTGGCTCTAAGGCTTTCAATTTGAAGGAAGAACAAAATCGGGGCTGTGAACAGTGAAATTTCTAGGGTTCTTCGTGATCCGAATTGGGGCTTTTGATTTGGCTCGGTTTGGGAGAAATTAAACATAGGGCTTTTGTTCCTAGGGTGTCTACGAGTGTTTTGGAGGTGGATTGGTGGATCGAAGTGGCCGGAGTTGGCCGGCCGACGTGGTTGGGCGGCGGCGGCGAAGAACACAATTGGGGCCTTTTGATTTGGTGAACAATTGAACGAATTGGTAGCTTTGTGAGCTTAAGAGGGTGTAGGGGGTCCTTACCACGCTGCTGGTTGAGCTCGGGCGGCCGCGACTTGGACCGTCGACGCGGGGCGGCCGGCGGCCGAAACAGGGGAGCCGCGGGGAGCACGTGGCGCGGCTTCCTCGGTTGATTTCGCGCCTATTCCTTCTATATGTAGCTAGGTGATACTGCTAAGAAGCTCTGGCCGGCGGCGCTAAGCTTGGAACACCGCGGTTTGGAGGAATTTTGTGGAGAAGCGGCGGCGGCCGGTGCAACGGGAACAAGGAATTGAAGCTCCCGGCGTGCTATTTATAGGCGCGGCAGAGCTTGAGAGTAGCTCGGGATCATGATGAAGTGGATGAGCACAAGAATTTGATGATGTGTTAGAGGATTAGCTCGGCGCGGCGTTGAACGGGGCGGCGGGTCAGTGCAGTGCACCGCGGCGGCAAATGCGGGCTTGCCAACGCGATTCCGGCGGCCAATTGCTGGGCGGCGCGTCGAGCAGGAGGTGGCAGCGCCACACATTGCCTTGGTGTGCAAGGAAGGGGAGGATTGGTGCGGGAACAGTGCAAAGAACAGGGGAACAGGGGAGAGAAGAGAGGAAGAAGGGCTCCGAGGGTAGTTTGGTAAATCCACAGAGAAAAGAGAGGAAGAAGGGCTCCGAGGGTAGTTTGGTAAATCCACAGAGAAAGGTTTCAAAATCAAGCTTTGGTTTGGATCAAAGTTTAAAGGTTAATCTATATGGACATATTATGCATATGATAGCTAGGTAAAGTGAAAAGAGAGGGGGATTTTAGGGAATTTAGGCATGGAGGGGTATTTTGGTAATTTCTTTGAAAGTATCTTAATTCAAATTCTAAAATGAACTTTAGGGTTTGAAATCAAAATTGGGGTTTAAATTGAATGCAAATGGTCATATAAAAAGGTAGTAGATGAATATGTAAAAGAAGATGATTTTGGAAATATCAAGTTGGAAAGGCATTTTGGTAATTTTAACTTAAGACATTTCCAATTCAAGTTTTTAAAATATATCCAAGAGTTGAAATTGAGTTTAAACAAATATTGATCATGCAAAGTAGTTAAATAGGATTTAAAAAGAGGGAAATTTGGAGGTTTTTAGTTAAAGGGGCAAATTGGTAATTTAACTAGGTATATATATATTTGATGCAAGTTCAAGGTCTAAATTTGAGTTTGAGTTTTGGGAGAAATTGAGTATGCATGAATAACTATTTAAATTTAAAAGAGGAAAACTTGGGATTTTAGCTAAAGGGTATTTTAGTAATTTACTAATGCACTTTTTGATATAAATTCAAAGTTTGAAAATAGTACATTAATTGAATGCATATTTTGTATTTGTAAAGGATTTATTGAAATCAATAGGAAAGGGTTAAAGGAAAGGGCAATTTGGGAATTTTTGACTTAGAAGGGCAAAATGGTAATTTCACTAATATCTGATGGTTGGGTATCAAATTTGTAACTTAGTGGAATTAGTTGCTTATGGGTGGAAGATGGTTAAAAGAGATGGAAAATCGAATTCTTGGAATATAGAGTATTGAAAACACTATTCACTATATGAAAATACTATTCACCGTTTAAAACTCTCTTTTTCAATAAAATGTATAAAATCCTAAAATATGATTTGGGTTTATAAAAATTTATAAAAGGAATAGTGCGTAAAAGCAAAGTAAAAGCAGCATGCTGAGAAGGTTTTATTTGCAAAACAAATAAATCTGGTTTTACATTTTATAGGAGATTTTAAAATTTATAAACTGAGAAGATTATGGCTTAAGCAATAAAGAAAACTGAAAAAGGAATTAAACGCGAAAAAATTTTATGCAAAATTTCAGGCTATTACAGTTAGCCTGGTTAGGTAAACTAAAATGGTTTAAACCCTTAAGTCTGAGTTAAAAATTTGCTTAGACATTGCTCAAGTCCAACTAATAATTTTAGGTTTAGTCGCCTTGGAACGGTAAACCAAAATTCACCGGATATGATTGCTCACTAAAACATGAACTTTGGAACTTGGGCCAGGCATGCCAGTGTGGTGTGGTGTGGTGTGGTTGTGGATATGGAATGCGGACGTGGTCTGGCATGGTGATAAGGTTGATTTGGAGGAGCTAAGGCTACGAGGTGTTGAGAAGAGGGCTATCGGTTCACAGACGGTGCAGAGAGGAGCGCAGAGTAACACACGTAGCTGCCACTTGCCTACAGGAGGTGGTTCCATCACATCATGTGTGTGGCACATGAGGAACGATAGCAGAAGAAGGAAGTGAAATGTTTAAGAAAGTGGACTGGCTGGATCCGAGGATCTAAGAGTGGCCTAGACTGGCGTGTAGAGAGACACGCAGAGGAATGTCATAACCAATTGCCTATGGGAATTGGCTCCTAGCATCGCGACGCGTTGACCATCGCGCGGTAGTGCAGATATAGGGCCCATTGGCATGCTAGAGAGCACCATGGCAAACCCCAATCCGAGACGAGGACATGATCATGTCTACATCCAAGGAATGATCTAGGTCATACATCTCCAGGAGCCATGACTCTAAGTTAGGCTTGGCAACCCAACTAGAAAAGAACGGGCACTTCATGGCATGTATGATCCACAACGAGTGTGCCTCACCTGGAAGATGATGGCGGGAGTAAGGAGGAAGCTTAGAATGGGAATGAGATATGGTTGATATTGATAATTTAAACTCTAGAACATTGATTAGTAGAACTTTGGGTTAAAATGGCTAATTCATAGGTTTTGTTTACAAAACATGCTTTCCGCAAATTAAACAAACACCAACATTTCCTTTGAAACCTCTATCACTAAATGCATTAGGTTGGGTGTTAAGTTGCAAGTACGGTTTGATTGCTCACTTACCGTCGCACACATTCACTATTTTATATGAAGGAGTGGAGCAAGACCCATATGAATGTCACGAGGATGGTAATCCAGGGTATGGCAACGCTCCAGTCGCGTGCGTAGGGCATAGCAGGCGAATGTTTCCTTTTGTCTCTTGTGATTTCTTTTTCTCACACTGTGATATTTGTTTTTCTATTCTTAAGACTATTTGACGGGTGCGCCGGTTTGTAATACTTAATAGCCCTTGGGCTTAATACAGGTTGTTCATTTAATTAAAGTCTTCCGCTTGTATGAAATGATCTAGCTATGTAATGGTGTGCACTACTGTACTAATCCAGGGACTAGTCCAAATCATGTGGTTCTCAAGAAGTGGATTTTCCTAAAAATTTGGTGAGTTCAAATTACTTTGATTTATCTTAAATATTTGATATAAATCAATTTTATAATTGTCTACCAATTAAAAAATAAAAAGTGATTTCGAATTAACCTATATCACTAAAACAATTTAATAATAGAAAATATAAATTAATAGTGCTTGATAAATTTTTATTGAGACCTAAATGCTTCATAGGATTTTTGAGAATTTTCTTAGATTTTTTGTAAGTGTTTTGGTATTTTTAAAGGTAAGAAAATATTAAATAGCATTTAAGGAAAAGGGTTAAAGGGTTTTTCTTTTTCTTTTTCGAAGAGGGCAACGTGGCGCAATCCAAGTCATCGTTTAGCATGTGTGATGCCACTTATCCAAGCGAACCGGTATCCTTAGATATTGGTCGCCCATTCGTGTGACATGGCCTGATCAGAGTTGTTGGATCGCGTGGCCGACAAGATCGTAGTCTCCATGACCGAGTTGGAGAGGTTGTTGTGTCACTGCAGGCCGCACGTTAGCGTCCGTGCCAACCTAGGGTTCCCGAGCCTATTTAAACCCCTGAGGAGCTGCACTAGGGTTCCTTGATCTCGTAGCTGCTGTCACCTTGAGCCTAGGAGGACGGAGTCACCAAGGAAAGCGTGGAGGAGAATCGGTGCCGAGCAGCTCCAACAAGCAATCTGTCGTAGCCAGTGAGTCTTAGCCCATGATTCTTTGCTTAGAGCCATATTTTGGTATCGTGATCACCCTAGTGACATGCTTTTGTCACAGGAGTCACCAGAGAGTCGTCACCATTGAACCCTAAAGTCGCCGCCATTATTGGATGTCGCCGGAGCTAACCAAAGGTCCCTGGAGTCATGCTTGCCATGGTAAGCATCCTAATAACCTGTAGATCTCTAATTCGTGCTTAATTTTGTCTAGGGAGGTTCATAGCATCCTACAGCATGTAGGCTATAGATCACCGCCACCTCGAGCCACTGTAGCTCGTCGTCGTTGGCTGCCAATGGTGACCGTTGGTCTTAGAGCCATGGAGATGCCGATAGCTTCAGGTCGAGCCTAGCCGCATGTAGTTTGGTGGTCTGTAGCGCAAGAACCAATTCACCGAAGTAGCGCCACCGCGCCGGAGTCGGACTCCATCATAGGGAGAGGTCGCGCGGAGTGGAGGAGTGATGTAGAGCGTCCGTGACCATCGGATTTGGATAGAGTCGTTCCAATCTAAGCGGGATCGATCTAGTCTAGATCAAATCATTTCGGTGAGTTGGGTTCACAGTGGACCATGTCAATAACATGTGGGTCCCACATGTTAGGCAACGTGAGGTGCACAATGTAAGCTCCAAAAGGAAAGGGAGGAGAGAGAGAAGTTAGGACCATGTATTTGTGGTAAATCAAGCGACCTAGCATCTACCCGGTGATTAACTAGAGGGGACACACCCTATTCCATAATAAGTCCTCCGCGATCAACTGGAGGCACTCCTTGTTCCATAGTAAGTCGTCCACAATCATCTTGCCCGGTTAGCCTGCGGGAGGCAAACTTATTGATCAAGTTAAGCCATTTTCCCTCGTCAGCCTGGACGGAAAGATTGGGGATGCACTTCTTGATCGAGACTTCTCCGTAGAAATAAAGGTGACTGTCCATAGATTTCTTGAGATAAAACCATCGTTCAGCCCATCCAAAGATGGAGTCTTTCAGGATTGTAACAGGATAAGAGAAAGGCGATGGAGATCGGAGCCAGAAATACACGCAACCAACTGCGGAGTTGCTTCTAGTATGGAAAGGAGAGTTTGTGAAGGAATAGACTCATGGTGGGCATGTTACCCAGTAAAGCTTCACAGAGGTGTGTGAAGATGGCAAGAATGAAGATAGAGTTGGGGTTGAGATTGAGGAGTTCGCACTCACAATATGTAAGCACGTCAGTGACAAAGTCACTCTCCAACGTGCAGAGACCGTGCATGGTGTAACGCTCGGTAAAGACGAGCTCATCCGCTGGCTTCGGGTATTCCTCTGTTCTAGGCACTCGCTATGAGTGTGCATCTAGGTGGCCTAACTCTTCAAGCTCAAGCAGACGCTCGGTGGTAATGGAGCTTGGTCCAAATTTAGTTATGGGAGTGATTTAGGAAGAAGAAGGAAGTAGAGGAAGATCAGGAGGATTCTCTCATGCTAAGTGTTCCTAGTGCGAGAAAGATGAGAGCAAGTGAATGGTGTTTTTACTGTGCACGATTATATATAATATAAGCGGAGAAGGCCCGATCAAGTAGCTTTTCACTTGAGCCTCGAGGGCTGGTTATCGGGGATTGGATAAGATATTATGGTGGCTAGGTTCCATGTGAAATATGCCCTTGGAGCGTATATCTAGGGAGAATGAGCCAAACATGGTAAGCTCGGACTAATACCACGGCGATTGATGCTCAGGAGTGTGTTTCTTTACTTATAGGCTGTTGAACATGTCGTCATGGGCCCCGAAGAGGTGCATCTGGATGATCGGCCCAATGTCCCCGCTGTCTCGGGAATTCTTTCATGTCTAGATTCCGAAGCCTTCTGGATATGGATGTTTCTGAAGACGCAAATTAGCATATATTTAGGACATACCTGTAATTACGGTAGGATTTGTAGTTATCATGAGCGCTTTCCTGTTCATGTGGAACTTTAATTGCATATACCTTGTATTATAAATACCTCCCACATAAGAAGGGGAGGGCAATCTCGCAACCTTATTGCAATAACACAAACACACTCGTACGACTAGAGTAAGGTTATTATCTCCTTCCGATAGGCCCGAACTAGGATAAATCTTTTTGTTTGATCTACTCTTTATCTCAGCGAATCTGTACCTGACAAAAACCCTTTGATAGGAAGGGTTGTTTGGTCCCTCAAATAACAAGTAAGCTTGGTAGAGAATCGATTTTCCAATCGTCGACATAAACATTGTTGGAAAAAGTTTTCTTTTGCCCTTAAATCTTAGCTGATGACTATTTTTGGTCACTAAAGTACAATTCTGGGTAAATATGATACATTATTTATTAAAATCATTCATTTACGATCCTTTGATCGGGTCAAGAGTAGTTTTCACCAAAATAGTAGAACTGTGACGTAGATTTTTGCATAAAAAGGTTTCGCAGAATTGACACTAAATTTTATGTTTTAGTTTCTTATAATTATCTGAGCCTAAGGTTTAGCATTTTCTCCTTTTTTTTTAGCTGCTGTAAATGCAACAAATTGTAGAAAGTTTTTAAAATCCAATGAAATATATTGAGATTTTTGTGAGCTCCTAAAATTGTGAGGAATTTAAATATGCAATTAATTTCTTGTGAAATATTTTCATGCAAAATATAAGTCAAACTTGTGCTGTTTCAGACAACCACCGTATACCCGCTTAAAGGACTACCGGTGAATGGTTTCACAAATGGATAGACAACATTTTGCAGATATTGTAGTTTAGAGACCAAGAAGTAAAAAGGCTATGTTCATTATATTGGGATGAGAAATACTAGATCCCTCTCCGTCGTCTTGACTCTTGTTTTGTGGGCACCCTCCCTCAATCTGTCAACCACTTGCATCACTCTGATCTCATCATTTGTTTGCCTCCCCTTCCACCTCTTGCTGCTTGCTCCATGTGGTCCTCGAGCTGCTTTAAATGGATCCATAATAGAGCATTTAAAACTTTCTATAAGCGCACACACTCTCTCTTATTCTAAGAGAAAACCGACAATCACTATGTGCTCTTTGCATTAGCATCGTACTAAAGGTAGTGTTTCTTTCGGCGGTTGCGGTTGCGTTTAAACTGAATATTTGTAACTCATCGATAAGGACATCTGAGGGATCAAAAAATTATAAAAAAATAGTTTTGATAGCTTTGAGAAGAAATAGTAAGACCTACAAAAATTGGCTATCAAACGTCAAAGCGTTTGACTTGTACAAAAATAACAAATTTCCAACTTATAAGCAAACGCAAAAGCAAACGCAGAAAGAAACACCGTCTAAATATGAATATGACCAATTGTCCATTCTACCTCGTCCACTTTTTGACATCTAAGCTGCCCCCAAGGTTAGAGGTAGCATCTAAGCATTTTATATCCGCTTATATGGTTCCACTTGTAAATCATACTAGATGCTAATTTACATATATTTTAATCATACTAGGAGGCTCCACCTGAGGCTCCTGCAGGCGGTAAGCAAGTTGTGAATCAGAGCTTAGAGGCAAAAATGTCTCTAAACAGTGTGGATGCTCTAAGTCGTCAAGAGGCAGGTGCATTGATTAGGCGTGGATGTGTAGGTGACGGCTCAGAGCATCCACACCAATTACTCTATCTCTATTTTCTCTCTTTTCTACTCTATTTTCTCTCTCCATCCCTCTAAAATTCCTTCACACTTTACACTATACTCTAAAAGATTACTTCACTCCACCAGAAACTCTATCCTCGCAACGTCAGCGCTACAGTGCATATAGCGCTACTGTTATGGATGCTCTCATAGCCATGGGCCCCTTGGTGCCAGAGCCTCCTCCTCATTTTCTTGGCTCTATGCTCATGCTTTCCTCCATCCCGCTGTCATTGCAGCTGCACCACGAGAGCTTGCCAAAGGTGTATGATGATGACAAGCTCCTCGCCCTTATAGGCAACCCCCATGGGCCATGGCTCACACCCAAAGTGCCATGAGCTAAGTCGTGATGAGGTAGGTGCGCGATACAGAAGCAGCTAGCTCATGCTGATGGGCCTGAACTAGCTACAAAACTGATGAGAAGCAGACCGATCACACGCTGTCAATGATGAGCTCGATCGGGCTCATTTGGGTGCATGAGCTAGAAATGAGGCTCGACCGAGCCAATTGCTAAGCCGAGTCCGAGCTGGTTATAAACCACAAGCTAATGTTTGAGCTCTATTCGATCACCTCCCTCCATCCAAACTTCATTGCCTATGTACCACCACCCCACACCGAGGTGCCGCTGCCCGCGAGCCTCCCCATGTTGGATTTGAGGCCACTCAAGTTGCGAAGTCGATGAAACTTAATGATAATTAAGAAATATTTTACAATATTCAAAATATATCCTTCAGTAAACACCAGCGCCAGTGACCATGAAGTGATACCCCAAGAAACTCATGCTCGTGCAGAGTCAATGATACTCAACGATACTTAAGAGAACTTCTACAATATTGATACTTGACGAAACACCGCTAATTAAACACGGCGTGATACCTGAAAAAACTTGTAACATCCATGAAACCTGCTAAAACTTGAGATGCGAAACTTGTTGAAATATGCAGAGTAGATGAAACTCAACAATCTTGAGAGTTTTCTACAATTCAAAGTGACACCAGATGAAACACCACCGAACACAACGTGGTACTCAAAGAAACTCATAACACTTGATACTGAAATTTAAGTTCTAAAACTTGTTGATACGTGTGGTTGATGAAATTTAATGAATAACGACACTCCGTGAAACTGCTATAGAGTTGAAAATGTGTTCAACGATATAGCATGTAAACTTGATGATGCTATGTGTCAGGAAACCTAGCTATATTATGAAGAATTGATCATGTTAGGAAACTCGGCCCATGAAGGGACCAATATAGACTCTAGCCAAAACCCACCCTAAGCAAAGCACTATATAAAG
Organism: Olyra latifolia; assembly: GCA_036346145.1. Classification (NCBI taxonomy): domain Eukaryota; kingdom Viridiplantae; phylum Streptophyta; class Magnoliopsida; order Poales; family Poaceae; genus Olyra; species Olyra latifolia. Next base: position 42,548,687 of record CM070523.1, on the reverse strand, counting down.
AGCGGGATACCTTATTGTAACAGATCTGATTGTGAATAATAAAGAATTTTCCTCCTCTATATCTCTTTGTATATGTTCTTCTTGTTCTTGTCTGCAATCCTTGAGCGCATCGGAGAACTTGTAGACTACATCCGATAGTAAAGGTTCTCTAACATGTTATCACCACGAGGGACTCATGCAGGCGTCGAACGCGAAGATGAACCACAAAAAGGATATTGAAGCATGAGGACGATCCGCAAGCGACGAACGCAGGAGATCGGAAATCGGACGAACCACGTTGTCGCCATCGATCCGTCATCAAACTAGGAGGTCCTACGGCCTAGTCAAACTGTCCTACGCAACAGGTCTCGAATCACTGGCACGAAGCTCGAGCGATTTATGCACACAATCGAAAGGCAACGTATCGGTAACGAATTATCAATCTTATATCTGCATTTGTGAATAGATTGAATATGTTGAATCAAACCTTTTTCATCGAATCATTTGTGTCTTTGCATCTATGGACAAACACCACCGCTGTAGACACATAGCCGCTGGCATGAAGCCGACCAGGGTTTTGCACCGGCTTTCACACATTTGAAGTTCCCGGCGAAGTCAATCAGTGTGTGCTACAGATTGATCACGAGCAAACCGATCTCATACCCGCAAACACTGCCATGTCGCCCGGCGATCGATGGCTCAGATCGATTTACCGATCTGGCCCAGCGTCGACACGGTACACACATGCATGCACGAAGCAACATGTAGCATGGCATTCTTGTCAAAAAGAAAAATTGGTGCTGGCATGCTCGGCTTGAACACGTAGCATAGCATAGCATGGATTTAAATATGAGACGCACAATATGAAATGGTTTTGGCCTTCTTAAATCAAAAGTGTCTCTTATTATGGCAGAAATAAGAAAAGAGACGTTTTCAAATCATAACCGTCTTATATTATTGATGCATTTAAGACGGTTGAAATTAAAAAACCGACTTATATAACGAATAAGACGTTTTCAAATCATAACCGTCTTATATGATTGATACATTTGAGATGGTTGAAATTAAGAACCGACTTATATAAGAAAAAAGATATTTTCAAATCATAACTGTCTTATATGATCGATGCACTTGAGACGATTGAAATTAAGAACCGACTTATATAAGAAAAAGATATTTTTAAATCATAACCGTCTTATATGATCGATGCATTTGAGATGGTTGAAATTAATAACCGACTTATATAAGAAAAAAGACGTTTTCAAATCATAACCGTCTTATATGATCGATGCAAATGTGACGGTTGAAATTAAGAACAGACTTATATAAGGTTAGAGCGGAAGAGTCATTTTCTTGTATTTTAGCGTCATTAATATGTGGCCTTACATGAGCTATATATATAGCAAAACATGAATTCCATATTTTTAAAAAATGAATTTCAATTTTTATTTTTAAATCAAATTTTAATTTTAATTTTTTAAAATAAATTTGGAATGATTATTTATTAATAGAAGAAAATTTAGAAATGTTAGTTTTAAAAATTGAAATTTTAAATTTCAAACAATTACAAATTTTAAATTTAAAAAAATTTTAAATTTTAAAATTTTACATTTTATTTGAATATTTTAAAAAATCAAAATACCTTAATATAGATGTCTAAATATCATAACAAGGATTAAGACATTTATGACTTATTAAAATAAAGTCGTATAGAAATAAAATTATATGAAATTGTAGACTTCAAAGAGTTATACAACTTTGTAGTTAAAAAGTTTTCCATTTGATGTCATTTACATGCCTAAAAAGTTGTTAAAAGATTAGCAGAACTAATATCAAAAGGTAAACATATCCTATTATGATCAAAACATGGTGTGGGGTAGGATGGTTAGAAGGATGAGGTTAAAGTCAAGATGTCTTGGGTTCAAGTCATAGGACATGCAATGTTTATATTATGTGTTTAAATTGTGTTAAACATGCATGGATGGGTGATTGGTGGTAGGCATATTGATTTCAAATTCAAAAAATATTTTTCTCTATTTTTTCATCAATATTTATGCCTAAAATATTGTGTTTTAAAACTCCTCATTTGAGACGGTTCTATATATAAAATCATCTTATATACTTACTCATATGAGACGATTTAAAACCGTCTCAAATGAATGATATCATTTGAGACGGCAGGTCTAAAAGTCATTTTAAAACCGTATCAAATAACTAAAAAAAACCGTCTCATATGTGCTATTTTGTAGTAGTAAGCTAGTGCATGCTCTGTAGCATCGAAGAGCGCGTACTAGATTTTCGAGAAAAAAAAATTTTAAACCTTTTTTTAATCAATATTTTAATATTAACCTTCGAAAAAATATTTTATTTCTAACCCTTTTGGCGCGCCAACCTCTCTGGCGCGCTCTCCGACCACCGCCGCGCCAAGGCATGTGGCGTGGCAAAGGTTGCCACTGCTGGCTTCATGGCGAAAGCAACCGCAGAGCGTGGCAGACATCTGGCCCCACCTTACGCGCCATGCCGCTGGCGCGTCAGTAGTGCTGGTACAAAAACTGCAGAGCTCCTCCTCCCTCGGCCACTCTTCATTTTATCCCATCTCACTTCTTCTCTAACCACTCTTCTCCTCCTCTATTGCCAAATATTTTGAGCATTAGATCCGGTAAGATTATTTAGGGAAAAGGCTTCATTTCATCATGGCAGGTGACCCCCTCTCCTTTGGTGTCTTTTGGTTGCATTTTTGTACTTTTCAATTGATTTAGGGTTAGGGTTCTAGTTAAACTTAGCGTGAAGAAGTATGGATTGCGTAGTGGCTTTGTCTCCATTGATAATCTTTTGAAGATGTATAGATTGTGTAGTGATTTTTTTTCATAATATTTCATTAATATTATAATAGATTTATGGTTAGGGTTAGGGTTAGGGTTAGGATTCTAGTTAAACTTAGCGTGGAGATATATGAATTGCGTAGTTGTTTTGTCTTCACTGATGATTTCGTGAAAATGCCTAGATTGTGTATTGAATTTTTTATAGTATTTGATTTAGTACTAATGTTAAGCCTAAGATGTATGTTTGTGCGGAGTACGTTTTGATAAAATAATTTATTTTCCTGCCATCCTGCACTATATTGTAGGAAATGATAGTGGGACGGCGAAGTCATTCCTCAAATATGAGAATTACCCTAGGGGTAAGAATGCTCCAGTTCGTGCCTCACCGTTTCCGGTTCCACTTTGTGAGCACGACCTTCCTGCGGAGGTTCAGCAGTCGAGGGACCATGATACTGCCAGTAGAGCCTTCTACACTTGTGGTGTGAAGAATGAAGACATTGGCGGGTGCTCTATTCGTCAGTGTTGGTTTTTCGAGTGGATTGATGGACCTGAAATGTTTGATCCGAGGATCCGGCTGTTCCATGGCGCTCCATGGAAACTAAGCCAATGCAGTATTTCAGGCGCTGGGTTCCTCCTCCGCCAAATCCATCGGAAATGACAACGGAGGAGAAGGCGGTGGCAAGTGCTAACCGGGTAGTAAACCCGCCTCTATGTCATTGCTATGTTCAGTCTATATTAGTACGGCCTAACCCAGGGGTGGACTTTATCCCCTTCTTCCGTTGCTCGCGCAACGATCGGGTAAGTGTATGCATGCCTAGTCCATATGTAAGTTAGTCTCATGCATTGAAGTAGTTCGATAACAATGTTTTTTTGTAGGATGGATGGCCTCTCTGTGATTTCCAGGAGTACATTTATGGACACAAGGCTTGTTGGCCATCTAATGAGGAAGTGGAGGCCTTCAACTCTGGCGAGAAGAATTGGCTATGTCAGCAATATCCACCAACTACATGTAAGTGCGGCATACCGGCTCGTAGAGGTGTTGTGCCATCGGAGCTTGGGTATGGAGGGTATTGTGGCAACTCCGATGGTGAATTTTGGGTACGATTTACTTACATCTGTTTTATTTAAAATTAAAATACCACAGTGCATGTTCAGCTTGATGATAGTCGTTCCCGTAATATTTGTAGGAGGGACGGACGTGTGACTGGGAGACATATAGTGGAAAACAGGACTTCGAAGCTGAGATTTTGAATTTGTGTGACCAGGAACAAGCTAGGAGAATAGAGAAGAGGAAACAGAACATAAGGCATGATTATGGTGTACTCATGCCTTCTGCCAAGACAGAAGAAGGTTATCGATGACATGATCGGTGCGTGGGTGCCGCCACGTGGCTACTTCACCGAGTCGAAACTTTGGATTCTTGGAGGAGGCGAGGGGAGGTACTCACCTGGTGTTGATCCAAGAGAGGTCAAACAGCAAATACAGCGGCAGAGGCAGATGGAGAAGGAGCGAGAGCTTGAGGAGAGAAGGAAGAAGATGGCGGAAGGTTCAGTCATTGACCTCGCGGCCAATTTACCGGCATAATTCATGGGAGGCTCATTTATAAAGTCTGCGGCGCAACAAGGCGAGGAGGACGGTGGAGATGGAGACCATGAGGGGTCTTGTTGGTAACTTGCCTACTATCGTGCCGGATGACGACGAGGACCCCGAGGAGTGAGACCGTGTTTGTTGAATTTTGTGATGTAATATGTTGTTGAACTTAGTTGAATGTTCCTTGTGGTACTTAGAACCTTTTAAGTAAGCGGTACATTTAAATATGTCATATGTTACTTGAACAATTAATCTATGATACGTTTGTTAGTAAGGATAATAAGTGTTAGTAGCTATAGCGATCGACGATTACATTGGTATTTGGTAGCTATAGTGGTTTTGTCGCCTCCTGAGAGTTGCATTGCATTGTGTATCTCTATAGGGAAGACATGGAGTCAACTGCTCTGCAGGCTCCTCTTCCTCTGCAACTCCCACCTCCTGAGTCAAGTGCTCGCCAGGCTCCTCTTCATCCACAACTCTCTGCACGGCTTGTACAAGAGTTGCTAATGACCTACCCGCAGGAGAAATATCAATCGCCACCTCCCAACAGCCAACATTGCAATTCTTCACAACTTCCTTATAATTATTCCAATCCGACTCCGATGCAATCTTCATCATCACGTAGTGAGCCCTAGCCTTCCCACAATCGAATCTGCCTTGCAAAAACAATTCACCTTCACCAACACCACATCTAACCACAGACCGACATCGGGAAACTAAATCATCATAACTTTGGGTCCTATCAAACAACACAACCTCTTCCTTCATATTCTCAAACTCCCCGTTTTCTCTAACAGTTCCACCATGAAACAATCGGACTAAACGATCCATCTACAAAATTGCATATAACAAATGAAAATGGTTTAGCCCTACGATGCATAGCACCAATCTATATAAATGTTCCTTTCGATTTGACCTAATATATTCGTTGCGTATTAACAACTATATGAATTTCCAACATCTATATGCACTACCTATTAAAAAAACCCTAAGCTATTATATGCATTACCTACAAAAAAAACCCTTAGCTAGCAACAATAAAAAACCTAACTTTAGATTAGCACCTAACATTATTTTCACCAAACTATGGACTACATATTATATGGATCAACATCTTTTTTTCACACATAATATGGATTAGCAACAAAAAAAACTAACTAAATACACGTACATATCTACACCTATATTTTGAGTTAAAATCGATACATGCAACAAATTCTACACGTTAATAGTTTGGACAGAATGTCCATAGCGAATCGCACAATACTTAGATTGAACTAAAAAACTTAAAATCAAACATAAATCCATATTTTCATTTCAAAACTACTACTCAAAGAACTACGAAATGCGCTCAATCGAATGCGAAATAACGCAAGTGAAGGGGGGCAATACCTTCCTAGGAGGGTGGGGAATCCGTCCCTAGTCTCCGATCGGCCGGCAAACGGCGGGTGGCGGCGGCTGACGGCGCTGGACGGGAAGTAGGGCTAGAGCAACGCCCTCTGCAAAGGCCTCGGGGTCGATTTTAATTTGGTCCTGCCGCGCCAGGCGGGGTGGCGCGGCAGGGACTGGCCCGACACCGCTTAGAGAAACTTGCCTGGCCCCACGGGTCAAGACCTACCGACGCGCCAGCAAAGATGGCGCGGCAAGGTGGGGCCCGCATCTGCCACGTCTGCGGCTGCCCGGCCGCGAGCGCCAACGTGGCAACCTTTGCCGCGCCACATGCACTGGCGCGGCAGTGGCTGGGAGCCGCGCCAGGAGGGTTGGCGTGGCCAAAAGGGTTAGAAATAAAAATATTTTTTCCTGAGGGTTAATATTAAAATATTGATTAAAAAAAGGTTTAAAAATTTTTTTTTTCTAGATTTTCGGCGTTGGCATGCTTGTCTTGTCTTGAACACGATAGGAGAATATTCAAGTATGCAAGCGCCGACGCACCGCACTGCCATGGATCTTGTCGTCGTGCGCGCGCCCGGACTCGGCGCCGCTTTTGCCCAAGGGAGGCCAATGCATGCAGCAGAGCTCCCGAGCTGCGTGCCCACTGCCCAGTCGGTGGATTGAGAAGGCCGCATGGGCCAGGCAGGCCTATTGGGCTAGAAAAATACAATAAAGAAGAATGAGAGAAAACGGGCACTGGGCCATCTCGACCACCAGTTTTTACCGGGACCGTTTCAAAAATTTGATTTTGAATTTGATAATTTAAAAAAATTTAAAAAATCTTATAAAAAACTAGAAGGTTTGTAAAACAATTTGTATGAAGCAAAATTTTAAATTGAGACTAGTAATTATGTTTAGGGGAGGTCACATGATTGATATCTATTATTGCATGTGCTGTAGCTCCCGTGATTGATGTCCTTTAGTGCGTGCTGCAGCCGCTGCTTGTGCTCCCGTGACAAAATACAGGCAAGCTATGGGATGGAATGCGTGGTAAGGCTCCAACAAATTATTCACCGTGATTGGGATCATCTCCAAATTTTGGTATGAATTAATTTGGTTCTATATATATTGAGGGAGTGTTTGTACTTAAATACAATATATGTATGTCTATCGTCTTATGCAATGCAATATATGTCTATATGCATTTCACTTACTGTTGATATGTTCCAACTCTCAAATATTTTGCAAAGGTCATGCCAAATTTTTTTCCTAATTCAAATATATGTTTTTATTGGAAACTACCATGCATATCACATTATCGAATTCATATTATTTACTTCATATTGATATGTTCAAATTGACTTCATATTTATATTTTTGTTGAAAACTACCTTGTTCAAATTATTGACAACATATTCATATGTTCAAGATGTCATATATTTATCAAAGGTTCTTCCAAATTTTTCCCATAATTAAACAAATTACTAACACATATATCTCACCCATCAATGATTTTTCCCAATTTTTCAGACCTCTCTTCATTTCTTTCCATTTTCCACATTTCCCCTTTTTTGCAGCGGTTTTTCGCCAAAACCGTCAGTAAATCGCTAAAACCGGCAGTTTCTCAGCAAAAACCGCTGCAAAAACCGGTGGACTCACCCGCTGCTATCTGCCCATTTGAATTTGAGCAGTTTCTAGCGGTTTTTTTTTCCCAAAAACTGCCCTATCCAGTAGGCGGTTTCGGGTTTTAAAACCCTGGTCGTGCCGTGGGATTTTGCATATTGGCCCTCAAAATTTTGGAAATTACAACAAGTTTTTCTGGAACATGAAATATTTACAGAAAAGCCTTCAGTTTCTTTGGAAATTGCATGAAGTATTTTCTGAATTTAAAAAATTGCATAGAACCCCCTACAAAGTTTGGAAATTGCGTGAAGCTTTTTCAGAATACTAAAAATTCCATAAAGCCCCTTGGAATTTATTAAAATTGTAAAAAACACATTCAAGCATGAAAGCACCTCATGATTTCAAATTGTGATCTCATTTTTGAATTTAAAGCTTATTTAACTATTGTTAATTACTTTTATGCAATTATGTCATGAATTTGCTTATGTGATTATCAGTTTATGCCTCTTTATTTTTTATATTATAAATTGTTAATGTCATATTAGAATATTACATAGACATGAGAATTTATGAATACTCATCTGGGGTTGTGCCTTGAAGCCAAACAAAAGAAAGACGATGTGCAACAAGTCGGTCGAAGACAAAATACGGCGAAACCACTCTAATGCGATAAAAAAGTAAAGACAGGTAAAAAGTAGATAAGTTGGATTGATTTGATGATGATGTACACATCCCTTCGGGCTGACTTATCTCGTGTCTTATTTGACATATCTCACTTTTTATTACCTTTTGAGTCCCTTTTTTTTATCTCGTAGGCGTGTCTAAAAGCTCCCTAAACCTAAACACAAAGGCCAATTGGCTCTCGAGGCTATCTCGAAAAATTCTCGAAGTCACGAGATATGGCAAATAAGATAAGCTGAAAAGAACCCACCCTAAGTATTTATATAAGACCTTGTACTAGATTTGACTAGAACTCTTACTCTCATATCCAACACAAACTCGAATCTTATCCTTTTAGTTATATCTAAACATCCTAATATACTCATATGAATCCGATCTAGACTCCTCCTTATCCTTCTCTAGCCGATTCTTCCATATTTGCACAAGTCAACTTGGACTCCTTTTTGCACCTGCTTCGGCCCGTATCTTCACCAGGTTCAAGCTGATTGCGAGATACTTCCAAATAATCGACTTATTTCCAAAATCAGGTGTCAACAGTATCATTAGCCATGAATTTGAGGAACTTGCCCTGCATGGCTAGAATTATCTTATTTGGGCATTGGATGTAAAGATCATACTTAGTAGCAAGAAGCTCCGAGTTGCCATCGAGCTTGGATCCTCGAAGGATGAAAGCCTCCTGGTATCAAAAATGATCCAGCACTGTATTCTCTCAGGCACCACCTCTCTGCCATTCTGAAGAATCTATGTATGGTTGAGGGGGAGTGCCTGGAGCTGTGGATTGCACATCAGAAGCGGTTCGAGAAGCTCAGGTAAACTATCCTGCCACAGCACAACTGAATTGGGTACGCTGTGGTTCGAGAAGCTCAAGTACACTATCCTGCCACAACACAATACGATTGGGTACACCTGAGATTTGCATACTAAGTAACTTTAGCCAAATACAGATCTCTCTCTATGACAAGAAGATCCTAGACGAGGAGATGACTTTCCCTACTTTCCACCTCAGTGCAACTAAAAGTGCTCGCAACTAATGTCAGGACACTTACATGGAGTATAGTGAACTGATTAATATTGCTGAGTCACATAGCGGCCACTAGGGGAGAAAAATTCATTCATTTTAAAGAATGATTAGAAGGGGATAATAAGATGAAATTGTCCTAGAAAAGAAAGTTCACTATCCAAGAGAAACAATGCAACAAGGAAAAGCCACCAAAGCAAGTTGTATGGTCTGTAAGACCAGATGTGCTATAAGTGTGGCAGTTAGGGGCACTGGTTAAAGATTCGCCGCAAATCTAAGAATGTAATTACGGCTTATCGGACCAAAAGAAATGTCAAAGCAATAGTAGAGGCTCACCTAGCCCTGGCAGGCAAGAACGACCTCATAGAAGAGAACACTTATATAGAAACATCCTCTAACTCGCCCCCCTTGATCTTATTGCATCCACACATGAAGTGGGTCAAGAATAGAAGATCCTGATAAACAACATTGAAGCTGAAGAGAATGTATACTGTATAAATCTAACTAGTGCATAAATAGCACTCTTAGCATTCTCCCTTTAGATTGTGGTGGCTACCAGACATTGTGTGAACTTTAGAAAGAATGACGAATTGAAAGCACCTGAAGAGCATACTATTGAAAGAAATAATGAAAGCTCTAGAAGAGCAAACCATAATTCTCATGATTTGTTATGCATTTATACTTTATTCCAATAAATATTCGAAGTTGCAATCAATATTTGAATTATATGAAGTATGAATCTTACCATTGTGTCATTGCAATTATATATAGAACTAGTATAGCGTCCTATGGAGGTATGAATTGTTGGTAATATAACAAAAAATAACATTTGAAGAGAGACCAAATAACCTAGTCAATCACAAAGAACGCTGATAGTATTAGAAACATCGCAGGTAGCAACTCAGGCATTGCAAATTCAGGGAGAGCCATAATTATATTGCCTATCAGTACTACATCAACACTTATAGAAGCATTGTTGTACCCGTAATCCGCTTGGACTCTCATATGTTTCAATGTCATCCATGTGAATTGGTTTCATGTAGAAACTAATGAAGAGATTAGAATACAAAATAATACTTATGTGAAGTACGTCGAATGTGAGAAATCTATATTAGAAAATGTTTCTCCATTTCTACAAAAGAATACATATGTGAACTACATTAAAATCTGTGCACCTGAAGTGTATGCTTCTCTAAAGAATATATTTAGAGTCCCCCGTTTGAATCTAGGCTATACTACATTAGAATTTATGCACCTGAAGTGTACGCTTTTATAAAGAATGTATTTAGAAGCTCTGATCGCTTTCCTCTATGGCATTATAGAATTATCATCCTAGTGTTAGAACGATGAGGAGTAAAATAATCAACTCACATGGCCATAATTTTACTCTTGTAAATTTCCCGCATCATAAAGATTTTCGTGCGCACTCTCTGTGTCATCGGGAAACTGATAACTAGGCAGTCTGCTATTAAAGTGAAAGTTAAGAATCCTCCTTTCCAAGAATGAACCTAGGATATGTTTGCGGCTGTATGCAGCCCTTGTCAGGGGCATTTAAGTACATTATGCTTCTTACTTATGCTTTCTCGAAGTGCTCAAATATATTTACATTCTACAAGAAACCATGCATTTGCGAATCTGATATCGCAGATCATAAGAATTAAGAATACGTTCTCTCATCATCGTGTGAGATCCATTAGAATAGGACAATGTTGGAGAATTAACTTCAAAAGTATTTGATGATCATTGTAGTGCATTCAAAATTAAAGTAGAGCACTAAGTACTTCATATCCACAGGCAGAATGGACTAGAAATTGACTAGAATTGCTCGGTCGCTCTTGTAGAATTGTAATTTGTCGAATAAAGGACAAGAAGTCCTCCAAGCAGCCATCATCAATTAGTGAAAGGGACATGCAGCCATACAACATCCAACTAGTACAAGGAGCCATAAGAAAATTTTCTCACATTTGAATGCATGGTTTATGTACCTATACCATGCTTGCAATGAATTTGAAAATGAATGAGGATTAACTCCCATCATTAGCAGGAATAGAACCTCTGAAAGAAAAATGTCAGGAAATCTCGTGGAAAGCCACAAGGATCCCCACACATGACCCCACACTAGTAAAGTAAATTTGAAGCAAATGAAGTAATTAGCAAATAAACTGCCTAATCATTTTTGTGATTTGAAGAGCATGATCAAGTCGCATTACATACAGTAATGTATTAAAGAGGGAAAAAAATACCATTGCATTCAACTAAAGTTGTAAGGTCGGGTAGGCTTTGAGGAACATTGAGGAAGGTATCCCTTGTACCATTAAGAGGCCTTAGAATAAAAGAATAGAAAATCTAGTTCCTCGAATCCCAAAGTATCCGGAAACGTCTGGAGAAAAAGGGATCGTCTCCGGAGAAAAAGGGATAAGAAGGTTTGTTACAGCTGAACACAAAAATGCCCCAACAGAAGAAGGCGAGCCAGTTAAGACCTGGCATTGGAGAGCAACCTACTAGCGAGGTACTCCCAGATTTGAATCTTCCATTGCAAGGAGACGCTGGTGAAAATGTGTGCGCACACATTAACAATAAACTAAAGGAACTTGCTCCCATGGTGGGAAATAGCGGTGAAGAGCAAATAAAAGTGCAAGAAGCACCCTATGAAGAAATGACTATAAATTTATTTATTAGAAAGAGAATCTATGAATAGAGCAACAACCAATATTGACAGAAATTTTACATATAAAATTGACATCATTATTGAACTCAAATCAGAGCCAGTGTCTCTTGTAGTGTGCAGGAAAAGGAAATATTGGGAAGAATAGAATAAGGCAATTATCACGGAACTTGCATCTCTAAGCAAAAGAGAGGTGTTAGGACCCACAGGCTGCACACCTCCCCCATATAAATGAGTATTTTTGTTTAGAAAATAAATGAATATGAAGTGGTAAGGTACAAAGTAAGTTTGGTAGCTCAAGGTTTCACGCATGCAAGAAACCTATTTTTTGATCATGGACAGTATTACTTTTAGATATTTGATCTCTGGCAGTACTCTGCTTGAAGTTGAAAATGAATTTAAGACTGAAATTGAAGGATGTTGTCCCTAAATGTTTGGATAGAGACTTGGATTTGGACTTGTATGCGAAGATACATGAAGTATCATTTTCGTGAATCAAGACAGAGCCAAAATAGAAATATGTATAGTGTAATTCTAAGAGGCACTGTGTAGACTGAAGTAAAGAAAAAAGAGGAAGCAAGCTCATACTTGAAGTAGAAGAAAGAAATGAATGATTTGGCTATTGTATCTTAGGCTTGTAGAATGAACATATGTCTCAAATTATTTTGGTACACCAGTCAGCCTACACCCAGGAGGTGTTGAAAAGGTTTAGCTTTGAGAAGACGTAACATTTGAAATCCCCAATAATCGTTAGGTCTATGTAAGTAGACCTAGACCTATATAGACTTAGGGATGAGGAGGGAAGAAGTTCTAGAACCTAAAGTTCCATACTAGAACTTGAAGTTCCATACTTGAATGCAATTAGAGCGCTCATGTATGTTGCGCACAACATACGACCAAACATAGCGTTTGTCATTAATTTGCTAGCTCGGTACAGGGCAGAGCCCACGAAGAGACATTTGAAATGAATGAAGAACATCCTCTGCTCCCTTCAAAGAAGCATGATCTTGGATAGGAAGAACTAAGATTTGAATATGAATATGTTTCCTAGTAGAACTACAATCATATAGAAATCGTCGAAACAGACACATATGTCAATGTTGACAAACCACTCGAAAATCATAGTTTGAATAAGCCTCTCATGAATATGAATGGATTTGAAGAAGAATATTCCACGTCTATAAGTTATGTGAATTGAATTTTAAATGAACCCCTACTATCATCTCTACTCCTAAAAAGGCTGTTGTGGTGATGAGTGATGGCTCATCAAAACAATCTGAACCATCCAATTTAATCTAACGGCTTTCCACGTCCCGATCCACGTCCCCTCTCCACCAATCCACGCTCGCGGCTCGCTTCCTTCCCTAGGCAAAAAATGAGCCATGCAAGCATTAGCCGATGCTTACAGGCATGGAATCTTTCCATCTTTTTCCTCCTTTTTTCTACTTTAATTACCGTTTTAGACATCAGATCGATGAACGGTTTTCACCATTAGCTTAGTTATATTTTTTCGGACAAAACAAGACCGGTCTTGCATATAAAAATATTTATTTGTCACGTGCAGTTCTTTAACCATCCAAACAAAGGGTGTTTAACTTTTCTGACTATGTCCTTTAACCATTCGTTAGTGAGTGTCTAACTTTCCTCGTTCAGTTGTTTAACCATTCATTTGTGAGTGTTTAACTCTTCGTTCTCAGTTCTTTAACCATTCGTTTATGTATCTTTAATCGTTCGTTCATAAATGTTTAACTCTTTTAACTCAGTTCTGTAACCATTCATTCATGAGTCTTTAACTTTCTTTACTTGGTCCTTTAACCATTCGTTCATGAGTCTTTAACTTCATTTACTCACTTCTTTAACCATTCGTTCGTGGATGTTTAACTTTTTCAACTCGGTTCTTTAACCATTCCTTCATTTTTACTATTTGTGTCGTGGACGTTTAACCTTTTTTACTAGGTTCTTTAATATACATTCATAAAACGATTACCCGGTTCTCTACCCATTTCTTCATGGATGTTTAACTTTTTCAATTCAGTTCTTTAACCATTGCTTCATTGTAACCATTCATTCATGGACATTTAACCTTTTTTTTACTAGGTTCTTTAACCATACATTCATGAACGTTTAACAGGTTCTTTAACCATTTGTTCATGGAAGTTTTAACTTTTTCAATTTGGTTCTTTAACCATTGCTTCATTTTAACCATTCGTTAATGGCCGTTTAACCTTTTTTACTAGGTTTTTTAACCATACATTCATGAACATGAACAGATGGGGAGCGCTGCCGCCGGGGAGTAGATCCTAGCCACCACACTACCAAATTTGAACATACTACCAAATTTCTGAACATACCACCATCCTTGATTATCAAGGGACATACAAAAGTCTGAAAATATAATAACACAAGCCTCAACACTTCTAGCTTCATTCAATTTGGCACTGTATAGAGAGCTACAGCTTGAACTGAAGCCAAATCAAAAAAATAACATGTTGCTATGATGAATGTTTAACTCCCTCTTTCTCCCTCTGTGTTTCCATCACCGGCGGCCTCCCCAGCCCTCTCCAAGCTGGCCATGCCGCCGCCCCGGCCCCTCTATCGCACACGGCCTCCCCGGCCCCCTCCCATCGCTGGGCGCCGTCCCCTCCAACGACAGCCACCACCCTCCTCCTGCGCACCATGGTTACCGAAGAGAGGGGCAACGGGATCCTGTCCCCCACCATGGCGGCGTGCATGAATGCCGCTGTGCATCCATCGAGAAAGATATAGAGGGAAACAGAGAGGGAGAAAGAGATAGGAGGCGGTCAGCCCGTGGCCTGGCCGGGCGGTGTGCCCCCACACGTGTGCACCCGGCCGCATGCCACGCCGCTGCTGTTACTGGCGGCGCGCCGACGCCGATCCGGCGAGGCGGCAGGGAGGAGGCGGCCGGATCACGGCGGCGGCTGAGAAGACGGTGTCGGCCAAGGGCGGGTGGAAACGAGGGCGCGGCGATGGGGCATAGCCGCTGGTCATGGCCGCGGCGGGCATCTTCGCCAAGACAGTGAGCTGCACCGCCTGCCGCCGCTGGTCGCCTTAGTAGTGCCGCTGCCCATCCACCGTGCCACCCGCCCGGCCGCCGCATCTCGCCGCTCTCCGCTCGACGCGGAGATAAAGTGTGGGCTAAACAAATCAAATATGTCACAATAGATAGTAACATGATATTTATTCATAGCAAAGCACGTGCGTTTAGCTATAATTTATAAACTACACCAAAGTCTCTGATTAAAAATAAAATTGCACGTACATCCACACAGTGTCTATCCGCACCGTTATGGAAGCTAAGTCCTATTCTCAACATGCCAGCGATGAAGATGAAGAATAGGAGGATACACTGCACCGTCAAGCCCCTCTTCGGCTAAACAAGATGGCGGGATAATTTTATATGTTGGGACGCCTTGTCTCATAAATCATCCTTTATAATTTCATATATTGTTCCAATTTATATTTTTCTTTCTTTCCTTTGTAGTTCCGTTGCAATGTACGGGCATTTTACTAGTAAAGATAAAAATAAAGATAAGATAAGGGAAAATTGAAAGTTAGGTGGCAACAAGGGTTTGTGACACTATGTTTTTGATCTAAGCCCATCTGTTTGCCCGTTGGGCTGCCAGCCCAGTAGGCAATGCAATGTTACCAACCTGACAACGGCTGCAGACTGCCGCGACCGCCGCCGCGTTAGTGGATTAATCATAAGTTTTCCATGCTTAATTTAACCGGTGGGGTAGAATCGTAGAGTTAGAGGATTACTGCATCGATAAAAGGATTTACATGTGTTGATTTGCCCAAATTTTTATCGATCTAGCTATCGGGATTAATATCCATTGCCGGATAAATTCTTAGCTATATATAGAAAGTTATCGCTTTACACCACATCGTACCACAAAAAGCCACAAAGGCAATGCCACCAAGTGCGCGTACATAACATATTCTGTACTCTCTAGGTCAGCAGCCTTTTTGGAATATATATCTTCGAGGAGATCAAATTCTTTATTTTAGTTTGGGAGTGACTAAGCATTGAAAAAAGACTGCAACCAAAAAAATAATACAGCTGCAACAAAAAGTGTACTTTTATGCAATAACTAAAAAATAATATAAGAAATCGATTTATGCAACATTAAAAGAAACGAAATTGCTAATGATCAGGCAACTGATTTTTTAGGTAGCGGTCAGTCGATTTTGTGGCCGTCCGATGCGTTTATCCAGAGATTCGTGCGCAACGGGCGCGGGTTGAGCGGGGCAGAGATTTTTCGCGCAAGGGGAAGGGCAAAGTGGGATTTTCGCGTAGGAGTTGTGTCCGGGGCGGGGACATATTAATTCGTATTCCTCGGTGAGCGCGCCGTGGTGTGGGTTTCTCTGTTCGTCGCTGTGTTCGGTGAGGGGTGGTTTTTTCAGCGAACGAGAGGAGGCAGAGAGGACGGTTTGCTTTTTGCGCCGGCGATGCAGAGCTCGGGAGAGCAACGCCGGTGGTGAAGGTGGCGGTCGTCAACTTGAGGCTGAAGGCACCGAGTAGATCGCATGCGGCGGCGACGGCAATCTGTAAGTGGAGAGGCAGTAAGTTTTTTTTTTGTGTAATTTCTTCTATTCGGTAGAGCCAACATTAGGGGGCGGGTTCTGAATTTTTTTTTTTGCATTATGTTCTACTGAGGTATTGCTAGCGTTTAGGAGAAGCAGAGTATACAAGTTGGTTTGTTTTTTGTTTTGGGTTTTTTTTTTTGGGGGGGGGGGGAGGTGGCGACATGCTTTGTGTGTTGGCGTAGCACTTATTTTTGTTTTTTTTTGGATACGTGAGATGAATGGAGGTTAATAGGGGTGTGTTGTGTGCAAATCTCGGTTAGTTGAAGCACGTTCGGTACATACATTCACTAGTAATTTATCACCCATGGGGGGTCGGGTTGTGATATATATTTTTTTGGGTGTTATGATCTAAGAAGCTACTGCTTGGGAGTAGGAGAAGCCTGAGCAAAAATAAGGGGGGGTTGTGTAATTTATTTGGTTTATTTTTTTGGGGATTTCAACGGCCACTGGCGTGATGTACATTTTTTTGTATGCATTCCTTAGTAGAATGTCAGGATATTTTTTTTTTTTTGTGTGAGTGTACCTCCGTAGGACGGTACTTTTTTTTGTGTTGTTTTGTAGTGTTGATTTAAATTCCTTCAATTTTTTGAGTAGTATACGTGATGTACTATAGAGGGTGTCACATATTTTTTTTAGGCCTGATATTTATTTTTGGTGCTATGTTTTTGTATAGAGGGTGCACACATATTCTAAGTATGTAGACACACATGATTGTTAATTCTGTTTGCTTATAAATAGTACCTTTTTGCCTATCAAATGTATAGGGGTATGTTGTTATTGATTAGGCATCATATTTTACGTATGTAGACACACATTTTTTGTCAAATGTATAGGGGTATGCGGTTACACATTAGGCAGCATGTGTAAATTGGGGGGCCCCCCATCAAGATTGGTACTGTTTTTTTGTTCAAAAGATGTTATTCTACGTTTATTTTTTTTCCTAATTAGCATGCGTCATTTTTTACGGAGACACATGCTTATTTTAATTTTGGTGGGGGGGGAGTACGCTTATTTCAGACAAGTGCATCAGTTTGTATGTGACCATCACATTTTTGCTTGACTGCAATCTGTTAATTTTTTTATAGTTCTGTATGTGTGTAAGTTATGCTATCTTTTTTCAGCAAGCAGCTTCTTGCACTAATGATAGGCACTCATACCCATTGATAGGGGTATAGTGATTTCTCTTTTTCATTTATATTCCAGTCGATTTGCACCATTGGAAAACCTAAATTTTTTGCAATTATGTAAAAAAGTGCAGCTTCAGTGTAATTGAAGTACATTTTTGTGTTTTGTGAGTTTTGGAACCCGTGGTAGCGCATCATTTTTACTTTTTTTGCATAGGCTGCATGTACAAAGTGTAACTATTCTTGTTTTTGGGGTAACTGGATATTTGCACAGGTGTAAACCAAAATTTTAACTAACATGCTATCCAACTTGTGTGTTCTGTGGTGCTATACAATTGGGAGCCACAATTGCTGCTATACTAATGTTCTGAACATAAGGTGCTTCTTTTGTTCAATTTATAAACAATGGTTAACAAGTTTTTTGTTGTTGTTGTTGTTGGGGGGTGGGGTGGGGTACGGAGGGAATTTTTTTTGACTGTTGTATGGAGTTGCAAGTACTGCAATTTTTTTTTTGGGTGAGGGATGGGATGACCATATAATAGCAAATAGATTTTTGTTATTATTTTTTTTATGCACGTGTATGATTATTTTTTTTAGATGGACTCGGATGATAGCAATTCAGATGGTACTGAGTCTATATGAAACAAAGGCTCAGATTCAATTGAAGAAGGTGGCGATTCTGATTACCAGTGTTCTATTGACACTGGATCTGATTCAGTGGGCTTGCCAGATGATGATGTTATCTTGAAATTGCTGAAAAAGTCTGTAAGTACCTAAAACTTTTTTTAATTTGAGTATGCACCTTTCTTTTCCAACATTTTTTTTTGTGAGTGAGGTCTGCATGTAATGCAATAGGGTTTAATTTATTTAATATAAACAGGTTGTAAAAGCAGTGAAAAGAAAGGCATTAAATAAAGATGCTAGCAAGCAAACTACCAAGGTTTTTGTGGTTTTCTGTTTTCAGATTGTGTTAACTTAATACATGCAATTATGCAGACTATTCATTTTTTTTCCTTCTTTTTGATTTGTAGAGACAAAAAGCTGAAATCAGCACAAAGAGACATAGGAAGGTTACAGCTGTTCCAAAAGTAAAGAGCAGATGCAACATCCGTTACTTCGTTGAAGTCGTCAAATCTCTTAGTGAAGAGAAGAAACTTATAATTCAACAATATGGTTTTGGATCTCTTTTGAAATTTGATGTGTGTGCTGTGCCTAGATCTTTTGTCCAATGGATTGCAGAAAAAACAGACACAACCACTTGTGATATCGTGGTGGGAGGGAAATTAATTCCAATCAGCCCAATGTCAGTCCACTTGGTATTAGGCATCCCAATTGGGGGGGATGAGATAAAGTCTGAAGGAGAAGTTCCAAAGAATTCTTTTATCCATTTGTTCAGTCAATCTTCTGTGCCAACAATTAAATATTTTGGTAATCAAATTCTGAAGGAGGAGTTGGGGGATGATCAACTAGTGAGATGTTTCCTGGTTATTGCACTGTCAACATTCTTATGCCCAAATTCAAGCACTCACCCAAGTACAAAATATTTTGGAGCCTTACTGGATGTGGCAAAAATTAAAGAATATGACTGGTCAAAATTTGTGTTTGATTGGATAATCACTTACATTCAAAAGTATCAAAAGGATAGATCAAGGAGGTCTAGCGATATTCTGACTCTTGGGGGATGCTTATATTTCCTAGCGGTAAGTTCCCTGTCATTTACTGTTATAATCTCATTCTATATATATATTTTTTTTGTCATCAAGTGTTTGCACGAAGTTTTTTGCTGGTATCTTTTTTGTAATTCTATAAGTCACTGAGATTTCATTACAAATGTGGGGGTATGTATATTTGTAAGGAATAATGCAGATTTTAGAGCCCTATCACACTGCTGTTCTTAAATTATTTTTTAGTTCTGTCCTGCATACATACTTCTTGCGTTTAATTGTAACAATACCCTCTCATTTTTTGTCATGGTATATGTGTTTTTTTTTAGCGATGCTTTTTTTTTTGTATTAGTTCATTCGGTATTAATACTACTCATACACCTTTTTAGGTATATTATCTCGATTTTCTTGAGTTTGGCTTCTACAATATACCAAATACAATGCCGCGAATTGATGTTTGGAAAGGTGATATGATACAAAAGTTTTCAAAATTTGACATTGTTCAACAAAGCAAATTTGGCAAGAGACCTGTGAGTATTTTTCTTTCTTTATTTTTGTCGAGCTTTCTTTTTTTCACTCATCTATGATAAGTGCTTTCATATTAGTTTACTCATATACAATTTTTTTTTTGTTTTACAGGTGAAAGACATTCATCGGACTTGTTATGGATTGCATTTTAGAGATCGAACAAGATTTAGAAGATCATTAGACAATATTGTTGGCAGTTGTTTGACATACAAGGTAACCAGGGTGAAACACAACTTTGTAGCTATTTTAGTTTTAAACACATAGATGAATCAGTTATTTCTACTGTTTTTTTGACATTTGTGAAATTAGGTTGGTTGTTTATCTTTTAAGGCGTTATATTATTTTTTGTTTTCATAAAAACAGGGGAAAGATGATATTAATGCAATTTTTCAAAAATTTGAGGACCAAGTAGACCTTCGTGTTTCATTGAAGGCTGAGACACTTGTTCTAGACATTCTTAATTATATGCAGCTAGCAAGCAATTCTATCCCTTCGAATCAAAACGACAATGACAACAACCCAAGTGGCAATGATGATGGAGACAGTGACGGCGGGGACAGTGATGATGGGAAGCTGAAAGAAAATGACAACCGAGATAACCCTACTGCAGATGATTTCAACAGACAAGGAAATACGTCAACTGAACGAAATATGGAGTCTCAATCTACTTTGAAGGTGCCTTCCGATGGCGAAAACGAAAGTGGAAAAGCGGATGCTCACGGTGAATCTCAGTCAACTGAAAAAATCATATCCCAGAGAGCCTCATCTTTTGATGGTAATTTTTTTTTCAAATTTTTTTTTATAGTTATTTTCATTTTTGTAGTTAATTCAGTTCTATGTGCTCCCTTTTTTTTTTTACTAAGAACTGCAAACAAGCAAAAGGAAGAACAATAAACGTGCACGCAAATCCAACGGAAGTCAGGAATCAAACAATTCTATCGCTTCACGAAGAAGATCTCGTCGTTTGTCCACTTATTCTCCGTTGGGTAGCAAGACAGAGGTATTTTTTTGCGATGCAATGCAATCTGTTTTTTTTACCTAAGTGCATGTTTAGCATAAAGTTTTTTTTAATGTAGAAATCTGAACCTGGTGAATCTGCGAAGGAATATTGCTTCATAATCTGTGAAACTCCAATGGTAACTTTATAGTAAAATTTCCTTACATCTTTTTTATGTCTTCTAACTTTTTTTTTTGTTTTGTAAGGACGAAAAAGAGAGTAGTCAAAATACTGCTAGCCTAGGACATTTTTTGAGACAGCGTGGTACCGATATGCTTGATGTTGCTTCTAAACATACAAACGTATAATATCTTTACTGCATCTATATTCATCTTTAGTTCTTTTTTAAAGTCTATTTTTCAGGTTTGTTTTTTTTTATGTACTGTTCAATTTTTTTTTCCAGGATTATGAAGTTCAGAAACATTCAAGTCAAGGTAAATTTTTTTAACCTATAATTCTACATTAATTTTTTTCCAACAGTTTATGTGATCTTTTTTTTTGTCACTCAAATTCGCATAGTATTATGCATGGAGTTGCAGTCTCAAACAAAAGTGCATTTTTAATATTTGTTACAGTGCAACCTCTAGAGTTGAACATCGAACTACTAAAAGCCCCAAGTAAGGGTGATCTTCTGTTTTCTGCTGCATAAAACATCGTGTTTAGCAAGGCTGCTCATTATATGACAGAAAACAATATTTCATTTTTTTTGTCACTAAATTTTTGCATAATATCATGTCTGGAGTTGCATGCCCAAACGAAAGGGCATTTTTTAATATTGTCACGGTGCAACCTCCAAGATATAATCTTTTAATCTTAGTAGGACTTGCACCCTCAAAAAACCAAAAAATTGCACCTTCTCCTCCTTTTTTTTGCATTTTATAACATATCATCATGTGCAAAAAGCAGCAGTTGTTTTTTTATTTTTTGTTATTGTTTTTTTGCTGAAACACAGATATTGAGGAACACACCACAGATGGACCAATAGAGGTGAACATCGAATCACTAAAAGCTCCAGGTAAGTTTGATTTTTCTTACCCTGCTGCATAAAAAAGTGTGTTTAGCAAGGCTGACCACTCAGGTGGGGGTTTATGACTGATGTGCACAATCTTTTTTTTTTTATTAAGGACTAGAAGTAAGCAAAACCAAGAACAAGAAACATGCATGCAAATTGAATGGAAGTCAGGAATCAAACAATTCTATTGCTTCACGAACAAGATCTAGTCGTTTGTCCATTGATCCCCCGTTGGACAGCAACATAAAGGTATATTGGGGCAGCAACGCAATCTGTTTTTTTATTTAAATTTTTTCACAAGTGCATGTTTACTATAAAAGTTTTTTTCAATGCAGAAAGTTCAGCCCGATGAATCTGCAAAGGAACATCATGTGATATCTCCAATGGTAAGTTTGTATAATAAATTTACTTTGCATGTTATTTATGTTTTCTAATTATTCATTTTTTTTGTTTTTGTAAGGATGAAAATGAGGGAAGTCAAAATACTGCTACGCTAGAGCATTTTTGACACACACTGAACCCATATGTTCGATGTTGCATGAAACATACAACGTATATATATATATATATATATATATATATATATATATATATATATATATATATATATATATATATATATATATATATATATATATATATATGCATCTATATTCATTTTTAGTTTTTTTAAAAGTATAAATTTTCAGTTTTGCTTTTTTTTATTTTACTGTTCATTTTTTTTGTAGGATTATGAAGTTCAGAAACAGTCAAGCGAAGGTAAATTTTTTTTGCCTATTATTCTACATTAAAACCCCCCAAGAGTTGTATGTGATCTCTTATTTTTTGCATCTTATAAGAGTTTACTAAAAAATTTCACAACCATCATACGATTGAAAATATTTTTTAGTACGAGTTCCGCCGTAAAAATTCAAAAAATTGCACATTCCCTCTATTTTTGTTTTTTTATTACATATCATCCCGTGCAAAAAATGCAGCAGTGGTTTTTTATTTTTTTTTGCCGAAACACAGATTATGAGGAAAAAACACCAAATGCACCAATAGAGGTGAACATCGAATCACCAAAAGCTCCAGGTAAGGCTAATTTTTTTTTATATTGCATTAAACAGCGGGTTTAACAAGGCCGCTCATTTGAGGCCAATTTGTGAGGTGGACTAGTGGACTGGTGGATTTCATTTTTTTTTAAAAGAACAAGCATTTCACAAGGAGCCCCACATTTTTTTTTGCAGTGAAAACAGAAAGACCACTCAATATAAGACCACTCAAAGTAGTTCCACCGACGGACACAATTGTGTTTCCAGGTTAATTTTTCTTTTTTTTCTGGCAGTGTTTATTTATTATTATTGTTTTAAAAATTGTATGATATATGTTGTCTCTGTTGTTATTTTAATTTGTACAGTTTATGATCACGATAATCAAGTTAAAGCCAATGAGATGGCAAAAGACCTCTCATTGCTACACATCAATCACCAGGTTCATTTGTTGATTTTTATTTTTGTTTTTTTGATGATGAACAAATGTGCTGAATACATGGAGATTACATGCTTTTTTATTTTTTTCACATGCTTTTTAAGTTGTCATGTAATTTTTCAATCAATCTAAATTTTGTATGCTGCCAAAACTAATTTTGCACTTGTTTACAATGTGCAACCTTAGTATAGCTATAGTGCAATTTTAGTAATAACTAATTGATACATTTTTTTTAAAAAAAGAAAACTTCCTTCAGTTGCTTATTTTTTTTGCTGTTCATAGTAGGAAGAATTAGATGCATTACAGTTGAATGCAACAAATATACTAACACATTTTGTTTCGCTTATTAGATGCATTATTTTTATTCATCGGCAAAGGGGGGATTTGTGTTTTTTAAAAAATGTAAATTCAATGGATTTTCTTCTCAGGATGATGTTTCTACAAGCACACAACAACGTGCCCTTTCAAGAATTGTCAAATCAAGTAAATACGATTCTTCTCCTTTTGGGAATCAAAAGATAATGACATATGTTACTAGTATAGAGTTAGTTCATTATGAAGCAATTGTGGAGATTTCGAACACAAAGAGCATGACATAGTGAGTTTTAATACAAACACATTGTCCCCTTTTTTTTCACAATGATTTTTTGTAAAATTGTATTTTGAATGCCATTTTTTTTCACGTATGCAGCTCTACTGCCGTAGATTATGCAAGGTGAAAGTACCTTTTTATTCTCTTGGTCAATCTTTGAAGAGGAGGGCAAGGGTTGATTCATATCTTATCAATGGATTTTGCTACAAACTTATGATGGATGTTAGCCCTACTGTTTCAAAAAGAACTACTTTTTTCACACCTTGAGTGTCAGTCCTCTAAATAACTTTATATTTTCGTATGTATTTACTTTTTAATAAATTTTTGTGTATTGCTAAAATCCTTTTTTTCATTGTTGATGTTTGTTTCGTGAATACTTCCTCCAAAAAGGGGAAATGGTGTTGTTCAGTTGAAATGAGAAGTGCAAGGCGTCTTTGTTTTTCAATGTGCATCACCTATAATAGCACAATCGCAACTCGTAAAACACTTGCATGAGTTGATATTTTTTTTAAAAAAAATGTTCCCACAGTGGCTTAAATGAGGAAATTTTTTGATGACATTTGATCGCTAAGAGAAATCATGTTTTCCATATAGTTATTTTTCCCCCACATTGTTCAAGGATCATTGGCTAGCATTTGTGGTGGATTTGGAAGATTCATCTTTTGTCTATCTAGATTCAATGTTTAATAGGGACAGTAATTTCTACAAGGACTAAAGCCAATTCTAGTAAGTTTGTTTTGTGCAATTCTATTTACTTTATATTGCCATGAATATTTTGTTGTTTTCTGTTTTTTTTAATTTAGTATTTTTTTGTTAGGTCCCTAATTTTGTGAGGGCATGGGAAGAGTTTATACCAATACCCATAAACTTCAACGATTTTGATGATGTACATGCTACCGTTCCTCAACAAAACAATACGTAATTTTTTTCTCATATTTTATTCAGTTTTTTTCTTTTATCATATAGAGTGTTATTCATAATTTTTTGTTTATTTTTCCCACAAAAAAACCAGCCATGATTGTGGAGTTTTCATGCTAAAGTTCATGGAATTATGGAAGCCACGAGTTCATCTAAAGGAGAAATTCTCACATCTAGATATTGAAAATTTGAGAGTCAAAATAGCAAATGAAATTCTATTTTCAAAGCATAACAAATCAAATAATTCCAAAGAGGTAATCCAGAACTTTAGTATGCAGGTGAATATTTGCTAGACATTCTGTTTTTATTTATTCTTAATAAATTTTTGTACAATACAAAAAAAAAATAAAAACATCATACATACTATTTTCGATAAGCTTTTTTTTTTTTTACTTTTACAGGGATGTAGAACAAAAGGCTAAGCAAGCATGGAGTTTTTTTCTTTTGTCATTTGCAAAACGCTATCATAATTGAACCATATGTACCCCGCGAAACATGTCATATGTTACTTTGTCAGCAACACCATTTATATCTTTTTGTCATGTTTTTTTTTTGATATGTGATTTCTTTTTATTTCCTTTTTTTTCCAACAACAACATCACCTACTGAGTTAGGAGACAACAAATGAACAATAAAAAAACATGATCTCCATAAAGTTTGCTCATCACATATTTTTAAATATCCAATAAATAATCTTAATAAATAAAAACACATCTTTCTGTAAATATGCCCAGCAAGTAAAATGCCCCTGCGTCACCAGTGTATATTTTTTGGTCTTCAACATCGAGATGCTCATGTCTGGATCATATATTTGTTTCTTTTTTCGCTTCACAGCTCCTGTCTTTTCTTTGTTCAAATGAGGACATGTAACAGCCCAAAGTTATGATAATATTTTGAAAACACTTCTGTACCATTGCATAAGCTATGACGTTTCCCGTAAAATTTCTATGTGACAAACACACATTTCTAGACTTTAGAAGCCATTTGAAATTGATGATTTTTGTTTGAATAAAGCACTAAATAGCTAATTAATAAACCCTTGCATAAGAATTTATAATTTATAGCACTATTTAAGAAATTGTTGAAATATAAGATTCTAATGGACCTTAAATTGGGAATATATTTTCATATTCATAAAACATCCATACACACACATATATATATATATATATATATATATATATATATATATGTATACACATAATCACATAAGCCTAAATATGTTATATTGCCCTAAAAATCCTGTGAAAAATCCATAGATTAGTTTAAACCCTAATAGAGAGTTTAGCGCGGATGAGCACTAGATAGCCACTCAGGACCGCCTCACAGCTCATCTGCCGGTCAAGAGCCGAGCTCTGACCGAGCTCATATGCCACCGCCACATCGGCCGCTTCCTCTTTCACTCTCACGCCGCCACCCAAACCCAGACCTCCTTAGTCTCCACATTGTCTCGTTGTCGCCATGACCTCGTGAAGCTCCCCGCCAAGCGAATTGGTCCGAGTCATCCCGAAGCTCGTCGGAACGCTTATCGCCACCGCCGACCGCCTCGGTTCTTCCCCTTCGGACCGCCGGGACGCGCCGATCATCATCTCTCGTGAGCTGCGGCGCCCTTGCTCGGTGAGCTTCACCGCCTTCCCTCACACCGCGTCTCTTTTTGGCCGGGTCACGCCTTCCCCAAAGATCTTGAGCGCCGCCTTCCTTGTTTCGGACTCGCCGACGCCACGATCATCATCTCGTGAGCTTCGCGCAAGCCCTGTCTTTGAGCTTCGCCGCTTTCCCTCACACCGCTGCTCCCCTTGGCCCAGGCTTCGCCATTTCACCAAAGATCTTGAGCGCCGCCTTTTCCTGTTTCGGACCCGCACGTGGACGCCGCCGATCCCCGTGCTCTCGACCACCTTTTTGCTCTAGCACCCACTAACCCCGCGATAGCTCTGCGCGCTTATTTTTCCATAAGCTCGACCCTAGGTCATTTACTCATGTCCGCCGTAGAGTTTGCCCGCACGGGCATGGTTCGCCTGGTCCGGCCGCTTTTGGCCTCGACAAGGGCACCCCTGATGATGCGCGTTAGCTCACCGATTCCACCGAACCCAAGAACGCCCAAACGGTGCACCTTAGTTCGGCCAGTCCGCCTAGCTCTCGCCGCGGCGAAAGGCCGGCAGAAGGAAGACGATGACGGCGAGTCCGTCCGACCGCGCTTAAGATCCGGCGGCTTCACCGCAGGTGGTCGCGACAAAGTGGGCTCTACCGTTGGCCGTCACGGGATTAAAAACTCCCGCTGCTTTTCACACGTCTGCCGATATGTGGCCCTCGCCCACATGTCGCGGTAAGTAGAGGCGCTTTATGACCCCGCCGCTTTCACTCGAAGTTATTTTCTTCTGGCACGCTTCGACGTGGTTGGCCTCGGCCATGAAGTTAGCGGGTCGCCAAAGATCGTTTCACCCATTTTTCCCAGATTTTATAAATAAAACAAAGACAAGAATAGAAAAGATTTATTTAAAATAGGTAGATATCATTAAAATTTCGGAAAAATTAGGGTAAATACTAGAGCTTGTGTGGATTTAATAAAAAATAGTACCGCTCACACAAGAACTCAAACACGGTTGCCCTAGATTAAATCCATTAAGCTTATTTTAGGGTATTAATTCATATAGAAATAAGCAAAAATAGAATGTTGTGTATTAAAAATAGATTAACAATTAAGCTAAACATAAGAAAATCATGGATGCCGATAAAACCATATTTTGTCCTATTGGGTTAATTAGGTAGAAATTTCATTACACATATATATACATGTATCATGTGCATCATCTCACAAGCACTTCGCGCCATTCCGCTTATGATTCATTATTTAGAAGGATCATGGAACTTTCTCGATATATATATATATATATGGATTCATGTAGATAGTTAAACATAGGAATCAGTAAATGAGCGAATACGAAGCGACCTCGATTGCATTTCATGCATCATTCTTTCTTCGCCGCATCGTGTTTATGATGAATTGTTGATTCTCGCTTAGACGAGGATCCGTAAACACAGCGCCGAGGACTCGCGACAAGACCGGACTTCAATTCCTAAGGCGAGTTAATATCTACCCTCGGATGAGTTTGCTTTTACTAGGAGAATCTCGATTTTCCTAGTGCGAAGTTAATACTTAACCTTAATAGTGTTGCTTTTACTAGGAGTAGTATCGCTTTCCCTAGTGCAAGTTAACATCCAATAATATCATATTGAATCCTCAGATTTCTAAAGCATTTATTTTACAAAGATTAAACTGCATATTCCTTTTAAGTACTTATGCCTATTTGTTCAATCATGATATATCATGCCATTTATTTACTTGCTATCAATTTACCATGATGATGTTGCCTTGAATTAATCATCCGTCATTTGGCTTGCTATTGATCGCCTTGATGATCACCCTTGGTAGCCTCGGTTAATTTAAATAATCTGATTTAGACTCCTAAGTCTCGGTTAAAATCTTGCTTAGACATTGCTCAGTCCAACTAATAATTTTAGGCTTAGAATTGCCTCGAACGATTGGTGAACCGACATTCACCGACATGATCACACAATGAATATGGTTAATTGAATTTGGGCTGGCATGCCAGGTGTGTATGGTTGTGATATGTCGCAATGCGCATCGGGTCTGCATTGTAAGAGATGAAGTAGCTGCTACGTGATTCGAGGAAGCTAATCGCCCACATACGTAGTGCATGGAAGAGGAGCCGCGAGATCCGCGTAATGCCGCGGCGCTGCCCCAAAGGAGGGGTTCCGCCACATCGCGGTGATTCACACGGAGGGTGCGAAAGGCAAGAAGAAGTGCATAAGGGTGAGGCCCAGGATCGGGTCTGAATCAAGGATTCTCGCACGGGTGCATCGTGATGCACAGCAGACGCCATCACTATCGCTCGCGGAGATAGTTCCTAACACCACAACGCTACGGCCATCGCCGGTAGTGCAAGTATTGGGGATTCAGGGTAGTTACACTGGGCGCACTCCCCGCCCGCCACCATGCTTGAGGTGAAGATGTTTCATGTCGTCATCCGAGGATGATCTAGGTCCATTTCCGAGCCGAGAGCTCGGCGTATTCATTTTACCCGCCTAGGCAAGTAGGGCGGCTGCGGGGAATGAATGATTGTCGAAGAGCCACACAGAAGGAAGATGGCGTGGAGGAGACGAGTGAGTGCTTAACCATGGGTTGGTTTGTGCAGTATTGAAAAGGACATGATAAATAATCAATTTTTTGCGACAGGAATTAAGCTAAGTCATAGGCTTTCATTTCCAAAGCGGCTTATGCAAATAAATAAACCCAGCCTTCCCTGAAACCCTATCACTAAATGCATTGGGTTAGCTCGCTATTGTCCCGGTTGACATGACACTGACCTCGATAAATATCTATCTTAGACAGGGCTGGCGGCGAGGAAGATGCCTTTACATTGTCATGGAGGAAGATCCATCGATGCATGCCGAGGGAGAGTTTGCTTAAGATAGGGTTTAGTGTAATCGGTGTGGTGGTATTTGTGCTATATTGCGATATATTATTATTCTTTTGAACTTCAAGTTGCCCTTTGGGGAGATTTCTGACTGATGAACTTTGATGATGTCTCAGAGGGTCGTTGTTACCAGACCTATTGGCATTGTTATAAATTGGACGACGATGAAAATGAAATGAACATTGACAGGTCACTCGACGATCGTGATCCAGCTCAGTAGTCGGCCGTTGAATTCCGACCGCTTCTCGCTGGTAGAGGGCAAAGGTATCTGGCTGACGACGGTATCACTAAACCTGCTGGAACGCGAACCCTTAAACCCCGCACAGCTAGGTTCGATTAGTTTATATAAAATATTTTTCCAATGCTGCTCTTGTATATCTTGTCTTTTAACTTTCACAACTATACTATTTCTTACTTAAGGAATCTTTTAGTAGGATGCAGTGATTTTTCTTTCTTCGAGCTACGTACCTGTTACCTGCGCACCTAATTGGTTCCTGAAACGGTTAGCCCTGTTCCCGATCCCTCTTATGCTAGAGACCGTGCTACTACTGCCCGGCTTACGACCTATGTCTCGAGTCCTCGTACTATTAGAGGCCACCGCTATGACGACGCGATGCTAGACTCTGTTACTCGCGAGGCGTCGCAGACGATGATGACACTGGACGAAGCCCGAGCCAGGAGAGGTACCGACGACTCGGACCGCTGTGCCCCTCGCTCACTTCTCCCCGCTGAATTAGGTAGAAGCCGACTTCTTCGCCTCCTTCACCGCCACCGTTGCGTGCCGCAAAGACCGTAAATCCTCCGGGCGTCGGCGGTGCCAGTAGGTCCATGCCTGCCCGAGGTTCCGCTACATCGTACGGCGGACAAGCGTCCGAACGCGGTGGTCGGTTCACCACTTCATGCAGGGCAGCCAGTACCAACGATCGTCCGGAACTTGTGGGTTTCACTCGCGACATTCCTACAGAAAGAGACTCCGAGCCCGGGTGCTCGACCGGACGAGGACCCTTCGCACCGAGTGTCTTCCTCTGGTCTTCTCCTACCATTGCGACTCGTCAGGTCGGTCCCCGCGCCGCTCTCTTGGTGAAGTCTACCTGACGTCCGCACCTGCTGGGCCGCCGGCCCGCCAACCTCAACGACAGTGATCTCACCCGTTGAGCCAGACTTCCAGCTTGGGAGACTGCGCTGAGCCACTCTCTGTCTACGCATTGCGCACTTTTCATGTCCACCCGGCGATCATCGCTGCCTTATGCTACCAGATCCGTCGTCCGGCTACCCGGTTGGGACCCGATGGTGACCTTTACAATATACTATGGTGTCTGTTGACTTGTTTGGTGAAATCTGCCTTGTGGGGTCTTATTGCGGGTATGGATTATGATGTATGATCTTTGTCATTTATAATGCATCATAGTCATGCTGGATTGTTTGGCGCGCAAGTGGTCACCGCCATGCCTTATAATGGATCGTGTGGCTGCGGTGTACAGATTTAGCTGCGTCGCTGATTCACGTCATCCGCGATAGGTAGGTGGTTTGCCGCAGCACAAGTGGCATCTAAAGATGTCCGAGCGAAGCGGTCTTGCGTTCGTGAGAGATGTGCCTGTAAGAGGCAGCACGACATAGGTATCACATCATGGCAGGATATCCGTCAAATTACGATCAGCAATCGAGAGCGGATAGCCGGTCTTAGACGTCCAAGTCTCAAGTCCCATGCTGCCTGCCCCAACCCCTATCGAGATCATGGAATCGAACCGATGAGGGATAGAGATCAAGGCGCAATCCGCTCAAGCTTCCGCTACGATCCGGCCGGATGATTCATGATTCTGTTGCCGAGAGATGATAGAAGATGGGACCCCACCAGCCCGGTGTGTGGTGGGATAATTATGTAGCCACGGGCAGGTGTGGATGAAGAAGAAATGGAAGAAAATGAACTGCTGAAGATGGAGATCAAGCCAGCTCAACAAGTGATAATCTTGAGTCTTGTATATGTTCCCCAGTCAAGGATTCATTCCATGGGAAGAATTTATCCTTGCTTTGATTTTCACATACCCATAGGAATCACCGGGATGAAGAAGTATGAGTTCCGCAGACTCTCTCGGATCTATGACAATTTCAATATCTTACTAAGTTCAATGAGCTTGCAAGATATGCCCCCAAGACATCCACAATGAAGCCGAAAAGATAGATTGGTTCCTAGAAGGGATGGATTTTCGTATAAATCCCGCCTTAGGATTTTGGAGTATCAAAACTTCCACCGCTTAGTCAACAAGGCCTTGGTGTTGGAAAAGGACTTGAAGGCGAGGATCTCTCGCCAGAAGCGAAGATAATTCGAACGTCTGATTGGCCGCCGTCAAGCCGTCAGGACAATTCAAACCTCAACCTCCTCAGAGAGCTGGACAAGAATCTTCCATGTTCAACCGAGGATATGCTATGAGGGCGGGCAGGTCTTGGAATCTCTCGTTTTTCGTACTCAAGCACTAATCGCTTCCCGCAATGCACCAGCACCCAAAATAGGATGAATGAACAACCGCTACCTATGCCACCACTGGACACTATGCCGCTAACCGCCCTAGTCGTAATCGCGCAAAAACCTCAAGGGAATGTTGTGCGGGGTGTCGTGGCGAGAGGTAGCTCGCAGAATCAAGCTCAAGGTACGGGGCGTGGGAGACTCAATAATATCACTGCGCATAAAGACAAGAAGATGAAGGAGTACTTAGGTACGCGTTTGGACTTCACGACTCCCCGAGATACAAGTTTTATTTGATTACGGTGCATCACATTCCTTTATTTCACAAGAATACGTAGATAAGCACCGCCTACAAACCTTTCCTCTTAATAAGCCCTTCACCATTAGATCTCCGGGTGGGATACTTAAAGCCTATAGGTCCCGCAAATGGGTAGAAATAAGGAAGGAAAGAGTAGGATTCTATTTCGACCTAATGGTCATGTCTCGATTAGGAGTTGATGTCATAATCGGCATGGATTGGCTAAAGACTCTATAAGGGAGTATTAGATTGCGCCAAGCGAGAAGTCAGCTTGTAAAGATGGTGTGTTTGAAAAAAGAGTATGGAAGGTAGATGAACCCTACAGATGGGGTAGAGCCATCAGGTACCTCAAGGAAGACAACCCGAGTAAGGTAAAAGGTAGTCCAAGAATATTTGGACGTATTCCCTGATGACTTACTCCGGACTACCGCCCCGACCGAGAGGTAGAGTTTGTTATAGAGTTAACACTGGTACAGCCCAATCTACAAAACATATTTCAAGATGAACTCGGAAGAATTAGAAGAACTCAAGAAACAATCTGGCGACGATATTAAGCAAGGGTTTGATCCGGCCAGCTATTCGCTGGGGATCCCCGCCATGTTTGTGGATAAGAAGGATGGTGGGCGACGATTAGTGGTGGACTATAGGGCGCTGAACGTCATTATTAAAATAAGTATCCTCTGCGCCAGATCGATGACCTGCTTGACCAACCCAAGGAGCTACACGTTTCCAAGATCGACCTTCGATCCTGGATACCATCAAGTAAAGGCGCTTGGAAGGATGATATACCCAAAAGCAATTTTCACCACTCAGTATGGCCTGTTTGAATATTTGGTCATGTCTTTTGGGTTAACCAATGCACCGCCTATTTCATGAACCTCATGAATTTAATCCTAATGGAATACCTTGACAAGTTTGTTGTCGCCTTCATTGCGATTTACATCCTTGTATACTCCAAATCGGACGAAGAGCATGAGAAGCACACGAGAGCGGTGTTGGATAAACTTCGAGAGAGCATAAGCTATATGCAAAATATAGCAAATGTGAATTTTGGATTAGTGATGTCGGTGTCATTGGGACATATTATATCCGCCTTGAAGGAATTAAAGTGGACCCATCTAAGATAGACACGGTCATGAATTGGAAAACACTGCCTTCGTGAAGGAAATTGCGAGTTTCTAGGTCTGGCGAGGATATTATCGGCGCTTTCATCGAAGGATTCTCAAAAATTTCCCGACCACTAACTCGGCTATTGAAAAAGGAAAGGAAGTTTGAATGGACCGAAGATTGTGAACTCCGGCCTCGAGCTCAAAACCCTTCACCACCACTCCCTTTTGGCCACACCTATCGCCAAGAAGTTTGAAGTATAATGTGACGCTTCCGACAAGGATTAGGATGTGTATTGATGCAAGATGGCAAGGTTGTATGCGACGCATCACGGCGATTCTTGCAAGCACGAGGACAATTACCCAACCCATGACCTAGAACTTGTCTGCCTAGTAGTTCATGCACTCAAGCTTATGGAGACATTTTACGATGGGGAAAACAATGTGACATCTACACGATCACAAAAGCCTAAAATACGCTTTCACCTGCCAACCTCAATATGAGGCAAAGAAGGTGGTTAGAGTTGATTAAAGATTACGACCTAAATATATTATACCACCTCGGCAAGGCCAACGTGGTGGCAGAATCTCTAAGCGTAAAGAACCAAAGGTAACTTCACGATGGTGATCCCAGAGAAGACATGAATACTGTGAAGATACCTCCTCGAAGCGACTCCATGGAAGAATTGAATAAGTTATGCCTAAATCTCGTGAAAATCTGGAGAATTAGCCAACATCACGAGTTCGGCAGATCTGATCGATCGTATCAAAGATAAGCAACAAGATCATCCCAGCATCTCTTAGGCTCGAAGGACCGATGAATAGGGGTTTCGAACAAAAATTGTTAAGGACTAACAAGGAATTCTTTGGATGGAAAGAGGATCTTTGTGCCTCACTACCTGGAATTAAAGGAAGAAATCTTAAAAGAAGCACCACGAGTCACCGTTTTCCATGCACCCAGATGTACAAAAATGTACCAAGATCTCAAGGCAATCTTCGTGGCCCCGAATGAAACGAGATGTAGCGAGAATATGTGGCCAAATGTAATACCGCTGCTCAAAGTGAAGGCGAGAACACCAACGCCCAGCGGGGTTCATCGCAACCAATCAAAATCGAGAATGGAAGTGGGATGAAGTGACCATGGACTTTATTATAGGACTTCCCTGCCTCGAAGTGGACATGACTCTATATGGGTAATAGTAGACCGGTTGACCAAGGTAGCTCATTTTATCCCACCAAAACCACTCACAAGGGTAGCAAACTAGAGTAACTATTCATCGCCCTGATAGTAAGCCTTCATGGAGTTCCCAAGAGAAAATTATATCGATCGTGGATCACAGCTTACCTCAAAGTTTTGGGAAGAACTCCATAGTGCCTCTGCAACAAATTGTCATTGCTAATGCCCTACCACCCTCAAACCGATTTGACAAACGGAAAGGACTATTGAACTCTAGAAGACATGCTTGAGCTTGTGCCTTGGAATTCCCAAATAGAATGGGGAAAATGGTTACCTTATCGCGAATTTGCTTATAACAACAGCTATCAAAGCGAACCGCAAATGTCACCTTTTGAAGCTCTATACTGAAGAAAATGTAGGACCCTCTTTATTGGTCCGAAGATCCGGAGAAGGCGGTATTTGGAAGGAACACCTGCAAGAAGCGAAGCAAAGGTCAAAAGCGATTAGGAAGCAATTGCTTCTTTGCCCAATCCTCGGACAAAAGAGTTATGTCGACCATCGCTCGGAGGGACCTATCTTTCGGGTTGGAGACTATGTATCTCAAGATCTCACCCTTCAAAGGAACACGAAGATTTCAAGTCAAGGGAAAATTGGCCCCAAGGTTTGTGGGACCTTATCCGCCTTTGTCTCGTAAGGGTATGGTCGCCATACGAACTTGACCTTCCCAAGGAGTTGGGAGAAGTTCACAACGTGTTTCACGCGGTCCCAACTCCGAAAGTGTTTGAAAACACGAAGGAGAAATGGTTCATTTTCATTCACGACACCCTACAACCCAACTTGGGATATCAAGTCAAGCCTATTCAAATATTAGAGACTCAGAAAAAGAAGCTCAAGAATAAGACCATTCGACTTTGCAAGGTGCAATGGAGCAATCAATCCGGAGGATGTTTCATGGGAACTAGAAGAGAAAATGGTCAAGAATTCCCCTACCTATTAAGCTTCATAGAAATAACAATCTCGAGGTCTAGATTTGTTTTTGAGGGAGGATTTGCAATGTTTCAAAGTTATGATAATATTTTGAAAACACTACGTATCATTGCATAAGCTATAGACGCTTCCTCGTAAAATTTCTATGTGACAAACACACATTTCTAGACTTTAGAAGCCATTTGAAATTGATGATTTTTGTTTGAATAAAAGCACTAAATAGCTAATTAATAAACCCTTGCATAAGAATTTATAATTTATAGCACTATTTAAGAAATTGTTGAAATATAAGATTCTAATGGACCTTAAATTGGGAATATATTTTCATATTCATAAAACATCCATACACACACATATATATATATATATATATGTATATATATATATATATATATATGTATACACATAATCACATAAGCCTAAATATGTTATATTGCCCTAAAAATCCTGTGAAAAATCCATAGATTAGTTTAAACCCTAATAGAGAGTTTGACTCGGTGTTGACCAATTTGACTCCTGGTAGGGCCCACATGGCGCCTTCCTATTCCTACGCCTCTTTATGGCATTTGGTCAAAACGCTGGCCTTTGCTGCCGACTTCCACTTCCTGCCAACCGTCACCCACTGCGAATCTCGAGGAAGATCTTCAATTAGCGGTACCAGGTGTCGCTCGACCCGTGGACCCCACCTCCGACCATGTGACAGCGACCCTGCCTTCGCCGCATGACACCGCTTTCGCGCATGGACGACTTGTTGCGGTTGTCGTCGGCTCGCAGCGTGGAGTGCGACCGCCGCCCACTGCCCATGGTCGACTATGGCTCGCGCTTATCGATGCCCCCGCACCATGGCCGCCTCTCGGCCGGGTAATGCCGCCAAGTAAAGCCATTCTCGCCGCCTGGCTCGAGACATTCGCACATGAATGCCAACCGCCCATACGACTAGCTAATGAGCACTAGAGCTCTCTGTGACCGTCTCGCGGCACGCTCGCTCAGGCGGTCAAGAGCCGAGCTCTGACCGAGCTCATATGCCACCGCCACATCGGCCGTTTTCCACTTGTTCACCCATTTTCCCAGATTTTATAAATAAAACAAAGACAAGAATAGAAAAGATTTATTTAAAATAGGTAGATATCATTAAAAATTCTGGAAAAATTAGGGTAAATACTAGAGCTTGTGTTGGATTTAATAAAAATAGTACCTCACACAGTAACCAAACACGGTTCCTAGATTAAATCCATTAAGCTTATTTTAGGTATTAATTCATATAGAAATAAGCAAAAATAGAATGTTGTGTATTAAAAATAGATTAACAATTAAGTTAAACATAAGAAAATCATGGATGCCGATAAAACCATATTTTGTCCTATTGGGTTAATTAGGGTAGAAATTTCATTACACATATATATACATGTATCATGTGCATCATCTCACAAGCACTTCGGCCATTCCGCTATGATTCATTATTTAGAAGGATCATGGAACTTTCTCGATATATATATATATATATGGATTCATGTAGATAGTTAAACATAGGAATCGTAAATGAGCGAATCTGAAGCGACCTCGATTGCATTTCATGCATCATTCTCTTCTTCGCCGCATC
The DNA here is from genome assembly GCA_036346145.1 of Olyra latifolia. Classification (NCBI taxonomy): domain Eukaryota; kingdom Viridiplantae; phylum Streptophyta; class Magnoliopsida; order Poales; family Poaceae; genus Olyra; species Olyra latifolia. The sequence continues at coordinate 42,511,900 of CM070523.1, read as the reverse complement.
GTGTTTATGATGAATTGTTGATTCTCCGCTTAGACGTAGAGGATCCGAAACACATTCGAGGACTCCGCACAAGACCGGACTTCAATTCCAAGGCGAGTTAATATCTACCCTCAAAGGAGTTTGCTTTTACTAGGAGAATCTCGATTTTCCTAGTGCGAAGTTAATACTTAACCTTAATAGTGTTGCTTTTACTAGGAGAGTATCGCTTTCCCTAGTGCAAGTTAACATCCAATAATATCATATTGAATCCCAGATTTCTAAAGCATTTATTTTCTGAGATAAAGCGCATGCCCTTTTAAGTACTTATGCCTATTTGTTCAATCATGATATATCATGCCATTTATTTACTTGCTATCAATTTACCATGATGATGTTGCCTTGAATTAATCATCGTCATTTGGCTTGCTATTGATCGCCTTTGATGATCACCCTTGGTAGCTCGGTTAATTTAAATAATCTGATTTAGACTCCTAAGTCTCGGTTAAAATCTTGCTTAGACATTGCTCAGGTCCAACTAATAATTTTAGGCTTAGAATTGCCTCGGAGCGGTGAACCAGACATTCACCGGACATGATCACACAATGAATATGGTTAATTGAATTTGGGCACGGCATGCCAAGGTGTGTATGGTTGTGATGTCTTTGCAATGCGCATCGGGTCAGCATTGGGTAAGAGATGAAGTAGGCGAGCTCGTGATTCGAGGAAGCTAATCGCCCACATCGTAGTGCATGGAAGAGAGCGGGCGAGATCCGCGTAATGCCGTCTTGTTGCCCCAAAGGAGGGTTCCGCCACATCGTGTGATTCACACGGAGGGTGCGAGTTAGCCGAAGAAGGAAGTGCATAAGGGTGAGGCCCTTAGTGGATGGTGGGCTGAATCAAGGATTCTCGCACGGTGCATCGAGGATGCACAGCAGACGTCATCGACTATCTCGTCTGCGGAGATAGTTCCTAACACCACAACGCCGGCCATCGCGCGGTAGTGCAAGTATTGGGGATTCAGGGGTAGTTACGACTGCGGGCGCACCTCGCCCCGCCACCATGCTTGAGGTGAAGACGGTTTCATGTCGTCATCCGAGGATGATCTAGGTCCATTCTTCAGAGAGCCGTGAGTCTAGCGTGGGTCGGCAACCCGGCTAGGGCGAGACCGGTACTTTTTGGGGAATGTGATCCTAACAGTCGCCACACTCGGAAGATGATGGCGGAGTGGGAAGAGAACGTTTGGCGAGTGCTTGGAAGCGCCATGGGTTTGGTTGTGCATTGAAAAAAACATGATAAATAATCAATTTGACAGGAATTTGGTTAAACTGCTAAGTCATAGGCTTTCATTTCCAAAAGCGGCTTTCATGCAAATAAATAAACCCAGCCTTTCCTTTGAAACCTCTATCACTAAATGCATTGGGTTGGGTGTTAGCTCGCCGGTGTTTGGATGACACCGACCTCGCATAAATATCTATCTTTAGACATGGAGGAGCCCGCCGAGGAAGATGCCTACGATTGTCATGAGGAAGGAGATCCTCGATGCGGGACCAGGAGTAGTTGCTTAAGATAGGGTTTAGTCGTTCCACCGATCGTGTGTGGTTACACAATTCTTTGGTGCGATTTTGTTATTCTTTTGAACTTGCAAGTTGCCCTTTGGGAGATTTCCGCTACTCGATGAACTTTGGTCTCAGAACTAAGGCTTAAATGCCGTTTGCTACTAATGCGATCGGATGATCGTTGTTATGTAATATTTGGACACCGATGTATGAAATGATTCCAACAGTAACTCTTGCACTAGCCTCTCGATCCAGGGCCTAGTGCAGGTCCGACCGTTCTCGCTAGGTAAGCCGAGAAGGGGCGCGACAGGACACGTACGCACATTATCATCATGCGATCGACAATGGCTACAAGTTATAGCATTTTTCATTTTTTCAGCCATAGGTTTCAGTCTCCCTTTTTGTTTTGCGGGCCTTCCCTTGGGCACTGCATTTTCTGGATCTTTAAGGTTGATAGCAGCAGACCCTCTTGAAATATCACTGCAAGATAATTCCTGGACCCCACTGTTTCTCTCTTTTTCAGGGTCTACTGTTGTTGAAGAACCAACCAACAATGTACTGTCAAAATGTTCTTCTATTCTATTTAATTCATTGTTCAGGTAAGCATAGTCACTGACTGCTTAGATGCATGTGATGCCAATTTTACCATTCTACGAGATAGTATGTTGAATCTTAGTTGACCATTTCCTTCAATCAGCTCGATTGGCATGCTATTTTCATAATTCCTCATATTAGACAACACCATTGGACACCACCTAGCAACAAGGTACTTTTTGTGAAGCTCAGTTTTATTCACTGCATGCATATCTGATTTGTAGACATCATATGCTCTATTTTTTTTCTTTTTCAACACAGATCAATTTGGTTGTTTCTTTCAATTCTTTCTGAAATTTGTAGAAAATAGATCTGTTGTACATCTTGGCAGCCTGAATTTCTATGAGAAAATCTGACCAAAGCTGTGGTTTTGTTGTTCTTGTCAAAGAGTCTTGTTGTTTTTCCTTTTCATCTATCCTCTCAACTATTCTATCATATTCTGACATAAAACTTGTTATGCTATAAGTAGAAGCAATGTTATCTTTGAATCTTGAATTTGTGCCCTCACTCCTGTCGTTGTCTCAGATAAAAGGAAAAAATTGTGTTTTGAAATACTTTGGAACAAAACTTTTCCTTGTGTCCCACATGATTTGGAAGTATCGAATGTTTTGTATGCCATATTTCTCAATCATTGCCAACCACAAATTCTCAAATTCAGACACACTTAGGTCATTATTTAAAACATCCATGAACTCCTCATGCAACCCAAACAATTCTCCTAAAAGCCATGCACGCTTTCTCCTGTGCTTTTTTAGAATGTGAAACAAACAATTTCTATGATTTGTCCCTGGAAATACCCTCGATATCGCTGATCTTATTGCTGCATCTTGATCAGTGATGATGCTGACAGGAGCTTTCCCACCCATTTCACTTCAAAAAAGTCTCGAAAAGCCACACAAAATTCTCTGCAGTCTCATCCACCAGGAATGCACAAGCAAATAAACAGTTATCACCATGACCTGTAATTCCAACAAATGGAGCAAATGGGAGATTATACTTGTTTGTCCTATAAGTTGTGTCAAAACTGACAACATCTCCAAAAAGATCATAGTGTCTTCTACAGTTTGCATGAGACCAAAAAATATTTTTTACCATACCATCACCATCTATTTGAAAGGTGAAATAAAACAGGGGATTTTCCATATGCTTACGTGTGAGCAATGATAGCTTTGAGTCATGTCATTTTTGTTTTGATCTTTCCTCATAGTTGTCCTTAAATTGCTCACGTCCTTTTTAGTGAAAGGAACAGCAGACAAACCTCCTCTTAAAAATGACAATATGGCCATAATTTTCCTGTTTGGAATCTGTACCGAGTTCAGTGTTTTTATCAACAATTTTTCTACATCTGTCATATACTTGTGTGATCTCAGGAATTTTGTTTCACCAGAGGGGCTTAAATCATGGTTGTGTTCAAGCACTAAGCGTATGACCTGCCATCTATTATTTTTCATTGCTATAACCATTCCAGCAGGGCATCCAGTTTGTTCAATTGTATTCATTCTCTTCTTCCTAGCTAGCTGTTCTCTTGTTGCAACTTGATCCTCCTTTTTTGCTTTCCCACCTTTGTTGCATTTCAAGGTTATCCTTGTGACAGCATTGTTGTTCTTTTTTTTCCCGCGAATGGTAGTTGCCTGCTTTCACAACCGAGAAGCCCACTATGAAAACATAACTATTATAGAATTTGTGGGCTTCATCAACTGTCTCAAACAACATATCTAAATGAGGAACATGATGGCTCTCAATAAGATAATTGCCTTCTCGAGCTGCATCTATACTTTCATTCTCCAATAATATTTCAATATCTTCTTCTGTAATTTTTTCTTGGGCTATATCTGTGGTTTGCTCACTCCCAGGCATCTGCTGGTCCTCAATTTGATAGATATCACCAACATCTGAATCTATTTGCACCTGTGTGACTGCATATTGTTGAGCTTCTGTATTCTCTGATTCCTCACTTTCATAGCCATATCCTTCACCGAAATCTGCATTCTCCTCCTGGATATTTGTTGTGCCTTCTGGTTCAATCAATTGTTGTCCAAATTCATAGCTTCTGTATTGTTCTCCTCCCGCATCCTGTGTGACTGCATATTGTTGAGCTTCTGTATTCTCTGCTTCCTCACTTTCATAGCCATATCCTTCACCGAAATCTGCATTCTCCTCCTGCATCTTTGTTGTCCCTTTTGGTTCAATCAATTGTTATCCAAATTCATATGTTCTATTAGTTGTCATGTAAAGTTGCCTCTGCAATGGACATCCTCCAAAAATTTTAGGTGCTGAACTTGACTTACAATTGAGTTGCTGGTATAAAATTAACATAGTCTCACAAAAAAATTTTTTTGCGTTTTCACAAGATGTACCTCACTCCCGTAAGAAGCAGTAAGTAACTCAGTGTAGCTTGCACATGGAAGATCACAATCTTGTGAGTTCTGACTGCCAAGGTATTCCATGTACTCCAGTAAGCCTTTGTATGAAATGTTGTTGTTGTTTTGCTGTAACACAAAAACAAACATCATAAATGCATATGTGTTTTTTTTTTAAAAAAATTTTATACATATTCACCCTTAGCAAACATGCCTTTGTAAGGTTACCTCTTTTTCTGTGGGTGCAACATTTGATATGAGTGCTACACTATTGACATCAATGTTGCCCCCCTGTAATAAACAGCAAAAAAAAACGATATAGTAGTGTACTTTTTCAAATGTTGTAACATCTCATTTTTTTCAAAAGAATAAATTATATGTACTTGTACAAAAGGAAGATTGTTTGTCAACATACCTCCATATGTGGCGTTCCAAAATTTGATGTGAGTGTCACACCTTTCATATCCATAGCTTCCACTGTAACAAAATTTTGATGTCAGTGATTTTGTACTATACATGTCACGTAAACCATGGGGAACTTATAAGTGCACATGTTTTCATTTTTCAACTGTTCAGTATGATGTACCAGATTTGTTGGAACAGTAACCATTTTTATTTTTTGTATCTTATTTTTGTATTGATTTTGCACATAAATGATTATGTGCAACTTATATTGCTTTTCGGGGTGCAAATTTTTCCAATTGCACTGATATAGTGTTTTCATTCACCCTCAATTTTATAAGTGTACATGTTTTCACTTTTCATTCATGTTTCACTTTTTTGTATGTTATTTGTACTGAAATTGCACGGAAATGAATATGCGCAACTTTTATAGTGCTTTTGGTGTAATTTGTGTCTAAAATGCACTTCTATATTGTTTTCAACACTTAAGAAATTTGAACTTCTATATTTTTCTAGTCATAGTCCGCCATATACAAACATTTTGTTTTTCTACCCTTGATTTTTTTTTGAGAGTGACTAAGAGCAAGTTGCCTGATAATAAAATAAGTGTTAGTCGATTATTAATAAAATTACACTATTACTATACTAAAATTGCACATTCTAAATAAGTACAAATTTAATTTTACCAGTGTGCAATTTTAGATTGTTTGAAACAAACATGATGGTTTGAAACATAGGAAACTAAAAGCATGTAAGTACGTGTTTTTGAGAATTAGCAATTCTGTTTTTTTTTCTCCTAAGTGTCCTATTGCAAAATTTTTAAGAAAACAACCACACTTATGCCTAATTTTTGTGTGTTGCATTTTGCAGCAAAAAAAATGCCAGGTGATTTCAGTTGTATGTATGTTTTTTCGATGTTTTTTTGTACTGTACATTTTTCACATAAACCATGAGCAACTTATAAGCGCACATGTTTCATTTTTTTTAGTATTCAGTATGCATGCACCAGATTTGTTGCAGCAGTAACCATTTTTTTTTGTATGTTACGTGTACTAAATTTGTACATAAATAAATATGTGCAACTTATATAGCTTTCTGGGTGCAATTTTTTTCAATTGCACTAATATATTTTGTTTTCCCCCAGATTACAAGTGTGCATGTTTCACTTTCGCAAACTGTTTAATATGTATGTATTTGAGATTATTTTGCAAGAGCAAGTTTTTTTCGGATGTTTTTTTTTACTGAAATTGCACAGAAATGAATATGCACAACTATATATATAGTGTTATAGGTGTATTTCTTTTTTTTTTTCTAAAAATGCACTTATATATTGTTTCAATATTTGAGAATTTGAACTTCTATATTTCTAATCATAGTCCCCCATATACAAACATTGTTTCTCTACCCTATGATTTTTTTACTGTTTAGTATGCACGTACCAGATTTGTTGCAACAGTAACCTTTTTTTTTTGTACCTTATCTGTACTCAATTTGCACACAAATGAATATGTGCAAGTTATATAGTTTTCTGGTTGCAAATTTTTGCGAATTGCACTAATATATTTGTTTTCATTCATGCTCAACTTACAAGTCTACTTTTCATTATGTTTTTCACTTTTTTTTGTATGTTATTTTGTACTGAAATTGCACAGAAAATGAATATATGCAACTTTCATAGTTTTTTATGGGTGTAATTTTTTCTAAATGCACTTATATATTGTTTCAACACATAAGATTTTGAACTTCTATATTTTTCCAGTCACAGTTCCCCATATACAAACATTGTTTTTCTACCCTTCTCTTTTTTTTTTCCTAAGTGGTCTAATGCAAAATTCTAAAGAAAAACAACCACATTTTATGCCTGGTTTTTGTTTTGTGTTGCATTTTTGTAGCAATGCCCGGTGATTTCCATTTTTTTTCCAAAAGAATTGTAAGAGAAAAAAATCCGCATCATGTACTATACATGAGAATCAAAAGTAAGGGACAACAAGCTATTAGAACGTAGATCATTAAATCAGTAACTGGATTCTTTCTTTTTTGTGTTTTTGTAAAATTTTTTGATTGAATGGTTAAAGAACAGCACCTTTTTTCTTTGTGATGGAAGAATCGCAAGAACATAGACGCGTCGGTGGCGGCTTGGGCATCACGCGCAGCGTAGATCGCGCAGTGTTACTAGGGTTTTAATACACGCATTTATTGATGGGCTTTTTGCCCTTTTAAATTGTTCTCGGGCACGGGAATCGCCGAGGCGCATTGCATGGCCGACGCTTTTGAGGCGACGCTGGGCCCACATCCGTCGGACAGCGCAGAAGTAAAGAGCACCAATAGATTTGCATCGTTCGGTGCAAAAGAAAATCGACTGAGACTTAAATAACTATCAGGCAACTTATACGAAGTCGGTCCCTAAAAGAAATTGGTGCTACTTTTGTACGCTCCATTTGCAACAAATATAATCAACTGCTGCAACAGAAAAATAATTATGACTCCAACAAACCATCTTACCAAAATAATAATAATTGCAACAAAAAGTTTACGCTTATGCAACATTCGATAAATCTAAGTGTAACAACAAAATTACTCTTGTACAACAACTTCAAAATAAAGATACAACAAGAAAATCAAGTGTGTAACAATCGACAAAACTAGCTGCAACAACAATCCCCACCATTGTTTCTAGATCTAGTGAGGCCTAGTATCACCTTATTGCTACTACTCCCGACTCACTGGATCTAAGAGGGACGAGCTAGCGTCCACTTGCTCCCAATGTTGTTGTTGGCCCTCTCCGTGTCCACCAGATCTCGATAGAGGGTGTGGAGGGCAGCGTATGCACGAGAGGCCGATGCCGGTAGCGAGTGGGTGATGGCGGTGATGGTGCTTAGGCCCAACCACATTGGCGATAATAACGATGAGATTTTGGGAGGTTAAAGAGGGTGTAGATCCTAGGAAGGTTGACAGTTTTCCACGGTGAAGCGCCAAGCTCTAGGGTGTCAGTGCCGACGAGGGATGTAGACCATGGTGAAGAGGGCGAGAGCGTAGGCCTAGCGCACATGATCGAGAGGGAGTTGGAGCTCGTCCGAGGTGGTGCTACAGCCGAAGGCGGGCCTAGGCTTGCGCTAGAGGGGAAGCAACATGGTGGCGGGGGAATCCCTCAGCCTTAGCCCCCATGGAAGGGCATGCAGGAAGGTCCGCGGAGGCCATGAACATGTAGCCTCCATCATGGAGGCGTTGCCATCAGTACACAGGTTTGTCGATGAGGAACAGGAGGGGGAGAAAGAAGAGAGGAAGTGCAAGGCGAGCCAAGGGTAAAAGCAATGGGAAAGGGGAAATGAATTGGATTGGGTTGGCTTGCCTAGTAGGGGCAAGGATAATTTGCTGTTTTGGGAGCAAACGAGGAGGGTGTTCGATATCCATGGATCGTCCCCACGCTAGTGATTTTGTTTTAGTCTTGGTGCGATTATGTACAACCACTCAGACTAATAAAATCATAAGCAATTGTGAAAACACGCTATTAATTCTAAATCCTTATTCTATGTTGAAGTAAAAAAAATCCCACAGATGTTAAGATTTCAATTATATCAAAAGCTCTCCTTTTCTTACTCTTAACATAGAATTACAATAGTAAACTTTAAATTTTATACATCTAACAATTTGTTTATACAATATTTCATGTTTCTTTAGTAGATGCACGGCGATTACATCCTATGCAACATCGCACACGATACTTTCCTCTTCTATTTGTTTCTTTAATAGCAGCATGTAAGATATTTTTTTAGGGACATCAGATAAGATCTTGGGGATCGATTTTCTTCCATTGTTTAAGGCCACCACCTTTCTCCATCTGACAAAACGCCACTTCGAGTCTTCGATCCATGAGGAGCCCCAGATCCTTCGCTATCTGGGTTAATATCAAGAGCAGTGCTGGTCGTTGTCGATGCTCAGCAGCCAGAACGTCGCCGTCGATCTGTAGCCAGTTTAATCAATCGCCGCGAACAGAGCGGAGCTAGGCAGTTGGCACACAGTTCCACTGATGATATTTCCGCCCGCACGCACCACTACCACGTATCCAGCGCTGATAGCTTAGGGCATGTTTAATTATCTTTTTATGCTCATTACACTTTTTTTTGAAGATTTATAAATTTATTATAGTAAAACCACCAACCACCAACCGCTAGAAACCGCTAAAAGAGACAGGGCCAGCGTTACATATGGCCTAACTAGCATGATAGCACGCACGCCTACTAAGAGCATCTCCAGTAGTAGTTAGAAAGCATTTATCTAACTTTTAGGGATAAAGGTGGTGCCGGAGAATAGTGTTACAGGGAATAGTGTTACAGAGGAGAAAGCTTCACCACTAGTTTTATGCAGAGTTGTTCGCACCGAAATTTATATTGGCTAAACACATGTGGGCTTAGGGCTTAGAATCCCGGTCAGCACCAGAGCGAAGGGTTCAGGGCCTGCCAGCTGATTTGATCCTGCAATCGGCAAGAAGAGACGTAATTAGCTTCAAATAGCCGATTAGATTTTAAGATAATATGAACCTGCAACACTTCTAGACAACCAAAATGAATAGCAAATTCAAAGTATAAAGAAGCTATCAGCTCAAATCAGATCTAAATTCAAAGGGTAAACAATCTACTACTAAGCCGATGAGATCATCATTATAGTAGAGCGAAAGGTAAACAGACTATTAACTTAATCAACGAATCGATCAAGTCAACAGAACGAAGAATACACAGACTATCGACTAATAGCATACTACAAGCCGATAGAACGAGAGTAAACAGACTATCGACTAGTTTGTAAATCTAAACTAGCCTATAGAATGAGAGTAAAACCTAACCCCTAGTTGAAACGGCGATGCGCAGCAATATCGACTAAGATAGTATTTTAGTAAACCAAGTGAGAAGATCGGACTTAACCGAGACAGTACTCACCTGGGGTCAGTGGCGGACTCAGGAGAAAAATCTAGGTAGGGCAAACCTAAATTAACCTACATCTGTCATGGACTTAATAAACCATAAACTAATAAAAATATAGGCACACAAAGCAAGCAATTACACAAGTTCACGATCGCATCAATTGGACGGTGAAATTTACTAACAAAATGACATGGACACATGGTAGTGATACATGTCTATTAATGAAGACTACAAACAAGCATCAAGCATATGTAGATAACCGCACTAATAAAAATATAACCTGTGACCAAAAAAATGTAAATTAGTGAAGCGATGTAAAATTTTTATGATATATTACATTAAAAATAATCAAACATACCACTCAGGTGGGTGACGACAGAGTACGAGGCAAGTTCATCCTTCGAGTTTTCATGTGTTGAAAGCGCCGGATAATAGTTTCATCATCAAGTGACTTAAATAACTCCTGCTCGGTGTAACATGCCATCAAGTCGTTTAACTAATCATTGGCAATCTTGTTGTGCAATTCAGACCATATTGTTTGCAAGAAAAATTCAAACCGGTTGGTTGAGTTGGACCCTTCAAAATATAGGCTCTTCTCACTTGGTCTTGAATGTTTGGTTCATACTCGTTGATTTTCTTCCTCAGTGCAGGATCACCGATTATCTCATCCGGATTGAACTCTCTCATGACATTCAGCGTATGTTCTTGTTGTGGTGGTGGTTCTCCATCTTGTGATGTAGCTGCATTTGTACTCGCTCAATTGAAATTTGATATGGTCATCGGAACAAGAAATCTCCTCATTTTTGACAATTAAATTGAATAGGTTAAAGACCTAACTATTGAAAGACATTTAAGACAACAATTCAACAAATTTATGCTCATGAGCTCCCATTTGCTGCAAATTGAAAGAACTTACCTCACACTATCGCTAGCACTGCTAGCTGCTAGGTTCGATTAGTTGGTGCCTCGATGCCTTATGCCTTCAAATGACCAAATCCTGAAATCCCCAATATATAAAATCCCCAAAATGGCCAAATCCCTTCCAAGTCCCACTATCCCAGGCTCCCACCCGGTCACCCTGTCGGGTCTGTCCCGAACCCAGTCCTGGCAGACTGGCGGTCCACACCAGCACCACTCTTCCCTCCACCGCTCCGCAAGTCCGCGGTCCACGCCCGTATTGCCTTTGTTCTTCCTGGCCGGCTGCTGATCTTGCCCCTCGAGTTGACCGCGTGATCGGCGTTGGGCCGTCGGCAATTCTTGACGCTCGCACTTTGCGCGCAAAGATTGCGACTGGGCTGGCGTGGTTGCTCTCGCCGCTTGCCGATCTTGGCGATGCTGCTCTTCCTTGCTCCTCGCCTCCTCAGCTCGACCGCCTGCCGGCGCCTAGCCGCTTGCTCTTTCTCGCTTCGTTCCGCTGGCCGCCTAGCCGCCGCCCGCCTCCCATCGGCCGCAGTAGCCCTAACCCTAGCCAGAGTAGATCGAGTAGAGAGAGGAGTGAGAAACTGAGAAGAGGAGAGGCTACAGGCTGCAGCTACCGAGATACGGGATGGAGCCATGGAGGGAGGCAGCCTGCGCGCGTTGGTGGGCCAAGTGGGCGAGTTTGGTGGCCGGACTGGTCCTAGCTAGGCCAAAAAAACTTTTTGAAAAGCGGATTTCTCCCCTCATCCATCTTCTTTGTTAAAGTATGGAGTTCTCACCCAGAGCTGCGGAACTCACGACATATATTGGGCTTACACTCTATACTATACAGAGGGTATAAGTGGCCCAAAAAAAACTAGCTCGGGCCACGGCCCATCCAGCCCGACTGGTGGGTCCGCCCCTGCCTGGGGTTGTATCTTGAAGCCGATCGAGAAGGTGATACGTAACAAGTTGATTGAAACCAAATACGGAGAAATTAGACTAAATACGATGAAAAGTAAAGGACAAGTAAAAAGTAGATTTGATTGATTGGTATTGGACTTTTTACACGTCTTTATCGGCTACATATTTATACAGACTTACGACTCAACTGACTAGAACTCTAACTCGTTTTCCATATGAGTTTTGAATCTATATTGGACATATTTATCTAAAACCATGTCTAATTTATCAAACAATCTGATACAGACTCATTCTGCCATAGCTGATCCAACCCGTAATAATTTCCTTCGCAGCCGGCCCAACTTAGCAATTCTAGAACCTTCTAAACAATCTGCTTTTCTAAAATTAGGTGTTAACAAGAGTTCTTAGCTTGTTTCCACCATGCATTTTGTAGAACTCTAGGGCTTATGCCTTATTGCCGTTTTCAAAAGTTAAACATTTTGGTTTATTAAATCCACCTTTTAATCTCAAACAGTTTATCAGAACTCTCAAGAAAACAAATCTATCGATGTGGCCTAGCTTCACCGAATCGCTTGAGAAACTAAAAGTTGAAAGTTTCAACTATCTAGCCTTACCCACGAAAACGAGGCTTGATACAGTCACGGTAGGAAAGGAAGAAACTGATTCGGCTATTGTTGTGCATGAGGAAGAAGGACGAGCTGCTGTTGTCATGCATGAGAAACAAGAAAGAGAAATATGCACTCGGCCTGCACATGACATGCAAATTCATGAGTTGCATGTGTATGTACGTGTGAAAGAAAAGGAAGGAAAAAAATGCATTGGTTGAGGTGCATGGCCGCATGCTATGCATGGAAGAGTCTATGTCCTGTCTTATGTGCAAGGATTTATTTTGTGCTAATTAACGGCCGATGCATGGTGGAGTCCATGGGTGCGAGAAAATCAGGGAGATTTGTGATCAGTCCGGCATGGCTCTACATAGTATTTCGATATGCTCCAGTGGCGGAGCACGGAATAAAATTATGTTATGGCGAAGTCTATAGTATGGGTTTGAAAAAACAGCAAAGTTTAGAGTAAGATTAAATAGTAGTATGGAAAATCAAAGCAATCCATATACTAATAAGAGTATATGTCGCTAAATAGAATGAAAATAGCAATATAAAGCAAAAAAGATGTAAAAGAATACAAAAGGCGTACCACTAAAATCCTAATTGCATGTAGGAGATCTTGGTTTCGCAGCACAAATGTACACACAAAAAAATGAATAATTAAACAATTTCATAAATAACTTCACAGCTAGATGCCTAGGTGATAGCTACACCAATTAACAAATCGTTTTCAATTAAATTACCTTTTATTTTAGACTTCTTCTTTTTCTTTCCCTCTTGTGACCTTTAAGGTAGCATCGTGATGGACCGATCACCCTACCGCATGGCGGATCCGACCGCCACCGCTTTGATGTCCTTGGCGCTTTATGCTTGTTGCCTGCTTGGTGCGATGGTGCTAGCCAAGCAGTCTTTGCCCATTTGGTGTGTTGCTGCCTTTGTACATGCATAAATTGTTGTGTTACCTGTTGTATTATAGCATCTTTAGGAAGAGTTGCAAAACATTGTTTATCTAACTTTTAGAGATAGAGTATCTGCTGGAGGAAAGAAATCTTTTAGAGCATAGTATAAAATGTGAAGAAATTTTAGAGAATGTATAGATTGTATGGAATGGTGTTATACAAGAGAAATTTGAAGTGTTCGCTGAAGATGATCTTAGCTGCTCAGTGTGCGGGCGTGCGACAGTGCGGGAGATTCTAAGATTGAAAAACAGAAAGGCGAAATGCAAACAAATGATATGGGAGGGAATGTGAAACAATGTGCAGACCTACGCTGCTACAGGGAGTACCCATGCTATGTGGCTATCCGACCAAAGGTTGTATGCATGGGCCTAGCTAGGGCCCAGGGGTACTAGTATCGCAACCCAGATAGGTATGGCAAGCGCCATACCTTGCCATACAGGACCCTCCGTCCCTAGTACGATAATGACTTTCCTTATATGATTTGGGATGGGCCACCTAGAGATCAAGATTAATTAGGGAATAAACAAGAAGATAACAAATCAAATATTATTTGCGCTATCAGAAAGGTTATACAGGATATATCTGATAGTTTTATTTCGGAATATTAAGTTTCCATATTTTAGTTTTTTGTTTAAGAGGTCGAGTCGGCTATATATATATATAGTCATGCATGCATTCATTGTAGAGGTCCAGAATTTGAGATGTGAAATAAACATGTATACGTGTTTTTGGGCTACGTATTCTCCTTTACCAAATTATGAACATATATATCTTATTTACGAGTTGAAGAGTTGTATCTTTGCTGTTGTCCTATGGTTCTACGGTGAAATATCCGACTACCTACGGATCAAGGATCTTATAGACGTTCGATCCAAAGGCCGAGTAAAAGATGATACAGGACAGGAGATGTTGTAATTGTTTTCAGTGATTTCACGTCAGGTAGATGGCCAGAGAGAGAATTCGTGGCGGTAGCTGTCTCCTTGGCCTGGTACAAGCAAGGATTGCGGTGCACATGCAGAAAATGCAATGCTTGTGGCGTCGTAACGGTTGCCTGCGTGGTTCTGGTTCGTGCCTGCCAGTAATAACGGTCCCGTTAACTTCGCCCAACCAACTTGTCACGTGGCCGACAATCATCAGAGCCTAGAAGTCACCATCCATCCGAGCTGGCTTTCTATATCAGCACCTACTACTATCTACCAAATTTAGGCTAGAACAGAGTAATTAAGGCATGTCTGGCGCATTCTCAAGGCATCTCGCAGCAGGTGTCTCGTTTCAAAATTTGCCCTATCACTATTCATCTTTTCAACGATCGTCCTATCACTATTTTCACTTTCTACTTTTACTAAACACTGGCTTATTGCCCCATTCCTTGCACCTAATTTAGGGCAAACCCCCTAGAGATGCCCTCAGCGCATAGTTTCAATGAGTCTATGTCACATCGTATAAAGACGGCTATAAATACAACCCTCTCAATGCACTGTATCTAGAAATTAGTTTATTATCTATATTTTCTTTCTATCAATGAGTCCTATAAAAACAACTTAACTTAATGCTTCTGGTGGGAATTTCTTCTTATTTCTTTCCATTGTTTCTAGCATAGAGACCATCTCTTATATAACAAAACGATTTTGCTCTTTCTCCTCATTAATTACCCTCCACGTCAACAATCTGTCCAACGTGACAGCTATAGAAACTGCTGACATCATTGTATTGGGAGTGCCCTTAGATTAACTAGCTAGGCCCAGTTGTGCATAACTTGACAGTGGAAATATTGCAATGGTGTGGTAGCATTAATGTTTGTTTTCTTGGTAATATTAAGTAGAGGTAAAGGGGTCCCAAAATCCCAATTAGCACCTTGAGAGCATGTATAATAGTACGCCTCATTTGTTTATAAGTTGTCTACAATACATCCTAGCTCTATAGAGAAAGAATTTGTCTGTCTCTATGTATGTAAACTATAGTATGAGAATCAAGAAAATTGCATTAAATACAAATAAGAATTGTGCTATCTATAAAGATAAATGAAGAGACGACCCACTATACGAGTCATCTATTGACAATAGACAATACATTATTTTAGATGATATAGGGTAGCCATGACCCACAATGTTTACGGAACAAGTAATGGCGTGGCCAATCCTTCCTGCAACATATATTATTAAGGTGTTCTTCAGCGCAAAAATTATGTAATGATCCATTAAAACTAAAATTTAATCAATTTAACTAGTGGTTTCGAAACAAAAAATGTGACTTCCAAACTAATGAGAAACAGAGTAAAAAAATTAAAACGTTTAAAATATAATCAAATAATTTAAGAAAAAAAAACTGCGCAATCCAACCCCCCAACGCGGCTCGTCTCTGGGAATCGATAGAGAGACGTCTCGGCGGGCGGCGCCGGCGCTTCCCACGCGTCGGTCAGCACGGCAACTTGGAGCAACTTCTTATTGCAGGTTGCAGCAGGGTAGAGGCTCTACACGTGCTCGCCGTCCTTCTCTACCCGGTGGAGCCACGTGTCACAAGTTTGACCTACCTCCATTCTGCGTTTGGCTCGCGCTCATCCATGTGGAAGGCAGGCCACCTTGTTTACCGCTTACTTGTTTATCTCTATTTAAAAATTTCAAACGTTTTATCTTATCAAAACCGTGTTTTTTAATATTTGAAAGTCGTTTCTCAAACCTCTTAAGAAATGCCTGCTAGCTTCTCCAAACATCTAGCAAATAAATTCAGCCCACGAGAACATGACCTAAATTACTAGTACTTAGTAGTAACTAGCCAAGTGGCCGTAATATGTTAAGGAAAAAATATTAGATGTCTTACCTCCCAATCCGGTGGTTGTGTTTGAGGTATGTCTTTAGCTTCACTTTTATTCTTGATTGTGTTGTGCCTATGTTCATCGGCATATGTCTATTTTTATCCATTTATATATATTGTGTGTATGATAAATATCAATCCACTATAAATGGAAAGAAGACTAAATCAATAGAAATCATCCTTGATTTAGTATGTCCCGAATGATTTTCAAAATACCAATTTATAAAACTAGAAAACCATATTGATTAGAAAACATCCTACCTAGCTAAATATGCATAGTTAATTCGAGCGATTGCCTGCTCAAGGCATATGACGTACCACCGACACCACCCCCAGCTAGTGGTGGAAATGGTATGGATATTTTCCGAGCGACCTAATCGATTTAGATACTGATTTGGATAGTTTTACAGATATTTAACTATTTTTGTAGGTACGGATATGTCGGCGACTGGGAGGCGAACCTCCGCAGCGCCAATGAGCAAGGGAAGGGGGTGCGAGGCCCGAAGGCGGCCCTGTCCCTCGACGAGGTCTGCCTTGTGGCGGACGACGCCGGCGAAAAAGACCTTGGTCTCGGACGCGGCCGGGGCGTCAAGACGATGGATGGGAGCGATGACACGAGTGTTTTATCTGGTTCGAGCCTCGGCTGCGGGATAATAGTCCTACGCCCGATCTTCGTTTAATGCCGAGTTTAAACGGGTACAAGGGGTGAAGTCGGGCTTTGGGAAGCCCGGGCCGCATCTGATAAGTGCTCAAGGCTTGCAGGCGTATGTGCTCTCTGATTACACTCGATGCGGAGAACTACCGCCGAGAACTAGAGCTCCTACGAGAGTGCAAGTGCTCTGTTCTCTGATAGCTATTCTCCCGATGAGTTGTGTGTCGGTGAAGCCGCTTTGTTGTTGTGGCTTTGGCGCCCTTTTATAGGCGCCGACCATTGTAGCTTGTCTTTGGTCCGTTGAATTAGTCGTTGCCTTTTGCCACACCGGTAGTGTACCGAATCCACCGTAATCGAGTGCAATCCTCCGATCTCGCTATTTGACCGCTAGCGGTCAAGACGTGTCCTGCCCATGCGGGCGGTTGACGGGGCGCCGCCACCGCCGAGGCTGCCGCCAGCGCCTTGGTATGCAGTCGCGCGCATTTAATTCTCGATGACTTTGGGGACGGCGTATCCTATCCATGGCGTGATGATTTGCCTTAGGTCCTGCCCTTCGTACCTCGAAGCTCGGGAAGCAAGAGGCCCGAGCTTAGAAGCGAAGCTTGGGCTCGAGCTTACCAAGCTCGGCGCGAGCTTCTTCGGTCCCGAAGCTTACCTCTGTGGGGCCGCGGGTAAGTAAGTGGGCCGAAACTCCATGAGCCACATACTTTCCCCAACAGCTAGTCCCCGAGCCTCGAGCGGGACGGTGACGTGCCGCTCAGAGGTTTATCTAGCAACTGCCCTTGGGCGAAAAGCTTGGTTCTTCGCGCGCGCGGGGCCCCCACGGCGGGAATCCCAAATCGGCGCGGTTCGCGCGCGCCGCTTCCTTCTCCTCGAGTTCCACGTCTTCCGGCGGACAGGTGATGGTTCGCCTCCCTTGCCGGTTTATATCAGGTGGTTTCTCTTTTCGCCATTTCTTCTCACGCCTTCTTATGCTATTCGTGTTTCTCCGTCTTCTTCCTTGCTTCTTCAGTCGCGTTGTCCCCTCAAGCGGGGGAGCCTATCCCAGCGCGACCAGAGGCAGTGGCCCGGGAGCATGATCCTGCCAAGGGCAAACCCGGGCTCCGGGGTTCGAGGCCCTTCGTCCTTCATTGGTGGCGCAAGGGCGTCGCCCCGAGCCGTGCTCGTAAAGGTGGAAACCGATCTCGGCCCCGAGCGTCTGGCGCCAATCCGCGTCGAGGGGCGGACCTCGACCGGGTGGCGCCCGATCGACATCCGCGGCATTCGGGAGCTTTTTGCTAGGAGAAACATACCCGTTCCCCCGCTGGACGCGAGCGACACTCTTCTTCTTGGCTAGGACTAGCCCGTCCGGGTCATCACGGCTGCGAGCATCGTCCTGGTGCGGTTATGGAGCGTGGCTCCGTTGACCGTCTCGGGGTGGATCTCGGCAACGCGTCGTGGGTCGAGCACCACCTTGGGATTGCTACGTGGAGTCACCAAGAGGCCATTCGGCTTCGACCAGTCCCCGGCCAAACGCTCGAGGAATGGCTGGCGAATCGTCTGGGGAGAGGACCTCCGGTGGATGCCTGGACGCAGACCGACTTCTCTCCCGAGCCGTGTCTCCAGGCTGTTGATGCTGCCGAGCTTGTGGGGGAGACTGCCGAGCCGTCTGGAGGCTTGGTTGTGCTAGTGGGAGGAGGCGCCCTGTGGACTCGGCGAACTGCGGGAGGCTTGGCCGAGCTGCGGGAGGCTTGGCCGAGCTTCTTTGGGTAGGCAATGAGCTGCGGGAGGCTTGGCCGAGCTTTCCAGCAACTCGGGCGACAGCCCGGGTCGCCAGGTCACGGCGCTCTCCTCGCCCAGGGGCGTTCCGCATGTTCGGTACGATGTCACGGTCGTGGCGGTTGCCAAGCGGGTAAGTGTCTTCGGGCTTGGTTTTTGTTGTCTTGTGTTTTTCCCGCTTTGGTCCTCCACTTCCTCAGTCTGTCTTCCGGGTGCAGATCTCCCGCGAACTTGTCGACATGGCTCGCTCGTTTGAGACTAAGCACGATGCCGAACGAGAGGCCCTGCGGTCGGAAGGCACGTGGTGGCGACAGGAAGCCAACGCCGCACGCGCCGAGCTTGAGGAGACTCGTTCGAGCTCGGTCCAGGCGATAGCTCTGGAAGCTCAAGCCGTAGCGGCTGAGGCGGCCCTAGCCGTGGCGCAGGAGGATGCCAAGGAGGTTTCTTGCCGATCGCTGGAGGCCTTTAAGGCCGAACGCGACCGCGCCCTCGAAGTTCGAGGAACGCTCCGGTCGATGGAGGCGTCTTGCGTGTCGCGGAGATTGCTTTCGCGGTGGAGCGCGACCTCCTTGCCGCAGAGCTTTCCCAAACGAAGGTCGCCAAGAATCATGACGGAGGTCTCATCAAGACCCATCAGGATGCCGTGCGGGAGCTGGAGGCTGTCAATGAAGCCTTACGGGTCAAAATGAAGACCTCCCGGGCGAAAGAGAAGGAGCTCCTCGACCATCAGGACCAAAACGACGAGTTGCTGGCCGAGCTTCGGAAGCTCCGGTGTTAGCCTAAGCCGTAGGCCCTCTTTTTTTTTTTGTTGGGTGATAATCCGGCCTGCTTTTGTAAATACCTTTTATTAATATAGTTGACTGGTTTTGACTTTTTTCCTTCGTCACTTCTTCGGTCCGCCTTCTCTCCAGAATGCCGAACGTCGTTTTGACTGTCGCGCCGTGTCCCAAGACACATTCGCATTCAGTCTTGGAAACGGTTCCACGTCGGAACTGCTTCCCGACGCCATTACTCCTGGGATTGCTTCGGTTCCCAAATCCTGACTATAAAAAGAGACCAATGCGTCGGTCACTTCTTATCCCAGACTCCCTTCCTCCGTACCTTTCCCTCTTGCTTCCATGGCTTGTGACCCGGAGTTGGCGGAGCTTTGGGCGGATTTCGACCTTGCAATGGCCGAGATTGCGGAGGAGGGCGCGTCGCGACGTCGCCAGTCGGTATTGGTTGAAGTCGTTCCGCGTCTTCGCGGGGCCTTTGATCCGTTCGTGGAGGCGCTGGTCAGTGCCCGTGCCCACGATGCTGCTGCCGCCGCGGTTTTGGTCGAGGCTGCCCCGACGCTTGCCGAGGTGGCCGACGTCATTGTCGGGTTTCTGGGACCCTTCCGCTGGGACTAATTGTAATCGGCTTGTGAGCCATTCCAGAACTCCTTTTAATAAAGTTGTTGGTGGTTATCGCTGCTTCTTTTTTGTTTTCTGTTGTTTTTCCTGTATGCAAACGAACGCTAGTAGTCGTATAGGCAAGAAAAGATTGAAAACGTAGTATAGTCCTACCGATTCTAGCCCCCGAGCCATGTCCGAGCTTCTGAGGAGAAGCTCGGACGTGGCTTAGAGGAGATCGGAAGTATTTTGATTGGGAATTTGATCTTTGAAAAATCAGCTTTTTAAGAAATCGACCCTTAGAAAAAATCGACCCTTAAAAAATCGACCCTATCCCCCGAGCCATGTCCGAGCTTCTAAGGAGAAGCTCGGGCGTGGCTTAGAGAAGACCAATTTTTGAAAAATCGACCCTAGTCCCCGAGCCATGTCCGAGCTTCTAAGGAGAAGCTCGGGCGTGGCTTAGAGAAGATCAATTTTTAAAAAATCGACCATAGTCCCCGAGCCATGTCCGAGCTTCTAAGGAGAAGCTCGGGCGCGGCTTAGAGAAGACCAATTTTTGAAAAATCGACCCTAGTCCCCGAGCCATGTCCGAGCTTCTAAGGAGAAGCTCGGGTGTGCTTAGAGAAGATCAATTTTGAAAAATCGACCCTAGACCCCGAGCCATGTCAGAGCTTCTAAGGAGAAGCTGGGCGTTTAGAGAAGATCAATTTTGAAAAATCGACTTAACCCCGAGCCATGTCCGATCTTCTAAGGAGAAGTTCGGACGTGGCTTAGAGAGGACCAATTTTTAAAAAATCGACCCTAGTCCCCGAGCCATGTCCGAGCTTCTAAGGAGAAGCTCGGGCGTGGTTTAGAGAAGATCAATTTTTTGGAAAAATCGACCCTAGTCCCCGAGCCTTGTCCAGAGCTTTTGAGGAAAAGCACGGGCGTGGCTTAGAGACCGCACACTTTTTGAGCAAGCTCGTGGTCCTGGTTCTGTCCCTTTGCGAGAGGCAGATTGTCGGACTCTAGAGGTATCCCGGGCCTGTCGCAGGTGTTATGCGGGCTTAAGGTATAGGACCGGAAAGCGTGTGCCCGCACAGGATTTTGCGAGGTGCGATGGATATCGGCTTACCCGTGTGCAAGGGAATCCCGGGGGTTGGCTTCTGCGTAGCCGCTACCCTGCCGATGTGTACTAGAACGGTCCGGGCTTTCTCCCAAGCCCGATCATAAGTTTTGGATCGCTGGGGTTAGCTTGAGGCTCTCTTAGGGAATAGTGGGGTGAACAAAAAGAAACAAGATAGGGGGGGAATGGAGACTTACGACCTTTTCTCAGGCGTAGAACCTTCGAAGTTGAGCGATGTTCGAGAGCTGTTGAGGACTCTCCGTCGGCATAGCGATCTTCTGACTCGGGCGTCTGGTGATATGATTGTGTACGGACCTCCCATCTCGGGGTGAGCTTGTTGGCGTGAGCGAGTTCGAACTTGTCTTAGAACCGGTCGCCTACCGCAGGTCCGGTTCACCTTTTTGGCTGCGTCTTGCTTGAGGATTCTTGGTATCTTGCCACTCGCATGATAGTGCTTGCTCGGCGGGACTCGGATAGGTCGAGGTCCAAGAACCGCTCCTCGTCGTTGTCGATCGCCTGCAAAATCAATCTGGTGAACCAATTCTTAGCTCGGCGGGTAGGACGCCTCCGAGCCGTATACAAGCCTAAATGGGGTTTCGCCGATGTCTGATTAGAGGTTGTTCGGAGGTTAGCCCCTGGGCTTGTCGAGGTCGAGGTCGGGAGCTCATGCCCGCCTGGGCAGCGCCCGGCCGTTCCGCCACTCGGCTGGTCGGGTGGCAGCGGAGGTAGCCGCTCGGGAGGAGCCGGCCTCTCGGGCTCTACTGCGGCGTGGCGAGGCGGCGGGGCTCTTCTTCTTCTTCTTCTTCTTCTTCTTCTTCTTCTCGGCGTCGTCCTTCTTGGCATCGGTGCGGTCCGCCGCCGCCTTCTCCTCCGTTCTTCCTCTCTTGCGCTCCACCGCCTCGGGCGTTGATGTATCCTTCCGCTGAGACGAAATAAATCGGTGCGGTGTGGACCGGATGGAGCTCAAGGTCCTCGATGAAAGCGGGTGTTCGCGCTCCTCCTTGAAGGCCTCAACGATGGCCTCGTCGAGATTGACGGAATGGTGTTGCGCTGAGCGAACTGCGGGCGTAGTCTGCGAGGCCTTCTCCCGCCCTTTGGACCACAAGCTTGAGGTCCCGGGCTTCGAAGCGGCGTAGCGATCACAGGGCTTCCCATGCCAGCGACCACGAAGTTTGTCCGGGCGCCTCTGCATTGTTCCCAGTGCGTGATCGAAACCCGGCGCTGATTGAACAGCGAGTTCGGGCCATTCCTCCAAGCGGTAGGAAGTAGTTGACCATTACGGGCTCATTACGCTGCGGCAGGATGGCGGTAGTATAAACGGCGAGATATTCGTCGGGATTCTTGCTCGTCGAACTTCTCAATGCTCCGGGCTTAAACTTGCGGGGCGGGGCCTCTCGTAAGCTTCGGAGAAAGCCGCATCCGGCGGCCCGTTATTCCAGCGAGAGCTCTCCCGCCGAAGCGCCCGAGGCGGAAAAAATCCGCCCGGTGTGTCTTGAGGCGCCGTCCGTGTGGGCGTGGGCGCTGCCACGGCGATCAACGCTCTGGCGCGCCGCCTCGAGGAGCCATGGTGGCGATGGGCTCGAGGTGCTCGCCGAGATCCCAGCGAGCTCCTTCAGCCGTCGGAATCGCGGAGCCTAGATCGGCCATGGTGAACCCTCGCGGGTCCTTCTCCGGTCATGCATGACTGGGCATCGCTATAACCCTCTGGCGATGCGCAAGAACCGGGTTGGTGCGGTAATGGTGGCGAATCTGGCAGCAGCGTAGCGCGCGTGACGTCGGACCAACAGCTGCGGCGGATATCCGCCGAGGTTCGCCTAACCGAACCAAAGAAAGAGGCTTGGCGGCCTCACGCCGCTAGTGGTCTTCGCTTGGTCAAGACGTGGGCTGGTGCGCGGGTCGCCCCGCCGACGCCGCAAAGACATGGCGTGAGGCAGCTCCGCTGAAGGGACATGTCGGTGTCACCCACGGAGGCGGTGCCCTCGGCACCCTCAACCGCCATGGGCTCACGTTGGTCCGCCGCCGGCCTCCGCCGGCCGCGCCCGATTGCGTGTCTGAGGCCAGTCCTCCTCTTGGGCGTGGCCTGAATCGCGTGGTCGCCGGATATGGCAATCGTGGCGGTGCCTCCAACCCTCCATGAGGTTTTTGGCGTGGTCGTGAGTCTTGGCTAAAAGCAAAGCCGGGAGCGGACGGCTACTCTCGAGGCGGGCGTTGCCTCCACCTCCATCTCGTCGGGTGAGCTCCGCGAGGATACCAACCTGCCATTCCTCATCGACTCGTCGGCGTCGTCGAGATCGTCGCAATCGTCGAGTTGAGGTCCTGATATCAATGTCGCCGTAAGACAACAAGGCCATCCTCGACTCGTCGAGGAAAGGATCAAATCGGGCCCCACGGTGGCGCCATTGTCGGCGGCGGGAGGCGAACCTCCGCAGCCGCTAATGAAAGCAAGGAAGCGGTTGCGAGGCGGCGACCTTGCCCTCGGACCGAGGCCGGCCTTGTGGTGCGGACGACGCCGAAGAAAAGACCTTGGTCTCGGACGCGGTGGCGCATCAAGACCGGATGGATGGGAGCGATGACACGAGTGTTTTATCCTGGTTCAGGCCTCCACTACGGGATAATAGCCCTACGTCCAGTCTTCGTTTAATGCCGAGCTTAAACGGGTACAAGGGGGTGAAGTCCGGTCTTTGGGAAGCGGGCCGAAAGTCTGATAAGTGTTCAAGGCAGCGTGCGCGTGTGTGCTCCTCTGACAGCTATTCGGATGCGGAGAACTACCGCAGGAACTAGAGCTCTACGAGTGCAAGTGCTCTGTTTCTGATAGCTATTCTCCCGATGAGTTGTGTGTCGGGAAGAAGCCGCTTTGTTGTTGTGGCTCAGGCGCCCTTTTATAAGCGCGCCGGCCATTGTAGCTTATCTTTGGTCCGTTGAATTAGTCGTTGCCTTTTGCCATCTGGTAGTGTATCGAATCCACCGTTGTCGAGTGCAATCCTCGATCCTTATTTGGACCACTAGCGGTCAACCGCGTGTCCTTGCCCGTCTGCGGGCGGTTGTGACGGATCGCCGCTACCGTCGAGGTCGCGGCCAGCGCCTCCGATCAGATCTTGGCGCATTTAATTCTCGATGACTCTGGGGATCCGAAGCGTATCCTATCCGCGGCGTGTGATGATTTGCCTTGGGTCCTGTCCCTTCGTGCCTCATAAGCTCGGGGGAAGCAAGAGGCCCGAGCTTGCTGGTCTCGAGCTTACCTCCTGTGGGGCCACGGGTAAGTAAGTGGGCCGAAACTCCATGAGCCACATACTTTCCCCAATAGGATATAAATAATGACAGATAATATCTGATGGATAATATCCGAAAAATGGATAGTACACGGGCAAACACTACTCTACATCAGACAACACCCAACTGAACATATTATCCATCAAGTATCGATGTATGTCTGAGTAATATCCGATCTGAACTATATCCGATAGTACGGATCTTCTATGATCCGTATCCATATTCAACACTATTCATATCCGTATAGCAATATTCGTATTCTTATCCGTATCTGGTATTATTTGTATCCATATTCAAATCTGATAAAAAATATGGACCCATATCCGATCCGTTCACACCCCTACCCTCAACTAATAGCCTCCTTTTAGTTTCATTAGATAATGCAAATATAACTCACGATCTCTGCACCAACTAGAATTATAAACAACACAAAAGCTATAGATTTATTATTACGATCCAAAAACCAAAAACCAAAACGGCACAATAAGTAAATTGTGACACCAAGATTAGCAGTACAGTAGCAGAGATAAGCAGCAAGACCGCTGGACAGAAAGACAAGGTCAGCCGATTCGGGATTTGGCGGGTGCAAATGGTGGGGCGGTTGGGAGAGCTGGCTGCCGACATGGACAAATGCGTTCGCTGCCCATCGACACCCCGTACGGGCTTCGACCATGACGTCTCCCGGATTATAAACCTCTTTTCCGAGCGAATTTCTCGCCGTCGCAATCTCGCTGAAACGACGTGCCTCTACGATAGTACTACTCCAGATACACAGACCGCTCAAACGCAATCCACGTAGTCGTAGAAGCTACATAATATTTCCTGAATTTTTTTTTCTAATTTCTGATTGTACTGTACTACTGTACCGTCAGCACGTGTGACCTGTGCTCTCCGGCCGCTTCCCCTTCACGCCGACTCCACGCTGCCGCCCATCACTGCGGCGTCCAAAAAGCCTTTTTTTTTTCTCCTCTTTTTTTTTAGAAACGAAGCCAATCGTTCACGTACACGGGCACAGTCTGGCGTGGTGTACCGCAGGAGCGGAGAGCGCGGCTGCATCCGCTGCAGCACGCGGACAGCGCAGCGCAGCACGCGTAACGCGCGTCGCCCTCGCCGTTTCCGCTCCCCCCGTCGAACCCTACGCCGAGCGGCGACACTGCAGCAGGTTGGCCGAGAGAGATAAATCCCAATCCCAATCCTCCGCTCCCGCGGGGAAGAAGACAAGGAAAGGCACAGCACTACCGCAGCTACGCGTCGTTGCTGTACAGGGAGCAGTGGCAGTGTCCTGCGGGCGAAGTAGTGGGAGAGCTTGGGAGCGGCGGGCCGGGGACAGTAGCAGCGTATCCGCTTCGCCCTTCGCGGAGGACGGACGGACGGCAGAGCGGGGAGAAGGAAGGAAGAGGAGGGGAGCCCGCGGCCGCTGGCATTTGGTGGATGACGGCTGGGTGCCGGGGCGGCGCCGGCGGCTAGGCTAGGCGGGGTTTGCGGCTGTACTGGGGACGGCGTCGGCGAGGCGTCCTCTTCTTGGGGGTGGTTTGCTCTGCTTTGGTTTCTCCACGCTGTTCTTGGAGGTACTAGTTCGTTCTGGTTTGCTTTGTTTCCCTTTTGTTGATTTGCTCTGCTCCCTTGGCTTCTTTGGTGCCGTTTCTTGCTTCCAGTTGCTCAGATCTGGCTTTCCAACTGCTCTGGCCGCTTCAATCTTTGCCTGTCTTTCTTCTCATTCCCGGCGCAGTAAGCTGCTTTTGGTGCTTGTTCCATCTCTGGGTGGCGATGCAGACACACACAAAGGAGTTAGGCTTTGTCTTAGGGTTAACTTTTGTTTCCGGTTCTTTTGGAGGAGCATGAAAAAAG
Source organism: Olyra latifolia (assembly GCA_036346145.1). Classification (NCBI taxonomy): domain Eukaryota; kingdom Viridiplantae; phylum Streptophyta; class Magnoliopsida; order Poales; family Poaceae; genus Olyra; species Olyra latifolia. The sequence goes on along the minus strand of CM070523.1, from coordinate 42,485,888 downwards.
AAGACATTTGCTTCAGCAAACAAAATTCATGGAAAGAATTTGGAGTTATCGTTTTTTATCATGAAAATCTTTCTCTGTGCCACTGAGACACCGCTGCAAATTGCAAACCGCCAACTTTATCATCATGCTAATACCGAGTATTATTGCTACGGGAATTTAAGGGCTCACTGTTTTTTTTCTTTTACTGTGCTCGGCTATCAAGTGTTGAAAAAAAAGTAGTAGTACAAGAAGAAACAAATTTGGCTTCCATCAATTTCTTGCTTCTTATATTTTTCCCTGATTTGACATTTATTAAAGTTGGCACCAACTTGCCCTGTCTAATGCCATCTGTTAAGGTTTGCCGGTTTTTCTTTTCTTGGGTGCCGTTTCAAGATTTTCCAAGATGGGTTACACACTTACACTTCACAAACACGTTTCCTGATGGAATGAATTTATGCAAAGTTATGAGCTTTTGAGCTGTCACGGGCTCACGGCGTATATTCCGCCCTTAAAACCAGGGTTTATGATGATTGTTCCAGCTTGCACATGGCAAAATATCCTAGTAGGAGTATAATCCAATATTGGTGGTCGAGTTTAGTTTTCTCTGTTGGAGCTAGGACGTCTACTCTGATGCTCTCAAAGTGATCAGTTTCTAGTAGGTATTGCAAAGTAAAAGAAATCTTGGATTGAACTCTCCATGCTTAGTGTTCTTAAATGCGTTTTTGTGCTCATTTTGTTAGTTTCTGGCCTGATGTTGATGGCCCAAAGTTTGCTATTATCAACTATGGGGATTTGAGCATCTCAAAGTTTGTTAGGATCACAATTTTAGCTAGCTTCTTTTCTATGACTGTCCAATAGGTGTCTTAGCTTCATTTCCGTAGCTGTCTGATAAGAGTGCTGTCCCTATCCCAAAGTTAGAACGTGGTTTACCATGTGGAGAACTTCGAAATTATTTTATAGTTATTTTGTGATCTTCTTTCCAATATTAAACCATGATTCAGTATTTTTGAATGACCATTTTTTCTGTTAATCCTGATTACTGTCATTGACTTCCTGTTGACCATCTTTGTGCTGAAAAGCTAATGTTGGATTAGTCATTAGTGATATGGGATTCAAACAAAACATATATCTGGGAGTTGCATACCTTTTGTTGGTTAAGCCAGCATTCTTGGTGCAAAAGGAGTTAAATACTGTGGAGAACAAAGCTCCATTCAAGCTGTTGTACTTAGGAATACCATGGCAAACTAGGTTTACCATGTGAAAACATCCACTATTAATAATGGTGGTGGTCGTGTCTCTCTTTACATTGAGTAACCCCATATTATGTGCTCTCCCTTAACATGTGAACCTTTTTAGCACCATTTTGTCCACTAATTCTTGTATTTGGTTTGGTTTAGAACTTAGTTCTCATGACATCAAACTGTCTCAACATCATATGATCTTGCATCTTACTGTTAACTTCTGCAGGAATTCCCAGAAGTTATTTGAAGGACAACTATGGCTACAATTCAAGATATAGGTCTCTCTGCAGCTATCAACATACTAAGTGCCATATTGTTCCTGGTAGCATTTGCTTTCCTACGGCTCCAGCCCATCAATGATAGGGTTTACTTCCCAAAGTGGTATCTCAAAGGTGCAAGAGAAAGCCCAAGTCATGGGGGTGCATTTGTTCGGAAGTTTGTCAATTTGGACATGCGATCATACTTGAAGTTCTTAAGTTGGATGCCTGCTGCTCTCAAAATGCCAGAGGATGAGTTGATTAGTCATGCAGGGCTTGATTCAGCTGTCTATCTGCGGATCTACCTAATTGGGTACATATTTCATATATTCTTGTCATTGAAATATCCTGGTTATTTTTTAAAAGGTTTTTGTTTGTTGTATGATTTTCCTTCCTCCAATTGTACTTTAGATAGGACATTACTACTCTGTAAATACATCCATTAATTCCAGTTTGCGCTGGCATTATCTGTAAATATGCCTTCTGTTGGGTTATAATTGTTCAATTAACAGAAGTGCGTGTGAACTAGTTATGCACTCCAATACTCAAACACACTTGGAGATACTAGGCAAGAACACTTAACTGGTTCTGAACTTTACTGATAGCTATATAGAATTTGTTCAATACTAGCTTTTTAGCTATGTTTGATTGTTTTCTTCAAATTATTCTATAGGTTTGCAATCCTTGCAGTACTTTTTTGATAGTTCTGCAAATATTGGAGACTATTAATCCTTAAATAAATCTTCTTGCTTTAGTGGTTTTTCTCAAGAAAAAGGAATTCACTTGCTTTGATGGTTTCATCTTATGTTTCACCATACCTTTTTACCTGCTTATTATTTATTTCTATTTTCCTGTGAGATATTTTAAGGTTATATTGATTCTAAACCTTGCTGTTCCCTCTTGCTTTCTGTATGTAGAGTACAATGCAAGTATTCAAATTGTTGGGATGAATGTTTCTGTTCTATTGCCTGGTTGATGTCCAGCTTCCATGTTTTTGCTTTTGCAGTACTTATATACTGGTCTATCTACTTTATTTTAACCATTGCAGGCTTAAGATATTGGTTCCAATCACAGTTCTAGCATTTCTTATTCTTGTCCCTGTTAATTGGACCAATAATACCCTTGAAGGCATGAAGGTACAGCACAGTGATATTGACAAACTTTCAATATCCAACATACCTTCAGGGTCGAAGAGGTTAGCACCAGTTGGTTTCATCTCTGCCTTCAGATATATTTGCATGTTTTTTAAGATTGCTTTTGTGAAGATACGACAAGTTGCTTTTACCAAAGGCTAATCTATGTACGTGTGCCTGAGGAAGTATTTGAAACACAACAGTCGACAATCAAAAAAATTGGAAGATACTGAATGGGGAGTGATAGTCATCGATATATATGAAACACTACCCAGCTACAGTAACTACCCAAATGAATTTTCACATGTGTAGGGTCCAAAGTTCAAGATGTAAAAGTAATAAGAAAAATTGCAAATAGCCAAGTGGGTATTGAAAATAGGTTTGGGGCTAAAGATGCTAAGTGCTCTGCTATGCATTGTCTTCAAAGCATATATTTCTATGAGCATCATGCGTTTGTCCTGGTAAATCGCTGCCATCTTGAGTGGCATGACCAACTTCCATATTCTGTCAAGCTATGTAAGGATTAGTAGTTTAGTGACATAACCAACATAACGTGTGGATGCATCACAGAATAGGACCACGTAGATCCCGGTTGTGAGCTTTGGAATTGTTGTTTATGTCAAAGTGAATGCTAACAACTCATAACATTTTCAATGCAGGTTCATTGCTCACTTGGTTATGGCTTATGTTTTCACATTTTGGACATGCTATGTACTTTTGCGGGAATATGAAATAGTGGCAACAATGAGACTGCGCTTTCTTGCATCAGAGAAACGTCGCCCAGACCAGTTCACAGTATGATCATATGAACTATGTCAAGATTTAGATATTATGTCTGTTACTCCATCTGATTCTGAATATACTTTGATTTAGGTATTGATATGGTATCCAAGCTACCACTTTGATTAATATCTATAGTAAAGTGTTCTAACAATGGCATAATTTATATATGATGAAAGTACCATTCACAATGAATGTAGTAATACCAATTTGGTGTGGTCAAACTTGATGCATTTTTATATGTTGATGGTCGAACATAAAATGTTTGATCACACTGATAATAGAATTGACTTATTTGCAAATGGGGGGGAACAGGGAACTAATGAAGAAAATCTTAGATAATTCAATATGGTCGAAAGGTTATATAAATGAGCATTATAACCATAGAAATTTCCATTTTCCAATACTTACAATACACTGTTCATTCTGTAACAATGAGAATTTGTGTTTCAAAAATTACAATATGATATAAAGGCAACAGCAAGTTGTACAACTAACTATTTTTGCTACTGGAGGTATACATTATTAATTGTAACTGTTCAAACTAGGAGATTACAGAAAAAAAATGAGGTGGGGATTGTCCCACTTTTGACTTAAAAGAAGAGCTTCAATTATAACAGGAAACACAGATAACACTTAATCTTAATGGAATTAAGCTTGAACTCCCAAAGTATCAAGTATGGTGCCATCCAGATGCTTTAACTAAGTTGAACCTGTCAATTTTTGTTATTTGTACTTTTACAAGATATAGTGATGCAAGAAATCACCTCGTAAAATTTTTAGAAGTTGCTGATCAAGAGGAATTTTCTGTTGTGATCATGACTTTGCATGTATTTGACCTATGATCATTTTCAGGTTCTTGTGAGAAATATACCACCTGATCCAGATGAATCAATTAGTGAGCTTGTGGAGCATTTCTTCCTTGTGAACCATCCTGATCACTATCTAACACACCAGGTAATATTTACATTTTTATGTCTAACAATAATTCTAATCCTTAATTCCTCTAGAAATTTTATATACGCTGTCCATATGTATGATTTGTATGCTTTGGTAATTGTAGGTTCATACTGAAAGCATGCTCTGTTTCATGATTCTATGCTTTAAATTTGGCTTTATACTGTAAAACAGTATCAGTTATGTTCTCATAATTTCACTAATTCATTACGCGCATTGTTCCTTTTATAGGTTGTTTACAATGCAAATAAGCTCGCTAAGCTTGTTAAAGAGAAGAAGAAGATGCAGAATTGGCTTGATTACTATCAGTTGAAGTATGAAAGGGATACATCTAAACGGCCTATGACCAAGGTTGTTCCGCAAAAACAGATCGTATTTAACTGTCTATGTTTCTAACAGATAATTCTGTATCTTTTGATAAAAGTTGGAACTTTTGTTTCAATACTATCATTGTAATTTATTTCTATTCTTCTATACTCCTATTGCAGACCGGTTTTCTTGGATGTTTTGGTTCCAAGGTGGATGCTATCGAATACTACACATCGGAAATTGAGAGGATAGAAAAGGAAGTAAGTCATAGTATCTTCATGCTGTGGTTCCTTTAGGCCCTGTTCGCCAGTGTGGCATGGTGTGTTTTGTGTGTCGCCTGCACTCGCTGTCCGCGTTGGAATGTGGCGCCCTTCTGAACAGCGCTTTAATGTGTTGTTCAGCTTTGGTTCTAGTATTATTTTGAAAATACTATAATCCCTCCATTCTATTTTACTTCTCATCTCAGAATACATACATTCAACCTTTCAGAACTTCTACAACAAATATACAAAGAGAAGTACTTAGGCTTTTTGCATGATAATCATACTGATAGATTTATCATTAAGAGTACTTCTGTATCATTATATCCAATGATCAAATTTTTGCATTGATGACTGTGTCAATGTCCAAGACCAACAAGCAAAAAAGAAGGTAGTAGTAGATAGCTGGCTTTTTATGTTGTTTCAACTGAAGTAACAGTTCTCTGTTATTTTAGTGAAGAAGCAAAAGGTTGTGGCAAATCCAGGAGATTTTCATTCTTGTTTTCGCATGTGGCAGAAGTAAACGAGTCAATTTTGATAGGACTGTACAAATAAAGCATTGTCTATCAAAATGATTTTTGTCCTTTATTAGAGAAAGCATACTTGCAATACCATAAACTGTCAAATTTACTACTGCTTACAAATGATATTTAGGAAGCTGAAGAGCGTGCAAAGATAGTAAAGGATTCCAAGTCAATTGTTCCAGCAGCATTTGTTTCCTTTCGATCACGGTGGGGTGCAGCAGTGTGTGCTCAGACACAACAAACCAGCAATCCAACTGTTTGGCTGACTGAGTGGGCTCCAGAACCCCGTGACGTGTATTGGGATAATTTGTCTATTCCATTTGTGTACCTTACAATTAGGAGGTTGATAATCGCGGTGGCATTCTTCTTCCTGAACTTCTTTTATGTGATCCCAATAGCATTTGTTCAGACCCTTGCAAACATTGAAGGGATTGAGAAGGCAGCTCCATTTCTGAAGCCTCTGATTGAAATGTAAGTGTTGCTTCACCATGTTTTCCAAAGAAATGCTTTATATTCAGTTATCATAGTATGCTATTGATGTATTGCATTTCTTGTGTTGGATCTTCGTATGCATTTATGTAATTTAACACCATACTATGACACTTTTCCTTGTTAAATGGAAAAAGTGTTTATGTTGTACCCTAATAAATTAGACTAGACTCGGCAAGCTAACCATAGAATTTGATTGCAATTTGGTGTTTCAGGACAATATCTATTGTAAAAATGATGAAACAGGGGTTGGTAGCTCGTTAAGACAACCCATTTGATGTTTGATGAAGTTCATTGTCCTTTTAATTAAGGCTTCAATTTGAAGTAAAAACTGTTATGACCTTTTCTTTCTTTCTTTTTGCCATAGCATCTGAGGAACTGTAGATGTAAAAATTAAACAGATAGAGCCAACAAAACGTCAAAATAACTGTTAAGAAATGAAAATTGAGGTTAATAACCTCTGGATTTTGAGAAGCATACAGAGGAAGAATAAATTGGATGCTATTGCTATGTTGAGGGGCACTGCTCTGGTGTTGGCTTTTACTTATCTGTAATACTTGTCTTCATAATACGGGGATTCCTAATTGTTGTAACTTAGTTTGTAACTATGTATTAACCACATTGTGCTAGAGGAAACTTATGTAACTCTGTTTGCTTTGTTTCTTTGTTGAGGAAGTTTATTGATCACACTATTGATAGAATGAAATCCTGTACCATATAACAGTTATGCCTCTGCATATGTACTGTTGTCCTTGATGAGCCATAACATGCTGTGTCTAGTGCTACTACAAGGTTCTTGACAAGAGAATGACCTTTTGCTATCGCTGATAAGAGTACTTGTTGAAACTTGCCGATAAATAACTGATGCTGAGCTATATAATTTGTTCTATCTTATTGTGCTTTTTAGCATTTTTCAGTAATTTGCCAATTTTCTAATTATTTCATCAGCAAAGTTGATCAACTATTATTTGGTTGGCAAGGTGGTTGTTTTAGCAACCTAATTGATAGGTAAACTTAAACGTGTCCTATTGTGCCACTTAGGTCTTGAATATTCACTTTAGTTTGATTGTTCTGAACTTTCCTGTGCGACTTTTACCTACCCAATGCTGGCAGAAAATATGAGTCAGCAGACCTTGAAGGGTTGCCTCAGCTTGCTTGTGTCATCTAGGTCCCTGTGGCACTATACATTCTGTCCCTTGACACTTCACTGATGACTTGACAGGAAGCAAGCAAGTTCAAGAACCTTTAATCTAATTTACTTTTTTTTCTTGTATATTGCGATGCTAGCCTTTTCATGATCTCCAAAAGTTTGCTATTCATCCTTTTCTCAGGGATGTTATTAAATCATTCATCCAAGGGTTTCTTCCTGGAATTGCTCTGAAGATCTTCCTTATACTTCTCCCTAGCATATTAATGTTTATGTCTAAGGTTGAAGGACTGACATCAATATCTTCACTGGAGAGAAGATCTGCATTTAAGTACTATATCTTCTTATTCTTTAATGTTTTTCTGGGAAGCATAATCGCAGGATCTGCTTTAGAGCAGCTAAAAAGCTATATTCATCAGTCAGCAAATCAGTATGTATTACTTCTATTTGGCTCTCCCATAATCTGTTATTTTATGATGTACTTAACACTTTAGGTAATATGTCATAACGTAAATACAAGTTGGCAAATCATCCAATATCTCTTGTTCAGATCAATAAGATGATTGCAGTCAAACAAGGACCAATGCAATCATTATCTCTTGTTCAGCTCAGTAAGATGATTGCAATCAAACAAGGACCAATGCAATCATTAACCTTAACATGTGAAATAGTGACTAATCATGGCAAGAAGTGGATATAAATGCAGTCAAATTTGTTAGCTCTTTTTTTCTCCGTTTTATGCATAGCGGCCAAATCTGTTTTTATATTCTTTTGATTGTCACAATTGGAATATTGTTACAAGCCTAAAAACATAGAGCTATGTGAGAGAGCTAATCTATTAGAATGTCATTTCCTATTTTCTTAATGTATTTAAGTATTAACTTTTTCTGTAGATGACATTTGAATTTTTTAACATGGGAGTTTGTAACAACTGTGATTGTCTTGTCAAATGTAGTTCTGGATGGCATGGATGCATTAGAACCTCACTGAACAAAAAACAACTTTTGTTCTGTCTTGTTGCATTGGTTAAGCACGAGAACTCACAGTTCAGAACTAAAAAGGATATTTGGTGTGTAAGAGATCTACGTACAATGTCTTTGTTTTAAGTTCGGGGATTTTAATTAATTGAAGAAGCCAGTCTTAATGGGCTCTGGAAGAGGGGAGTACTATGATTGACATGACATACATGAAAATTTTTCTCATGTCTTGTTATTTACGGTGTATTCTCCTGTGTTCGCTATCTTGTGCGTTTAAGGTGTTACTACCGGACTTATTTGACAGTTTACAGTAATAACTTCTCTTGTTATTCTTCTAAAACTGTCTTACTGATTTGCTTCTTTCGCAGAATACCAAAGACAATTGGTGTAGCAATTCCAATGAAGGCAACCTTTTTTATAACATATATAATGGTAGATGGTTGGGCTGGGGTAGCTGGTGAAATATTAAGATTGAAGCCATTGATAATCTTCCACTTGAAAAACTTTTTCTTGGTCAAGACTGAGAAAGATAGAGAAGAGGCGATGGACCCTGGAAGCATTGGTTTTGACTCAAGTGAACCTCAAATACAGCTATACTTCTTACTTGGTCTTGTCTATGCTGTGGTGACACCATTCTTGCTTCCTTTCATATTGATATTCTTTGGGTTGGCATACATGGTATACCGCCACCAGGTCAGATTCTATGGAACTGTTTAACTTTCAGCATGTGGTATACCTCAACCACTGCAGGGGGGACCATATATTTGTTTGTTGGGTGGGATTTTCAAAAATGCTTTTTTTTAGGTCTGTAATTATACACTTAATACTGTTGTTCTTTTCAGCCTGGTTATTGTATTTCTATGTAAGATGTTATTGCTTTGGTCTTAGTGTTATAAAGGAATAATAATTCTAGATATATTATAGTTGAAAGGCAAAAGGCTTCCACATTTTTGCATTCCTTGCCCTCCACGTGTCCTTTTACTGTCGCTAATCAGTCCCTCGGGTGGCCATTTGATCCTTGATGTAGGTCACCGCGCTCTTTGCTCATCTGCATGGTTCGAAAGCCCAATCAGCCTGTTTACGTTCAAAAACAAAAGCCCAGTTACTGCTGCTTACTGCATAGCCATATTTAGTTTCTTTTTTCCATACAAAGGGAGACAATATACATATAGTTTGTTACTAACAAACCCACCTTCCCATGCTAATAAGAACACCGATTCATTCAAGGCTCCAACAAACATGTTGTGTCATAAAATAAAAATTCCACTTATCTATAGTACATACGAAGGCCTTTAGAATTTCTGCTCCCACATTATGGCACGTCACCTGAAAAACCACTGCCACTCTTTTGGCCACGTGGCGCTAACCCAACCACCCAGTCTACTAAATTTTGAAAGGTCCTTCCGGTTTCATACAATCAGCCTGCGCTGCGGGGTATCCAACCTACTGGCTTTGCCCATGCTGCGCCATGGGCGCAGGTTCATTGCTAGTTCTATTCAAAAGTGATACTGTATTTATTCTTCAGTGAATAAAAAGAAGCAATCACGTGTTCTCGTCTGTATCTTAGTTATGTGATTATCGGTTTACTGACATAAGCTCACAATGTTTCAGATAATAAATGTGTACAATCAGGAATATGAGAGTGGGGCTGCATTTTGGCCAAGTGTTCATGGCCGTATAATCACAGCATTGATTGTATCTCAGCTGCTTCTCCTTGGATTACTAAGCACAAAAGGCGCTGGCCAGTCAACACCAGTTCTCCTTGTTCTTCCTGTTGTAACATTTTATTTTCACAAATACTGCAAGAACCGCTATGAACCTGCTTTTGTGAAATATCCATTACAGGTAATGTTAATTTTAAATTTGTTAGTTGACATCACTGCATCTTTGATGCTGATCATGCTTCTTTTGATCTTTTAACCTTCAGAAATTACAGTTTCATAGAATTCTACTCAGATTTTTTTAACCTATGAACCGATGTCCATCCAATTTTGAAAAGATTCTTTAGGAGATGGAAGACAGGGTTCTTTATATTAACAACAAATTATATTATTGTTACCAATTTTCCCATAATATTATTTGAAATGAACTGCAAATAACCAAACATCGAAGATTTAATTGAGCAACACCATAATTGGCCTACTGTTGCTGTTGTACTTTGTAAAACTGATTGTAATTCGCATTGTTTTCACAGTAAGAAAAAGTGTGAGATGGATGCAGTGTTTCTCATTGTATTTGCTTTGGAAAAATGCAATGTGCTATAAGCATAAGTCTGCAGGGTATATATAACAAGATTGTCTTTTAAGTTCCTTTTCAGGTGTGCATGTGGATGATGGATCTTCGTTTTAAAAAACTTGTCAATAGTACAACGCAATTGTTATCCCATTAAATTTTTTCCAAAGTGTGATGCTTCTACCTGCAAAACAATCCCATGAAAGAATTGGATATTGGAATTCGTGGTGTTTCTTTGATACCTTAGTTGATATCAGATTTAGCATATGTGAATGAAAATACAGTTCTTTATTGAAAACAAAATGATACTTTTATGCATGTTATGCAAACTGGATCAACTTTTGAATGAACGTATCTGCTAACATGTCTCCTTTTTCAGGAGGCAATGAGGAAAGACACGCTAGAGCGTGCAAGAGAACCAGGGTTTGATCTCAAAGCTTACTTGATGAATGCCTACATCCACCCAGTGTTCAAAGGTGATGACGATGACGAGAAATTCTCCATCGCCGATGAACCGGAGGCGGAGCAAGTTCTTGTGGCAACCAAGCGGCAATCCAGGCGGAACACCCCTGTCCCAAGTAAATACAATGGTTCAGAATCACCTTCTCTGCCTGAAATTGTAAATGATCAACGCCTGTAGAGTGGAGTCTAGGTGGTTTTCATGTACATTAAGTAAAGAGCACAACAATGCCTTTTGGCTATCACATGTTTTTACAATAAGGAGGGAGTAATGGCCCATATATATAATGTACATGCATGGTTCTTTGCTCGGTGTTTCTAAATGGTGTGCTGCATTTGCAGGGCGATAGTTCTTGTTCTGCTCTCATGTTCTTGTGTTATTCTTTCTTTAATTATGATTTATGAATCTTTGGTTGGGCATTGCTGGAAAATGGCAAGGTCATAAGAGCCTTCCTAGTTGAGGTGGATGTCTGATTTCTGGAGTAAAAATGCATCTTTTATAATGGCCGCTTCTTGTAATTTTGTACTGCCTGTAAACACTCGCTGCCAACAGTTTCAGCAGCATGAACATTTTATTTAACCGAGTTTCGTTGGAAGCTATTTCTTGTAGGGATGCAAACAGAGCGGATATCGGTAAATATTGTATCCATATTTATAATTTTTGTCGGATATGGATAGTGTCACATACGAATATTAATAGTAATATATGTCGGATATTGATCAGTGGACATTTTCTCAGGTGATTTGTAAGACATGAAATAGAAAAGGTATTGAACAGTCAAACTATTCATTGGATAGAGGGTGGTTGGTATAGTGCCTTGGTGGCGGTGGGTTGGGAAGCACTGGCCTGGCAACTCATGGCATGATAGGGAGTGTTGCAATACAAAGTAGAGAGTAGGGAAAGAATAAATAGTGCTCAATGTATTCTTTACTGTAAATTGATCGAGTGATTATAATGAGGTGAGTTCACTTTATATAGTATATCAAGGGATGTCTCAAAGAGATCTTTTCATGAAAGGATGCTTCTAAAAGGCATCTCTAGCTGCAGTCTTTTGGATAATCTTAACTGTTATCTAATTACTTATTTGTCCATACTAATCTATTTCATAACATTCCCCTTGGTAAATAAATAATATGCATATGCCTTTAAAAACTCATCCTGAAAAACCCTATGGAAAAAATCAGGTGAAGAAAATTTGCGTAGCATACAAGCTTGTATTCATATTGTCTCGTTAAAAATCTTTAATGAGAAACCTCCCAGGAAAACTCATAAAGGAAAAAAAGAGTGCAATGTATATGATCTCCAAGATCATATAGACAGGTTATAGTTCAGTGGTCACTCCCCTGATTTTTGTACCTCACAAAGTCTTCTCATACCAATATCGCGTATTGGAACATAGTCTTTGATAGGGATTTAGTAAATAAATCTGCTAAATTATCAAAAGATTTTCTTTGCAAAATTTCTATCTCTTCATTCTTTTGGAGTTCATATGGATAAAATAACTTAGGAGCAATATACTTCGTAATATTGTTCTTCATATAACTTGTTTGCATTTGAATAATACAAACTGCATTATCTTTATAGATAATGGTAGGGGAATCCAAAGGATTTATACTACATGATTTCTATATGTGGTTAATTATTCTGCGAAGCCATGCACACTCCTATGATGCTTCATATAATGTAATAATTTCAAAATGATCGGTGAAAGTGGCCACTAAAGTCTACTTACTAGACTTCCATAAAAAGGCTGTACCACCATACAAAAACACAAAACCAGTTTGGGATTTGGCACTGTGGGGATCAGATAGATAGCCAATATCCGTATACCCCACCATGGTCATTTCTTGGCTCCTATAATATAGGCCAAGAACTTGTGTACGTTGGAGGTATCTGAAGATATTTTTAATATTATCCCAATGTCTCTTTGTTAGGGCAGCACTATGTCTAGCCAACAAATTGACTGCGAATGCAATATCAGGCATGGTGCAATTGCCAAATACATTAATACTCCAATAGCACTAAGGTATGGGACTTCTAGTTCTAGAATATCTCATTATCACTCCTAGGTCTGAAAGGATCTCATGACCATAGAGGTCTTAGACTGATGTGCCTTATCTATATTGAACTTCTTCAATATCTTTTGGACATAGGCAGACTAGTGTATTAATATTCCATCAGGAATATGCTCGAGTTGCAAACCCAAGCGAAATTTGGCTTTACCTAAATCTTTCATCTCAAACTCCGTCACAAGATTATTGCTAGCTTTCTTAATATCCTCTGTGGTTTCTATGATATTCAAATCATCAACATAAACTGATATTATGCAAAATCCCCCTTGGAATTTCTTTATGAACATATATCGAGAATCATCATTATTTGTGTATCCCTTCTTTAAGAGGAATTCACTTAGTCAGTTGTATCACATTCTGCCCGACTACTCTAATCCTTATAGCGACTTTCTTAACTTGATGCTATACCTGTTACGATTTGCCTTAGGATTCGAAAGTTCAATCCCTTCCGGGACTTTTATATAAATATCCGAATCAAGTGATCCATACAAATATATGGTCACTACATCCATTAACTACATGGATAAACTCATATTTACTGCCAATGATATCAAGTATCGGAACGTGATTCCACTCATAACAGGAAAGTAAGTCTCATTGTAATTGATGCCGGGTCTCTACGTAAACCCTTGTGCTACCAGCCTCGCTTTATATCTCACTACCTGGTTATATTCGTTTCTTTTTCAAACGAAGACCTACTTATTTCCAACAGAAAATACTTTAGGAGGTGTTAGTACAACTGGACCAAATACCTTTCTCTTATTAAGCGAGTGCAACTCTGCCTCGATTGCTTCCTTCCATTTGACCCAATCTGAGCGTTTTATGCACTCCGCCATAGACTTTGATTCTGGATCCAGTTGAAGGGTTTATGAAAGGACCGGGATGTTGCCTAGAGGGGGATGAATAGGCGATTACAAATTCTAAAATAATAAACAAAGTTAATTGCGGAAGCTGTATCGGACAGTCCGATGGTACAGGGTCGGACAGTCCGATGGGTACCGGACAGTCCTAGGCAAGTATCGGACTATCCGGTCTGCACAGAAAACAGAGGACTTCGAATTTAATTCAAATCTCACAAATTCATGGATACCACCTGCACCAAAGATAGTTCACAAGCAAGTATAGGTGTAGTAGTATCACATAAGACAAGATAATCAATTCAATTGTAAAATAAGCAAGTAAATCAAATTTGAGAGTAGAAATGGAGAACCACGAGCGGAGAGGAGACGCGTCGATGTTTGTTCCCGAAGTTTGGATCCTTAAGGGGATCTTACGTCTCCGTTGAGACGGCTCGGTCACACTTGAGCCGGGGTCTTTTTCAACCCTTTCCTCATCGGCGTTACACCAAGTACTCACCGGGTTCACTCCTTGATTCATTTCCGAGAGGAGGTAGAATCCAACCTTTACAAACTCCGGGGGGGCTCACCACACCAAGATTCGGGAGCTCCCCGTTGACCCCTAGCCGTCTAGGAGTCCTCAACCTCCAAGAGTAACAAATCCGGTGAGAAATTGAACTTGGAGGTGGCCCTAGTGCTCACAAGATGAAACCAACTCGAATCTAGCACCAAATCCTAGCTCCTCAACCCTCTAAGCTCAAAAATCACTCAGATCTAGAGAAGGGAGGTGCTTGGGAGCAAGAACAAGTGTGGGAGAGAGTATGTAGGTGTTCCAACGGGCAAAAGCTAGCTAGGGAGGTAGTGGATGGGTATAAATAGGTCCTCACAACCCTAGCCTCAAATCTGGAAACCCAGGTACCGAATAGTCCGGTCGGGAACACCGGATAGTCCGGAAGACTTAAGAGTTTGAAACTCACTGGCTGAGTAAGTCCGAATAGTCTGGTCTGGAACACCGGATAGTCCGGAAAAGTGGAATTTTATACAGGAAGCTTGAGTGACCGACTAGATCGGACATTCCGGTCTGAACCGGATAGTCCGAAGATGGTGAATTCTGTCCAGAAACAGATAGTGGAGAATAAAGTGGACAATCCGGAACAAACCGGACAGTCCGGACAGAAACACCGGATAGTCCGAAAATATTGAATTTTGTCCCGGGAACAAGGGTGGCAAACTGGAGCGGACAGTCCGGAATATACCGGATAGTCCGGACAAATACACCGGACAGTCCGATGTACACAAGCAGATAACACTTTAGAAATTTTGACAAAGGAACCTGGAGTCTATGAATTTGTGTGAAACTTACCTAGTGAGTACTTTAGACACCTAGAGTCAATTCCTCGTCGAATCCCTCTTAATAGTACGGCAATCCTTAGATTCAAATTAAATCAAAGATAATACAAGTATAGGAT
Organism: Olyra latifolia; assembly: GCA_036346145.1. Classification (NCBI taxonomy): domain Eukaryota; kingdom Viridiplantae; phylum Streptophyta; class Magnoliopsida; order Poales; family Poaceae; genus Olyra; species Olyra latifolia. Next base: position 42,470,766 of record CM070523.1, on the reverse strand, counting down.
AGTCACTTGCCGTCTTTTTCTTCATTATGCATGATGACCTTCACCAAAAGATTGATGACGCCTTCACCTTGTCCAACATGACTCGATGCACCTCATGAGACTCTCGTCCTATCAACTTTGACTTGATCATCCTTCCCGATGATCTCCACGCCAAATTGATCTTGACTTAGTTTTCAACTTTTGGTGACACCGCCGTCTTATTGACCTTGGCTTAACCGTCATCCTTTAACATACCTTGGTCATCACACATACTCACGGGACCTAATTCTTTCCAAACCACTCATGAAAGATATTAGTCCAAAAGCTCAATAGATATAAATAGATTGATGTTTGTAAGCAATTAAGTACAACAAGTGTTTTATATAAATAAGCACAATATTAAACGGAAACACTTGACATAGAAAAGATCTCTACTAAGTGCATCATGATAAATATGTAATGGAGCTAGATGCACTAGGAAGATAATTGCCAATATGATAAATCAACTAAACCATGGCAAGTACTACAATTTTCACTAAAATGGAGCACATGATAGAATATACAAGAATTATACATATGCAAATAATATTCAAGCTACAGTGAAGTTGTGGAACAATTTAGATTAAACTCCAGTAAGTGATGTGCATAAGAAGATATACAAACAAAGCATGCATGCACCAAGTCAAGTCATAGTAATGTGAATTTTAACTCTAGTTAATACATGTATACTAGAAGCAAGACACATATTAAACTCAAGCGGATATATGTGCACAAATAGATATGACATCAACCAATGTGCATATATATAATCAATATGTTACTTGGAGCTCACTATGCATTTGCACAAGAGGAATGTAATAATATATATATATATATATATATATATATATATATATAAGGTTACCGAGATTGCATACCTCATCTTTGCTTACCCATCCCATTTGTATATGTGAGACTTACCTTACTAGGATGGATAGATTGTCCACTTGGTATATATGATTTCCTCTAAATAGATGAGACCGATATTCAACTTGGCAATAAACATGTTAGTCTCATAGAAACACAATCATATTAGAAGTTTGTCACTAGGCAATTACTTAGCCAAGAATTTACAGAAATTTATCATTTATAAATAGTTGTCATTATATGTGTTTGTTATTAATCACCAAAATCACTTAAGTGCCTAGATGCACTTTCAGTTTCAGCAATCTTCATGGTAAAATTTATGTCGACAATTATAGCATCTCTCTTGTATAATTATCCTAAATTGACATAATTTGTGGAAATCTCCTCATTTCTTTTTAACTCAACGTGATTTCTCATAACGTTTGAGTTTAAGGGTTCCGATGTCCCAGCATCTGAATTTGTGTGCACATCTTTGCTGGGATTTCCATCTCCAATATGGTTACCTTCATTTATTGATAATATACCTTTGTCAGCCTTTTGCTTCTGCGGACGTCTCTGCGGAACTAAGTCCTGAACAATCAGAGTTCTCCCCATTTTCTTTACATTAGGGGTAAGAGTGGTTTTCTTAGATACCTCCACTCTTTTCGGTGCATTAGTAGCAGGTATATATGATTTAGTAACCCCTTTTGATTAGTAAATGCATCTAGTAGTTCATATGCAATCTTTTGTAAATTTATAATTCTCTAAACTTCCAATTTAGATTCATTAGTACGTGGATCTAAGGACTGAATACTTGTGGCATCCCAATTTATTTCTCGGCATTCATTGTGGTACTTATCTCCCTAATGCCGGGAAATTGTCTTTATTAAAAATACAATCAAAGTATCTAGCCATAAATAGATTGCCTGTTAGTGGTTTGAGGTATTTAATTATTGACGGAGAATTATACCATACATAAATCCCCAATTTCCTATGAGTCCCCATTTGTGTAGGCTGTGGTGATGGAATTGACATATATACAGTGCAATCAAACTTAGTGCAATCAAACTTCCGTAGATGGGAAATAATTAGCTCATTCCCACATACTAACTGCAATGGGGAGACCGTAAGGTATGCAGTTGGTCTAAGTTGTATTAATGCGGCGGCATGTAAGACCGTATGGCCCCAACAACTGGTTGGCAGCCTATAATTTTATAAAAGAAGCATAACAATAAGCTTTATCCTCTTATCAAAGATTCTGCTAATCCATTTTGTGTATGAACATATGGTACAAAATTGGTATAAAATGCTCTACATTAATGCCCATAGCCATACAATAGTCATTAAATGCCTGCGAGGAAAACTCAACAGTATTATCCAAACGGATTGGCTTTATCCTATCTCAAGATAATTGGCTTAAAACCTTATAATTTGGGCTATTAATTTTGCAAATATGTGGTTCCTTGTAGATAAAAGATCACTTTGTAGAGGCATCACATAATACCCTAAAGTACCTAAACGACCCGGACAAGGGCTGAATGGGACTACAGATGTCACCTTGAATTCTTTCCAAAAAAATTCAGTGATTCATCTCTAACTTTGAGATATGAAGGCCTTATTATTGATTTCCCTTTAGCACATACCGTGCATATAAAATCTCTAGATTTTGGGAAATCAGAATTCTTAATATTATGGCCAGCAGAATGATTTGCAATTTTTCACATCATACCCAAACCTAGGTGGCCTAGACGATCATGCCAGATCTTATAACAGTCTAGGTCTTTAAATATTGTTTTCATCGCAACATGTGGTTCAGGTCTTATGTGTGTGTAGTACAATCTAGATAAGAAAGAAGGAAGTTTTTCAACCACTTGTTTTTCATATCCGTTGTATTTAGTTAAAAGCAAATATTCATCTCCGCTCTCACTATTAGTTTCCACATGGAAACCATTCATATGGATATCTTTAAAACTCAATAAGGTACGTTTTGAATCAGGATATAATAGAACATCTTGTATTACAATATTTGTACCCATTGAAAGAATAATTGTGGCTTTTCCAGAACCAACAATTAATTCATCGCTACCGGTGATGGTCATAATATTTTCCTTCTTTTTTGTAAGATTATGGAAATATTTTGTCTCCATTAAAATAATATTAGTGGTACAACTATCCACTAAGCAAATTTCTTCCTCCATCTGATTGCTTCACTAAAATTCTATAACATAGAGTAAAATTAAATTCAGTCATGAATTTGAACTCTTATATAGAATATATAAAGACCATTGATATATATATAAACACATATATACATTCACATATGTAGTTTTTTGGGAAATTACAATACCACATGCTCATCTTGAGCAAAACATATAGACCTATTTTACACCATTATCTAGTAATTACAAACATATATGTAGTACATACATAGATTGATTACATAACATGGAGGTAAGTTAGAAGACTACTAGTGTCTCCAAACATATCCTGACCTGCATACTCCACGAGCATGTTGTCTGGATTGAGAGAGTTTTCATTGTTCACTTGTTCAGTATCAAGAACCATGCCTTGGTTCTCAACACTCAGAACAGCTTCAGACTGCCCATCAGAAAGATTGTGATCTGTCTTTAAAGTGAAATGACTCTCCATCTTGTCCCCTTGTTCCTTCTTGCCTGTTCCAGTAGACTAAAGGTATAACTCAACCAAATGTTTAGGGATCTTGCACTGACGTGCCCAATGACCCTTACATCCACACTTGTAGCATGGTTGAGTCTTGTCCATAGAATTGCCATTCTTGAATTTTCCTTTCCCTTTATCCTTGGCTTTACCATTCTGCATTTTGTTCCTTCTCCCCCTGTTTCTCTTACGGCCACCCTTGTGACCATGGCTACTATTAGCCTTGTGAGTATTTGCATGTGCTTCAGGCACACTTAAAGTCCCAGTAGGACGAGTATTATGATTCTTCATGAGAAGTTCATCATATTTTTCTACCTGAAGCAGAGTATAGATTAACTCCTCTTCCATCAAATACTCAGCTTTTAAATCAGGGTGAATATGGTGCCTTAAAAAAATATAGAGTTAAACATTTGGCAGCATCAGAGATAGCCTGTGCACCTTCCACAGGATCAAGGATAGTCAAAATAAGACTGCGAGCAGTCAAATATATTTTAACATCCATGGCCCATGTAAGATAGTTGCTACCATCTAATGCAAGGATAGGAAATTCCTTTTTGCTTAAATCAACCATGTTCCAAGAGCGTGTTGATAACGTGTTGCAATACAAAGTAGAGAGTAGGCAAAGAACAAATAGTGCTCAATGTAATCTTTATTGTAAATTGATCAAGTGATTACAATGGGGTGAGTTCCCTTTATATAGTATATCAAGGGATGCCTCAAAGAGACACTTTTCATGAAAGGATGCCTCTAAGAGGCATCTCTAACTGTTGTCTTTTGGATAATCTTAACTGTTGTCTAATTACTTATTTGCCCATGCTAATCTATTTCTTAACACTTAGAATCTCTGAGAGGGCTAGTGGCCTTAGTGGTGTGGACTAAATTTTACAGTTTAGTGCATACTATATGGATTCTGATAATATATTAACTATAGTTTTTGAATATTATCCAACGGATTCTATTCATATCCTTATCCGCCATCAAGTTTCCATATCCATATCTGTATTGGTGAAAAACAACCAGATATCCATATAATATTCCAAATCACTATCCAAAGTGATCCGATCGGTCGGTCAGACATTATTCACTTGATTTGCACCCCTACTTGCATAAGGGAAAGTCATCTTCGACGCCCTGTGGTAGGGTTTTGTGCGTTAGTATAGTATTGTGGTAAATTCATTTAATTTTCTCTAAGTCTTCGCTGTCCGTAAGCGTTGCTTTGATTCCCTATGAGTATGGGTGTAAATGGTATGATAATTTCCAAGGGACTAACTATCCAAACCAATTTGGACAGTGATTTGGATAGTTTTATGATATCTAGCTTTTTATTTGACTCTATATCCGTATCCGATAGAAATTATATGTATATGTATCCGTATTCGAGGTAAATGTTTGGATAGCATCCATATGATATTATCTATGTTTTTTTTATGGATATTATCTATATATTGAAAGCTTCTGTGCAAACCATCTATACTCCACTCCACTGCTAGGCTCAGCCTGATCCTATCCCCCTATGCATGCATTTGTATGCTTCTATTATCTTTAAGATCTTATATATGTTGTACTATTATGAAACTAGGTATGCATATGTCATGTGTATCAGTGTATGGTTGTATCTTTCTCAAACTCTCAATTTTTCGTACGATTCATGTTTTGTTGGTTTGCCACACAATAATATTCATTTTAGTCTATCAATTGGTTTGTGTTTATGTGTATTATCTGAGAAAATACTATATCTTACCCAGATTTTATTAAAATTATTTTGATTCAAATTAGAAATTACATGCAATAAGAATTTATAACATAGCTTGTTAATCATGTTATACGCATGTCATAAACCTTGACACATTTGCTTATCATGCTATGATTGTCTTGAATATCATGTCATGACTGCCTTGATAGTCATATGCTTTGTAACCCAATTAAAAGCCAAAAAAACATTTGGACTCCTATTCCTTGGGTAAAACTTGCTTAGACATGGTTAGGTCTAAATGCTTGTTTCTGAGGTACAACACCCCATAGTGGTGAACACTAGCTCACCACTACAAATACTATTACTTATACTATAAACTGGATATGGTATGGCTTGGTATGGGTGAAGGCTATGTCAGTTGGTCTCAAGATGTGAGCCTGTGGCCAAGTTGCGGGTTGAGACCCGAGGTTGGTTTTGTTGTCTAGAGTGGATCTAGACTGGAATGTCGTGGACCTGTTGAGTTTGAGGCAGGGAGAGAAGGTTGGACCTTCGGCTCTCGGGCCATGAGCAGTGGGATTGAAAGGATCCTTAATTATGTTTGAGTGTTGGATGCGTCTGACACAACGTGTGGCCATCACGTGGTAGTGCAGGTGTGGAGGCCCAGGAGAGCGCTCTGCAGAGGCCCTGGCTGAAACTCCAACCTAAGGTAAGCGCGGCTAGATGCCACCATCGAGGGTGGCCTAGGTTATACGCTCGCTAGATCGTAAATCCCGGAGGTATGATTCACAATAGGATTACCAAGTCCCAGAATAAGATGGTAGGTGTTTAAAGGGGGAATTGAGGAGTGGGACCGAAAGATGCCCCTTGTTTATGAGCTAGTGTTGGATGCGTCTGACACAACGCGTGGCCATCACGCGATAGTGCAAGTGTCGAGGCCTAGGAGAGCGCTCTGTGGAGGCCTTGGCTAAAAGTCCAACTTGAGGTAAGTGTAGCTGGACGCCACCATTGAGGGTGGTAGGTCATTCGCTTGCTGGACCGAAAATCCAGAAGGTATGATTCACAATGGGATTGCCAAGTCCTGAAATAAGATGGTGGGTGTTTGAAGAGAGAACTGAGGAGCGGGACTGGAAGAGGCCCCTTGTTTATGAGCTAGTGTCAGATGTGTTCGACACAATGCGTGGCCATCACGCAGTAGTGCAGATGTGAAGGCCCAACAGAGTGCTCTATGGAGGGACTGGCTGAAGCTCCAACCTAAGGTAAGCGCGGCAGGGCGCCACCACCCGAGGGTGGTCTAGGTCATGCGTTCGTTGGACCGGCAATCTAGAAACGATGATCCACAACGGGATTGTCGAATCCTAGAATAAGATGGTGGGTGTTTGGAGGAAGAATAGGAACGGAGGTCTCAACGGGATTGTCGTACCATGGGATGGTACCGGGATTAGACAGGATTGATAACTTGGAACATCATCATTTCTGTAACACCCCCTTTCCTGATGAAAGTTGGCTAAGTCATAGGTCTATTACTAATTATTTCCAACTACTTAGTGCAAATAAACAAACCTTAGCCTTCCCTTGGAGTCCTTATCATTAAAATACATTAGGAGGGTGTTAACTCGCAAGTGCGATTTGATTGCGCACTTACCCTCGCACTCACTCACTTTTTAGATGGAGATCATCTAGAAGACCGCTATGCATGTTTCAAGGATGAGGAGCTTGGATTTGAAGACGAAGCTTAGGGCATTCCCTCTAGCCACTTGTAGTGATGCATAGCGGCTGGATAATACTTTTGAAGACTTCCGCTTTTGTACTCTGAATTCCTCTGTTGAACTGTAATGGTATTTGGCCTAGATGACTGTGCTGTAAAACTATTCGCGATAAGGCGTTACTTTCGTAGTTATTCAGTTTACCTTGTCGTTATATGTTGTTTGATCTGGCTATGCAATTGTGTGCACTAGCCTACCGATCCAAGGATTAATGCAGGAATCATTCAGGTGGACCCCCGAGTGGGGCCTCCACAAAGCTGGTATCAGAGCATGTGGCTGTAGGAATCCTAAGTTTTGGCCGTTAGCCATCAGCCTTGTATTTTAAACCTCATTAAAATAGTTTTACCAGCGATCAAATTTTTCTAAAATACTTTGTTTTGTAGATGGCTCATGCCGAATTCTCGGACGACTTGACGTTTGGTTTCACCGAGAGAGCCCGTGGAGAGTACGTCGGAGCCCTCCGCCAGCTGATTCAGCATCTCAATTTTGACGGACTTCCTCGCTACTTTTGGAGGATGGTTCAGAGTCTACCTCGACCCGCCTTCATCGTTGAATGTCCGGATCTACTTCGACCCCTATAGGACTATCGCGCCAACTACCGGATAAACACCCCGCGCGACCATGTCGAGTATGCCATCAGCAACACTGCCATGACAGCTCTTCGTCAGCGTCGCTACCACTAGCGCGACAACCTCGTCGGAGGACCCTTCTAGTACCTCCCCGATGGTTTTCATCGCTAGCTGCCGTCTTTCGAGGACCCCACCCCTGGAGCAGACCCTCAACTGCTCTACATGGCCCATCTTGGCCAAGGTGCAGATCATAGCAGCCAACGAGCATTATAGGAGATCAGTGTCCTTCGTTTGTCCCTTCACGACAGCGACAACAACCTTCGGAGGTCTCGCGGCTGAGCCTTCCATCTATGGGGCAGTTTGTGTGTTTGCAGACATGAGAGAGATGTGGCCCTTGCCCATCTCGACTACCATGTTCTGATTGGTCGCCCGCATGTTGGGGCCAATTATCTAGACAGGACTCCTAGCCTACCCCCGAGTTCCCCTAGACCGGTGCACGTTCACCATGCCGTGCGCAAGCGCGGTCTTCCCCCTCGAGCCCTCATGGGCATTCCCCATCACACTCTTTCTCTAGTTGTGGCTCAGCCCCCTCCCCTAGAGCCTGCTCCTTTGGAGGAGACCCCTCTTGTTGCCGAGATAGCCTCTCTCTCTCTATGGAGGACTATCTCAATGCCCCAGGCAGATTCCCCATGGGACGTCCACCCATCCACTACTCTCATCGTCCTCGTCCTTCTTCTTAGGTGTTCGGTAGTTAATCGAGTTTGGCCTTGTATCCTTAGGTTTTAGTTCAGGAGTCTGTATCCCTTTTATCCTAGATTGATGGTTGTATCAGTTTGTGGTCGTGTTCGCCTCAGGCTAGTTTGTAAAAATCTTTAAATTTAAATGAATGTATGTGTGTTGCCGTCTTATTTCAATTGTTGGATTTGGTTCTTCCATTGCATGCATGCATCTTTGACATAAGAATTAAGTCTTCTTTCCCTATTGGCCAGCTAGCAGATGGCTAGAGGAAGAGGTTCAAACCGTGGGCAAGGTGCCAGTGCTAGCGCTGCTCGCCAAGGTTGCGGTCGTAGAAACCTACCTCCACCACCTGCCAGCAACTTGACAATTGCTCAAGTTCTAGCATATCAAGCGCAAATGCTCAGAGCTGTCCTAAACAACCAATAGCAGTCCAACAATCGTCAGAGCTCAAAGTTAGGAGAGTTCCTTTGGGCAAAGCTGCCCACTTTTGCACACGCAACGGAGCCCAAGGATGCAGAAGACTGGCTCCGTCTAGTCAAGAGGAAGCTCGAGTTAGTTCGATGTAGAGAATCGGACAAAGTCCTATTCTCAACTCACCGGCTGGAAGGTGCTGTAGCAGATTGGTGCGAGAACTATGTGGCCACTAGAGGGGAACGGGTAGGCTATGCTAGCTCAATTTAAAAAATTTCTCCCGCTAGCACCCAGGACATCATGCAAGTAAAAGATCACAGATTGTTATCCTTGACACACGGTCATAGCGGAAGGAGAGTCGGAGTAGCTGAGCCTGACGTCACGCGCATCGAGGTACATGAAGTAGTTGTTCACACAAGATCACCACCACAGAAACGTCGTGTGTACTGCCGTAGAGTAAGTAGTCGATCTCGCCGACCTTCTCCTCCTTGTTATCGACCAGCGCCACAGCAACCGCAGCAGGGCCTCTACGGTATCCACACGTCCTAGGGTGGAACGCCGTGCGCCAGTGTGCTAGCACCGCACATGCGCGGCTAGGGTTTCTAGGAGTCCGTAGGGGATGTGACGGCTAGAGTTATGTGCGGGCGAGCTCGCGTGTGTGCACCACCCCACCGCCTCCCCTTACATAGAGAGCATTAATGGGCTTCTACATTAGAGGCCCATTAGGACTCTAATCCTACACGTATCAGTTTTCACGAAACCCATTAATGAATCCAACCCATTAGACATGTTCCAACCCATTAAGTGTGTGACCCCTTAATGTCGGCCCCGGTTTTCCGGAACCTCAGTGCACCTGTGCTAGCCCAGGATCTTGTCTTCTTGCACGATACCTTATACAAAAATGCTAGAATCATCTCATACATGTGATAAAAATTATTATTACAATAGAGTTCAATTATAACATGGCTCATTTTAGCAAGCCGAAAAGGCCAAATCTACAAAACCAAAATGAACTCTTATCAGAGACTAGCAAAGGGAAAACAATAAGAAGAGTCGTGGTCTAAAGGCTGTGCCCAACCCAATCAGGCAAGCGACTGGAGTCCTGCCTAACACTCGGCCTTTACGTCATTCTTCCGGCCCTTCTCCTCCTTGTCGATATCATCCAGGCCAAGTCCCTCCTCGACGCTACCTAAAAAGTCAGTGGGCGTGAGTGTGAGCGCACAATCAAACCACGCTCGCGAACCAAGACCTCACCGAATGCTATACAATTATGCAAGACTTTCTGGTGGAGGCTAGGCTCTTATGTTTGCTTAAAACCAAAGACGCCGTACTTTTAAGTTAAAATCTCAAGACTTAGCCTTTTAACAAATCAAAGACATACTGTGTCGTGTACCCCGGTATTTCTACCGGCTTGAGTGACCGAATACTAGTCCCAGAAGATCATAGCTAGTATTGCACTCAAAGACATTTGGAATATCATCGCAGGCATTGAATTTAACTAGAATTTAACAGTTTACATAACATAAAATATCATCCCAGTTGACATAGACATTCACATAGTCTTGTACAGGGCATAGTTCAATAATCATAAAGAAAACACAGCGGAAGACTCTGAAAGCGATGATATCCCGAGGTTGACCCGGAACACGCAGCTAATCACCTTGACCCTCCTGGTCACAACTGGCACCATTGCTGAAATCTTAACCTGAACAATTAATCCGTGGTCCATATAATGAGTACACGGCTACTCAGCAAGCGGTCCTTAATAAATGAATGCAAGGTCAATGGATGTGTATGGCTATTTTGCTAAAAATAACACCTATCTACTTGTTTGTTTGTTCTTGATTCATTGAACATATGATAACACATGAGCGTAGCCAAAGGACGGCTAACCAGCTCAAAGAGAGGCAATCCCTGCCTACGCTACCATCAAGTTAATTACTTTAAAACACATTGGACTACCTTGAATTAAACTCCTTTCCCCGTCCATGACTGCGGGCACGGCTGCCATGATAGTTTTAACTCTGCAGAGTGTGTACACGTTCCCCACAAGCCCTGTCTCATCCCGAGGGAGAAACAGTACAAAACCGTTCACTGTTTTCACCTGCCCCAATACTGTACCCTTTCTTTTGGTTTCGCGGACCCCATACGGTACACTTCGACTGATCGACAGCATTATCGACTCCTTCACGGACTCGATAGCGCACCGCATGAGGTTAGCCCCCATTTAAGCCATTCGGAACCGGTGATCGCGAATCACGTCCGTCCACTACGAGTACAGCAGAAACAAGCTTCCACAGCTAACGGTTAGGGCCAGAAGGCACAAGTGGCTGTACGGTTTAGGTCCGGTATGGTAATCACAAGCAAGATAGTTAAAGTCGCGATCCTACTCGTAGAGTCGTGCGATTCTACGATCCTATGGAAGCATGTCGATCCGAGTCGCTTAGTGAATCGGGATCACATAGGATCGAGTAGGATCGCGATCCAAATCAGAGAATCGTAGAATCGCGATCCTACTCCGTATAAGGTTTAGAAACTATTTTTGATAATTGACAAGAACTATAATGTTAATTAGTGTGTGATTCAATCGAATCATGATAAATCCATCTTGATCTTCTCATTGAAATCTCTTACATGACCAAATTTCGTAATTTTTGAATTTTTGCTATTTGTTTTGTATTTTGAACATCACCGATCTAATTAGTTATGGAATGTCCAAATTTTCGGTTTTTAAAATACAACACAAATAGCAAAAAATTCAAAAATACTAAATTTGGTCATGTAAGAGATTTCAACGAGAAGATTAAGATGGATAGTTCGGATTGTCCATTTTGAGTCTCGGATTTTATAAACTAGACGCAAAGCATGGTGTCTTCGGTGCTTTGCAAAGCACCGGAGCTCAACTATATATATATATATAATATAAAAGTACAGTGGAGAACAAAATATATATTTATTTTACAAATTAGATAGAATCCTCGATTTTACGATTGGATACTACGATTCAATTCTTTCCAGGGAAAATCGATCCAACTTAGGATCCCGACTCTAACTACCTTGGCGGTACCTAGCAGCACATATTGACCCCCGAAGGTACACAATGATCGAATCAGCTAAACCTAGATACACTCACATAGGATCCTTTTGCCACACGATATCAGTCAAGCTCAAGGCGAGAATCGTGCCACCCTTATGATAGCTCGACAAATTCACTCATCAATGTAATGGATATAATTCGTAATTAAATCTTTAATCACTTTGGCATGGCCATGCACTTTTTCTTATCCATCCACACCGAGGGACCCAAAGATATCTCTCCCGTTATCAAGGAGGGGCAAATTTCATCTTGATCTCTTACATCTCACTTCATGTTTCATGGCATACCCGTAAACTACCTTTATAACTCCCCAGTTATGGTGAAGCGTTTGATAGCCCCAAAGTATACAATTACGCATATTGAGAATCAATAAGAATCTCGGGTCAAAGGATCGTATAGGTATACCACTCGAGACTACATCCTGATGGCACTTCTAAGATAACAATCTCAGCAGTGTCTCGGAGCGGGTCTATCCAGCCCCATGTTCTCTAACATGTACCCACATTATTGATTTGATATCTCCATATCTATGGTATGTGAAACATTACCATCAATCAATACATGTGCTGGTCAGATTACTATTGTCCCATATAATGATATGTGACCAGGGAACGTTTAGAATAATATCATATAACCAATGTGTTTCACAATTAAGTCATACTCAATAGACAAAGGAGTGACATTTATTCATGGAACTGATAAGTACATGAACATAGATGTATGATACAATCATCTCACATGATCGCCTCTAGGGCATATCACCAACATATACACACACACATGCATGCTTATCGGTATGATAACATAAACATCCACATCACAGCCCAAGTTCATCAAACCGACTGGGTTACTTCGAGGCTAAGTAACTCGCCCACTCGTCGGTTTACATCGAGGCTAATTAACCCACCCGCTATATATATACCTCCACCGAGCTCAATTTCCCCGTTTTTCCTCGGCTCTGGTTCGGCTGCCTTGCTTCGGCGAAGCTATTCTCCCACACCACTGTGCTTCATGCCAAGAGGTTTGAGCCTCACCTTCCTCATCGCCTCCTCTCCATAGTCCTCGGAGGAATCGGCCTGGAGCGCCGTTGAAACCGAGAACAGCGGAATCTCCCCTCTACCGGCCAAATCACCCCCTTTGTTCCTCCGGCCACCATGGAGAGCCATGTTCCGATTCCTCTCGGCCAGAGCATCTCTGGGTCATCGCCAACCTTCACCAAGACCCGTCCGTGCGAGCCGATCACCGGGAAGCGCCCTCCATGTGAAGCTCCGCCGTCCCCTACTCTGCTCACACGCCGCCAGCACGACTCGAAGCTTCTCCATCGAAAAAGATCGCATGGTGAGCACCCACAACTCCTCCACATGCTCACGCACCCATAAAGTCCCCTCGGAATCCCTTGTATCGACATCACTATACTAGCCCGTACTTGTCACCGCCGCCGCATGAGGAGCCGCCGTCTCCGGCCACCTCCGGCCGTGCTAAAAGCACCCACATGTGCGTGGCAGCACGCTGATTCTAACGTGCCCAAGAACTCGGAGAACCGAGCCCTGTAGCGCTGGCAATCTCAATTTCTTTCCTCGCGGTCGTGCTCGATTCGGAGGTTGAAACAGGTTGTGCCACTCGAGATGTCATCATGATGTCATGCCTAAGATTACTGTGCACTCGAGAGATTGACTTGTGGGCCTAGCCGAGATTAATAAATTTAATTAAACAGGATTTTATCATCTGTGCCGCTGTCAGCTAGGGCCCACCGCGGTTTAAACCCTCTTAAGTCCCGCTGTTTCTCCTTTACTCACTGCCACGTGGGACCCACGGACCCACCTCTAAGATTAAGTGGAAGGGCATTCTCGAGTTTACGCCTCCACTTAAGAAAAGCGCCGGTCCGGTCGAGCTCGTGGGCCTCGTGGGGTCAGATAAGACTAAAGCCTACTCATATCGCTCATAACAAAATAACCGGTGATATACCTATTTAGAAAATACTAGAAATTGATTGTGAATTACTAAAATACCTAGAAACTTCCCAAAATTCCAGAAAAATTAAGTAAAATACTAGATAGCCATGTGAACTTAGGAAAAATATTACTTTGCACACTTCACTGTTCTATCACTGAAAAATTAATAGAACCTCCTTTCTAACAACTTCTTATACGCAATAAATCCATAATATCGTTTTCCAATTATTTAAAATGCTTAATGACCTCCAAAAATTATGAGAATATTCCTGTAAACATTATAAATACTCTGGAACCTAGCAAAAATATATTTGGAACTATTTCACCATTTTACGTCCATAGAAAAATATTAACAACTTTCTTTAAGCATTAATAATATATAAGAGCTATAGGAAAATATACCTCAAAATGTATATGACATTGGGATTATCTCCTAACATAAAATCATGCTTCTACGACAGTCTAAAACTATGGGTTTAGACCACGTGTATAGACAATGCGCATAACATGAAATCAAACGCACCATCTTAAGCATGCACAATATATATATATATATATATATATATATATATATATATATATATATATATATATATATATATATATATATATATAGAGAGAGAGAGAGAGAGAGAGAATAGCTAGTGTGCTATGGATAGACGGAGAGATCCGTGCTATCCACGGGTTTTGGAAATTTCGAGATCGAAATAGGCGATCCAAACCGTCCATCTTGTTCATCTCGATGAAATCTCACTACACACCAAATTTCAAATTTTTTGAATTTTTTACTATTTATTTCGTATTTTTGAAAATCGCTGATCTAATTAGTTGTGGACCCTCCAATAAGTCCAGTTTTCAAAAATATGAAACAAATACTAAAAAAATTCAAAACAATTTGAAATTTGGTGTGTAGCGAGATTTCATTGATATGAACAAGATGGACAGTTCGGATCGTCTATTTCGGTCTCAGAATTTGCAAACTCGGTAGATAGCACAGAGAGATCCGTGCTATCCATAGCCAAAAACGCATGGAACTTCCTAAACAAGTAGGAAGATCTATGCTAAGATAATCGATAGAATAACCCCTGCGAGGAGTGTCGCCCTCAACCACGTGCATTACATGCATCATGCGTATTTTGTCTTTTGTGTCTATCGATATTATTTGCTTTCATACGATATAATCGGATGACTCAGAAGTGAAGCCTGAAGATCGGACTCAAGACCTCAACACGCTCGGTCTAGGCGAGCCAATATCTCTTGATCATTCTCCTTTACCCAGTTTTACTTAAGTTATGTTGTTTTAAATATAAAATTACATGCAAGATTGCCTTCTGAGTATATTGTGTTGGAAACAAAAGGCTACTAGAGCTGGTCTAGTTATTCGACTTGGTAATTAGTGTTGATAAACAGAAACCCCCTCCTTGATATAATTTCCTTATCCTGGCCTTCGATAACCTAAGGTATAGAGGTTAAACCCGTTGACTAATAAGTCTTTGAAATGGCTTAGACATGCTTAAATCTAGAGTCCATGGGTTTGATCTTGGCTGTCAACGATACGGTAATAGGATGATGGGTCAACTCCTATAACGGCATAGCCCGCTATCAACGGTGCAATGCAACGGCATAGCACGCTATCAACGATGCAACTTGGCCTAGCCAAATACCGTATGTGGAGTAGGTACCTCAATGGTACAGTCATATCATTACCATGATATGTATCACGATAGGGTTTAGTCTCTTTGCACACGATTGTTGGTAAAGCATGGTGTAGCAAAGATAAACCATACAGCCTCTAATCAAGACTACGACATTGTAGCATCTGAATGGCCCCCTTGTTGGATGGTCTAGTCAGCACGTGCGTATCTCGAGTACATACTTATGGTGATGTGTTGTGCTATGTTCCTGAGTATTCCTTGCACTCGATAAGCTAAAGAGATAGTCCATGCATTCGGGTGCCAGTTATGTCCGAGTGTGAATGTGAGTCAATACAACTTTGATCTATTTGATTGAGATTAGGATCTGAGGATCCTGGCCATTGTTGAGCTCAAGGAGATCATGCCTCTTGGCTAAGAGGGTGAGTCTACCGCCACTTATCTAGGAAACGTGCGCCAGTTGTAGTATGGGCATGAGTTCGCTAGAGCCTGAGAAACGTGCGCAAGTTGTAGTATGGGCACGGGTTTGCCATACCATTGGAGATAGCTCGCCATGGCGATGGGAGCTAGTCTGCCATTTGTGGAGACCATGACCATGGCTATGGTATGGATCTACCACGTGGGACACGTATTCCTTGCCTAAGGTTACGTTGTCACCATTGATATACCCAGTTTCTGGAACAATTGGCATATATAGTCCAGTATGTCACATCCTAATAAAATTATTAGTCTGTCACTTGTTTTATAAATAGAAAATAAAAAAAATATATATAATTTATATTATTATTTTATGTGTAAAAGGCTCAGATAAGGACTATTAAAACCCTAGTGTGATATGAGTGCCCTAGTGTCGCCGGAAAATCCGCCGACGGTGAGAACCGGCGCCCCTCCCCGGTGATGGAGAGGACGCCGAGAAAGTGGTGGTGAGAGAGTAGAGCGCTTAGTGAATAAACCAGTGCTAATGTGTATGATCAAAATACTTGCCTTCTTTCATTCATGAGCTTATCTATTTATACAACTTTAGGGACAGGGTTTACAAGCATGAGAAATACCCAAAGTACCCTGACCCATGAGGGAATACCCAGATTACCCTAAACTCTGGATCGTCGATCCCACAATCAATGGCTACAATTGTTTTCTTACAATCCACGTTATCCTACTCCCTAACATGCCCTCGGGGGGCATACTCTGACAAAATTGTTGATTTGATTCGATCCGATTCGTTCTTGTCAGAGGCTGTCGTGAAGTCTTCGTCTTCTGACCTAACTTGTGAAAGATTATTCTCGGTCTTCCCGAAGAGTCTTTGTGAATTCCTCGTCCAGGCATCCTTCTCCACCCTTTGACAGAAATTCCGAGGACCCTCCATACTTGAGATATACTCAGAATACTTTACCCTTCGCGTATGTTCACGCCTTCCATCCATGATCTGATTTGAAGCTCATCTTGGATAAACTTCCTCATGTTTCCCTTCGGTTAACACTTTACGCGAAGAATCCTCACAACATCTTTGTGAACATCCACCTCTCCCAGAGATGGGTTGGCTGCCTCTACAACAGAAGCCCCTTACGGTCACGTCGCCACCTCGCTGTGGTGTTTGGCCGGAATATCCAGCCCCCCTTCTCCATACCGAGGTGGTGTTCCCGAAGATGTTGTTTCTTTTCTGTCTTCGTTGGTATCTTCGCCTATTGATGTGACTTGGACTAGACGTTCTGACGTTGTCAGTGTTTTCGAAATCCGTGCGTTGATCACATGCATTAATGATCACACGCGCCATCATATCTCGTGGCGCTCGCTGGGATTTTCTCTATATATATTTTTCATCTGCGCCCGTTCGGCTTCTCAGTGGCGCATCACCACCGTTGATGTGGACACGTGGTGCTCATCCATGTGATGGTGGTTTCTATATAAGGCTCTATGTTACTATTCTTCTTCCCCACTTGCCTTCTTCACACCCGTCGTTCCTATTTCCTTGCCTCTGTGCGCTCCGTCCTTCGCCGCCGGTTCTTTTGCTTCTGTGCGCTCCGTCCCCCGCCGCTGGTTCCTTTAGTTCTTGCACATTTCATCCGCCGCCGCCAACTCTCTCGCCCGTGCACCCTCATGGCCAAGTAATAAAATTTCAAAGTTATGATAATATTTTGAAAACACTTGCACCATTGCATAAGCTATGACGCTTTCCGTAAAATTTCTATGTGACAAACACACATTTCTAGACTTTAGAAGCCATTTGAAATTGATGATTTTGTTTGAATAAAGCACTAAATAGCTAATTAATAAACCCTTGCATAAGAATTTATAATTTATAGCACTATTTAAGAAATTGTTGAAATATAAGATTCTAATGGACCTTAAAT